>OZ020495.1:7011792-8480536 GCA_963971365.1 Lasioglossum villosulum
TCCGCGGCGGCGGCCCAAGGGAGCCGGAAGGGAGACGCTTGTTATCAGCGACGCTACATCTTATTTTACGCGCGCTTCACCGCGGTTGACATTTCTATGCGCCAGGTATGACGTCGGCAACGGGCGCACGAAGGCACCCCGTGACTTCTGCTAGACGCAAATTGACCGTGCTGCAACCCCATAAGGAGCTCTCTCGGCTCTGCTCGGCTTCGGGCCTCGAGCTTCGGGCTTCGGCTCTCCAGCTTCAGCTTCAGCCTACACCCCGCGCTCCGCCACTTGTGGGAAACGGGCCGGGCCTAACGATCGATCGGAAGAGAGGAGATTCTTGCCCGCTCCTGGACCAATCCTCTACAAACCACTCGCGCTGCCTTTACCTTACTCTCTTCTTCTTCTTTCACAGCCCTGCGAACTGATATCGCCGCGAATTCCTACGAGTCCTCCTCCGGCCGCCGATTTTTCCCTTTTACAGAACCGATGCGGCGACTTTGGATGCGACCAGCGACCGCGTTTCTGTTTTGGCGATGCTGAGCAAGCGGGATTTCAGAGTAAGCGCTTTTCCGTGATGATGCATCGCCGATTGCTGAGAGTTTCTTGTGGAATATGTCGACGCGCTTTGCGGAAAGATGCGGTTGTCTTGCGAGGAAGACCGGGTCTGTCTTTGGCCCCGTTCGTAAAACGTAACTTTACGATTTTTAAGGAATAGAAGCATCTTTTGAGAAGGAAGATAACAGGAATTTAGGAAAAATGAAGTCATTAGGTAAGATAAAAATGGACTGGACTGAAGCCAGATAGGCACTTCATTTTTACTTGAATCATTTTGACAAACTGAAAATAGTACCGTAACGAAGTTCGACAAGATATTAAGGTACGAAAGTTGCATGTAATTTTCACTTTCTAACGTCGCTTGTAAACAAACTTTTCGATCTCCGTACATTTGCGGGACTCAAGATTAAAAATAGCTGTGAACACGTCGTATTAAATAATCAAACATTCGGACACATGTAGAATAAGGTTTCG
Organism: Lasioglossum villosulum; assembly: GCA_963971365.1. Classification (NCBI taxonomy): domain Eukaryota; kingdom Metazoa; phylum Arthropoda; class Insecta; order Hymenoptera; family Halictidae; genus Lasioglossum; species Lasioglossum villosulum. The sequence continues at coordinate 7,012,810 of OZ020495.1, forward strand.
TGCCAGCAGGTGGCACCAGAGTTATGATAGTAATTACAAATATAACAAGCCAACTAAATTCACCTGCAGTAACGATAATACAGGTTATTAATGGCGAGCAAGGTAATAAGACCGCGAGTGCGAACGTAACGCGCTCTCCTTACGCATTCTTGATTGTCATTCGTCATGTGACGAAAGAGTTGCGGTTCTTATTAATTACACGCGCGCCGGATAGATTTTCTCCACCCATTAAAACAGCGTGACTATCACGGCGCTCGATCTAAGTTAGTCGAAGCACCGATCATCGGTGAATTAATCGCACGAGTCCGCGCGGAATGCGCTCGACGGAATAGCAAGCGTCGCGTCGCGAAACGGGTTCGGCCCGGAAAACAGGCCCGAAAACAAAACGACACCGACGACGACGATGACCAGTGTGTATCGTAAAACGTGTTTCGCGCGGAAATATTGCGTCTCGCGACAAGATACCGTTCTAATTAGCGATCCATTAAGATCGGCCGGGGCATTAATAACGGATGAAGATGTGCGGCATCTAACCCGTTGACAGCCATTACACGCATCATTTACCTCGGATCGCACCGGCAGCACGTTGGACCACCTAGAATGGATCACCGACATTATCGATTATCTCGGGCCGATCGATTAACCGGATTACCACTCTCTGTCGACTTGTTATTTCGTTTTATCGCGAAACGGGATCTTACACGTCCCCATAGACACGCGGGACTTGTGCCACGGCTATCCCCAGGGCTGACCTGTCTTTCGAAACGGCGGTCGGCGAACTTTTCTACCGGACGGAAAAATTCCAGATGAAATATACCAGATAACGCCGGCTGATTTGTGTACAGGTGCAAGACGGCATACCGGTTTCGGTAGCCGGACGAGCCGCGTCGCACCGTTGCCTTCTATTGCGCGAGGCCACTTCTTTCGTCGATCGCGGGATCGATAGTGTCGCCCCGTGAAAAATGAGGATCGATCACGTTTTGTTTTTCGCGATGCTACGCTTTGACATCCGTCGGCCTCCGAATACAAATAAATAGAACGGAAGCCACGTGGAACCTCGATTCCGCGAAAGTTCGTTTAACAATTTCTTTGCCGCGCGTTTTTTATTTAGAGAAAGACGAATTTCGAAGACCCAATTGTCATACTAACTGTCCCTCCGTATGCTGATATGTAGGTTATGGGAACAGGGTGAACGTCTGCCTTGATTGTGAATGTATCTCGAGTCTCATCGTACGAAACATGGATCAGAACTAATTACAAAGTCTTACTTCTCCATTTATAATTTTTCGTCGGTTTTTGAAGATCTCTGATGCAGTATACCATACATACAGTAGCACCGACTCTCTAAAATCAAAATGTTCAAATCTTGTTCGGCGTACACCAACAGTTCGCCTCTCGTTATACTAATTCGCATTAGCTAGGGAACCGTTTTGACGCGACGTCCACTTTCACCGGCAATAATTGGCTCTCGAACGGTACGAGATTATTAAAAGCCACGAGATCTTCGAGCATAATCGCATCGAGATCGTGGTACACGTCCTAGTCCGTCGACGCTGTTCGGTCCGGTACTGAGATTGTGGTTTCATGAAATATCGAGTTCTCGTGGTTTATAGATCGGGGAACGCAGCGGTAGCGATTGATCGATTAGGATCAGTTATTCATTTCTGTAGTTTTACTATCAATTAGCGCCTCCGCAATGAATCAGCGATTCGAATCTACGCGCCGCGAGTGGAGCACGGCCGGCGGCGTTCGTTACCTCTCGACGACGTTAATTGATTTCTTCGATTGTATAATCGGGGCCCGGCGCACACCGTGATACTTGCGCGATCGACGTGACGCCACGGCGAAAGGGAATTACGTTTGCATTATTAAAAAGATCATCGTGCGTCGACACAACAACGCTATAATCCGCTCTCGCGGTTTCGCCTTGATTACATTTTAAAAAGTCTTCCACGTCGTTCAACTGAATTTTTTCTCAAAGATCTTTTTTTATTATAAAACCCAACGGCAATCCGAAGTTGCGTTCCTTTCATTCGAAATACGGTGAAATCATAAATAAAAATCGTAGACAAATTTTTTAGCCGCCATTGCGAGACTTTCCTTTATTGGTCCTCGTTGGAAGAAGCATGAAAAAGAATGTCGAGAGAGAAACAGCAACTTCAGTTTCCACTCTCTTACAACCAAATAGGGTCTTCGAAAAAGCTAACTTCAGCTGACACGAATTTTGAAAAAAATAAGTACAGGGTTGTAAGATTTTAGCACACGAAGCCGAGAAATTTCCGAAGGAGAAATTAAAATAATTACGTATTTTCACCGACTGCGACAAATTTTTTGCCGGCAGATTCCGCGGAGCTTCATTTTCACAGTATTTTACCGGTGCGTTTCCCATAATCGTGCAGTTGTTCTCACTTGCGCGTTCACAGCAGGACCGTTTATGCGAGGCTAATTTCACAACATTATGTCGCGTATTAACCGTCTATCCAGTCACGGAGGATGATTATTAAGAGCGATGCTCGCTTTTTAATGTAACATACGCATCGGCAATTATCGCGGCGGAGAGAAAGACAGAAAGGAGAGGAGAGAAGAGAGAGAACGTAATTTAAATAACGAAACGAGCGGAGTCGTGTTCTTGCATTACACGAGGGATAATTTAACGGAACGTCTCCCGGCATGCGGCACCGCGTTTCGCACGTTTCCACGAAATAACGATCGATCGATCGATGTTCCAACCAGAGCGAAAAAAAGTGATGCGTCGTGCGACGCTTTTCGCGTCACGTTTTTCTTGCTCGGTAACAAAATTAAGTTGCAAGCCCTGAACGGTACGTCAATTAACAGTGTCCTTTCGTTATTAGCAATTACGACTTTCTCGAGTCTTGTTTCGATATACGAGAGGGCGTTACTTCGTGAAATTGTCGATGAAAATGATCTCGCTGCTGTGTGTTACTTTTTTCAGAAAAATTGACCACCTTGCTATTTTTACGGTCAACCTACTTGTGGAACTAATGCTGTAATTATATACCTTCTCGAATATCAAAATTGGATAATTCGCACCTGGTGGATCTCTGTTTAACACGGTGTACGTTGTGGAATTACAACTTGATCAAAAACTAATGACGCAAGACCCCGTTTATCAGAGATTCTACTATATTATATTCTGCTATACAATTTAGTAAATCGATGAACATATCCAGAAAGTTTGGAGCCAGTAGATTTACTAGAGTCGGTTAGAAAAACTCCACAAAATCGCCTAGTTTCGAGATCGTCAAAATGGAATGTTTTCAAGTTATCGCTGTTTAACAGTCTCCGAGCGGAATAGTTTATCGCGCAGGGCAGTGTGAGTTATGCGAGTAAATCAGCAACATCTAAACCGTGCGGACGAGCGGATATACGGTTGGAGGACAGCTCGCGCGAAATTCCCGGGTGTCAACGAGTCAGGGTAAAACGACGTATACGGCGAATTGCATCGCGACTTTTAGCGAGCGCGGCTCGCGAGATCGAATGGCCTCGCGACACGCAATCTCCGTAGGCCTCTCGTAGCCTAACCGGAAGTCATGCGTTGCACCGCGATAGCGGACAAATAAGCCGTTTAACTCGGTTCGAGCTCGGGTCTGTCAGTGATTTGCGGCTTCTCTCTTTCCCGCGAACCGCGGGTTTCTCTCCCACGAGAGAACTCTTCAGGAAAATCCTCGCTGGACAATCGTCAACGACGCCGTGGCGGCTCCCGCTTCGTGACGACCCTTAATTATCGTATATTATTATGATAAAAACAGAAATCACCCGATGACACGCGAGCCACGGTATCGTTTGAACCGGAAGCACCGGCGACGCGGGTGCATCGCGGCCAATAAATACGAACCGTGTGCACCTACTTTCTCGCGAGAAACTCGAGATCGCGCCCGGTTAAATAATTATTTCGAGCTAACCGGGATAACATTTCAACGAGCAACGCGGCCTCGTGAATCCACGAGATTGCCCAAGCTGTTTATCCTCCGGCTCTCGACGTCGCACGTTTCTGCAGCCTAATCTGTTACTTTGTTGCGACAAGGGGTTGCAGACTTTTGAACGATGGCAAAATTAATTCAGCTTGATGTTAAGCTTAAACTGGAAAGATAAAGCAGCCATTTTCCCCATGGCATTTTTGATACTTTTTTTATTGACAATTTTTCAAATCTACATTCAACTAGATTTAAAAAGTTAGTCACAGCTGAATCCCAAAAAGTCAATTTTTCAAACATATAGTTTCCGACCTAAGTCGTCATCGTCTTTCGTTCGGAAAGAGAGGAAAAATGTACGAATCAGAAAATGCAAACTTCGTTCATGATCTACGCCAAACATTGTTTATTACAGTAGAACCATGTTGACTGCAGAATCGACCCACGTGCCCCGGGGTCATCGCAAAAATCAACGAGTCGAACGAGAAGCGTAATTTCGCGAGCCCTTTCCCGGCCTGAATTCCGGGGCACAGTTTCGTCGCCGTTTAATACCCGGTGCACGGTGGCATTATATCATCCGCAATTACCGGTGTATAATTATAATTCGCCGGTCGGGCAGCGGCGGACAGGCCAATAAATTAATGCCGATCCCCGGTGGAACGGGATTGTCGTTTACAAGGTTCAAGGATCGTGTTTCGAAACTCAATAATTCGCGATAAGATCAGTGGGACGATGCCGCGGCGCGACGCGACGCGACGGTGTGTTGCCCATCCTCAGACATAATGGGCACGAGGAGAGGAGTAGGCGATGGGCGAAGCTGCCGAAATCGTTGTAAATTTCAACTGCGAAACACATGATATTTTTACATGATATTTTTGGCAATGTAGCCGATTCGAACTGCAGCGAGCTAAGTTAACTCAACACCTGCTAAAAATTAAACTTCGGTTACCCTTATGTTTAGAAATGATAGTTGCCCGACCCAATATTAATGCTTGTTTTCTCATTTTCAATTTCCTCAAATAATGTAAACTGCGAATTTAATTTGATTCAATATTGTCTATGTATGTTTGAATTTGTACTTACTGTAACGTACCTTTGTGCAGCAGAAATATCGGTTGAGGTCTGAAATGCTTAATAAAAGAAAAAGCAACATAACTATAGAACACCGTTCGATCCTCTCGCTGGATTTTGTTGGACTCGTGAGAGGTTTACTAACCTTTGATATACAGCAGTGGTGGGGGCGTTAGTTGCCCTCAAACTTCTTCTCCCACCAACCTTCCTTTCATGCCTTCATTTTATCTACAGGGTGTCCCAAAATTCCTCCGACACCCGAAAATGGGAGGTTCCTTGGGTCATTTGAAGCGACATTCTCCTTTACAAAAATGGCGCCCGCGGCTTTGTTTAGGAGTTATTAACGAAAAACACGGACCAATCAGAGCGCGACCTAGACGCGAGTTAGCACAGTCGGACCGACGCGCCAACTGTCAGTTGGCCGAACGTGTCATCGCATGTCTAGATCGCGCTCTGATTGGTCCGTGTTTTTCGTTAATAACTCCTAAACAATGCCGCGGACGCCATTTTTGTAAAGGAAAATGTCGCTTCAAATGACCCAAGGAACCTCCCATTTTCGGGTGTCGGAGGAATTTTGGGACACCCTGTATATTGCGTCAGAAATGCCCACCCCTAATATACAGGGTGTTTCATATAGGTGTGACCTTCTCCCGAACCTCACCAGAATGTTTTATTAATTATGAGAAATGTTTTCACCTTTCAGGGATGATACCCGTATAGCATATACCATAGTAGCTACAAAAGGCTGTTACGCGAGTTAGAGGGAAGAAGGCTGTACTATGCACCAATGAATTATGCGGTCTCTGAGTTTGGCCCCGCCCCCGCAGCGCCCACAGCCCCAAACCAGGTTGTTAAAGGTACGGGGGATCGAGTCGAAGTAAAAACAAATTTCTCGTCCGGTCGTTTACGACTATAAATTCGGTCTTGTCGTAAGTAAAGCGCGGGCATGGGGTCGGATGCGCGTTAAGCATTGCGCCAATAAACATAATAAGGGGGGATCCGTTTTTAAGGGGCCCCTCACGACGGGCGATCGTTCGCGGGCCCCGAAAACACCCGCGGCCTTCCCCAAACACGATGAGCACCGTGAACCGGTTCGCTTTAACTGCACCCGTAACACGTATGCGCGACCAAAGGACGTCTTATTTATCGGACATTGCCAGTTAATTGCCTTGCTAACTACCGATTATATTAATATTCCGCACCCTGTTACCTCTCCCCCCGTCGCCCCGAAAGGGTTTTCACGACATCCCGAGGGCAGTTTAAAGACTCGCCTCTTTCGTAGTTTCCCTGAAGCTCGTAAAAACTGGTAGTTTGTCGCCGATACTGCTGATTCGATGGATCGTTATCTCGTGGATTGCGGACGTTCAGCCAATTTACGGTTCCTGGAATGGACTTTTGATTGAGTCCCCGGACAGTTAAAACTGCGAGGAATTTAATTGTAAAAATTTGGCCGAGAAGATTTAATTTTAAATTGACTCCAGGACTTTGTAGAAATTTGATTCTTTTTTAGATTTAGATAGATTTTAGACATGAAATCTTCGTACGGCTGGAAATCGCCACGAGCCACAGTAGAATGAACTGATCGTACCTCCGACACGGTGTCTCGCGTGGCCTATGCGGGCATTCCTTGAAATTTCCACGGTTATTCGTTCTCGCCTCCCTTTCTCGTTTCCGCGAGACTAAAAAGATTCCCGTGCCGATCAAGCTCGCTTGGCCGATGGCAAAAGAAAGGACGCGCTCGCCGTGGCACGCAGAGGCCGCCGCTCGTTAGCACAAGCGCACCGGCAATAAAGCGGCCCCAGCACATATTATTGTTAAGCGCCTCGTGGAAAACAGCCGCCGGAGAAAGTGGAAGGGAGACCGACGACGCGGGGCCGCGCTAAAAGTGGATATGTGGATATTAGAAGTCGCGCCGCGCCGGTACGAAGGCGGCACGTAATCTCTCCATTCGAGCGAACCCGAGCGTTTCCTTCTGCAGATTTTCCCAGTTTAATGATTCGGCCGTGATATCCGACGATTTTACGTCCCTGGCGGAACACAAGACGCAATCTCGGGACTACAATATTCTGTTTTGTTCTGCCTCGATACTTGCTCGCATGCTCACCCTCTACGCACCTTATTTGATCACTAGAGAACGATGTAAAGTTTACTTTTGCATTATTGTGCTCGTTCACTGCAGTCATAGAGCCATTACCAAGGATACTGTGCACTGCTTCGTTAAACGATACCTCGATACTAGTTCATCGCTATCCCCACTTCGCGTCACCTAATCACTGAAGGCCACGCCAGTGGTATTCACTTTTATCGCAATTATAATACTGATCTACCGTGTTAACAACGCAAACACCAATAAAACCAAGAAATTACTACTACTTTACAACATTTCCCGAGGTATTGCCTCGATGTCGATTTATCTTTATGTCCTCTTTACACATATATATTAAATAATTACACCGTTGTTATATTGCTTCTCTCCTGTAATAATAGCCGATAATGACTAGCATCGGTAAGAAAAATCATGAGCTTGTTGCATCTCGTTATGTTCCTCGATACTGGTTTATTGTTGGTGATACATTGAGCAATCGTTGAATTGCATAGCTTTATGCAAATTCGCATTCCTGGAGAAAAATTTGAGGCAATTAAACAATTTTATTGATTTCTATAAACGAAGATTAACGAGCAGCTGCGACACGTTGTGTCGAACATGTCTACGATGTATTATGAACGCATAAATGGTAAGAAACGTTTTGGAAAATGCACAAAAAGTTTTCGACAAATTCCAAATGCCAATTTTCTAAAGATTAAACCTGCTGGTTTTTGTTTGTCATGTCCCACGCATAATTTATAAGTTATCAGGTCGCGATTGGCTGTCGCACGAGATCGCCTCCACGTCCCGTTTGATGGGCTCGTGAAACCTTTTCACGTTCAGTGAAACGACGAGATGAAATTACGGTTTTGTGGATACGAGCGGCGGGAAGCACCAGACACCCACGCGCGAGCTTGATCCGTTAAATGGTTTTAGATCGCTCATTTCGTTTGGAGATCCTGTTCCAAAGCGATACGAACAGGGATGGGCATGGAATATCGTGCGCGAAATAGTGATGTTAGGCTATTATATTCCACAGAGAACAAACAGGCTGACGTTGGATGAGTCAATCCCCCGCAAACTAACACCGAAGATTAAGCAATCCTTTTAAACTCAACAACATTAGCCTTTTATCCAACTATCTGTTCATTCGAATATTGCTCTTCCTAGAAACATTGTTGAGAATTATGAAGAATAAACAACAACAGAGATTTCAATTTCGAGCATCTGCAAGCGATGATTTCTTTACAATTGTGATAACGTGACATCAGGACATTGTACATTAGAGTATAAAATACATTAAAAGACGAACTTCAATGAACTTTTAATAAGTTTCTCAGTTTGCCTTTGGTTGTACTTCAAAATAAATTGTATTGATGAGCTGAATATAATTTATATGTACAATATTTTAAACTTGCTTGTATTATAATACGGGAATAGATAAGGGGAGTAAAACGAAGGTCACCAGTTGTAATTCAACTTATCAACGTGAGTATAGTGGTGGTTTAGGATCCGTTTGAAGGGTCTCGAGTTTCGGGAAACCATCTACGCCTCTGAATAGCATCGGCAAGATCATTCTCAAATCGTTTCAGGCAACCGGCTGGGAGAACGATAAAGCTACTTGAAAATTGGTGGCGCTCGGCCGTACAACTGGTGTCGGTGGTTTTATGTATACGCGTTGGAGCGGCTGTAAAAGGCAAAAGCGATGATACCCATCCAGCCTAAGCCTCGTTCAGCTCGCCTAGATGCGTGCATGCAGACTAGGTTAACCCCTTGACCCCGACTTACGATCTTGCGCGTCCAACGACGTTGCGCGAAAGTTTTGCATCGGCTCCATGCCCGTCCCAGACTTCCTCGCCTTCTCTCTCGTCCGTTGCTTTATCTATCTCGCATCTGGTCTCTCGTCTCCACTTCGGGCTCTTTAAAACGTGCACACTTTTCTTTCGACCTCCCTTGTTTTCGCTAAAATTGCTTTCATTCGCTTTTATGCGAAATATTATATTCCGTTTGCGTTGTTACTCGTTCTATGTTACTTCGTTCATGTTATCGTCGAACTTCAGCTTCTCTTTGAATGCATTTTATACTTTCGTAGCTGAGATTTGCTTTCGGTTAAACAGTCATTGTATTGATTGGAATGCATTTTACAGCTTGGAGAACCTCTACGAAAGACAGTTTATTCCGTTAAAAATTGAACAAGGATTTCAGGAAAGCTCTAAAAACTTCAAACACGTTCAGGGACCAAGAAACGCTAATTTCCACAGTTTATAAGCATTCCCTCAGCAATTAGCTGTGTCAATATTTTAGTACGCCGAATTAAAGTCTCAAACATGTGAAACGCGCGCTCCGTCATCCGCAAACGACTTCATCGCAAGTTTCCAGCCGCGTTACCAGTTTTCCCACACTGATCCCGGCGAGAACAAATAGTGTACGTAAATATGGTTGTCCATTAGTGCTCGAACACGTCGGACAACCGGGAAATTTAATTATACAGAGAGTTCGACGCTGATGCATCCAATATGTATCTCCACTTTCCTGTAATCGATACAGACAATTTCATATTCCTTAATCTTTCGTGCATTGGACGGCCACGACGACGTAGGCAGTCTTCTTCGATAATACTCTCAACAGATCGCAGAGTAACTTCGTGCGAGCGAAACAAATTTAGTAACTCCCATCTCGGCTCTATAAAGGGTAAGTGAATCCATCACCGCTCTGCAGAAGGAGAACCGAGATTTTCGCTGGTCCAAAGTTTGCAGGAACGTCGTGCCTTATCGTGGAGCGGCCAGTCCTCACGATTCCCGGTGATAACATCAATTTCCAACAGTAGCTGGTAGCTTTCCGTGTTGCGTCAACGTTGTGCCAGCCGCGGCGTTGCAGCAGCATGAAAAGCTCGTGAGAATCGGTTGTATATTAATCGGCCGGGATGATGTATCCGCTTGAATATAGAATAAAGGGGGTATGGATGCGGCTGGATCTGATTTTTCCTGGCTGTAACACGTGTTGGCACGTATAGAAGAGCGGCGATATCACGTATCGTGCCGCATATTAATCGTCCCGGTACGTGCGAGTTGTTCGCCGACGGCGCTCCACGCTCGCCCGCTTCGCGCGGCAATACGTAACCCAGCTAAGTGAACCACTAATGCACCGGGATAGTTACTATACGTGTTACCGGGGACATGCGGCGTTACGTAAATCCTGCGTGCACGACGTGGCAACGTTCCGGTGCAGAACAAACACACCACGCCCCTAAAATCGGCCGATTTTCGCGAGAAAACCCGCATCTAATCTGGACACACGAAACATCTCTGTTACGAAAATACGGACTATTTCACAATTTTCTGATGTCTATGGTCCATGACTAATTTTTAATACTGTAATTATTGGAATATGGGTATATAATAAATTAGACTCTATTAGTATAAGAAATAGAATTTATTCTAAGTAAAATATATCTATGAAGGCACGTTGTGATGCACGTCTTTACTATTCGACAAACTCGACAGAAATGAGGATCTCTTGGAAAAACAGACGACGACCTAAGAAACAAGTGAGAGTTGAATGTGCCTACTACATAACAGTCAATTATTTTTGTCAATTTGTTTCTTAAATAAATTCCAACAGTAATAATTTACAGCATAATTATCAAGAACTTACAAGTACATAAATCGTTAATACACAATTATATTATTGTGTTTGATTGTATTCCATGATTTCGTACGAGTAATAGATTTGCTTTACCACTCTCATGTTTTTCACTGGATGGAGAGAAGGGTTTTTCGTAATTTTTGTTTGAAGGGATTTTCACCATATCGTTTTCTAACGTCTCGAAAATGGAGAATCGATTTTCCATAAGTTTCACGGATCCTGTTACCAAGTCCTAGAGGATGAAGTTCATGTCCTGACAAGCCCCCATAGGCTCTGCTCACTGAAGACATAAATCAGTGGACGCGCGCCACGCTCGTATAAATACCGTGCATTAATTCAGTATTAAAGCTGAAATTATTGAGCGCCGGGAAACCGGCGTGACGCCTACAAAAGACGAGGTGGGCTGGATTAAAGGAGGCTGGAGCCTCTCGTAGAAAGCGGTGGCATAAAGCATCGCTGAAATTTGGGGATCTGGCGCGCCGTAAAAGGCAGAACAGTACTAAGAAATTCACGAGATTTACGCGGTCCGGTCTCTTACCTTTTATTTCGAGCGGGATGTTCTGCCGGTGTGTGTTCCTTTTTTTATTTTTCGTTCGACGGTATTAAGATAAAAAATGAAAGAGACGTACCATTTATGTACTTACGTGCTACGCGGCCGGGGTTCGTTGAACTTAATTGCAGCGGAAGTAAGACATGGATAATCTCGGCCGCGGCGGAGAAATTATGAAGCAATAAACAGCGAGATTGAATATCGCTTATCGCGCCGGGTATTATTTTTTATAGAAACCGGGCAATGCCGAGTGCCTCGCGATTGTTTCGTGCACGAGTTTATCGCCGTTTGTTTTTATTCTTAAGTGTTTGGAGATGCATCAACTCGATAGAGTCATATAATTACGATACAGTTACGATTCCATAAAGTCGACAGTGAAATGGTAGTAGTTCAATAATGAGGAATGAAGACTACATTCAGTAGACTGTGGACGTTCGAAAATGTAAAATAAAAGCGATTACGATGCATCGCAGCCAAAGAAAACTTTTTTCTTATATTACCTCAATCTATTCACTGCTTGATTTTTATCACGAATGTGTAAAATCTGCAGCTTATTATGTCTAAGATAAGTGAAAAATTTGTACGCCTTTCGTGATATTCAAAATAATTGAACCTATCATTTTATAAGAGTACGATCGAATTTATTGTGTTGCATTTGTCGCATCATTATTACTTTTTTAATTAAGTACGATTGCGTGAAGTTCGCGTATTGACATTTTATTGTCGATTCCGACGCCATTTCCGTATACGAACCTAACCATACCCGTAGAAAGACTTCCATCGATTCGCTCCTCGTTTCTATCGAGCGTAATGCGACTCACGGTTTGAATCGAACTAATTAAAGATAAATCCTTCTAAATCAGTTACTCACCGGCCGCAGACAATCGTAATTGGTGCACCGGCCTATGCTAGTCGCGGAAACGATGCGCTCATTAAGAGGGACAATCGACTGGGCGCAATTAACGTCGTATTAGTGATATACGTCGGTGCAAAAGTAACACCTATTCCGTCACCGATCTCGGCAACATGCTTCCTGATCAAGGGTCGCTACCAACTTTCGCACAGATCATCTGTGGATCTCAATCCCATCGTTTTGTCACTGACTTCCTTTAACTGTATCTCTCGTTGCATGAAGTTCATGTAAATTTACATTTCTGAGGAGCCAGGGATACAACCAAACCTCATTTTATTCATAAATGGCCTCGATGGATTCAAAATAAAATTGCGCTGAATATTATCGAATTTGGTATATTTTAATGTAGCTTCGAGGGCTAAGACTATCTGATCGATCGTACACGATCCGTTGATCTCATAGTATGCACAAGGAAAATCGTATTTGCATATAATTCGCGAGCACCGTTTAATTGGCCACGCTTGCATGGCCCCGAGACAAAAGGAAGAGCAGACCTAAGATATCCGTCTGGGCGTGGAAACCGATGATCTCTGTTGTGCATTTCATTGTCCATTCCAGTGTGGGTGTCAACGCCCCCGTCAAACCGACAGAAAGTCCTTCGTTGGGAACCGATGGAGTTCTGCCCATTGAACGTTATAATTAGACGCGATCCGAGACTCGTAAATATGATCGGGTTGAAACGTCCATTTATTTACGAGCTACTGACCCGGCGGAATTACCATCGTCAGAAATCATTCTCCCCACAGCGCACAGACAGAACAATATTTTTCATTGGCTGTTCGATCTTTCCTAGATCATAATTCCGGTCGTATAAAAAGTTTTTAGATAACATATTTTATTAGCTGATCGAATAGTTAATCACCTTGTCTGTTCAATGAAATTATGAAATTTCGTACATAAGGAAGCGTAAAACTTTTGCGAGATTGATTACTTTTAATTACCTGATAAAGTACGTTCCCGATCATTTTCTACGTTCAAAGAAATTGTATTGGAGATTTATGCATAAGAAACACAATAAAATATAAAATACGTTTAAATTTAATCACGAACATATAAAATCACAGAAACGTACAGCAAGAATACCTTGCTGCTTGTAAATTCAGTCCATGTGGTCAAGTACAATATTCTTATACCGCTGGCGCCTAAATTAGAAAAGTTATGAACATCTCACACTGATGTTCGCTATATGAACATTGTAAATACACGGTCTAACTATCCGATGCATAAAAGAGTTTCCTCGGGAACGTCTTGAAGACAAATAATCTTGAAAGAGCTTTAAATTCCGTAAATTTTGAAGCACTGGTTTAGCGTCAAGCTGCATGGCGATCTCGCGTCTGTTTACGGGATGTTTTACGAGGAAGATTCTTAACGACCGAGGATCGAGTCGCCAGGATCGAATAATCGAGGTTCGAGAGTCGTCTCCGCGGGGAGCAAACAACGGCGATCCGTGAAATTCCCGTCGCGCGGCTATTTACGTATCATCTGGCGATGAAACTCCCACGCCACGCCCCGTGGCAAAGGCAAGCAACTTTCACGTTGATGAATAATAATCGCTAATAACCGAACCACGTCCCGATCGATCGACGCGGCGGCGTGGCACAGCGATCGCGCGAGAGGCGCCTGCGCTGCACCTGCGTCGAATGCGCCGCGTGGATGCATTACACGGATGATGCGCGTTCGTCGAGCCGCGCGGATCGGTTAGCTTTTCGAATTCCTGGGCAGAGGATGCGCCTCACGGCAGATATTTCAACACGACTATGTTGCGGCCGCACGAACGAACAACTCCAGCCGGAAAATTACACGGTTTACCGGCAATCGGTTCATTAACGTTCGCCCGTTGCGTGCCCGCGGCAATTTAACGACGCAGACGCGGCCATTAGGATTGTCGGACCTTACAATTAGATCTCCCGCATTTATTTCCCGACGCGAGACGCGGTAAGGTATCGTTGTTAATTATTTTGCAAACTCGAGCTAATCGAGCTTCGACGCTAATTTTTCTCGAGCGATTCTCCGCGGCGTGGCAGATAACAAGCTTCGGGCTATCGCGAACAGTTACGAGAAGTACAGATGTAAATGCGCACATTGATAGCGAAAGCACCTGTCATTCTGCCTCTGCAAAGTTCATATTGTTAGTGTTTTATGTATCATTCGTGGAAATTATAAACCTCTCACAAACTCGCATACACAAGTCTAGTACAGAGGTATGTCTCTTCTATTTGGAAGAGTTAACACATTATCAAGAAATTTATTTAAATCGAAGCAGATAATTGTTGAGATACATTTTTAAGATGTTGTACTTTAAGATAATGCTCGAAAGGAGTATAACAATCCTAACTGTGCTCAAAGAAGCTACGCTGAACTTTGCAAATTAGAGTCTGTAAGAGTTGCTGGAACGGATGCGCTCGCGTCGACGTTTTCTCGAAAGCGTCTAGCAGCATCGTAAATTCTTCTGCGTGGAAGATTGTGGACACCGTAAAATTCTCTTCGGATATCCACTCGACTTGGAGGATCGTTGAGCGAGCGCAACATGTTAATTACTTCTGCGGCTACCTCGAAAAATGATCAAGACATCGATTCCCGTCGCAACGTGAGGCAAATCGCCTCTGCGCAGCCCGAGAGTCGTGATTGCTAATTTTCGCCCGGGTCTTTAATTTTATGGTTTTACAAAAAGCGATAGTCACCGGAACGTTGTGAAGATCCTAATTTATTATCTGATAATTCATTCGAGCGTATCTTTACTCGCAGAAGCATTTTACTCCGGCGAAAATTGAGCGACACCTCGCGACGGCCTCGTAGAAAATAATTAACTGCACACGGCGGAGAGCTCGGGCATTTAGGCTCGATGTCCTGGGCAAAAATCGAACGGCCGCTTCCTAGTGGACAATTATTCAGCGGAGGTGTTTAAAGCAGCGAAACAACTTGCAAAATTCATTTGCATAACGAGCGACGGCGGCGTAAATCGCGCGGTGGAACCGCGAGGCCGTGGCTCGTCCACGGTATCGAGCGGTAATTAAGTTAATTACCTTCGCAGTGACTTAGTACTTCGCGGGAGTATAAAGTCCGTGGTGTAAAACGCCAATCTACCAACAACCCCCGGCTTCGTTGAGATTTTTCCCGGCAGCGAGTCGAAATGACGGCCGATGATGGATGTAGACGGATGCCGGGCCCCTAATCGCGCTTTTCTTATGTCTCTCCGCAGTTGAGTGTGTTTGCTAATTAATGAGAAACCGGCGGAGTCTCTGTAACTGACGTTCCTACTATTTCCTACCCTTTTATTCCACCCAGAACCCTCTCCCTTCCAAACTTTTTCACCGACGATCGTTTTGGACAAAAAAGCATATTTTACTATTCTTCTCGTAATTCTTCTAAACCCAATTTTACCATAATTTTCAAACAGTCATCTGATAAACTGATCCAGCTAGCCTGGTAGAAAAACTGAAGTCGTTCAGTCTTTTATTTTACTGAGGAAAATCTCATATGAGATTTATTTCAACATAATTGTAACGCAATACATAAAATACAATACATACAGCACAGAATACATATACCACAACACAGAACAGGACACTGAAGAAACATAAATACTACAACAAAGACACAAGAATGTTAGAAACGGTATAAACAAACACTTATACTTGAAGTCCGCAGCTCTTAAAAAATGATAGTATGTAACGACAGGCTTTAATATTAGGTTTAGCTGTTAATATGAAGACATCCATTGGAAGCTGATGATGAGATTGTATACATATACAAATGCACAGTGACAATTCAATAAGTGCGTTCGCGGATCGTCGCGAAATAATTTCGTCCACTTTCATCCATTACGAGGCCGGTTCGATCGTGCGGAGGTTTCTCGAAAATTGGCTCGACGGGAGTCCCGGTTAATTAGAATATCACTTACGGGATAATGTCGGTACATTGTTCGTTAATCGGCGACGATATCCGCCGCGATTTTTAACAAGCGTAAGTCCGGCATATACTACAGTCGGCCACGAAATCGCCGAGAGAAACTCTCCGAGGATGATTGACTCCGCGAGGATGGCCCATTACGTAGACATCGGCGCGGTGTAATTGCGCCGCTATAATCGTCCCGATTAATACACTCGATCGATTAATTAAGCCGACGAATAGTCATCGTCCGCGCGCGGCATGAATAGAGATTTGTTATTCACCGGTGAAGGATGCTGGCCCGGCGATATATGTATGTATACGTGCGTGCAAACGCGCGAGTTCGCGGGTCAGCCCCCACATTAATTATGATAATTGATTCGCGCGGGCCTGCGTTCGGGAACCAGGACGAAATACCTGGTCGGCACGTATCGTGGGAGACCAGGGCCCTCGGTGAGCCTTACCGGGGCTGCATGAATTTTAATCGGAGCCCCAGCCACGCAGAAAAACCTCCCCTGCGAATACGGATTCTGAAGAACTCGCCAATTATACGGCGTGTTATTGGTCTACCTGCAAGCTGCCGTGCCACAGAAAGCCTCTCATTCGAACAGGAATAAATAACAAAGGCTCACTAATTATCCCCACCAGATCCTCTTATTAATTCCGATCAATGTAACTCACGATATATACGGTGTAACAATTCCCTGAACAGTGTTTTCTGAACAGAATATCGAATCGAATTTAAAGGTTCGGTAAAAAGAACTGATTTTGCATTTCACCAATGCATTTTTGTGTACTCTAGTAATTAGAGAAAAATCCATCATCGTGTAGCGAATGAAAAATAGCGGAGAACCGTTCGCAAATCGACGAGTCAAACCGTCTTCATAGTTCGTCGTTTATGCCGAAGGAATAGGACGCGGAAGCAATCCGGGATAGGGCTATTCGAGCGTATTCAATGCGCATCCACGTAGAGGAAAACGTTATAGAGCTCCGCTCACGGCCGATTACTCGATCCACGAAGTGAATCAACGCTTTAATAAATGATCCTGCCTATTATGAGGATGGACAGCGAGCGGATAGCTCGATAGCCTCGATCTTCCGGAAAAGGGAAAGTCGGCCTAGGCCGGATCGCTCGTACCTCGGATTCTTCGGTTTGCGGCCTCGGGGAGCTGCAAACGTGTCGCGTACCAACGATCGAATCGACGATTATACCGGAACACCGGGTATTTCGCCATTTTTTGTCCCCTCGGTTGCCTATCGGTTCTGAACAGCGTCCTTCGCTCCTTATGGAAATCCACGGTGCGGTCTAAACGCGTCTCTCGAACACATAAGACCATCCGAATTGTCGTAATGTCGCTAAACGACTCGCGGATCTCTTGCGATTTCTCTGCATCCGATTCGAATACCTGACTATTGATTCGTAATAATCAGTTTCCAGGTAATTTCTGTCATTAGCGAACCTTAATCGATTCTGGGGATTTCTGATCGCGTTTATGTTTTGTGCAGTCTCTTTACAATTTGAATCGACGTCGGAGAACACACTATTATATTTGATGATTTTACTTATAATCTCAGTGTTATTTAGCGTTTTGCCGGTGTAGCGATTGCAAAGTGGCGAACAAGCCAGATGGTTGACCGAAAACGCGAGGTGTTCCTAACCTGGGGTCTCGACCGATTCGATTTCACTTTCGGCTTGTTCCGAGGTGAGGCGACCGTTCGCATAATCGCTCGTACGTCACAGTCAAATACGAGACAGCGTAATCGTCGCGTCCGTGCGGCGCACACGTAACGAGAAAACCTGGAGAGGGAAAAAAGGGCCAGTTGCGCACACGTACCGACGATAAATTTACATACCGATGTAATCGGCGAAGAACAAGTGACCGAACAAGAAGATTCTCTATCTGGATGGTAGGCAGTAAGGAAACACCTCGTTGGTTAAGACGATATGCTCGCCGCTAACGAGGCGAGGAGCCCGCGATGGAGGACTGATTATAATCGTCGATATAGATATAACTAGCCGACCATAATCGCCGTCGGTTCCGATAACTCGTCTCGCTGTGCTCGCCATGGGAAACTCGAATCCTTTTCATTTTTCTTGTCTAGATTATAATTCTTTGAAATTTTTCAACCTCAGAGTCAAACTTGGGTGGTCCTAGAAGCCTTTGGAGACTACCTAGGGACTCTAGAAACAATTGTTCAAGACGAAATTAATTTTATTGAACCTATTTACACTGGAATTAGTAAAAGAATATTTGGACAAGATAAAATTCTGTTCTTCATTTGAGTAGTGTTGATATTAATGTGCATTTTCTTTGTTACAGGTAAGCCTACCCTAAAGATGACGAAGTGTGTGAAAGAGACGTCAAGCGGTGAGTGAAACACTAAAGGACTTAGAATTCACAGGGTTTTCTTGGTAAATTTTTATTGAAATACGAGAACAATAACGCCTGAAAACATAATGCATTCGTGAAAAATTTCACCAGTGTTCGGTGTACTATGATTGACCTCAACGATTAGATTGCGAGGGAGGAGCGAATTGTAGGAGAGAGATAGGTCAAAGTGCAAGGGAAAGCTGACTGTCTATTGTCAGACGCACTTTGAAACCAATATGACAGGCATGTTCTGCCTGCGAGGTTTGAGACGTATATTATCCGTGGTTCTACTTCTACAAATTTATGAATTGACTTCCTGAAATTAATGATACTGAAAGTTTAAATGAACTGCAATAATAAATGTACGAAAAGTTCTCGTAATATTTTTAACTAAAGTAACGTTACTATTCAAACATATTTATCAGGCATATCTACTAGCACACAGAGAAGACCAGAAATTTTTAAAATCGTATTTTTAATTCCTCTTCCACACGGCAGTAAAAAATTTTACAGAAAATAATTAGTCTAGAGAAAGCTTCGCATTCGAGGAATTAGTTCAGAATCGCATATGACCCAGTGAATTGTTGCAGGATTCGGTTTCAGCCGGTGAAATTATTATATCCGCCAGGGTGCTGAAGAGCTCTAACAGACTCGTCGGCGATTATTAGCGGGCTCGCGTCCCGACCCCATTGTTCCCTCGTTAGCGGGTCGTTGCAAGGAATTTGTGAACCAAGCGTGGTTCTCACGTGCGGCTGCAGCGTCGAACAATCGTACGCGTGGAAATACACGGCCGGTAATGGGGACGGATCGAGCTCTGGCAGACGCGGTAACGTGAAAACAGGAACTCCGGTCGCAGCCAATAACGCCTCCACGTGGTGGATCGCTAAATATGGCAGCCGGTCCAGTTCGAACGTGGGTTGTTCGGTGGTTGGGTGATTTTTCCACCACGCCGCATCGGGATAAGATAAGGCCAGAAAATTGTCGGGTCCAACCCGGTACCGCGCATTGTTCACGTTATTGTGGGAAATCGTTGTCGATCAAATCAATACGAGGTTATTAGGCTCGCCGACCAGCAGGTTCCATTATACCGCTTTCTTGGGATCCACTGGACCTAGCAAATAACGGAACCCTTCAACGGCTCCATCTCTTCCTCCTGTCTTCTGGTTCGCATTGTCGGAACAGCAGCACGAGCGAGAAGAATTTCGTACAAGAACTGCTATTAAACTTTTATCGAATCCAATTTTTCTGTCTCGTGCGAACTTCGAATTGGAAATTATTACATTCTCAAGATTAATTTGTCGAAGTTGGTCCTCGTACCTTCGGCAATTTTATTAAATTTCAAGAAAATACACATTAATCGGTAATTTAAGTACCATTTTGTATTTTGAAATAATGTCGGCAATACGGACCGGAACCGTGGCATTTTCATTGTGAGAAAACGGGTAGGCGAAACGTGACGGCGAGCATCGTCGAGGATGGTTGTAGCGTCGGTTCGGCAAAGGAAATTCGCGGGCCGCTCTAAATTTCCGTTCGAAGCGCTCATTAGCGTCCCGTGCGGGACGAATGACGGTTCCACCTGTCCACAACACGCGCAATTAGTCTTCCACTTAGACACGCAGTGAGTATTTCATTCAGTGGCAGGCATCGAGAGCAATGGAAAGGCCTCTTGATCAATAGGCACTCAATTTGGTGTTCCGAACCGCTCCGAACCTTTCCAGCGTTCTCCGGTAATTGACCATTACCGACCGCGAACTATGATTGCGTATATTCAAGGAAAATGCACGCTATTATGCCCAATTTATCATTCCCCGGAATAGTGGAAATTGGGAATCAATTAGAGTAATGCCCGCTACAGCCGCGCCATCGATATCGGGGCCAAGCAACAAACTTGAATCAACCCTCCCACGGTTCGCATTAATATCGTGCCTACGATTATTCATCGCTCTCGGGATCACTTAGAAAACCGAATCGATCCGCTCAATCTTCCCGTTCGCTTCCTTTCGACTTTTAAGTCGATTAGCGAGCATGTTCGCAACGTTATCTGCAATTCATTGCCTGCGAGACCTGCACTCTGTTAACGGATCTTGAAATTTGTTTCTGCAAACCGTACCTCATCGAATCAACCACGTTGGAAAATCATTCTAGCACACGGTTCTCAAGAAAACATGAAAACCGACAGCTTAACAACTGTCGAAGAAATACTCTTTTCGTTATTCGTTATTTATCATCGTGACTTACAATCAGACAGCTGATCTTCATGCAAAATAAAAATTGTCTTTTTGTCATAAATGCATCAAATCCGTTGTATACGCATAATTGACTATTCTCGTAATCCAATGATTCACTGTTTTGACTTCCACCGTTTCTGCATTAAACGGTTCATACGAGGATTACAGAAGATCGAGATCTACATTTTAAAAATTACCACGAGTTGTTCGATGTTCGCAAATTTTATTTCACTATAATGATCGAGAATGTATAAGGGGGCGAGTTTCACCCCTCACGAGCTGGGAAATCAGCTTCGCGATGGAGTCGAGTGGATCGGCGTCGGTATGGCAAAACGAATTAACGAACTCTAAACAGTCGGACCCGACAGTTAGCATTATTTGCTACGTGTAAGCGAGTGGACGGCAATGGCGGTGGCACGTCTGCGGTTGCGGCCCGTGCAGACGCGCGCTTTATGAAGCCGTTGCAAGTTCGCCGCGGGGGTTCGGCCAGCGAGGCGTGTTGCTTGCCAGCATAAATTACGCGCGATTTTGCATTTACACTGAAAACCGAGGCGGCGGGTCCTGGACCCGGCTAACTGATATTTATCGTCGGTGAACCAGCGATAATATTAAACGAGTGGACCCGGCCGTTATTACCAGGCGCGCGATTAGGCGAACACCGTTGCAATCAGCGACGCGTCTTCGACGCGATTGACACGAGCGACAGGGTACAAGCTGGTTAGGCGTGTCGGCAACTCGAAATTACCGGTGTTCCGCCGTTGCTTGCCGAAGACAGGTTAAACGATCAGGCAATTAAAGCCTCGGTTGACTCGATCATTTCCCGATGGTACATTGACGGAGTGTTTATTCAGATACACTCGCTGCTATCCGGTTCCAATTATGTTCACTCTCGTGGTCGATCGATGAGACTAATTCCGTGGTGTGCAAGTATAAGAGATGTTCTGTTCTGTTGTAAAGTATCTTCTGGGTTGGATTATGCATTCCGATATGATGTTTGACAAAATAATTCTGTTTGTCGAAGAATTCGTATTTTCCCTTGTCGACCACGTGATAAGAAGCCTAAACATCAACCCAAAGGTATGCAAACCAGAAAAGTGATATGTTCACGATTTAAGACAAGGTTGCGAGCACTATAGCGTGCAACGGTGCATACGCCCGCAACCACCTCAGCAGTATCGCCTGTTATTAGTCCCGCAGGATTGATGGAATCAAGTAACCGGTGATTTCGCGGTGGAATCGGTAAGAATTAATATCGGGCTATTAATTTCTCGCGGTCGAGTCGCGTACGGGCAGCACAAGGCCCGTGGAGAACGCCGACGAAGATGCACCGGGTACCGGTTCCCCTCTACGTGATTTAGACAACGTTTCATTTTTTCCGGCGGGTGGATGCAAGCTACGAAGAGTCTCGAACAGTCCCGGACCCCTCTTGGACCTCTCTCTCTGCTACGCCGATCGCTCCCTGATGAGGAACAGTCAGATTCATGAGCGCTTAGCGTGAATTGATGCACGGGCATTAATTACGCGATCGGGTTCTACGTTCCTCGATCAGGGATCGGCTCTCGAGGTCGAACGAACATCCTTGGATTCCTCGTGATTCATCAGATGACGCCGCAGGGGTGCGTTCGAAGGGGAGGAACCTCTATGCATCGTCGTTCGTGTCAAAGTATGCGAACAATCTTATTTAGTAAAGCATTTTCGTTCTAAGAACATTCCCTATCATCGTCACACATGATGTTTATAATTTTACCAATTCAATTGCCCATTGCTTCACCCTATCAATTTGTTCCACCTCGTAAATTCGACATCGAGGAACAGATGAAATTACAAAAGTGTGGAACGAATGTGAATGAACCAACTTGATAAAGTGCAAATGCTCGAAAAGGTCTCGAGACCAAACTACTTTACGAATAGAGGATAAAGTCCTGCCTTGCCAAAACTTCATTGAAGTTCCATTGCAATTCCAGCTGGAAGATGGATCGCGCGGTCTCGTGAGTGCATTTCCACGGTCCCGGTAGAAAGAGCGGCATGCATCGTTCCCTCATTCCCAAGCAAATTCAACGCATATTTAGCCGTTCTTCCGAGAGAGTCTTTCTCGGAACGAGGCGCGAATCGTCGCCATAAAACTCCCGCGGAATTGGGAAACGGTGTAGAGAGAGCCCCGGAGGGGCTGTCCTCTCCTCTCCGTTCCTCCTTTTCCCTGTCGCGAGCCCGCGCAGGAAATTCATTCAAGGAAGCGGTCCCCGTCGAGATATACATCAAGATTCGCGTAGGGGTTTCAGGGAAATCCTCGGAGCCGATTGTCGTTAGTCGTAAGCCGGCTCTGTCGGCAGCCGATGCACGTACAGGTAGGTGCGCCGTTGCACAAAGGCAACGGTCGCGAGCGGCTATGTTACCCGGGGCATGCTCCTTTATAATGGAATAGTTCGTGGCGAGCGATTTATCGCGACTATTTCCATGTCGCCGTTCCACGGATACCGCTCCGTCCGCGGTCAACGCTGCGCTTCTACGGTGCACGGTGCATCTTTTATCGGACGAGGAACTCCGGTGCATCGTGTATCAATGAGGTCGCCGTTCGGAGGCCCGCCGCGCCGCACCGATCCGGCTTCTTATAATTCTCCGATTCGCTTTTGCCGATGCGATGAGAGGGGCTCGAACCGAGAGACAGCGTCGAGATGCACGCTCGAAATGGCAGTCGTGGCTGAAGTGTTTCCGAGACGATTCACGGGCTACCGATCCAAGGACCAATGCACATTCTTATGGATTCGTTCGGGGAAACAGGAAATATTCACCCTCTCACGCTCCTGGAAGATATGGATCCTAAATATACTCCTTTGGTTCAGGCACATTCTTATGATATGGTTTCGCTCCTCAAAGCTGGACAAACAGCAAAACTGCATGGAAATGTTCTGCAACCATGAATTCTAACGATTGCAATTTTATTGATTTATTTTTTATTGATTTAGATGTGGACTTGAGTGTTAAACCTGCGTTTCTGCACAGTTACTTAACCTTGCCTACTTTCGTGCAACCAGCGAGGTTCTACCGTAATCTAATTTTTGGCTATCATAGATCCGAACATTTCAAGCCGGAGGACTAGTTCGACTGTAGCTCCGGGAATTCGGGATCACCCAGTATAAATACATAATCGTTTCCCGACGCAGCCGGGGACAGGTACAAAGATTCCGTGGCGATGCATCGCGCATTAATCGCATCGTACCGCACGAGGTCTTTTGTCTCCAGCGTCTACATCGACTCCTACGCGAACAACGGTGGATTACGTTGCATCCTCTTCCTCTGAAGAAGTCGAGCGGAGTCGGTGCACGTGTATCGGTGAAGGTGCACTTGAGGAGAGTGGGTCGAGCCACGGACGAGAAGTTGTCGAGGAAAGGTGAACCTAGGCGGGCTCACCCGAGGTCGTGGCCGTGCATATTCCAATCCTAACGACGTCTCTCCGCTCTTCCAGGAGATCTGGGGGCCTCGCTTATTGCTCGTAAATTGCTCGTGGCTCCCGACCCGCTTTCTCGTTACTTCTAATGTGACCCCGCGATGTATGTAGATTGCCACGTCGATTTTTCCCCTCTGCACCCCTCTTCCTTCACCTTTCCTCTAACGACAGGAACAGAGACAACCGGAGAACGGCTAGCAGGGAGATCACCTGCGCCTTTTAAATCCATCCTCGAACGATCCACGGGATCCTGGCGTGATCGATGAATAAGCAGAATTTCATTAGACGAGCCGATCATTACCCTCGCGGTAAAAGAAACACGGATTCGCAGATGCGTTTCGTGTTTTAAACGGCAATTAAGACGATACGACCGCTGATGCACGAGACGACCTCAGGCTTTCTAGTGGCAGCGGTAAACCGTGAACTGTCGTTCTTAGATCTCTCTGAGGATATCGTAAAAATTTGCCCACGAGATGAGATCAGATGAGATTGTTCGGTAATTTTCGCTATACGAATCAAACTTCTCCAGTTTCGAAGCTTCGGTTGTTGTTTGCTGGAAGAAAAGTCTGCAGAAGCGGAATACATAGAGTAGTCCGTGTTCACAGAGCCGACGCGGATGTTACAATCACCAGGCTGCCCCGTTTTTGGTCCGCGACATCGCTCGAACAAATTAAGACGACGCTTACTTTCGATGACAGCCAATGACTGTACCGAGGCAGCGGCTTTTACAAGAGTCTTGCCGTGCACGTGCGAACACAGCGGCCGTGCCCCGAGACCACGCCGAACGCGGAGGATGTCTGTTTGATTTTAATTAACATCAATTTGCATAATAGTCGGGGCTAGTCCCGCGGCTCCGAGACCGACGAGTCTCTTCGCCACGCCATCGTTGCGTCATCGATTCTTTTCCGCGACCGGTGCGGTCATGGACTCGCAGAATTTATTGGTGACGGTTCGTCATTATTTCCATTACGATCAAAAAATTTGTTTCCTGGTATGCTCAAAAGAACCTACTTTATTCGACAATTCAATATACATTTTACTTATGTACGTAGTCACTTTTGTGAACGAGTGGAGGTGAGCAACCATCTTGGTCTAGGAAATGGAAATCATAATCCACCTGACACACTGCTGATAGTAAGAAAACATTTTGGATACTCCGTGCTCTCAACAGATTTCCGGAGATTAAAGATTTATCCGTGAAAAATTGAAACATCCTTTAATGACAATTTTTTAACGATAAAGGGTAGTATCGATTTCTGAGAATATTCCAATTAAACTAGTATTTCGTAATTTATTATCGATGGAAGTTTCCCCGAGTCTTTCGGATGATGAAAACCGAACACCGTTCAATTTCCAATCGGATGGATACATTAAATTAATTGCGAAACGCGATCGAGGTGCATGCAAACTCGGCTTATGCATATTCACCGTCCTGAATCAAAAGTTTACCGAATGTTGTAAAGCATCGTGGCTAGATGTGTCCGGTACGAGGGCCTATTCTATGAATTCTCACGGAGACTCGGTTCGAAAGTACCAATCCATGCGGGCGGACCATTGGTACCAGCCGCGAATGAAATCAATGGAGCAAAAGTGTTCTTCAGGCTTGCGAAATCGGATCGAACAGCTATGGTCACGTTACAGATGCAAATACGAAAGCGTACGAGCGGCTTGTCTGTCGCTTCCGAGACTGAAAAGTCTCTGAGCAGCCAATTGCACACTTTCGAATAAAGTTCGGACAAAGAAGAATTATTCGCGGATTTGTGCCACAATCGCATTGTTACAACTTCTTGGCCATTCATAATTCCCTAGAATAGAAAGAATGTTTAAATACTGGTGACACGAAAATAGAATTTGATTTTAGTTCAAAAGAAATGAACAGACATATTTAGTAGATTTTGCCTCTCTGACACAAGTTTGACGTTGTACAGACTGGTATTTGGCCGATCTAGCTATCCAAAATTTTGTATTAAAACTGTTTAAATATATTGTTTTATTAAATTATGCCTACATTAATTTAAAAAAAAACAATATATACGTTATAAACAATGGAGTTGGATGAAGGAACTGCCTGACTCTCCCAATAACATGTTATTTTTTACCTAGGGGTGGTTTTAGGAAATTGTCTGTGCGCTGTAAAGCAAGTAATGAATTTTTACAATTATTTTCCCTTCTAAACAGGAAAAATTTAACAGCTGTTAAGGACGTTTAACAGCAAGGATGCACCGAGGCTGTTCTCAGAGAATCTCGGTCCGCGCGTCTAACACCAGCATGAAATCTTTGATGTATGTAGATCATACGGAACAGCGCCTAGACAAATTGCGAGAAATTACGTTCTTTTGTCGGTGTTTGAAGCTCTATAAATGCTTACGGAGGTCCATTGTTCCGCGGCATCGTTGCTTCATTATTCGTATCTCATCGTATTCGCCACGCAGCGCGATAGAAAAATTGCGGTCTGAAGTGAGAGTCTCTTTAAGAGCGGAGCCAAGCCGAGCCGAGCCAGGGCTCATTACCATCCCTGCTGGTATATGCGTGTCCATACGTAATCTACTGGAGGAGCCGACCACGCGAAGGCGGCTAAAGAGAGACGGAAAGTGGAGCACTCGCAGTGATACTCAACTACACAGTCGTCGGGAACGACCCTTTCCCTTCGTTTTCCTGATTTATTCACTGCAAGGGATCTCCCGGTCCCCTAGAGAATCCTTTTAACTGTTCCAGTCCTCGCGAAACAATGGAAACTCGCGTAAATGCTATGAACAGCTTCGCTTAATTCTCCTATTTCTCTCTCGTGGCTCCGATTCCTTTATTTTTCCAACTCTCATCGGGTTAGATAGAAAAATGTTAAAAATCTTCTTTTATACAATAATCTCGACCAAAATTATTAGATTACGTTATTGGCTCACGTTGGAGGTAGCTGTTGAGGGACCCACTAAAAAATCCTTAGCTACGTGCCACTTTTAAAAATTATTCGCTGCCAGATAATACGTTAAGATTCTAAAGAACAGCTTTAAATAACATGAAATTTTCGATTCGTTCGAGTCAAGAGCAGAAACGGCGAACGGTGTGGTCAGTTTTGGGTGTCTCGGACGAGTTCGCGGCGGAAAGTGAGTGGATAAAAACGGTAAAGCGAGCGCCGGAGTGTCCGGCTCCGATAGAAAATTACCCCACGTTGTTCGTGGTTGTTCGCCAGGCTCTCGGACACCTCGTGAAAGGTAATCGCAGCGCGGAAAGAGAGCGGGAGAGGCTCTCCGTCGCAGAGCTCTTGATTTTTGCCCCGAAACGCGGCGGCGCGGCGGCTGGCCGATCTCGTCGGTCTCGGATCGCAGTGTTCGGTCCACGGTCTCGTTCTCCTGTTCCCCCTCTCTCTCCCGGTTGTTGGTCGATTTGCCAATAGCTCGTTGATATGCAGAAAGCCCCATCGTTTCGTGTGGCAGTGAGGCAAAAGGCAGCGGGAGAGGAACGAACGTTTCAAAACAGGGAACGCAACGTGTACACAAGGCGGCCGCGTCGCCGCCAGGCAATGATATATGGGAATGGCTTCTGGGATGAAAATGGGGAGATGTATCCGCTCGATTTTCTTCGCGGCGAGTGAGTGGAGAACGGCTGCGGACGTTCTATCCCGCTCCACAGTCCTTGAAGACGAACAGAAGGATTTTAAATCCTCGAATGACGCTCCTAGGAAGAGCGTGTTCGCTCGCTTCGGGCTGGCAGAGCGTTAATCCTTAAATGTTATCGGGATTGTCCATCGGATTCGTCGGCCGCTCGTATACGGTAGCAGCGACGAATATAATAAGTCTTGTCCATTGTTAACGCGGCCAGAGGCGCGGCCCGTGTCACCACAACTTCGCACTATGAGGAAGACCTCGCGAAAGCCCATGGAAATCGGCTCGCGACAGTAGTATCTCGTTCGGATGTCTCGAAGCGTCTCTGGGCGATATAGACGCGCTCGGAGACAAAACAATGCAAGCTCTAAGCTTCCCTGCAACGATCATGCGTCGGAGAATGGTTCGGCGAAGTTGCGGAATTGAATCTTAGGACGCGGTCGTTCCGAGGATAAACTGTTCTGGAGACTCTCTGTGACGCGCGATGTAATTCTCTCGTGTGTAAAATACTCAAAAATGCAGATGACTTGTAAGCGAGGAAGATGAACGTTCAAAAAATTCAATTTCTGTCGCGAAGCAACCAAGAGACTTTGGTGAACAAGATTTATAATATTTTAAGGACACAGCGAAGTCCATAGTACAGCGAATAAAATTTCTCTGATATATCGCAGGCCGCGCCATAAAGTTTCAATAAAGATCCGTTAATTTTCTATCTCCGCAAGATAGACCCCTGCGGTTTGCAACCTCGAGCACGCTTCCACACTTTGTACACGTCAAAATTGAAGATTGTCTTCCACGATCGGACACATGGTCTCGTCAGGTCCCGTGCTCCAACATCTCGATTACCAAACCGTCCGTCTCAATTAGATTTCGTCGCCTGCTCGAGTGAATCCTATCAGTGGAATCCTCCGAGGAGGACGGTTAACCGAAAAGAGCGAGCTGGCGCTAGGAAAAAGACGAGCCGGAATGATGGACAGCTCGTGGTTCGTGGGAAGGTAACCGTCCCGCAAGAAAACAAGCGTTTAGATAATGGATCCATTGTTCGGGCGCAATCATCGCGACCGAAAGACAAACGAAGCGCGAGAGCCCACGACAACGACGACGTCGGCGACGGGGACAGGGACGGGAACGATCGTAGGACGTCGGGATATCGGTTCTCTCTCTGGAAAAAGTGTTCGAGGGAATATTTCTATAAACGGCTTTTCTGTTTTGCCGTGGACAAGAGCGATAGATCCGTCGGGTGGTGAGGCTCTCGCGAGCACGGAGATCGAGCCTCGATCCCCTCGATCCTTTCCCGAGGACCTGCGCAAGCTCTCGCCGCAATCCCGTCTGTACTTTTCTTTTGCGCGATCGCATTCGTCACGATCGTAAACTGTCTCCCTCGGCTGATGTAATGGACGTTGGATTGACAAATCGTGTCTAGGGAATCGCGCCGCTCTATACACGTCGAGTGTTCCCGGTAAGCGGCCCCCGGAACGCCGCGTCACACAGGAATTCATATTTTCAAGGTGCGTTCGTCTCGTTTCACGATAAATTGATACCAATTAAGAATAAAACCGATCGTTTCTCCCCGAGATTCCCACCGATGATCCCCACCAGTCTCCCACAGAACCCGCTTCGAGACGAATGAATTCGTGAACGTCGAGAGGAGGAAAGGAGATTCAGACCGCCGCGAATTAATTCGCCACTTCACATCTCGAACGATCGTCCAGCGCCGCAATAACACATTAAATGGAAGCATCGTCCGCGAGAGATGACCGCCGCGTTCTGTCGTTAACGTGTAAACTCTGGAATTTAATGAACGCCGGCCGCCGTTAATGCCCAGGGAAACGCGTCCGATGATTTACTGCGGCGCGAGAGCTGCTCCTACAGCTAACGCTGCCTTCCGAATGTTCGACGAACTGTTCATTGTTTCGTTTGAACGGTCTTTGAACATTTCTTGCCAAGGAAAATTGAAAACTTTCTTAGACTTGCAGCACTATAAGTCTACATGGGCGCAATAATTTTTAATTTTATACTTTTGCTAGTGACTATGAAAATCCTCTGACAAGAATATTCGTTTCAAAAGTTCCTCCACTGTTTAATAGGATTTCAAAACTCTCAACTCCAGAATGCTTTAATGGGGAGAAGGAATTTGCAGGAGTTGAGCGAGCGAAATGATCGAACTGCAGTGTCGGTCCCCACGCGAATTTGAATTAGCAAAGAGTTGAACGGTCCGATAATTTCCGAGGGAGTCCGTTCCCATAATTTTGAGCGTAGCTTCAATTTTGCAACTCCGTCGACTTCCCTGGGAACGAAACGTCCAGATCGACGGTCCGTGACTCCCACGAGACACGCGCTGTGTATATGATTACCCATAAACGGCTAAATATTGCAATCCCCAATGCAACGGCCGTGGCCGATGAAATTAATTAATTGTCGCAGTCCGGCGAGTGCTGATTGCCTACCTCCAAACCGCTCGTTAGTCGACCGTATCCATTTACCAAGCTTTGCGCTCGGCGTGTTGGCAGACGGATAAAATTTATTCGACTTTGCCTGATATACCCCAAGAAATTTTCCGTGCCCGTTCTCTTCAACAGTGAACACGGCTTGCTCTGGAATATCTCAAGCGTCTTTGTGCTGGCGTCTCAATTCCGTACTGGTATCTCTCAGTGCCGGTATCCTTCGGTTACTGCCATTTCTTTAAAACTCGCGTCGCAATTTGTTTAATCTTGCCACTTAGACTTCTTCTTTAATCTGGTGCATCCAGGAACCTTCGGAAACTGACGAAAATCGCAGAAGCGTCAACAAGAGACGAAATTTCCTTCTTGAACCATTCAGCGGAAAAAGCAATGTCTGATTAGATAACAGGATTAGCTACTCCGAAGACTGACATTTCTCGAGGCGTTGTTAGATTCACTTAAGGTACTTAAACCACCCCGGGAACATCTCGCTCGAGCGTCGGATCTCGAAGTGTGTCTTGCGATTCTAAAATAGCTTGGTTACACAAGGATCTCCAGACATCATTCTTCACAGCGATCTGCGACGAGCTCGACGCAGTAATTTTCTCGGAAAGTCGATGTCTCCTCGGCGTCACTTAGCTTTTCCATGTCGGTGACACGCCGTGCTGAGAAAAGTGATCGCGAAATGGCTCTCGATTGAAATGGTCGGGTAAATTGTAATCGGGGTACGCTTCTCGGAAAAGACTCTAGCAGACGACTCGACTAATTCAGTAAGGCGTTTTAGAATTTTTAGACGGACTTCTTCCAAAGACATCCTGAATTGATTCAATCAAACTCTTTGGTTCTCAATTATCCTTTAATGAAACTGGAGGACTAGCCAAATGTGGGCAATCTTCACACTCATTGTTATTTATTTCGTTACAGTTTATTTTACCGTGATCGCATTAATAACGAGGCCATTAGCGACCACATGGTTTGCACTTGGTTATAACACAATACACATTAGAACAGTTCATATAGATCGCGATAGATTTAAAGAAGAGGAGGACGTTGCTGATGTGGTCTTCGTATAGATTCGACTTGTCTCGCAGAAACGTGTAGAATTGCAAATCCGCAAGACGATAAGGCTTAGCGATTGTTGGAACGAGAACATTCGTGTTGTACAAATCGCGACATCTCTCTTAATTTACTTGTAGGTTATTTGTACCGTGTGTCACCACTATATGTATGCGTGCCTCGATAGGGTACTCGTGTCGCCGCTGTTCACAGATATCCTTCCTTCTCAATGTAAACCCCTGTAATGAACATTAAATTTGACGTATCAAACTTTATATCCATATTCTCATGCAGTGCAGATAGATTATTATAAGTATCACTTCAATACCCACTGCCAAAGTGTACGAAGTCCAACAGCGATAACCTTCCACATACTGAGTGTAGACTGTAGATGTTCGCTCTCACTCTCGTACAGTGGTCTCTTTCTTTTAATAATTCACAATACATGACTTATTCAAAATACTTTATTACAATTTATTAGTTCGAAATATTAGTTTAATTTAGTTTAATTTTCTGACGTTTCCCACGTATTAATTCGCGAAAGAAACCCAGTATCTTAACAATTAAAAGTACAAAATTGTTAATATTAGAAGTATTTGTCTCAGACGTTCATGATTCGCAAAATAATTCTATACACGTTGGGTGTAATTGGCTTACACTCTAACCAATTAGGACTCCCAAAAGCTTTCCGGAGGGGGCAATATCTTAGACGGTATATGTGTCTTCGTTACAGGGTCGTACTCCGTGCACAACATCTCTGTACACCCTACATTGCCTTCGAAACAATTGCACCAGTTGCATCCGTCGTTATAACTTTGTCCATCCTTGCATTTCCTCTCTGCACGAAAAAATGATCATACAGGAACCAATCACTCAAACAATTCTTCACCATTCCCCTAACAAATTTCAAAAGAGAATTCACCTGTAGATGTATCAGACGCAACAATAGCGAACAGCAAGAACAAAGCGAAAAATTTCGTCCACATGTTGACTTCTATGTCTTTCTACAGTCAGCAGAAGAGAACAACTGATTTCACATAGGACACCAATCTTGTTATATAGCCCTCCACACACTGATTCAACCGTTTTATCTTATATCGGTGTTTATATATTACGTCCGGCGTTTGCATACGATGACTCGTACGTCAAGAGCCTTCTTCTTCATGTACGCGTTGATATACATCTCGAAACTTTCCGTAAGTTTATCTACTTGGTCCCCTTTCTACGAAATGTGGCAACGAATTCCTATTAGACGATCAAATTTTCAATTCCTACGATTACACATCGGGTGTTTTCAAAACATGGACGATGCGATCAAAACACTGAAGGTCGAAAAATGACCAGGTGTATAACACCTTTCCAGCATCTTCTAAAAACGCTGGACCACCCAAACTCCAATAAAATTCAAATGTCACGCGAGCTGCTAAGGCAAGGACCGTAGGAATGACTTTATGGAACGGTCGACCATCTGGGAGGTAGGATAATTTCACGGGTTCAATTTTGCTCTTCGCTGAGAACACTTGCACTTGAAGAGAATGAAATAAAATTGATTTTTGGATAGGGTTAGGATTCCTACGATTACATTCTACGACAATTCCTACGATTACACCTCGCTTCAAAACATAGGCGATGCGATCAAAATATTGGTGCTTGAAAAATGAACACCTACCCAGCATCTCCTGAAAACACTGGACCACCCAAACTCCAATAAAATGCACATGTCATCTAATCGGGGTAGAGCGAAGGCTCGAGGATTCCATGAACTCTGACGCACGTCTATCCCGGCCTAGACAAAGAAAGGCTTGCGTTTTGATTACGTTTCAGAGCGGAGTGGCGTGCCGGTGTCCTTCGCGGATTTTTTCACGCGCCGCCCGACACAATGCACCGTAGCTGCACTCCGCGCGATAATCATATTGCACAAGCGGCGTGTAATGCTCAAGGTTGCGGCGCTAGCTTTATTTCCCGTAAAAGGCAATAATCGAGACCCGGCGCAATCTCAGGTATCACCGCGAGCTTCCCACGTTATGCTATGGCCACGCGGGGATAATCGTTTGCTGTATCTTTGGCATATTTACGGCCTCGCGCAGCGATAATTGTCGTCTTGTAATCGATGTCAGAGGGACCGAGGTGGCACTGTCAACGATAACGAATGGCCGATTGTTCGCTGGAACGTGGGGTACAGACGGGATCCTGTCATAATCCGGATAATGCTTGTTCGCTATTTGCTACCTGGAATTTATCGCGGGGACCACGGAATCGAGGAATTGCTAAAACCCTTTCATACACCAGTCTGAGTCTCGTGAACACGAGAATGTCTAATTCAAACCGGCTTGTTGATCGGGCCTAATGTATAATTTGTTGTTACTTTATAGCGGCCACAGCGTTGCTAGTATTTGTCTTTTTTGAGACACACGGGTAGATCGCATCTAGTTTATAATCGGCAGTTAATTAATGCTACCGATACTGCAAGAAATATATTTTTTAAGGACAGACTGGTTTGATCCGAGCCCGTAAGCTTTAACTAATTGAGATAAATGATACGCACAAAATGAACCGAGCAATTACCTTGTTCAGAAAATTTCGTTATTTTTGTGCGAATCTCCTACTCTGTAATTTCAAACATTTATGTAAATTACACCTTGATAAACTGATTTTAACAAACGCACGTACAATATTAATGTCCCAGCATTAATGAGTTGTACGTCTTATCGCAGGTTGTTATCCTGACCGCCAACAGAACACCGCTTTAGCATTGAAATAACCCCCCTCTCATTAATTATTAAAATTTCGAACTTGTCACTCGTATACTGTATATCTAATTTATCCGGCATGCGACTCGTGCTAATGAATAGGAGATGCTATCTCCGGGCATTAAACAGAGTACCCTCGCATTTAGCATTGTAAGAACCCTTTCCCTAATCTCTTTAATTCTCAAGCAAGCGCTTAAACAAGGAAAACAATCTCTCAGTTAATTCCCTACAGTTCCCATCCCCTTTTATCGTTTTCCTACAATGGCCCAAGAAATCCTTGTAATTTAATCTTGAGACTTTCTCGAGGATATACGCTTTTGTAAAAAATGACTCATTGATATATACCTTACCATAGTCCTCCATAATTGCGGAAGTTGTTGCTCCAGCAGCTTCGTGTTCCACATCCCTTGCTGCGAGGAATTTCAAACAACAATGTTTTCTCTGTATAATGTGGGACGTGTTTACACAACCCTTTGCATATCATATAAAATACCTACATATTCCAGCCACTCGTTTGCGGAATCGATTAACTTTCATAAACTAAAGAGTAAAGAAAATTGATCAAATAGAACACATTCATCCTTGAAACTTCTTTCCGGTGAGTCCAATATTGATGAAAATTGATTCGATGTGGAGGGACAGATAAAACTAACCGAAAATTTATGGGTTAAATCGAGAAAATTTAGTGAGTCACTTCGTACATGTTTCTTTTTGCTAAATCGCAATTTCTCGCTCGAAAAACGCT
This sequence comes from Lasioglossum villosulum, assembly GCA_963971365.1. Classification (NCBI taxonomy): domain Eukaryota; kingdom Metazoa; phylum Arthropoda; class Insecta; order Hymenoptera; family Halictidae; genus Lasioglossum; species Lasioglossum villosulum. Next base: position 7,047,531 of record OZ020495.1, read on the forward strand.
TTCGCCGTCGATCCTCCGACTCCCATGGCTCTCACCGCGAAAATACGATACGATCAAACGTCCTGCGACAAGTCGACACCGGGTTCGACGTTTTCGCCAGTCCTGGACGACGATATCTGTCAACGCCGAGCAGCTTTAAGCCCGGTCGTTTCCACACATTCGCCTTGTACACGAGACGTACCCCCGGGCGGCTCTCGTATAACTCGACCGACAGATTGCGCAACCCCTTGAGCACACATAAGTCGCCGGACACTTACACTGACTTCCAGAAGCGTCGAACAATTGCTAGAACCTAGCGGAGAACCCACCATTATTTTATCATATCAATTCATTGAAACATCGCATGCTATTCAGCTAAGTTTTTAGCCAATGTATGGACCTCAATTTTTAATTTCGGATTATAACTTTATCAATCTTTCGCTAACATATTTCTGACATTTTTCTATTTAAAGTGAGCCCAAACATGATACAATTCGGAAAATATTTACTCTTGCAATGGATGGTTTAGTCAGAAAAGCGTGAGAAATATGTTCCGGTAGGTGTCACAGAGAAATAATCAAAAACAAGAAGTTCTATCAATTATTCTTTTCGTTCGACGCTAGCGGTAACGTATCGAGGAATGGTATCTGTAGACGATGTGGGTGACATGTCGGTGTCAAATTGTTCACAAACGTTGAGACACATTACAGTACAGGCTACGAATATGTTCTATAACTCTGTCGATCCGTGATTTTCAATACTTTCGAAAGGTCTGAACCACCGTGCGGGGGAGTGAAAGAAACGGGGTTGATTTGTAGATCGGCTGGGCGCGCGTCCGCGCGGTCCCGGTGCGTTGTAAGCGGCCAGATTGAAATCAGAGATGCGACCGAGATTACGTGCTATAAGCACCGTATAATGGAGGATGCAATGAAAGGGATACCGTTGTACCAGCGCGGTGAGCCTTCGTAAGGAAATCCCTCGTCCCGTTCCCCGCGCCTCCCCTCGGCACACCCCCGTTTTTCTTCTCGACTTTCTCACCGGCGCGGCGGCCGGAATTTATACGACTTTCTCGGCTCTAATTTAGAGCCGACTTAATTTACACGAACCCTGCCCGAAGATAAGTTCATTTAACGCGGCCTACGTACCCCGTGTCATCGTATCGGGTGTCCCGGGGATCGAGAGGGCTCGCCCGGACGATCCGTCGATTATTATTCCCGTTATTATTTCTCTCGATCCCTCCTCTTCCTCGTCCTTGTTCTTCCTCCCTCGACCTCCGTCGTTTTGACTACGTCGATCGAATCGACCGATAGCGAACATTGTAGATGCGATTACTGAACGACCGTAACAGAAAGCCGCAGGGGAGGGAATAATCGAAAGGTCCGAGACATTTACAGTTATCGATTGTGCAATTGTGATCGATCGGCCCTCGCCGATCGGGAGATGTTTGCTTGTTCTATGCCCCACCCTCTGCCACTTTCTTCCCCTCCTATGAGGTCCAACATTTAACTCTTGAACTTATAGCTCCGACCACGGTCAGCTGGGCCGGACGTCCGCCTCCGTTTACAAGCTTGCTAATTTCTTTCGTCGCAACAGCGTGTTCGAACAATGACCTCCGGGAAAGTACTGTAGAATTGATATTGTACAGCTTGATTAACCATCGCTCGTTCCCTGTAGCGATTAGACACATTGGCTAAAGGTTCCGAATAGGTGGTACAACCTCCTTGTTGATATCCATGGTAATCTCTTTTTAATTTAATAAATATAAGAATAATCGCCGGCAGATAATGCGTAAAGAAAATCATGCATGAAATCTAGCATCGCAACGGCTTATAATCCCCGGGGTGAACGATATACCGTAGCGTCGTCGCGGCTCCTACGATAACAACATCAACCCCGATGTTATTTATGGGAATGCGCGGCGCGGACGTTCTTATTTGCCGTAAACATAAATTGCGTTTGCCCGAGATATGGTGCTCCGCGTGTCCCGCGATGGTTTAATGCCAGTCAATTTCACGGGCCGAGAGCACACCTGTACCCACGTGGTGGAATTATGGTAATACGGGGCCCGTTTAAAGACCGGGGTTCATGTGTAAACGCGGCGTCAGGACATGTCGTGGTTTCCGTGCGCCGGGACACGCCATCAATCGCCTTCGCTCGATGTTTGACATTTATTCAATCATGAATTACGCTGCACTTGCGCGAGAGCGAGCGAGCGCGCGCGACTGTTCGGTTAGCCGCGCGACCTCGGATTAGATGACTCGGCCTCGAAATTCTATTCTCGATAAACTCGGTCGAGCGGTCTTGTTCTGCGATTCTATTGATCGCTCGATCAAACTCGCGAAACAGAAAAAAACGAACGTTAAACAACGTCGAGCAACATCGCTGCTCGTGACGCGAGTTATTAGCAACTATTATGCAACAGCCGGTGTTTAATAACTTTGGATACACAGAGTGTCCCCAAATAATTTTATCTTTTTCATTGCATATTTATTAAATCTGGGTGACACCCAGAGCCATAATCGTGATTAACCCTCCGAGTGCTGTGCCAGAGTCATTTTTGACCGCGAACATCCAAATTGTCATTTAAGTACTCAATTTGTGGCAATTAAACTAACTTAATAGGTGTTTCATTGAGGATATCGGAAAGAACACACGAGATATCATCGAAGGGAATTATTGAAAATTATTAATTAAAGCTGTGAACGGTTCTCAGCATTGTTAATTATATACATTGAGTTAAAAAATGATTCGCTCACTCTTAAAAAGGCGATCATTTTTTAAATATCGTACTATACGAATTGACCTTTTTTTAGAAGCTAGAGCAATTAGTTTGCTACAGGATGTGGGAAAAAATGTTGTCAAAAATTGTAATTGATCGGAATTGTAGAAAAAATACTAAAAGTTGCATTTTACAACTTTTTTATGTGGACCCGTATTGAAAATTAAAAAACACACGATTTGTAGATCTAATTGCTCTAGTATCTAAAAAAAGTTCAAATGGTATAGTACGATATTTAAAAAGTTATCGCCATCTTAATAGTGAACGAATAATTTTTTGGCTTACTGTAGCTATAAAAATCGTCCGTCGTCCGAGGGTTAAACTCGTTCGTCGATTAGGCTGTTGTCAGGTTCGGGAAGAGTTGCATCGATGCCACGGTGGATGGAATAAAATAGTACAGCAGCAGGAAGAAATAAACTAGAGACATTCCCGATACCGGAAGTGTATCCACCATAAACTACCTTTCTGTTGACAGAGTCTTTGACGCTGGGATACTTTATGCTCCGGCAGAAGAGGATCATCGGCGTCGATGTTTCACACGGCCCTATTGTTGACATGACCGACTAGCCATGTATTTACTATACCGTATAGTCGTGTGGAGACTCGCGACGCAGCGTGCAGCTCGCGCTAACGGCGCTTTATGATATTTATGAATAGTTGTTTAACTTGCACTTCGAACAGCGTCCGAAGACACGGGCGTTATTCCTCCCTGTTCGAAAACGTTTAACAACCGCGAAAATAACTATTCCGAAATTGAATCGCGCCGGTAAAAATTCCAAACTTTCACGGGTGAAATCCGTAATACTTCGCGAAACTCGCGAGAAATCGCCGACGAAATTTTCTGCAGCGGCGGCTAACACGTGAACCGTATCAGGTTACAGGGACACGAGGTTGGATTAATTCCGCAGTCCTTTAATGTTCATCTCCGAATTTTCCTTGATTGAAATTTCTCTCAAAGCACGGTAAGGTGAATGCCGTTACGTCATTTTAAATGAAAGTGCAGTTACGTGCGCCGGAACTCGTTTCAAAATTTGCGAACCGAGGCTATAATTCAAGCAAAGAAAGAAGTGATCAGAGTTCAATCAGTCTTCTAGCTGTATTTCTCGAAAAATCAACCCGTACTACGATCGACAATTTGTGACAGTTGCAGAAATAGAATAAGCCAGTACTGGTTAGACACTGTGAAACTACTCCTGGATTTTCGTATGCGTGGTCCTCCCCGCCCCTTCATGACCTAACCACAACTCATTCTATTCGCATAATCTTTGCATGTTAGGCCGTCCCGACACGCATACAAAAATCCAGGAGTAGTCTTTCCAAATTAAAAGTTACACTATATATGTGTCACCCTATAGAGAGTGAGACCCTGTTTTCTCTCTCATCCCCACAACGTGTTGACAAAACAAAAAAGTAAACAGACGACGCGCCGTGCAAGAATACCGAAAATTCAATACAGTATTAGCTACAGTTTTGTGCGAATATTTTGAAAACTAAAAGCGACCTGCTTACACTGGAAAAGGAAAAAGTTGTTCAAAATATCGAAATCTATAACATATTAAAGTTTTATCAAAATAAGAGTAGGCAGACCTTTTCTATATAATTACCTAATATACTGTCGAAGCATCAAGAAGAAAATTTTTATAGAATAAATTTTGCTACTTCTGTGTACACCGAAAATTTTTCAAAATGGCGAAAATCGTGTAAACGTACTCGGGTTACGTAGACTCGTAAATTTCACGCAATAGCCGTTCTCGGTGCATAGCACGTGGAGGTGTGCGGATGTGTTCCCGGCGCGTTCACTTGGACCCCCATTGGTGTTGTAGATGCCTTTTCTTGTATCGTTCGCACACTAATCTTCGGGATAATGTATTCCGCGGCTCGAAGATACGGCTTCAGCGCGGAGCCGCTCGCGCCGCTCCAACAACAATCTCGCAGGTTGCGGACGAAGGTCGGAACGGATTATCGGTTGCCGTGATTTGTTGATGCACCGCGTGTAATGGGATCTCTTATTCGTGCCGCGATTTAACCAGGAAACGCGGATGTAACCAGCGGGTACCTTAGCCGCTCCTTCTTTGTTACAACCACGGTGCTCTCCTTCCACGAAATTGAATTTCCGCAACGTGACGTCTCGGACGTCCCCCGAAACCGCCGGAACGGAAATAGAAAGGCTTCCTCAAGAAACGACATTATGTTTGCATAACCGCTTTGCATCACAAACACGTAATTTTTCGAGAAAAAATTTCTTTACTCTTCATATCAATTTTTTGCTCGGACCACGATTTTTTTATTTAAACGCTGCTTCCAAAAACATTTTTGTACAATGTATACAAACGCTCCTGAAACAGTTGCGGAGCTGAATGGAAATTTTACGGATGGTTGAACGAAAGAGTTCATTTTAATTGCAGATATATTTAATAAATTTTAAGGATTACCACCTGCGATAATATATTGATCCTACCGGCGCATAAGCGCGGAACGTTGTTTAAACGCATGTTTGTATGTCTGTTATTAAATTATGCAAGCTGACTCGAAATTCTGCATGTAGGTGGACAATGGGTCTGATCAACATTTAGACTACAAAGCATCCTGCATTTTAACCATGTTCTCGGGGGAAACTGGATAAACCGTGGCACAGCTAGTGAGATACAATGCGACTATGAATGATGCATACAAATTTACTCGCATAGAAACGGTCTTAACTAAAATTCTGGCGACGGAATCTCCAAACTTTCCATATCTTCGCACTTTTTAAAAAAGACATTCTCCAATACCTGCCGCATTTACCTCACGATTTCTTCCGCAGTTACACCGAATGAAGTTTATTTGAACTGCATTGTTAAAAATTGCACAGGGGATAAAGGAAACTTATGATCTTCGTGCATTCACATCCATCTGAAAGATTAGATACTGCGAATAGGTAAACAGTATTTTATTCCGAGAGAAAAGAAATGAATAATGTTCTAGCTAACGGAGATTCATTCGAAATCTTCATCTCGAGTCCGACACGAGATGCAGCGGGTTAATTCGCAAATCCAGCGATTAGGAAGAATCATAGTTTACGACCTCGAACGCCTCGCAGCCAGGTTGGAACATTGAATTTGATGACCCTCGATTCCCAACTATTATTCAATTCCTCATTCTTCTAGTCCCTAACACAGCCACATACATTACACGCCAGCCTAATAGCCAGCCCAGCATGAGTAATGTCTCGGGAACCCGAAGGTTCTTAGTTTCTATTTAGAAGATCTCATAGGAGCGAGGCACTAACAGCCAGGTAGAATTACAAAGTAACAAGTGAGCATAAACACACGAATCGGCCGGGCCGACATAAATCGGCTTGGTGTCCGGCCGCGGATCATAGAATTATTCTAGTGGGAGCGAGCACGCGTCCGGTGCTGGTAATTGTACGCGCGAAATTAGATCATGCTCGCAGGACCGCGGGAGGAAGTCGATTAAGGCCTCGATCTCTTCAGTTGCCCTAGGCCAGAACACGCTCACTAGGCTCGCATACTCGCATGCTACACCATTTGCCTCCCAAATGCGGTTAAAACTATTCTCCGATTGAATTCGCCCAGTCGAACAAGTCTCCGCGCAACGTAAAATAACTTTTCGAAAAATCAACCGGATTCGTTGAATTTTTTCTTGCTGCTACGAGGATCGGTTCACTAGCTCGTGCATAAGATCTTTTAGAAAATCGTATTCGATCGGAACTGCTAATAAAATAGTAACGTCACTTTTTATTTTTTGCTATAAATGTTTTCTCAGCTCTCCAGCATGAATTACTTCCATAAACCTCTTGTTTTGTTATAACCAGAATTTTTCAACTTTGAGAAGTTACTTTTTACTGTGTTTGAGAGACGAATACCCTCACCATGCACCAACAGGCTGGATATCACGACAACTCTTATTAAGAAAATGCTCGGCCCGCATCGTGTTCCGCGCCGGGGTGACGAGGCCGCGTTGTCCGGCTGCTAATTAATTACCCTTCGCCCATATTGCACACCTCGTTAACGCTCGACTCGGCTCTCGAGGTTGGCCCGAGACCACCCGGTTATGTAATTCGCTGTTCCGTTTCGCACCCTTAAACGGCAACGTGAAAAGGCACGAAACGCCGTGCTGCGTCGACACCTCGATATACCGAGGTCGCGCGAATCATTATCGTAAATTCGTCCGATACCGAATCGATCCGACCGGGTGGCACGACCGCGTAGTCCAAATCGCGTAATCGATGCCGATTAACCGCGGAAACAGCTGTCTAATTAATTCTAACGAAGCTATTATGAGAAGGAACGCGAGCGTCGGTTGTCGCGCCGAACGGACCCGGTTTACCCGGTCGGGATCAGCCAATAAGAAATTCGAGACGTGTTCGGATAAGGGAAAGTTGCTGTAGCACTGCTTAAGAAATTTTGGGTCCTCGGGGAAAATTGGTATGTCCGTTGCAGGAGATATGCAGGTCGAATTATAGATTGTCGTCTTATGTTGAAGGGAAAATTCATTTTAGAGGTTTCAGAGATTAAATTTTTGGTTGGATCAAATCTACTTGAACCTTAATTCAAGGTGCGGCCACAAAAGAACTCGTTACTATGAAACACCGATCGTACCACGGGAACGCCAGATCAGGGGATAAGATAGGGGATAATCAGTGTTATAAATAATGTAGAATTTGTCGATGGGGTGGGGTAAAGGTGACCAGCATTCGGCTGCTTTCCCCTATCTGTCGGAAGGGAAACCGATGGTGTACACGCGCGGCGTTCGATCGATATTTTAGTGAACGCTTAATGAACGCGGCGATTGCGCGTATAGCAGGGGGCTACTTCTACTTTTGGAGATAATGGCAGTTGCTGTCCATTGCTGGACCGGGACACTCGTTATTCCCCACTCGAGCCTCCGCAACGTCACCGTTTGATACCGCTTTGGCGTTATTGCGAACCGTCCGCGTCCGATCGAGATGAACCTCGTCTACGGTTCGGTTTCTCCGTTACGTTATGGTTCTCGCATAATGCGTTCTCCTCCACGAACCTCCCCGCCCCTCTCTGTTCGTAGATACGTTATCAAACGCATTGTTTGCGCAACTTCGAGCGGTCCCGATGCGCGTTCGACTTCCTCGTCGATTGTTTCGCGGAAACCCGGAGCAATTACCGGGGGATCGCGGCGGCTAACGAAGCAACTTCGCGATGGAAGGAAAGAAAAAACTTCTCAGAAGCCGAGGTGGAGATTCTCGGTCGATGTAGACATCTCGTTAACTTCAGCTCGCTTTTCAAATTAAGCGTGCCGTAAAATTTATCTGATCCGAGAGCGAGCGACGCGAGCGGAGCGACGCGACGCGATGCGATGCGAGAGCATTGCTTCTTCCACGGGAATTCCGTGGGAATCTTCGAAGTAGAATTACCCGCTAGCTTCCTGGGCTCGTTACAAGAAAGGCATCTCTTTGTGGAAAATCGATGGCTGACTACTCGGCTTTTTCGTCTGACCCTTTCACCGTGCTCTGGATTATCTCTGCCGTGAACTTCCTGTTGCGGTTCATTCGCTCTTCAGCTGCTAGAGTTTCTTTTTCTTGAGATTCGGGGCACTTTCAGCCCCGTATCGTACAGTTTGCGAACTTGAAACTTTCGAGTGTAACTCGTGTCCTTTCGGAATCATTTCTAACATTTCTATGCTGGTGTATGTGTTCTGACACTTCACTGATATGATGGAGGCAGTTCAGTAATAAGTAAGAATTAAACAAGAATCTCGCGAGCTTCGCATACTGTTTATTGCGAATCTCGCAGGCCAAAGACGGTTACGCAAGAATCTTCGCACATATTATTGATCAGACCATATTCTAACCAGGGACCTTCTCGCCCAGTGGTGCGGATCGTCGTTAACCCGAGAATCTCCCGAAAACTATTCCGAGATCCCCGACTTTATTCGAGTCGTTCACCGAAATCCGAGATCTCTAGTTCACCAGGCGAATTCGTAGCTCCTAATCCGAGGAGAATCCGTAGATCGAGGTCGGGGGCTTCGTCGCTAACGAAGCCTCGGTTAACGAGCGTAGCTAGGAACGTATTCGTCGGGGTCTCTCCCGTCTCTTCCGTGCTCCGAACTTTCACATCGCGTTGTGGCCAGATCGCGGTACAGGTGTGGAGGTCGAGCGTAGTTAGACTTTTACGAGGTTAATGTGCAAAACCAGGGATCGCACACAGGCAGACTCTGGTCGGGGCGCACACGTATGCATGGCCTACGAGCTCGCACGTAAGCCCGTGATGAATTATACGGCTCGATAAGGTCGTGTGCGTTAATTTATTATCCTTGTAATCGGCGTCCTTTTCCTGCGAGCCGGCCCTACCTCTGGCTGGAAAAATGCTCGCCATGCCCGGGGAAAAAACGGGAAAAGAGCTGATCCCGCGGGATGATGATGGTGGTGGTGGTGGATGCACACATGGGCGGCTACAGGTGGAAGCGCGGGAGGTGCAAGCAACGGAAAAATCGGGAATTTATCGACCGGCTGGCGAAGATCGCGTACGTACGAGCGCGTGCTCGCCTCGGAGGCGAGGCGAGCCAGAGTTGCAGGTGAAACAACACACCTGAGCCCGTTCCCGCGAAGGTTAAACACCTGCGACAATGCTCGACAGCGACGCTCAACGTCGGTCGTGCCTCTGACCTTTTCCCTAACCGATCTAAACCGATCTAAACCGGCGCTAGCCTACGATCGACCGGTTGTCGCGTGTCACCGAGAGGCTCTATTGTGTCGGAACGACGGGAACGGCGTTAATGCGCGTCGGAAGAAACCTCGATCGAATTGTCCCGCGCCAACGACGCGACGGCCGACCCGTATTAACGTTTAACGAGCGTTATCAATCTATCAAACCAACCACGGTAACATATTTACTTCCTGGTACGGACAACCGGGCCACCGCTATTGTGTCGAGGATTCTCGAGGCACGACTTTAAAGGAAAACGACTGTGTCGCTAACCGAGCTGTAGTTTCGTGGCACGGACCGGGGATTAAAATGTACAGACATATTTGGTTCCTAAAACTGAAACATGCCTGTTCCTTAGGCATTTTTATGGAAAGCAATGTTCACACCGAAGCAACGTCAAGCAAATTTTTCCGTGTACGTTTGTCATTTTACAAAGATCCTCGGTCTGGTATAATGAGAGAATTGGATCGGCGAACGAAAATAAGGATCAGAAGGATCGGCATGAGAAATGGAGAAAAAGGAAGACAGAGGGAAGCACTCGGCGCTGTCGTTCACCGGGCTCATCCGCGCGAGATCACAGGTGAAGGTGCATCGGGAGAGAGAGACGCGTCGTGCATGCGCATCGAACGACTCGATAGGTGTATCTCCGGTGCAACGGCTGCACACGGCGCGGTCAGGCCAACCTGCGGCTCTCGGCTCGTCTATCACGACCGGATAGATTTATCGAGTATCGGCACCTTCGCGTCCCGCCTGGGCTCCAACAATTTATACACCTTTGCCGGGGCCCCCGGACAGCTCCGCGACGAACGTCTCTTCCAGATGACGAGGGAGATTCATCGCGAATGCTCCGCCGCTAACGATCATTTTCACCTAACGATCGAAGAACCGACGGGTCCGCCGATAATGCAATAAAGATCCCCCCAGAGTACTGTCGAGAGCCTGTCTTCGGTATTCTTTGCGTTCGCGTTCGAGTTCGAGTTTGCGATCCCCCTGATGCGCTTCGTGTCCGATGATATTTCTGCGCCGACGCTGCTCATGCTTCGCGCGTTGCCTAATGAGATCACTGATTGGAAGATCGATTAATCTACCGAGTCGGTTTTTCTGTCGGGACCTGCCCTCGTGGAAATTGGGCATGGGCGTTCCTCCATGATGCTTAATGGAGAGAAAGCAAGTTTTAATGCTAAACCTGCCACCACTGATCAACATGACTCGTTCCAGATTTATTTAACAAATAATTGTTGAAATTACACAGATGCTTTCACGGAAAATTATCGAATAAATTAATAGAGCACGTATTGCAATACGAACCACGCAAAATCCAAATAAATTCAATGGTGCACTAATCGTCAACGAAGGGTCTTCGTATTCGGGGGCATTTTGGGTCAAGGCATTGCCTCCCGTCAGATCGTAAATGATGGCGTTGCAGAAAAGAGAGATCGCGATGGCATCGCGGGCGTTTGCTTGCGGCGCGTTTCGAATTGTTCCACCCACACGGTGACGATCGCGAAAACCGGACGCGCACGCGGCCACCTGAGAATCGAGAAAGCCGGACGCGATGATACCGAACGGCAAAAAACGAGTTAGGAGGTCCACTGTAATTACAGTGGTCCGCGAAGTTTCGGGTAACCGATCGAATCCCGGGCCTCGAAACGTTACCAATCTTTACAACTCCGGCCTTCTGTCTCCTGATGCCTTTTGGGGTCCGCGAATGAATTATGCGGCTACGATCGACCCCGCTCGGAACGTTTCAGTATAACGTCTTATTCGGACCACCGATTTCTGGATCCTCCCTGTGATTACCTTGCCCCGGTGGTACCAGGAGTAAGATTTTCGAGGCCCATATATCGTGGTTCCGTAATCGGATACCCGTGAATTGCTACAGTTTATGGCTCTCTGCTCGCGTTACGGTCGATATCTTAGTAAACCCGACGCAACATGGTAGTGAAACTCAACGATCAACCTTCTTTATGCGCCGCTGCAAATCGCTTGGCGATCGTAATGGCTCCTTTTAGCTCGATGTTCACACTTTTCTGGCCGAAGCTCCAGCAGAAACTCTGGTTTACTGACTTCGAAACGTGAATTCGCTTTTACTTTAATTGACACGTTGGTTGCCGACTCAGCGACCACGAAACTGGGAAGAACAAAGGTTTTGATTTAAACCCTTGCCTTACAATTTAATTCCAGGGCTGCACTTTAAAACATACTATGTATATCATCTCGACTGTAATAGCGTATGTAACGTTTGCTTCCACATGGATATAATTTTTATGTTACGATCAAGGGTTGGTTTGTGCATGTTACATCCTGTTGAGCGATTTAATAGGTCCGAAAAGGTGATCGGGTTATTACCGTATGAATATTTAAGCCACGTGGCTCGCTCAGATTCCGCCGTAAATGCGCACGAATTGGCATGCAGAGGTTCGTTTCCGCGTTACTTTCACCATGCCGGTATAATCACGCCCTTGTCAATTAGCGTGCGCCGGCCAGCGATTAATTATAATAAAGACACGTTACTGTAACGCTCTGCGGGAAGATAATCGGCTGTTTTGAGCTCGCATAATTTTTTCCGGAGGCATCGTTACGCGCTCATGTTCCATCTTCGATTTCATACGATCTTAACTTTGCGAAACACGATTTTACATATGCAGAACGCGTCGGAGGAGAGTGGAGGAGCGCGAAAAAGTCCGTCGAAACTTTCCTTCCAATAAACTATATAACTCTCGGAATTTCATTTCTGTTTATCCGAGCAGAGCCGACTAACAGAGTCAACGAAAAGTATTCGAGATATATCGACGGGGTAATTTTGTATTTTCTCTTGTACAACATACGGTGGAGGGTCCGGGTACTTTACGTTCACGGTTTCACGACTTCTAACAAATTACAACGACGTTTGCGACGCTATCAATTCTACCGAACGTTTAATTACGCCGGAGGTCTCCGCCGTGCATCTAGACGAGAGCCGAACGCCAGCTAACGTTCGAACGGAAACGATCAAATCTAATTGCGCTATTACCGGGATGAGGCTGTCCAACACCGCGACGGATGGAATTTAATTTCAAGCGAGGCTGGCCGGTCGTTTTAAATAATTCGCACACATAGTAATCGCGTTTGACATGACGGGCAGCTCGCGCGCGCGCATCACGATAAATCCCGCAGATCCGCGGAAAAATCCTAATCTACTATTAATTGGTACAAGGCGAGCCACATCGGCTAATCTGCGTTTTACCGGGCAAACGTGGAGATTTTAATTGAAATCCCGCGCGTCTAACGAGTTCCACGATGCGGGTGGCATGTCCACCCACCTGGCCGTCTACCCGCAACGATATTCAAGACTCATGCTTGCGCATATTTCTCCGAGCACCGAGCTTGCGTCCTACAATGTATGATAATCGATGATCCCAGGCGACAGCCGGCCAACGATGCACGCCGATTCATCATCGGACCGTAGCGAACCAAGTTGTCTTTCACTGCGACACATTTTTCTGCCCGTAATTAATATTGATTAATCGACAGACCGCCTGTAATAATCGTCAATTAGTTCGCCATTGTACCGCTGTCTTTCCTCCGACCCGCATAAATAATTGCGAGAGGACTGTACACTCATTGTGGTCTTGGAAAATTAAGTACTGTTTAACGAAGCATTTATCTCATCCGAGCTTCGGCGAGATGCTGGATACGAGAACCGAATTTCGATTCAAATCAAGTTTCATTTAAAAACCGATCTCTATAGAAAATGTGCAAACCTTCGGGGGGAAATATTCCACACGAAACTCTTCACTGAAAGGAATGATTCCCTGCTTTCGGTGAGATTGACGACAAAATTGGCAAATTACAGGCCAGTTAAATCATTTCCAGTGCCTTGTCGTTTCGATTCTCGCACGCCGAAGATCGCGCAATCGGGGGAATACTTAAAAGCTCTTTAAGACCGGCACATTAGCGGACCTAACGAAACCACTTAAATTCGAATCGGGGGGAAGCCTTATACATCAATCCGACAGCGGCGTTTGTCCTCGAACTCCGGTGGCAGGTCTAGCCTCCTCCGGAAAATTAATCAAATAGGTTTTCTTAGGCCACCGTGCGCACACGAACTTGCCGCGTAACTTCCACGACGTCTACTTATCTCGAGCTCGCCGTTCGATCGCTGCCAGCGAGGCACTAATGTCCGACTATTATCCCTCAATTTGGCGGATTCGAAAAATCCACGGTACAAACTCTGCCCATAAATCGGCGGATTAACCCCGGCGTTTAACATTTATCAATTACCCCCTGACCATGCGCCGCGACCTCGCGGAAGTGTCTGTACGTGCTGGATGCTACGATGCTCGAACCATTTTGATCATCGGCGATTTTGATGCAACATTCCAAGTCCGCGGGACCCTCCATTGTTCATGCAACCGTTACATTAATGATTTGTAAATTATTAGATTGCGGATTTTTTTTCTTAAAAGAGACACGAATAAAAAAAAGATCTAGATAATACAAATCGTGTGTCTCAGAATCCGTACCACTTCGTCCTCAAATCAGCGGATTAACCTCGGCATTTAAAATTGCGGATTTTTTTTTCTTAAAAGAGACACGAATAAAAAAAAGATCTAGATAATACAAATCGTGTGTCTCAGAATCCGTACCACTTCGTCCTCAAATCAGCGGATTAACCTCGGCATTTAACATTATCAATTACTCTGTGCCCCGCGAGGTCGCGGAAGTGTCTGTACGTGTATACAGGAGAAAGGAGTTCGCCAGGGGGAAAGTGAGCGAAGAAGAAAACGAATGATGGGAAAAGGGAGGCGGCTGAGAAGTGAAGTTGAAACGAAGAGGAGAAGGCGAAACACGGGGAGATCACGTTATTACTGGTAATGGTTCAGCGTAGGCGACGATGGAAGAGGAGCACGGTCGAAACATTCTGCACCGGATGAATCCGTCGAAACGAGAAAAAGGAAGACCCCCCTGCTTCGAGAATCGTGCAGCAATTGTGGCTGCAGAGGATAGGATCTGAACGGTGTAACAGCGAATCATTTTGCCAGGCTTCGCAATCGTTGAACCTTATTAATCCTTTCAATACCGAGACAACTTCCGAAGAAAAGAATCGAACGTCAGAAGAGGTATTGAATTAACTCTTGCGATGTTATTTCATCCTTTTCATTAGACTTTTCTACAAGAATCTCGTCGTTTCAACGCTGGAACGTTTTCTCGGTGTAAACATTAACCGTTTGCACTCGGAACTGTTTTAACTCGAAAATCAAACATTTCTTCCGACTTCGACTGCTTCGATTCTGTACAATTTTTTACACCGTGATCGTACAGGTTTAGTAATTTATTAAATATAAAGAAATTAAATAATGTAAAAATATGAGATCCTCTGCTTTCCTGTCTTTCTATCTTTCGCAAAGATCCCAAAAACCGAAGAGGCTTTCGAGCACAGAGGATTTGCGATGGGAACAATCGAGCGAAAGGAAGGATTGAAAAGATAATTAGATTATGCAGCACGCATCCCGGCAACGTCACGCTTTCACGAGCCCGGTTGTAAGAGGGGACGTCCGATTGAAAGAACCATGGTTGGGAAAAGAAGGTGGAACGGGAAAGGGAGGACGAAGGGGACGAAGAAGAGCCGTCAGGGGTCAAAGAGTTGGACGAGCGCTGTCAGGGCGTTCTAAGATTCTGACGACTTCGTGGTCCATTAGATACCGAAGATCATAGACCTCAACTAGAATCACGGGTTCCAGTTAATGGTCCTAACGAGACGTCCAGAACGAGAGACAGAAAGACTTCGGAGGCGGCGGGTCTGCGGGAAAAAGTGTCCGAAGCGGAGGCTAATTAAGCGAAGCCGCCCCGGCCGACGCAAGGAAATTACAGTTAATAATACCGCGGGCCGGTTAGAAGCGTCCCTGGGCCTGGACTGTGTATTCATAATGATTCCTCGATACGATTGGATCGGTCGACGGGGTCCCACCGACGAGATTCCCGGCCAGATAACACCGAACGCGGACCCCGGTGATACGTATCTGGGAGACAACGATTTTTATATTGAAATTTTCATGAGATCCCGGGGAAACCGCGTTATGATTATCGTTATTACCCGTTCTCTTAGTGCCTGTGCAGCGGATCACGCCTCGAGCGATACGCTGATTACAGGGATCCGGGCTGTTAATTGTATAATATTAGATCAACCCACTTTCCCTTAAATGGTACCAAAAACAGCGTGAAAATCGAGCACGGAGATTACAAACTATCGGACGAGGCTCGATTATGGTCGTGCTGCGACACTTTTTCGACCATTTTGCTTGTCGTTCGTCATTTTCGAGGCATTTCAGCTTCCGAGGCCACAAACACGTTGTTTTTGCGAGTACAGTACTGTGTCATGGACGGCAGATTCTTTGTTTTTGTCATGCCTGTCTAGCAACCCAGATAGCACGGACGTTCGGGTGCTATCTGGGAAGGTGCGTTATCGCATCTGAAAATAATGAAATTTTCGATGTCTTAAACTTGACCGAGTTGAACCAGAGGATTGAAATACGAGACTCGGATTCAATTAAAAATCAATCTCCGACGCGATTGATCAAACCCACGAAACGGGGGGTGCGGTAACGTCCGTTTTCTAGCAATGCATCTTCTTGCGAGCGAGTTTCTGCACACAACGCGGCGTGCGCCCTGCCGACTGGCCGCAACAGCCGTTTGCATAAATCTCGGCCTCGTTGATTCACGAGGAACCGGGACACTCAGTCGTACGTGCACATGTGCACGAGTGCATGCGTGAGACCTACGTTACGCAATGCGCCGAACGTGTTGTTCCTGCAACGCGGCCGAACATCGTGTTCTCCTCGCCGAAATCGATTACCTCTTAATCCCGTTCCTTTGCACGTGTCCACTGATTCTTCGTGTCATGAGGAAGTAAGAGAACGAGACGTGATCTATAACGTCGTAAACATCGTGAAAGTGGGAGGATGATCCGATCCCTCGCGGTCTTATTCGGCGCCGCGATTTTTGAGAAAGTCCGGCTATATTTGGCGCGATCGCAGGCCTCGATCATTGCATTTCGCGATGCAAAAGTGTGCATGTTATGCACTATATTCTTAACACGTCATCTACCGGTGATCGCTTCATTATTTTTGAATGTCTATGGCTCTTGGCTGATGATTTTTAAAGGATCCTGGAACACCAATAGAAACTTTTAAGCTTCCATTTGGTACACCACAATCATTGAAAAGTCTATTAATAGGCTCCCCGTAGATGAAATTTTAAGAAAAACGTTTATGATACGATTTTATGTCCAAGCCAATTGTAAGAAATTGAAAAAAAATATCTAGATCTGAGTTGCTATTTGCTAATGTTGATGCAGCTTCAGTTTCGGAAGTGAAACAACAAGAGAAGAATCTTGGATTTCTAACAGTAAAAAGAGAAACGGAGCCATTTAATTACGATACCATCTCACCAGCACGTATTCAGGCTGTCAACGGTCAGACTTCATCCTTAGTTCTCGTTTTTAATCAGTCCCAGTAGATAAGCATCGCGTGAAACCGGTTCGCAAGTACCAGCGCAAGACCCCACCTAAAACCGTAACCCACTCCCTAGTTAACGTGAATTTGTTCGTCTTCGCGGAAACAGGATTTCGGGAATAGAAACTATTCGTGAATTAGTTACGGAGAAACTTTGAACACGGTGTCAGTGTGAGAGAGAGAAGTATTCCCAGCGCGACATTAATTCTCAGACAACCAGCGATGTACCCTCTTGCTTATTTTCAAGTAATGAGGATCGTCTAGGAAACCTTTACCAAGCTGCACCACACAAGGTGAAAGATTGGTATTATGCATACGATTACATGCAGGAAGTGTTGGCCGCGCAGGAGTGTTCGCCATTTTCATTGGGAAGTTTCTGGTGAAACTAATTACCTTGCAGTTGAAATAGAAGAAAAGTGCCCGAGGAGACTGCGTGATGAATAGGAAATGAAATACTTGAAAGATATAGCTAACTCGTACGCCGCGATGTCTTTTAAAAATGAATCTGATCCTAATAACCGGGTAATCATTCTTAAATGACTGAAATTAGTGTCCAGAATTGGGTAAAATCACACATTAGTTTAATTCAATTGTGTAGAATGTGAAAATTTGAGAAACTGCTCCCCGAGATCGACACAAAGGTAATCATGTCTTAAGATTTTCGACGGAGAGAGAATTTTTTCATCACAACGGAAACAAATTGCTAATAACGATCTCGTGTACATCGAAATTGCGAGAGACTAATTACGAACGTACACTGGCAAACGAGCCATTACAGCGTAACGAGGTAAGCTTGGAAATTACAATCTTATATCGATTACGTTGAGATTGAGGCGACCACTTTGATAATCAAATGAAAGACGGTGATAAATGCTAAAAAATGATCCTCATCGAGAACGCCCTTTTCGGTCATTTTGCGTTAGGGTTAATTCATTCAACGATGAAAGATAGTGTTCGTTGAATTGGCGTATTTCTGGAATAAGAATATGAATTCAGACAGGTTCTACATGTTTGAATGAACGATTGAATAAACGATCGATAATTTTGAAGCAGCCAAATACGAATAGCATGAAAGAATTTTTATACGATATTTTCATAGCGTCCGTACATTTGTAACATCGTGGAACGAGTATTATCGAAAATTTATTCATTCAGGCACTTCCGCCTACAACATGGACGCAGTGCTTCATCGTTTCAATGTCTGCGTTTTCCCGTTAATTATCCGAGTTTTCGAGTAACGTTTTAACGATGTTATTTCGTTTGAAACATGGTCCGTCGAGCATTATCGAAGATTCACCGGGCTGAAGTAAAACGTGATCATCGGTCGGCGCTTATGTAACGTGTATTCGCGAAGTTTTCCGCGGTGTGTGACCCGCGGCGGAACGATTGACCCCCCCGGGGCAGTTTCCTGAAACGTTGGAGTACCGTCGCTTGTACCCATTGGCTTGTAAACAAGTCGTTTCGTAACGGTACATTTACGACAATATTTCACGAACATTGTGGCAGGTTAGTCCAGTGCGGAACACGTTCGACTGTTCTACACCTCGGAGAGGAACCGTATATTATTGTTCCTTGCTATTCTCGCTTATTCCGTTCGATTAGCTGATCCAGCTTGTCGGGCTACAACTTCATCGTGCATTAGTGGAAATGGTAGCATCGAACACACGTTTACCCCGCTGTAATCCGCCCGTGGCACACCGAGGCAACACGGTAATTAACCATCGATCCGAACGAGGTTTCTTCCACTTCTTAAATTCACGGCGTCGGAATGAGCGATCTCCGAACGAGTTAGCTCGCCGTAGTTCGACGGAATTGCGCAAAACGAACGTGAGATAGAACGCAGGTTGCATAGATTAATAATATGCCCAGTGCGCCGGTCGGTTAATTAATATTCCCCCCGGGTGGATTTCTGTTCTAGTGTCGCCGCCTTTGCCGGCGCTCGGCGAAACAGCGTGGGAGAGAGATCACGAACGAGATCGGGAGAGACACCGGGAACGGGAACGAGAGCGGGAGAGGGTGCGAGAGAGGAGCACGGAGAACGAGCGCAGGGAACGCCACCAGGAGAGAGAGCCCGGGATCAGGGAGAGAGAGCCCCGGGATCGAGAAAAGGACCGAGACAGGCAGAGGGAAAGGGAAAGGGACAGGGAGAGGGACGTGTCGGTCTGCGTAATGGAACCGCTTGATCCTGTCTTCGTATCCTCCTCCGCTGCCCTGCTCGCGCTGCAAAGGATAAAGGAAACGTCCTTGTAAGTACGCCTAATCATTCCCAACAGTTTTGTTAATTTTTGTGTCCATAGGTACTTACACCTAGCAAGTCTTAGAGTTCATTTCAAACGTAAAGCAGTTCGTCGCCTTTATTTTAAAGATTAAATTGAAAAACTCCAGAAGAAAGATCTTGTACCTTTCTTTCTGTAGATAGAATCTGTTAAGTAGGCGTGACGTCGTGGACCTCGATTTGAAAGCTACACCAATGGACTTCAGACACATCTGTGTCCATTTCTGGTCTAGAGGCTTTCAGACTGATGGATTGGTCCTATTCGAGTATTCTTAGTCTGAGACGTTCGTCTCGAGTCTCTTGAAACCTCAGAAGAGGATTTTTGTAAATCTTATTATAATCCAGAATATTAAATGAACAGAAGCTATCAATTTAATGATCTGCAAATACCGGATACACAGGGTGTTTCCTACTTTTTCGACAAGATTGTAGGAGCATGATCTGCAAATGAAAATACGAAAACAATATTATACGAAGTTTGTTTATAAACGCTTTATCACAATATTATAGACAAATAACGAATGTAGCCTGAATAAGTGCGGAACAGAAGATTTAAAGCTGAATAATACGGAAAGTCGTTTGTGTTTATAAACGAACTTCATGAAACATTTTTTTCTTATTTTCACTTGTAAATCATGGTCCTACAATCTTGCCAGAAAAGTAGGAAACACCTTGTATATTGGAAACATTCTCGTGAAAGTGTACGTACAAATATCAATAATTGCAGTCAACGCGATTGATAAGAAATAACCGGAGCTGATAAACTTGACCGTATTTCTCGACACAAGATGTATACATGCTCTTCACTTTTCTGCGTGGTTTATTGACAACGATAACCTTTCACATAGTGAGCGTAGACTGAGGAAGTTCGCACTCACTCTCGTACAATGGTCTCCTTCTTTTAATAATTCGTAATACATGATTTATTCAAAATACTTTATTCCAATTTATTAATTTAATTTTCTGTCGTTTCCCACGTATTAATTCGCGATAGAATCCCAGTTTCTTAACAATTAAAAGTAGAACATTCTTAACATTAGAACTGTTTTTCTGACACGTCCATGATTCTCATAAAATAATTCTATACACGTTGGGTGATTGGGTTACACTTCAACCAATTAGGACTCCCAAAAGCTTTCCGGAGGGCCCAATACAGGAGTATCCTCCAAGCAAAGCTTCAATGTACATAATGCATTGCCTTCAGCACATGTGCAATAGTTGCATCCGTCGTAATAACCTTCCCCATCCTTGCATTTCCTCTCTGCACAAAAAAATGATCATATAGGAACTAATCACTCCAACAATCTTTCAACAATCCTCCAACAATTTTTAAAAGAGAACTCACCTCTAGGAGTATCAGACGCAACAATGGCGAACAGCAAGAACAAAGTGAAAAGTTTCGTCCACATGTTGACTTTTATGTCTTTCTACAGTCAGCAGAAGAGAACGACTGATTTCGCATAGGACACCAATCTTGTTATATAAACCTCCACACAATGATTCAACCGTTTTATCTTATATCACTGTTTATATATTAAGTCCGGCATTTGCATACGATGGCTCGTACGTAAAGACGCTTTTTCCTCATTCACGCGTTGATATACATCTCGAAACTTTCCGTAAGTTTATCTATTTGGTCCCCTTTCTACGAAATGTGGCAACGAATTCCTATTAGACGATAAAATTTTCAATTCCTACGATTACACCTCGGGTCTTTTCAAAACATGGACGATGCGATCAAAACACTGGAGTTCGAAAAATGACCATCTATATGACACCTTTCCAGCATCTTCTAAAAACACTGGACCACCCAAACTCCAATAAAGTGTAAATTTCACGCGAGCTAGTAAGGCAAGGACCCTAGGAACGACTTTATGGTAAGGTCGACAATCTGGGAGGTAAGATAATTTCACAGGTTCAATTTTGCTCTTCGCTGAGAACACTTACGCTTGAAGAGAATGAAATAAAATTGATTTTTGGATCGTTGGGAAGAAGGACACACGCTTGACACGAGTTGCGAATGAAAACTGTGCTTCGACGAAGGAGTCGCGAGTCATCGTGCCGGATTGTATCAAGGCTGACTTTATTATCAATTTGCAATCGGCCAAAAACAGCGGGACACCGATTCCCGCTCGAGACGGCGATGGTTAGATGTCGCCATATTTCATCGAATGTATAAGCACGGCCAGGGTTAATAGGATGAGATCGTGCACCACGCTGTAAATCTAGCTTAATTTGCTCTCGTGCGCGATCGCTCGCGTTTACCATTGTCGAGACTCGCGACACCACGGGCTGATCCCGCCGGAAACCTCACGATAGAAAACATAGTAATCTCGTGACACCCGGTGCACGCTAACAAACCTCGTTCCGTACGCCACGTCACGATTTCTTTCGAGCGTGTGATCAAAAACGCGCTGAACGATTCTTTCACCCTTTGGACGCTTCTTTTCTTTGACAAACGGCGACAGGCGATGACAGACAGTGACATAACGGTGTACCTTTTATCCCGGGATTTCCCCGAATTGTTTATTCGGTGTCAATGGCTCTATTGAAGCTTCTGAATTATTCTCGAGGGGACACGTTCATTTGGTATTCCGTTCTTCGCGGCTCGAATTCGGTATTCCTTTGAGGAATGTCAATTTATGACAATTTATGAAAGTCGATGTATAAGGATAGCTTATTTCACAGACCAAAAGACTTCTTAGCTGGTATTAATACGTTAGATGCAGAGTACCTTGAGGAATTAGAGAAAGCATGTGATCTTTTTCTGAAACTTGTAGCAAAATATTTGCTACACTGACCAGAATGAAACGACGCCAAACAGGATGAAGCAAACGAAACAAATGCGAGTGAAAAGTGTCTTAAAAGAACCGGGAGCAATTCGCGCGAAATTCGGAAAGGAACTCGAGCCCAGCTTAGCGCGTACCAAACCGCCATCGAGCAACAACCAATTACGGCATGATCAGGCGAATATTACATAAAGTCCGAAGGTGGTATAATCCGATTACAGGAGCGATCCGAGATGGAATTTGTCACCGGTGTCCCGTCCATTTCCCTGTCCATTTCCAACTCCTTAAAAGCCGCGCGGCGTAGTCAGCTTCGCAGCCTCCCCGTGCGACATGTTAAAGTATTCCCGAATGGATCATTGTTTCAAAATGGTAGTGGCGAGCGCGCAGTTCATTGGAAAGGCGAAGAAGGAACTGGAAAGTACATTTGTCGTGAAGTATTGCCGCAAGCTCGCGGCAGTTTCTCCGCAGGGGGGCCCCCGATCATGCGGGCCCCGATCTACGGTCGCCCCGTGTTTCCTTCTATGTGGAAGTGTCTGTGGATCGGCAAGGAAACGAGCGGGACCCCGAAGATATATGCGAGAACGCGATGTATAACTATCGGTTAACGGCATTCGCGGACGCAGAAGGGAAAAGACGGACACCGATCCGCGCCGGTGGTGACGATTTCACGGCGCACGCAGCGATCCAGACGATAGAGGATCGATATCCCACCGATCCTCGCCCGATCTTGTATCGAAACGATATCTGTTTGATTCCTTCTGCCGGGCTCTCGATTCTTATCGACCGTGGAAAGTATCCGGGTACTTTGTACCCGAGATACTATCGCCGCGATGCTAATTCTGGCTGACTTCGCAGGATGCACGCGCGGCGGATGCAATTCACAACAATTTTCTTTTTTATCAGTATGGAACGCGTTTCATAATTTTATTTGCTCTCATACAATCAAATTTTTCTTTTTTAATTTATTTCTTTATACCGGTAGCATCAACATCTAGGTTCTAGGTGATTAGCAATCACTAGAATGTATGTATAAGAGAACAAATTCGATTTCTTATACATAGACATCGTTATAAGTACATTATGGGGAAATCCGTTCGCAGTTGTTACTATTTGTAATTCTTAGAAATAGGATAACTTGGGTGATATTCTTATCATTAGTGAGGAAACAATCGAAGTTAATGATTCGTTCAAATTCAGTGCAAAAATGTAAACAAATTGAGACAAATATAAAACTGTTCGTTCTTGCGAAACCCACGATGAATGAAATAAAGTTTCTTTTGAACATCGCTACACGCCAGTTCGTAGAACTTCGTACAACAGGAGCAAATCGTACAAGGTAGATCTTGAGGATCAAAGCAAAAGTTGCGCGTCTTCCGCGAAGTCGAAGATCGGAAAATCTCGGTGGGATGAAGGTCGCGTTTCTTCTTCGGTTGCAGATCGGAGATAAGAGTCGGATTATCGCGAGTAGAAGCGGATTTATGCCAGTTTAAACAGCAAGCTGCGGGTCTGTGGCTCTCGCGGCACGAAGAAGCGCGCTTCTTCTTGGGCCTGGGCTTCGTTCCGATGAAATATAGCCCGGCTGAGGATGCGTCAGTGTACGCCGGCGCTGTTTTATCCGGTCAAGCTGAAATGTGAATTCCTTAAGGGAGAGGCCGCGGTAGCGTGAATTCCACGACCGCGGACCACAGGAACCGAACCGTGTCCCGTCGCGATCGCATAATTTATGTATCCAGCGCGGGCTTATAGAAAATCGTGTCTGACACTTTGTTTCATCCTTCACGGTCCGTAGAATCTTCTGAGAAAATTGTTTTCCTATACTCCCGGCAGAGTTTCGTGCAATCCTTTAACGGAGTAAATCAATCTTTGTTTAGAAGACAGCTATTTTATTATCTGCAACGATTGTTATAAAATATTCAGATTCCATAATAGTTGCAAATTCGGTTGCGTTAAAAATGTTCGCGAAAAGGTTTTGCACACATCTGGCACGTCAGTTGTGATTTACAGTAGGGTCGAATGGTTTGATCGCAATGCACCACTTTAAGTTTTACGATAATATCGAAGAATGGTGTTGGAGGAGAGAATCCCCTGCTCCAGTCGACGTGTTCGCCGACCGAAGTCACGTTCAATACCCTAAATTATCCTTGAACAGCGATCCGCTTCGAGGGACAATCGACTGCACGCGTCGACACGGCTCGCGTACGAATTTGGTCGCGAAACGAGTTTCGCCGGGCGCCAAGATAAGATTGATCGACTCGGTTCGACGTATCTTCCTTTCTTTTTCTGTGCCGCCCGGGACAAAGTTGAACAACCGGTGTACAAGGGCCTCTAACCCGTTCCGGTAGCTCTGTTTCGAAAGTGGCCCTTAAAAGCCCTGGCTTCTTATCCACTGCCTTGAACATTAATTATTACATCGTCTGTATCGATATCGTGAAATCACATTTTGTGCGGAAATCGTTTAACTTGGTATTGTTCGGTATAAGCTCGCGCAAGAGTGCAGCTCGTAAAAGAAACACTATAACGATCACCACGCTTTAGTCCCGACTCGACAAATGAATACAGCAGACACTTTTTCGCGTCCGGGTATTTAAAAATTATAATGGACTCGTGCGCGTAAATGCTCGACCGATTTTAAACGATAATTAAGTATCGACGTGTTCCCCCTCCTCCGCGATCGCGGTATTTATTATGCTCGACAACAAGTGATACATGAATATGCATAAACGACGGGCGTAAAATGTATCGGTGAAAAAGATGGTGATTTATAAACGCCTTTAATGCGCCCGCGCGGCCGACAAAAACGGTCAGAGATGACAGTAGCTTAGACGCAACCCCAGGAGCAATAATTAAAGGAGCACCGCAGCGACCGTGCATTCATAATTACGCGCGGGAATGATAAAACACGACTGTTAATCAACTTTTTCATTTCTTCGAACCCTTAATAAAGAAAATGGGTTTACATTTCGTTCCCCCTTCTTCTCTCGAATCGATGTTTCGTAGGACAAGCATCCACCGCAGGATTATACGCTGAAACGTCTCGCAAAAATTCATGCGAAATCCTTTCAACAGGTTGCGAAGAGCAATCAATTCTTATTGTGTTCCCACTGTTGCATCTTCGCGAATCGCCGTTGGAGAGGCTCTAATTTTCCGGTGATAATCTACTACCCCGTGCGTTCAGATCCACGAATTCATTATGGGAAATCATGGGTAGTTTCGCGAGTGCAAATCACAGGTACCGTTCTCAGTCTGCCAGTCTACCCACTGAGATTTTGCGTCTTGTAAAGTTCAGAACAGACGATAAGCGATGTCTATCATCGTAATTAATAAATTTATCTGTTCAAGTAAATACTTCCGTGTTGATCCACTGTGATAATCTCCTGCAGCTCGATTTTTCTTACCATTTTTCATGTTTTCTTTTCGTCAAAGGTCTCGAGAAAATGTTACTAGAAAGTGCGATCGGACTCGATCGGGGCATCAAGATGCAATCAACGAACACATATCGTTAAGAAAACGCGTGGATTAGCGCAGGAACTGCCGCGTTTTTCCGCGTTAGTGGCGCGCGGCAGGTTCGACATTATTCTTAAACGGATTCTTTGTTTTTCATACGACTCCACGGTTGCGTATGTATAATGCATCAGCAAATGATTTCACCCGTTCTTCATCAAACCGGTCATAACAGATCGGTTTACGCGCCGATTGATAAACCCGGCGACGCTACCGGCCGGATGAATTATACATGCCAAAAACTTTCTGCATAAATCCATCGCGAATGCATACGAATTTGTGGATTCACCCTCCCCCGACACCGTCGAATGAGAAATCGTACGATCGGTCCCGGATTTGTCGCCGAATGGATCAAAGATGAAGACGTTTTCGCTATTACCAGAGCCAAAATGACAAAATTTCTTGTCGATCTTCTTCTTGCTCGTCATAATCGACGTCGCCGCGGGTATCGGGCCGCGGTTACAGGAGCACATGATGCAAAAAGCTGCCCGCCGACTGTTAACCTGCATTGATTCGTGCTCGGTGGGACTCGCGGAGAGGGACCGTGCGACAGAAAGTTGCGGGGGACGTTTTTGCACCGTAGTTTTCGCGTTAGGTACCGCGCGCTCCTTATCGCGGCCTCATCACTATGGAAAGTACAATGCCTAGTTCATTAAGTACTTTACGCCGTGCGAATATCTCTGGCACTTGCGGTTACGTGGAATAGATCTTTTGTTTCGTTCGGAAAGAGTTAGACCCTTTCAGAAAATGCTCGTGTGTTGTTGGAATCATACTGTTCGCACACTTACAATTAATGTAAAGGATTAGAAGAGTCAGGGAAGGAGGTGAAGAATAACGGCACTAGAACTGTCAGCTTCGTATTTAACAACCAGAGTCAATGTCCACTTTATTAAAACTTAAATCGAAGGAACCCGTCACAGTCTAATAATTAAGTTGAATTATAACACAATTGTTATTGAAGATAGTAAATATGTAATATTGTGCTGATAATCTTTTCTTTGCTGTTGACAATTGTAAGAACGAAGTTAAAAATGCATCGAGGAATTTGAAGCTTTGAAGAATTTGATAATTTTTGTTCGATTTCAGGGTGTTTCACAAACGTCCAGCACTGGCGACCGGGATCGGAATCGGCGGAAGAGGCAACGCAGGTGTTGGCGGAAATGGTGGAAATTTAGGGGTGGACAGCGAGTGTGGCGACGCGTTGAAGAGACGCAAGGTTCACAGATGCGACGTGGCAGGCTGCGACAAGGTGTACACGAAGAGCTCCCACCTGAAGGCTCACAAGAGAACCCACACCGGTAAGTTCACCATTTGTCTTTCTACAATACATACTACAGTTACTGATTCATAAAAATTGGATCTGGTGAGAAATCAGGTGCGTATGAAACAGGATCAGAAGAGGTTAAATGCTGTATTTTCTGCTAATGATTCGCAGAAATGTGTGAACGACAAACCAACATGTCAAGCACTTTCGTAAACGGAGTTAACGTTCCAAGACAGCGCGAAATCTCAATTAGGAGAATTTCTAAGACCCCAAAAGGCTCGGCTAATTACCGAACGATCATCCTCGCGATGAACCATCTGAAACACCGTATTGCTCGGTTTCGAAGCGATACCGCGGCGTTCGCAAATGGCAACAGGAAATTCCCGTTTTTGTTCGCGCGTTTCGCGCCACCGCATCGACGTGCTTCACGGTCATTAAGAGATCTTCCCACGTTAACTAGAGGGAGACAGCGTTATTAACGAATGCGCTTAATGCGGCGAGATTCGGCCGCCGATAACGCTAATCCTGAAAGCGAGGATATCACCGGTAGTAAAACGTCGTGTCCCCGCTTAGGACGGGTCAACCGCGGGTCATTAGTCATCGGTGGCCATTGATACCCGGCCGAGATACACCGGGCCCCGAATGGGAAAACGTTCTGCCGAGGAGGAAGAACGCGCGTCCCGCGATTTACGGAATTTTTCACCGATACCCGCCTGGCTGAGATTCAACAGGATTCGGTGTTTATCCCTTTTCGCGGCATGCCTGGCATATTCGTCTCGCGCGCGCGGGAGACGTTTTTGCGCATCGACGGAGGTCAGAGGTCCTGGAGGTTCGCGCGAGAACCTGCACCGTCCGCCCGCAGCCCCATAGAAGCCCCATAGAAATTCGATAATACGCCGAAGTCGCGCTGGAATACCATCCCGGCGAGAATGCATTTTTAGTAAGCGGTCGAGCGTTTTCATAGGAGCACATCCGTAGCTCAGGCCATTTATTATCGCCTCGCGAGGAACCTGAAAGAGGTCACACCGTTCGTTCCTAGCCATACACGCCGGTACGCGGTCCCCGTCAGTGTGTATACAGGGTGTCTCGGTGTATCAGGTGATACCACGTGCAAAAATCTGTAAAAAAAGGACGATCGCTATTTTCTAGTTAATCCTTCGTTTTGGAGAAAATTAATTTGAATGTTGTATGAATTCGTGTGTCCCAGCATGCATAAGAAGTAGAGTTAGTTAGTCACGATCAGACGCGTAAGTCTGATCAACGGGACACGTAATCACCGAATTTTTGCAATGTAATTTTCTCGAAAACGAAGCATGCTGTTCAATAAGAATCGACTGTCGCGTCTGATAATAACCAACCTGATTGCTCTTCTTGTGCGTACTTTGAAACTCAATTTTCTCGAAAACGAAGCTTCAACTGAATAAGTGTTGTGGACGTACCACCCGTCCTGAGACACCCTGTATGTGTGTACACAGAGCACGCTGAAGAAGCCACGGCTTCAAGAATTTCCGGTGGATAGGTACCTTCGTGAAGGCATCGCCGCCGTCTAGAGAGTGCAGAGGCGGCGGGGTGAGGGCGTGGTCGTGAGAACCAGGATCTTTTGTCTGGTCCATGGTTCAACCAAGACGGTGTGTGACCGGGGTGCTCAACCTGAACCGTCCCGTTCCTGTGATTCTGACTTGAAAAATGATAACGCCCGGACGAGGCTATGAAATCGTTCCTTTTCCGGAAACACGTATCTGATCCTCCTCTCGTTTTATGTCGACGAGCATTTTAAAGACCGCCACGTTGTTTCCGTCGATTAATTGCCCACCCAGATATAATATACCCACGTCTTTAAAATCTTTTAATCGTTTCCTTTTTCAAAAATACAATGAATTCTATAGAAAATCTGTTGATAATTAGTTATCCACTCCCAAAAAACAATTTCTATAGAAAATCTGTTGATAATTAGTTATCCACTCCCAAAAAACAATGAAGCAATTCTTCACTGGACGACATCGTGGTCTTAAAATAAATGTCACCTTTATTTCGAAATCTATGAGTACGTTTCTGAATAGGTAACAACAGTATAGATAATCAGTTTCTCAACGTATCAAACTAGAGACCGATATACCAGTCAAATAATGTCGTAGAAACTTTCGCTATAATAATTGTTTCAACGACTATGCTGCACGGCCTCGGCGAGGAGTACTTATATCCA
Organism: Lasioglossum villosulum; assembly: GCA_963971365.1. Classification (NCBI taxonomy): domain Eukaryota; kingdom Metazoa; phylum Arthropoda; class Insecta; order Hymenoptera; family Halictidae; genus Lasioglossum; species Lasioglossum villosulum. The sequence goes on from OZ020495.1 coordinate 7,076,494, forward strand.
TCATTCTAACGCCACGGTATTATGTAGCCATAGGGATATCTTTGCACAGACGGATACTGCCACTCTGGATGTGGGAAATGCCAATTCATTGATTACTATTATTTCTGCCATTCCACGGCATAAATCGTACGCGGATCGTGCACGGTGTACAAGGATCGTTCCGTCTGCTCCCAGAAGCGCTGGAATTTGTCTCGTATGAAAAATCTATTGTTCTCAAAGGTCGGAGCGAATCGGTGTTATCGGAAGCACTGACCCAGTGTCGGGTTAAAGAGCAGTAACACGACATTATTACAATGCAAGTCTTACAATTAATGATCGAGGAAAAACATTAAATTATGACGGGACTATTTAAAAAATGATGCACACAGGGACATTCTTGATCGAATATACCTATCGTAGAGCAATTTATTGATCAGAATGCTACGCACCCAGGAAACATAAAATATCATTTAAGGCGTGTATCTTGCAGTACTTCTTTTAATACTAAAAAATGGAATCCCGTAGAAATATTTTTCTGAAGTTTGTCAAGACAAAATTAAATTTTCGAACGATCTAAAAGCGACCCAACTCGAGCAGAAGTAATCTAACTTGCTGCTAGTATTTACTTCACGACTGCAGCTCGCACAGTTATAAAATTCTGTTAAAGCAACATATCCTTTCATAAAATATAGAGATGTTCACACAGAAAATTTATGAATTCCGTGTGAAGATCGTGTGTTATAATTTTAAAGGACGACACGCGCAAAATTAGTTTGCTAATTTTATTCGACCGTGTTCTAAACGCGACTTCGTGTTCTCCAGAAATTGGTAGCTGGTTGCGATCGATCGGGAATTTAAAAAAAGGGGTTTGTTGGATCGTTTTGCCACGAAGGGCTCGATCCTACACGCATCCGCGATACGGAATCTCGGAACGGCACCATCCTTAAACCGTCCGGCCCCCGTAACGAACGCACCGAATGCTCCGAATCCAGCTTGCTAACCATGATTGATGATTCTCACGGCTCGCACGGTAGAATTTGCATCGAATTTATATCGTGCCGCTTGCAAACTGTATAATGGAGTAATAGCGGTCCGCCGTACTGCCGCTTTCGATACCATGAATCTTTCGAACACACGCCACGAACATCGGAAGCTACATTGTACGGGCAGCAGGGCGAAATATTGCCGAGGATATGGTAAACGCCGGCTGCGGGAGTTAGGCTCTTTATAATGGCACCGGCTAGTATTCAGTGTCCATTGGCATAGACCCTGGTGGCTGGTGAGTAACAATAAAAAGCCAATTGTTTGTCAGACCGATTCCGACCGAACCGTTTATTATATTCACAGCAAGAGTTCGACTCTTTTAAAGACAAACATGGCGCGCCGATTGAATGATATTTTTTACCATTATTTTTTGTTTGAAGTTGTTTTCAAATAAACATGATACGGATGTTTATTTGTTGATTTCATGATTTCGCCTCTGTGTCAAATGTACCAGTTGCATCCCCATTGCCCATTCACGCATTTCCACGCTGCGCAAAGAAATGATCATATCCTCCAATAATGAATATGTCTTCCAACAATTTTTAAAAAAGAACCACATGTAAAAGGACCTGGCGTAACAATAGCGAATAGCAAGAACAAAGCGAAAAGTTTCCCCCACATGTTGTCTTCTATTTATATCTTTCTACAGTCAACAACTCTATGAGAAGAAGCTATAAAATAAATACCTATTGGCGAGTTTATTAAAACATGCTAGTCAGTAATGAATCACGGTAACGTCGTGTGGTATGCGTTCTCAAATATGGTAGTCGATTTTGAAAAATTCGGTCGGGTCAATCGCGACATGAGAATCGCCTTCGTACAGTCCGGTCGGCTAGCGTGATCCTTGATGGACAGCGGAACGTTCGGTGAGATCTCGTGTATTAATTAAGGCGCATTAGCCTTCGCATAAACTAGACAACGAGCGCCGATCGGTTCCGTGTATCGAAGGATACGCCGATCGTCTCGGGATTCCTCCTCGTCTCTCTCTTTCACTCGGGCCCTGCACCGTGCAGCCGCCGCCGTCAGACCTGCCATTAACAATGCACTTATGCATCACTGTTGAGGGCTACGATTACCCTCCGATCACAATTTCCTGGTGAGCGCGGTCTGTATTCTCGTTATCGAGTCTCCCATACCGAATGCAGTTTTAAATTAAATCTCCCCTTCTTTTTTTCGTGTTCCAACGCCGTTCGCTTTTTACGGACAGCTTTCGGGCAATTTCGATCGATTATCGGCGATTTGGGGATCATCGTAATGTATCCTCTTTTCATGAAAGCAAAATGGATCTCCGCTGGCATCAGACTGATTATTTTTGACACAGAACATTGCATTGTTTGATTAATTCAGAAGGAGGACTTAAGTATCTAATAATTTATGCACAGTATAGCGCGTCTCAAAATTGTTCGATTAGTACTGTTCTTCCAGAGTCTGGCTTCATTTTCCAACTTTGATCATTAATCTGATATATCAGCACTGCTTAGTGACATTTCACCGTCGTTCAAAGGATGCAAATCCATTTCATGCATCAGGAGGAAGATTTAAGATCCCCGGAGTTGAATAGGGCCCCGTCGAAGAGACGCGTGTCGAAACATAATCGTTGGCATGGACATCGCGCCGGTTGCGCCACAATTATCCAATTCTCAGTGCGCGATTACGCACGAGACGCTGGAATCCTGTATTCATCGCGACACTAATGGCGCGTCGTTGATAAATCGTGGCCGCGGTTAATTGAAGTCTCGCGTAACACACCGGCCGTCCCCGCTGTTATATTTTATTAAACCACGATACGGGCGTAAATAATTAATGGCGCGTAATGACCGCGATTAAATTGAATCGCGCGTTCGCGAGATATTACATCGCCGCGGCATTTCTTACCCGGCTAACGAGTGTTGTTATTTACAAGGGGCTCGGCCGTGGCGAGCGTACACCGCGGGAGTAGCCAGTGGGCGCATTAGGCGGACGTCACGCTGAGTCAACACCGCTAGGAACTTCGAGTTCCATTCTCCTCTTTTCTACGTTTCCCTCCCCACTATCCTCTGTCTTTTTTCTTGCCATCGGTTGTCAGTTCGTTTCTTATTATTACCGACACGCATAGCGCCGCCGCAAACGAGCTGCAAGATGGATCTAACGTCCAATTTGCTGCTACTCGATTTCGGTCTGCTGCTTCTGCAGCTTCTTCCTTTGCTGGCCAACCGTCACAACGTCTAGACAATTTGTCTGAAGAACCAGACCAGACCTGAGGACACTTTTAGTCTTCTTGCATCTAAAGCGACATTACGATCTTCGAGAGTATTTATTGCTTCCTCAACACTTTAGTCGTCTGCTTCGGTAGCGTCGCTTAGCTCAAATAAAGTTAAGGTCGTTACGTAGAATAGGTCTGCTTACTCCGATTTTGATGAAATTTTAATATGTTATAGATTTCGACATTTTGAACAAGTTTTTCCTTTGCCAATGTAGGGGGTCGCTTTTAGTTTTCAAGATATTCGCAAAAAATAGATAACGGCTACAATGCAAAGATTATGAGAATAGAATGAGTTGTGGTTAGGTCGTGAAGGGGCGGAGAGGACCACGCATACGAAAATCCCGGAGTAGTTCCACAGCGTGTTTACAAAAAAAAGTAAACAGACGCCGCGCGAATCAGCGTTGCGTTGCCACGGAGCGTATAAGAATGCGGAAAATTCAATACAGTATTTAATACAGTATTAGCAATAGGTTTTTGCGAATATCTCGAAAACTAAAAGCGACCCCCTTATATTGGAAAAGGAAAAAGTTGTTCAAAATGTCGAAATCTATAACATATTAAAATTTCATCAAAATCGGAGTAGGCAGACCTTTTCTATATAATTACCAAAGTTAATCTAACTTTCCTGGACCGCTTCTTTCTAACCGATACATATTCTCTAATAATTGTGAAAAATATTTTAATTTCAAGACATGTTATTTAAACACTCTCCAAGCAATAAAATTTCCGATTAAAAATTAACGATAATGTAATGCTTTCTTAACACAGATTTCCTCTTACCTCACCCTACTACACTTTTACTACCAAATGCACTATAAATGTTTTTATAACCACACCGAGTTGATTCGATAGAAAAAATGGTAGCTCGCAGTCCATCATTAAAATGTTTTATCAGAAACACGTTCCGAGTAATCCTGGATACGAGGACAGGTCGTCATAACCGTTTTGCTCCCAGAAGCTATTACTTCACCGTATAAAGATTACGTGTGATAATACGCTATTTACGATATCCGCGAATTTATCTCGAATTAAGGTACTTTTTAATCGATAAGAATTATGCGTATGTGTATGTAAAAATAAAACGATCGTAAATGTCGAGATGAATTTGGATCTATCAACCCGAAAGCTCGAGCAAAGCAGATTCGTAAATCATTGAGATTACTTCCTCGTTAAATAAGTAAAAGCCAGAGTCTGCTTGAAATATTAAATTTGACGGGGGACAGGTTAAAGAACGGCATGATATTGATTATGAGCCGAACGAAACGGCATCAAAGTACCGCTGAATCATGCTACGTCGTTCGCAATTAACGTCTATCGTTAACCCATTTCGCGATGTATGCAGAAAACTGCGTTCGAAACGATTTCGTTCGCATGATCGACGACTCTTTCTGCAACGAATGCGTTTAATTGAATTAATCAGTTTTTAAACTTTCTGGACCTTAATTTCGGTGACGTTCCATGCGGATGAACAAACTGCTACTTTAAGCAATTATAAATTGACTGTGGACTTGACAAGAAATTGGTCCTGTTATTATATAAAGTCGTTTCTCTTGAGTACACATTTTTCATAAAATATTGTGTTATATTTCTTTCAGAGGTGCATTGAAAATCAGTGAAATTTTGAAACAATTACAAAAGAGTAATTTTAAGCGAAAAACTTTCTCGTGTTGAGAAAAATCGTTTCTCGCAGATTGAAATGCGGGAAGCAAAATGGCCGACACCCCCAGCCTCCGCGGCTTGTTGCACGGTACGTCGACCGGGCTACGTCGTTACAAATGAGTAGCTAAGTTCGTTGTTGTGGTTAATTAATGGAGTCAGACGGCGTAACGGAGCGCTAATCTATGGGGCAATAAACGTAACGTTGCCGCGGACAAAAAAATCCAATCAAAATGCATTAATAACAGGAGAATTAATGCCTTCTTGTACCGTGTACGCCACGATGGCCGATATTGCGTGCATATGCACACGGCCGAACCCGTACGTACCCGTACCGTACTCGTAAATGGACTAATTACTCGCAATTACGCAACGACCGACTTGCAGCACAGGTTTCTTCTCCGTCATTAGTTCTTCGTATTCCCAGCGAATTACATAATAATATTGCCTGCTCGATAGGCGTCGAAACGTTAAAACGACCGATTTAAATCTGGCATGGTAGCTGACTTTCCTTGCTGATTTCGATCTTAAAGTAATTATTAACACCACCGACAGGTTGTAATACGTGCTTAGTCCTCTCCATGTCAAACACTCTCTATTTCAGATTACTTTGCCGCGCGGCTGGGGGTGAAAAAGCGTTTCTTAACGATTTAACAAATGAGCATCTATCTGTTGCTTTTTGTCGCGTCGGTGTCCATGATACTTTTTGACAATTTGGTTTAAACAATTCCGGCGCGAACAAGAAAATTTTCCTTAATTATATTAAGATATATTATCACTTGTAAGTGTGAATTCTAGATTCTAGAAACTCCAATCTAGACTTGACGAATTATCTCTTTCTCGGAGCCGTCTAGGTTACAAAATGGCCAGAAAAATTGAACATCCCCAGAATCAGAGACGTTGTCGACCTAATCCTCGCGTCGTCTAGACGCAGGCTGAGCATAAGTCGATGACACAATCGGCATCAAGTTCAACTCGGTTTCGGAGTACGAATACAAGCGGACGAGCGAAGAGGAATCGAGCAGAACGATCGCTCGCCCATTAACCGGCGACCAGGCACACGCGGATAATGGGCGAGCGATGGGACGACGACGTGACACCGCTCTATTTCTCGTAGAAACCCACCGAGCACCGGTTTGATCGATATATTCTCACTCGTCACCGAACATCTCCGATCTTGATGGCTCGGTACTCGCCTCCGTTCCAGATAAACGATCACATTTTTCCACGCGCCGCGATCGCTGTGGATCGGCGCCGTGGACACAGTTTAATCTGTTGCGAAAATCTTCGAGCGCTCAGACACTGATGCTTCCTTGGTTTGCTACGGGGGCTTCTAATTACGACATTAATCTCGCCGTCATTTCGCTGACAGTTGTCGGTGTTGAAAGACTGCATTCATCTGTAGAGAGATGTTTTCCCTTTTAGAGACTTTTCTATAATCCTTTGATAGAAGCGACTGGATTTTTTTATTAATTTAATTCAATTACAAAGCTTTGCGTCGATTTCGATGGATCTATGAACATAAGTGGATTAACCTTTTGAAATGGATCATTTTGGCTTCCCGTAGCAGTTTTAGAGTACCGAATCATTTGTTTTAATGCGGAGCAGACAGTATCCATGCGGAGTCGCTATAAAATGCAACTCTATGCTTCCAGTTCGCCTCGAAAGCCGACCAGGATCCCCACGGCCACAATTGAAAGTCCCAGCTTAAGGTCTAAGCTCTCATACTCTGGTTTAGTGCGCCGCGCCGTTCGTCGCTCGTTTCGCTATCTCTCTTTCTCTCGCTCCTCTTCATCGGCGAATCGTGCAAGAACACCGGACTGAGAAATGCGCTCGGTGACTTGCATACAATAGAAGAGAGTGATAGGCAGTTTTCTGAGCGATCCGAAGTCATTGCAACCCGCGACAGCTGTCACGCCGTCCTCGCGAGAGGGCTCGGCTTGATAACAGTCGAGAATAAACGCACGGAGACACGGACGAAACTATGCCACGCCTATAGCGAACACTAGGAAATCCACTTGTAACGACGCGATGGTGAACAACGACTTCCGGTGTGCTGTTGCCTTACTCTTGTCCGATTGGTATTGATAAATATAGTCAATCGATATTTGACAACGCAAGTTTAATGAGCTACCCTGTAATTGAGGAGCACCCTACTTAACTCTCCAATTAATTAAACTTTTGTAACCACGAAATATTACAAGCAGTAATTATAGGACGGTGAAACATTTCGAAATTGCCCGGTTATTAATTACAAGTTCCTTGATTGGCCGGCACGATCGCCTCGATCCACCCAATCGCGGTTACTTTGTTCGTGGTTAAAGCCCTTAAAAGATCATCAGCGAGCACAACAGCCAGGTGCATAAAGCTGGCAAATGGCCGGTGTCGCTTTTCAATTACGCTCTTTTGATCGTAAATTTGAAAACGCATAAAACCCTCCCCGCGTAGCCCTCTATAAATTCCCGAAGGACGGGGACTTTCGATCGCGCAAGAAAATGAGTAATCGCTCCGAGGAAATTATGAAAGGCATATTAGACGTACATATGAATGTGCATGCGCCATACCGTAAATTTAAAGCAAACCTATCGGGAGGTTTTATGTTTCAGACACCGCTTTTAATGTCTTCTGTTACGCGCATGCTGGAATTACACAATTACACCTCTTTCTTTTATTTTATTAAAAAGCATTCAAATTTGCATTTTTGTGAAAGTTTCACTATTACAAAATGTTACCGATTTGGAAACTTTATGAGAAATATACGATTGCGCCGACATTTTGAGCAGATTATAACAATGTAAAATGTTTCTGTTGCAGGCGAGAAACCATACCAATGCACATGGGAGGGCTGCACGTGGAAATTCGCGCGTTCCGACGAACTAACACGGCACTATCGCAAGCACACGGGTCAGAAGCCGTTCAAGTGCCATCTTTGTCAGCGATCGTTTTCGCGGAGCGACCATTTGTCGCTTCACATGAAGAGGCACTGATAAAGAGCAGCTTCTAGCCGGTCGGAAGAGCGAATTGAGGGGGGGGGGAACGAGAAGAGGAGGGGTGAAGCGGGGTAGAGAAGCGAATGAGAAAAAAAAAGACCGCTGTTCCGGGGAATCGGGACTGGAATCGTGATCGTGATCGGACGACGATAATGATTCTCTTTTTTATATTCGGGACCTGAACAGCCTCATCTCGATCGGAATCGTCTCGATCGTGCGACGAGAGTCGGAGGCGGAAACTAGGAGAGAAAAAATGAAGAAGGAAACAAATCGTTCATTAGACTTTAAAACTTGCGAACGGAGATATCGCTGTAATTATCGGTGGACGATCGTGCGAACCTGTCAGCAGTCTCACTACGAAAGCGATGGATAAAAGCGCGTTTTCTTTTCTTCGTCGTCCTTCATTCGTCTATCGGAACTTTCTATTATCTTGAATTCGTATCTGTTGAGCAGAGAGAAATTTTAACGTTGTTATGTACTTTATAAAAATTTTTCGCCGCAAAATATTTATTTATTTCTCGTTGAAGGAACCAACGTCTTTCGAAAGAGAGGGAGAGAGAGGGAGAGAGAGAGAGAGAAAGAAGAAGAGGGAAGTGAAAATCGATTGCTGCAGGTTCAGCGCAACCGGCGCACGCGACAGCGCGTCACTTCTTGTTTCTATTTCTAGCCAATTTTCCAGTTTGTTTTCTTTTTTCTTTTTTTTTGTAATGTACGAATTAAATAAGGCCAGCTCAACTAGTCTAGAGCACCATATGTATCGTCTATCGCGAGGAATAGAGCCAGTAAACTGGGAGGAGTGAAGGGAGGAGTAAACTATCGTTAAGGTAATTAAACAATTTATTAAGTAAAGAAAATTATTCGAACTCCGGTGACGGAGCTTGGGACTTAGCATGCTCAGTTAAATAAACTACAATCGTGATCGTAAAACATTTTCTAACGCGTTGAATATGCGAACGCTCTCGAATTAATGCACAAAAGAATTTCGCGTTTAGGGACGGACAATCATTCAACGACCACAACAGCAACAACAACGTTCTCATTGTCGACCGGAACAAGGGAATCCGACGCTCTGAAAGCCAGTATTACGTGTGCATTCAATAATTGTACAATATAATCTGTGTAACGCATCATCGATGATGGGTGGTCCACGGCGCCACTTATCCGAGTCTTTTGGTTTACTTAGTTTTGCGCGCGCGCGACGGAAATTATAGACAACAACAATTCTTCGCTCGTTTGTCCACACAAGGTGCCAAAGTAGAAGGTGCAAATGTGCGACGACCAACGATCATCGATACATTGCGTTCGAAACGTGGACAGAGCCGCGTCGAAGAATAATTTTCGAAACAAGCCTTTTCCGTGGAGAATCGTTTCTGCACACTTTGTTTATTGGCAATGGCGGCATGTAAGATACACGATCGCGGCGAATCGGAGAGCGAATCGCCAGCTTTTGCAGAATGCCAACGAGAAAGAGACGTTTTCGGTCGATTAGGCGCGCGCGTTCCCCGCGGTTCCGTCGTTGTACATACACACAGAAAGTCGCATCAGGGTTCGACACCGTTGACGTGTGTTCCGAGGGTTGTTCAATTATCGTCAATCTAGATGAAAGTAACAGTTTAAGATACGGGATACAATATCGAAACATATCGAAGTCGTGCGCGTTCGAAGCGAAACGAGAGCCCGAGGGGCCGTGCGACACACGTTCCTGGCGCAGTCGAGACTCGGATTAGTGCGACGAGCTTGCGACGCTGTTTCTCTTAAGCGAACCTTTGCCAATGTGATACTCTCTCTTCTTTCGTCTAGTGAAAATAATTCGAAGTAACTCCTGAATTTGTCGGACTGATCCGAGGTGTGCGAATTGCAAAGCGGTCGTTCAAGGCCACAAATTCTGCTTTGAAGGAAGTAGACTGTGCCAAATAGGACGCGGGTAACTTCCCGATGGCCTTGGATCGTCGATCGAACCGGTCGCGTCTGTAGTAGGTATGGGAAACTGTGAATTTACAAAATTTTTAGTAGCGACGATGAAAACGTTCGTTATTGTTGCAATTTTTCGCAGGAACGTTGTCGCGCGTCCTCGGCGATGGGCCGAGTACGCGATTCGTGTAACGCTTGTAAATAATTTCGAGACACCTTGAGGAGCGATCGTTTCGCAGCATCCGTTTCCTTCGAGCTTGTGCGTTTTCTCCTACGCGAACGGGCGCAGGGTCTAACAGAAGAGAAAGGTAGCCGGGGAAATGAGCAGAAAACCTAATTTTTTCGGAGCTATAGTTAAACGCGATGGAACAAGATGCCAGTATATGCTAGAGCTAGAGGCGGGTGGAGTTAAGAGATGCCAGTATATGCTAGAGCTAAAGGCGACGGAACAAGATGCCAGTATATGCTAGAGCCAGTTTATATCATTAAAGAGACACCTCTACCTTGTAAGATTACTGCGAAGATTGATAAATGACTATTTGTTACGTGTTGTATTTTCATAGGGAATAGTGCCTTTTAATATTAAGAGGAAGAGGAACGCTGCGTTAGGCCTTAAGTATACTGCTAGTGCCTTAAGTCACGCGAATCTTCGTGCTTGTGCACGTTTCATAACGCGACCCCCTCTCGGGTCTTCGCCCGGAGGATTCCGTTTCGGAAACGAACACACACAAAAACACGCATGCTTCACGAACACGAACACGCATACACACAGATCCCGACACAGTCCCCGTCGTCCTTAATCGCCGCTTTCAGGACGAAAAATTGCGAGCGATGTCCGTCAAGGTTCCACCAGCTTCGATTCCTCGCCGCTTCTTTGGTCTCCGCGCGTTCCAAGTCCCAACGATCGATCGCAGGGATCCATACCTTGCCATACCTCGCTGTACGTCCGTCGACAATCCTCCGATAACAGTGCAACGCGATCGAAAACGTCGAATTCTCGCGTTCTCGATGCGGTATAGAACGGTGCTTCGCGTCAGGCATTTTTGGTCCTCGCGACGAAAGGCCGCGCCTGCCTCCGGGATGCATGAATAATCCCCGCATGATCGTCACTGCGAAACTCAATCCGAAAATGGACGAGGTGCCACCCAGGATGCCATTCTACGATCCTGATGACTGATACCGTTGTACCTTTCCTGTAGGGAATTTCTTTGGAGGGGCAGCCGTCAGTAATCTGAGCGCGGCGCGGGCGATGAGAAATGTATACTGACGTCATGCCGACACCCTCTTTGATCATTATCATTTTTTTCCTCCGGTGAGCTCGTGCCGAGTCGTGCACATCCCGAACGCCGCGCCGACGTCGTGTTACACGGTGTGTGCTGCTCTCCTCGGCCGGGACCGATTCCTTTAATTGTCGACGGGCGCGAGACCATGGCCAGGAGCGGCGGCATTCTTCTCGAAAGGACCTCTCTTCTTTTCTTTCTCGAGGACCTCGCCTAACCGTCGTGGAATTTCGATCTGTCCCGGATGGACGCGCGGCAGACGCCACGTCCGGTCCTCGTGCTTCATCGTTTTCGTTCAAACAAACATTCCAACGGCCGCGCGTTACATCAACGGGCTCGCACGAAATCGATCGTCGTCGGCCGGAAAATCGAGGATTCCCTCGGACAAGGCTTGAACGATCGGAACATTCCCCTGAGCACCGACATTCCCAGACCGCGAGAGGACAGGCAGATTCGCGAAAACCCGACGTTATTCGTGGTAACGGGGACCTATTCGGAAGGCGAACCCGTCAACGGACGGGGAACAGAGCTCGAACTGTACGCGACTGATTTTCTATGAACGCCCCGCCCAGGGAAATTAGCATTTCAAGTGCCTTAACACACGTCGACCGACAACCGACTAATCGAGGCTTCTCTTTTCGATTCGGGATGATCTTCGTACGCCTGCTGAAACGCTTGTTGCGAACAACGAGAAGCGAGGAATGGGGGTGGACGCGCCTATTTCTGGATTGTTTACGAGCAACGTTTTAATCACTCGACATATTTCCAAACAAACAATGCCCAACATCGATTTTCTAGGTTCCAATCGCAGAAATTAGAACGTTCTTTCTCCAAGTACCTGAATCTGTTGAAATCCTTGTTTCGTTCATAGTTTGAGAGAGCGTTTGGGCGATCTTTGAGGACGAATCGATGAATAATGATTTAATTCGAAGAGGAGTGTCAAAGTGTGCCGAGCTTTTCGTCCGTCGACGTAACGATTGCTTTCCATTCTTCGTTTCAAGGGCCAGTAAAATGTATCCGCAACGCGTACACGCATCCGGTCAATCGCTCTCGCACACAAATACACAATCGAACAGAGAAACACTTACGCACACACAAACACACACATACGCGTCCAGTCACTCACACGCATACCTTATCAAGCAACTGCAATAAATTGCGTCTTTAATCTGCGATCATGCGCGGTGCTCAATCTTTCTTGGTGCTTTCGTACGTTGAATTCGACGTGCGTAGATATACATCAACAGTGGACAATACGGAGAGATCGTTCTCCTAAAGATTCATTACGCAGGAGCGCAGAAAGTAAGGCTGCGAATGATCAGCGCGAGCCTGGTGTATGGAGGATGTTGGATCGTGTGCAAAAAATTACGTTTTGTGTGGCCTTGTTTGTCGAAATCATAATATTCTTTTCCGGAGCTCAGTTGGACAAAATAACCACGCGTTTTATAAACGAAATTATTACAACTGCAGACCTTCGTGCAAAATGGAAATTATCTGAAAACTAGTTTGAAGTATAAATACTGCCAAAAGCAAGATAACATTTGCGTTTAGGTTTCAAAAGAATCGTGTGATAGCTTGATATGTTAAAATCTGTTTTCAAACCTGTGCCACAAAAGTTTGACACATTATACGCGGTTACAGAACAACTAAATAATTAAATTACAATAACTTCCCTATGAATCGGGAAGTTAAAAATAATCATTTCTCATCGCGGTACGCAAATTCTCGTCCACTCTGCAGAATAAGGTGGTAGATATTTAGCAACAAAAGGCTTTTAAACCGGTTCACGTGGTCCGACAGCTTTCCGACTGGCAGGGACGCGATTAGGTGATTGTTGGCTCGTTTACAGAAATTCTCGTAAGGATACTAAACGGAACTACTAGGGCGTAAGATAGACAAATAGGCGAGCAATAACTTCTGTAAATAGTTATGTAAAATTACCCGCCGAGGATCGTCGATGGACGATCGGATCGGCGGGTCAACGTAGTATAATTCTTTTGCAATAATATAATCAATGGGGGCCAGTAATTCTCTCTCGGATCTCGCACGGATTTTAGACACTGCGAGGCGCGTGGCGTGTCCTCTTCTCTGAATCTCGCCGCAAATTTTGCTCGTTCTTTTGTTCTCTGTTGTTCCGCGAGCAAAAGGAGAGAGAAATCATTTGCTTTTAGGTTCCTAGATCGAGCATGGAAACCGTGTCGGCAAATACAACGCCGGAGAATTTCAACAGGAAATTCGTCGCGTGTTGTAGAATCGACACGGTGTTCACGCGAACGTTCAAGACCGCGAACAGATCGGCGAAGTTCAGGGAAAGAAAGGAACGATGGTCGCGCGCCACCAACTATTACTTTATAAGAGTAAAAAAACCTGTATATTACGTCGCGTAGATTTCGTTCATGCGTAGGATCGTTAAAGAAGACGCATCCACTGCGATTCACTGTATAAACGAAGGCATTATACTGTACCGGAGGAGAACGAGGAAAAAAAGTAAACGTTTGTACTTTCTAATTTACTTTTAACCGTGTCGCTTGAGGACGGTGTCGCTATTCGTAATCGCGGGCACCTCGGCAAAGGGGAGGTTCGTTTAGTGCATTAAACAGAAAAAAATATATATTATATATATATATATATTATATATATATATGAACAAAAATCTCTATATATATACATACATATATATATAGATAAATATAGATATATATTGTAAATGTGGTTGTAATCTTATTACTGTTATATCGATATATCGATGTCCTTGATTTGGATAATTTATTTATTGCGGTCGAAAGAGAGTAAACGAAACGGGAGCGTGTAATTATTATCGTGCGCCGCGCGGGGGTGCAAGCGGAACGGGAATTGCGGAGAGATTGTGAGAATAACGAATTACGTAACGCACGGAAAATTATATATATTTATACATCGTTATCGGATGCAGGGGAGGATGCGCGTGATTTTGGATGGCGCGGCTTCTCGCCGCGCGAGCGAAAGTCCTAAAAAAGAAAAATGAAATAAAAAGAAATGTATGAAAGAAATGAGAACGATTGTTTCGCGACAGCACGGTTCGACGCGTATTTAATATTTGTACTTTCGCGCGACTACCTACCCGCGGAAGTGAAAATTCTTCTTGTATCGCGAAGGGCGAAATCCGTGTCCCGGTTGTGTCGTTTAAATAAATTATATTCGTCGAGACGCGTGGCACGGTGCGTCACGTTCGTCCTGTGTGGTACAACATCACGCCTGTCGATAATCTTATTATCGAAATGATGGTTACATATTTTAGATAATACTATTATCATTATCATTATTATGATTCTTATTATAATTGCTACTATTACTATTATTATTGTATTTGGCAGGGTTACGACATTAAAATCGTAAAAAAAAAAATATACGACTAATTCTTGAAATCCGTGAATCCTATTCCAGCATCCTTTCGCATTTCTGTACGCTTTAATAAATAATTACAAATATTTCTTGTTCTTTATTATTTCGACACCTACTTCCACAACGCAATATTCTCTTTATCACTATTTTCCTCATATTCGTCGTAATATCGCAACGACCATTGTAAAAGAAAATGCAAATATCAATGGCACAATTTCTACATTGATCTAACCCATGGCATATCGAATACTAACGGTGCCAAGATGGTTTCTTTCGGCTCCATAGGAGCAGCTACGTATCGAGAGCATCGCCCTATCGGGACTTGCCGGGAATCAGAAAACAGCTATAACCGTGGTCCCGGTATTGATAAGCAAAAAGCTTGGGCGAAAAAGATCGGGCCGTGGATTAGAAGGAAAATCACGTATCGGCAGGCGGACCGTAGTCGATCAACGTCGATCGGAAAAATTATTGACCGGCGCGAAGCCATAACCTTTCCCGAGGACATTACCGGGGGCCCTGTGGTCGACTCCCATATAAATACATCTGCATCCTCGTTAACGTTTTACCCGTTACACGGTAGTTAGGCGGTCGCGGAACGATAAATAAAGCCGCGAGTCTCCGGGAGTAAGCGCCCGGAGATGTTTTGTGACAACCGGCCAGTCACAATACGATCATTAGGCTATTTTCCAGAGTGTAGCACCCCGAGACGCAATATCTCTGCCGTAGCCGCGTATTTGTCCCGTCTGGCAACAAGATTTCTGCACGCTGGTATTCTACTAAGTTGTAGGTAGTCTCCGTACTAGGTAAGTACAAATCCTACCGTATACCTCCAGGAGAATTTGTAGTCCGAACGGCGGCTATAACCGAGGCCATAACTTAAGCGGAATACCGCCGTTGATTCCAGTCCTTCTAGCCGGAATTCCCTCTCTCCCTCCCTCTCTCTCTTTATCTTCCCGGTGCCGGTGCAATTGTGGATATCAACGACGACATGACGTCCTTTCATGTTGATGCCTCGCCGTCCTGGACGGCTGTACTTGTAAATGAAAGCGTGTCGATCGGATCGTCCAACGGTATATAATTAATTCCTCGTCATTTCACCTCCCCTCTCCCCCTCCTCTTCTGTCTTTCTCTCTTCGTCGAACGTACACCGGTCTCCGGTTCGCGAAAACTAAATACACGCCGGATTCGTATTCCTCGCGGGGTCTCTATGTAACCATGATTGTTTGTGTGTTTTACAAGGCTCACTTTGAATTAAGTAAATGTTTGCCGCATGCGCCAAGTTCTCGGGCAACGTTCGCAAAAACCGTCTCGGTAACAAAGTCGCTTATGGTAGCGCCGATAAGAAACTCGTACTTGCCGTGGTGTGCCACTCGGATCACGGCCACGTGTCTTCCGATCGATGCTATTTATCGATAGAAGAAACTGGAGCACACGATGCATTTAATCGGGACACAAGAAGCGTAACTGCCGCTCGGATAAACAGGCTACCCTCTTGTTTCATTGTATCGAACCGTACAAATGATAACGCCGCGCCAAGGAGATAGGTATTTACTACCTCCGACGTTTAAAAAAGTAAGAAGTTTGTTTCGGATCAGGACGAGACTCAACTCGGAGCTCGTGTTTTTCTGTTGATTTAATCGTTTCTAATCTCTCTGAGATTTCTGCGGACGAACGTAAGAAATCGAAAGGAAAAGAAAGTCGAGTCGTTCAAGACGTTGAACGAAAATCCAGTTTCTCTTTCCATCGTCTTAACCTTTCGGAAATAATGTCATTATATTTTTTCAATTTTTTCAATTTTTTCCTTCACCTATCTTTATTATAAATGCATAGATTCCTCAGTTAAAGCTATCCGAAAGTAATTATTTGCGCAGCACATAAATTCGCACGGCAACTGATTTCGCAAGAAGGATATCTGCATGCCGATAGGGGGAGGCATCGTTGGATCGCTGATTGCGGCACGCATCCCTGAATCGCGGTGCACGTTGCAGCGGGTTGGTTTTTACCGGTGGCCGGCGTTCTAATGGGATCGGGTCTCCATAATTGAATTTACGAACGGCTGGTGTGTGCCCACGTCGTCCATTTTCCTCGGGGGCCCGGTTGACGGCCACGTGACATTCCCATCGCGCGCGGCCAGGGGCCCAGTTCGAAGGCACGAACGTGGTTTAATGCGCTCATGCTCGCAACACGCGATTTTCACCAGAATCGCTCGCGTATATATTCCGCCGACGCTAATGACGGCATAACTTACTAACGTTGAACCAGTATTTCTATTAACCGTCCGGGAGCTATCAACAAAACGGTTACAAATTGGCGTGCAACGGAGGGAACAGAGCGAGAACGAGGGGACAAAGAGGGAGAGAAGCGCTCTCGGCCCGTTGCGAGTTTAGAATGCTCGGAGATCGTGAGTGAAATGTATCGGCCGCGTATCTCGCCCTCTCGTATACCCGGATCGGACGTGTCGGCAATTAAATTTAGAAATAGAAATTATAGGGTACCGATGGGTGGCGGGATCCTAGGGGACGGTAATTGGACTGGATCCAACCGAGCCCGATCAATCGAAAGAAAGAGAAAAGTTATTGGGTACAGGGTCGCAATCGCTCGCACAACTGCAATTAGCGACACCGATTCCGCAGAAACGATTCTTGACGCCGGAGCATGTACTGTGCACCGATAAATTGATAATTCATACCTCTCGAGCGTAATTGATCACTTTTTTTCCCACCCGGCGATAGGCGAGCCAGTGTCGGACATTGCTCGAGTCAATTCGCATAAATGTTTGCCGATCGTGATAGCGCGAACAAAGTTATTTCGCCGTGTCTTTAAATTGTGCATGAACGTTCTAAACATATTTTTTGGAAATTGGTCTGAACCGTTCTTAACGACTTCGCGCACGACAAAGCAGAGAACGCGCGCAGTCGCGACGTTAATTCGTTACGTAGAAAAATGCCTAATTCGTTTAGAATCCTTACAAAGGTGATTTTAAAAATCATGCCATTGCGATACCACGTAACTCAAAAGCAACCGACGTGAAACTAGCACAAAGGCGCGCCATTTATTACCGATATCGAGCTTTTTGCTAATGACAAAGCGGCGAACGAACGCGAACAGCGTCACACGAGGGCACGCGGCTCCAGCGCCATTTCGTTACGCAGAAAAATAACTAATTCCTCTTAGAATCATTACAAAGGAAGCTTTAAAAACCGTGCGATTGAAATGCCATGTTATTCAAGAGTAACCAATGAGAGACTTGCACAAAGATCCGCAATTTATTACCGATATCGAAGTTCTCGCTTATGACAAAGCGGGAAACGAACGCGAATAACGATACGCGAGGGCACGCAGCCCCGGCGCCATTCCGTTCCGCTGAAATATACGGTTTAGGTATAGCGGAACGTAACGAATGGTCCGGTGTGTCCGGTAATAGGCCGGTGTGTCCGCGGTCGTTATTAATTGCGGCCACTGGCTCGCGTGGATACATATTTGTCATCATTACCGGGTGTGAGCTGTAGATATATTTGTACGGCCGATACGATTTAGAAACGTCAGGTCCGTTTATCGTTCTAGCGTCGTCGTTTCGAAACACGATGTAACGGCTTGACATCCTCTTAAGTGACCCGAGAGCCACGCGTAAAAGTACCATTTCTCACGCGCCGTTTCGCGCTCGCGGAAACTTTATCGAGCTGCTGCGATCGGCGGAGCTTTCGGCAAAAAATCGGTCGGCGTCTAAGTACAATGTGTTCCACGGTTTTTATCTAGTTCTAGCATCGGTTCCGCCGATGCGCGAACGAAACCGAGCATCTTTTTGCGCGCAGAGCGGCGCGCGGCGGCGGTTATAAATCATGAGCACTGCCTCGCGGCGAGCCCATTTGATTGCGCGCTCGCGCGTATAAGGGACATGCACCGGGATACCGCGCCAGCGGTAAAAGTGACGATATAATTTTAGCCGGGCATTAGAAAGCGAATTACGAAAACGTCCGCGGCTCGTAAAAAGAAGCGGGACGCTCGTTATGATTAATAGAATGAATTTAACGGGTTCGAGGCGCGCCTGCGACGGCGAGGAAAGAATACGGCACTGGAATATGTATTCGGTTCCTTGTCGCAAATGGATATTCCGTGTCTGACGCAAGGAAGCGGGTATGAGGCCCCTCCCATTACGGCCGATTGAAATAAGACGCTAATTTAATTATCCTGGACCTGCCCGCCGTGTCGCTCCACGCAAATTTTATACAGCCGTCGTCGATAAATACTCCGTTATGTGACACTTATTATGAAAATGCACTATTTCCCGAATACCGACGCCATAAATGTCAACCGCCGATGCACGGAATTTCCAAAGTACATTGCTGAGCTAATCGCAGCTAGAGGAAATATCAAAAAGTGTAAATCATCATGAAATTATTGTAATATTTGTAACGATCCGTAACGTCGATCATATAGAAACAAACTGACAATCCATCGTCATTCTCGAGGGGATAAAAACATCTGGCATAACCCAAGTCGATGTGCGCAGCAAAAAGCCAAGTGAATCCAAAATTGGAAAAGGTATTGTATTAAAAAATCGGCAAATATCATTTGGTGCATGAGTGCAATTCTTGGCGAATGGAAACCTCGCCGAGCCACGAGAATGGGAGAACGATAAAACCGTGATTCGCGGATTAACGACGACGGTAACTACTCCCGTTTTACGCAAATCGGCCGCCGACGAGCCTAATGCGTTCCCTCGCATGCATCTCGAATGCAATACCGATCGTTTCACACGTGGTTAAGGCGGTGAAGTAACACTTTCTTAATGCTGAACGGGAATAAGCAACCGATAGAATCCGTTTCGAAGATAAATAACTGTTCCGAGGCTCGATTAAACTATTTAATTTGTAATGCAATCGCCGATTGAACTGCTCCGCAGACGTTATGGATCGTTCCGCGGCGTTTTTGCTGGTACCACCGCTGATTGAGACGTTCACAATAATTGTGCTCGGGTTTTATGCTCTTTGTAAATGGCATACTTTAGAAATTTAATTTAAATTCTTTAAATGCTTTACCTATTTTGCAGTTGATCTACTGAATTTTTGTCAAAAATGGGTAAAATCCGCAGTCTATTGATCGCTAAAGGGTTCAGAGAACGAATTCCATGAATTTGTCATTTCCGATAAATTCGATTAGCAGTTTCGCAGCAAGGAGATCATTGAAATTGAAACATATCCGTGTGTAAACGTCGCCACGAAGTTTGCACAGTTGATAGAACGGGACCGGCCTCGCAACTCACGTATAACGAGACGAGTTTGCGAAACAAAAGATCCTGGTCCACACCGGTGGACATGAGGCCGTTGCATTTCTACGAAACTGCATCGCAGAAACTCCTCGCTATGCCCATAACACATATCATATCTTACGATCTTTACGAGGGAGCTGATCATTTGACGACGGGGTACGAGCGAATAGTGTTGCAAGAACGTGGCAACAAAGTTTAGCCTGCCTATGAGAACGGACGGTCTACTTGCGTGGCCGAGGATTAGTCTTTCAAAACTAATGACCGATCGGCGCGTGATAAACTAAACGATGCGTTGAAAACTTTATTTACACTGCGACTGTTGCGATCCTACTAAAATGTCGAAAGTACTAAAAAGTCGAAAAATACGCCTTTTGTATTTTCCACTTTCATGTGGTTTGGAATTCATGATTCTGTGTACACATAAATTTTTAGTGTTCGGTCTCATTTTAGACAAAAGAAAATTACAAGCATGTTGATAGAAGATCGATAAGGAAAATAATTAAAGACAAAGAAGATTCATCTGAATCATTATATCAAAATTATCAAGAGTTACACCCTGCGAAAAAATTGTTATCGCAGAGTGTAGTCATATTATAATAGATAAATTCCTCTCGATCGAAAATTAATAGTATAATATATTGTATGATATCGGCGCGCAGGTTCGATCTTTGATAGACAAAAAAAAAAAAACCAACAAATGTGCAATTATTCACATGTTTCTAACGTTTCGATCCCTATGTGGATCTTTTTCAAAGAGACATTTTTGCGTCTGAAAACGAGAAAATAAAAATTAATTTTCAATGTAATACCAAATACTTGAAAACAGCGTGGTTCCAGAAGGAACAAATAAAAGAAAACTAAAAATCATATACATACTTGCTGTATCAAAAGTGGACAAAAACATTTTTACAAAAATTTAAAGAGTTACAACGTGTGAGTATTTTACCCCATGATAGTCATATTATATTGGCAAAGAAAACTGTGATCGTTCTACCAGAAGTAGATCAAGAATCGTTCTTCCCAGCAGACCCGTCTTGGGAACATCGAAAAGGAACTGGTCGAGTCGGCCGCGCTGATTTCTTCATAAAGGACCGCGGGCGCGTGATGTTTCGATGACGTCCGGCCGTGTTTGACGACAAGCAAATGAGTAATTTATTGCGCTCGGCTATCGAAGGGTTCTGTCTTTTTTTTCTCCCTCTCGCCAGTGTCCGTATGTCGATCGCGAGCCGGTAATACGTCCTCTATCTACGGGAGCTCGAAACAGCTTTTCAGGTTTAGGAGCGAGCCCGTGTCGCGTTTCCCACGGCTGGCGGTGTAGCGGGAGTTGCATACATACGCACATGCAAGAAACTCACCGCCATAAAATGTTCTTTACGCATTTCGCAGTTCCCGCTTAGGCGAACGACGAAAGGGAGCTCGCGAGCGTTCGCAATTTTTCTATCGAACCGCCTTCGCTGCCGTTCTCCGATACGAGCCGGCTTATATTTATTTCGTGTGGCCCGACACAGAGCCCCCGGAGGAATTGCACTCGCGGAATTGCACCGAGCTGCACACGGATTCGCGACTCCTGCGTCTCGTCGTGCATTTTATAACGACGTTGAACTTTCGGCCGCCGTCTCCTCTTTCGTCCCGGAGCCATTGCGCAACGATCTCCTCGAAAGAAAGAACGTTTAACAGAAAGAATAGAAAACACAGAGAGAAAGAAAATATTCTACGCTCTCCAACAGGTTCGCTTCATTCCATGCCGACAGCCAACGCAGGCGTACCTCCGCTTAGTTAATGCTCTACAGGGAACTGCTTCTCACAGAGTTCACGATCTTTCATTAATTCTGTACCGTCTTCCTACTATTCAACCCACTTTTCTTTCACCAACGATTCAAATACTAAAATATATTTTGAAAAATTTCATTATCGAAAATTCACTGTCACACATTTATCGTAAAGAGTACATTTTTGGACCGCAAAAAATTATATGAAATAAACACGTTGTACAAACAGCTTTAGCTGACAATCGCTTCTACTTTAATAACATGCCATAACTTTTTGAAGAACAACACTCGAGCGAGAAAGTTCCGATGAACAAAAACGAGGAACGCTTACCGCACTTCATTATTGATGTACTAAAATGAATATTTTTGTACGTCGATGTTCCTTGAGAAAAACATTGCCGTCATTGCTGCAGCAAGCTGCATGGCATTCGCAATTGCAGGTAGCTCGATTGGTTCGCCGTTTGGTCAAGTGTAAACACAGCGTAACGCGAGGCGTGTTTTACAGTAGCCAAGGTTCCACCGAACGAATTCAGTTGCACAATGATGCAGCTCTTGGAAATCAGTTCACTGGCACGGCGGCTGTAGAAAGGTACACACGAGTCGTCGTGTCTGCGATTATTAGCTTTACCTTAACCAGTTACTCGGTGCACGACAGAGGATATCAAGGTTGCGCATGAGTAGCGTCGTTTCCATGCGATTTACAAGATGGATTTCTCGTTTCCTTGTTTCGAAAGGGTATTTCGTGTTTCGTGCCTCGCCCCAAGGCTACTCGACGATTTTAGAAACGAACAATGATTATTTTCGTAATGACGAGACGCGATTTGCGAGTTTCGCAAGACCATCACTTGCTTTACGATGTACGATCAGACCTTGCGTTTTAGAAATGATCAAACAGATCCGACCGAGACAGAATTTTCGAAATGTTCTTAGACAATGCGTTAAAATGATACAATATGATCGGTTACGAGCCGAGAAATGCAAACTACATTTGCAATTTCCAAATGCGCCATAAATGTTCGGCGAACTGTTAAAAACATCCCGCAGACTGATGACTCAATCTTGTACATTCAAAATGAACATAAAAATCTCGGCTGCATTGTGCACGAAGTATAAGTTGAGCTTTATTGGTCGTTAGTGGCCACCGACTGCGCGCGACGCGAATTACGGACTACGGCTTCTCGTCAAATTCAATCACGAACTCGTTCATGACGCTTGACCTGCCAAGTTCCTGTGCATATCTCATTCAATTAGCCATTAGGAAGATCACACAACGTTGCAAGTCGATTTCAAAAACTACGTTTCAATATTTACGGAAGAGTAGAGACACTCTAGTGCTGTCATCGATGTTCGCTGATCCGTGATTGAATCTTGCGTAGCAGCCGACTGGCAGCGATTGGGCGTCGGTTGAAAACCCGCGTGTTCCCCGGGCCCGATTAGCGAACGGCCGGCAACTATTTAATAAAGGTTTTTCGTGACGCAGTTTAGGCTTATTTCTCAATTGATGCACTTGACGCACGATGCGTATGCAGCTAAATCAGCCAATCTATAGCGCCACTCCGGCCCGTTTTTAACAAGATATTTCCGTATTGTCGCGTTAACGCACGCACACACGTACGCGAAAGCGTCTCGACCCGCCCCTGTCCAGTCATGTCAGCGCTAAATGAACCATCAGGGCCGCCATAAATCCTCGGACTATCAGATGAGTAGCCACGGACTTGCCTGTCCCGGATATAACGAGGGACCACCGCCCAGCGTAATGGAAGCACTTCTCTGTCGACGGTCGAAAGATACCTTCGAGATTGGACCACGGGGCCCTTGTCCAAGCTGGACGGACCAACTCCACCTGATCCTATACCCACCGTCACACTAACTCTTCCATTCTAACAGACAATTCTCTCTAATTCCAACTGCTTTAATCGACAGAGAATTATGCCACAGTGCTTGACGGACGTTTCTCTCATTGAGAGAATCTCACGATTTCACTGGACGAACACGCGCAATTTTAAACAACCGGAAGCCATCGAGATTCTGAGATAGATACCATTAACAGTTCCCGCTGAACCTACTCATTCTGCGGAATCTTTCACGAGCTGTTTCATTTATATCGGCCACGCGAAACATTTCTGTTATTCGACCCGCTAATAACCCGATGGCGAGCTATCTGCGTGCGTGCCGTTCACGAAGACATAACGTGCAGTAAGATCGGCAATTTATAGTACAACCTTCTTTCATTCAGTCTTTGCGAATTTGTTCACACCGTATCTTTTAATATATTCACTACCAGCATTTGTTTCGCTGCTCGCTTTTTATTCTACCGATGTCTCTCCTTTTTTTCTTTTTTAGATATAAAACGTACTCATCGTAATTCCAATATTTAATTCATTGATATTGACAAAACGCACTGCATTCATTGGTCGATGAATTTTCTCGCCACCTAAATGGAAAATTGTAGTTTAACGTGAACGATTTTTTCACACATAAATAGGGGTCCGCGTTGTCGTTATGGGACGAATTTCCGGTTCGGAGCACGGGAGAGACGATAAGTCGCATCTTCGGCGAAATCAGTCTAAGAAACTCGACCTGGCCAAGGTCGGATAAAGGCGGAGAACATTGTTAATTACAGGGCCGTGAGCTGGTATCGATGTGGCTGCCGTAGGAGTAACTCGGCCGAGTGGCCAGCAGTAAAGATGGCATCGTGCACACTAACGAGTAACAAGTGGCGTGACGTTTCAGTTAGGCTTTAGTTTGCGATGTGTGCGCGAGACTGAGAAGAAGATATCGGTATGCCACGACCGGCTACCTATCGCCTCACCTTCGGGGGCTAATTAACGGTGAGATTCATTATCGACACCTCGTTGCTCCGCCGACCACTGTCTTAATTTAAGGCTCAACCTTTTCTGTCATTTCGGTGCCAGCCACCGGAATCTCTTTGTAGTAATACACGAAACTTCATCGGCAATAAACATTTTACTCCCTAAATGTACTACCTAAATCTACTCGGAGAATATCCGATAAATACAATTGAAATCTAGAGTCGCACGAAGGTTAAACTAAATCAAACATACACCTGTTCTTTATCCTTCAAAAGGCAACTGATTGAAGTACATTGTAGATTAAGATGACTTAATTCTCTGGAGAACAAGAATCATCTAGTCCATTATGCAAAGCAGAAATTTGTTCGGGACACGAATAACAAATGGTCATCAGTCGGTGCCATCATTTGTAAGGCACAGCTTACTTTGCATGTATGCATCTACGGCCAGCATTAAGTTAGTTACGCTTAAATGCAAATTGACGTGTTAATCGATCTGTTCCGACTTTGGAACTCTGTGTATAATGAATCTCCGCGCGAGATCGACCGTAACGAAAATCCCGTGACCGTATCATCGTTCCTGTGTTGAATCCACGTGTCCCAGGATCTCTGTCTCTCTCTCCCTTCAATTTTTCAAAAGCAAAACTCACAATTAAAATTCGTAATTGTATTGTGAATTTATCAGATCAATGGAAATTTCTTTCCATTGGAGAACGAAGAAAATGATTACGAATAATTTGCGAGATTCTCCGAAGTCTAGTCAATCCCGTCGAAACTTGTCGTGTCTCGATTGGAAAATAGTATAAGTAAATCATGTGTGTCGTACAGTGTTGCGTACGGTAGAATTTCGACGAAAGTTCAAGCAGTTCCCTCACACCATCGGTGCTATTACATTGTCGGTAAAATGATGGGAACCCCTTAAGCATCCACTCAAGATTCTATGGCATAACAGTACCAGAAGGTAGGTGTTCACCTGAGATCGATGTTGAATTTGTGCCCCGGGCTGATCGGCGAACTCGTCACAGTAGATTTGACTCGATCGTGACCGACACTCGAGGCGGTAGTAGCTTTCAATTCTCATCCTTCTTTATGTTCGAAAATCGAAACGTCTTCTTTCGATTGCTCGGATCGAATTTGAAAGAGATTGCAACTGACGAATAGGACGAATGATTTGGACGGAAATTATAACCCTTTGACGGATAGAATCGTATTATCTATCAAACATAGCGTAACGGCCGAGGCCGCAGATCTTTCAGGTTCGAGGAACTGACCGTGTTTCAAATTTTATTTAATTTTTGATTCCGCTGATATCACGGAACTAGTTTTTCATTCCTTATAAACATCGAAAGCGTGCATACTCGTGGGAATCGTTTTATTATGATTTTTACTTTATTCTTTTTACTTACAAGACTCTAAGAATGAGTGAGCAGGTCAAATATACTGCATGCTTTAAAGTGTAAAGCGTGGAAGTAGGAAGTATGGATTTGAAAACACGTTACACGGATTTAAATCAAATTCTTCAACTTATAATATTCATTTTCAGTAATAAATAGTTACATATAACGAGAAGCCAATGCTGTGTACCTTCTCATAGAATTTTTGGAGAAACTAGTCACGAGCCTCCGTGGCGCAATCGGCTAGCGCGTTCGGCTGTTAACCGAAAGGTTGGTGGTTCGAGCCCACCCGGGGGCGTTTATTTTTTTTTTTATAAAAATACATGGATAGACTCGAAAAACAAATCCTTATCAACCTACAATAGCAACATCAAAGATTATTTCATTACCATAAATATCACGTAATTTTCATTAATCTTCATCTCTGTTTAAATTAGTCTCTCTGTGTACGATTATATTACCCTCTTACTTTCTCATATAGTGTTTTTCCATCAACAGTTACGAGATATGTGGCATTTTTAATTAATATTAAATTAATAATATCTTTTACGAGCATAAAACCACAAATGATTCTTGCCATTCTGTCCGTAGGAAACAATTCGAATCCCGGAAAGAATCGTTTGCTTCGTAAAATCTGCAAATAGCGCCGTTCAACATAGTGATCGAACGTTCAAACTGGTAGACAAATAGGGTAAACTTCCGGAAATCGGTATGTCACCGATAGATGATATCCGTGCCAGAAAATGGTGGCGCCACCTTTCATGAAAGGGCGGAATTTCTGCGAGTCGATGTAAGATGGTAATACCACCAGCGATGAGGTTGGTGCCTCGCATGATAGCTTACCGATAGCAGAGAAAATTGTTCTTACTTATCCTTGGAAACTTAGCGAATGTCAGGGGGGATTCGTTAACAAAACGTAGATACTCGTGGTGTTAGTAGCAACCTGTGCCTCCGCTTACGACTATATTTGTAGGTTATGTATCATTTCAATTTTCCGGCTAACGGTTGTACATGTTAAACATCAACAGTGAAGTTCAAATTTTTTAAGGAAACAATCAAATTTTTCCGGTTTTAAATGTGCTGTATGAGGAGGCAGACACTTACCGGTGTATGACTGTATATAATACATATTTTCTGCACATAAGTTATATACAGCACTGAAAACTAGGAAGGTGGTTATAGAGTAACTGACGACATCGATATTTTTATAGACCTAAACTAGTCAATAGTGTTTAAAATATTGTGTGTAAGGTCTACTTTCCCTTTGTGATGTATTTAAGTCGATGTATTTATATATTGTTCCTTGTCTTCGTGATTATTTTAAGTGCCAGTGGTGAAGATGAAAATTATTTTGAAAATTTGTCGTAAGTACTACAAAGCATACGTAATATTTTTTAATCGTAGGAAATTGTATATCATGATCGTTATCATTAATGTTTTCTAGGGATCCTGACGATGTCGTAGATCCACATTCTTTTTACTATGATAAGTATAACAAAAAGATGGTTGAAGAAGCAGAGAAGGGTATAAAGAGGTATGTATGGAGTATATATCTATTCCTTGATTATTTTGTTAATTTTTCATTCAACAACTTCATTTATCATTTCAATATTTCGTTGAAAATGTACGTGTAAAATCTATAATTAAACTTATGTTACATAAAAATATGTATTACATTTGTCAGTTTTATATGATGAAACAATAATGTTTATAAAAGCTATAACTATTATCACTTTTAGCGAAGATTCTATAATGGCATACAATGAAATTAAAAAAGAACGTAAATATGAAAAACAAATAGATAATTGCGAAAGCCATGAAGCTATCTTCTACAAGCGTCTTATTAATTTATTATTACTAAATATGAATATAAAGGTACTAGCACAATTTGTCTATATTAAATATAATATCAAAATAGGTGACTAAACTGATTAGGACTTAACATTTTGATTTCTGGTAACAGGAAGAGGATGATATATTATTAGTAGGTACGTTAGAGTTCAAAATTTCTCATGCACAAATGAAAATTTTACAAAACATCCAAAAACAAAAAGTTTCTTTAAGAGAGGTTGATGAAATATTGAGTACTACAATAAAGAAACCACACCAAAATATGTTTGATTTCATGGAGTCTTTCAGTACGTTATGCAGAACATTTATTATGACATTGAGAACTATACAAAATCATGTAAGTAGTTATGTACTCAATTTCTTCTCATGTTTCTATTCGCATTTAAATATATGTATAGGCATATTTAATATTTTACAACTCTTAATACACTTCAGCCTGATGCAGCCATACTTATATTTGTAATGTTCATGTTTGGGGTAACGTTGAGAATGATTAAACATGGACGAGGACTTCCAATATTCATTATAATGCAAGTCATATTCGTATTGAGTTTCCTTATGACATGGTGGCAACTTATACAAGTGAGTTTAATTAATACGTAGGAAACAAAACTGTAGAAACTCATTACTAAACTTCGATTAAATGTTTAAAAAGGAGGCAGAAATTAAATCTATAGCAGAACAAATGAAATTTTCGAATATACCAATATCATGTCAGCCAGATAAAATGAGCATGTGGGACAAAGTTGTTTCATTTCTACATTGTGAGTGCATTACAATCACATAGAATGTAATTGAGAACATTTATAATAAATATTATTTGTAACATATTACAGTTAATGATGACTGCGAGAAATATCATCAAGCAATGATGTCTAATCCAAAACTAAAAGTTACTCCTGCACATGCGTTATCGCACCTTCTTACTACAGTTCTTCTTAATCCTATTATTCATATGGGAACTGTTGTTTCCGGTTTTATAAATAATGCAACGGGTAAACATTGTAATTAGAACTTTAGAAAAAATTGAAAAGTTCCAATTATTTATTTCATTATATATATTTTTTAGATGGAATACCATGGACATATGCATGGATGGTTAAACTAATGCTTTACTTTAGTATAGGTATAGTTATAATACTATTACCGATTTGTGTGTCTGGTGCATCTATTAATCTAGGCGTGGGGCCTTTATTGAGATTCGGAATTGATTACCACAGAAAACATAGAAAAGGTAATTCATTAGAGTATGAAAACAAACGAGAACCTGTGCAAGATATTCCTCCTGAGGTAATGCATGTTTCAAAAATCACACGATAGCGTTATCTATTTATCCACGTACGCAATTGCTTGGAAGAAAAAGTACGATTAATATTTTTCTTAGGCGCGAGGCGTGAATGCTCTACCCGTGGTGGAAACGCCGGCCATAGCTGCTGCACCGGTCGCAGAGCAATTGAACCAAATAGAAACTCCTGAAACGAAAGACCAAAAAGAAAGTAGTTTGAAAGAAAGCGATACAAGGAAAGAAGATAAGGATTTATCTTGCGGTGATTCTCGAAAAATTATCGAATTTTTAAAAAATGATATAGAAGAGTCTGAGCATTGTGATCAAATTAGTAAGAACGTTACTATCAAACACGACGGAAGTGGAGATAATTGATATTACTGATCTTACAATAGTTTTGTACTAATGCTTTTTTATACATATACAATTGATCGCTTACAGTATTTGGATCTGTAACACTTGTTTTGCATTATCATTTAAGCATTGGTTCCTTGTTTTATCACATTCGTTGCATATTTTTAATTGCGTAAAGATAATGTTATTGCATACTGCCACGGCTGGTTGCAAAGCGATTAACTAAATGGTATTAAAGCAAACTGATCTGTATTAAGATAATTATCATTTATTATTTGTAACTATTAATTTAAAAATATATATTTTTTACACGATTATAGTGTAATTTATTAGACATCCAAACGAGAATTGACTGAACAAATCTGCTACATCCTAATTATCCGAAATTTATAGACTCGCCCCAACCTATTCCAACTTCCTTACTCTGTGTGATACGAGAGAAAGAGAGAGATTTAAAACTTTGAAATCATTAAACGTACATTTTCAAAAACATTTAACACTGAATAAAAGTAATCTTATTCGTATATTTCATGAAAAACCAGCATCCCCAAGTTATTCCTTGAAGATCTGTTATCAAAAGCTGGGAATTTAGAAA
Source organism: Lasioglossum villosulum (assembly GCA_963971365.1). Taxonomy (NCBI): domain Eukaryota; kingdom Metazoa; phylum Arthropoda; class Insecta; order Hymenoptera; family Halictidae; genus Lasioglossum; species Lasioglossum villosulum. The sequence continues at coordinate 7,106,306 of OZ020495.1, forward strand.
AAGGAGTAATACTCGATTGATCTAAATATATTTTGCGAAATAATGCAGATCCAAACAAACGTCTCACGTCAGTTCACTGGAAAATTTATTTACTTTCGAAAAAGAAGATTCTTTTTCAATCGTGCCACTCGTGTACGGCTACGTTACTGTCGGCCCGAAATAAAGGTGGATCTATCGACGCATCATGGAGATGCAACGCTTCGCTACACGTGGCTATTGGCTGGCTAAAAAAAAAACGAGTCGGAGGAGTTGGGCAACCAAAACATTTAAAATGGTTCGATCGAACGGAACAGCGGTACGAGAACTTTTTCAAATTGTTCACAGGTCCATAAACGGCAGGCGTGTGTAGAGCGAAAAGAGAAGGATACGTATTTAGGGTAGGGGGTTGGGTTCATAGGACCATAGATGCATTACATGCTCGAGATGATGCCTAAGAGAGGCGGTGTGGCAGTGTACGTAAATACCAACATGTTCAACCCTTAGTTCTGCTTCCGCAAACCACCGTTTCTCCGTCCTATATTATACTTGCCCCAGAAAGTTTGCACGTTTCGTATACCCGTCCGCCAGCGCAAATGGTAAACACCTCTGCACGTTTTTCCGCACGTTCGAAATCCAATTTTCCAATTTCAGAACATGTGCGCAGAATTGTCATAGTGTCTACACATTGGGAGATCAATTCAGCTCTTTTCTCCGAGATAAGAACTTTTTCACCATTGTTTCGGTAGCTATAGATCACGTTACGAACGTTAAACGAGCGCAGCGGTCGGAACGTCTGTAAGGAGTCTGCGAACTTTTGACGACTTCGTCAAACTTCACTGCCCCGCGGTTAATCCGTTTCCGTGGTGCCGAAAGCATGCACGATCGTGAATGCGCCAGTGAGCATCGAGGAAGCTATCAAAATAACGAACCCATCTCATTTCAAAGTGCCTTACTCGCGCGTGGCTGGGTCCAAAACGAGCCAGGATCGGTCTTGTGCACGTGCATCCCGGCCCCTTTTCACCTGAACCCCTAACTTCCCGTTCCTGCATCTGCGCTTTATTGATGTCCGTGGGCTGGTCGTTAGTTAGCGGTAAGCCACGAAGAACGCGGAAGAAGTTCGTGGAAGCGTAGGGGTGCGTGTCGCGGTCTTCGGGGTGCTTTTCAGCAGCATCCTCTGCGGAGGATCCTCTTTAAAAACGTTCCCCTCCGTTGAGCTTGAATACGATCATCGATCCGCCTGCCGAGACACTATGTCCGTCGCAGAAATAACACACCGGTTCGGTAGATCGATCAATCCCGCTCGGTATCGGTGTATCGCCGAAGACTCTCCGATTTGTCTCGAACTTTTCTTTATTCGGCCTTTCACCGTGCATCGGGAAAAGTTGGACGAGAGATCGTCTCTATCGTTGTTCTTTCGTTCCCCCGGTGTCTCGGACCCGGAGAAGATTTTCGGAAAAGTTATCGATAATTCATTTTAAGTGGTACATTACAATTGAAACTCTACGACAAAGTTTCCGCGCAAGGGAGAGACAAAAGTTCCGGGGCACTGGAACTCTTCAATAAAGCGAAATACATAATGCATGCCTGGCCGGGACATAATTAAGCGAGGCGAGTGCTGAAGTTTCAACCGATCTCACTTTGTTCCTCCGTCCGAGGTGGTCCGAGCGAGCCATGTTTCGGAAGGTAGAATCTCATTTTTCGCGTCAACCACACCAACGGTGACCGAATTTCACCGACTCGATATTTTCGTCGATGAAACCCGCGGACGATAACGTATGTCCGTGTCCCTGTGATTATTCATGGGACCCGAATCCCAGGGACGCGGGTTTACGCAAACAATCGGCCAGCGACACGCGATGATACTAATACCGGTTCTTGCGCGGCTTTGATCGTTAGTCTGTAAATTTTCGTACCTCCGTGCCGACTGCCGCACCGTCCCCGTGGATCCACTAACTCACGAGAGGTTTGGATACACCGGGAAATGGATGATAGGTGTAACGATCGGTTACTGCTAGTAAACGTTTCGCTGTTCACCAGAATTGCTGAATGTAAACTGTCTATTACCGACGCGCAGGACCCGAACCTGCACGTTCCTGTCGAGTGCGCATTTATCAGCGCTATGCACCACGCCTAGACCGACAGAACAGCCACGATATAGATTTCCCTGAAACTTTGCCCACTCGTTCGCTCATCCGTCCGCGAAACCGCAGCCGACATTGCTTAGCCTCGGTTTGATTAACTCTGAACTCCTTCGCCGTGCCATTCAAACATTCGATGTAAAAAACCGCACGATTTTCCTCCTATAATTTAGCAACGAGAAGGAAATACTCGTTGTTAAACTACACCATATAAACTCCTCCAAACTTTTCGAATAATATTTTCGAATCTTTTTCAACTGCCGGGATGTTTTGTGGATATTGTAGGGAGTACACTGTTGTTTCACGACCTCGCGGGTATTCTAAGTAACAGCGTAGTATGTTTCACAGAATTCCACGCAAACTCTGCACATTAACTAGAGCTGAAATAATGAGAATGTGACTTTGAATACGTTCTAGTGTGGACACACACCGACGAGAATGTGTACGGGATTATATCAAGATAGCTCCTTAGTGGTCTATTAAACCTAGCCATAGACAAGGTCCATACCTGCGATCAAAGCTGTACCGGCATTATACATGGGTACATAGTTGAGTAATCAATTTGTCGTGCAAACTTGAAACGACTAGAACGAAAATAGAAATTTATTCTGTGCGTGTTTACGAGCAATTTGCAATTTTGTTCTAAATATTCCGAGAACGTTCTACTTTTCACGAAATTTCAAATTTCGACGATGTGCTACTAAGAACAGCCATATCGAAACTTGAAACAATTTTTCCATTACGAAATTTCTCAATATTTAATAAATAGCCAAGATTTTCTTTTCTTGGCTAGAAAGTAGTCTGAATTCAACAGAAATGAATTCTGGAATTCAAATAATTTCACATGCGAAGAGCAGCATTCAATGTGTAACAAATTTCGAGAAGTTCGATTCATTTTTTTCGTTTGCCTCTAAAAGGGGAAGTAAAATCACTTATCCGGTGAGGAGTTGAAATCAGAACGTTTATATTGAATGATTTTTTCTGAAATATGGCGGATGGTGGTATCGAAGGTGAAAGGAATATACATATATATCAGTTGGCAAAGTTTTGACAAGACGTACCTCGCGCCCGCTCTCCAAAGATATGAACGTATAATCGAGGATAACCACTATACTTTACTTCCTCCAACGAACGAAACGCCTAAACATCAGGCCAAGGCTCCCCTTCTTTCTCGGAACCCTGAAATGTCAGGCGTAATTAACACGTTTATCCAACGGTGATGCGCGGCCGAATGGTCCACCAGAAAGGAAAGTGTAATTCAATGTCCGACTCGTGGACGAACATGGCCGAGCAAAGGTAACCGCACGATAACGCGGCATTCCAGTATGAGAGGGTAGTAATTAAGACCTCAACTGGTCCCAAGGGACTCCGTACGGCGTTTCCTTGTATCTTATCGCTATAGCACGCTCGACTGGATGTCCATGGTTTACATATATGGGTTTATTCACCTAGGAGAGCAGTTTTGTGTTCCAGGGATGCGCCAGTATAAAGTTCGATAGCCTCTCCCTTAATTATTGACGCCTAAGCGGGCTCGAAGGCGAAAAGACACGTCTCGCAGCAATTAAAAGTCAATTTAGAGGGCTCTCGTTAAGAGAAACCACAGTCCGATAACTAATGCAGCCTGGAAACACCTTTCAAGATAACCCGACAATTCGTAACTTCGATATTCGGAGATAAAACCATTGTGAAAAATCGAATCGTCTCGACATCACTTTTCGGACCACAGTTTCTCGAGACTTGAACTTTACATATCGGACACCTGTGTAATAGAATTCTGTATAGGGAAGAAAATATCTTGCAAACATTTATGTTGTTGCTTCAAACATGTACAAATAAGCATGCAAAATATCAGTTTTCTAGGTTGAATCGTTTCCGCGAAATAAATTCTCAAACACTGCACCGAATGCACACGTGCATAGCACAGTAGAATCTCGCTTGTTGTGCAACGAAAGAGGAATGATTTCGTTTCTAGGTAGCTACCACAGTGGTGGGAATCGCTAGTATGCAGCAAATAAGGACTCCGTGTGATAAACGAGGTTGCAACGAGGGAGGTTTCACCGTACCCCGTCAATTTGTTTCTTTGTTGTTAATAAAAGGCAGCATGAGTCATGGAGGCGCCTAACGTGCCGATTTCAATCGAACCGCTTCAGTTTCCAATCGCAAGATCGATTCGTTGCAACGCAACGGTGGCGCCATGCTCGCTGAGTAAAAGCCAGGCGATCGAGATTATACGTTAACAAGAGACGTTTAATTTCGTACAGGCGGTCGGCGTGGACAACGTGATAAATGTTGGCTGCAATGGCCGGCATAGACGTTGGGAATTAGTCGTATCGCGGCGCGGTTATTTCGTTCGATTGCCCGGCAGACCATTAAATATCAGGAAATCGAACCGGTTTATATGCGTCTAAGTGAGTAATCCCACCGGTACATAAATACATACAGGAAAACGAGCCCCGCCGGCAATTATACCTTTGCATTTTTCCTCCTTTTCTTCCTCGCCTATAATATGGGAAAATAGTTTAATATCGTCGAACCGGTTCGACGTGACCGTGGAACCGTCGACGGTGACGATGATTGTGTGCCGGAGCAACCTTCTGTTGCAGTCATGGTACTCGCAGGAAGGGCACGGAATGTCGCGTCTTTGAGTTACTACACTGTTTTATACATATACCTCGGCTATAATAATACATGAAATACTGCTTCGATTTTACATCATATAATTAGGTCCCGCGGAAAGTTCTGTCTATTTTACGGACCACTTATATCTAACGTAAGTGCCACTCGTTATATGTTATTGCTCTAAGGAACGAACTTCTTACTGCTCTCTAATTACATCCACGACTCCGTAATCTCTGCCGTTTTAACTTGGTATGCGATAATCGAGTGGTTAATCGAGCTTTAGGCGCGATAAGGACAGTACACGTTACCTCCAATTCTGTCACGTTTCCGGTTTTACAAGAACATGCTGAAATCATTGTGGTACGAAGATTAAATATTTGTGAGGGTGACGAGTATTAACCAATGAAGCGATCACATATACAGCAAAGCACCACTTCACTCCGTCATGATTAATAGAACCCGCCGAAATTGGTCCTTAATGACCCGATAAAGAAAAGAAGGCCAGCCCTCATTAGGTGTGTTTTAGTTGCACTGTTCTCATTTCGACTTTGCTAATGAGCTTTTCATCGGATTCGAGTAATCTTCGGGCTGAAAGAAACAGACAGCCACTTAACCTTTTTCTTCTGTAACTCTGAACAAAGCTGTTATGCTACACGCGAAATGAATTAACAGTTGCGGAGCTTCGTGAAAGTAGCACGATGAATAATCCTTCAAAAATGGTCGTACTTTGTTAAAAAGCAAAATCGTTAAAAACACACAGCGTGATTTTATCTGTGCTCGATTATACGATTGGTCCACGAGGAATCAACAATGCTACTTACACGAGTCGGTTGGATTAATACTTGACATGACGTCATTCGGAATTCATAACACCAATTTATCAAACACGATCAAATTTCTAAAGGATCATTAACAGAGGATTTCATACATTTATGATAAAAAAAGGACATGGCAGCGAACATGCCGAACGATCTTGAAACGAGGGGACTGTTGAGTGCATTTTGGTTTTCTGGTACGGAGGAGTCATTACCACAGAAAACACGAAGTCCGAGGATCGCGGAGAAACGGTTCTGTGCCGATAATGTATACCTAGGGAGCGGCGCAGACATTCCCATCGTGAGGGATGCCTCCGAGCGGCAGACTCGTGTCATCGTGTCATCGATAATTGATGTATGCGCGAACTAATGGCTGTAATTACCTCAACCTAATATCCACCGTGGAATCTCGCGCTTCCCCGTCGCGTATGCATTCTCCAGATCGAAGAGTCGTAGCCGGAGCACGGCAAGGTTCAAGTCGCGCGAAAATTTCAAGAAGAAATTAATGATTTCTCATCGGCCGTGACAGTCCCGACCGTGATAATTAATCGCCCGGGATCGCCGCGGGCGTCAAACATTGACTCGGTCTTCTTGTCATATTTCTTCTCATTCTTTCCGCTTATTCTTCGCACGGATTATGCGGGGCCACCATTTATTAGCATGCTAACGACCCGCCATTAAATTACTTTGTCCCCCCGGACAGTGATAGAATGCTAGTAAAAACCATCACCGTCGGACCACTCTAATCGACTTTCGCTGCGAATGCGTCGGCGATTCACAGATTGTTTTGTCTTTAAACGAGGCAATTTCCAGAACGTCTGCGACGGAAATTATTGCTCGATAAAGCTCGCCGTGGCATGGTCCGCCTCGAACACGCAATAATTGTCTGCGATCTTAGCGTTGATCGACCGTTGCGTTTCAATCAGCCGGAAAGCTGAGAGCTACCGAGAGGCTTCACCGCTCTCTCAGGTTTCGAAGCGAGGTTGGATGATCTTCAAATTTACTCTTCTAGCATTTATAGAAATTATTTTTTTATTGTGTGTTTAAGGAACGTGTCTATACCAGGTGATATAACCCGATATCTTTCAGATAGATTAGCACTTTTTTGCAGGAGGCTTTCGCATTTTTGTATGGTAGCGTCGCGGAGAGCAGTGCTTTCTATGTGCACTGATATTCTCTCGTGACCGCTCCACTATTCACAGTCGCATTTAATTACATCGATTCGATCTTGCCGCGATGTTCACCTTGCTGCTGTCCTAGATCTTCCGCGCTCCACTGTACGCGTACCCTAAGTCGGTGCACCGGTTACGACTTCCGAAACACGGGACGGTTCTAAAACGGTGTCTGTACAAAAATACCGTGCATCGACGTCTAGACAAAGAGGAGGAGCAAGTGGATGCGCTTGACGAGGAACAAGTGATCCGTCGAGGGCGGTGACGTCTTCGTTCGCGTCGGAGACAGCCGGGTCCAGGCACCGAGTTTCTGGCTCGCGTGACATAAAAGAGAAGAGGCCGAGCGATTCGAATAGGAATCGGAAGCACTGGCGTTTGAACGAGCCTGGCTGCGGCCGTGCTCGTAATAAGATTACAAGAGCTGCAGCGAGAGTGGTGTGACTAACGAGGCTATCGTCACTGCAAAACCAGATGCTCCCAAGTGTACGCCGCCCAGGACGCGTCTTTCTGGTGGTCTTGTCTGGCCATGTGTGCCTCGGTTCTGCGTGTACCCTCCGTCTAGCCTGGCTATTTATGAGACAAAAACCGGCGCAGATCAAAAGTGCTGCGGAGATGAACGGGTCCGATTGCGCAATTTCTTGTTAGCGCCGGGGGAACGCTTTCGGTTTCCGCCAGAGCCACCCGGAGGAGACTAATGGGTACAAGCGATTCGCTTCTCGCGTGGGATCTACCGCGGAGCTGCCGCTTTCGGTTTCGCCGCGTTTTCAATTAAGACCGTCAAATTGGACGCGAAAGTGACGACTAAAACAGGCATTACAACGTTTAGGCAACGTCCGCCGAGTGAATATATCACGCGGGATTACCGAGGGCTTGTTCTCCGGGTCCGACCCCCTATTCCATCGTCGACGGCGATCGATGTGTTTAAGGCTGCGCCGGAATATCGATGTGTAATTTGACGAACTGTTATTCGAGTGATGCACGAGCGGAACTCCTGATACGACCAAATGCATCTACTTTATTCCTGTACATCCAACAACCCGTATTATCGTGAATATTCAGGTTACCGACGTTTCCTAGATTTATTATGCTTTGCGGCGGCTGACAGTTTACTTACGTGCCACGGATCGCGGTGCATCGCCGCGATATGCAATTGCCCCGATTCCACGGATTCATATTTCACGGTGCACGTCTTCTGCTGCGAACGGGTGCAGCGGACTGTCCGCGGCTGGATTCCTGCTCGATCAGAACTATTAGGTGTTTTGTGCACGATGTATTATTTGTGTCTGTTGTTAAAAAAAGCTTCTATTCGTAAACGAATGTGTATTCTTTATGAATATACGTACATATATGTACCACATGTTTGGAAATCGTAGAAAATCTGTCAGAGTTCTGTTATGTACGATTACAAATGAATGCACATCTGACACTGTTTACAGCGATCTGAATAAGAGAGTGAGTCCGGCGGAGAATAGTTTTGATTCGCGCGTCGAGTTCAAAACTTTCGCAACAGGTATCTAGATCAAATTAAACTGAAATGAATACTTCAACGACTGTCACCGGACGTCGCGGATGTTATCGTCGGTCAAAGATACGATCTTCGACGGGGTCCAGCAGATACGCGATTAATGATAATTCAATAGCTCTTGAATATAATTCGCCTGTAATACCATCGACGAAAGATTTTAATTAACTCGGACGATTGTAATCATCGCGAAATCGGCCTGGGGGCGAACGAACAAACGAACGAAAGTTTCGATGACGGCTCGTTAGTGTTCCAGAGAATCTCTGAAATCTTGAAGTCGGCACGAACAATTTGCGATAACGTTCGTTTGCCTCGATTGTGTATGTGTTCGATGAGATTTTCCTTGAAAAGGGAACGGACGGGGAGGGAAAAACAAATAGACTTGATTACCGATTACCCTTCCGACGGCTGAGCCGTCTCGCCGACTGGCTGCACATCCTGTCAGGGTCGGTTCCTCTCCTGATTCTTAGCAGCGTGCAATTAGTCGGCTGGTATTAGCATCGAATCCATCTCAGGGGACGTGGAACTCTACGAGGGAGTGAGCCCAGTAATTCGGCTCACGCGGGACACGAGTCAGTCACGGTGCCTCGGCTTACGGAAACACGTCCGAGGGGGAAAAGGGGCGTTGCTTACTAATGTTGTTATTGAATTATTTCGAGACTTAGTTTTACGTGCGAGGGATCAAACCCGAGCTTAGTCCTTGCAGATGGAGAAGGCGTGGCCCTTCCACGATTCTAACTGCTGTCCCTTCGAGTCGTCCACGGATCATGGCGAGTTCCGCGCGTCCTGGACTAGATTAAGACACGATTACGCCTGCTCTCTTCGCTTGATGGTTATTCCAGAACCACTTCTGTCCCCGTTCCCCGAAAAGCTGAAATTGCCACCCAAGAGTTTCTCTTCGGAGAGCGACAGGAAACGAAAGAAAGAAATTCTTCGGTGCATCGACTCGCTAGAAGGCCACTCAAAGAAATATTGAACGCCGAGTTCTTCGCGGTATGTTGCGAAGAATTCTGCGAGTCTTCAGAATGTCGGAATTTGATCCAGTCGATTCATACCATGAGAAGGTTATTATGTATTTAAGTGGTCAGGCGGCTTATGATATTCGTCGATTGTTCCTTGTTTCGATAGCAACATTTTTAGATTTTTTTCGAAATATTTATTCACGAGGTACTGAACACAGTTCATTGAACCAATTAAGGGTGAATTGGCAGAATTTATAGATTACTCTGTTGCATTATGCATTTATGAATTAAAATCATAAACTGCGGCTGTTAATAGTATTACGCATTAAACCATGTAGTATATATTTCATGAAAAACCATTAATTTCTAGTGAATGCATAACCACGTTCAATGTTGAATTGAGAATAGATTTTAGAAGAAAATTTTAAACTCTATTCAATACGTGTGTTATTTGTCACATTTTAGTCGAAATAAAATTCTATTCTTCTGCTACGAATATTTAGCCTCTAGATTATTTAGAGAAGAAAAATAGTGTTTTACTAGTGTATCGTGCAACTAATGCAACCAATTTTTATTTCGCATCAAACTCTGCCAGTCTACCGATAACAGATAGCAACAGACATCGAAATCGAAGCGCTCAGCGGGGTAATCCATGCCGTTAATTAGAGGTCGTTGAACTGGTCCGTCAACATAAAACGCATTACGACTACCCTGTTCGCGAAGTAGCCATCATGCGTCGAGTGTTAGAGTTTGCATCGCGCGCCAAATATAGCGACGATAAATCAGCAATGGATCGCGCGAAGGTGAAACAACTGCGTACAGAGTTGCTTAGAGGAAAAATTCGCGGAACAACTGTTACGACTGAAACTTGTTTTCGACCATCGAGGTGTAGGGAAAAACGAATCAATCGAATTCAACGGAGTAGTAGTATCGTATCTCGATCGGCGGAATTGATCAAAGTTTGAAGTTTGTTTCCGCGACAAGTTACCATTAAGCCTCCCGTGCTTCACGGTTTTCACGGTTGTTAACGACCGAGTGATAGCCGTCGCATCGCACGCGATACCCGCTGCTATTAAAATAATGGCATTATGTATATTATATCAAGTAATTATGTACGTACATTATCGGCGCTTTTAATACGTTATAAAATTCGGGATGGCCAGCCGCGTACAAGCGGCCCGGCTGAAAGGTATAACGGTTGAATCGTGTTTGATAATAACGGAGCGCGGCGCGGCGATAACGTTTTCGCCGATGCGGAAAGTTTTCCGTCCAGTGATGCGCTTTCACGATACATAAATCTATAACGATGCCGCCGCTACGGCAAAGTTGCGAACAACAATTGCTCGTTAACAGCTCTTTTTTCTTGTTGCGGTTAATATGCTAAGAATCGTAATCGCTACCATTCAAAGCACGCGACAGTGAAGCGATCGAAAGAGAATTGGAAAATTGAACATTAGTCAATTTGGTATAATGAACGTAGTGAAAGAACGTCATCGTTTTTTATGACGTTTTCTTTGCGATTAGAACTCCACTTGTATTCTACAAATATATGTTTTATCGTATGTGGGTCATCGCAATTGCCCGAAAAATTCATTTCGTTTCCAACTATATGCATATATTGTTTTTATCGAGACTATAATCCTGATATTTGTGTATATGCATGTCGACTAACAACGTCAGGCGTGCATATTCCACAAAGAGCTTTTAGGACGATCTAGTAGCTGGATTCGTGTACAATACTGCAGGTCTTGTAATTTCATAGCAATATTTGCGTGAGATAGCAGGCGCAGTTCAACTCTATTGATCATTTGCCGAGAGCATCGAGTAAAAAGAACGGCGAGTCAGATCGGATCATATTGATCCGTAATAATATGAGTTTTTATATTTTCATGCTTTGTGCAGTACGTTCTTATGCATTTCCATCGTTTCGAATTGTTGGGAAACAATTCCCTTCGCACCTTGTCACCGCAGACAAAGGAGTCCCGGTTTGCTGATAATCCATACGGATCCTGTGAATCCGGCTCATGGGAAAAAGGAGGCGACCCCATGGATCCGTGAACACCGGTATACGGATACAAATGGAGAAATCGTGTTTCAATTACATTCAAACGTCGAGCTGGATTCCCGGTAAATATTCGCGTGTTAATGTTGAATGACTAAATCGCGGACGGCCTCTTCCAGATTGATACTTTCAATCTTGCATTTCTAACAATTAGACTGTGTAGATCTTCATGCGCAGTGAACATTCTCACAATTTCTTTAACAATTTCAGTGACTAAAAACAAAAGAATATTGCGATATATATGATTCCTGATCACGTTATATCGAGCATCTGGGTCCCTCAAGGCCTCGCGGCAGTGGCGATAATTTTTCGCAAATATCGTGCGCACTACTGTACACCTCTTTTACAAATATCCAGAGCTTACTGTACGTAATACCGGAGCCACGGTCCTTGGCAAACTAATAAAATTAAGCGAGTAGCGTCGTCGCTCGGGGTGATGTAGGTTTTATTCGGGAGCGGCGCACGCCCTCGCCTCGCCGCGAAAAACGCTCGAGGCAGCGAGCGGTTAATACAGCGGATTCTGTGTAGCCAGACGCAACGTGAATTTTTATTACACCTCGATACGTGTCTCTCTGCTTTGGTAAAGTTTACCCTCTGTTCTCGGTGGGGTATAGGATAGAGAGAGGACCGAGAGGGTCGTCTCCGGCGGCGCAGACAAAAATCTTTCGCTCGAACGATAATTCGAGGTCGTTGCGTAGTTTCCAGGGAATCGGCTATGGGGGTTCCGCGGAGTCGTCCGAAGAGGATGAAGTGTCTTCCTCCCGGTACCAGCCACCCTTGCTCTCCCTCTCTCGCTCCGCGCATCCCCCCTTGGTGTTCACTCCCACGCGACTCGCTGAAATGTACGCTCGCCGCGTAAAACTGACGCCATCTGCGTTTAATGCCGCGCTCCCATCCGCACGACGATAAAGGGGTGTGGGGAAAACAGGGGGTGTTCTGGATACCGATGGGGCTCCGGTAGGGCCGGGCGGTGGGGGGGCAAAAGCCAGGACTGATCACCGTAAAAGCACACGGAAACGCGCTTCACAAATATAGCCGGGGCCGAGCTTTTTCACCGGCGCGTCGAATTGCACGCGACATTTCCTGACTGTTTTGCACGGTGTTCCTGCAACGGCACTGCCCCCCTGAAAATGCTCGAAAAAGGGCAGCACTGCCGCGCGCCCTGTTATTGGAAACTACGCCCGATGTTTATAGGAGGAAGCGCTGCTCCAAGTGTATCGCCGATGAACACCGTTATTAACTCCAACGATGAGACTGTGCCTGTTTCGTTTTTTGTTTTCTCGCCCAACCCCCGACACCCCCTCCGCAATTTTTCCTCCCTTTTCGTTCGCGGAGCTTTCCGGCCATTTTTGTTTTCGGATTCACGTCCGTTTCGGCACAACGGATGATGCGATTTCGACGGCGTGGTGCGCGCAATGAGTTTTCGGTATTGTTCGAAGAATCAGAGATTGAAATTTAGAAGGATTTTTCTCTTGTGAGGATTGCTTGTCATGACCGCTGACCTGCCGTTTTATTGCCCACTGGAGCTCGCACAGAGGGACCGTGCACGTTACGCATACTTCGAAAAGCTGTTTTCCGTTGCGGACTTTATTTTTATCGATGATTGCTAATCTTGAGCAGGTTTTCGGTTGTTTGCACGAAGCTGCCAGTGTAGCTACAAATGTGATAGTCGCTTCTGTAGCTACCTAATTGAAAATGATTCTATTCAGAGAATGAACCTTATGGATTATTTACCGAACATGATTTACCGGACTAAAATTCCCTTGTTATTTCTGCCAACATCCATCAAGATTTCGATGCAACCTGCGGTTTCATTCCGTCGATGTCGGAGCAACTTTCCTTAAGCTGCGCCCAGCAATGTACAAAAGTTACCGGGGACCCTGTAAGCTTCGCGATGCTCCTCGGCTCCATTACTGTTCAGTATTTTACTGTTTCTGGACATAGAGTGTCCCTCGGTTTCGTGAGAACGAGGGAGTCTGCTTGCAGCAAATAAAGGAAAGCACCTAATGCGAGTCCGTGACGGCGGTGGAGGCTAACCTCGGAAATTCTTGATTACATACACTTTCTTGTTAACGTTCCCGCCGCCTGATGTGAATTTTTATACCGGCCTTTTTGTTATTCCACACGCTCGTTCTCCCGGCGACCGTATGAATTCGATACACTTGCGCGTTTACCGCTGTCCGAATTTTGATCAAGCCTCGACTCCTTTCAATTATGCTTGGATACAGTATGGATGAAGCGACCTCCGAATAGGAGGAATCGAAAGATTTGCGTGCATGTGATTATACATCGAAATTTCCATCGACTGTCTGTATCCATATTCCTACTTGCCATATCAGACGGATAAATGATATAGCAGTGATACGAACTTGCAAGAGGCTCCAGCCATTAGACAACCTCTTGGGTTGGGATACTGAAATAAACGAGAGCAATGGTTGAAGATTAATTTAAAAGATCTTAGTAGCTCTGGATAGAGGATGACCAAAAAATATCGTTTTACCGAAAAGGAGCATAAAGTTGATGAGGGATACGATTTCAAGCAGTCGTTCGTATAGTTTTCTACCGGAGTAAAATCGATAGTGAGGAATGGAATGCTCTATAAATTTCGTAGAATATCTGGGCGGTGTATTCCTCGAGTGTCGAAAAATCTGATCTCGCATCCGAATTCCACAGTTGGCCGTTCGGTTTCTCTCGTGCCAGTACACACAACAGCTGGTACTGGTGCGGTGGTGGTGATCTGGGCGAATATACGAAAAGGAATGCCACATATGAAGAACGAATCGACCGATCGGTTTAATAGAAGAATTCGCGGAAGGATCTTTCATTTATAGGATCTGTGCTCGAACGATTTGAGCTATCCGGGCCAACCCTAGCGGATTCCTTTCCTCGGCAACCTAATATTCCAAATAGATCCGCCACCCCCGATGAAATTTAAATTCTATTCGTTTCGAGGCGAGCGGTTGCCGCTCGAAACATCCTAATAGAATGCGCATCTGCAGACGGGAGCAAGAAACCTATCCCCGGCGTACAAAGTAACCGGCGTCTTTTCTCGGAAACAAATTCCCGGAGTATAAGACCAAGCCACGGAACGGAGAGAAAGAGAGGCATGCGCGAAAGTACCGGGAGGATTCGCGCGTAGCTTAGCGGAAAAGTTTCCCTTCATTCGTTCCTCGTTTCTTGCCCTGTTTCTCGTATTGCGCCGCGGATAGGACACACAACCTCGCTGTTTACGACCGAGCATTTCTTCGAACTGTTTAAAACGCAATCTGTTACTATCAAGCCGTATCATAAATCCCTATCCCACCGCGATTCATCCTTGAACATTCCACGCTTTCCTGGAACGCCTAAACCTGCTAATCCTTTCACGCGTTCACGCGTCGACCCGTCCTTTATTCTTCGTTCTATTTTCTATCACGGATCTCCACAAGATCATTTGCAAATATTTTTTACTATGATTGAAATTGTATTTTCATCTATGTCCTCTTTTCACGACTGATTTGGAAAATTCGTATTTCTCATAAAGATCGACAGTCTAACGACAGAAGCTTGGTTCCCCAAGGAGTACGTTTAGCCAATAGCACGTTTCGACAACCGCGACCAACAAATTGTGTTATGGCACAGTCGATATATTCGGAGGTGCAGCCATCTTGGCTGGCATAGGCAGGGTTCCCCTCGGCGACATCGGGCTCCATCCGCTAAGTGATTCGACCGCAACATCCTCGGAGAGGAGGCCGCGAATCGGGCAATTCGACGTAAAATTCAGCCGCAGACGTCTGGCTGACTTTCAGTGTCAGCGCGTTCAACTCGAAACATCGGGATATGGTAGGAGGACCCCTCGCCTCGGTCTTAATCAACGAAACCATAAACGGCTGGAGCAGTTCGTCGCGTCTCAAAACGTATCCCCGAGGTGAGGATCGTAGCCCCCGATAGAGCCGGGGTTCGGGTGTAGTCTAGCGGAAAAGTTTCCCCGTTAGGAGCCGAGGTCTCGGAGGGTGTACACGTGATCGTTGCGCCCGGTGTTGCAACGGAAACGCTCGGGATCCTCTTCGAAGATGGATGTGCAACGTGCAAGGGTAGGTAAGGCGGTGCACTGACGCGAGGAACGTGAAAATACAAGAGCTGGCGCGCGAACATGCCGCATGGCGTTTCGTTTCTCGCTAAAACCGAATAAAAAACGATATTACTTAAAATCTTAAAAGCAGGTGACGTCTTGAACTCTTCTAGAATAAATCATACTAAAGTTCGATTCAAGCAACTATATTATGAACAAAACAAATGTTCAATACGCTCCTTGCCGCGCGTACCATTTTCGCGAGAAAAATCGACTGTGGTCCGCGCGCATGAACAACGAACCTAAGCAGGGGTGGTTGTGTAATGCGGCGTGGATTGTAATTGCGGGCCGGAGGCTGGACAACTAGCGTCAGCAAAGCGTGTGCGCGTTTCCAGCGGCGATTATTGCCTTCATTGGTCACCGTTCGTGCTGGGAACAAAGCAGATGGGTGTCCTTAACAGTTATTGGCCGGGCAGCGTCGTTTCCACACGTCGTTGCCCGTCTAGCAAAGGGCCCTGGACCAATTTATCGGAGGTTACATTCCGGGCCCGGTGGCTATACTTTCTCGCCTACGCGCCGATATAGGGGACGGCTACGCCGTGAGGGGATGCTGCAGATAGGTCAGGGGTAGATTTGTCCGGGCAAGGAGACACGGGGAGCGTCACTTTCAATTAGATAATTGAAACCGGGCGGATGGCCGGCCGCTAACGCGTTTTCCACACGTGTTCTCGCGGCTGGCACGCCGGAATTTTACAAAAGCGGCTTTAAGTTCTCCCCCCTGTCGTCCACTCGCGGCTCAACCGGCAGGGACACACCCGGCCGATTGGTTTTCCTATGAGATTCGATTGTTCGTGACCCCCGTGTCCACGTGCTCCGCGCGACCGCGAGCCAACGTTCAACGCAACGGGGTATTGTTCAATCTTTGCCTCGAGATCGGGGATTTAATCCGATAGCGCCGGCTGATGCGATTTCGATCGGCGAATCCGCTTTTGTGTCGCGAGGAAATGATTATCGCGCGCACGACCCCTCATTCGATTCGATTGCCCCTTTCGGTAATGTGCCACTACATCAGATAGAGATCCTATTATTTTCTTAATTTGTAGGATCAAAAAGCGTTTCGATCGAGTTCTCCTGGTCCGGCAAGCTATTTGTTTACGATTGGATGTGTTTAATCAATCGTCGAACGTGAAATAAATTGGATAAAAACGGAGTCGTTTCGAAACGGGTTACAACGAGATATCGAAGGTAAAAACCTGTAATCCGTCTGAAACATCAGGGCGCTTATTAATCGCGCCGGAGCCGAGGCGTATTGAAATGTTAATCAATACGATTCACGGCGTCGATCATCAATTTCAATTAAACAGAGTCGGATCGGCCCTCGGTCTTTCAGTATTAGGGTCACCGTACCATTTCGTTTATCAAGTTCGAAAAGAAAGGAGGATTTCGTTCCGAGTAGTTTTTCAGCGAATAAAACGACATGGCCCAGATACACGATCCCGGATTAAATCGCGGGAGAGATCGCCGATAATCTGCGCTTGAAATAACGCGGCGCGCATTCCGATCGCGCTTTTCTTCGATCCCTCTGCACGAGCAGCAGCAGCCGCCGCGCCGCACCGAGCGGCCGACCGACATGCCAAGATTTTTGCAGAAGTAGGTACTTGTGACTTGCACCGTAGAAACCCCCTTTGCTCGGATTCGATGATTGCAGCCGGGGAAAACCTGTACGATTGCATGGAGCTTCGAATGGAGAAAAGTTCGATCGACTTCCGTTTCATCGGTCAGCAATTCCATACTGTCGAATTGTTTCCGTGACATAGTATTTTCCCGTCATAGCGGATTGTGCGTCGATCGAATCCTATTCCGTCGTATAAATTGATCGTTTAAGTTCAATAAACCCTTCGCCGAACTGAAATTCGAAGTCGAGGAAGTTAATGGTACGGGTAATACGAACAGAAAAAATGGGAATCGATACCGTACAGAGTTACTGAACTTTTAATAACGCTTTCGCTGAAAGGTTGATGAGAAATATTAATTAATATTAAACTGGAGATCTTTGCGCAAAATAAAAATTTCCTGCACCTGTTACGAGGAACGGGAATCGTTGAAGTATGTTCTATCTTCGTTAAGAATTTTAATAAATTTAATAGAATACGTAAATACTCTTTGATTTTTTTAGTCTCGTTACTGTTTCAAATTGCTGTAGCTTATTTTTGTCATACAAGAAAAGTTTTGTTGTTGCATTAATTAAGTTGGGTTATTTAAATAGTCGCATTACGTTCTTTATGTCCACATTCATCGTATGACAGATAAAGTAAAAGTGTAGCACAGAGATTACTTGTCCTTTCCAGGCGCAACAGATCCCGGGAAAGCATATCTACCTCGACACATGTAGACAGACGAAAAAATATAAAACTGCGATGATAATAATCAACGTACACGTGAAGGCTGCTTTTGAAAAATACACGAGATGTTTACTTGATACCAAAGATTTTGCTTGCAAAAAATACGTGGATGTATTCCTTTACTTTCCAGTTATTTCAATAGATTTTGAGTGAGTAGAAATCTTGATAGAAACATTATTAAATATTAAATTTATGCGAACGAAGTTTCAGATAAAACACCCTATTTAAATTTCAACCTTTCATAAAAAGTAGATTCTATAAGAAATTGTAGAACACTGCAGAATATCTCAACCACGTCTGCAGCTGACTTTCCAACCCTCGCCACGCGGTGCCTTGTTGTTTTTAATTCAAGAAGAATATATAAGAAAACCCATTCCTTGAAATTGAAGAGTTCATAATTTTGAAACTTTTGTTATTTAGTAATTTCAAACATTTTTTATTTCCGTTTCAAGAATATTTCACCAAATACTCTTCAACAAATAAGCTTTGATTTCATTTATTGACAGTATCGCGCGTTTTGTTTCTCCAGCGTCTCTTACGATTGTTTCCGAGTCCAACCAATAAAACATTGCAACAAATTCAAGTAGAATAAATCCCTGGCAAACCGCATGATCCTTTTCCGATAGCTAATAAAATAAATACAATTTGAGAATGAGCCCGGTACATTCGGTACGGTAAAAAGGCTTTAAAGACGCCAAGATGGCGTCGTGCCGTTCCGTGGGAAAAAAGCTTAACTCCGAAACGGCGGAGTACGCCGGACCGTTGATCTAAATTACTGAAGACGGAGGAACGTGTCGTGCTGGCAGCGCTTCCATTTGCCCGGACTGTCTCTTCGTCTTATCCAGCCCTTATCCATTTTCTCTGTCCAGGGTCGCCGACAGGGCCGATGAACAGAACGCTTCGCGGCACCACAGTCGCATCTCTATGTCTCGCATTTCCGAATGCACTCGAAGAAACATCCGACTTAATTTCATATCATTGTGACTACAGGTGAGGCGAAAGGGGGTGGGTGTCGTTCTACAAATTGGCTCGTTAATTCGCGGGCTCCAGAGTCGAAATATCCGGGCCGGAACGAAATTATCGTTATTCAGCTGTAATCCGGAGGCGCGTGTCTCCGCGGTTAGCCCAATTAATAAATTCCAGGCGTCGTTTCCGGGAGGCGGGATCCCGCGGGCTCGTGTTTTACGATCGAGTCGAGTATCCGGAGGTTTCGGAGAGATCGAACGGAGATATCACGCACGCGCCCCCGAACGGTACAAAGGGACGGAAACGTAGGCGGTCCAGGGAAACGACGCCGCCGGAGTCGTAACGACGAGACGAGCCACGGTAAATCCCGGACTGATATCTTGAGCCTCGGGTTAATCCACCGCCTAGATTACTTCTCATTGCTTAGTGCGCCGAGCCGCTCCGCAACGCTCCGAACTCCGCTCCAAGTCTACGCGTGTAAGTACGTGCACACGGTGTGCGACTGCGAGCCAGAGATTGCGAGCAACAAAAAGGAACTGCCACGAGAGCGAAAGATTGCAGCCGCGCTAGTAATTTCGCGGGATTAATATTTAATATCCTGAAGAGCAACGGGAGAAACGAAACGGGGAGAAACGATCGTTTACCCTCTCGTTCTCCCTCGTTCCTTCTTCCATTCGCGACCGAACGATAGAACCCCTGCTATCTCGTATTTGGTTTTCTTCGCCTAACCCTTGACCCAGTGTCATTCTGGGTCTCCGGGAAACAATGAGAAAATCCCGCACGCTCCGCGGAATTGCTCGGTTCTCAAATGAGAGCCGATCGAGCCTCGTGACAACACGTAATCACGCCCACCACCGCCTGTTCCCGCCTCACGTTCTGTCCTTCTTCAGCATTCTACACGGCCTCGCAATCACAGCCTCCGCGGATTGCGTTGCCGACGTAAGAAGGGTGGTATCGGTACAACGACGTTCCAGAACAATAGCGTTTGACTCTTTGGCATCGGCGTGGAATGCCTCTTTCTTTTTATGTTTCTTCTTCTTCTCCTCCTTTTGTTTCTTGCCCACGTGGCTTCTGCTTTTCTGTAAATTTATATATCGGCTGGGCTCTTTGTTTACCTTTCATTCGGTCTTCTTTACCTTTGTGGATTGTTCGGCGCTTTTCAAACACATTTCAACTTACAACGAAACGATATCACGCCGGCTGGATGGATTGCGTCCGTTTTGTTGATAAAACGCCAGAGTTCCGACGCTTTATTGTATTTATATAAGCGAGAATATAAAGGACAGGAAATGGATTCTATATCTTGTGTCCGGCCACAAGATTCTGCGACTCTCCGGAGATCTCATAACCATTGCCTTATCTTTTTTCAGATTTTGGATACCTCAACGTTTCTTATTTGGAGAGAAAGTTTCTAATTTCTACTTGAAAGCTGTATCCACACTGAAGTAACATGGAGCAACCTTTTGTCGCCTCTCGTTGATGGGAAAAAATAAAGTTTGCTCCGGACAGAAACGATTCAAGATGCCAACGACGGGTTAAAAAGTTGAAAATTGAGAATGGACCTGAATTTCACTTCGAGAAAATCGAGTCTCCGAGACTTTCAAAGATTCGGAGCGGGTTTGATCAAGGAAAGTCAAGAGGACAGCAATATTTATCTGTCAGCAACATTTATTCGCTGTCGGAACGCATTGATCTCGGTCACGCAAAACGCGAGCGTGTTCTATTCTGGTCGGGGCGCAGTCGTTCGCCAGACACGCGATACGCATTAAACAATCGGATTCGTGGCAGGACGCCGCGATAAATTGGCCGGCAGGAAAAAGGAGTCCCTCTGTGGATAGTGGAAGGAAAGGAGGTGTGCTCGCATTGCCTCACTTATTTGTAAGTCGGGTGGTCTACACCCGTGATTAAGACCCGGACGCTCTCTCCCCATCCGCCGATAGCAATAAGTTGTTCGATTTGCGAGCGAGTTTGTCGCGGCGCGCGGCGCGGCGCTTGAGCATATTTGCGCGTTTCATTGCGAATCTAAATAACCGGGGGACACGGGACGGAACGCTTATGCTTGTTCCTCTTCCCACACTCGCGCGGTCTTGTTTCCTATGCGCGAGTCGATCCCACGCATTCTAATGAAAGGAAACCCGTCCAGGAAACTTTGGACAGTTACAGATAAGCGGCAACGAGACCGGACGACTTCGAACTGGTCCGAAAGGAAATTTTCACTATAAAGTTATTGCACCCGTGCTAATTGTATCTCCACGGGATTAGCTTCGGTTTCAAGACTAAGTGCCCTGCAATCTAAGAACCAGTCGGATCTTCAGACCTGCTCCCACTCGAGCGCTAATTAGAAGCCGGAATTTAGGAGGATTTTATTATTTGTTGTAGTCGCGAATCGCCCTGAACGATTATCTTTGCGAGTGTTGCAGTGACATTTCTGATCGCAAATGTTATGACACTTTTTAATCAAGGATTAAGTTATTTTAATTCTGTCTCCAACAAAGTGTTTCAAAATATCTGAAAGGAAAGGCAACCTAGCTAATAGGTTTTTTCGAATTCTTTGAGAGACTCTTCCGAAGCAGACATAAGCACTAACGCCAAGGACTCTAGTTAGGGAGCTAAATTATCGTGGGTCTCGGTGGTAGGTCCTGATTCTACAAAAAATCATCTTCAGATCCACTGCGCTTAAGTATTTTGTGGATTCGAGTGCCGACTCGAAACGTTCTACGCTTCTAAAAAAAGTACGTTCGTGATCCTCTTGGCTGTGCTTCACAGTAAAGATATGCCAATTCTTGATAATTTAATATTTCAAAATAGTAACCCAGTTAGCGAGCTTCTTGACTTGCAAAGAGAGAAGGAACGGAGGGCTGGAATTGAGAAATTGTTACTTTCCTTCGACCCAGATCGCAATCACGCTTCATTTTTATTATCTCCCCGAGATCTACCGGTGGAATAAGAATGGACGCGTTTTATCGATGCGAAATGAAATCCGCTCCATTTCCTCTCCATAATCGCGTCGCCTGATTAGACAAGATTTTATGCAACAAAGCTGCACAGAACCCCCGGGTACCCCCGTATTAAGTTTCTGCTTCTCTAATTGGTTCGGTGGAAGCTTCTTGCGCCGAATGTCGAAAAGCGATTCCGGACGCCCGAGTTTACTATTCTTCCCTCCGGAGCAGAGTACCGCATCGCTATCAAAGATTCGCCGGGGGACTAGCAGAACACATGCGAAATAGATGAATATCCTCGTAGTTCGGTCTCAATTTACGAGCCGAGTTTCGTATTTCCTGTTGCAAATTGTTTGTATAAATTAGCTCGCTCTTAGCATATACGAACCGGGATAGATTTATTCGACTAACAGAAGAACTACAACGTGTACTTAAATTTTGCGCGGGAAATAAATGCAGGTATTTAGTTACTGAAATTTTCTGCGGGAAATTGCTTCTATAAATTCGCTACCTCCGAGTACAGTGGCTTCGAAATGTATTTGTACATTTCCGAGTGTTGGTACTTGAACTGTTATAATTAGACTGCGGATCTCTTTGCAAAAAAGAATATTCCGAACCAATTGCAATAATTTTTCCAACAGATTTTTTCCGAGATGTTTTTCTGTTTGATGTAGTAAAGTGCTTTTCAGAGCCATTGTATATACGAATTGGAATTCGAAATTGAAATTGGATTGAAATTGGAAATTTCCGACAAGTTTTATAGATTAAAGTTCTTGTTTTTTTATAATAGCCCAATGCTAACAAACAGTGGTTTTATCGATGACTATACAAACGTAGAAACGCTGGGTCGATGGGCACACCTTAATAGATTTTAATGGATCGAATGAAGCTAAATAGCATGGATGGTTTATTCGATATTGTACAGTCGGATGATTCGTCGAATAGCGACGGCGCAAAAATAGCAGCTCGGGGCGTCAGTCATTTCAGAAAATATTGTAATGCGGGTCTTTAGGAACGTCAGATAACAATTTCAATCTTTCGAAATCCAATAACTCGTTATCGGGCCGCTGTAAATGGAAGTAATTCCGTCGTTCTGAAATCCTCGCGAACATCCCATCGGCCTTTTCCTCCTTTTTCACTTTCTCTCTCGCTCTCGCGTTCCTCCATCGTTCTCGCTCTTCTCTCTTCGTCTCTCTCTCACTCAATGTTTGTTCTCTTTTTCATCCGGCACGTCGGGTCGCGCAAAGAAAATCGAGTTTGGTGGAAACGAATGCTTACAAATCCGGTTCTTAACGAACAAAAACTGTCAACGACAGTCTGCGCTGAAATTATTTTCGTCCGGCGATGGAGTTCGTTAATGGATAAACCTCTGCGGCCCGCGGAGAAACCGCGGCGCGACGCGCCTGCCCGACTCTGTATCCCAGTTTTAATTCCATTTTCACGCAAGCCTTAATTGTTTTCTCCCCGGAGGAGGGAGAGTGGCCGGGCCCACGGTTTTCTTCGCCGTCTGTCCTCGCAGCCATTAACGATCGACCGTGGTACGAGAAGGAGTAAGCGACAACGGTGGAAACTGCGGGGGCGGGAGCGTAGCTTTGTCATTCGGGACGCTTCGAATCAATTTTATTTACATTTTTACGGAGAAGCACTTTGGCTTATACATTTTAAATCGCCACGGAGACGCGGGAAACATCGGAGGCAGCCACGGGGGAACGAAAGGAAGGTACAGAGGGGGACGACCGGTCCTCGCAGACTCGTTTCTCTTTGCAGATCGTTAGCATATTTCCTTCCTGGGGAATATCGAAGGTATGGATGGGCGTCGTCGAGATAGCTCCCCCGGTAAATTGTGTTCCTACGGTAATTCACTCGTGAATCTTCCGACCGAGCAGCTCGCTGCCGTTTCCAATTACGGGATGGGCTTTGATTCGCTGCCACTGGCCAGGAATCGACACGTCGTCGTCGCCGAACACCAAGGCTCGGCTCAATAGCGAAATTCTTTTGAGTCGCACTCCGCCTTCATGAACCTCGGTATCGGGATAGCTTCGACTGTATACGGGGGCGGATCCGCCGGAAGCGCACGAAGCCTTTTGCGGAGCTGTACTAGGCTCAACGCGCTCACGATGATCATCAGCATAACCGTGAGGGCCACCGTTACGCCGATTAAAGTTTGATACTTTATAAATTCTGGATAGACAGTCACGGTCGCCTGGGATTCCTCGATCATCGACTTCGCACCCATCAAACCGGCCACGCATGTCCAGTTACCGAGATCTTCTATGCTGTGCATACCGCCTGAAAGCAGAAGTTGAACAATTATGGCCAGTTCTTTTAACGGTGACATCCGAAGCACGTTCTTGGCTGTAATTGCTGTCCACTTGATAATTGTGCGATGCAAGATTGTAATAACAGCGCGGTGGACTGATACACAGGTGACACAACTCAGAAAACTATTCAAACCCGTTTTCTTTAAAAAAAGAAGCTTCGACGGGAAAAATAGTATTCAGTTTGCTTTATTTATTGATTCAAGTAGAATCACCGACCGCTTGTACCACCCATCCCGAGGAACCCTATACCCGAGGAGAACCAGTTTACCGGCCAATCATAAAGAATGCGTTTTGCGGCTTGCACTCTTATTTCACTATGCATTTGCTACAGGACGTCGCCAGACGCGGACCGGTCAATGGGGTGATATTCTGCCACGTGGAAATTCGAGTTTCCTAACCAGTTTAGGGAAGACACCGGTGAAGTGACCTCGTACTTTATGCCTCCACGAAATCGATTTTGTTCGAGCGTGTTCGCGTATATCAAGTGGTCGTTGGTATTCTGGTATGAAGGGAAGAAGTTTCCACCGTCTGCACGGTGGTAGGAAAAGGGTGGCCAGGGGAGAGGAACGAAATTGGTGATTCTTTGTAAGTGATGTTGCGTTTCGGGAGATAAGAGTCTGCAAATTGGAACCGCTTCGGTATTCGCGCTGCGTGGATCTTGGATACTTTTGCCCCCGTTCTTACTTGTTTCCGTCTGATTTCCGAGCAAACGTATGTGCCTTGGAAAGTTTTGCTAAGGGGGAGCTGGAAAGTCGACGAAGGCCTTTGGAACCGAACGAGGAATCGTAATTATTTGCGTTCTTCGATTTCGAATAAATCTTGCCGCCATATGTCTTGTCGTAGAACAATTCGAGTCAGCAAAATCAATTTTTAATCAAAAATCGAATGGCAATTATAAGTGCGAGCTTTTAAAGGATCACGTCAATTTCAGCTACAGTAATATGCATGTACTATCAAGTCTTAATTGGACTGTGGATTTTTCTTTACTTACTCACTTGGTCGAGCTTGAAACTAATTTGGCGGACCGAAAAAGGCTTATTACTTTGTAAAAGCACGCTAATTAAGGGTACCATTAGGCGTTGGCAAGCAGTCCGTAAATTTCAAATCCTCCGATGCGTGTAATGTAATTTCAATACACCGGGTTTTCGGGTAATACCTTAAAAGCGGTCGAGCGAGTATTAATATTTTGTTACGTTGGTTACCATTTTATTTATTGGCCAGTTTTCGATAGAGCGCAGCGGCGAGTGTGGAACGATCGTTGTATGAATTTAATTGAAAACGTCGAAGGATACCGAATATGTAAATTCTGAAGAGACGCCAAACCTCCCCCCAGGATTTGCGCGTATTTTATTTATGCGGAACAATGCCGGACGTTGCTACCATTTACCGCCGCAGTATAACAGAAAATATTGTTAATTTAATTATGAAATCGGAAGTCATCTTCCTGAGCGTAGTCTACAGCAATTAACAAAGAAAAATAATTGTTATATGTTTAACCATGGTACATTAATTACCATATTTAAACATCGCGATTCGCAATAAAATCGTATGCGAGCTGGAATGAGATTCGTGGGGAATGAATAACTTCAAATTGCAAATTCTCAATAAACAAAAGCAAAATCGAAGAGCTTGCGGAGTGAATGACATTATGGTTTTCGCAGTCGCGAGGACTATAGGAATCAGACTGTGCGTGGCAAAATTAGTTTCAGCATTGATTTGCCTCGCGTCGCGAAATATTTCACTGTCTCGGTTCCCTAATCGACGCGTACAGTCTTTCAATCTGTCAGTCTTGCTGCACTTTAATTGATCGCTACCCCACGGTCAGTTTGATCTGGGCAGCCAGTTTTGCATTGCAATTAAGTCGAGTTTGTTACATTAGCGGTTACGGTTAGGATACCAGCGGCAGTACTTACCTCGGATGATTAATGCGCACCGAGTGTTGCTGGTGTTGGTCATGTATCGATGACTTACGCCACTGTAAATTCCATATCCGTCCGGCCGGATCCAACGGCAGTAATGAACAGCCCTGTCCGTTACATTTGGAAGGATGTTGCAAGATAGAATTATGTTATCGGTCTCCGTGGCTATTAGTTTCGCACGGCCGGGAATAACGTAGCTTTCTGAAATTTTGACGAATGGAACGTGTTAGTACCGAAACAGTAAGATTCCTGTAGGAACGTACATGATTCATCACGGATAAATTTATGCCAACGACCTAGCGAACAGTCTCGGAAACTTTAACACCTTCGTCGAAATACAAGCACGCGTTCCGGTGGAAGAAGAGATTCATTAGGAACACTCACTCATTAGAAACATTCACGAGGAACAATAGAAACTGTTTTCCTATATACGAGTGCGATGGTATCGAATTTGGTTGAATGCCAATTGCTTGGACTTTTATGCAAAATAAAGATTTTCTATGTCAATGGCAAAAAGAAGAAAGTATACAAAATTTCTAGTCTAAAATAATGTAACGGTATTCTTAAATTCATAGACTTGTATTAGTCGTGCTTCTACATTAATTTTAATTTTGACAAAGAATTCTACTTCAAAAGAGGAGGGATAACATTTACAGATAAGGGATCGTATTTAACTTTAGGTTTGTTAATCATGAGGTCCGACTAGATATTGCACGGATAGGGGTTAAAGAGATTCCGATTGAGACTATGAAACAGCAATCGGTTGCTTCAGCGACGTTATCTGGAGTTACCTGCGACGTGTACAGAGAACGGCTGACGTTTCTCGGGTCCATTAACGACGCCCACGTTGCACGTCCATTCACCGTGATCCGTAAAACTGGCATGGTCGATTTCCGCGGCACAGTCGCCCAAAGGGAGCCCGGAGCCTACGTAAGGCAGACTGAAGGGTGTCCGAACCTTACTCTGCGAGACGGAATAAGCTGTTCCATTGGGACTTCGAAACCAACAATAGCTCAGTGCTGCATTCGTGGTGCATTTAATCTAGACAATGTTAAAACAACGCTACAACAATGTACCTATCGTGCTAACGAAAACCCATGCTCGCCATTCGTATAACAAGAAGTTCAAATCACCTGATACGAATCGTTTCCTTTCACGTATACTTTACGCGCCACTATGTCCGGGAACACGGCTATGACCCGTGTTTTATTACTACCAATATTCGAATTCAGGTGAAGCACGGTGCCATAGGAATTCCTCTTCTGGTCGGTTATGCGACATCTCCATGCCCCATAA
Source organism: Lasioglossum villosulum (assembly GCA_963971365.1). Lineage (NCBI taxonomy): Eukaryota > Metazoa > Arthropoda > Insecta > Hymenoptera > Halictidae > Lasioglossum > Lasioglossum villosulum. The sequence continues at coordinate 7,133,469 of OZ020495.1, forward strand.
TCTTCGTTCTCCAGTGGCGAACGAATGACCAAGCCGCAGTCGAGATTTTTCGTCTCGATTCCCGGCTCGGAAATTTTTGAAGTATCGTAACTGTTTCAAATGAGAAGTTCAAGATGTTTCAATGTTAAAACACTAAATAGTCGTTTTCTATGCGATTCGAATGGCGATATGGTCTTTTTGAAAAAAGCTCTACGATTACTATGAGTACGGACAGGTAATTGGCTGTACTATGACGGAGATAAAAGCGAGACGCTAACAAGGGCAATCTGCGCAGGCTGCTTTCGCGTTTAGGCAGCGCGATTACTGGCAGAGGAGAAAAATCGGATGATCCATTGGATGCGCGGGACTATTACGCCGGGTTGCTTTGATTTACGGGTCAGATCAGCGGCGCGACGCGGCGCGGAGCTAGGCGGGTCGATTCATAATTATTGGCGTATTGTAAAGCACTTAGCCTTTACGACTACACCGTGGAGTGCATAGCCATTCGAATTTTTAAAAGCCAGAAACACTCGTGTACAGCCGTTTGTTTCGGTAAATAATAGTGCGTGTGGCGATAAATAAACAGCGGTGGGAGGGCGGGTAGCTGGCCCGTACTGTATACGTAATACGTATAACGACCCGCCATTGTACGTCGGTCCGGTGTGACGCTCCTACGTACAACAACAACAACAAAAGAGGGAAATATACCGGAATAGAAAATGGTAAACATGTGCGAATGAAAAAATCAACGCGCACGAAGGGAAGTCGGACGTGATGCTCGTTGTAATAAACGCGTGTTGGAAGTTCGACCCGTTCGAAAAGCTCGCACCTATCCGTTTTCGTTCGCCTCGACGCGACGCGACGCGACGACGGCTAGCTCTCGTTTTTACATAAATTATTTCGCTCGCCGCGGCCAGTTCGGCTTGTCAGGAACGCGAATAAACGCGATTTTATTGGACGCGCTCGTGTCGCCGGGCTGGAACTTTGCGAAGTTTACCGTCCGATAAAGAAAACACGTTAATTAAACGTCATGTCGACGTAGTTACCCGTTTCAACAAAATGGCGGGCAGCTCGCGGCCGTTAATGGAGTTCCGCATTGTTGCTGCCAATAATATTGTTTTTCTTCTTTTCATCGGGATCACCTAAATGCGTACTGTCGCTTCCCGGTGTATGTATTAAAAATGGTTAAGCTTCCCCGTGCCCGTTGAATACACACCGTGTGCTTCCGATTCCGGGAGACAGGCTCAATACGTGTCCGTCAGGCCTCGTGAAGTGACAGAATTCGAGCGCTCGCGGCTCACTGACGTTCACGCGACAGAGGAGCTGAGTCTTATTATCTTCTGTCAAGTTTACGCTGCTGTCTATGGTCCAGTCGTCTGAAACCAAAGACCACTCGGGCTTCTTAGAAACTTTCACTGTTCCTAACTGTAAAATTACGCTCAGATTTCTTAACGCTATTTATCAGCGGCTATCTCATAATTTTTTAGAGTCTACGGTCCATGACTGATCACTTTTTAAGAGATCGTTCAAAAATAGCTAATTTTGTTGGAAAATATATCAAGAGACTGAGCAACCACCCCAATCAGCAGGCAAATAAACGGAACAAGCTCTTGTACTCCATTAGTCTCAATCTCTCTTCTTTAAAATAATCACATGTACGCTAAACATTATGTAACATTACGTAAAATCGACTTACAGTACGTAGTAACTCTGAATGATGCTCTCGTAGGGTTTATTTTTCCTTCTGTTCCGTAAACGACGGTCCAGTTGCCTTCGTGACGAGCAGTGACTACAGGAATCGTGTACTGACAGGTGCCAATAATTAAGGGAATTTGCACACCCTTTGGATCTGTCAGCTGGCAGAAGGTAGTGTTACCAGTGACTGGCTCTAGTTTGCCTTCATTGCCACGTGCCAGACTGATGTCTTCCTGTCGTACAGAAAAAGATAGCAAGATAATTGTTAATATACTTCTTGCTCCAGTTTGCATAAAGTATCGAGTTGCATCCAGACTTTTTGTCGGTTCCCTTGTCTTTCTTGTCAAACTTGGCTACCGTTTTTCCCAAATTCTGTAGGTTCGTGTAGATATTTATGCAACTCGATAAACTTGATTCCGCATGGACTGTTATTCGCACGGGTGAAAATGATGAAAGCGAGGGACAACGGAGGTCCGACGCCGCGATCGTTGTTCGTTCGACGCTCCCGACGACTGTAAAGTGACGGTGCATTAATGATTTAGCCAAGCACGGAATCGACCGTCTGATATCGGTAATCGATATTTCCTGAATGCCTATAATCTTCAGTTAACTCGATGCGGTATTTGCCGAAACCAAATAGAGCAGATATCGATACGCGGTGGTGCAGTTACCGAAACCGAGATTAACATTGCCGGGTACGTCTGATGATAATTATGCGGTGAGTGATTTACTTGACCAGCTGCCTTCATATCGTAAACTTATTATACCCCCGTTCAGGAATTCCGATATCCGCTTTACGCGACCGACATACAACGAATATTTTCCGACCGCTCGTTATATTGTGCACGACAAAGGCAACGGCCCGATACAAGGAACATCGTAGGAATTCCATTAAAGATGATCGCTTCGGTTTTAAGCGGTGATATCAGCAGCGGGCCCATGAGAGAACGAGAGAGCCTGGATCAATCCCACTCGACCGACTATACCGATCTCTCCGCGCCCGATAATCCTTTGCTTTCGTTTCGGAAAGCGAGCAATCCGCGACGAAAGTGGTAATTCATGCCGCGGGCAGGGGAGTCGGTAATTACTAATCGACAACACGGGAAATATTGGAAATATCGATCGGATCTTGGTCAGCGGAGAGCTGTGGTCAAGTTCATCGTGCTTGCTGTTTGCATTCCAGACCAACTGGGATGCGACTATCGCTTATGCGATCTTATCACCTTGCAAATAATCGCTGTTATACCGCGTTACTGTGTAACGATTCCGGGATTCATACGCGGTTTCGAAAAGCCAACCGACACATAAAAAATGCTAAAATAACAATAGCCTCTCCTCTGGTTGAACAGATCGTGCATTTGCGATACTCGCTCGCACGGTAAACATTTTTATTGACGCGCACTTCCGATCCTATCAGTTTTACTCGATTAACTTTCATCCACTACAAAATTTCAATATTTTCATCGGCGGTCCGACTCAACGCTTCATGATCAAAGTTAATCAACCGCTCGATATTTTCGATGGAATGAGTCACGTCGAATCGCTTATTGTTTCCAACTGCGAACATTCGAAAGCTTTTCTACGACAGGGAATGAGAGCCCGTCGCTTTATCGGTACTGATAAAAAGATAAACGATCCATCGCCTTCTTCCTATTCCGATATCCAGCTGCGACTCTCGAGTTCGCTCGGTGACGTCCGAGTTCCCAACTGACAGGTTTAGTTTCGCTGTCCGAGGCTGCGGTAGATTAAGTGATTCCATCCTCGGCTCTCGATCTACCAGGAGACTTACCATTTTCCCGGTTTTCTCTCGATCTTCGTACACCGAGACGTTCACTCTGCCGGTTAACGGGACGCTGTTGTTGACAAACGCTGTCAATGTCCACCATCCCGAGTCCTTGCGATTCACGAATACACGAAATTCACAGTCTTGCATGTTGAACATCGTTTTCGGAAATTATCATTTTGTCCTGTAGAATATAGACCGTCACGACAAATTACCAAAGTGACGCTGATGACCATCAAAAAGCAGAGAAATCGCGAAAAGTATCTCGTGCATAAAATTTTCACATCTTACACACACTCTGTCTTGTGCCACTGTTGGTCCTTTTAGAATCCATATTCGCGCGATCATTTCGATAGGAGCATTCGTAAGAGAAGTAACAGTCGCGCGAAAGGAACAGCCTCTTTATCCTGATTACAATTAGCAAAATTCATGTTCGCGAAGCACGCCGGATAGTAGTAGCCACTTGACTCTATGATTACACGCTCCAGGTATCACGCAGGCTTTTAAAGTAATCCTGTTTACTACATCAGACAAATTTACACGTGCTTCAACGATAATTTGGTGTTACGATGTCAGTCACGTTCTTCGGGCGAAGTTAAGTAACAGTATTTGCTTCGCTGTTAAGGCACGGCGGCGTGCTGCAGCCAAATCGATTCAAGTTGCGTTGTAATAGCGATACTGTTTGCCATTAAGTTATAGTGCAACCGAGGTTTCAATGTGCGTTTGGGAATGTGCAAAAGCGAATCGTTTGATATGCAAAATGGTTGGAGTTGCTTAAGAATTTGTTGTGCACGATTGAAAGTGAATTTGTGAAAATGCAAATGCGTTTATGTACGTTCGGTGCAGCGATGTTGCAAGACGTCCAGTTGGTTAGAGCGTCTTTGAACTTCACGCGCATGGGGTATCCTTCGACGATACGCACACTACTCGGCTCCACTTCTACAAACTGCGAAAAGAAACGATAGTTTAAGATGCAGTTGGAGAACGTTGTCGCGCTAACCAGTGCACTGCGAGGACGAAGGGAAAAAGGATCGGGTCCCAGGGCCGCCATACATTTGCAGTTCCGCGGCGGTTTGCACTGCCTCAACTCCGGACAAAGCGTCCACTGTATTCTCGCGGGGTTCGCACGGTAAAATGTTATGTCTGCCGTTACATTCAACTACCGCGGCAATAAATGCATTAAAACGCCCTTCCTGCCGTAGGACACTCTTTTCACTGCGGATGGCTCGCGCGTAGGATAACAATACGCGTATGCTTCGTCATCGTTTTGTGATCCTCGTTCTCCGCTGCTGCGAGCGTTCCGAGGAGCAGATTTTTTCCACGGTGATCAAATTAATTACCCTCAACGATTCGTGACACAAGAAATAGTTTATAGCTACTTTTCCCTGAATTATTTTTACAATTTAAAAATAGTATATCGATGTTCTGAAATAAACCCAAGTTTCTACTGTTACATTTCCGTAGTGATGAAACGAATAAACCATGCTCCAGATCTGTGATAGAAATACCTTTTCAGCGGGCGCTGCAACGGATAAGGATCCCAACGAATATGCCCTGGCATTGGTTTGATGATCGCGCAAACTTCCTTCGCCGCTCACGCTCGGCTCCCGTCTTATCCGAAGCTGCCTAACTTCTTCATATTCTGAAACAACGAGGTTTGGCTTGAAGCACTGTCACTGATCACCGCGAGCGAAGCAGATTCGAAGCACTCGGTCGAAAGTTTTTCGCATTGGGAACGCGACACGCATTTTCGCTTGGTGGATTTAGTTGTTTCACATCGAAAGATGAGCGCAATAAATTTCGAACAAAGTGGAAAGCGAAAGGTGCGGGGCGGGATCGAGTTCGAGTGACAAAGGGACGAAGGGGTGTACGCGATGGCCACGTTTCGACAGAGAAAGGGTGGGTCCACGGAAGAACCATAAATCTGCTGATTTACCCGAAACGCCGCTGGCGAATTGCACGCCCAGAAGAATCGCGAAAATAGCGAACCGTGTCATATCGTCCGTATCCGCGATGTCTTTAAACGAAACCACTGACGAACTGTTTCTTTTATATCGAGATAAGAGATATTGACGACTCTGCTAGACCGTCGTCGATGTCAGACAACTCTATCGTTCCGCAAAGCAACAGCCTTGTCCTCCGGCTAATGCGTATCCGACGTGACGTTTTGTCCAATAAAATAACGAGCTGGTATCTCAAGTCGCGTGAACGATTACTTGCAAGGTGAATGCGAGGGAACCAACGATTTCGATCGTGATAATCAAACGACGCCATATTACCGGAAAAAGCACTTCACAAAAACAATGCATGATACATCGATTCGACTCTGAACACTATGGAGTCATCGCAGAGGTTATCAGATTCAATTTTTTACAGATATGCTGATTGTTTTATCACACTCGCATAAATAGAACTCGAGGGAACAAGGTGAAAATATTATTAAGTGGAAACGTTAATGGTTTTGAAATTGCTAAAATTATAAATAATAAAACAGACATGAATGATCAAAACTTTACAATTGCGCTTTACTGTAGAATGTTCATGCCCTACTACCTATGTATGTAGAAAGATTAGGATTACGAAATCGCCTTCCGAGGAGTGTTAGATATCATAAAATAGATACCGTTTATGATTACTGTGTCACTATAGAACTCCGGGTACTTATCCCGCGCTAGATGTCGATCTGGTGTTATCATTATTTATACTGATTAAAACGTCACTTTTCAATCCCAAGTTCAACATCAAACGACATATACGTTTTTCATGACGCGATGTCATAATCAGCTGTCGTTTTAAAAAACTTGTTGGCTATCTGATACGTAGGAAGAATCAAAAACAAACCATGCTGGCTTGGTAATATTCTGTCACATTGTTAGGAATTTGGTAGGTTCAAAGATAGATAAGAGTAAAACTGGTGCATAAAGATTTGGGACTAGCTATGACTATCGCGATAACGTCACAAGCGTCTTAAAGCAAGGAAAAGAGGAATCGATTTTCCTGAAGTTACTAAATGGAATTTCCTTCTTAGGAGACAGCTTAAGAGTTTTCATTTGACCAGTGATACGTCGAGAAGCTCCATCAAAGGAGGCCATTGTCCGCGATCAACAATTAGACGATGATCTAGAAAACCCTATTGAACTGGTCGGCTGTGTAACGTGCAATAAGTCACTGGAATATCGACGGGAGAATAGAATCACGACGAAGCGAGGCTCATCGATGCGTTATCGGCGATCCCGATTCCCTTCGAATCAGGGACGACCGTATACGGATTCGTGGAAATCTGGCGTCCTTCCGAAAAGCGTGTGCGGCCGCGTAGGTGGGTTCCGAGGAAAATCTGCTGGAAATGATTTCGCCGCTCAATACGCGGGAGGCCTGGCTCACAGAGGGAAGAAGTAACCGGATTATCGTCGGCGTAAGAGGTGTATCCGAGTCCTGGGCGCCGGTATCGAAACGGCCCCGCGTTCTTGTGAAGTCGGAAAAGCCCATTTCGATGTCCCTTGTGCCATCAGGCAATCCCATTTGAGATTAGACGCAGGCGTGAATTGTGTTACCTTCGAGTTTGAGCGGATCAAAGGCAAATTCCCGGTTGGGACGCATACGTACGTAATTGATATGCCTGATGGGGGTTTCCAAGTCGGATAGTCAATTACCATAATCTTGTTGCGGGGAGAGAGGCCAGTCCCTGTCCGTGCCGATTTCATACGGCACGCTTGTATACATTGTGGGATGGCAGGATATCAATTCAATCCCGCGGAACGAAAGAAACCGTGATGTATCCTCCTGACCCGGCGTTATTAGATTCCTCTGACACCGGCGCGGCGCGCCCTACGTCCGCGTCCTTTCCCTTTCAATTAGCGGACAGGATACACGCGGTATTAATCAGTCTTTCGTCCACCATTGCGACGAGTTTTCGAACACCACCGCCATTCTACGAGCGAGCGCGTTCATTCGATTTTACGGAATTGGCCCTGCAAACGCGTTAAAAGGGCATTCATATCGTTCAATAAATGAATTTGTTTGAATTCGTAAAATGAACGTAGGTACTAGTCCAGTTTATATACAGACAACTATATAAAAATGTATAATTCTCGATAATATAGTTATTATAGTTTAATAGTTCTCCAGAAAAAATGCTAAAAAGTAGTGAAAAATCAGCCTCGAAATACACGCTTAATTCGCCGTTAAACTATCGGATTTACGGAGGTCGCATTCTCGCCATCCCATCCGATTATAAACTCAATCGCGAAGCACGTGACCCGCGCACCTGCACGTGCTCCGATTGAAATGTTTAGGCTCCGGCTGTATCAATTCGTTCGAGAAACCTCGATTTTTATTGGTCGTTAACGAGCAGATATCGCCGGACAAACGACCTGGATCAGCCGCCATTCGATCGACATCGCGCGTTGGTCCCACAGTGGATTAAGTCCGAATTACTCGGTACCGGTAATATATTCTTCTTTAAGCAATCGTAACGAGCATTGATCTTGCTTACCGTCTCCTGACAAATTGCGGTGCCTTTGATGGTTCCATGATTTTACACTGGTAGCGAGGTACTATATAAGTTAATGATTTCTATACATATAATTAATCCGATCACATATTTCTAATGTTATTTATTTGCAGGCAGTAAACGTCGAAGACCATAATTTTTAAATAAACATAGTAAGTTAAGTAATGTTAGATAAAGTTTATCCACCAATGTACTTCGCAGGACGCGTATGGCAGTGAGTTTATCGGAAAGCGATTGTCTACTGTCGGCGATAGTAAATATCTTTGCGCGACACTTATAGCTGACCGTTCGCGCTGAAAATTGTTTAAACGTGTGTTCGTGTACGTGCGACGGTCGCACGAAATTCAGCTGGTTGCAGGACTCCGAGGATAGCTTAATGACCACCCGTGACAACTTCGCAAACTTTAGTTGTACAGACCACTCCACTTTAATTGATCAACTGAAATTGAAAAACTTATTCAAGACCGTAACCACTTTGGCCGTTCGTCGAGAAACGGAAAATTCTTGCGGTTAGAAGAAAGCATGTCTTGTCGAATATGCATGTCGGCGAAAAGAAACTCTGTACGGTCTCTATAGATTCACCTGGAAACAACCTTCAACGATGTAGGTCACTGTGTTATCTTTTCCCGAAATGTCAATGATACGTAAACAAGGGAATGTGTATTTGTTTCCAACGTGACCGATAAATGGGAGAGTCCAGCGAGCACAAAGTGACCTCGAGCATAAAATGTTTACCACCATCCATCAAATATATTTCTATTCTTCGGTCAGCGGAGACCTAATTGGTCCATTCCGTCGGAGACACGGGCAACCGGTGTTTGCACAACAAATAGCCCGACAATGAGCATGAAAATATAGTGCCTTTTCTCCGTTTGTTCCATTTTCGACTCGCGCCACTTCGAATGTTTATACCTCGCTGACCGTGCAATAGCCGAGCGATCACAAAGAAAGGAAACTGAAGAATTGCTCGCGGAATCTCTGCGTTATTGTCAAACAAACGCGACTCGTTTACTTTAATCTCTTATGGCAAATATTATACCTAACAATTTTCACGTGCAAGAATATCGTTTATAATCAATAATTCAACAATTCAAGAATATCAATAATTGAATATACATTGAATAATTCAACAATAATTCAATAATTTAACAATTCGACAATATTTAACAGTTCGGTGACATTTTTGGGGGGATAAAGTCATGAAAGTGGGAAACAAAATTCTATATAACTTCTGTTTTTATAAATTACGTGTAGAAACTTCGTCTGGCGTGAACACGCGAGCGTAAAGGACGAAGATCGCTCCAGCCTCCAGCGTTTTGACAAGCAGGTTATCTATTATAATTGAGCACCTTAGATTCTCCTGCGCGGCGTGTTTGTCGGATATCTCAGGAACGTCCGGGGACGGTAATCCTAGCTCCTCTGGTAAGTGTCACCATAGCTCACGCGTGGATGATTAACCGCCTAAGCGACACTCAATGAAAGCAGCTCTTTAAAAACGAGCAGCTACTTAAACGTTGTACCTGCGCGACGCGGTTTGCTTCGTGCTCCTTGCGTATGCGGCCCCGATTAGCCACGTTAAATACGGCCGGCCATTTATCAGGGGGCATAATAGAGACGTTACTTTCGCGCCATATGCTGTCTCCTATACAATAAGCAGCAGCGCGCAGTTAAATGGCCGTGCCCGCGCAATATGTTCCGAAACGCGACAAATAGTCAGGAAAACGGCTTGCGGAGTGCACAGTTTATATTTACAATAGGACAATGCGTTTTTCGCTCGACGAAGGAGGGGTGAGCCTCGGCAGTTGTGGCCGCAACGGAGAACGGACACGCTTCGTCTATGATCCCGGGCGCAGTACAGTGCAGTCGCTGGATTTTGTGTGTCCTCCCTATGCCGTTAACGATCCGTGAAGATAGATCCGCCCAGGACCGAAATATCACGGAAAAAACTTCGGATAAGTCAAATTTTATCTGCTCGGACGGAGATCGGTGAACCGATTCGTTGTACGAAGGTCTCGGCACACCATGCTTTTGTGAGAGATGTAGAACGGTTGGCAATGGCTACAGCATAGTTTACAAGTCGGGAAAATATATGTTTTGGTAAAGTCAGAAAAAATTCAAGAGCATATTTCTAGAAGTTTAAGGTATCAATAAAATTGGCTTTTTTATGAAAAAGTCTTAACAAAGCGTCATAGATAAAAGCATTCTCAGCGTGCCGGGGAATTGAAATTGTTGATAACGAAATGTATATCAATGCACGAGTGCGAGCGTTTAATCTCGAGGGATTATATCGCGTGACCTTTTAAACAATATTTTAATCGTAGAAAAATGTTCAAGCGTGAATCGTGGGGTAGATAATAGTTTTCTCGAATTAAATACTAACGAGAAACGAAATTAGATAGCGATAAGCTCTCTGGAGCGTTGCACGGGTTGCTTCGCTATGTCGTTTTCTCTACCATTTCAGGCTGCGTCGTTTCTGTTTATCGTAAGAAGGATTTTAGTTGGCTGTTAAAGCAGGAGGATGTATAATTGGGGCCGATACAGCAGCGACAGTGGCGCCGTTGGAATTTTAAATGTAATCGGCCGCAGATAAACCCCGAGGGAACCGGAAGCGGAGGTCGAACGCAGCGACGGCACGAGAGCGAATACAAAAGTGCCTCGTATTTCGGTCTCGCTTCTAAATTAGTGGCATCGAGATGTAGCATTCTATCCGCGTCTCCGAAAGTGAAAAACGTCGTAGATCCGCGATCGCGATTGTTGTTATAGAAACTGTTTTGCGCTCCACGCAATGATACGTATCGTTTATCTAAACAAAAAATGCTTATGGTAGAGTCACGAACGCGTGAAAGCAAACTTTCGAGGGATTTGCAACGGAGGTCCCCGATATCTGCAACATGAATTACTAGAATGCGATTGTTGGTGCAAAACTCAAATTTTTTAAATCTACTGCGAAAAACATATTGGGTGGCAAATGTGTGTAGATTATAGCTGAACATACTTGGAAAAATATTCGTTTATTGAAAATTAGAGAAAAAGTCCAGTTTGGTATAGGATACTTTGATAGTCAGGCAATGAACGTGTCTAGTTTGGAGGTAGCGGTGCATAAAGCAGCACCTTAGAGGCGACTCACTCGGTTGACGTGACAAATTGTCATCTTTTTGCGAACAAATTACGCGAGGCAAGGAGCACCGGAAAGAGCGGACGATCCCGAAGTAATCAGGAGGCGTTTGTCGGCGGCGCTCACGGCAGGCGCGTTAATTCTAATCCCGCTAGACGTCCGGCCGCCCTATCATGCATGGGTCTTCGCTAATTTGCACAATAATGGTGTAATTCCAGCGTCAGGAAGATAGCGGCCACTACCGTGTCGCCTTCGTGCCGGGCGATACACGGCCGCCGTACGTTCGATAAACACGCCCTCGCTACAGCGTGTATAAACACTTCGCGTGGACGTGTTTGCGGGGAAGAGAGACAGCGAATGAGACGAAACGATAGAGCGAGGGCGAGAGAGAGAAAGATGAAGAGGATCACAAGGGCGCGAGTGGAGCGAGGGCTCCGAGCAAGGGACAGAGAACCAGTTAGCGGCGACGAGGTACAGTGGAATTAGAGAAAGGGGTTAAATGAAAATTTGAAGGTACGGCCAGGGGTCGGAGAGGGTCGACAAGGTTACAAAGCGCGCGAAGGGCTCGAGGAGATAAAGCAAGAAATGAAAAGAAAACAGAAAAGGGCGAAAAAGACAATTAAAGGGCGCGGAAGGCAAGAATAAACGAGTCGACGCGAGGACCAGGAGATATTGACAAGTGAGACAGGGTTGAAGTTCGAGGACCGTGAACGCGCGTGAAACAGTTTTATTCCGCTATGAAAGAGAGGAAGAACAGAATCGAGGACACGGTGGAAAAGTTAGATGGTGTCGAGAGCGTGCCAATCGGAAATGAATCTGCGTCGCCGTACACCGGCAACGATTGCTCGATCGCGATTTAAAGCAACGTCGCAGCAACTGCACGCTGCTGGATGTAAGCTCGTGTTATCGACCGTGCGTAATTCGGCCGGGCTACCTTTATCGTGCAGCGAACAGCAAGCAGCCTACACACGATAGTTGTTTAAACGTTACATAAGGCATTGTCCCCACCCCCACCGATTAACGCAGCATTCGATCCGTGAGCAGCTCAGAATGTTCGGATTCGGAGAAGTCCCATCATCGATTACTGATGCTATCCGCGCTCCGGTTCCGAGTGGGATGCTCGACAAAATTCGGCGTCTAAAGGTGCGAATACACTAGCAAGTGTAAGCAAAATTTTATTTCCTTTGTTTTTCTCCATACTTTCTTCGTAATGTACAAAATCCGATATCAAGAGAACATCATTTTTATTTTTCCGTTTAATACGGGTTATGTTAATTCGCTGGAAGATGTTCATTCGCCGGACAGGTCACCCTATTTCGTTTTGCGTTAGAACCGCTGGACACGTGACAGGAACATTTCGCGCGATCAGATTTTTGCGGATCAACAATGGAAAGTAACGCGGTTGCATAATTCCGTCCTCAATTCCGTGTGAACGACCGGTGCGCCATCCCCCGAGATCATAATTTATGCTTGTCCCCCTTTTTTTAATGACTCCGATCGTTATTCCCGTCCGTATAGCTGCCGATTTAGCAAGTTGTTCCATCAACAACTCATCCCGCGTTAATTAAACGTGTTATCAAATTAACGCCGCGGTAACGACAACGTGAGGCTTTAATTAAATCATTTATAGCGGGGGACTCGCGAGTATACGTTAATCACACGAAACACAGAAATAAATCGATATTAGTTTTAATTAAACAACCCGTGTTTCCCTATTCCGTCGTAGAAAATGATTCTAAATTATAATCGATGGGAAATTATCAATCATCCGCCAACGTTTCCACGGGAAGATTGAAGAGACCTCCAGCCTGTCGACGCGTCGCGTCGTCGAGTTTTGCGTTATCCACAGCACGTTATATTTCGTTGCTGGATCAAACGCACCTCAAAAACACAACATTGTTAGCTCGCTAGATGTGTTTAATCGACAAATATCACCGTCAGTAATATCTAACGGAATTATTACATCTTTATATTACGCGTAACGCGGAAGATATATAATTATCTGCCGATTATTCGATCCCTAGATTCCCATAAGTTGTTCGTTCGAATCCATAATGAAAGATTGATTTTTCGCTCGATCCTGTTTCTTGTAGCTCCAGTCTTCGAAAATGTGAATTCGAACGTCCAATCACGAGAGACGCGCTAGATTCTCGCGAGCGGTATGCGAAAAACAAACAGCTTCGGTACGTTTCCCGATTCCATCGATCCAATTAATATCGACGACGAAAAAATATTTGTTCTTTAATTAATGAGAAAGCCTCGCATTTCATTTCGGGCGAGGAGTCGCTGATTTCAGATCCAACCATTGTTACGCTGATCCTCTCGTCGGGCTTCATTGTTTGCATGAACTTACGAGTGAATGAAAGTACGAATTACGTAGCGCGAATGAATCCGGGAGATATCGGGTATTCCTTATCGCGTACTCTATTTTCACGTAAATCAGTAAGTGGAATTACCGTGCGGTTGTGATCTACGGATGTTTTGTTAACGCAAAAAACATTTCCGATGGATGGTTCGGCGCTGATCGGTATCTCGTAATCGATAACGTATAATCTCGAGGATTGTTTGCGCAGTTTATGCGACGTCAAACAAATGTCATACGCGTGCAGCGAGTACGTCGAAGGGGTGAGGGATGGAAGCGTGTTCGTTCGACAGGAGAGGCGTTTTTCGAGTGGAGGATCGTCAGGAGATTATTTAAGATTATGAACGATGCAACGGACAGAGCGGGAGGGTCGTCCGCGCGCTGTGCCGGATAATAGGAAGCCGGGAGCTGGCGTCGCAAGTACTTTAGATATACCTATATAAATTAATTGTACGATTGCGGGGACGCATGTTGCGATCTGAAGTGGGCTCGCGAGATTAGAGGGCCGGTTTTTGTTGGATTTGCACAACAATGGTCGGATCAACGGCGCGGCATGTGCGAACCCACCGCTCTCGGCTCACCACGTTCCCGCTTCGAGGGATCCTTAATCCCAGCGCTCTCCAATTTGATACAATTTCCTGTCCTCTTTTTGTCGCGCCGATAGGGAACGGGCCCGTCACCGGGGCACGTGGTCCGATGTAACTGTCGGTTTAACACGCCTTTCGACGGAAGTGCTTTTTCATTTGCTCCTCATTTACGATCAACGTCCGCTTCCCTGCTGTCCGCGATCTCGACTCTCTCTCTCTCTTTCGCTCTCTCTTTCGCTCTCTCCTGTTAAACCTCTGAGTAGGCTCCACGGTTGCTCTGCCTCCATGACAATTAGAACGTTGCTCATTCGGTCGTAACGCAGTTTTGTCATTATGTGAACCACAGTTAATTGGCCGCCTCTGTCAACAGAATGTTCTATTACCCAAATACCGTGCTCGTCAACATTAATTTTGATTGCAACGTTCTGCCCGAAATTGGGGAATCAGCGCGAAACGCACATCGAAATTAACATGTTCCAGGTCCTACGCTTATAATAATTTTCTTACGAATTAAAACAGGTCGACGTAACTTTCGCGGATACTTTCAGCAGCATAGTTTTATGTTTTCTGATAGATTTTTTTACATAGAAAATTACAGTAATTGTCTCGATAGTCGGCACATTTTCTAAATTTTTTATACGTGGGCACGAAGCTGAGGAATAATGACTAGTGTGCCCATTCGACTGAATATTTTTTAATTTTACAGAAAGTTTAATCTTCCATTTAATCAAAGTAGTAAAATCTTTACTTAACTGTCGTTTTATCTAAAGTCTTCCTTCCCCGATTGGAATTTTTTATATGAAAACGATCATCTATAATCTCCATGCTCCAAAGTGATCGTCCTCCTGAAACGAATTCTCCTCCCGTTTTTAACGTTTGAAGTGGCGATGAGAAGTTCTGTCGAAGGAATCAATAATCGAGGATTCCCCTGTTAAGGTATTCTCGAAGGGTTTAGGGCTAAGTTATTGGTTGACTTTGTGTTTGGCAAGGGTCAACAAGTCGACGGCGAGTGCTCATTTCACGGAGAAGGTAAATCTTCTTATTGTGGCCTAGAGGGCAGGCTTTCGGCGTTTTAGTATCCGACCTGAAGTACCGTGGCCACTTCGCAATTTCAATTAGAAGTATTGCACGACCACGCTGATTAACAACCTCCGCAAAATTATTCTGTTTGCTGAACACGCAAACACGCGTATCGCAAGCATCGTGTATTTGCAAGAAAAATCATGACGGAAGTGTACGTTTAGTTGTGCGTATGCTTCGACGAATCGAAACCGTACACATCGTGTATTTTTTTGGCCGAAAAACGATGTGCCATACAATTCTTGTCCCGGTGAATGGACATGGGGGATTTTTTACTCCCTTTCACCTTTGCCGCCGCAGCTAATGTTGGCATCGAAGAATGATCGAACGCGGCGCACGTCGAGGGGGAAGAAAATCAATGACAGAGGAACACCAGAATGCAATTCCGCTGGATGTTTTGCCGCGATCTGTTCATCTTGATTTATAAACGATACGCACACGATCCATATTTATTTACTTTACCGTTGTTTGTCCAGATATCCCACGGTCCGAGTGAAATCGTTGCATCCGAAAAACAACAGTCCCCCTCTCCGCCATTCTTTTTATTCGTTTCGCACGCTGCATGCAGTCGATACAAAAATTTTGACTTCGTATAATACGCGGTCGACGAAGTCCCAGTTGCACCGTGATTTGTTACCATAAAATATTAGATCGGACACGGTCCAAATAAATGCACGAAACACAGGATAAATGAAATATTAAGTTCACACATAAAGTGTTTTGTTCGTGTAAAGCACTTCATAATTTAACCTATTCGCTGCGTTAAATGGTTTCGAACCTGTGACCTGCTAAACAGTGAAACGTAACAATACGGACTAAAATGATAAACGGCACGGTATTTATATCCGCTAAATGATAGTTAACAAAGGCCGAACAAAATATTTATTAACCCTCCCACCAGTCGAGAATTCCGTCCGAAATATATTTTAATTTACGGCAAAGTTTTCAATGCAATACGTGACAAATGTTTTATCGAGTTACATGTTATACAATAATTCCATTAAAATCGGCATGTTACGATTTGGTAGCCTGCCCTGTTAGACAGACTACCACATTTTTGACAGGCAGCGTACGTCTGAAAAGTAGACCGTACGCGTCTTCCGGCAGTCTCTGAATTATTAGCAGCCGTAACTCGACAGAAATAAGCCGAAGGGAAGCGTGGACCCAAGCGTCATTGTGAATACCAAGCTCAGCGTACAAACTTTCAGACGTGGAATAAAGTTTCTCTCTCCCCGCGTCGTAACTCCGCTGAATCGCCTGACGTTACGGAACAACCGGTGAGAGCAGTAACAACTACAGCGCCGGTGTTTTCAGCGGCCGTTGTCTCTCGTTGTTTCTTAATCACGCTGTAAACCTCGCGTCGACGAAAATGCCTGCAAAATTGATATTCCATTCCTCTTCTCCGGAAAGGCGTAAAAAATGCTTTACTCGGAACATTCTCGCGTCAGCACCTGATCCCTTCGAACGCTTCAATGCTCCTCTTCTTATCGCGAATAGAAAAGATATTCCGCAGAAAATCTAAAAACGTGAAACACGAATCTACATTCTATGGAAATCGTCATCCAATAATGCATACATAATTTTTTTCTTCTCATGACGATCTGCGCTCGAATTTGTTCCAGAATTCGAACGAAGAAAAATTATCAATGCTTTTCGTATAACGTGTTATCAACAAAATTTTGTGGGTTAGTGGGTAAATCGTTATTAGCCGGGAATGAAAATTATTTCGCGTTTCGTTTCATCGAGTCCGTTAATCGATCATCGGGAGTATTAAGACGTTCCAGGATTAAAGTGTTCTCCGTCTAATTGACGTTTCCCGGGGAGCTATGAAATACGGTTGACAAAAGAAAATCAATAGACGACCGTTCCCTGAACGCGATTCGTCCATGTAAAACATACTTCTGGAGCGGACAATAGACGTTGATCGCAGCTTTCAATCGTTCCGTTCAATCCAGTAATATCGAAAGCTTCGCGTCGCCGACAAAAGAGTAAGAACTGCAGACGAGAACGGGTAAGTCTGCAAACGAATCAAGGAACGAAAAAATGTTTACCTGGCATAGCGGAGAACCTAACTCCGAGAGAACCTATTACAATAGGTTCATCCCGCGTCTAGCTGGAGTCAAACAATGTAGTTCGGAATAAAGCGGCGTCCGGATGATCCGAGCTAAGTCGTCGATTCATCGACGGGAAACCCGGCTGCAAAATTCCGACGAGCGCTCGTTGGATATCCCTCGGGGCGTCGCTTGTCGATTTCCATTTTTATTGCGCCTACGTCTGCGAAAGCTTCCGCCGCGGGATCCAAGGCGCTAATTTGCAAACAGATAACCTTCGAGTTACGGCCGTGAACTTGCCGGGGTAAGGGATGCTGAGCTTTCTGCGACGACAAATGTTGGAGAACGCGGGCTTGGAAACGTTTCGACGCGAAGATGGCTCGACTTTTCGCAGAACCCGAGATGTGAAAGCGACCTGGACACCTGCGTAGGATTTTAGGAAACAGAGGAAACCAATCACAAGCGGGACTCGGATGAATTCAAAATAAAAATGGTCTGCATCAATTTCAAGGGAGGGGAGCTACTTTGAAATCATTGTATTTTTAGAATTGTTTCAATAGTTCAATTGATCTGTGTTAGGTCTTCTAATTGGTCCACTTGCAGCTAATTTAGAATGAATTGACGACAACGGATCGCGACGTTTTTCCTACGCTAACTTCGCCGTTTCCGGTTTCGATGACACAGCAGCATGCGTATTGCGCGACAGAATCGCGGCGCGGAATTTGCAATGACGTTCCCTGGTTCGGCGGTGCGGCTAAATCAAATTTAAAAGAATGACTCGTACACTTGTTTCACGAGAGGAACAATGGCCTTTTGAACGCTCTTCCCTCGAGGACCTTTCAAGGCGTTTGCTGACATTACGTTGCACTGTTCGGGGCACAATGGAGAATTGTGCCGCCACAGAAGTAGCGCGTTCCTCTGTTCGGAAGTATCGGGGAATTGAAATAGGTTGGAAGACAACTGTTGCTCTTCGCCGCGCCGCGCCATGTCGCTGAGGAAGTTCAACTAATTTAGTCTCGAACGAAATTTCGCCTCGCCTGCTCAAACTCAACTACGTTACTTTTAATCCAGCCGACCGAGGAACCGATGCTGCCGCTTTTGTCCGGAAAGCTAGTCGGAAAATCTATCCGCCTGCTGTTCCCAAATTTGAGTTTGGAGAACGATTAAAGACGTCTCTTCGGTGACGTTCATGATTGAAGTAACTGGTAGCATCTGTTTGGAAGAGAGTGTCTTGTTATACATTTTTTTGTCTGAAGTTCATCAGTTCACATGCTATTACACGAGTGGCAAATGATCTGGAATGACAAGATCTCATCTGTGACGGTAAATCTGAGTAGTAGCGGTCGAACGCGATCGAACGAATTGCATCGTTCGGAAACAAGTGGAACGGACATAACCGCGGAAGAAAGTGGGTTTCGTACTATTCCGTTTTACAACCGCTGTATTTCGTTTAGAAGAATCGGAACTGATTTACTTTGCCCTATAAGTTTACTTTTTATTGCCCGGCCATCTCGCTCGTATTTCATTCTCCTAAACTGTTTTTACTGGGTCCAGGCTACTTTTATATGGCTTATCGATATTTCTATATAGACGCACCGAGGATGATGGAATTTCTTCGTAATTTTTACTGTCCTCTGTAAATCGTATTGCTACTTTCGTTCTGGGCCGAATCGGCCCGAATACTCAAAACACGGTTTCACGATCCGTAGCTTCGATTTTTCGTAAGGTTCGTCCCGTAACCCGCGTTTAACAGGCTTTCTACGGAACACTATAATAGAACAGACTATAGACCAATCTCTTCGGGTCGAAGTTAACGGTGACTCATACGCGGATAATTTATCGGGCACCCTGCGTGCAGTGTTCTATCGCAATCAATAACGATTAGAAGCACCGGGGCGAGATTATAGCCGAAAAATATCGTATCGGTTTAAATCACCGGGTCACTATTTCTACAAGAGGGCTCGAGCGGAATCGTAGAACTCTAGTCATTATTTTAATTGTTGCGAGCACTGCGTCGTTCCACGGGCCTTAATTACAGCTCTGGGAGACCGGCCTGTGAAGTAAAGCGATTCTACTTGCCTGCTGGCGTCCATGCTTGCGAGAACATCCTCTCACCTTCGTCCGATCTTCTTGTTGCGAACCGGTCGTGGCGAAGAATCAATAGGACCGAATTAGCGAGTCCGATAATTAAGGCGCCGCTCTTCGAGCGATTATGGACTGCCAATTCGGCTGTCGACTCACTCGTCAAAAATGTTTCTTATGGTAGTGATCGCACTCGTATTTTCAGTTGCGGAGAGAATAGAAAGTGAAAGGAACAGCAGTTTTGCGGTTGTAAAATCATAGATCCAGTGTTAGAATACTGAGGATCTATCGGTTTCACCTTAAACAGTCAAAAATAGCAGGTAGGATAATTTGCAGAAAATGCCAGGCCGCTTTGGATCTCGCGGGCTCGTTTCAGGGTAATCATAATCGCCGAGGGGTCCCCTCTTCCAGATAATTGCCAAATCCAATAACACGGTTAGAGGGGTGATATTAGCAGATCCCCGAAAAGTCGGCGAATTTAAAGCAAACAAGGGGTGGTAAATGAAATTTAATGTGACAAGGCTCCGGATACACGCGCGAGAACTTGTAGGGGAACGTTCGGACGATATGTCGCGCGAAAAGCAACACCATGGTGCGTCGTCGTAAAACATTTTTATCACAAATCTCGGCGGAATCCCGATTTTCGGCGGTCCGCGTACCGCGTCACCGTTCGTTACATTAATCTGGCCGGCTCCCTTCCACCGGCTCGTTCTCGCGTGCATATTTCGTCGCTGTGCATCAGGTTCGACGCGGCAATTCATTTACCAGTGTACTCTACTCGTTCCAAGCCCGACACGCGTCGATGAACCGGCGCGCGGTGGTTGGAACGGGGCGCCAATGCGCCAAGCTTTCCGACTCGCCTGACAGCCATTGTTTTTTCACGAGGAACGCGACTCCGGTGACCGGGGAACACCGCCGTTTTCGATGCCAGCCAAACATTTTGCTACTTAACCTTCTGCGGATAACCGTGGTACAGTGGGGCAAATGGGTAATCTAGCCCAAGAAAAGTCAGATCAGAAAATAGACAGTGGATGTACAAAGTATTCGCACACGTGTGAATCGAACAACTTGATTTCTGAAAAATTCTTCTTCATACCGTGTAGTAAATTAATTGTTTTAACCACTGAACAAGGTGCGTCCGAATATTAATGGGAGTCGCTGTAAGTGCACGAAGGTCCGCCGTTTAGAAATACTAAACAGAGTTTCCTGGAGCGCCTCTATGCGCTGTGACGAGCCAAATCTAATAAACTTCGGAATCAAGAGAATTATGGCAGTTACCGGCACAGCAGCTGGTTCCAACTCTTGTTATCTTCGATGGGATGTCGGTCGCGTTTCCGCGACTGCAAATTACGCGACGGTAAAGATCAAAAGGGGTGGACAATCGAGTGCTAGTGGCGCGTGTTACGTCAAAGGTCCATCACGGAGCGTTCCGCCTGTTGCACAAATGAGAAAAAGTCGGGAGCATCCCTTGGGTATCGGGGCTGTCAGCATTTTCCATCCAATTATCCGTAATTACAGAGGGTGGCTGGGCAACGGCGTGACCGTTTTCATAATTGGTCGGTAGCTGGAAAACACTGTCGGAATTTCCGGCGTCGTGACGCCGTTTGGTGTCGATCGTCGCTGTCCGAGCTTGATATAATTGGTCGAGGGAAGCGGCTATCGCGTGGGAATAGAATTCAATTTGTTCGATAACCTTTCTGATTATTGAACGGCCGAACTGCGAAAGAGGGCAAGTGGATGATGACCGATTAGCCTGTTATTGAAAGATGAGTTTCTAGGTAACTAAATTGCGGAGATATCGGGGTTAATTCCACGGGATACGGGATCTGTATAGCTTCTCCTATCCGCAGACTCTTTTATAAATAAGATACTTCAATATTTTCTACTTTTTACGAAATGATTTATTCCTAAGCAAATATCCAGGCCTTGCAGCTACATCCTTTTGCCAGCTATAGCTTCAGTCATTTACTCAGTTTTATCGACGTGAATTCCTTAATTAGTACAAATGGATCCAGCGCGCCGACAGCACAGCGACTCGTCGAGGAAATTTAAAATATTGCGTAAGTTTTATTGGCTTTTATTAATTCGGAATGGCGTTTAACGAGGCGTTAGCGGCAATTAACTGCTAATGGTTATCGCTGGAATAAGGATGGTCGCGAAATATCGGCTGCGTCTCGCTTGCCATTTCTTTTCCCTGGAATCGCGAACCTTCATTCATAGCAGCGCGGCACGGTGCTCCGATTTGCTTTGTTCCGCTGTTTCGTTACCGCAAATTTTAGGCCTGCCGTTACAGAGAACATTTATTGTAGCTGTTTATTGTACTCGAAATTCAACGGGGAAACAAAAGGATCGTCGCTGTCAAACAAAACCTTCCATTATGGTGTCCCAGAGCGAACAATGGGCTCCACTGTTAACCCTGAAATTTTCAGCAGACTTCAAATATGCGCCGCCGGTATTTTCCTAGCCTCGCGTGCGCGCGTTTTTGGGAAGCAGGTAATTTCGGTTCGAATGCGCGGTTGATTGATCCGAGTCGTTGAATTAGTTGTATGTCGTGCTTCGGTGCCGGGAGTTATGCAAGCCGATTTTCATCGTCGCGTCGTACGCCACGACGTCGACTTGGTTGTTTGAATAACGTTGTATCAGACGCAGACCTTACTAAAATATGACTATCATTTTTACGACCCCCCCCCTCCGCCCATCCTTTCATTTACATTGAACGCGCCCGCTCTATCGTCGAATATGGCCGCCATCGTAATCGAGCGATGCGCAGGGCGCAAATATTAGTCACATTATTCATAACGCTTCATGAGCATATGGTACTTCCGCGGGCTCTTCGTCTCTTTCCCTTTGCCGTTTGTTATCCCATTGAAACGAATGCGCTGCAGCCTCGAGAACAATATAAACTCGCGCAAATTTACGCGAGGAACGGAGCAAACTTTCAAACCCGCCCCATTTTTAACCAGAACGAAATTTCTGGAAAAGTAAGCGACCCCACGGTCGTTACGGGAACTTGTCGAACATTATAAAAATGTAATCACGCCGGCTCGGCTAGCCGAGGTTTTAATACTTAAATAATTACTTTCATTCTGTCCTACTTTTTCAAGAGAGTCCGCGGGTTCCTATAATATCGTCGGGTCGGGCGAAATTTGTAAATGAACACCGTTGGTCGGTGTATTATCTATGTAGAAAGATAATTTGAACGACTACGTGATTTCAGTTTTACGGGTCGGTGTCGGGAATTTTTAGACTATCAAAATCTTTGTAATCGGTTTATTATTACAGTGTTCTGCTTTCAGATGATAATCAAAATTGAATTTAGAAATATTACGAGTCCGGAGGAGCGCACGCAGCTGGTTCGCACAATACAGGTTTGGTAAAAGTAAATTGGGCATTCTGACGAGGATGGTTCTGATAAATGTAGTCCCACTGCAATAAGAATCAGCTGGATCACCGGTAACAACGAATCCTCGGTCTTCGAATCTTCTTCAAAGACGGTGTCGCGTGAGGCGCGTGCAAGCCGCTCGTTTCTCTGCCGGGAAATTCCGCAACGTCGGTCTAGCCCACTGACGCGGGTCCGACGTCTCGTGTAATTCGCGCCGCTATATTTCACGTGGCGTGGATCCTCGGTCTACGTAGCGACGAGGCTCTTAGACCCTCGACGATTTCAATAAATTATCAAAACAACGTCCGGCCGTCGCGTATTAGCGTGAGAAGGCCAGCAGAGAAGGGATGGCCGCGCGAGCGGACGAGCATCAAGCAGCAATTTGCTCGTACCATCTGTCAAAAAGCCAGCGTCGTATTACCGACCTTTCCCGGCCAATTATGCCTACGGCTGGCTTCGGCGCGCGGCGATCAAGCCGTGATCTACTCGCTTTTGATCCAGCTTTCACTCTAATTGTTCGATAAAAATTATACCAGTCAGAGTCTGACCTTCTTCTTCTTCTTCGCCTGGTTCTACCAAAAGGTGTCCAGAGGCTGGCCACCTCTCGATCAGCCTGCATCTACCCCATTCGACCGTCATTTTGTCTGTTGCTCGCGGTGGGACCTACGTCTTGCAGCTGTTGCCAAAGTTTGCTTCACCGTCGAGGAAATTTTCTGAGATTATGGTACTTCCGATGACGCGCGAGATCAAAATTTACGATCTTGAGTCCTTACTGCCACCAAAGAGTTTGGATCGTTAGTATTCGTCAGACATATATATTGCTCAGCTTTTTTTTAGTGCAAAATGTATTGTACTAAAATGCGAAGAGCAGGTAGACCATTGGGCTCGTAGAAATGAATAAATTTATTTCCAGGAGGCTACTTATTGACTTTTCAATCTGTTTTGTTTAATATTCCATAAATTGTTCTACTTTTAATTATTTTTATCAATTACTCTATTTTTCAATTGATTAATTTAATGATTCGATAAAGACGCTGGGTGTTCAAGTGTTTCGATACAATCTCGTGCTTATTCATTTAAACCGTTTCTTAATTATCTCCTCTCAGACCTGGAAATTCCGTTGCGTCCTAATTTATCAAGCCGGTTTGCTCCCTAATTAGACCAGTTAATTGAGATCCTACTGCATTAAAGTTTGACTGTGTTATCTATATATGCATATGTCGACGTTGCTCGCATCGCATCGCGCAGATATATACGTTCGTGGTATTAATTAATCAACTAACATTGGCGTATCACGGGTATCGATCAAGCGGGATTGTGAGTTGCATCGCAACTGGAATTTGCTATGAATCTTTTTGGGTATCTACTCTTGTATATTCTGCAAAGTTTAGCTACAATTTATTTCAGGTATTTCTCGGTCGAATATTACCCCGTAAACAAATAATTAAAATATGCTGCAATATATATAACATTCTTGGAAAACCGAGCTTGTATACAGATAAATGATAATAACGATTTATTCAGATTTCACAGGTTTTTTATGGAAACACGTGTGTGCTCGCATGAAGAAGTATGCTAAAAAACTCTCGACTGAATATTTCTACAAATTCACGAATTGTGAAAGAAAAAGTCTGAAATGCGAATAATTGTTTCTCTACTGCAAGATTTTCGTTTCTGAAAACCTCAGATTGTACCAACATACTGTTTCGATTTCTTCCACGATCACAGGATAGGGTTAGGATGAGGCTAAGGCTCCATCCGTAGCTCGAAAATATAGATCGTTAACTGTCGTGCGTGGGGGGAGAAACAGATGACCGCGATATTATCTGAACAGCTCGGAACTCGTCTCCAATAAAAACTTGCGAGTCGAGGTCGAAGGGTTATCGTCCCGTGTTGTTTCTAATCCGGTGTCCACAAAACCATATCACGGCGAGCAAACTTTTCGAGCTGGGTGACATGTCACCGAAACATCAAAACACAAACAAACCAGAAATGCAAAGAGTCAATGGCAACGGAGAGTCTGTCAATCTTCGTCCGGTATTGCGCAACAACGGTTCGGGGGTGGTTGGGGGATTTGTGTACACGTCAATCTCGTTCTCTATTTTATTGCATGTATTCCCGTGTTGTTAATCATTGTCCATCGGACAGAGTGGATTCCCGCGGTTCGGCGCCATTTTTCTTTTTCCGGCTGTTAATCGTTCTAACGGGTTAAAATATTTTAAATTACGGAGCCAACGACGCGGACGACGAGTTCGCTCGCGAGCGTGTGCGCGCGCGCGCACGAGCGGACAGGCTGGGGGTAACTCGTTACAATTTGAAGCGCGATTATGTCGACTTGAATGCCAGTCGCTCTCCGGAGGTCATTAAAAATTCGCATCGCCATCCTTAAAGCGAGCGTCGCGGGAATAGAACATGGCGGTAAACCAGCTGGCAGAGAGCGGGGTTCATCGAGATGGAATGTCGCATGCGACGACCACCTGGTTCGTGAATTTGTTTCTGAATGCTCGACACGGTGGTTAGCTAAAGCTTAGACCCCTGCGATCCGAACTTTGAAAAGGCGCGGCAGCCTGCCTCCGAGATGAAGACGCCCGCGGACGTTTGAATTACATCTCTTAGATTCAGCTGAATTCAAGTGTGACCTGTATCCGCGGGCACGGATAAATATATTCGTCGTTCTGGGACAAAAGCCGGCATTTACTTTTAGCTGTACCAACGGACAAGTGTTAACCCGGAATAGAGCACTCGCGGCATCTGACGTACCTGCATAATTTACGAATTTCGCCGTTATTTTCGCTACCCGGCTTTCTAGGAAATTACATTCTACTAGCCCGGCCCGACCCGACCCAACCCGGGCCGACTCGGCCCGCCCCTGTCCCGTTGGATTTGTTTTCGGACACCAGCTGCGACATTCCGAATTGAATTCTTCAGTGGAAAACGAATAATCTCTTGGTCGTAACGCTTAATTCGATCGCAGTTCTTATTTGATTCATAAACTATCACCGACTGCGCTTAATTTAGTACGGTGCTATATCGAGCTAGCTTTTGAAGTGTGTATTACTAAATTTAGATTCTATTGCTACACTGTTTTTTTAAGTTACATCACAACAAAACTACTCTCCCATCACGCCGTTGATCCACTGTGCATAAACTTCACACTTAACGAATCCCCCGAGGTGTCCAAATAAAAATTTTGCTGGTATTTATTTCGCGTGTCTGTCATATATTTGGCAAGTCTATTCAATTATGTGTACTCTGGCGACGATTAAACTGTCAAAATATTATCCTGTTTCTTGCAAAGTAGTATTCGGCTGGACACTAAACAGGTAAGATGTAGTAGGTCCAGTTTGCAAACGAAGTCCCATGGTGTCGGGGGAACGGCTACAACGGTCAGACAGATTTGAAGGAGTTAATGAGCGGTCAGGCTCGGCCTTGTATAATGACTCTTTCGGGCACGATGAGTGATCTAAACAAGGACAAAGAACCGCAGGAGATAGAACGTCGCGCGACGGGAGGCCTCTGACGGTTTTGAGTCCGCTGCCTTCAAATAGAAATATATCCCATAGTCATCAGCAGGCAACCGTCTTTAGCCGGCAATCGAACCAACCTCCGTCATTCGGAATGATCGGCTTCGTAATTAAGACGGTGAGCTGCAAAAAGGCTTTAATTGTTCCACGTAATAGATTCGATCGGGCCTGCGTCTAGACAGCTGCCCATGGTTACCTTTGCTCTCTCACGAAACCTTGCCTATATTGGACACTGTAACGACGGACAATTAACACGATAAGCGAATCTTTGTTAAAAGTATGTTCTAAAAGTCTCTTTGTCAAAGGTCTTTATAGGAGAATTGACATTCGAATTAAAACTATTTTGGAAACAAGTCAGAATAAAGTCGGAGAATATTTAAGACCGTATGGATGTTTTTGAAACGAAGGTGGATAAATGCCGGAGGAACATTTTCCAATATTTTATGAACGCAATCGGCAGCTTGTCGGTACAATTTGACGTTGAATGAAGCCGAATGAAACGGTGGTTCGGTTTTCTGCGAACCTGCAGGTGCGTGGACAGACATTAATTAGTCTAAAAGGTCTCGATGTCGTGTGTCGGACAATTTGGACAAGTAGGTATTCGATATCTGCTTCATTTCACGGAATGAGTTCTCGAGTTATGAAACGAGCGGGTCCGCTGAAGTGGGCTGAGGAAGCAAAAAAAAGAGAAGATCAGCGCATTCCAAGAGATCCTTCAGAAAGTTTTGTAACGAAATAAACGTGTAAAAAGGTCACCGGCAACGCAGGTAATAATAACCGAAGGTGCGTTAATTAATAACGGACGAGCAAATTGAAAGTATCGACCCCCTGACAAAATTAGGTGTTCGACGAGTGTTTAAGAATTTTGAAACTTCGGATCGAAACTTATGAAACGTTTGAGGCGTGCTCAACTTTCGAAACTTCTGAATATTTCAATCTGTTCCACTTGGAAACGATCTTCCAAGCGATTCGAAATTTCGCGGAAACCCGTGAGCAACCTCGTTAAACCGTTTCTGAATATCTAAGGTCCACGATATTTTGTTGTATAAGTTCCCGACAAGTTCCGTTCAGTTACGTAGACACGTACCTGGCGGTTCAAAATTAAAAAAGAATTTGAACCTCACTTCGCCAAGTCTGTGATGAAAGAATGCATCGAAGACAAGGAACATGGACCCAACTATATTAAAAATTTTTAATCCAGCGCCACCTTGTAAATTGTAAGTGCGATTCTCGGAGAGAAACAAGTTGGAACTTCGAGTCTGAGATCAACCCATTACTGTACATGTACACGCTCAAGAACTCTCCTGAATAATTATTGTAATGGAGATAAATTAATTTCAGGTGCTCGCTACGCGACCGTTTAAGCTTGCACTTAAAAATAATGAACTTCCACGATTTCAATAGTTCGAAATGGCTTCTAAGATCACTGTACTTGCAGTATTCGCTACCTCTAACTCCACGAAGCACGTAACCTTTCTACATAAAACTTTCGTAGATCACACGTTACATTTACGAGAGCTTCGCATAAAATTCCGACCGGATCTCGCGTTATTGCAATACTGTGCCAATGTTCCAACCTTCACCGTCGAACGCGTGTACTCGGGCACGTTTCAAAAAGGTACTCAACCGGAGGTTCATGCATACTAATTCAATCCGCGCGCGTATTAGCGGTCGTAAAAGCTTGAATTTCCATTTCACGTGTGTGTCGCACGGAGCTTCTTATTGGGGAGCGAGTTCGCGTGTTTGTTTTAACAAATGTCGATGACGAGTAGGCGAACCAATAGTACATGTGGAGGTATTCGCAGCAACATTCGAAGAAATCGCGGGCTCTTTAACTGGGTCTCGATCGTATCAGGAAGCACGTTTAGTGCCGCTTCCTTTCCGGTCGCGTGTTTGCACGGGGAACACTCTCCCCTCTCGCAAAGAGAGGAAGCTGTAATCGGGAAAATTAAAAGACTGTTCCCATTCTTAAAGCGGCTGGTATTGGCTCGTTCGATGACCCCCCGGCACGCATCGGTTGTCCCCATAAAAGGGGAGTGAAAGAAAACGAGAGGCAAAGCCGACGAAACTGCTCTAAATATTACTTATAAATGGCCGCGCGGGAGTAATTACCGGGAGCCTCGGGCCGGCCGAAAGTATTAAGAGTAATATAAAAGTGGCAAAGTACTTTACAACTGTTTCTAAACTGGCACGGCCGGGACACGATTGTTTAGCCAGTTTTACTGCCCGTAGAAACGGCCCGGTGAACAGTAAATTTTTACCTCTGCCCGTTCGCGCGAGCTTTAGCTTTATCTCGAGGCTCCCTCGCCGCCGAACGACCCATCGAATAGGACTTAATTTGATTCATATTTGCCGGACAAAAATTTACATTCTTCCACTCGAGACGGTTTTAACGCCTTCGGGTCACGTTCGGGGAGTCGGGCACTCGCGAACAGCGGATTTTAATCCCGACTCGGGATATTTGAGACAGGCAAACGAACGTCTCGGGGAATTACTGCGAGGTGTACAATAATTACGACAAACAGTGTCCTCTGCCGGAGACTGATTTCCTATTCAGAAGTACGTGTAGCTAAACGGATCGTTTTTCACATAAACCTAACATTGGTAACAGTTTCTAAATAACATTTTTCAAGTAAATTGTGAGAAACAGATGTTGAACGAAAATGTGTTTCCTCCTCTAATAAGTTCAATAAGTTGAACGTAATTAAATTCTTGTAATGTCTTTACAGGTTTGTATTTCGCGTCTCTTAATTCTATCAGGAAATTAATACAATAGAGAAAAGCGAATTATAAATTATAAATATGAATGCATGGATTGCCTCAAAATCCACAACTTATACAAACAGCCGGAGGACATACATTGTCCAGTACGCATTCTCCGTTAATAATTGATAAGTGCCGTGTGAGTTTGATGATGTTCGTAGAATTTTTAATGCGATTCGTTGTGTAGGTTATATTCGAATAATAGGGGAAACCTGTACCACGGCCACCGCCATATTCTTTTATCGGGGTGCAATTCGCTGCGTTCTGTAATTAACGATGCGAAGCGTAATTAAAACGATACGAAGCTGAATCAATATCGTATCGGTAACACTGGAACTCAGCGGTTTTTACCTAATTTTTACCTGGCCGATTCTCTCGGTTATAATCCACGGATAAAGTAACAAGGCCATTAAAATCACAGAAATCCGATCGATATAATAAATTCCTAATAATTTGCGCACATACTTCGTTAATGTTCACAAAGTCAACAAATTTTCCATATGATACAGATCTAATAATGAATTTCCCCCTGTTAACGATCTTCGCGTAACGTACATTTGTTATATAACGCGAACGGGTGTTTGCGTTGCGCGTTGTGCGTTAAAAATCGAATAATTATTATTTACCTGGTTGCGTGCGCGTGAGAGAGAGAGTCAGGGAAGGGTTCGCGTTCATTAAACAAAAATTAATCCGATCGTTCTTCATCGGTATTGAAATTCTTCGTGGAAATGCTCCGGCAGCCTAAAATATTCAAGTATTAGTCTCCCACTGCATCGCTCTGGCCAGTTTGATCCTTTTTCCTTTCGGCGATCAATTAAAAAAAAAACATTCCAATCGAAATGGCGCAGTCAGGCGGGTATCACGATTAAAACGGATTAATAAAACACCTGAATGGCGGTAGCTCGGCCGCTATTCCATTTCGAAGCGGGTGTGGTCGAGGAAATGAACGAGGAAAAATGTGTCCAGTAAAAATGCACTAGACACCGTGTATACAATAATTAATAATGGAGTCTCGGCGGCGGTCGTTGGGCCCTGTCGTTTCTCATTAGCAGTAACCCCCTCCCGGTTAACGAGACCCGCAATGATAACGATTTGACGGCCGTGCGATTAATAGAATATTTGATCGGGCGCACTGCATGCCGGACAACGCGTGTGCGTGCTCCCTCTCTCTCCGCGTGTGTCTCTCCGTTTCTCTTTCTACCGGGTATACACACCGGTAGAAATAGAGGGGAATTTACCGCCGCTTGTTAGAGATACCCGTTAGAGGGGAGAGATTAATGCGAGCAATTGCAGGCTTGTGTTAATTGATACAGCCTAATCACCATCAGACGCAGCGATGGCCATGCAAACTATATAGCGGACTATAATAATACAGGGAGCTGCTTGATAATGCTTCGTTCAGTACCGACTCGATGTTCAATTATTCGTTTACCATCGGATTAGTAGATTCCATGAACGCTGCTCTGTTGTGCAGGTAAGCCGAGCTTATTCTGGGTTTTCCTACCCCAACGGCCTACTGTAACGTGTTGAAAGTTCCGCGATCGTTGTACCCGATGTGCCCGTCGATGCAGTCTTGTTTCTACTTCGACGTCGATAGGTCAAAGCATGCCGGAACTAGTAGAATAGTCATCGGCTCTTAAGGCGGAAACGTTTCTTTGAATTCATTCCGAATTTCTTGATAGAATTGTAGCTACTGGATCACAAATTATTTGAGTAGAAATGTCCATGGTAAACGTTTACAAAAGGGAATCCAGCGCCGAGTGTCCTTAAACTTTTTCCTATACATATACCCTTCGCTCTTTCGTCAATATTTATCGTGTCCATTTCAAATACAATCTCCATTTAAAATCATTGTAATGGGTTAAAAGTAGCACTGAAATATTTTACGATTTTTTAGATGTTTCCACCTTTTTTAACGCGATCTCATTTTTGTCAGAAATGCATGACGGCCGCGGTCTATTTATACTAATAAAACAGAAAATTAATGTATTATAAGGCAAGGGGTTAGATGACGCGTGAAAATGAGAATTTGCATAGAGACCGGCAGTCTAATTATTAATTATAGATTGCACTGCGTGTGCATTGTTCAGGAAATTGTTAAATTTATATTGTATGAATTAAATCAGAGTTGGTATTCGCAGATGCTATTCGATTAGAGAGGATCCAACTTTTGCCTGAATTAATACAAACTGTATTAAATTAATCTATATATTTCGGCAAGTTCCGGTCAAATTGACCAACACACGAGAATTAAATAGGAAGAAATTGAATAAACAAGAGCACAATGTTTTCTTGTGCGGCGTTAGCACCGAATGAATATCAAGTTGACACGGGAATGGGGCGTTGTTCTTGAACAGGCCAGACTTATGCAGTCATATAATTAGTCTTTTATGGTCGGACGAAATGTGGGCTCTGTTTCCGCGAAAACAAAGGAAGAACAAAACGGCTTACTCGATAACGGGCGCGAACGATACATTAAGATGCGGTAACAAGATACGGAAACTTAACGAGATACTCATCAACCTGTTTTTATCGGCATTTCTCCGCGTTATCATTTTATCACCGTGTCGACGGTAATGGTGTCCACATTCCTTTCGCGCGATCACAGGCTGGTCTAATCCTGATATAATATATAGATAAAGAACAATTTGTCGGTCGACGATGGCTTTTAAACCGGGCCAACGTAAGAAAGGGCGGGTAATCAAAGTTCCTTTCGGAGTTGTTACCTTTCTGGCCTACCGCGGGGAACTTTATCGCTTTGAGCACGCTCATTGTCGAACAGTGACTGGCCATAATCGAGGAGAAAGTCAGCGGGCGATCGCCAAGTGATTCTATACGTTCGTTGTGCAAGGGCATACGAACATTTATGAACGTATCTTTTCATTAATCTCCCGGCTCCTCAGAGGACAATAATGATGTTTTGAGCGGAATGTCTAATTGTTACTGTACAAATATCCATTCATCGCCTCTCTTATATTCCTTCGAAGCGTTACCTTTCCCGGCGTAATTAATAATTGTAATTATTCCGCGAATTGTTGGTCGAACGTTGAAGACCACCCATCTTCGCGCACAGCTCTACACGCTGGCATAATTCGCAATAAAAAATTATGACATTGTACCTTTTATCGTGCTGGAAGGGGATGGGCATCTTCACCTAAGAGGATCTAGAAATACCGAAGAGAAAAAATTATTTCAAAAGAAACATGAAACTCACAGTTACGGGAGACATCGTGAGATCTGTATAATATTCATTGCACCCGTTGAATTCTGTATATGTATACCGAGAACGTATGCAAGTATAATACTTCCTGCAAAATGTAGGGACGCGGTCGACAAAATTGCAGCCGGCAGGAGATCGAATATGATATTCCATCCGTTGCAATATTCTATAGCGGGTATCGCGCATTAACTAAACTGATTCTAGAATCACGGTGAATTACAGCTGTAAATAATAAATTCCGCACATTAACTAATCGGATGCGACCCTTCGGAACTACAGCGGTGGTCATCGGAGCGTCGCCATTTTGGTCCCCGTACAATCGGTTAAACGGCTGGCTTTACATTTCGCGTTGCATGTTTCATTTGGCGAATAGGTAGGCGGTGGCGATTAGCGTGCGTCAAGTGCACTCGACTATGTAAACATTAGTCCATGGGCGCGCGTGCGGTGCCGTATTAAAAATTTTTACATCGGTGTACACTTGGAATTTGATTGTCCGGGCGAAACAAGCACAGGAAATAAATATGCAGAATTAACGACAGCCACGTTTTTCGAAGGCGCGTAGAAATATGTACATATATACACAGAAGGCCCCCTCGTATCACGTATTGTCGCACTGCAGCGGCGACGTCGTTTGCAAACATAGCTCTTAATAACGCGCGTTACAACGAGCCAGGTGCCCGGCAGCTGTAATCGAAAAACGTTCATTATGCGAGCCGCAATGAATTCAAATACGCCCGGGAACAAAGTTGACCCGATTAAGTTCGATCTACACGCGAGAACAATCTGCACCCCTGGCTTCATAAAAATTCGCAACAACCTGCTTCCACGGGTTTTATGGCAGCGGCTTTAACGAGCCTCGTTTTCCTTTATACACAGTGCCTAATGTCGGAAAGCCTTCTGCATCAGAAGGTTCTTCATTTTACTGCTACAGACATTGAGGGGAAGGGGCACTTTTATCGGCGATTTTCAAATAAACACACTCCCTCGTTAACAATCCCAAACTGGTACTGTAATTTAATGTAACGCTGGCTGCTCCTTTTGTAATACTTTCGTAATTGTCTGATTTGAATATGTTTGTTCAATCTATTTCTTTTCTTTAAGTTGAAAGAATTGTTTGGATATATCAGAAATAAGACAAATAAGGGTAGACAATTTAATTTAATTGGTCAGTTTCTGGCGAGTTGATTAAATAAAAAGCCACTGCGCTAGAAATAGTAAAGAAATTAAAATATCTTCAAGAAGTGTCATCGAAAGTATGTTTTACGAAATTTATCAAAAATCCAGCGAATAAACATCATCTAGTTAGTAGAGAAGAATGATTGGCTGTCAATGGTTACGATGATTAAAAACGGAATTGATTGACCGAATAATACTACCAGAGATATTTAAATTTTTACATTTCACTGGAGTATTTGCCACATTCATATTCATCAAAAAATGTTCTTATATTTAATACCACGTAATTCTGACGATTTTATCAACGGGATAACTATAGGTTCGGTGTTCCGTTTACCTTGACACAAACAGCTCGCATGCGTGACAGGATATTTGGATAACGCGGTATTCGCATAAGAGGGGTTTTACTCAATTTAAAACACGAATTCTCTTGACCGTTAGCTTATGGATACATTCGGTAAAGAAGAAAGATACACTCCGGACAACTAATCTCAACGAATATAAAGTGGTTCTCCGGCCAAGTAGCTTACGCTGTTATAAAGAATAAAATATGAAGACGGAGCGAGAAGCGCAGATGGTGGTTCAGAAAGTTTTTAATGAGAAGACGAAGCCACGGACCGGATCTTTCAATTATGAAAGAGTTAAAAATTAAAACCACGGCCCGCTTGTAATGCATTTCCTTATCGCGCGGGTTAGCGCGATCGGCTTTCCTGGTTTGCTCCAGATTCGTTGGCATTCTTTGATCTAGCCTGAGTAGCTCACGCTCCTCTTGTGCTTCGCTTTTCAAACCGATACAAAAATTATAATCCTCTTAAAGTTATCCCGACTCTTGGGATAATTCGATTACGTTCGTTTCTCTATCCCCGTTCACCGTCGAATTACAATGCTGCAAAAGTAAGCGTCACCTTTGCTCTAATCCACGGGAACGAACCCATCTTGCACTTGAATTATGCAATTTGCCTGTCTCTTGCATTATTGATACCAATCAAAAACGTTCTGCAGCTCCGTACAACTTTAAAGCGACATACTTTTTAACCGCAATCTGATGAAAGTATCGTTTCACATTTGTTCAATTATATACAGAATAATTAACAGAAATTCGGACTGTAGAGGGTCAACTTTGAGATTAAAGACTGCCAAATTCGCAACGCAGATTTGAGATTATGCAAACGACTAATCTTTTTTCCTGCTTTTTGGAAATTCGACGAGGCACTGAATACACAATGCGGTAATTGAGTTGCAAACAAATCGGTCACGGTGGAAAATAAAGCATCGTGAAAATTAGTAGCGACGCGATGGCGGTATTCGGCAGGCAAATGTAAACGCGGCCGAAGGAATTCGTTCCGCGGCATACAGTCCGCTAAAGAGTCTCAAATAAATAATT
Source organism: Lasioglossum villosulum (assembly GCA_963971365.1). Taxonomy (NCBI): domain Eukaryota; kingdom Metazoa; phylum Arthropoda; class Insecta; order Hymenoptera; family Halictidae; genus Lasioglossum; species Lasioglossum villosulum. The sequence goes on from OZ020495.1 coordinate 7,168,162, forward strand.
AACAGGCACGTTTGCGTATTATACAGCGCGGTGTACGTGGCACTGGGACCATCGGTGTTTTAATTTTTAATTTACATCCACCCTCCTCATTACCGGAAAATTGACACTGACAAAGTCCTTAATTATCCTTCAGCCTTTTAATTACCGGCACGCCTGCGAAACGCTGAAGGATTTGATCGATCGGCTTCGCTCGCACAACCTCGAAGTATTTCCAACACTGGCTTCTAATGATCCCTTTTTAGGTAATAATTTATAAGTACCGGCGAAAGAAACGGTTATCAACTGGACAAAATATCAGAAATTGACTCGTTAACCTGGAATTTATTTTGGGGGATGCGAATCTGGTGGTATCCGGTTGCAATGCTAATTTCGTTACATCCACATCAATTTATCATCGCGACACGATTTAATAATTAATATTTTCAAATATTTTCAAGACTATCTACACAAGAAACGTGAGTCTCAGTGTGTGAGTTTCAGCACACCGATCTCTTTAACGTAATAAACCACTGTGTACAATAATTGATTGGACAGTCGGACGTCCTGAACAATTAATTCTCCGTGACCGATACAGGAAATAGTATTGCGGCAGAAAGCCAAGTGTGCAAGAAGCCGCGATGCTGAATCATTAGTGTCAACTAATTTCGTGGAATATTAAGACGTCATCCACTATTTCAACGTTACATCACCACGAACATACCACGACAAACATTCGTCGAGATCGAAGATCATTTGCCATCTGCATCGGTGGGATCAAGGGACAGGTGCGTCAGATGCAGCCAGGGATCTAGAAGAAGGAGAACCGAACTCGATTGTCCTGCATTCTTCCTTACGCCACGTCTCGGCTGATTTGAATCTGGCTGCGTATCTGTGCCCGGTGGAACCACAATTGAAAAAAGGATGCGGGGCAATCTAAACCGTACCGAATTGCTCAAAACAGGTGTGGAGATGTGGAAAGCGATCCGGACAGGTGACGACACACGGCGCGTATCCGCGTGTTCGTCGATCGATGACAGAAGCGAGAGTGACCATCGTCGAGCGTCGCGTCGCGTCGCCTCTCTACCGGTCACCGAGTAGAATCGTTTCGGCCCCTAGGAGGAAGGGTGCGAGTCGAGTGGGGAGGTGAGATTACAAGGCAATAGCGCGACGTGCAATCACGAGGACACACGTGAAGGATCGACATCGTGGCCACGCAGCCGGTTCTCCTTCATTCGGCTCTCCCGATAATAATTAGACGCTGTCTGGCCTGAACTGCCCGTCCTGGCTCTAGCTTGGCTGACATGCCCCCGGCGTCCTTTACCCTAAAGCGGTATGTACATATATACATACATACCATGTGCCCTCGCTACACCAGGTACCTGTCTGCACTTCGTAGATTGTGTACGATCGCGCGCGATTTCGCCGGTCAACGTTGTAATCAATGGGAATTGCGGAAAAGGATTGGTAGGTACGAGCAGTCAGCAGATATTCGATGATCGGTGCTCTTCTTTTACACATCGGCTCGCGTAGGCGAGCTCCGCGACCCAAAGTGCATGGTTCCCTTTTCGACCGCGTGAATCTCGACTGGACAGACAAATTGGGAACGCTCCCTCGGTGTAGCCTTGTCGATTATCTTTATTTCGCTCGCAACCTTGGACATTCTTAAACCCCTTTATCGAATATTTTAAGATTGATAACGGAAGGTCCAATCATTAGCTGCGACGTGTTTGCATACATTGTCGATCGCATTCTAGAATTTGAATGTGAAGGAAAATATTACGAAGTCTAAATCATCAAGAAATTATTGTAACATACGCAACATCGTATAAAGTTAACTATGCAGAAGCAAATTGCTAAACGTCGCCAGGATAAATTCCCAAGAATTTGATCATTTTCGCAACGGGTCCTCGCTTAAACTGAGAGCAGACTTCCGGGGTGGAAACCACGGTAAAATCAAGAACAACCATACAGTGATTGCAGTGACAGTCGGCGCTTTTGCGCTGGAAGAGTTATACGTACGCTAGACACCTACGCGCACTGTCACTCGATGAAATATCGTGCGCGCGATACGCGGACGCGCCTCCCGCCGGCTGGAATCACAGTATACAGATTTCGCAATGGTGTTCGTGACAGCTTAGCCTATTTCGTAGATGACAAAGTGGTTATCTATATTCTTGTCCGGTAGCGTCGAGTGGCCATTAGTCTCCAATCAAATCCGGCCGGGATAAAGCGGCCGATATGTTAAGTATAAGGAGTCTTGACGTTTCGATGTAATGATACGATCGAGAGTTGTTTCGCGTCTGCCAGGATGCGCTCCTACGAATCCACTTTATTTGCTTGAGGACCAGCCTTTTGCATCGTGTTCATATGTATTATTCGCACGTTTGATATTTCCTTGTCCCCCGTAATACGCGTAGGTCCATTTCCGGGAAACATAGTGCGCCAGTGATTGTTGTTGGTGAAGCAATTTCGCTACCCGCACTCCGATGGCAGAGTGTAACGGGGACTGCTAACCGTGTGTTTACATTTTGAGTAGGGGTTATCTGAATTACCTCTATAACAAGAAGCACTGGCGCATGGTGCAACCACCTGCACGGAACACCTGAACTTCGTCCAGTCTTTATAGTAATTTATTGCTCGATGCATTCTGTTTGTTGGGACCTGGACATTTCAATCTTCACTTATGTATGAACATTTTGAACGGTACAAAGATTTTTATCAATCATTTCTTTACTGGAAATAACGGACGAGATGTAACAATTTTAAAAAAATTGTAAGGTTCATTGTCGATACAAAGATTCAACGATTAAAATATTAATAATTTATAAAAATGTTTGGGAATTATAAAACGCGACAGAGTCTAAATTTTATGTACTCGACCACATACTTTTGACTATAGATATACAAAGACAGTCTATGTAAGAAAGAATCGTTTCATAGCTTCTCAGAATGACTACCCGCGTTCTCTCCCTAGAATTGGTGGAACGGAGGGGTTGCTTGTAACAATTTAAATCGCGCACCGCAATGTAGCGAGTCCGAATTGAATCGTCGGACCGTGGTATTCGACGGCGCTCTAATTCACTTCCTATGTAATCTTAATAATTCGTCCCCCTAGCCTGAGAGAGGCAAGTTTCGCCGAAGTTTCGGATGGAAATAACGTTTTCGCGAAATTAAACAAATTCCGGGGAAACTAGTTGATTTAATAAAGCATCGCGGTGAAGTATGATGCGGAGGAATCTCTCTTTCTCCCCCGCTTTCCGTTTCACAGAGTGTATCGGCTAGTTTACGTTTCGCGGAGAATTCAAACTGGAGGATGCGGCGAGGCGAGAAGGACAACAATGTCTCCCTTCCCAAAATCTCAAATTCAGTAAAATAAACAAAATATGTAGATGTTTTCAGATGTACGATAAAATAAAAAAGATATTATTGAAACGATCAGAAAATTCGATGACAACATTAAACCTCAAACGTGGAAATAGATATTATATATTGATATGCAGTTTATTGGATAATGTGGCTAGAAAAGTGCTTACAACAAATCCCCCGTGCCAGAGATTCAGCCACGGTGCGGCGGGGGTTTTAAATGCGACGTGACCCAGAATGGGCGCCATGAGAATGGGGACTCTAATAAATGAATATTAAGCACTTGTACCACGTTGAAAAGTATTTCACGAGCCACTATCACGTCGTTTATAAGCGTCGAATAAAGAAATGAACGGGACGGGACGATCACGCGCGAATACGAGCGCATTAGAACGACGAAGAGAGCGAGAGAGAAGCGAGAGGCGAGTCATCGATATCGATGTTCGTCGGGGAAGAGTCGGGCAGAGTTGAAATGATAATGAAGAAGGGACTGAAAGGCGAGGGAAATTCCGGTCAGTTATTTCGTTCCATCGATATCCTTCCGATTTCCTTAACGGTGGTCGCTGTATAGTTTCGCAGTCTCGTAAACGATGAGATGAATTCCAGAACTTGAGCAGACGTAAATTATCCGTCACGCGGCGGACTCGATAATAAAAGAAAAAGAAGGAACGGCAGTCGCGTAATGAACCCCTCGTGAAGTTCGTCATAACCGAATCCCCGACGGAACGAGATACGAGCAGCCGCTCTGGATTGCGTGTTGCTCAGAAGATCCATTTGGGGGGTCTCAAAATTTATCGTTTCGATGGGAGACGCTTGAACCAAATCCCCCACGGGAATCGTCTATTTCCCGACTAGAGCACGAACGCCGATGTGTGAACGGTCACGAGATTTCAGATTGAAAAATATGCTACTGATTCATCGAGCACGAATTAAAGGATATTTTGATTTTCAACTTTCGAAGATCTATTTCTCTGTTGCGTTTTCTTTATGTATAACTGTTCTTGATCGTGTATATGTTAAAAATTGTACGTAAATTATAATATGAACTAATACAAATCAAGTGTTTTTATATTAAATGAACAATTTGTTTTGTGCATTCGTCGACGGGGAGCGGCGAGATACATTGAAAAACATTACGGAAAGATTCTAGAGAAGTAATCGAAACCAGATAAATGTCACGCGAAATTCGATGCCGTGCAGTAACAAAAGCAAACACAAAGGGAACGATTGATTTTCCGGCGAAAATAAAGCTTTCAACAAATTCATCCAATATTCTTTCTCGTTTCACGGTATCCAGATAGTGATTAAATTTTTTTCTTTGAAGTTTCAATAATTTATTCGCGTGTACATATTTGTCATTTAACGCAACTGGGAGACGTGCCGGTTCTCCATTTCCATGATAATTAAAACGGCCCCAAAAATAGTTCGATAATAGAAGAGTGGCCAGAACAAGTTTAATAAAACGACGGGGCGCGATGGCGTTTAGAAAAATAGTAAAAGGAATCATTGACACCGAATCTTTGCTGGCCGAGGAATCTTGGTGCTGAAACGGTAACATCGCAATTATCTTTAACCATGTGGCAATTTCATAGTGAAAAGGTAGAACGAAACTTTCGTGGCGGGCTATTGTTTAAGGTTGAACACTTTTAGGAGCAGCAGCGTACCGGCAGTCAAGAAGAAAAGCACCCGATTGCTCAAAAGACTCCGGGCTCGCCGAATTTCCAATAAAGCCAATAACTCGGCTTTATGTAATCCGCATAGCCCCCGGCGATTTAATTGCGCTTTGATGGGGAATTCTTTGGCGCCGTGGCGGAGCGGCACGGCGAACCGGTCTTTCTCCCGGAATCTTCTTAAGCCAGTGGTTTTGTTGCGATTCGCTTTGCCTGCTTTTCGGCCAGGCTTCAAAGCTGCCATGGATTGTTACCTCCTTTTGCTATTAATCATATCTGTGGCCATAAGAATTTTTCTAATTGAAAGGTCACGGCAATTTTGGACCCCGCACAAAGAAACGTCTTTCACATTTTTCAATCCTTTCGTATTTAAATTGGACTCGACAGAGACCTTTACATTAAGAATTGTTATGCAATGTAGAAAATGAAAAATAGAAGATTAATAGAAGACTAATTGTGCTGACTTCTACAAATAATTCAACTATTCTGTGTACGAGTCAGTGCACATTTATCCACAAAAATTCGAGCTTTCCCAATAGTTTCGTTTGGAAAATCGTCCGACATTTTTTAAGACAAGAAGACCGGTGGAATGAAACGTTCCTTTCCGAAGAGCTCACGAAGAGAATTTAGGTTACACCGGGTTTCCCGAGCCGGAGCGTTGTTAATAGTGGTTACAGAGGAAAGCACCGGTTGGTTTCCGATGGTTGAACCACGGTAGGTGGATTCGAGCTCGTATAATCTCGGAGGCAGCCGCCCTTCCGATTCTTGACGTTCCGCTGCAGCCCGTGCTTCCTCCTTTCATTACGATCCTCGGCAGTTTTGGGTCCTAATCGAACCCTCTTTCTTCGCTCGGCCATGATTCCTTTGAATGGCCGGGTCCGGATCAAAACGTTCCGCCGAGATTCGTTGGCCGCGCAATTCCGTCCGAACCTCGGAGTCGGAGCCGGATCGAGAAAGGTGCGCGCCGCAGGACAGTGAATTAGTGCGCACCGAAATTCTCGTGATTTAATCAAACGCTTGATTAAAACCGGAATTTGTTCAGCGTTTAACGGTGAAACTCGAATCGACCAATTGTATGTAAATCCCGAGCGCAGCCGCCTACCGCCGCCTGCCGCCGTCGATGCACCGGGGATGCGCTTCGGCCGATGCTCCGATTGGCGTTGCACTCGTATCCGGCGTAACTCTTGAATATTTTATTCGCCGTTCGAATTTCACGAAAAAACATCATCGATTATTAGCAACGATAGCGCCGCGCGACGACGCGACGTGGCAGTGCGGCCGCTCCCGTCGAAAATTACGCGCGGAATTTTATTGCGTTCCACCTTCGACCCCTCGAGCTCCGTGCGTAACGTGATTATAGCTTTAAACAACGATCAAAGATAACCCTCCGCGCGATAGATAGACACTCATACATAAAACGCAGCTTTTTTCCGGCGGGCCGGAATAAACCGACGCGGCGACGAGAAAAAGAGGGGAAGGTAATCCCATCGGCCGATCCTCTTCGCTTTATTAAAATAGGGGCTACATATTGCCGTGCCGAAAAGCCCGAAAATGAAAACTCGATATGGACCAGGAAGGGGGATATCGAAAACCAGCCTGGTTACCTCCGTCGTCTATCCTGTTTTCCCAATTTACCGAGCAAATGGACCACGTTAATCAACCACCGAACCGTACGCAACAGCATCCACCGGCGCTTTTCGTTTCTCAACAGAACAGCGCACGATCTCCCGATTTAAGCTCAAACGATTTTAAGGTTAATCATTGTTCCGATGGCCCCGTATAACTCCGTCGCCGACCCTTCCACAAACCCATGAGCTCTACTTTTCCCTTCCGATGCTGAATCCGTCGAACCCCTTGCTGTGCTGTGGAGACAAAACCGTCGAGGCTCGCGATTCCGTCGCGTTTACCCCAATTTATATGCTGACCGTAAGCCGACTTGAATACCACACGTAAAAACAGCCCCTTCGTCTATCGCTTGTTAGGAAAGTCCCTCTCTTTATCCGTCGGTTCGACATGTCCACGCCCATTCGATTAGGGGTGTACACGATCGATCGTGATAATTAAAAGCCCCTATCAATCCGCTCCCCTATTTTCCGTTTTTTTTTAGTCGGAAGAACCTTATCGCGATTTTAACTCCCCTTAACTAACGTGAAAGCGAAATTTTCGCCTGCCCTTTGTCACCCGTCTTCCCGAATGTCAACACGTGTAATATTAATAGCTGCTGAAATTAGAGGACGTTTATCCATTTACGTGTCCCAGCTGCAAACATAACACGATAAATATTTTAGTCTGCTTGTTAGTTCAGATTGGATTACACAATTTCAAGGTGACCTTCACACTTGGAGAAGCGATATTTGAATATTATTCTTGGCTTTCTTAAGACACGACTAATCTAAGTTTATCATTTGAATGAAATACTGAAAATTTGTCTGGCCACGTGGACGTATCGTTGGATATGCACCATTATTGGCTTCGTCAATAGTGTCACGCGAAAGAAGCAACGATGACAACGATGATGCGGCGGTTGATGGAATCGGACGTGGCCGGGATTTCGCGCAATTGGTGCAGAAATTGTTAGACGTCAATCGGGAGAAGGATTTCCTTAGCGCGACTCGGTAATTTCCCTAAGGCACCGTTCGATCAAATACACGGTCCGATATTTCCTGTAGCGCTAGCGCCGATGTTGCATTCACAGCGAACAGAAAATTATCTCTTACGTCTAGAGCAGATCCACACCGGATTCCGTTTTGTACGATTGTGCTCTAGGATAGATCAGATTTGTATATCTCGATCCTCTGTATGCTTGAACCACTGTGAATGATCCTGTGAAAAATTCCTGTAGCGTCGTTGACTTTGTTTCGGAGAGTATTTTTAGCGGTGTGAGTTTTTCTAAATTGTGAATGAAGAATCTCCTCTGGATCAAAGTCTTCTCTCGCCTCTACTTTTCCGATCTACTGTAGAATATCGCAAGAGAATGAAGAACCGAATCTCGTCAGCGATCGACGGAGCTCTCTCCCTCTCTCTTTTGGAGATCCGTCTCGCATTACACCGTAGAAAATCGGCGAAAATCCCGCACGTTCGATCGTCGAGAGAGATAGGGGAAAACGCTGCGATTCGTATTCCACGGCGAGTAACGCGTTCGGCAGCGACGGCACAATGAATTTCGAGCACCGAATCTCGTACGCCTTCGCTCCAAACGAAGAGGACTCCGGGGCCGGGGCACTAAATCTCTTTCGCAATCGCCGAGAGTGGAGGGGAGAAAAATTGCCGGCCGCTTGGATTTCTGAGGTTAAGGTGGCGCGGATGGCCGTGGTAATTGATTCCCGTTCTTTTACGTTTCGAATCTCCCCACCGTCGTTTATTAACTCCGTGAGGCTCGCGTCGCCATTGGCGCAGGGTAACTCGTCGGGCGCACGCGACTTTCACTCCTCGCTCCTGATTGGTCTCGTTCCCGATCCCGCAAAGTGGATAATTTCCCGGGGAAAATCAGTCTGGAACACGAATTTTCACCCCGATAGAAAAATCCGCTCGATTCCGGCGCGATGTCGGGCATTTAAATGAAATTCCGAGCGCGTTGCAAAAACCGTTCGAATAATATGTATGATAATAATACGCGCGAATGAATTTTCCATAGATTTCGCCCGGTAATCGATGTCCCCATTTACACAGGCCACTCTATCATGACCTGGCACCGAATCAGACGGCTTTAACTAGATCTCCATCCACCGCTGGGACTAGATATAGGTGATTACATCAACCTCTGCAGCTTCTCTCTGCTTAGTATTTGCACAACGGTTCGACGTGTGCCGGTACCTGGACGGAGAGAGAGCGAGAAAGAGGGACGGGCACCTCCGAAATTCACTGAGGGATAATAGACGTTCACGTAGTGCATAAATAAATCGTTACGCGATCGTCTTCGCCCGTTGCCGATACAATTTATCGAATGTTTAATGCACGCCGAAGCACTGAAAAATTTGCCGGGTATCCTGATCGATCGGGAAACCGTGTCTTGAATGTACAATGGACAAGAGGGTCCTGCCAGTTTAATTTTTCATTCGCATAGACTTCATGACGCCCCATTACTCCCCTTACCGTGTGTTTATACTCGTCGAGGCGGAAGCTTGATCATGAACGACGTGTGGGCGGAAGGCTCGCGAAAGACATTGATCAAAATTATCTACTCGGATTTTCTTCGATATCGTCGTCTTCAAAGTACTTCCCTTTAGTATCTAAAGACACGCTTAATTCAGTGTCATTTTCATTGTATAGCTGCACTTCCTCACAAGTGCGATTTGACTTCGACAATGTGTTAATACTACAACGCACACGTCAGAATCACAATGAACAGTTTGCTGAAAGCAGGTTAGCAATTAAACGCCGAAAAAATCAGTTACGTGTCTTTGGGCTCAACGGATTAGCGGACGTCACAATCTCGGTCGAGCTTCGCGGAGCGTTTACCCGCGAACCGATTGAAAAAAGCCGCGGCTTCATTTTCCGGACGGGAACGTCCGCACAGGAAATTTCGCGCGATCAAATTGTTCGTTGTAAGTGGGCCGGGTACACGCGAAAGAGTTGATAAGCCGTTGTAGCGCGTCGCGCAGTAGCGAACGCGGCCGGACAGGGTCCGGGTGGAAACCGGCTCGCGTCGATCATTAATTTTTCATTCCCCGCATCGCTACGGTTTCACTCGGAACGCGGCGCTCTTCTTCTGTCATCCGTTTGATTAAAGTCTTCATATTTCACGAACCTGTTCCGGCGCCGAGCGTGTATACGACACTGAAGCATACAGGCAAAGGGAGGGGCTCTCGCGCCCATTGCGTTCCACGGGTATCGTTCAGCGGAACTGTAGGCTCTGCCCTGGAACGAAACAAATGGAAGCGAAAGGGGACTGAGCCGAGAGAGGCCAGAGAGAAGCGCGCCCGGTATCAATGGTAATGGCTGTCCGAGCGGACTTATTTAGGAGTGCATACGAAATTATGCACGAGCCGAGCGAGACAGCTCGGTGTAGGGGCTAGGAACCGAGAAAGACAGAGGGAAAGAGAGACAGAGGATAGCGGGACGGGTCGGGCCTCTGCCTGGAGAAAAAGGAACAATAGCTGCTGCCTGGGCTGCTGCGGCGGGCCACGATTTGACAGATGTCAAGACAAAGTGAGCGGAGTGCTCGGTTAGCCTCCAGCCCGGAAAGGGGTGCTCGATATCAGACCGTGTGTTACATTTAAATGATTGATGAACGCGCTCAATGAGAATCACAGCTGGGTCACACACATATCTTCCCGTGGTCGAGACCCGGGACCACCGAGTCTAATCCATGGCCAGCCTGGAAACGCAACATGATGTAGATGTCTCGCTATATGCGCCTTACTGATTATGCGGCCAGGACCGATGGAATCCAGGCAATCGAGTCCACCGAAACGGCCCGATATTCGGCTGGAGCTATTGTTCCTAGACCTGGGACGTTTCCAGGAACTGGACTCGTTGACTTTTTCTTGCGACTCCATAAATCCGCCGAAGATTCAGTATTATCATAACGGGTTGGCCCGCGACCTGTCTCGGCTTAGTTTTTCTATTACGGAGATTCTTCTTGCATAATGCCGTCGAAACTTTGGCTACCGCGGGAACGCGGATAAAACATATATCACGGGATTCTCTAGCTCTCTCGTTCCCTACAAATCATTTATTTTCCCGACTATTTCGGGACGATGTAAACCCAAGTTTGGGCTTTGGCTAGAATTTGTTCGACTGAATCCGCTGCTTAAATATCAGTACCCCGAGAACGTTCCTAATTACTGAAATTAGATAAGCTCGTAAACAGAAATGAATTTATAGATTTATTAAAGAAAGATTATACATTTTTCACGTTTTGAAGTACTTGGTGTTGATTCCAGAAAGAAATTTGTTTTAACGAAGAGAATCATTTTATTTATTTGAAAGTCTTGCAAAGCCAACTTTGGACCAGGCAATCCGGTTCTCTTCCCACCGATCGGTATCGTCGGTCGGTGGTATAAGAAAAACAAGTGCAGACCGGCGTGAAATTGATTCGCTCGGCGGCAAACGGCTGGAGGATATGAAAAATAAATAGCATTTCCATTGCATAATATTCCGTGGGGCAATCGGCTGGTCCAAGGTAAATTGATTCTGGCGTTAAACGAGAAATTGGGGTCAGAGTTAATTAATCAGGTTATCGACCAGAATTCCGGCTCGAAACGATTGACCGGTACCGGGGGACGCGTCCACGAGAACTCAATCGCAATGGTCGTGTCTGCCTTTCAAGTTCGACCGTAGACGCGCATCACTGACGGGAGAAAGAGGTGTCGGGCCAGAATGCAAAAAGAGGTCGTCGTAGTATGCGAGGAACGCGTTCCCTACCTGGGTGCATCGTCCTACGCGATATCCCCGGATAGGCACGCACGCACGCACGCGTTTTACCAAGAGATTGATTAGAACCGTTGTCTCTATTTGAATCGTGAATCCATCCTCAAAGACAAATGAGCGTCGCGTCATTTATGTGAACGAACCACCCGTGGTTGCACAGCTGGCCGCCTTCCTCCATCACGGATATTAATACGCGGGTATACGTCATTTCGCTGCGTGGTTGAGCAATGTTTATCGTCCTTGCAGATCAATCACGCGTCACGGCAGTACACCCAATTGCTGTCTGATCCCGCGGTTATCCTTGTTCGGGACCACCACGCTAGAGAAAATCATTTCACGCGGATTATCGTTAACTTTTACAGAGTCCGACGCTGCTTTTCCACGATTACCGGATACCCGCTGCTCGACGAATAGCCACTGTCCCAAGACACTCGAGAATAATAAAAGCTATTAAGGATTCAAGTTCATTCTGTGCCTCTCCGTTCAGTCAATCATGGATCATTCGCAATTCTCAGTTTCAACAAAAATTCTCTCCAGGGAAGTACATGATGTCACGTTCCGAGAACTGTCCCATCAATGTACCGATAGTTGGGTGTACCAAGAACATAAAAATTTACAATAATAAAGGACTGACAGATTTTTGGCCGCTGGTATGGCTATTATTCCGAGTGTACGAAAGGTGTTAGGCGTTATTTCTTCGGAGCGTGTTGCGTTTTCGCTCCGAGCCAGCCGACGTGATGATGGGACGGCGAAATCGTTCGACGATCGGACAGCTGAGCGGTGGTTGTCGGTGTGCAATATAATTTGCATGCTTACGGGGCAAGAACCCACATTATTAGACGGGCCAGGGTTGGAATTGGCATCGAATTCGGGGGAATAGCCTGGGACTTGGACTCCGATCGTCTCGACCAGAGGAGACGAGAGGAGGAGCGAGGCCGAGTAAAGAGAAGAATGAAGTATAAGAAGAGGGAGCTGTGCGGTTTCTTTGCTCAGGATGATTCCGTAATTAACTTTTTGTTGGCCGAGGCCTTTTCTGTGTTCTTTTCTGTTCATCTCGATAGAAGGTGGACCGATGATCCGGCCGGTGGCGAAGCGAAGGGGTGACGAAGGGAGAACCGGTGCGCGTATGTGTCCACTGCAGAAAGGTATTACGAGGGGCTTCCCTGTCGAAGAGAATAGAGATTTTCAGAGTTCGTCCCCTCTCCACCAGTCAGCCCGTCGCTGTCGTTGTCCCTTGATTCTGATCCTTCTTTCGGTTCGAATCCTCCCACCTTTCGGAATTAAACTCCTGGCAACTCGAGTGAAAAGTCTCATCGGCGTGTTCATTGAAGAACGGCTCAGGATTCCACGGAGGTACGGAGCCGGGGGGCGAGCAATATCTTTGATAGAGTTCGAACGCGTCTGTGCTGGGGCGGCTCTACCCTGGCCGGGAAGATGGCGTCCGCAGGCCGCCGAGCTTAATATAGATGTTCATTTGGATAATTGAAATCATTCCGTCTGCATTTCATGCGCCGGTGCCCGCCTCGTTCCGGTTTGATCATAGTAATCGGTATCGCGTTCTAAAGCAAGATTGCGCCCGTTCGGGGAACAATTGACTACCGCGGCGCGCTCGAACCCGGTCGAATGCGCATCACCGTCACGAACGTCGTTATCGTTATCGATAACGATAACGACTGATTTGCGGCGGCGGTCCACCGGCTACAGTTATGCGGCTCGGCCCGGCCCAGCCCGGTTACGGGTGCGGGCCTCTTTCGAGTCGTCAAGGCGTGACAAGCCGATTGTGTGCGAAACGCGGAGAGAGCTTTGACCGCTGCCGATTCTAATTGAGCTTTGTGCCGACTTAACGAGCTTACCGACTCGCCGATCGGTCCCGGCCATCAAAGAATCGAATTTCTGCCATTTTCTTTGATCGATTTCGGTTATCGGTTTGTTGTCCCAGAAATTGTTTGGCCTCCGCGGGAGCAGAGTAGCCCGCGGCTACGAGTGCTGTCAGGTGTTGCCGACCCGCTATGTCCCACAGGCGGATCGAACTTTGGACTAATATTGCATATCAGATTTCCCTGTAAACCGGATACATACACTGGCGAAAGAATGTGTGCTTTAGAAATGCATGGAATTTTTGAATTATTTTAGAATGTGTTCGACGACGATGCAACTTTGCCAGAAATCTATGTCGGAGAAGTATCCTGGAAGATGTCGGTGAGGCTTCCGCCAATCTAATGGCAGCTGGATTTATTCAAATCTTTAAGCATACATTTGTGTAGGTATTTTTCAACCTGTTCCTATGAAACCAACGCTGGTTTTCTTATTGTACTTGATACAAGAAACTTGAAAATTCCATTGGCCACCAAAGAATTTCTTCAATTTAGGTTGCGGTCCTTTTCGTGTTAAGGATATGGGGCGCATGTGCTCGAATAAACGGGCACTGGAATCAGAAAAAGAAGGGCAGGCCAACGATGACCACGAAGATACAAAACCGTGCACGGTAATACTCGAAGGAGAACTGGTTGATCAGCCGTGCTCCATCATCGAAAATGTCATTATCGTTATCAGATTAATATGCTGCTGTGGCAGTTATGTCGCGTCACGTGGCTCTCTACTGACGAAGGTAGGAAAATGAGGTTATATTCTCGTTTGGGAGTGACATATTGACAAAAGGATATATTCATCGATCGCCACCTGGCCAATAGAGTGGAGTTCTCAACGACTCAGCAACTATGGTTCTATCGTAGATGCTCGGATTAATCAACCTCATTTTCACCGGAAGGAAATTGTACTTTAAATCTTGGAATTTTCCAGCTACGATAAAGCAATTCTACTAACAAAGAAATATCCTCGTGATTCCTACAAAACAAGGTACAGTTTGTTAATTAAATTTTAATCCAGGAGAAGCAACAAGGAGAAGTTAAATTCCCCAGTCCCGGTCACGGCGATTACGAAGATTAGTTCGGTGGTACATTGTTTGTGAAAATTTTGTTTATTTCGAGTATACCGAACCGATGTACCGATGCACCAATGAATAAGGTAAGTTTAGTTGCACGTGTGCACACCAAGCCCAAGCGGAAGCCGCAGTCCACCGGGATCAGTTTCTAGGACAAGATTACATCACGGTGTTTGTAAAACGATTGGTCGCTACTACACTAGTCCACTTCATCATCGGTAACGTCGTTATCGTTATCGGATTAATTACTTCAGCGAAGTTCCAACGTTCCGCGGTTAACCGTCTGAATGGTAAATTACAAGAAGACCAACTCGCCGCTTGTGCAGCAAGCGCCATTTTCATTTATTTGCGACAATGCGCGAACTTGCCGACTCAAATTTACTGACCCCGATCAAATTAGACTGTCTACGAATTACTCTTCGGAAAACCCGGCCTCTTTCCAATTGCATCTACGCTATTGAAATTGAATGTCTGATGAAAGGGAAGATTATATTTACCATCGTCTGATTTGATTATTTCGTGGATCGTTCTCTAAAAATTTAAAGAAAGGGACAATGTGTCGCATCGTGTTGAATATTTATGCACGTTTGCATCTTTCGAACTTCCGCGTGCCACCACCTTATAAAGATCCGCAGTCTACCTCCGACATGATAAACCACCATGCTCCAAAGTTGTGGTAATCTTGGTGAGAATCTAGGACGTGAGTGATCAATGGATCTTGGCTGATCTTGACCAGGTCGATGTTCCCTTTAACGAGTGTCAAGTTCTACAAGTTTGTAGCCAACTGCAATATGAGCCACAGTCTAGAGTCATTAGGAGTTCCTACTTTGGTCTCGTAAATATTAGGTTTCCCACATTTGAGGTCACAGCTTTTTGTATTTCATGGGTCAATGATGGTCTGTTTTACGTCTGACGGGTCTAAAGTTTTGAATATCAACGGTGTGCGGTCGTGAGCACCAGATCCGCGAGTACGAGCATACAAATGCATCAATTTTGCTGGTGTACTTGGTAAAGACCAATGGCCACCGTTAGAATGAAAAGCAATTACGTCGACAATCAACATTCATTTATAGAACGGGCGGAGTTCATTTCCGTCTTTGCACCGGGGAAGGCTTCCGAGCAGTATAATAACTTTTCCACGGCAAACAGAACGTTATTTCCGTCTTCGGTGAAACTTTGAATTGTACATAATCCCGCGCCGCGACTGTGTGTAATCGCGAATTAATTGAACCCCCCTCCTCCTCTGCTCGTACGAAGGAAGCGTAGAGGCTACTAAATTTGACTGCCGTATTATGTATTACGAGATTCTCTTTTAGGTGCCTTCCGGTGCAGTTCCTATAATGAAGCTGATTTATCTCGCGTATTCACCAGAATAGTCGGACGAATCCCGCTTAAACTTCAGGCTTTGTCTGACGCTTAAAGGGGATGGCGGGAAGCTTTAATTCATCGTTCCCTCCGTTGCGGCACTCGAGACCCGTAGCGCGATACGATAATTCAAGAACAGGCCGTCGCTATTAATTTCATCGAATTTTCGCGACACTTTTAATGAGTGGTTCGTGCCCCCTTTTTAAATCGATCATTCATACCGGCTTGAACAATCGACTCCGTTCTAGCTGTCCCGACGCGTCGGGAACGTCGACGGAAACCGTCGCGTCGCTCCCAACTTTATCTGAGATAGTACGTACATTTTCGAGCAACCCCGGCGACAACACGCTCGGTTTTACGATGGAAAAGCGAACAGGACAACGAACGTTGTACCTTGGGCACATCGTATTAATAGTAACGTCGCACGAACGTCACGGAGATAGTGTTGCGGTTTACATTCACTCGCGCAACCCCCTAACCATTACGCGTGACATAACCTAACATCCTATTATTGTTATATGTATAGATGAACAGAGTGGTATACGATTATGCATATACCGTGCAGAGTGTTCGCCATTGACGGACGATTACTGTTTACCGTTACCGGCCCCTAGACGTTAATCAGTTTAGTCGTTCGCCGGATAACGACGCGACTGTAAACTTTTATCGCGGCGTGCACGAGCAAAGAAATTTCTTTTAACGTCCGCGTGAAACGAATAACCTTAACAGTGCCTTTACCGACTGCCTTCAAGATCTTGATACCGTCTAATTAAGGGCACACTTCGCTTTAAACGAATGAAGCCTAAGTGATTTTTGTGAGTTCATTGCATTACACTGTTTCCGACTTGTCGAAATTATTACAGCAAAAATTCATTTTTATTTAATTTCTGTTCTTTTACAATTGTCTTTACAATTTTTAATTTTACGCTCAAAAAATATGCTCAAAAGATGAATGATTCTTTCCAATTTTTTCGGTTGGAATTTCCTACATGTAGAAAATCAATACGTGAACAAGGAGTTAAGCTTTTATTAATGGTTTGAATTTTGTTCTCGACAACGGACTACTTCACCCAAAAATAATGGACAGAACGTTTCGAGAACCGTATAAAAATCAACCGAAACAAATCCGAAAGTCGATTGAATAATTTTGTAGCTTTCCGGCTGCCTCTTAATAAAAGGATTTCAAAACCCGTTGCGAACGGATTAAACCGAAAATGTAAAATAAAAATATCTAACAATTCGATGGAACGATCTCCATCGGACCACGAGTTACGTCCGGAAACATCGGCGAATTGTAAAAACAAATCTTTCAAACTCCTGCAATCTCTTCATGCAGATCTCAAATTAAAGGAGTCTCATGAATTATAATACATGTGCAAAGGTTTATCGAAATCAGGGCATCAAAAAGTTACAGGTATTAATTGGTAGTTTATACCAACCGTAGTGGAACCGCACATACGCGTACCAAAACTTCCATTCAAATGCAATAAAGAATATTTGTCTGGTCGGATACGTTCCGTGTCTGTACGTATAGTATAAATCGACCAAGGTTCTTCGTTTTTGTCGTGGAGTCGGCGCGCTGCGGTCGGATTTGGCCGAAGCCGTCCATTATTATCCCGTCGTTGACGATTCGGCGACGGTTCCGCATTGAGAAGGCGAGACGAAACAGAAGTGCTTGTAGATAGGGCGGTTCGTATCAATAGTAACGTCGAGTGGTCGCCGCGGGGCGGCATTGCGGTTTACATTCACTCGCGTAACCCCTTTCCACCGCGTGTAACGTAACGTAACGTTCTGTTCTGTATGTTCAACGAGCTGGAAGATCCATATCTCACTTGAGGGGTAGCTCTTAGAGAGACACATAGGTATATAGGTACGTGCAGGCGCGAGTGCATGCTCGCGGGTAACGCTTAATGCCCGGTGTGTGTTCGTGTGCACGGGCACGCGCTGCTACCCTTGCCAGCCTGCCCCGTGTACCTTCGTCGCGCATATGCATGTGCATGTGCACGCAGATGCACGAGCAGCCACGCATGTTACTGCTCGTGTAACCCGAATGTCGCATAACCTCGTCCCGTTCTTTTCGACTTCATTCTCCTCCTCCTCCTCTTCTCGCTGTCCTCGCTCGCTTTCCCCTCTTTGTCCCCCTCGATGCTTCCTCTTTCTCCGTCGTTCCACCCTTATTTCTCTCTTCACGGCGCTCCCTTTCCTTATGCATTTCTTCCTTTCTCTCTTTCTCTTTTGCTCTCCCCCTCTCTCTGTCACTCTTCCTCCTCCTCTTTTCCTCTCGAAGCCGGCAGGCTTGTTCTCGAGGCGAAGATTGCGCTATTTCTTTATAATGCACACATTCGCCGAAGCTATTGCAATCTCGTTCGGTCTCGTTTCCGTGTTATCGGCGAGAAAAAGTATTTTCACGGTTGCGGAACACCGGGGGTGAGCCCGCGGGTCGGGGGGAACGTCTCGCGGAAATCTTCTCGGGCGAAAATCACGCGCCGCCATAAATTCACCGTTAAAACGGAATCGTTCCGGCACGTTTTAGTTTCTCCTTTGTCTCTGTCGGATGTTTACAGGTGCGGCTCTCGACCGAGATAGGACCGGCAGGCTGAGTGAAATAAGATTGGGCTTATGGGGTGACATGTTTTCCCGATTCCCCGTCCGAGCCACCCCCTTTCCACGCCTAGTGGATTTTCTTGTCGGCGGTGCCGAACTTCTCGCGACACCCTCGCTCCCACTGTAAAATTTCCCATTACGGTGACTACAATTAGCTCTTGTACTCTCCGTAGAAGTAGTTGCTTGAAAGAGTGAAATCATGAAATATGAAAACGTTTCTGAAAAATCTTCTTAAAAAGTGGACAGATGCACGTTTCCCGTATTAATTGCGTGACAACACATATATCGATTAACAACCATCGCATTTAATGAAAGTATAACGATTAAAAGCATAATTTCAAATTTGATATATTTCAATTTGGAGAGCATTATAAACTTCAAAACGGAGAGCAAATGTTGTAACGCAAATAATGAATGTTGGGTTTTGGTAATGGAACGAAGCGCCATTCTAATTTCAAGTTATAATTACGAGGTATTTATTTTCTTGAAAAATAGCACGATACCGGCTCGAATTTCCTTACGCATATTTTTCTTACTTTTTTTACCGGTAGAGAAATTATGTACGAGCGCATTATTCTTCCGTGTTATCTGCAACACAGGCTTTTTATATTACCAACTTTGATAGAGTGCCTGGACACCGGAGTACAAAGCACAATAATTCAAAAACTCTTGCCTATGAATTAGGCGCACGCGATTCCGTTACTATCTTCGCCAGACAGGAATTATTAATCATACATGCGGTAGAACAACTCCAGGTGGTTGACTCTCGATCCGCAGGTGCTATTACGATCTGATCGGACGGAGTCGAAAGAATGTCGAGAAAGGGTTATCTAAACCGCTTAGAAATCGCCTGGAGGCTTCGTCGAATTGAATTCGACTGACGAAGAGTACTCGAAGTGCTGTTTAAGCGCGTAATTTAAAGCTTGTGACTTCAGAGGTTTGCAGCTCTCCGTAGAAAACTTAAACTACCTCGGGATAAGTACTGAACGAGGAAAACACTTAGCTAAAGAAATTCATTTCGGCGGGGTTAATAGTTTTTTATTTCTATTGAACATATCCGCAAATACGGCGAACGTCATAACAGGAAGGACATTCGGAAGAGAGGGAAAGAGAGGAGACGAGGCAGAGAGATCCTTTCTTCTCCGATGTGAAACCGTGCTAGTCCAGTATACTAGCAAGCACCCGCAAATCGTGGCAGTACAATAGACCTGTATTTCAATAGCAGTCTTTAAGTTCCGTTAAAAACGAGTCAGCATGCTTCTTTTCTTTTGCAAAAGTAAATGGACGTCTATTTCCAGCGGGAGAGACCAATTCTTCTTTGCTGGCGTCGTCGTCGTCTTTCGATGCGGACAACTTACTTGGAGCAGGTAACGAAGCCAGGGCGATTGTTCTTCGGGAAACACCTTTAACACTGAATCAACTGTCGTTTATATGTATAAAACTGCTATCAGAAAGAGTGGAACGGTAACATCGAAAACGCGGGTACGTACCTCTTTTGTCGGTGCATTCGCTATCTCGGCGAGCATTTAACCGGACCGTAATACAGACTGCACAGTTTCCCTATATTAAGAAGCTGATTAACTCCCTCATTGTACAGCTACATTCAGCAATTTAACATTGTTCTTCGTTTGCCCCGCGGTAAGATTATTCCATTTCTATTAAACGCGCAACGTCTCGGGGCATCATCACGGGCAGATTCTTCCGCCAACATTTTTAATCTGACTTCCCCGAGACTAATTACCGAGACAAAAACCTTTCATTAAGGAAGCAAACTTTCTGCCGATTCTTATATTTGCGAAGGGGTTCGGACGAATTCTGGATAACATTCCCAATCTGCTAACAATACAATAATACAAGAATGTACAAAATTAAATAATAAACGAGTTAATAAAATACTAATGATTCACTGTAAAAATTAGGCATATTTATGGCTATGAATATATATGTATGTATTGATGGGTTTACCGTCTTCCAGTTTGATGGTGAGGAGAAGGGTGTCGGTAGATCGCGTTCCAGGTTCATTTGAAGAAGCAAGAGCAAAAAGGCTCGTACAGAGTGTCGAAAGTGTTCCTCTCGTATTTCGAAAGTTTCTACACGGTAATTAAAATGATATACAGAGATCTCTACGAGCGAACATCTTGAAGACACGTGCACGCTGATCCCTAACGATCGCGATGTACCCCCGAGGCGCCAGAGGGGTGCGCACGCCCTCTCATCGGCGAATTTTTCGACGTCATCAAAACCGGCCCGCAGTCTCCGGTTTAATTGATGCTCTCCATTTTTTCCTGCTTTTGTCTAGCCCCGGAGATTTATGGTCAGCTGGCCAGACTGGTGAGCGAAAGGGGGGCAACCAGCAAGGCCGACGTCGGTTTCTTTGAGCGCGATTCTCAGCGGGGGATCTTCTTTCTGGCACCAACAAAACCACCGACGCCCAACACCACCTTTTTCATCCTTCTGTGTCCCGATCTCTGTCGGTCTTGTCCCGACTTCTACCTCTCATAATGCGTGGCCTTAACTGCCATATGCGTTCGTGACGTGGCCGAGATGGGAACAGACTCTCGGAGCCGTGGATGATCCGTCCAGAAGGGTTTCTGGCCACGCTGAATGGATTTGTGGTCAGGTTTTCATGATGCTGGCGATGCATCGGATGACTGAACGGATTCATTACTCATTTTTTACATTATTTCAAACCCATTTTTTATTACCCTCCGGAAAGGTCGTTGAGACTAGGCTATTGAAATGTCCGTGGCTACTTTGCGTTTGATAAAGGGATCAAAGGAAGGTAATATATCAATATTATAGCGACGATGGACAATTGGTAGCTTTCAGCTCGTGGTCAGTCATTAGTCTTTCCTCCAAATAATTCAATTCACTTTTCTATTTGTTTTCGAATTAAGCAAACTGTCTACGTTAACGTAAACCAATGTATCTCGCCGGGAGTCCATCGTGTAGATTTAACAGTGTGCGCAAATGAGGCGGAATTGCAGGTGACACCTTTCGTGTCCAAGTGAAAATACGTAAAGAAACACGTGTCGGAGATCATTTCGGTAGGTGCGCGGAGGATCTAAGATGAGGACGCTGAGAATACGCTGCCGAATTTATGCGAGAGACGGAAAAGCTCTTTGCAGGATCCGGTCGCCGGGTAGAGAGGGGGAGAGAAAGAGAGACCGGCGAGATGGGTTCTCGGTGCCACGATAAAATGCATTAGCACACTTGATTATTTACAAGCGCAGCAGCTCGATTCTGGCCGATTCTCGATGCTACCCGTAAAACTTGAACCGACTGCGTATTGAGACTGATCTCCGCGGACTCTTAACGCGCTATTCGTTAAAACCAGACGCGACGGTTTATGACACCATCTCAGACGGCGCCCACCCTTTTTTGCGAGCCCCTTGACAGTGCGTGAATTTCAGTCATTTAACGATCCCGCGAGATTAACGACGAGTTTCGGACTGGTTCTGCAGGCATCTGATCCCCCGGTGGTTTCATGTAATTAAACACAGTGCCGATGGAACAGAGCTTTTAACAAGACCATTTCGGAAAGTGTTTGTTCTTCGTTACCTGTCAACGCCCCGGAAATTGACACCTGTAAGAGTTTTGGACGAAGACAGTTCTAATTTTAGAGCTAAAAATTTGGTATAAAAACAGAGACTGACGAACTGAAATTGTGCCAATAACCCAAAAAAAATGTTCGTTCGATGCGTGCTTCCTGAACACTAAAACTACTGAACACTGGAAGCGATTAAAATGTTTTAGCTGTTAAAAATGATAAGGCTCTGTATATGTAGATTTCGTGCAATTTTGATTGCAATATGTGCTGGGTAAAGGAATTTATCGAATCATTTTCCATGTAAGCAACATTACAATTTCAATAATTATAAAATAAAAAATGTAAGACTCAAAATGAGAAAGTTAAAATTGGTCATAGCTTCAATATGTCTTCGTGAGCGTGAATTGTGGCTATTAGTATTCATTCATTTGATATGTTCAAACTGCACAGAATTAGAATATGTAATTCAATGAAGCAAAACTGAGAAGTTAGAATTGGACAAGCTATCAAAGACGAGAAATAGTAACCGTGTCAGTCATTACAGAGATCGTTATTATCATGAATGTGTCACATAATTATGTAAAGGTGACGCTACATATTTCGGAGACGTTATTCTGGACACCGTCCCGATAACAACTCCGGAATGCATTGCATTCTTCATCGGTTGTTTCGTTATACATTTAATCAATGTCAACGGTAGACTAAAACCTGACAGTCAACAGTTTCTAGTTTGTAAAAATAAAACTTCTCCGGTTTCCCATTTCTCCCTTTTTCGGCGTGCGGCGCGACCGCGTTATCTCCGTTACCGTACCGAAGCCTTTCAGTTTTTCAATCGGGAACGGTTTCAGGATCGTGTTTCGTGGAAACACGTCAGTTTTCATATACTATCGTTTTCGGGATTTGCTTGGCCGTTGCTCGGTCAACGAATAAAAAATCCTGTTTGAAAGAGAACTCGTCGATGGGCGAGAATGTCGGCACCAGTAAGACGATCGAAATTAGCCTGTCCTCTTCTATACGAATTACTGATCTCATCGACGAGAAATCCGGCTTAAAAGGAATTCCCGGGGACCCATTAGAAATTTACAGCTTTCGACGTGGAAAGTGTTCGAGCCTGATAGTGTCCGTTCTCCATTAATTTGTTGAGAAGAGGCCAAGTGATCGAGCGCTTAGTTGACACTTAAACACACGCGCGGTTATTTCCTCGATAATCGCAAACGATCCCGACGACTTGCATTACGGAACTGGTCGGCATATATCTGCTCTCAAATCCGTGTGAAACCGATCCGAGAGTACTTTCTTCGGAAAAGATAGAAGAATTGGAAAATAACGAGGAACGTTTCGCCGATGTAAGCCCAGCTAGATGAGTACCGGTTTAATCCATCTAAGAACCCTTTCGAAAAGCGATCTTGATATGAAATTAGTAAGAGGAAGAACCAAGGGATGGGAATAAGAAACATATTCCACCTGGAATATAAATGAATAGGCAGACGCAGTCCCACGGAGCAAACTCGCGTGCACAAATTCATTAAACCCAAACACAAGCCTCTTCCCTTTGCCAACCTTCATACGCGAAATCTGATTGCGCTTTTTCCCGAATTTTTTACGACTGCAACTTCTTTTTATATTCGAATCGTATATACGAGCAGATATCGTATGAACGTGTGGAAATAAAATCCCAATTCCCGAATGTTCGACCAAACGTGGTACAATTTCAATTCCTAAATGGAAAGCTAATATTCAATGCTTGCGGATCGTTTTAATTCAGATGGTAATTGATAATGTTTTTCGATAGTATCTCTCTCTTTCTCTGAAATAACTTCAACTACTACAAAAATTTTTGTTGAACATGTAGTATGTATTTCTCGCATAATCATACTACAAAGTCAAAACTTTTTTTTCAAATGACCAAATTGATCGCGTAACATCGTTCGAATACACTACCCTTTCTCATAAAACCAATATGTGCGTAAACACTCGTGGATATCCTCTCGACGCGCCACGGTCGATCATAATTGTCCTTCCGTTCGACAAAAGGGGTGTACAGGAAAAAAAGGACACGGAAGTTAATACAATCGCGCGGACGAGCGCACCGTAAATTGTTATCGAGCCATGCTCGACGACGTTTTTCTATTCAACCGCAAAACCAATCCCGCCTTATCGATGAACGGTTGACCCATGCAAATTCCCAAACATCCACGAGACAAAGGATTCCCTCGTCGACCTAATCGTTTGAGCCGGTTACGTCCGAGCGATCGTTGGCTAAACGAATAGTGTCGAATCGAAGAATCAAGTGCACGCGTGGAAAGAGGAGGCGGTAGAGCCGTGGGATGGGGAGAGTGTAATGCAAGAGAAAGAGAGAAGAGACAATTGTCTCCCGCACGATCGTCCCCCAGGGTGGCTCCGGTAGAAACGACCGAATTATCTCTGTGCCGTGTGGCGAGCGTGCAGCAGCGTGCCGCAGCGAGCCTGCAACGACTATTCCATTAACCGGTGGGTCCACTAGGTCGTCTTCGTTCCTGACATCTATTTCAGATTTATCGGATTGGATCTGTCCTCGATCGATCCCCTTCCACACGCCACCGTTCCATCTTTTTCAACCTCTTCGTTTTTCACCCCCTGTTCCACTGTCTTTCCTACACCCTTTCCGGTGGATTGTTCTCCGATGGCGTAACTAACGTTCCCCATTGGAACTCTGTAGGTTCTTCTTCTTAACCCTCGGATGGCGGACCATTTTAGTAACTATATAATTGATACTATTCAGGATCATTCACTGCTATATTTACCAATTTTTGAAAACATGTTCGAGTACATAAATTCTAATATTAAAATAAATGCAGACCTACAGAAAATATGTATTCTCTCTTCCTATCATAGTCAATTATTACCGAGGAATTTCTTCCTATTATAAGTAATCTCTTATCATTAAAATAGATCGTCGAAAGATATTACTGGACCTTCTAAAGAGCAGGAAACGAAATTCTATGGATTCTTGGCTACCTTCCGACGGAGGAAGTAACGTTCGAAATTTTCTTGGTGGATGGTCGTCGTCGGTTCTAGCCGAATTGATCGTCGTTCCGACGTTCTGTTCATCCGCGCGAAGTAGGTATCTCGGGTACGAATGCATTCTGTTATTGTTGAATTAATTATCTGTGAAACGACGTTCCCAGGCGCACAATGGGTCCGCAGTCTTTTCTTCAACGATCGAAGATTTCGGTCTCGGCGAAGATAATCGCTACACCATTGTTCGCCGACCGGTCGGAGGCACCTTCGACGCGAGAGTTCGTTGTTTGTGTGATTACCTGGCTCACTGGGTCCAACCCCGTCGAGTTTTCTTGCGCCAGCCAATTTTAGGAGACAGAGGCAACTCGGTTCTGGCCGTTCTCCGCGACGCCGGCTTGACGCTCCACTTTGCTCACACCGATATAGTAGAGAGAGGACAGGATAGGAGGGTCGAAGGTCGTCGAGGAGGGAAGGAGACACCCGGCTATCGACTATCGAGGAATTAGACCGCTCAAAGCTCCTTCCTTGTCCCGGGTCGATGGCTCTCCTTTGGCCGCGAGAAGATGTAATGCTTCCAGGAGACCGGAGGGACCAGAGTAACTCCGTGTCGCACGGCCAAACGAAATTTATTTGTGGAATGAAAAAAGCCGAGGTAATTCCGCCGAGACCTGCACGCCGCTCCAACGAGATTGTACTACTTTTAAACGACACTGCCGAAATCGAAACGGACCTCCTCCTTTCTGACGAAAATGATCTTACAGCTAGTTCCAATGTTGGATGGTGGCTCGCGAAAGTAGAGAACTCGAGCTTATTATTTTCTAAAAATAGGGGCGTGTGTATGATGATATTAACGACGTCCACATCGACATCGTTAGATCAAACCAAGTGACGAGTGTTTTACAGACGTCGTTGTTACTACCGAACACCTGCAAACGACGAGCAAACGTTTAACCTTAGGATGGTTCTGTAATCGATTCACCGGAAATGCACCGAATTAATTCCTACACTTGGTAATTAAATTTTCATGCTGCTCTGCAAGTGGTAATTACCATTGCGTTCCGAGCGCAGTTACAGTCTTTATAGTTCACGAGCGTTTGGCCAACATGTTCCGGTTTCAATCAACGCCATAAAACGACGCTCCATTTACCGGGTTATCAATCACTATAAGACTCTACCAGATAGTTGACACGACTATCGTCGGCGTAACAGTCAGGTTAATATTCATACATATTCATACAAGCGAAGAGCTCGCGTATTTATGCACGATACAATCCCTTGTACACTCTCTCGGCCCCGCTGTCTCTCCCTCCTCCTCTCCCGCTCCGTCTGTCTCAAAGTTAATCAGCATAAACTAAGCGTTTTAACGATCAACGTAATAACACGGAAAGAGTCATCTCTCTCCCGGATTCATCTCGGTGTTTATCTTTTACCCATAAAAGTACGTAAATGAGGGCCGAGCGCGGCACTATATTATGTCTTAATTTGAGCCGGCACGCTCGTTCACGGTTCGTCGGCCCTTTAGGGCGGACGGTCGTCCGGTTTGAAGGGCCACGCATGCTTGCTATCGCTACATTGAAGTGCTAAGTGTCCAACCAGAGTCGTATTTTATTTGGGGATATCGGCCGGTTTGGCTATGTTAAAAGCCACCGAGTACACGCGTCCCAAAAATCGAGATTTCGTGGGTGGACCCGACGGACAACCTGAATAAAAATTTTCGAACCCATCGACAAAAGATAACAACGGTTTCCCAGCTATCCGAGCACCTGGATTCACGAAAGATGAAAAATATCCTGTAATTGATCGCGCACAATCGACTGCACGGGATTCTACGCCAGCATGAATTATTTTGCGTTCGAACGAACAAATGCGCTTCGTTTGGCTTAGAGACTATCCTATTGGAATGTTGACTTTTTCAAGCGATCCATTCATTCGCGTCGACTGGATCGTCTTTCACGTTTGACAGAAACGAATCAAACCGGGAAAGTTAAAATTTTTCTCTCTAATGAACAGATTCAGAAAACTAGTTATAATTTTATAAAATTTAACTACGTCGTGTTGCAGGACTGAATATTTCGCAGAATTAAATTTCATTTTAAAACTGTATGATTTCGAAGAGGTATTCCATCGAGATCGAATTCGTAACATGTAAGCTTGCGATTTCATTAGTTCTTCAATTCCGGTAAGTTGGGCGAGCGTTGGAACGGCACCTTCGAAATATATTAATTCGAATTTTCATGCGTACAGTAACGATTGACGTTTTTCGACGGTCTCCCGGAATATCGCGTATTTTAACGGCAAGCTCTCTAACGACAACAGTCGCCGTCGGCAATAAAGTCTTGGAGCATCCAATATTTCGACGGTTGAATATTATGTTATTTGCTACAACTGAGTTCCGAATGAGGTTTTCCCGACTTTCATGGCGTAACGGCATTACGTCGCGTTTCAAGCCGCGCGCGCGACTCATTCAAGAAAAGTCAATTTCTCGGCGAGTAAGGGACGGGCATTAACGCTGGAAATTTTGCCGTTATGCTACGTGCCGTTCCTGTGTCAACGAACGTCGCAATATCCCCCGTCGTTTGACGGTTTCCGTGCATTTTTCTCACGCTATCTGCGCGCGGCGTCGAACTGCCGCGTTTTCAAAGGGACGACGGGGACGCGGCCGATTTCGCGTCGTTACGTTAATTCGATTCGTCTTCGCGTTTGTATTATTTTCTCGCGCGAGAGAGTTGGCGTGCACTGTATTTTTCCGTGGGCGGGGATTTTCAGTAACGCGACGCCCGGTTGCACGCCTCCGTTAAATTATCAGTGTCGCGATAACGCGACGAACTAACGAAGTTAAATCTGTAGACGACGACGACGCACGTGGCGGCACGATAATTCGAAGCATGGAGAAACGTGACTATCCACGGGAGGAGAGACGTGTCGTCCCGTTCCCTTCATTTCTTGGGAATGTCTTTCCGTCCTCGATGCACGCGCCCCGAAGTAAATTGAATATTCCGGCCGGGCTTTTTAGCCGGTAAATTCCAAATAAGATATTGCTCAGTGAAATTCTGCCTCGACCGGGAACGTTATCATTTAGATATAACACGGCAGCTTATAGCTTCTATTTCCCCGCTCTTTCTGTTCCCTGTATCCCGTCGAATGCAATTTTTGCACGTCCATTGCCTGGAATCCTCTATTTGTTGTACCGGTAAACGGCAGCCGCGTTCGAATATTAGTGTAAGTGATAATAATAGATTTTTGTGGAAATTGAAATCGACTGGAATTACTGTTACAGGAACTGTATAGACATCTGTTTCCTCTTTTAATAACATTAGCAACTATGTAGCACGTTAAAATTAGTACGGCATTAATTCGTGTCGTAAATGCAGAATATCCGCAGTCTAGTTAACGAAAATATTTTAAAGCGGATAGAATGTTCGGATTTTGGAGTGGCTTGGAGTGCATGGAGAAAGTTAAACAGCTTCGAGTCAAATAATGAACAATTACGATGCTTCAACTGCAAACAATAAATACAGAAAATGTTGCAGTATGTAATTAAAGAATTCGCAACAAAATGAAACCAGTTGCAGTTCAATTTCAGGTCATTCCAACCCGAAATAAATCCATTAGGAGAATCTCGCTATTGTCATACCCTCTCGGAATCGTCAACATGATTATGCAGAATACTCGACACGATTTTACGGCTGTTTTATCGCCAGGATGTACCTGTATTTTTTCTTTCTTTCCGTTCACTGTTTCCGTTTTTCTTTTTAAAAATAACACGATCACAATTACCGAGACAATTAAAAGACCTGTACTGTCCTAAATTGATTGAAAAAGAATTTATTAGAATTATACAGGAATATAAGTTAAATAAAATATCATCGAAATGGAGGACTTTGGAATTTCAAATAGATTCATTCGGACGGAAGAAACGACGTTGTTTAATTTTCGCGGCGAGAGACGATTTTCTACGTCACAACTTAATATCACGGAGTGTGATACCGCGGTCCGAATATCTGTTCCATTTCCTTTTTCCGCGCGGAATGTATGCAAAGTTATGGTCAAACGCGTAATAAAAGAATCGGAAAGTGCACGGCCGCGTAATTTATCAGGGACCCTCGCTCGGCGAGAACCGCATTTGAATAATTAATGCAAAACGCCTTCTAAATAACCCGGGGCCGGGGTGATCGTTCGCTGCACCTGCAGACGTTTTCCGTGGGATCCCCTCGTATGGAAATGCTCGAATGGAACGGCCGCGATTCGGTCAATTCCGCTTAAGTACCAGCTCGGAAAAGTTTATTGAATTTGCGGGGGTGCGTGTTGCGGCTAGTCCGCATCGAAGAAAAAGGACCGAATGAAAACTCGCTACACGGACTGGCACGCGGTCAGGTGCGCGGCCCACCCCCGCACCGAATAGTTTGTAAATAGAATACCCACCTTGGAAATTGGATTTATGTCGTTCGACCCGCCGCGGACGTTTCGAAATTGATGGCCGCACGGAAATAGTGCGTTTCTACGATTGACAAGTACGAAACAGAAATTTAAAAACCTTCTGTTATTTCTCCCCGCGATTTTTACCTGCCTCCTACGAAATATGCGGAAACGTTGCTGCCATTCAATTTTTGATTATCTTTTCCATTAACACGTTGACTGCCAACTTTTTAAACTACGCTTAAAAATCAATTTTCACACGACACTCTATTAACCCCTTGTCGCACCATTTCTACGGCTAGAGTGATTACGTCTTTATCCCGAAAAATGTCACAGAAGAGAAAAGACAAATTATATTTTTTGTGTGGCTTCATTTTAGATTTTAAAACAGATTCGAGAGCGTGGCCAACGTAAAATGGCTAGAAAAATGTGAAAATCCATTTCGGGGAACCGGAAAGGTTAAAGGAAAGACGGGGGTGGTTCGGGTAATACGGAGAATTAAAGCCGGTCTCTTTCTTCTCGAAAATCGAGGGACGTTCCGAATTGTTCCTGGGAATATTAAGGAATAATGGGTTCAAAGTCCGACTTTTTCCAGCGCGGGTAAAGTCGGTACAATATATTCGCGTGGGAGCAGAAGCAGCTTCTCCGAGATTCGTTCGATAATGCGAACGATCTTCCACATTTTTCCCTTTCGAGGGCGGGTGGTTCTGGTAATCCGGGGCCAGATAGCCAGGCAAATTGCTCTGTAATTATGCAACTAATTATCCGTCGCATAACTCACCGGTCTGGTTCCATCATTTCGTCCCGTAATACTCGTATTAAGACGTCTAGTAATTTAATTTCCTTTGAGTCGGGCCTGCGAACGCGGATTTTCTTGCCGCGAGAGGCGCGCCGCGCTTTCCGGATTTGATTGGGAGCGGCGTCGGCCACGCGTCTCCGACAGGACAATCCAGATAATGTATTTTCCGATAATGAATAAGTAATTGCCACACGGCCGGAGGCCGATATTGTAAGTACATTAAAAGATATTAAGGGAGCGGCGGAAAAAAGGGCCGTACCTGGCCGACGTTAAGAGTCACCATCCTGTTCTTATTTCCCGGAGGTCCGGCGCGATAATGGGCTTTCACTGCATGAATAGGGAGAGGAAGATGTATTCTTTCACGGAGCGCGTCGGCTGCTGTAGGTATCGGACGTGAAATTAGCTCCGCGTTTATATTCTTATTTGCATACAATGGGCCCGGGATAGCGTAATAATTGTACTTTCATTCAGAACACTTTATCGCGGCCGGATCGGCTCCCGCGGTTTGCCCCGCCTCTCTGATCTACGACTCATTATGAACCTATGGCTTTTTAATTGCGACAGCATCTATTAAGTACGTCATTCCGAGAGGATAATCCGTATTAAATTCTGTCGAGGTGTCGCCACGCGTGCGCTGTTCCGATCGAGCTTCAATTCCGAGCACGTGGACAGCCTGCCTGATACGCGGACTCGTGATGCTGATAGTTATTAACGCGACAGCTATAACTAGATTAGGATCTGTCAGTTATTGAATGTTCTGAATCTCGGTTTTCTGGAAGCACAGAAACTTGAGATTTTCATGCAAATCTTGAAAAAAATGTAGAATTGTTTATTCGTTACAAGGCGCGAATACATTGGATCAAGATATAATTTTATGTTTGCGCTGCACCAGACGTAAGCTGTTTCATCAAATAATCATACTCTATTTCACATTTTATTGTTCTTCTTCTTAAGGTTTATTTTGCTTGCAAAGTATACGTGTCCGTTATCCTGATTAAACGAGTTTTCTAGGACCTGATGTAAAATGAGACTTCAACGGAGTAACAGCGCATACTATCCCGGCACGGAGCAGGGGACAAGATTTTTTATTGCTCATGATTTTTGAGCAGCGCTGTCGCAGTTTTACGCGTGTAAATAAATTCCCCAGTGTCTCCGCTTCATGCGAGAATGCACCCTTGAGAAGATTCTAGTCTAAAATTCGGAAAAATCGATGCTTTTACCTACCCTTAAAGAATAAGGTACCTAAAACGTCGTCCCGAGAACCCTAAAATTGACAAAGTTATAGCGATTTGAAATTTGAATAGCGTACTGTGCAGGTAACCGAAAATTTCCGTCGCATTTTTCTTGAAACTACAGCAGCATGAACGAATCTCCAGTCGAATGAATTTTTTGTTTAAATTCCGACAGACATATTTGGAAGATATTATTTAGCAGATAGAAAACAACAAACAACGGCTGTATTTATTGTAACTTGTTTCATTAAGAACTCGTACAATGTGTATCCTTTTTGGAATATGATTCGAGAGATCCGTCAGTTTGTCAAATTGGATACATTGATAGCACAAGACCTGCTCAACACGTCAAATTTGCCGTGTATTTTCTGTGTACCTGTTGCTACAGTTCCAATACCGCGATTTAATCGAAACAACTTTTTGTTTCAATTTTTTAGACTGTGAAAGACTAAAGGTCGTAAAATAATATTTGAAAAAGTAGAACAATTAAAAGTCACGATTTTCATAGAATTTTGTAAACGTTAAAATTGTTTTGAACAAATTACAAACTTGACTAGATAGAAAATCTTATACGTACAATAATAACAATGATAAAGAAATCAATATATAAATGAATGACGAGCTCAACAGAAACCTTCCCGTCCCATCCGTAAAAAATTTCTGGAGCTCACTAAGTAATAGTCCACAAGAAGTCCGACGGCAAAGACTCCAGTAGTTCCACAGTAAAAAAATCCTAAAGTTAGCTGGGGATAGCGAGTGCTAGACCAGAGAACGCTTCTAAACTTTCAGCCTATTCGAGGGGACAGGAGGAATCTGTCGTATGAGGCGTGTAGGGCTACGTAAAAAAGTCCGTTCTCTTTTAAATGAAAGCTAATTCCAGTTTAACCGAACGGGGCAAGAAAGCCGTCAAGAAAACGTGACACGTCTTGGCCCCGGCTGTGGAATCGATCAAACTCGGGGGTCACCCTCCGCCCACGCTTCCGACCCCTAATTTCTCCACGCGGAATGACACTCGGCCCAAGCATAAACACGTGTTCCGTGTGACGTGTCCGAGGCTGAGGAGTAAGGGGTGGGGGCAGTTTCACAGATCGTGAACATAAACTTCTCATGCGCTCCATTTCAGACGTAGAGACACGCGCGGCACCGGCGACGGATTTATAGTGAGCCATTTTTTCAGATGAGACCACTTATGCACGCCGCCGCGCAGGCAGGATGCGCGGCTAAATTTACACGGGATATGGTCCTCCTGCTGCAACAAGCATCTTCGAGCCTCGCAAAAAATACACGGGCCCTGCGTTAACCCTTCCTGGTCCTATATCGAGCCGGCTCATTTTAAAAAACTCTAAAAATTGTGCTATTATCAGAGTAGGGACATAAATTCTTTGTTTAACTCTTTCCTTACAATTTTCTTTAATTATAAAGAGAATACAAATTTTTTGTTATTCTATATTTATGTTGACATTAATGCTTAAGAATTCACCCTTGTCTTTCGTCAACTTTCTGATTACTATGTATTGTAAAAAATCGCGGTGGGATACTTTTATCGTCGAAAGTATAAAGGTCATGAAGATGAAAAGAAGCGACACTGTCGCCCCCGCGGGGCGTTCACATCGTAATCAGTCAACGATAACTTTCGTATAAAGCTATCAATCTGAGACGATAGCCGTTCTTCTGTTTTATTGGCCGGACCCATCGAAGAACCCTATTTTTCGGCTCTCGTTCAGATAGGGGAGCCCTGGGTTATCTGTTTAAAAGGTAACTTATCGTAACCCTCCAGCCCGTTCGATTTACGAAATTGGAGTGAATTGTTCTTCTTGGATTTGTTTCTTTGGGGCCCGGAATGATAAAGTATGATGATCTCTCATTAATTCTCGTACAATTGAAATATTTGTAATTTCTATATTATCAAATAAATTCGAAGATCTAGATTGAAACGACAAATATTTAAAAATGTGAGATTTAATTAATTTTGACTGACAGGTACAAATATGAATTAGAGCTGAAGATAATGAAGGTAGGAGTTGATGGGTTATTGTGGTACGCTGGAAAAGTCAATAAAAAGTAAGCGCTCGACGATCAACTTGAATGTGGCGCACGGAAAGGAAATCGAAAAGAGAAATCCAGCTGTTATTGTATAGAATATTGGATTCATCTCGGATAATTCAATATATGTATTGGCGACGTACCTCGTGAAAAAGCTAGATCACCAGTCAATATTCATTCGCTGCGATTCTGCGCGCCATTGTTAACAAAACGTCCACTCATCTGCACTTCCCCATATAATTCAGTATACTGTCGATGGGAGCGATAAAACTGGTTTATGAAACACTAATCGATATTGTAACTCCTGTGACCGAATTTGATATTACAATCTCTATATGATTATCAAACATCATACAATCTATAATATGTTGACATTTCATGAATCAGTAGTTTCCTGGCAGGATCACATTTTCACAACAATCTTAATCATTTAAACATGTTTTGATAATGAATTCTACGTTGTCATTGCTATTGCCAGCTTCTTGAGGGCATTCCAAGTTTCAAAAAATTTCAGGTTCTACAGTTTAGCAGTTACGGGGGAAATTAGGTTAACTTCATTCGTCTTCCTTGCTACTTATCCTAAGCTGATTGACGGTGGAAAGTATTTTCATAGCCTGAAACGGCAACAGCATAACTCTCTTCAGCAGAATGACACACTAAATTACCAAGAAAATTACCTTCCAGGACACCCGTTAATTACGCTTCTATTTTCCTGGACAGTCATTAATTATGCCCAAACGGCGCGCCGTGTCCTCCCGCGTTTTTTTTTGCTAGGCACTTTTACCGAGAGCTGCTTGAAAAAATATTAAAAACTTCTGTGCGGTGCAAAAAAGTGCTCGCTGTTTCCCGCCAAGGGAAACTTTTCTCGGTGTTTATTGCAAAAATTCTGTTTGCCGAGTCGCGACGCAAGATCCCGGTAATTTAAGTTCTCATGTTTTAAACGGCAAATTATCCCGACTCTGTTAAGAGGATGGACCATTATCGTTCGAAATTATCGAATTTTTTAAAAACTTGCTTGATTCGCTTCCAATTACACACGAACATCCTACACACAGCACACTAAAATGCACTGCAGAATTTTTTGACCTATCAAATATTTTTACATCGACAAGCATAATTTCTCCATGATAAAATCGTGCGTTACGTCCGCGAAACAACGTGGAGCGTTCGTAGTGGCTACGGAAATTTCGGTAGCGATATACATATAGTACAGGGATACTAACAAAGGCATGCGGTGTCAATAGTAATTTTAGCAACAAAGCCTTTGATGTCTTACTGATGCGGGAGTTTTAAAGGCCGACGGAAAGTTCACGCATTCCACCTGACCGCAGTAATACAGCGTAAACAAACGCAGACCTTTCGCTTTGTAGCCGTACCATCTGAACGCGGACTACGTTCGGCATTAACTATTACGCTATAACTAATGCGAGATACTCTTCCAGCCGAATGCCAATTGTTCCGTCCTAAAACCCTCTGCGAAGGGGCAAACGCGCGATCACGAAGGTCAGTTAGCCTAGCTACTGGCGACGTAACGACCGGGGCCGCCATAAAGGACGAAAGTCACAGCCAAAAAATAGCGTATCCGCCATATTTAAAAATATTCGACAAAGCCTAAGGACACGCAGCTGACGAACACGTGCGGAACCGTTTTATCATTAGCATACCGAGGTTATAGTTTTATAGCCGTAGCCCCCCGTAACCGAATGTACCTCTCTTCTACTTTTTCCAATTTTCTATTGCTTTCACTACCGTTTGAAACGCGCCCTCTAGCCAATCATATCGAATTTCCCAAGACCACCCTTACCTTCGAGTTTTCCTCATTTCTACGCAATCACAACAAGATCAGAACTGTTTCGACTACCGATCGACTAACAACCACCAAAGAACCACCGAGTCCGA
Organism: Lasioglossum villosulum; assembly: GCA_963971365.1. Classification (NCBI taxonomy): domain Eukaryota; kingdom Metazoa; phylum Arthropoda; class Insecta; order Hymenoptera; family Halictidae; genus Lasioglossum; species Lasioglossum villosulum. Next base: position 7,203,395 of record OZ020495.1, read on the forward strand.
CTCGAAGACAACAAGCTAAGTCTCGTAACTAGCAAAATAAATAAACGTATTCTCCGGAAATTATAATTCTGCAAAATTGCAAAATTCTTTTTTGTTGATCGAACGTGTAGCGCCGATATCATATTTGCATATACAAAATTTACGATCGTGAACCAAAAAAAAAAAAAAATTATCAAAAAAAATTAGTATTCTCCGGAGTTTGACTATACACTTATTAGCCGTTAACCTAGTCGTGATACGACCACCAATTTCGGGATCGTCACGATACCACAATAATTATGAATGTGTATGTGCAATTATCTCGAAAGTAAAGGTTTCAAGCTTCAGAATGAGTCCGTGTTGTACCATTTATTTTGACGAGAAAATGAGATTTGAAAAAACGATTGAATAAATGATCTTGAAGATCATCTTCTGATCTTCGAATCGCATTCATGATCGTGTAGCTATTAGAGAAGCCCGCTATCGCAGGATGAAGAAAAATGCCAGACAAATGACGCGGCGCGAGGATAGAGGATGCGGGTTAATTAAAATATCAATGTTTGTTGCACGCCATGCATCAGACGGGATTCCATTACGGCCTCATAAATACATCGTCCGTTCGCATACGTTACACGCGGGCCGCTTTCCTCCGCGGGATTACAGTCGTTCTTAATCCATTCAATTACACGGAAATGCCTCGGCACCGTATCAAGGATACGTGCGTTTATATCCTTCTAAGGCTGACGTGCAGACAGGTATCTAACTATCTCAAAAAGAAATTCAGCCCCGGCCGTGTAGGCCGTGGCGACGTGATTAATGCACGGAAGATAAGAAACTGGGGGCCCTCGACTTCCGGGGCATCAGAGACAACGGCCTCGGCGCTCCAGACAACGCGAATGATTAAGTTACAGACGCGGACTAATGAAATCATCAAATTTACCTCGCTCTTCCTGTATCAGGCAAACAACGGCCGTGCCCGTTGATCTCGTCCGAGGATCTCCCTCTAGAATCGTATTACAACGGAGCTCCAAACAAATGAAACACACTTCGGAGTTGCATGCACCCCCGGGATGTTATTAATTCCTGCTTTTCATAATGGCGGACTTATTCCATGATTCATCGTCCTGCTACATCCAGATACGTACCTACTCGTGATGTAACTCTTGTTATGCGTTACTACGAAAGTGATATAGGATATCATTTTTGTTCGACTATTTCAATTAATATGATATAACGATAAATTGTACTTCTCATCCAAAAATCGTGTATAGTTCAAGAATAAATTATTTGATTATTGAGTAGATATAATGTCCTACTTGTTGGACACACGATACTGTACCATAGAGTAAACGAAGAGAGCTAAGTTGCTATAAAGCAACTTGGCTCTCAATCTATAAGCACATTGTGGGGACCCTTGTCCTCTTCGATGCGAGTATAATGTAAGTGAAACGATGCTTCCAAAGTGCCTTGTCCACCGAATGAACACTTAAGCTGCATGTATGTTGAAAGTAATTTTCGCAAATCGTTCCGAGTGATATTTCCATAGGAAATTGCATTTTTAAGCATTATTGAGATCTTGTATTTCAGAACACAGTTCTAACAATATTTGATGGTTACAACTTGTGTCGGAGATCTCGTGTAGGATTAAATGAACAATGGATCAACTGACCAATGATTGAATATCAATTTATAACGAATGAACAGAGATATCCAGTGACTGATAATAACACAAACAAATTTATCATAGGACCCATTGAACCATCTCACAATTCAAATTGCCGATCTCACGATAACAGTACTTTGAATACGTGGGATGCTCGAACAACTGCTAAATAAATTAGAATAGAATGTACAATAAAATTACTGAATAAATTTCGATCTGGAGAGGGTGTTGTAAATGTTATTTTTTCGTTTAATATATATTCTGTTCATTCATTTCGTTCACCGTGTGCGGCGACCTAATAAGATTATTTCAGGAACAGGAAAAATTCTGGACGTCGAGTGGCAGCCATCAGTTCGGCTGAGTCGAAACGGAGGAATTTTCGTCCGGACTCTGGGGAGTTTCAACTTTCAACATTATTACTCGGCTGGCTTGTCACGCGATGGCTCGTTCGTCAACGGGCGTTTACATCGAAGCCTGCGAACTCGCGAGCCGAAGTCGAGGAAAACGCTACAGCAGGATTGTTAAAACGGACTGGATTACCACGCAATACGTACGATTTTGAATATATTACCGTGCAAAACATCGCCGTTTGCCAGCTGGTGAAATATTCGCGCAGCCATTCAGGGGCTCCAATTATGCCAGACACGTTTCAGTCTTTAACAGAGAGCGAGAGAGAGAGAGAGAGAGAAAGTCCTTGGCCGTTAGCCGTGACAGCAGTTCCTCTCGTTGTGCATGAATAGAAAACGGCCGTGAAAGCGCTATTGAAATTACGCCCAGTAATTTCAAACTCAAATAGTTGAAGACTTTAACTAGTTACAATTAGCGGTGACTCGGGTTGTTTGTCGGCTAATAGAATTTCCTAATGATAATTAAATACCTCGCGAGCCGTTTTCTGCTGACAACCGGCGTATGTGCTTCACGATTGTTCAAAGTTTCACGCGTTTCTTTTGTCCGGATGAAATTCGCCGTCTCAACGACTCGACCCGTTCTCCGATCTGGTTGCACGTAGTAGATCATGCCGCTCCGCGGAGAACTTACGCGAATCACGCGACAGTAAGCTGAATAGAAAAATTCCTGGTAAAATGGAAGGAATCCCAGGTCTTGAGCAGGATAGAGATTTCCTATATCTAAGTCTTCATGCAAAATAAAAGTTGTTTCGGTCAACTGTAAGAAATAGAAATTAAAAATGGAATTTTACTATTAATAATTGTAATGAATCTTGCAATGTTTTCATAATTTTATATTTTATCTATTCAGTTTCGTCATAACACCTACAGTTTATCTGGCAACACTTCAAGATGCTAAGAGACACAAGCAATTCCCCATATGTGAAGAGTGTGAACGCCGAGCACTAAGCGGGAAATGAAGTTTTATTTTTGGCCGCTGTGAGTTTCGGAAGATAAATGGGGAAAGGAAGAAGCGACGACAGAAGTATGAATTCTTTTGTAGAAAGGAAGGAAAAAATGTGTTCAAGACGACCTTCTGCTTTCAAGCCAGCCAGATTACCAAGATTTTATTTAAGAGGGATCTCCGTCTGACAGTTCCAAAAGCGAGTGACTTTTATGAATTCTTTTCCAGAGAACTGTTGACAGCATATGAAGAAAGTATCTGTGGATAGGGGTATGTGCTTGCTTACGCTGCAATAAAACATTTTTTGTAACTTCGTTGTTCTTGCGCGTTCGGCTGAGAATTTTCGGACCACATTCTTAGCGAAAAATCGATTTGTGGAACCTGTTACGCGGGAATCCCTTCAACGGTATCCGCCATTTTGAAATCGACTCGATCTCGTGGCCGCGCTCTAAATTCTGGAAAGGACTAGCTTCAATTTGCGGCGTGTTGCCCCGCGAAAATAATGGAAATAGGGCTGCAGGTATTAGCGGCGGATTTCGTCTTAAAATTGGTTGTTTAGGAGGGTGAATCTGTTTAAAGGTATCAATAGCGGTGGAGGGAAGGAGTTGCGGGATTAGGGGATTGCCGCAGAGGCCTCTGGCTACAGAAGGAGACAAACAGTTGAACTACATCATTAAGAAGAGCTAGACCTTGGTCTTGTGCGCTTCTTGCGACGATTCCCCGAGTGTTTTTAACGACATTAAGTGGGGAGAGATTTTCTGGAATCTCGTTAACATTCGATGCGTCTTATCTCTTCATTTCCCATCGGCTCGATCGAATCCTCTCCCAGAAGCTGCCGACTCAATCTCCATAACCGACAACCAAGCTCCGGGAACACAACCGTCTATTCCCGAATAGGAGACGATCGCGTATCGCGTTTCGATTTCGCTGAACGAACGCGTAAAGAAGATCTCGCGGAATCGGGGAAGGACTTTTTGGCGCGAGATAAACACCGTCTACACATAGGTCGAATCGATTTTCCGACGGAGACGCGCCGCAGACCGAAACACTTTGCGTGAAACACCGTACAATGATTGCTCGGCCCGATTCCCTGTTACCTCGCGGGAGAAAATTCGAGAGGAGCCAATACTGTACAGGGTCGACGAGAAAAATTCGGAATTTTTTCGAGCAGTCTTACAAATAAGATTAGGCAAATATACATATTTATTAAATGACTTAGTTTACCATGTTAATTCTTCATCTTCTTCGAAAGCGCAATTTCATCCACGGGAATGGGCACCGGCAATCTAGTGTCCGATCCCAGGTGTCGTGACGAATGGAATGAGAACAGTGCCACCGAAATTAAACGTACAACGTCGCGGCTTGATTGACAGTTGTTTGCCCAAACGACAGTGTGTGTACGCAGTGACCAACGCTGTGCTTTGGAATTTGTCACACGATGTTAGACCACTTTTGTCTTTATCCGTTGATTAATCAGTAGATTTCAAATTTTTAAGCATTTGTAAAGAATTAATATGCATTTATAAAAAATCCAAGAATATTGTCATGTTGTTTTCAATGTAAAAGTACTATTAAGGGGTGAGATGCAGAATATTTTTATTTTGCATAGAGATTGCCGTGAAGTTTAAGACCATCGGTTTATTGTCACTAGCTTATTCAAATTATTAAACGAAGAAACGAATATTTATTTGGCTCCAGTACATTTCGATAATCTTAACAGGTCGGTCGCATAGATTCGTTACACGTATACTTCCAATCCGAAGTACAATCTTCGTAATGCGACGTCGCAGTCGCCGCGCGTCGCTCCTCCAATATTTTTATTCCTAGGCTGGCCGAGTAGAAACCGGTGAGCGTCCGCAAACAGGAGGAAGGTGTGGGCGATTCATTCGATCTCTTTCGGATCGAGAGCTGGCAAGCTGCGCGATATCTCGGTCGCAAACCGCCCGAGGGAGCTGTACACAAGCTGGCTATGCAATTCCGGGATATCTTCGTTACGGTGTACACGATCGGTAGCCGTTTGTGTGGGAGACGGTGCAGGTGGAGAAAGAGAGAAGCAAAGGTAGGGTATAGAGGATCGGGGATAGGTGGATAAATGGTGGGGAATAGGAGGGTCCGTCTATTAGTTAGACGGCAAATGTGCAGCGACGTGGGTACCCGTTAAGGTGTGCAATGTCGGGAGGAGAATGGGGAACGATGGGGGAGGGAAAGACCGAGGCATCTTTGTCCGGTGAACCGAGGAAGTCCTAGCTCGCTCTCACATATGAGAAAGCTGTGGGAACCCGTGAAAAGCAGCCCTGGGTCCGACGTATTCTCGTTCGTACAGCTCTACCGCGCGTTACACGAGCCCGCCTTGTTGGCTCGGTTCCTTGCCGAGCAAGTCGGACAACTTTGGCTACCCGTTAGGCGTTAAGATGATATATGTTATTCGCTTAATTAAGCGCTTGTCCGCACGCGCTGAACGTCCAAGCTTCACTGGGCGAGCAAACTTCGGCTATGAGAAAGGTAAAGAGGGAGGATCCGTGGCACCAGTTTCTAAGCTCGTAATATCGCGCACACGTCTAACGATGCGCCCTCCTCTTCACTGACTCTAGGTTCACGCGCCCCACAATATTAAACATGCTGGTTATGACGCGTGCTTTCCGATTGTTGGCAAAAATTATGTTGAGGAAACTCATCCTGGATGAGGTTACGAGATACTAATGAACACACTGTATAAATCGTGCATGTAATTTTACTAAGCCAGATTTAATCAAGGGTCAATAAAGTAACTTCGACTCGTAAATATTACTTTGTCAATTTGCCAAGCAACAACGACTAACATCGTCGACTTCATCAACTTCGTCAACTTCTGCGCGTGGATCGAAATTATTTCCGGAATCGGCGACTCGGCTTAACTAACTGGCCGGGAAGTGGTGTTTATGAGGCCTGCTGACGGAAGAACGTGCAGCGCCAGAAGCCCTTCCGCCTTAATTAAAAACCGGAGAAGGATGGATTTCAATTAGCGACTTACCGAGAGGCAACCACTCGCCTTAACCGAGCCACTGCGAAATGAAAATTCTGGAAGGATAATGGCGGGGATTCGCCGTTACAAATCACGCCGGAAGTAGGTGCTCTTCTCGGGCAGCGTGTGCCGATAGGCCCGCTGTTAAATCTGACGTTCGCCCGTTCGGGGATTAAGAAAAGCTTAATATCGGTCCTGCCGTACTTTCGCGGCTAATCCGACCAGCAAATATCCGTTCCATGAGAGAGAGAGGGAGAGAGCAGTGTACGATGAGACCCGTGCAACGGATGGTTACATCGTTGTTTAATCTGTTCTTTCGCTTAGCCGTTAAGAAAAGCCAGCGTAGCCGTTCTATGCAAATGCTAGTGGATGTTAATTGTTTCATTAAGCACGTTCTTGGCCCGGATGTCCAAGCAGCGCAAACTTCGCTCGGTCGAGTCTCGAGAAAGAGAGAGAGAAAGAGAGAGAGAAAGAGAGAGAGAGTTAATTCTCTCTTCGTGAAGATGAAACGGTCGGAGACAGATGGCGATAGACAACGCGCAGATCGTTCTCGGCGTTGCATGAAAGAAAGACGCCAAAGGGAGATAGAATATAAGAATCCTAATAATTAGAGTAAATGAAGTAACTTGATAATGACGAAGTAGGTCACCGTTCGCTCTCGGAAAGGAACGCCGCACCGTCCGCAATCAAGGAAACCTGTTACGAATGAGAGAACCTGTACAACTTCTTCCGAGATGTATTTTCAAAGGATAATATAGAAAACGGTGAGGATCGCGGGCGGCTCATTGTGCGCGACCGGTTACCCGTTATAAGAGGCCGGGGGAGGTTTAATTCGCGAGATTACCTGTTCCCGTAAAACTGGAAGCGAGGGGGAAAAGAAATGAAGATAACGTTAGTCGTTAGTACGGCGTACGTTATTTGTCTAATTGAATGCTCGCTTAAGCGGAAGAAAAAAAAGAAGTCTTGTATTCATCGTCGCCGGTACATTCTGCGTTAGAAAAGCACTGTTTTCCCAGCGAAGAGAATCGCCCGGGATACCTCCGGCTGGATAAGAATTTCTTTCGCGAGTGGAGCCGGCCCGCTTGAAAACTCAGGACGGATTTCTATGCCAGTAATTAGTCGAAGTGCTCCGATGATCCAATGAACGATAAGACGGGGGCGTAAACTAAATAGAAACGCTGCGAATGCGCCGCGCGGGCAGGGGGTGAGTCTCCTTTCTACCTCGATTATTCCGTTCTCCGTCCTAATGACCTGTTTTATCAAAACGAAAGGGGGAAAATCGTTACCGGCAGATGAGGTGTCACGCGTACACCCGCCTTAATTAAGCGCTTGTACGTTCTGAACTGCGCGAGATTAAACTTAGCGCGGCGAGATCGTATCGGGGGGCCATTTCTTCGCGCGAAAACTTGAAAACATACGGTTATGCGACGAGCATAATCTCCTCGTGCTGGGGCGGGGATGCGTCGCTCGAAACGCGAAATAAGGGTTTCAACGATTCTCGCGCCACTCGACGCGTTAATTAAGAAATACTCGTACTCGCGAGTGTCGGCAATTTCGAATTCATCGCGCGCGAGACGATGAACGTTTTTGTGCGAAAATATTTCTTAGGCGACAATGAAGACTGTAATATTTGAACAGTTTAATTAGACAGAGCTGTCTAAAAAAACTCGTCGTTTATCACCGTTCATTTCTATGATGCAACAAATGTCTGCGTGAATCACACCAGTTATACGATTGATTAAACCGTTGTCTATTACGATTGACGGGATTGAGAGGTGATTACAAACAGTGAAATCCAACTGTACGATGTAAATGTATTCCTGGATGTTTTCCCTGAAATAAGGGAATCATCGATTTGTACAATCGAACAGACTAAAATTCTGGCGGATCGAGTTTTAGCCGATCCGTAGCTCCTAGATATCGAGTTTCAGAAACCGGCAGTTGTTGGTATCGTGTTATACGATCCGGAACTCGCCATTATCGAATCTCTCGGCGTTGGGATTCGTAATGCTACACGGAATAATTGGGAATCACTCTTTTGAAGATCAGCAACACGAGCGTCTCGAAATTTTGAGTTAAATATGTGATTAGTAGCTTCCTGATAAAAATACTTTTCATATATCTCAAGAATTAAAACGAGCGAAAAAACATTGTAGATCGAGTTTCTTGGGGTTGCCCGAACCTCTGAAGAAAATGAACGATGGATTACAAAAGTAGAGGCTTTGGCATTACTTTTACAAAGATATGACTACAATAATATTTTTTACAAAGACAAGAATAATTGCAATGTGTATTTCGAAATTGTTGTCTGTAAATAAATTGCATTGCAAGCGTACGAATAGCAAGTCGCAAGTGACGCTGAATACCTTTTTAGTTTCCAATTAAAACACTATTTCATCAGTCAGCTCGTCTCAAAGGGCTTCTAAATGGGAACGGCACGCGATCGGTGGTAGGTATCCCGATTGACCTTTCGATTTTGCGGTCCGGTCGGAGCTATCGATGAATGGAAGTTAATCATAGGGCCTTCAGCAGTTCGTCGTAGCTGGGGCCGCGAGCAAGTTCCGAGGCGGACTGCCGCGGATTATAACGGGGATGAAACGGGCGTAAAGCACATCCCCTCGAGCGGCTCTTAGGATAGGCGATGTGGATTTATTTTAAAGGGTCGCTTTTGTAAATGACGAGTGTTGTTGCTCGCGGCGGAAAGCCGAGGTAGTCGAGTGCGGAAGGGTGGCGTTGGTCGAGGGTCGAAAAAGCAGCTTTCTCACTCCAAAAAACCTTTCCCCCCTACAGTCCTTGCAGATTTAGCCGGGGCTATGTCACATAAACGAAGTTGTTTTTCCGTAGAAGTCCTGCGTCGCGTGAAATGTTCAACGGTACGAAAAAAAAACAAGTAGAAAAAAAGCATAAAACTAGTTGTCCCGTTTGAATTAAAAAATTCATCAGAACCAGGAGCCACGATATATTAGAAAATTTATTTAGCATCGACTAGTTCCACTGGTGTCGAATTTATCGGCAAAAAATGTTTCCCTTTAAAATTGTGGTCAGATAAATCGCGTGAATCTGACCCTGCCATGAAAAATTGCGGCCGGAATTATCGTCCCGCAGAAAAATCAACGAGAACAAGGCCCACTTTACCGACTATATCGTCAAACTTGTCACGTAGTGTCGTAATTATGGGCGTGACCCGAGTTCGATCCGATCGATCTAATCTTTGAGATGATTGATTTAATAGCCCGAGATACGGGAACGAATAGAAGCTGCAATAACCTAATGCCGGAATACTAATGTCCGTTGATAACACCGATTAAGAGTCTATTGAAGGCTAAGAGGTTGGATCGAATCAAGACTTACTGATTCGACTCGATGGAGAACCGCAGTGGCCATATTACGCTCAAATAACGATGCACCTAACGGTACACGAGACTCTGCTTGTTGACTCGTCATAACTTAAAATCATTTTTAGAAATTCAGGCCAGTGTTTCTCAATCTTCTTCGGTTACTATACTAAGTGGGACATGAAAAAATTAGTCCAATGGAAATCACCGACACAAATTTCCCCGACATGGTTTTCACCGACTCCAGATTTGGCCGACAACACCTTTTACCGATAACGACTTTGAACGACAACAAATTTCGCTAACTGAGGTGGTGTTCTCAAGTCATTGTCGGTCAAAATCTTTGTTGATTTTGTTGTTGTTGTTGTTGATCTCCCGTCTATCGAAGCCGTGCCTATTTTGCCACGTGATTGAGAGCAGCAGCTAGATACTGCTGAGTTGAAAAGCCCTTGCAGCGGGTTGTAGAACTCGGGTCGAAATATTCGAATCTGCAAAATGCATGACTGACACCGTAACAAACATTTAGACTAGGTCCTAGCAGCGATGGCGACTCGAGAATATCGTGCGCACATCTCTTCGACAATACACAGTGCGCAGACAGGCGTTAACGTAGTTACGCTGGCTTATGGGAGCGACCCCCGGTTTCCTGAGAAATGACAGGGAACATTTGCTTAACTCATTTCGTAAGGCGATGAGCCGAGCAGTCGGTTCAGCAAAGAGTTGAGCAAACCCGACGAGGGACCGTGAGTACTGGCGCGAGAGTAGGCGATGCGAAACGTCCGCTCGAGTTTCTCGCAAAAACATCCGTCACCAGGCCAGCTTTATTTTCCATTCGCAAAGGGAACCGCGGCTCGTCGTTGACGCGCCAACTCGCGTTGCGCGTCGCCGGCGCTTCGCGAAGCTTCTCGTCTTCCCATTCTACGTATATGCGAATTTCATGCTGGCTAATGAAGCTGTTACGTTCGCGTCCGTTTATGTTGCCGCGTTATTTGTTCGCGCAGCTCGGTATATAATTATACGTCCGGAGGCCACTCTCTCGAAAGCACGTTGGATTTCACGTAAGTTTCCACGGAAATCCAGGGAAATGTAACTCGGGAAAAGTTTACGTCTGCCAAGCCGGTAAGCAGCCCCGTCGGCTCTCGCGGATGACGAATATGGCAGAATCGTGTCGGTCCGCGGCCGTTTATATTGATCCAGCCATCCGGACAGTTGTAATGAAGAAGAAAGAACCAACTGGATATTCCGCGGGTAAATATTCGCCATGGCCCTCCCAGTGCCTTAGAGACGTACGTAATAATTTATAATTAAATTCTAATCCCCTGAAATAAGAACGTCCTTTCAAGCATCGATAAACCTGTTTCACTTTTCTTCCGCGTCTCCCGCTACCAGTCTGCTTCGACGTAGAAATGTAAAAAGACGATATCAAATGAGACTTCTTTACGTGGCAACGGTTGAAAATATTACCACTTTTCGAAATTCTCCTTTAAACGTCATAAATGCGCGATTCTAGCACGATCCAATAATTTCATGGAGTATTTGCCCCGTAAGTAATCGCTCGTTCTTCAATTAATCACATCAATTCTTTACGGCGGATTAAACAAGGTTCCATTAGACCTGAATCGCCGACGATGACGTAGAACGAGTACGAAATTAATTATTGAACGAAGTAATTATCCTGCAATCGTAGCGTGAAACGGTTGGGCAAAGATTTAAATTGAAATTTACAAGCGGAGGGGTCGGGTAGCTCGGGAACGTTTCTAGCGCCGCGCCGAACACAGCTACGACGGCAAAAGCCGAAAGGATTGTGAAAATATTTTCTTTGGGTTTCGATTTATGAGGGGGGATCCAATAAATCCTCGAATCTCGATCGGCGTTAATCTAATACAAGCGTTAATCCCGCGAAAGCGGCGGCTATTATAAGATGTTCGAGGGTGGGCGTTGTAACGCAAACAAAAACAGCTCGGCAGCTACCCCTTCGGTGTCTCCAGCGCAACAAACACGGATAATCCATGGACATGGCAGCTGTTTCTGTTTTTTCAAACGATCCTCCCGGAACTTACAATAAAATATGCCCGCCACGTGGCAAAGAAACTCGATTCCGGGGGCGAGTCGGTCGCTTTTGAGCGGCCGTACAGAGAGATTTATGGAAACTGGCCGAAAGAAACAGTAAGACGATTCTCGCTTCTTGCTGCCTTTTCCGGCGTGACTTCACCGAAACTCGAAAGTTATCGTCCCTCTCCCCTGACATAGAGAGAGAGAGAAAGATAGGGAAACGGAAAGAAAGTGAAAGCAGCGTGTGCCATGCCCGATTAAGTCGACAAGCTCGAATCAACCGAAGAAGACAGGAGAGACAGCGAGACGAAAACGATATCCTCTCGCACACAGACACAGGCACATGCAGCCTCGCCGTCGTTAAAAAACGGTCCCCGGTGAATTAATTCGAATTATTTTGATCGAGAACTTCCGCGGACAGAAAGCCGGCGACGACCTTCTCCCGAGCGTCAGTTAGTTTTCGTGGCTGTCGAGTAATTATAGCCCGCAGCCGCTTTGATAGACAACCGGCCATGGAATTTACATTCCATCGTTTAGACAATACTCGACGCACCGTATAATTTCATCTAGCCTTCCACAAGCCGGCTAAAGAGCCGATCTCTCTTTTTCTCTCTCCCTCTCTTGCCGGTTTCTCAGGATTGATATATGTGCCGGGTGTGTCGAACCCTTTCATTTCGAATTCGACCTGGCATTAGAGGACCGGGGCCCGTTTTTGCGCAACAAAGTGAAGAAATTAAATGGGTCCTCTTAAACGGTGCAATTAGGTAATTAGACGGAATACTATCTTTCACCGGTCTAATCATAACCATACGGGCAACGATCCGCCGACGAAATACGCTCGAAACGTACGCTCGTCATTCGGTGATTATGGGTTTTCAACGTATCGCGGCCTGTTTTTGGAGGAAATCCACTACATGCGCATCAGCTCAGACTTTTTACGTTGGCGTTAGCGGTCACACGCAATCCGGATATTAGAAAATTGAAAGAAGTTATTCGCGTGGTCGTAATGCCTGGGAACTGCTAAGTATAGACGCGCTGTAAACGCTTAAGCTGAAGAATCTGGTCTAGGCATCATCGTCGGACCGTTCTGTAGAGTATACTAATTTCGGAAATTAAATGACGTCTCCACCAGCCCGTGCGGTTCTCGGAAATTTCGTATGTTTAATCACCTACAATTCTACGCGGCGGTCGATTTCTTACATAATTCGATCTCCATTTTTATTAAGTCGTATGAAGAAATTAAATTTTCCTACGAAATAATAGTTCGAAAGTTTTTTAGATAATTCACTTCCAATCAATTCGATTACAATCTGCAGAATCCAAGATAGTACAACTCGCTAGATTTTCTTCCATTTAAGAAAATGCTTTGATTTTGCGGAGTGTTTGAGGTCGCTGGGTTGCCAGTCCACGTGTTAGGGTAGTCTAAGGGTTCATTCATGCCTAAAAGGGATCTATTTAACATGCCCATAATTCTTCGGTTGTTGGCACGCATTCGAGCATTCCATGGTAATAGAGACGCGTTTCGAAGAACGAGGGCCCCTGGGTTTTCCCTCAATCCCTTCGTTTTCCGGTGCTCATAACCAAGCGACAACAAATCTATTAAAACTTCGTCGAGCAGAACGACTCGGTGGTTATTGTCCGTGGGCAGCAGCAAGGAAGGTATCCATCTTTGCCTCCGATCCCGGTGGTTGGTCGAAAGGAGAATCGTAGTGGCGCGTATTTCCAAAACGGAGGCCACAAAAGAGCAAACCGAAGCCACTGAGGATGCTTAAGTGTCACTAAAAGCGGTCGGGATCGCTTCGGAAATAGGACCTCCTTGGTGTGGGATCTTCTCGTTGCAGGTATACCGTGTGCCCGCGGCAAGAAAACGTCATTTGAACCGTGCCATTGTCAATTTCCATTCACAATGGGGACAGCTGAAGGAGCGTGAGCGGGACCAAAACATTGAGACATATCCCGTTGTTGTCGCTGTCAACCGGTGACCCTCCCCTTTTTCGTCGTCGGACATTATTACAAAAATATTTGAAACTGCTCCGCTGCCTGCGAGGACGTATCCCGCGAGGTCCATTGTGCCGATTCGCGCAACGCGTTCAAACCGATGCCAACTGAGAATCGATGGAAAGAGAGAAGCAGAGCTCGACAGGGTGAATACAGAAAGAGGATAAAGAGGGAGAAGGTTCGGGACTCTCTGCGAGGAACTCGGCTGGAGATTTCATGTAATTTCAACTCACGTGGCGCCCAGGTATCCCGGAGCAGAAAAATATTTGGAACACCTGCACGGCCGGGCGATCATCGATGGATCGCTCGAGTGTGAGACGATATCGAACCGGATAGATTGGTTAATCTGGATGTATCGCTATTCCGGGCCCGTGAAAATTTCATTTCCACTGGCATCGATAACCGCCAGTCAATAATTGTTGCCGTTCTGGATCCGTCGTTTCGACGGCCGGCGTAATTGTATTTACGACTGATTGCAAATGAGAGGATTAAAAATGAAACTGTGACTAGGGTTTCGCTCGGGAATCGGATCGGGCTGAAATCACGGTTAATCGGTACAATTTTATATTGCAGTTTTTCGGACGAGGTGCCGCGCCACGCCGCGCTATGGACATTGAAAATATTTAAACGGCGCCGCGGGTTTTTCTCTGGCGCAGCGACCGGGGGCGATTTTGTAAATAAATCGACGGTAACGTTAATAGGATCGCGAAATTACGGAGGCGCGATATTATTTCAAAGCTCGCGTTGATATTCACCGACGAGGCGGTCCGTGAAATTTCATTTAACGCGGAGCTTAGTGGAAAAATATCTGCGAAACGTTTTTCTGTTTATAACGCCCGTCCGAAAAATTATAATTATATACACTTTTCCTGTTGTGATTCCTCCTGGGATAAAGTACTTTATTATTCGTTGTTATCGTCGACGTTTCAACGGGCTCTTACTCGTATGCCATCGTTAGCGATTCAGCAATCCTAACAGCGGTTTTGCATTACAATAATCTTCTTGGGCTTTCAAATTTCTATTTATGTATTACTATCAGAAAATGCCGTAAAAATTACTGGCTAAGTAACAAACCTAAAAGTCATTTTACTCGACGCTCATTTTTATGTTGTTTGGAATCAGAAATCTATCGATTCTTCATTTCTGTAGAAATTTATAAAGTAAAAATATTCTGCACCAATTGTAAGAAACACAAACCAAATAGAAACTTCTCTGTACCTTTAGTGATTCTAAAAAATTCTTAAAGCAACAATGTGTAAAAATTAAAAATAGCTCTAGGTTTGTCAGCTTCGTTTTGTAAATAGTTTTGCAGATCTCGGAACGGTCAAATTTCCTCTCTTTTATCTGTTACAAATTGTTAGTGTTTCCATAGCGAGCGAATATTCTGTATCTGTTGTTTGGACGGAGTTTTCTATGGTAGAGAATGTTTTTAAATATTGCTGAGTGGTGTAAATTCGTCAGAAGCCCGGAAATATTTGCAAGGGACATGCGTTGACGTTTTACACCGCGTACGTGGCGGAAAAATTCGTGCAACGGGAGCCCGTGTTTTCCAAGGTTGACGCCTACCTTACGATTTCCTCTTGCTCTCTTGCAAGATCAGAGCTGTCTCACCGCGGGGATCACGTAACGCTGCAGGTGTGCCAAACATTTTTCAGGAAACGTGAGCCACCCGTGCGTCGAAATTATACGAAATCTCCAGCGGTGAAACGTCCCTTCTGTAAATTCAGACCTCCTCTTTCGCGTCACCCTCTTAAACTCTCATGCCAGTTTTGCGGACACGTCTTTGTTACGAAACTTACGTCTTTATACGAATAAGGCGACGGGGCTTGAATATATTACGCAAGATACTTCCAATTAAGGGAAATATATCACTCAGCCCTGTCTCTTTTTCTCCGGCTCCCGAGAAATATTCCAAATTCAATGGACTTTGCGCTCGAATTCAATTATAGTCGCTTCCCTTTTCGTTACGAATTCGGCGAGGCAACACAATGATAACTTCAATGTCAAAAATTGAGAAAAACTTTTTAATGCAATACAGTTGTTTTCTAAATAACATCGTGGTGTTTTTGCAAAGGAAACATCCAAGGTATATCAATCGTCATATTTATACTGTGAACTTCATGCATTTAAAAATGAGTAGCGCAAGTGGAAGTGTTGCCATATAAAAATTAACAATTTTTATTTCGCAGCCTACTGATTATTCGTCTTGGAAGCTATCTGCGTTAGATTTCCGCGACTTGTTTAGCTGATCGCTTATGGTTCTACTAAATAGGTCGCTCAGATTTGTACGTAGGCGGCTACGATAGACAGTCGTTGGCCGATCAGACTCGTATTGACAAGGAATTCGATTGGTCAGCATTCGACGAGCAAACTCGGTCGAAGTTGAGGATCCTCTATTTAACTAATGAAATTTCGGGTACGTACTCAGTCTGCGGGGCAGGGAAGATGGACTCCTTGATGCGCGTAAATGTTCGTAAATTTAGTTCGCGTCTGCTTGACTCCTGCAAGTGGCCGAGTTACCGGTGAGGTGTATACAGCGTGTCACAATTTGCATCGACGGGGCTCGGCCCGATAAACTAGCCCGCAATTTCATGCATACGTCATCAGGAAAACGTGAGGAGGGGATACGAACTATCGTGCCGACGACGACGAACGTCAGGTTGGACGTATGCACGTCGACGCGGCTCGATCCCCGCCAAATTCCACGGAAATTCTGCTGTCGTTTCGCGCCTCCATCCAATGCTCTGCGGATTTCACCGCGTAGACGGAGCCGTCTTCGGCTGCCGGGAATTATGTGTCGATCCTCGACGCCCTACCGTGCCGTGGAAATCCGTATTGCATCGCGACCATGCCACCCGCCATCGCTGCCAAATTGTCGCGAACAGATCTCTCGGAGATTACGCGAACGCTAAAACATTTCCAAATTTTCCGTCTCCCCTACCGTGGAGCGCTTGAGGTCCTCATTTCGATAATGCATCATCAAATGCCGTAGTGCTTGGTTCAATCGACACGAATTGGTCCTTTCTCCCACAATTTACTTGCCAGTGCCTTGCGCTCTTAGCGCTACCTCAATAGACAAGGACGAAAGTATTCCATCGGAACATCAAATCACGAATCATTGTCAAATTAAATTGAAAAGATAATATCACACAACCTTCTATGCATGATCTTGTAACGACGACAATGATTACGATTCTAGTGTTATTTTCTCACATTTCGCTCCCGTCTTAATATATCTGGCCTACAGTCGAACAGAAGACGGACTGACCTGTAAGAGACAATGCGAATCCTATGCTGAATACTCCCTCCATCGATCGCCCTAATTCAGGACTCTATTTGTCGCTCTGTTTCGATAGTTTAGATCTGGTCCTTCCGTATTGTTCGAGGACAAAAGTTGTTCCACATTGCTTGTGGTCAAGCGGACGCTGTATATGTCCGTGAACAATCCTAACGATCGTGAACAGCTTTAACAGCTTCCAATCTCCCTGTTTGTAAGCTGGCTTAAATCATAGGTGATTATGACCGCCGGGCGACAGATGCCACTCCACCCAGTTTATCTCTTCTTGGAGTTGAAATCGCGGCGTCAAAGCAACGCGAACTTTATTGGGGATTACCGTGCATTTTTATGACGACTAACTTCTATATCGATTAACAACCGATTCATAAAACACTGAAAAATTATCGTGTGTACTTCAGTTTCGTAAATAACAATAAAAACGTTACAGTCCATATTTTCTAGAATCGTTTTCTACTGCCGCGACAGTGCGATTTTCCACGTAATAAATGGGGGAATATAAAAATTCTAGAGAAAAGTGATAAAAGAGTGGTTCAGAGAGAACTTTCGCCGGCGGCGGTGAGCATGTAAAATGATCGTCGAGCATGAATCGCTAAACGAAACGCGGCGACAGTAAAATGTCTGAACAAAGAACACGAGTCTAAACAAAACGGTCGTTCTAGAAGGCTGTATATGAACATCCACCTAACTACGACGGGTAGAATTGGAGCGAGGAGAAGCGATTCTACACCCCGTTTGCAGACAATACGGTTGGTTGACGCTTAGGTGAACGGTGAGCGCACAGTTCAGGGCAACTGTAACCGGTGATAGCCTGAATAGAAAACAAGGAAACCGCGTGCGTTGAACGTCCTCTCTACGAACGGGCGGAATTTTCTCCGGGCCGTGTTTCCCGTTCGTTTCCTTGTTCCGAGGTGCTCGTGCACGTTAACCCCTAAACGTCACTGCGGCGCGGTGACTCGTAACAAGTTTTAACGCACTATCGAGGTCCGTGAATAATTAAGCTGGAGCCGCGTGCAACCAGATCTGTCGGTAGGCAAAATGATAATTAATTCATGCACTAAACGATATAAACGGCGCAGCGTTTTACCGGGTTTCGATCTATGAATTTTTACTCAGCCCCGGAATACACTCATCTACATCACTGTAAGTCGTCCCGAAAATGGACGCAACACGGTCTTCACCTTCCAAGATCTAATAAGATTAACATTTTAAAAAGTAAAGTAAACACAAATTATCAGTTCAAAAAAACATGATAGAATTTCAGTTGGACGAAATCTCGTAACATTAAATTCTTATCCCGTGTATTTTCAGGTCACCTTACGATCGTGGTCACTAGTATAGATACACCTGAAAGCAGGACGTATCAATTTTCTATAGAATCCACGATGGCGCTGCTTCCCCTCGCCCCAAAATCTCGTTCTACCTCGGTTCGGTCGCAGCAGGCTGCGCAACGTTCCGTTGAAACTTCATTGTGCCACGAAAATCGATGTGAAAAGGTGGAAAATGAAAAACGACGTCGTGAAGGTGAGAGTCTCTGTGTTCCTCGGGCATCGGACTGATGGGTCGAGCCACCTTAAAAGCCGTTAAATACTGCGCTGGAATCGCCTTTATAGCCGCCAATGATTCAGTATTTACGCACAATGCCCGAGGAAATGCCTGGACCCCACCCGTTGCCGGTGCACTGTAGGAGGTCCGAAAACTTTTCCTTCCTACGCAGCCCGAACCCTCGACCTCATCTTCCTTGCGTGCCTCCTACGTGAAAATGCGTTTCCGCGCGTGACTCTTCCGCATCCACGGAAGGAAACACATGTTCTCCTCGGACACGCTGCTTTCCAGCTCATTCTCCGTCCCGACCTTGACTAATTGGACAGAGCAGCCTACCGGCGTGCTCCTGCGCGCAGAAAGCGTCGTGTAAAGCGTTGTTATTAATTTTTTAACCTATTCAGACCCGTTCCCCCATGGCCCCTTTCAAGCTTTTTAATGCTCGCGCGGCATTATCCGAGAATAAATGCTGGAAGCTGTCTCTCATTCATCGCTTAAGTACGCGTTCAACATAAATATATGTAACGACTCGCACGAAATTGGAAGAGCGTATTAAAACACAGCTTTTCTACTTAGTACGGCGGTATTATTAATTACAGACAACCTCGTTAACACTTTAATAGGTCAGGTTTTAATAGGCGTCGGGTATTAACGAGTCGGGCCTATGCCTGCTGGAAATTAATATGTAAATTTCGAGTCACTTGTACGTACTCTTCCCCGTCCCGCCGATGTACTCGGCGACGAGCAATGCTCGGCTCGTTACCAGGCCACTGAAACGTGCTACGAGGAAATTATAATAAGCGCATCTAATTCTATTCGTACTTTGAGAATACTGCTTAACACTGTTGAACCCTGTGCGGTTGCTTTGTCTACAGTGTCAAAGCAGAGTCTTCTGGAAACGGGGCTGCGGATCCGTCGGGACTCGCAGGGTATGATAATCGTAATACAATACAGTCTCGTTTTGTTTTTCATTCGTTAAAAGCATTTGTAAAACTCGGAACATTTTCTCGTTTCCTTTACGTTTTCTCATAAATTTGCGTAATGACGTTTTGGCAAATGGAACGTTGTTTTCTGGAAATTGAATTCGGCAAATATTTGTGGTGCGAGCCGGAAGAAAATTGCAATCAATAAAATAAATGCGTTCAATCTCGGCCGTTGACGTTCGGCGTTTTATTCGGCGCCGAACGAACACACCCAAACATTAACACGAACAGTTTCATGCTCATAACAACCACAACACGCGTCACTAAGAACGCAGAATTCGTCGAGTTCTCCTCGTCGTATTACCTCCTCGGCACGGCACAATATTCTGCGGTGTGCGATTACGAGCCGGCATTTCAATTGAAGTTCCTCGTTGGAAACAGCCATGGTCTAGAGTGACCTTATTCCCTAACAAGTTTGTTGAAATGTCGCCGCTTTCGTCGTTTCTTGGCTAGCTTAGAATCGTTCGTTAGTTCGTTCCTTTTCCACGGATTGGGAAAAAAAAGCTGACTCGCAGCTCGGAATAGGATCTTAATTCCCTTGAACGGTTCATCACAGAGCGGCCGGCCGTTGCAGAATCGTGCAATTTTCAGAAAGATAATATTTCCGGCTGGAACATCTTTAATTACCGGCCAGATCTTGAATCGACAATTCTAATTAAACTCAAACAAGGAAGACCCAATTGTTCAGCGAACCTTATTCGCGCCACGTTTGAGTCCGAGACTTTCTTATGTCGGCATTCTTTAAATATTCATAGAAATTCGATTTAACTTTGTGCAAATTTTACCGCGATATTGTATTGGTCATTTTACGTGGCACTTGTAGTAGTAATTGTTTCATTTCTTTTTTTAATTAAAGCGTTTTGTTCGAGCTTATTCAGCTACACAAAAATGATTAATATTAGACAACAATTTCTCCGTATTAATCACGCATTTGAATCAATATTATGTATATAGCAAGGGGATAATGGGAACCCTTTTCTGCCTTCAATATTTAAATTGACTGTACATTCGCGGTGCGTTTGAAACGGGTTCCATGGAAATCATCGACACGGTTTTCACCAACAACATTTCACCGATTCCAGATATGACCGACAATGATTTTGGCCAACAACGCTTTTAACCGACAACGACTTTGACAGACAACAAATTTACCCGCAAAAAAAATTTCGCTAACTGAAGTCGTCTCAAGTTGTTGTCGGTCAAATCTGGTGTCGGTCAAATCTGGATTCGGTGAAATGTTGTCAGTGAAAACCGTTTAGGTGATTTCCATGGAACCCGTTTGAACAGTACTTGATTTCCTCCGCCCTTTCAATTGCCTAAGTTTCGTTAAATTACACGCACGCAGTGAGCGGAAGCTCGGCAACGTTGTGGTATTCGCAGAACGAGAAATCAGCTTCAATTATCTGGTAAACACGACCGAGCGACCATTATGAAAATAAAGGACGTTAATTATTTATCGTACGAGTGGCGTGTTTCCGTTCAGGCGGGATGAACGTTGCTAACCGATCCGCTAAACTAAGCGGCCCCGAGGCGTCATCTTTGATCTTCATTACGCAGGGCCCACCGTTTGTCTCGTCGAACGTCCGCGTGACATCCATTAAACAGCTCCTGATTCGAGAGCCATTCGCGTGGCAAAGAAAAATGCGTGAACAGGTGCGAAATACGGGAACTGACAACATATGCCGCGTCATAACTCTCGCAGGCAAGAGTAATGTCCGCGTCGCTCATAAAGAACGCGAGGCTTTGTCAGTATATCGAGCTACTCATCGTTTCGTCGGCCTCCCGGCCGGGCGCGTGTTCCCGGATGAAAAACGAAGGATTCGGGAAGCCTGGAATCGTGCAGCCGATATTTTATCGCCTCCCTTGTCATCGGAGACCATTGTAGGCCGCCTTACGTGGATCTCGGACCCATAGTTCAGCCGATGACATTTCAATAAACCCGTTAGGGAATAAGGTCAGCCGAAAAGACCGCTGCCCTGTGGTCTATGATCCTCTAGCTAAAACTTTCAGCTCCCGGCGCCTCGATTATTTAAATATTACATCATGGTGTATTTAATTCGGTTAAATACTTTAATTTCCCCGTTGCGTAATGATGCGAGGAGAGCCAGAATCGCAAAAAGCTTGAAAAATTATTAATTACCAGACCGCGGATTGTATGAATTTGTAATGAAAACGAGTAAAATGTATAAAACAGTGTAAGAGCATTTTAGTACGTGCAAACGCTATTTTTGACTCACTGAAATTATAAAGAAATTTATAAAGCTAGTGAATGTCCCGCACGTTCCAGGAAAAGGAAAGACCGTTTCGATCGCTACGAGGGAAAAAGTGCGGCGACGTTTGAGATCGTTCTGCCTGCGGCTGGATCACCGCCAATACTCCATTGCGCATTATTTCCGCACTAATTGGCCGCGCTTCATGCACCAAGGTTACCAAGAACTCCTTTCCCCTTAAACCCGGTTCTGTTCTCCCTTTCTTTCTTCGTATTCTGTTTTTCGCGTCCTCGACATAGAAATTAAAAAATCACCTCGATCGGCGACCTCTTGCCGTCTCTCGATTTATACCGGCGAAAAGCCGGCGCACACTTTGCGCGCTACGGCTACCCGCTTATAATTAACGGCGAGGATGCAAACTGTACTTACGAACGATTAATTAAACCGCACACGGTTTGCTCGCCCCTGGGACTCGTAAGCGCCACGGCCACATTGTAATGAAATTGTGTTCCGATGATAAAGATACAGCAGCAGTTGCTTAACCCGCTGTTTCTCGCTGCGGTGCTCTCCTTTCATAGATTATCGGCTCGGTGCTTTGTCCCTCGGCGTGCATCGAATACCGAATATTGGGATCGGCTATCGTGTACACGACCGATCGATGCCTACAGTCAGGACCAAATTAACTGGCCGCCCAAAGTCTCTCGATGGATGGCCCTGACCAATTGTTTTACCGTGTCCTCCTGCTTTTTCCCCGAATTTTCGCTCGAAATAAACGAAATAAATGTTCCCTGAAACGGTGCAAGCTGTTGCTGAAAACTGTACATTCGTGGTACGGATAACAATATTCCTTCAATCGAGAGACGATGTTATTCTAAATGTAAGTTTCGGTACAAAAATGCGAAGCTTGGTAACCGGAAGAGTATTTCCATGAAGCGAATAATGGTTAACGGTATTCAATATCGGAGAGACCATGCGTGTAACACAGGCAAATGGTCACAAATAGATATGTTAGAGGAGGAGATCCTCGTTCTGTGGAGGGTTTGTGGGTCCACAGGACCTCCAGGGTTCCCATGGCCCGTGATCCCGGGGATCATTCGAGCTTCCAACGTCGGCAGGGTTTCCCCAAACACATCCGGTACGCCTCCCATGGATACTTCCAGCAATCAACCTCCCATTTTGACTAACTTAATCACTGAAAACCCCTGGAGTCCTTTTCGGATGCCTTTAGAACTCCCTCGTGAGTTTCCAATAACAAAACAAATCGTCTCGCTTTGGAAAACATATCAATATTCCGTATAGCGGAGACTCAAATTGACAGATTTATTTCTGGGGCACTGAATCACAATGGCACGTTCGCAGGTTTCCTCTTATCAGTTGTCCAAATGTCCCACAACTCGTGACGAGACCTTAATATTCGGTTTTGCAGAGCTACTTCTGTAAGCCATAGTGTTCGCGCTGCTGTGTTAACGATGGAGTTGTAAACGGCTTAACGATGCTTTTCTCGTGGAAGTTTCTATTAACCTTACGTCACCGGGGTACACCGGAATGCTACAAAGAACATCCTATCTCGCCATCTGGACTATCCTACAGAGCATGAATTAACTCTGAGAAACCCTGCTATCCATTCGTGGCAGGTATAAGATCAGAAGGGAAGACCATTGCCGCGTGGAGGGTGGTCCCAACCCTTGGCCGTCTTGTTTTGCTAAAACAGTGGAAACGATAGGAATCTGTGAAAGTAAGCAAACACGACCCTTCCGATGGTTTTCACAGAATTTACATTTTTCGAAAACGCTATCGCGTTGTTCAATGGTACTCGAGTATTCACAGGCTAACTTAAATCAACCACCTGAGGTTACGCTTAGATTTACGATGGGACATCTCAGGGTAACAATTGTTTTCTCATACAACTAATTTTCTTGTTTTGCACGTACACGATAGCTGCTAATGGAGGATTTTAATTGCAGAGAACCCTTCGCCGAAGCCGCGTTTTTGCGTGTTTCTATAAATGCGAAACGAGAGTAATCCCCCCGAAGGATTTCCAAGATCGATGGCCGAGCTTCTTTTGAAATACAGGCACCGGCAAAAACCAATCTTCTTTCCCGCTGCGGAAGAACAATTACACTTTAATAGAAATTATACGAGCGGCTTAAAAAAAATCTCCGACCCGTAATGGGATTCTTTTTCAATCTCCTCCGCGATGCAGTGAACGCACCAGACGCGATATTAATTCGCACCACTATTAAACAAGGGAAAACGAGGGTGGCCCCGATGAAAGAGGGGGTTGGAACGACAGGAGCGAGGGGGTGAGGTTGGAAGCGGTTATACATTTCCGTAGTTAATCAGCAGAACGCTCCATCGTCGATGTTTAAATTTTACTTGTACGCGGCGCAATTAAGGTAAAACCAGTGGAACCCGGGATTTCCCGGGGTCGGTCGCTCGAATCTTAGCGTTCGGCCAACCGACCGAACACGATCCGGGTATCTCGTTTTTCCGCTTCATTTTGGAGCCGGGTAGAGGCAGCTTAAATGAACCAGACGGCAGTGCCGAAATTGAAAGATCAAAGGATTACCATTATTACCTTGTTTCTACGGTAACCTCCGCTTGTAATCTTTGTTTTTCACCTTCGTATTACGTACGACGCCCTAGTCGGTTGCTCACCGTGGGCGTTCACATTCCCATCGGAAGATCATGGATGACCGCGTCTGACGCTGCTGCAACATTAGCCGCTGCATTTATTATCCAGGTAGACAGCTTTAAATTATGAATAAGAAATTAAACGCCTGTTACGTATTACATACTTGGCGAACGCGCAACCTAACGCGCTCTGTCCATGACGCGTCGCGATATACAGGGTGTCCCAAAACTAGTGTAGGAGCGGAAAATGGGAGGTTCCTTGGGTCATTTGAAGCGATATTTTCCTTTAGAGAAATGGCGTCCGCGGCTTTGTTTAGGAGTTATTAACGAAAAACACGGATCAATCAGAGCGCGACCTAGACATGCGATGGCACGTTCGGCCAATTGAGAGTTGGCGCGTCGGGCCGACTGTGCTAACTCGCGTCTACGTCGCGCTCTGATTGGTCCGTGTTTTTCGTTAGTAACTCCTAAACAAAGCCGCGGACGTCATTTTTGTAAAGGAAAATGTAGTTTCAAATAACCCACGGAACCTCCCATTTTCGGCTCCTAGGGTAGTTTTGGGACACCCTGTATATATATATATATATATATATATATATATATATATATATACATAAATATATATATATATACAGGGTGTCCCAAAATAAGTGTAACTCCCGGAAATGGGAGGTTCCTTGGGTCATTTGAAGCAACATTTTCCTTTACAAAAATGGCGTCCGCGGCTTTGTTTAGGAGTTATTAACGAAAAACACGGACCAATCAGAGCGCGGCTACAGTGGATCGATTCTGGTTTGGCCAATAGCGACACCGCGTTAAGCGGGACCTGTCGCCGAGTCGGACTCCGCTCGCTATAGCCGGGCTCTGATTGGTCCGTGTTTTTCGATAATAACTCCTAAACAAAACCGCGAACACCATTTTTGTAAAGGAAAATGTCGCTTCAAATGACTTAAGGAACCTCCCATTTCCGGGAGTTACACTTATTTTGGGACACCCTGTATATATATATATATATATATATATATATATATATAACGTTCGTCCTGGAGGGAGGGGGGTATGGAGAGTGCAGGTTTCCTACGTGGGCAACTCCCGCATAAATGATTCCGAAAAACCCAAGCTAATTGTAAGTTTTATTGTAATTCTTACTTGGACTTCAAAAATTTCTATGTTGTATTCTAAACAAATAAATGCTTGCAATCTAATGCGTGTTTCTCAAAAGAGGATATCTGAAGTCAAAGTAGTTCCCGTCACTCGCAAGTTGCAAAGTAATAAATCTTCTTTCAAGAAGCAGACTACATGTCATTTCGCAAACCACATCCCTGCGACCGCTTCAGAAAATAAATTAGCAGCTGCCCATCGCCGGATCCTGTTAATCTCGTAAGTTTCGAAATAATAAATTTCGAAACCTGTTTACAGAGCACAGCTGCATCGCAACCTCTTCTGTTTAAACCGGGCAGCACAATAAAAGAAAAGAAGCGGCCGCGTTATTGCTACAACGTCGGTACTTACGAGTTCCTCGGGAAGCTTTATTAAACCATCGATACACGTTGCATCGCGCATGATACATCGAAACATTTCCCGCGATCGCCGAGCGATTCGCCAGACCAGTTCCTTCAAAACTCGTAGACTGGAGATGCGAAACCAGATCCAGCTCTCATTTCGTCTTCGACTCCTGGTGAAGCTAGCTGCAGTGCTGACAAAACGTTAGGAAAATAATTTCTCTAAGATTTCGAGAGAAACGAGTGATTTTTAAAAATTATTTGTAGTGTAGCTGTTGAATAACCAGGCCTTGTTGGCATGTTAACGGATAGCCTTAAAATACAAGTGTTTCTTTTTCGGTTTAGTTGGACCGTTACTGGACCACTTTAAATCCAGCTTAACAGTGAGAAGTGTTCGATGCCTCGGGAAAGGCCGAAATCTCTGAAGACCAGATCCCTTAATGTCCTCGCTGGAGAATATCGATTCGAAGATCACGCGTCGCGTTCAATTTCTCGTTGGCGATGGCGTGACGTGCCTTGTCGATTCGACAACCGGGTAGACAAAGGTCCCTTATTAAACATACAGGGGCCGGGGCTAAGAATTTTTTAGCGGGTCACGTCGCCGGCCAGAATATCCGGACGGAATCGAGTTTCCATCAACCGGATATCGTGGAAATCCCTCGCGTAGGATTTGTCATCCCTTGCACGAGTCCCAGAGCACTCGTGTCAAAGGAGTGACGATCGCGGAAAGCTTTGTCAGAAATACCGACCCTCCACTTAGGTGCGCACGTACGGTAGCACCTCGCGCGTACACACACATGATCAGCGTCGTCATCTGCACCAACGCGGCGGAAGGCAGACAGCGACAGCACCACCCTTAATACGTGCGCGAACACAACTGAACGCCGACTGTTTGCATAGATATATATACGGAATGCCCGCGTTCGCTAGAGATGGTGGCAATATTTGCGCGGTCCTGACAGGAAGACAATGAGCCTCGATCCGACACGCGATATACAACCCCTTCCCCCACGGCACGGTTCTCTATCATCTGCGATCCACCCTTCAACCACCCTGCCCTGCTCCCCCGGCCACTTCTTGTTATGGTACACCCATCCAGACGCATCCAGTCGTTCGTTACTGGGCGAAAAACAAGGGCCAGGGGAGGAACAACGACGCGTGGGAGGCTGCGAGAGGTGGAGGGAAGGATTCTTGACGGTAATCCGGAATTGTAAATTAATCCCCGACCTTTCAAGATTAATTTATACCTCGGGATTACACGCGTCTGGCCGGCCGATCGATCCGAACGCGCCCAATCGCTATTTACAATATTTTAGTTTCAGCCGGAATCCCATTTGCAAACTTTGAAAAATCGGTCTCCTTGCTTCAATCAGCGCCGGCTTTCGCAATTAAAAATTTTAGTGATATACTGGAAGTATAATAAAACAATATGCAGAGAATTCAGATTAATTAAGTTCGTCCTACCTTTTATCAAAATGTTAAAAAACTGTAATTTTTAAAACTTTTGTCACGGTTCGCACGAAACGTTTCTGATGCGAATGTTTGTTGCATGACCGATCGATGACAGGCAATAATAATTTCTGTTGCGATTAGTTCAGATGAAAGTCTTGTCTAGGGTCTTTGTAGGGGTGTAGGCAATTTCGGTTCCCACGAAGCACGACGCTTTTATTTGTTTAACTAGGTATTCCCCGTTATACGCCGAACGCCAGACGACGATTGGGGTGAAGAGATCCGGCTCCTATTATTGCACGACCAGATTTTTGGTGTACAATGTGGTAGACCATAAATTACTCATTTACCCGGATGATGCGTTATTCACGTGACATTAATTGTCGCGTCCTCGTATTTTACGTCACGAGCGTTCTACCATTATTCCTAGTGCTCGCTGAGGGGAGATGTATGATCGCGATAACAGTCTCCTTACAGCGCATTACGCCATTGATAAATCTAGCAAATTTTTTTGCACTCGAAACGATTTCTTTGGAACTTTAAAACCACAATGTTTTCAAACTAATGCTTTTATTTATTCATTATCTTTTTACCAGTTGGACAACTTTATATTTCTTTTTAGGAAATCTTGACGTTGAATAGTATTAATTACCGCACGTATTGAAAATATACAATAATCAAAGATAAATTTAGGAACACGAGAAGTGTAGATATTTAGTAAAACATGCTAAAAGTCTTTTCTTCGATGCATTGCTTACATACTCATAAGAAATAAACACTTTTTCACAAAGATAAAAATGTTAAAAACTCCATGGAAGATGGGAGTACACGATTCAATGTAGCGGAAAAGGATTTTAACCTTTCTGAAAAATTGCTCAAAGCCATTTGATCCGCTAGCAACCGACCTATTGATAACCGCTGTATTTTCTCACGGCGGCAGGAGGAAAGATGAAACATCGGTGCCACCGGTTCCCGGTGTGTCGCAAAACCAAACACCATCCTCTATCTGTTCAGTTCCGTATATCCGCCAAATCCGCGGAACGCGTTACATCCTGTTTCCCACAAATTTTCTGCGTTTCCTTCAATCGGAAGTCTCGGGGCTGCTGATGGAACGGTAGTTGTTGGAAGTTCGATTGGATGGGTCCGAGCGAGGAAAATCTACGACGCCCGAAGACTTAACTGTCGGGGATAAGTAGCTGACACTTCCGTTGCGTCAGAGAGGTCGTGGTTCGACTGGATCCGCGTGGACGGCGTCTGCAGGAGCCCACAGCTTTCACGGCTTTCGGACAAATTGTGAAAAGAATGATGTATTGAGCCAGTAAACGGCGTGACGTCGGGACCGCCCAGCGTCTCCAGGTCCCCGGAACGGCTTCTTACATCCGTCTGGAGATGCGAGGAGAAACGTCTGCCCGCAGCAACCGCCCATTACGTCCATTGTATTCTCGAGGAACAGTCGCCCAGGACACGTAGTCATACCCACTCCCTCCTCGTCGATTCCTTGGTGTCCTCGAAGTCTTTCCGGACCAAGGTACAATTACATTTTCACGTCCCGCAGTTTGGACAAGCAGAGACCCTTCCGCGGTTGAAAATACGGCCCAGCCAAGAGAAAAGGACGAGATTTCGTTGGTCGATTCGAACGTCCTGCGGTTTATCTCTTTAACGATCTTTTGTGCCGATCGGACAGCCCCCGAGACTAAGTTTGGACATTTGCCGCGTGTATCGGCCCGAGAGATTGGATCGATCTTGAATGCTAATAAGGAAATAATTTGGTCCGGAATAGCTGCGAGGTGTTAGTCGGCCGCGAAGCAATTTGCAGTTGAATTCGGTTAACGCCGAACCTCTTCCGCTAAAAATTATTGCTGACCCTCTCAGCCTCTTTTTGTTCTCTTCTTTTCTCCTTGTTCGTCTCTCTGGCTTTCTCTCTTTCTCTCTCTCTCTCCCTCTCCCCCCTCACTCTCTTTCTCTCTCGTGGTACCCACTCTTTTCGAGGGCAAATCGGTTCTCCCCTGTTGCCGAATTTTCCGCGAATTGATTTCGCTGGGGATTCCCGCAGCAATCTGAATTCATTTGCGCGCCGCTGGATACTGATACGGAAACTGCAGCTTGTAAAGTGGCGGGCAGGCCGATTTTTATGCGAGTCTGCTAACCGGAAATGAAAATTATACGAGCCAATTAATCTACAATTTCGTTCCCGCAGCCTGTTGTTTTTAATTTAATTTGCCCCTTGCGTACCAGACTGACGCAGTGGGTTGATATGATTAAAACGGAAATAGTTCGGTTTGGAAATGGCTTCTTTGAAGATTTCGAACAGCAATTCTATTTTTCGATTATCGATATTTAGACCGATAAAGATCTACACATTTAAAAATAGGATTATTAAGGCACACGTCGACACTAGGGACGGTCGAGTTTCTAATTAAAATATAAGCAGCTCTGCACGAAGAATAAGAGAGGCCCCATAATAGCTTCGATGAAAGATTAGTGTGGAGTATTGTTCGAACAAATTTCACACTATGCACGATACGATCTGGACCGGCGTCTAGGTGACAAGATTTTGGGAGCCGGCTTATTATTCAGGAAGGCTGACGTGGGAACGAGAAATTCCAATTCCATGAGCTGTGACGTGTACTCGGATCAGGAGGACACCTCCGAAACCGCCGCCTTTCTCGTCACGCTTGCCTTTGCCATAATTCGGGACGGCCGACAGGTAGGAATGTTTATACCCCGAAGATACTTTACCTGGCCAGCACTCTGTGGTCTAAGCTCGTGATATATAACGAGTAGTTGACTAATCCCTTCTACCCTTGCGGTCAAGGTACCTGCGTTCGGAACGTAAATATCTTCTACCGGCTACAGTTGAAATATATTCCCGAATTATA
Source organism: Lasioglossum villosulum (assembly GCA_963971365.1). NCBI lineage: Eukaryota > Metazoa > Arthropoda > Insecta > Hymenoptera > Halictidae > Lasioglossum > Lasioglossum villosulum. The sequence continues at coordinate 7,233,267 of OZ020495.1, forward strand.
CCTGCGCGGATCGAGTTAGCATTATCACTTTAACTAGTCTTTAAATAGAGTTAGTCATGTGGGGACAGGGGCAGAGGCAGGACGAGAATAAATCACACAATGAAGTCTGAAGAAATAAATTATTACTCCAGCTACTAGGGTTGCCGGGATTTCGAGTCTTGGGTGTTAGATCAACTGACAGGTCGCTTTATTCATTAATGGAAATCGGGTTTATTAGAGAACGGAGTGGCGGATTTATGTCGCCCGCAGTGTAAAGGAATTTTAAACCACAAGGCAACCTTTCATTCCGTCGAAGTGTATTAATATATAGGACAGATTTTTTTTAGCGGGATTTGCACAATTGCTCCCACTGTTCCCTAATCGTTTCTGATCTCATCTCAATCGTTTACAGTAGGAAAATTAATTCTTCGCAAAATTTTTTCTTGAAAATAAAAGAAGAGACAAATAATTCCAGTCTTTTAAAGAAATTCAAACTGTTTGGATGGTTTTAAAATTGATTGTACTTCAAAAACCAGTCCACAGAAATATGTACTAAAGTTATATAGATGTCAAAAAATTCTATAAATAATTTTGTGAGAGATTACCGATCAATCTCAGTTGCCGTAAAACGGCTCACACAAATTTCAAGCAACCCGTGATGCAATGCATATTTCAACAACAAAACTGGGGGCTTGATTGACATTAAAATTCGCGTTTTAGTTATCGCATAATAATGTTTGTTAATTTCGACGAATAACGTCGGCCGGCTGCGCAGGGCCTAGTAATAGAGGCATCGCGGTTTGTTTATGTAATCCCTTTGAGTTGCAGCGCGTGCACAAACGTATTTAGTATTTGCACATAAAATTATTCAGGACTTGTTTCCGTAGGGTCGTACGTGCTCTCGTTAATCCCGTGATTAATGCTACTTTCGTAGAGGAAGCCGCGGTGAAACAACTGAGGCCAAGTTATCCGAGGGAAAAGCGAGACCAACAAACACACTGCTTTGTGGCAATTACTTTTAAATATACTCCTGACGAGATGGCCGTGTTCCCGCCCCGTGCACACCGCCTGTTAAAAGTGCACGGGGGTTTTCGCAGAGCGGCGCCAACTGGCGCGCGAGGACACCAATTGTGAGAGAGCCTTTCTGGGAATTAAACTCATTGGGAATCTAATTCCGGGTAATCAAGACTTCGCCAGGTTTCACCTATCCCTGACAAGGACCGACTCGCCTCTCTGCACGCCCGCCAGACGCCGCCATTTTGCGGGAACGAATACGCGTATAATTGCGTAACAGTCCACCTGACATAAAGGAATCCTCGAGCTCATTCCCCGTGACCTTTTTACCCGAAAGGTCAGAACACTTTCCTCCCACCTGTGAACTTTACCCAAGCAGTTGCTAAACCTACTTACAAATTTACCCGCTCCACCTCCCTAATTTTATTTACTCCTGATGTCAATGTTTAAATACTTGGATACAGTAGAACCTCGTCGCACGAAACAGAGTCGAAAGTACGTGCAAAAATCGAGGAGCGCAACGAACGAGGTAATTTGAGTAAATTACAATATTCCCTTGTCGAATAAATTGATCTTTCTTGGTCAGTGAATATTGAAATTTATGCATGCGATTTTAAGAAAACGCCGATTTCAAGAATTTTTTCTTCAAAATCAAGAAATCCAATTTTCACCAGAACAGGGAATTGTTCAGTTGACTTTCTGCGCAGGTGGGTTCTATTGAGAAAATTTTTTGGGACATATTGATCGATAACATTGGATAGTAAAAATATTAAACGAAAGCGCTGACTTTATGAATTTTATTTTTAAAAATCAAGGAATTCAATTTTTGCCAGAATAAGGAATTGTTCAGTTGACACTTCCCGTAGAAGGGTTTTGTTGAAAAAATTGTTTGCTTGGGAATAGAGTTTTTTGGGGACATATTAGATATATTAGGACATATTAGGGCATTTAGCATTAGGCTTTTATGTTAAAAATTAGTGCGCCCTATTCTTACGTTAGTAAATCGACAAAGCTATTCGATAGACATTTCCCACAGAAAAACCGGAATAAAATCATCGTTTTCTGCTCCAACTATTTTATTTAATCAAAGTATTTTCCATCAGGTTTTCATCGTGTGTTCCAACAAAGGGAGGACTCGTTGATTCGTATGTAATAAAAATGGACGGGCAGCTTCTAACAGTAACAGAGGAACAACCGGGTGATTGTTATACAATAATAAATTTAATCATTTGTATTGATACAGAGTGGCTTCGACAAATATTAAATTTTCTGTTCGACGGGGCCGTTCGTGTACGGTTGTCCATAAAAGTTCAAACAGATTTTTCGCCCATCCCGTTGCGATGAGCTAGCGAATAAGCGGAATCAACAGGGATCATGATTGATATCGCGGCCGGGATTGTTGGTAAAAGAACAGTCCGCTGGACCAGGTTTGCTCACTCGAAGGCAGACAGTCGAATTATTGATCGGAAAAGTAATTAAAACGTTGTAATGGCAGTGGCAACGACGTACGTCGCGCGGCTCTGCCGGGGATAAATCAAATATTGAATGGATAAATACGTCGATTTAATTTCGCAGGATGCATACACATTAGATTGTCCGGCATTAGCGTGGATGATTCTTTGTCCGCGGCCGATGACGCGCGATTATTAATCGCGTTCGATTACCGGTGCCCGCGGCAATTAAACCGCAGCTCGCTGTCCTGCTCTCCCTCCCTCCCTCTCTCTCTCTCTGTCTCTGTCTGTCTCTCTCTCTCTTTCTCTCTCTCGTTATCCTTTTTCTCATTCCAATTAGCTATTAGGATCAACAGGAAAGACGAATGATAACGAGGACGCCGATGCGTCCGGCCCGTGTTTTATAAAGCCATTATTGGGCCCTAAGTGAATACGTAAGCAGCGGCCATTCATCAAACCGCGGCTTGCCCGTATGCCTCTTGGTCCCCGGCCTTGTAAGGCGAGCTCGACACGCTTACACGGCTAATAAATAAGATGTACGCGGTCTTAACGATTCCGATCAGCCATTTGCCGGCCAGCGAAACATTATGCGGCCCCGTCTTGTTGCTGCGCGATTTCGACTATCACACACGGGGCCGCGCGGCATTTTGTTCGAACGAGATACACGCGACGCGACGGTGTACCCGCCGTTGATCGTCATAATTTATAATGGCGAATTAATTTTATAGAAAGGGAAATATATACGCACCGCCGACGCCGCGCCGTCCTTTCCGGACGCTAACCCTCCCCTTTCCCCTCCCATTTACATAACATGAATAATTATTAATAGTGACCATTCGCGTCACCCTGCCCAGAAGAATTTCGCATACCTCTCTTCGGCCTCTCTTCTCCTCCCGCGCGACGGATTTTCGCGGCGAATTATAATCGCGAAACGCGTAAACGCGTCCGCCGGTGTCGCCTAATAGAATAACGATAACAGGCCAGGTGCCCGGCACGGAAATGTATCGTTAATTATAGACAGGTCGAACGGGGAACCGCTGTAAATGATTCGCCGACCGGCGATACTATCATTTAACAGCTCGCTGAATATTGTAATCAACATTTCAGCGGGATAATCGCGTTACCATATTTAATTATCCGCGAATTTTTAACGGCCGGACCACGGGAAACAGACGCCGCGAGACACCAGCGGACACTTTCGCCTGGCTCGGCGTCGACTGATTGGTGTTGAATATTTAAATTCGTTATTGGATATTGAAACGCTTCGTGAAATAATCATTTTTATCGTTGTGTTAACGACCGTATCACCGGGTCCGATCGTATCGCCGATGACCACGAATTGTGCAAATCGCTTGCTAGCTAAGATTGGAAAATAGAATTTGCTCGATTTTATTCGTCAAGCGAATCTTGATCATACCATTCACTAAACAATCTAGCTTATTACAATAACGACTAAATTACTTTACAGAATATCAAAGTAACAGGGCAACAAATGCGAAGATAAATCTATCCAGCGTCGCTCGAAGTTCGGGAATAAATTCTACGGTCTAAGTTAATAATCCGGGGCGAGAAATAGAAGGTCCAATAATTTGCGTGAGATATAAGAGGGGATCAGAGAACGGTCGCGAGACGGAAACAAATTTCTCGGAAGTCTGGTGGATTCTACGACTTCAGCCGCGGTCTAAACCAAGGATCAAGACGGGTAGAAGAGCAGCATCCGGCGGCGGCGTCGCGCGGCATCTTAAAATTCCGAAGTTAAATCCCGACACGCGCAGTAAATCATGCCCGCGTTACGGAATCGTTCCCGACTGCAAAACGTCGGGAGATGACGCGCGGCTCGGCGCGGCGCAGCGCGGTGCGATGCGCTTGAGATCAGTCGGAGAGCCGATCACCACCAAGGGGAACGAAGCAAAGACGTGGCCAAGAAAAAAGGGTTCCGAGAGACGCGCAAAGGCCTGGGTGCGAGGGCAGAAGAGTTCCAAGGCATAATAATAATTTGAACGCCGGTCATATTTCACTAAGGCAGTCATGAGTTATGGCAGTCGTGGCCGACGCAAATGATTTAGGTTTAATAACGACGGGCCTGTCCTGTAGCGCTAGGCCCAGGTCAGCTGGCCATTGTCAGTGGAACGGCGGGGCCTCTTCGAACGAGCAGTGTCTCCTCGATCTCTCACAGGGATGACTCGAGGTCATCTTGCTCGAGGTCCCTCCATGCTGCTGCTCCTCCACGCTCCACCAACCTGTAGCCTCTGCGCAACGACATGCGCAAGACCAGTGCGTTACTATTAGTTGAAAGACTAGAACAAAAAATCAGTGTCGCTTGTAAACTTCATTTATTCCCAAATAATTTCGTATTTATGCGCCGAATACGATTACGACTTTCGTTTCTAGTAGGAATTACAATTTTTAATTTCTAGAATAGTTTTGTTTTTATTTCTCTGCCATTTTTCATACTTGTTGATTGGTAAAACCGTGTTACGTTTCGTGCGAAGAGATCCGATAATATAATAAAACCGCGCGTACTATCACCCATCGCGTTCAAAGCGGAAAATAGTTACCAGCGTGTTTGCGCACGGCGGAATCCACGTTTGCGACTGGCTAATGTTTAACTATTCTCGCAAGGGAAATAAACACGGTAAAGGGAAATGTTTTGCTGTCGATGAAAAAGCTTTGCTGTGCGTTAGTCACGCGATAAGTAATTTTTTATTCGGTAATCTCATTTGCTAAACTGTGACATTCTTGGTCGCGATACCGGTCGCTAGATGTTTCAGTTGAACGATGTTAAACCAGCTTATCTGAACAAACTGCCAACAAAATGTAACAAGATAATTATTATATCAGTGATTCTCTGCTATCCGAACACTGGCAGAAATCAATGCATCCGGTGCCACGGGAAACTTCATCCCGCTGGCAGGAATAAATAAGTCTCATTTTCACTTAGTTAGCAGTAAGTTCTGGTGCAAGTCCCCGTCCATTACTTTGGTGCCGTTGGTATCCAGTTAATGGGAAAGCACTATTACAAGATCCGAATCAGCTTTTACATCGAGAGATTCCAAGAGTTGCTGTTCTGGGAACTTGAAACAATATACTCGTCCCCGATATCAGGTATCCTTGGACAATTGTAACGAGAACTCGTTCACGGAAATCAGATCTCATGAACGGCAGAAAATTATACGAAACTGAGTTATCGTTTGAAATACCGTTTCTTCGAAGAACGAACTGGCTCGGTCCAGAGTGAGACAAAGTGGGATTCAACTTTTCCTGGGATTGAATGCATCGACCGTAGGAGTTTCGAGCGTTCCAGAATGCAGCCGCGCTCAGAAGGACGTCGTCCGGAGACACGTGACAATTCCTAGACGACTTGTAATAGCGGGAACGAAGAAAAGCCTGCGCTCAGGGAGAGAGAGAAAGAGAAAGAGAGGAAACAGGAGAGGTTCGCTTGTCTAAATGTTCGAGCAGCGAGCAGGGAAGAGGACAGTATCTAACGCCCACGGCGACGGGCCCGTGTTCTCATACACACGCCAGCCTGCCATGTTTATGGCCACAGTGGAATTCCGGTTAGTTTCCCTATAGCCGAACAGATAACACAATTTCGTGTCCCATGACTGCATATCGGTGTTATTGAGACCACAGAGGCGCGACTGTCGCATAAATACATCCTCCTTAATGTTCAAAGCCACTTTCGACTTGCCCGCTCCCCTTTCGCCTTTGTTTTAAGTTAGTAAATCAGCCCTGGTTCCGTGTGTACTCGCTCGTGGAGGGTTGCTCGCGCAATAGACCGACAGATATCGCCGCGGGTACGTGCGTTAACAAGATCCGTTGCATTCCCGAAAACTCGGAATTCCTTTGTACGACCATTCGCGCAGCGCTCTGGTGTTCACGAACGATCGGCATCCGCTGGCACATTTTTCAAACGCTAAGAAAAGTATCGAGTCACCTCTTTTTTTCGGCTAATCTGAAATTCCTCCGGAGGATTCTCTGGATTCGCTGAAAATCGCACTTTGCACAGTTTCTTACGGTTCAACGCGTTGAACCAGGATAATAACTTCTCATGTTCGAGGTCTCGTGTTTCTGCGATTTATCCGCCACGGCTGATAACCGGGTGCGCTCATAGTTGCTTTCACGAAGACAGGAGGCGGCAGGTCGGTGCATGATTCGCGAAACAATGCCTCGAAGTTCGAGGTCGTCGACTAATCGGCGACGTTGAACTGCGGCTTAGCGCGCGGCGGCGCAATTTCGCGAAGATTAGCGAGCAATCAGGCCCTTTCACGATGGATTCCCTCCATTCGATTCAGCTATCCTCGGAACGGTTAGGAGCGCGAGGGAAGACCGTCCGCTTGCCACTTTCTTCGTGAGGAACATTCAATTTAATTACCCCGTGGAATGGCACGAATTCAAGTTCTTGCTCGGGAAGCTTAGTTCAACGATCTCGGCCAGGGGGAAAACGATTCATCTCTGCTCTTTTCCACGGTGTTACTTTTCAGACGCCTTTCTGCTCGCTCTAACTTCCCAAGGTAGTCCCGGAGTTACGTAACATTTACGTGGAATCCATTACTGCCCCAGTACATCGAGTCCTTTAAATTTGTTTAAGCTTTTCTCCCTACTTTCCGACGGTTTTTTCTCCTTAGAGCGGAGCAACGATCTTCGGACGATTCTACTCCTGGCAATCTGAATTGCTCACGGCTAGAAGATGGGAATCGTTTTGCATCTAGGAAATTTTACGTCTCCTAATTGCTATGTACGCAAGGCAACGGACCTGTAGAAGGTAATTCTTAAGCTTAACTGGCTAATTCAGCGGTTCTTATACTTTTCTCCTTACACTGCCGTTTTTGCATCATTCCCTGGATGGTACATAACCCTGCATCCACCGGTGACGACAATGGCAATTTTATTTCGTGGAAGACTTTGCTTAAAGGGATTCGGTTGGCTGTGAAGTTTTTGCAATTCTCATTATTCATTTTTGGAAGTACTACAAGTACTAGAACATTTTCGAATCGAACAGATAACGCTTATTTATTCCTTGCAATTTAGTGATGTAAGCAAGTTAGTACTTTCTGGCCAACCTAATACTCTGAGAGGTTTCGACAGTGTAACATGAATGCTCAAGTGAAATTCTTTTCAATTAAGTGGCGACTAAAATGAATTCCGTTCCAGTAACTTGCGCCTTGGTATCCGCGAACAAGTTTCCGTCATTGTCGCGGCAAAGCGCACTACAGCCGCTATCAAACGATTCATGAACAAAAGAGAGATCACAATGTTGCGCCGTTCCTTCTTCTCTTTGGCTTCAGCGCGGTGCGGCACGGTTCTGTTTCCTGTTCGCAGTCTTAAATTACAGCTGAAAAGCCTAAAATTTGCGGACGTTGCAAAGGTTTAATTAAGTGTGACGAGCTACCTTACTGTTCGCGTTCTTTGCCCGCTTTTAACGAACTTCTGGCGTGCCACATTGTTTTTAGCTCGCGTTAATAACCGTGGACGCAATGCCAAGAATAAGTAAATTCGTTCTCTTGAAAAGTTTCTTGAATTTTCATTCGTCGTCCAGTTCCGCGCAAGTCTCGCGAAAACGCAGTAACTACGTCCGATAAAAGAATATTCATTAAGAATGTTTAGCAAACGTCGAACGATCTCACTATGGGAGGATTCTAATAGTTTTAATCTTCTGTACTCGACACCTGTTCAATCATATAACAAAAGATCGATGCAATCTTCTTAATTAATTGATAACTTTGGGGCAGAACATTGGGGCAGATCCAGACAAAATTGAAATTGATGGCTGAAAATAATATTTCTTTCTCTATAGGAATATTAAAATATTTTTGCATGGCATATGAATGCTTTTATTGATTCGTGAACTGGTTATATTATTTCCGTGCGGGTTTCATTTTGCCAGGATCCACGCTGTTATTGTTTCATTCCAGATATACTTTTGCAATTTATTGTCTATTGTGACACACTTTCTTACAGTTTAAATAATTACTGTTCTTTCACTTATCGCGCTCGTTATCGCTGGATATGCATATTTCTGAAAGATCGACTTGTAGGGGTAGCAATAATGAAATCTACGGGAATATTTAAAATTCGATTTTTGAAAAATATTGAGTATTTGGTTACATGTGCGAACAACAAAATAAACCAGACATAGAAGTCTGAGTCAGTTTAAAAATAAGGTGTCGGAGTCAGCGTAAATTCTGTCCAGTATATTTCAGGGGGGAAACAAGGGAATTAAGAGGACGCATGAACAATCACTCGTATACATAAGACGCCGCCTAAAATGGAGTATTCCAAGGGCATTAAGTCGGAGAGGGCGAAACTCGCGGATGCCGGCGGTCTGACTTCCATCAACTTTTAAATCCGAGTAATTCCTCCTTGCCGCAAAGTTATCCGCCGTAAAGTAGTAAGTTGAGGAATGCGCAACTTTATAATTTGATCGCCGTAGGTTAGACGGGAGGCAGTGCTGGTGGGGGACAGGGTAATTTGCGAAGAGGCACGCGTGAAACTTCGCGATATTAATTTGAATTTATACGCGACCGGTGGCTCGATCCCTTCGTCAGCCGTTGATTTCCTTTCCAGAATGACCTAACTTGAAATAGAATTTGACCAAAAAATGGGACCTAAAAAGTTCCATAACTACTTCGATCTCCGATCCTTAGTAATCACGTTCTGTGTCCTGATTGTCACTAAATGTCGATCTAATCACGCGTTCTTCCTCGAAGCGGATCTTCGCTGTCCTACAGACTCCAGAAAAAACCAGCGCCCAGAAACGTAAAGGATTGGCTATTATTTTTTCGCGGATAACATGCTCGGCTTCAGCTCCCCTAAGTGATGTATGAGCCTTCCGAGGAATTCTCACGAAAAACTTGATAAAACGGCGATTCTCGTGTCCCCTTCCCTGGCCAATCGTTCAACGTTCTTGAGAACGTAGCTCGCGAGCCATCCTACGAAGCGATTTGATTTCTTCGAGTACACGGGAAATTAATGTGCGACCGCGGACGGTATAAATCTTTAGAAATAATGGCGATCCTGTCTGCTATTATAGTGTTCCAATTGCATTCCTGTTAGGTCGCTGCTGGTCAAATTAATTAATTACATCGACTCTGACAACTGGCCTTTGTCACATAAAAACATTATTTGAAGCAATTGGTCTATCGAATAACCAAAAATCGGTTTTAAAAAAGTCACTCGTACATGTTGCTTGCAAAGTTGACTCTTTAAAATAGTATTTTCTAACAGTCACGGATCAAACGTTAACCTTAATGGACTGTGTGCCAGCCACTTCATTACCACTAAAAAATAATGTTTATGAAATCTCGCTCTTAAATGAACGCGAAAGTAGTTTCTAGAATTACTCTCGCGTGGACAAGTAACATAAACTTCTCTCTAAATATACAGGCTCGCGCAAAGATAAGGTTCGCCTAATGAACACTGACGATGAAAACTACCCCCAAGTACCCAAATTTAATTCAGGCTGCAGTTTATAATTAATGAAACAGTATAACATTATTTTTTAATGATACAGTGGAATCTGTGAAATCGGTAGTTACACGAATTAATTGCGTCTAAGTTTGCCACACGATCATTATTAAATTTCTTCGAGCATTTCTCTTTTTCGTTGAGAAAGTCTTGGTCGGGAGTGTATACATAAAAATAAATTGATAGAAGGATACAATGCTATTTTATAACGAGAGATGCAGTGCTCGTTCGTTGATAGGATCTTGATCCGATGCCTTTGACCGATGCAAGTGATGCATACTGCATGTTTGGCAAGAGTATTCATAATTTATGGCAGTGCATAAATCCGCGATTTGGCATTATCGAGCTGGGGTCGTCCTCTCACATGAGTTTTCCTTGGAATTTGTACACTGGTCCAGGACTAATAGAGCGTCTGTAGCACGCGTGTCAACGGTCCAATTAGATCGTTAGGACAGCTATGTCTGTAGTAGCTTCGGCTTTCAAAGCGGATCTTCAAAGAACTGATGTGCTCTTCCAGGAAGATAACGTCAATAGCAAATAGGGTCGTGGTTCATAGATGATTTCGCAGACGCTTTTGACAAAGTACACAGACACGTTATTACTAGGACAGATATTTGTCGGCCGAGGCTGGACGCTCAACTTCTCTCGGTAAATGGAATCGAGAATTTATTAAAAGGAGCAAATATTTCACTTCTTCTTCGTCGTCTTTCTTTTTTTCATAAACACCCTTGAATTTCTCTTTTTCCCTTTCCGTTCGGGGAACTTAATTAAAGCTAGGCGAGCTGTTGCGAAGATTTTATCCGTTCCTTGTTTCCGGCAGAACGAGCTCGCTCCCTCTAAAAAGGCACGAAAAATTTTGGCTTACGCACGCGACTTTATTAAAATTCTGCTGCGGAATTTTCGCGGAATTATACGTTACATGCCAGCTATGCGATAAAGAATGTTGCCCGTCGTACCTCGTCCCATTTTTAACTCTGCTTTGGACGTCGCTGGTTTCTTTAATAATTTCGCCAAGAAAGGACCCGGACACGCCCGCTACTGTGCGTTCGCACTGCAAATTAGAACGAAAAAGGAACTAGAAATGAAAACACGTTTTATGCCACGTGATTCGAACTTTCCAAGCTTTCTTCCTTCAAGACCGACTCCACAGTCCTCGAAAATTAAACTATACCGGTATATGTAACATTTTTATTATCGAATTCAGCAAATGCATTCGAAAGCAATAACCTTCTACACGAAATATAAAGTTTGGAACTTCTGACTCGAATCTGGACTTCACGCGAACAGTTCGTCTGATTTCCCTTCTAAAATAACTTTGTAAATTCTCCTCTTTCACTCCTCTTATGAATTAGATAATTTTTATTTAATTTTGTATAACCCTCCGAATGATTAAATTATGCTTCTCTTATAATGGCAGCGTTTAACGTGTCAATTGATCGACTTTTCAATTATGGACACGTATGAAGACGAGAAGAAGAAAAAGTAAAATTGAGAAAATACAAATTTTATTATAGTCAACGTAAATACAACATGGATTTTACTTTGACCTTAATTAAGCGAAGGAATTATCTTAACTTGTTGAATTATGGATACGGGGAACTATAAATAATAAAAAAGTGAGGAAGTGTTTATAGAGAATATTTTAATGAAATTATAAATTCTAGAGGGGTTTGCTCATATATGAATTATAATACAATAATTTCGTAGAAAATTTTGAGAGGTGGCTCTAGCTATGTTTTAGTGAATTTTACTAAAATATAGTTAATTTATATTAAAAAATGATTAAAAGGTGCTAATATATACTATATTAACTGTTACAAGACTTTTTCTTTGTTTAACGCAAAAGTAGCACACAAATTTTTTCCTGGTCAATGGCGTGAGCGTTTCGATTCCAATGTAGCGTGTGACAGATCAGCTCGATTATTATGCGATTCCACAGGCGTCAGTCGAATGCATCGCGAGGTAATACGTGTCGCGGATGAGGTTTAGAAACGATAAGAGAAACGCGGCAGGTATTTCGATCGGCGGTGACACTTTTATGCCCGCCGCATAAAAAGCTCGGGTAATCAAAAGCTCGTTAAGATGATTTATAATTTGCCACTGCATTTAACTTTCCCTCCACCTTCCGTGCGTACGGAGGCGACGTTTTTTCAGAACGCCGAGCAAACCCCTCGGCCATTTTTGCCGGCTTGTATTCCTGCGAGCAAAGGGTGGCTCGTTGTACTAATGTTTGCGCCACAAAAGGGTGGAATTCTGGAACCGATGGTCGATCACACCTTTCGCTCCCAACAGTATAAATCATCCCCCGAAATCTTAGGATCGCTAACATTTCCTTTATCCCGTAGAATTGAGTCGAACCGTGCAGTGAAAAATTGCATTCCGAATTACTCGAAACATCCTTTTTACAGTTCCCACATCCTACGATTTTATTCATTTCCCTTTTCCTTATCCTTATTTCCTTTCGTACCGGTGTCCGTCCTTTATTTTCGGCTTTATATAAACAGAATAGATTACTTCGGGTTCAGAACAATTTTAAACCTTCAATTACACCCGTGCTATGCATATGCGAGATCACGATAGTCGTTGTGCGGAAAAATAACAGTCCGCGCACACGATAATTGCGTTTCGGTGGTCCGTAGTTCGTGCATGTCAGCCTGAATTCTTGGAAATTGAAATGCAAAATGAAAATGAAGGAGGAATTGGTGGTTGTGTGTGCCGATTGCTCGAGTTGAGAATGTGGTGAAAATAATATTAGCAGTTAGCGATCTTCAAGTGAAATGGCGAAGGCGATAACATTAAAACAGTGTATTTCAAGCAGCTGTACATTAGCGTTGGCGAAGTTCGAGTCTTAACAAGCACGGATTTTTTGTTCTTTTCCACCTATTTGAATCCTTCGCCGCTTTTAAACGACCGGGGGGCATTGTTATTCAATTGTCGCCGCCGTTATACGATATTACGAGACGATAATTTGGCGGAAATTCGAAGGGGGAGATATTTCCGTCCGTATTTGGTACCTAAATATATGTTTCCAACATGTTTTGGATCATAATTACGTCCATATATAGGTCATCATGTAGACCAAGCCTCTGAAACTTTGGTCAAATGCCAAGGTTATTAGGCTTCATAAAATGAACCAACAAATTTTCCAGTCGTTCCAGGCTTCCTGCCGTAACTCGCGATATTGATACGAAGTCTTCGAGAATTGGCAAAGATTTTTTAATAATTTGTTCGGGGTGCGATATCCAGCGTAATTCGACGCGCACCACTTGTGACGGATTTCTCAAATACTTGCTCTCGCCGGCATGTTTATATTCGAGCTAACGTTCGACGGTTCAGACGGCTCGCAGCGGCAGAAGAACATCAGCAAATTTACAGTGGGAATCGAAATGTTAATTATGCTCTAGCGATTTGGGTCAACCTAGGAAAATAACGACCGCCGAACTAGAATGTTTGTGGAACGCAAGGTAAACAGCCGACCGATCGAAACGGAATCGAAAGCTACCGGCATAGAAAACCGCGGGTCATTAACCCCTTCGAGGCGTGCCGTGTTTTCCCTTTAAAACACCGCGTTGTACCGCACCGGGGTCCGGCTATAAACGATACCTCCATAAAGTTTTACCAGTTACACGCGGCCGACAGCGGTATATGATAAATCACTCTTGGGGCTCGCATCGACGTCTAGCGAATTTATGAATACTAATGGCCTTTTACCCAGATACGAGGCTCCAATTACTTTCATTTAGATCGAAATTAATAAACCAACCATTGCACAAATGTATTTCAAGTAACACCCGTGCTCATTTGTAGGAGCGCCGCTCCGTCCGATCCGTATAATTACGAATATCCGTTTTTAAGGAAATTAATGAATACAAGATGGTAAGTTCGAATTCGCGGTAAACAAGGCCACGTCGAGAGGAATCGGCCGGTCGGTTCCGTGGAACAAAAGGGGAGTGAGACAAGGGAACGGTGTGTATCAATTAAAATTTACATCGGGCTGGCTCTCCATAAAATCGATAGAATTTTTCGCGGGCAACGTACGCAACGCCGGCCTCCGTGATACGTACATAAAACACGAACGTTAAACGCGATCGTATATAGGATCGGTAAACATGTCAGCGAGGAAGTTGCTCGAAAAGTCCAGTTCACAGAGAAGTTTTCAAGCACTTTATCGGGATTTCCTCGACACAATGCTGGTACGAGCCGGTCACCGATATGGTCTATGGTACTCCGGTCAAGACAATCCTCCCTGTGTACCTAATAAAAAATGGGTTTGCTTAAATTCAACGTCAACTAACCGGGAGGACTAAGCTCTCCTCTCTCCCGCATTCTCCCATTCTTTCTTTCTTGGCTGCGTGCACGGTTCTTAAGGAGTTTAGCCGACCACCGATAAATAATACCGCGATTGCCGTGCGGACCGTATACCTCGCGCGGGAAAGTAATGAGAACTTTGCACCTTACCGGTCCGCGCAGTGAAATATCGGGTAGCGCATGTAGGACGTCGCCTGGATGATTTAAAATGCATGTCCCTTTGGAACTATGTTCGCGTGGCTATCGTGTGGATCCGTAAATCAGCAAGTTGTTCCGTGAATCCTTAACACTTCGCGATTTTCTCGTGTGGCAGGCAATTCTAAGGAAACCATGGAGCTGGCTTCGCTGGAACTCGCGCATTAAGCTTCGAACTCGTTACCGGCAATTTCTGAACTCCTTTGGCGAAAGTAAAGACATTGTTATCTTCCATCTTGCATTACTCATAAATTCCATATATGTAGGTACTGTGTGTTTCGAATTAAGCGTACCATTTGCTTTGCGAAAGCGTTCGTGCTTCTGCGTTCGAATCGTGTATTTATTTAAAGTAGCACAGCAGAATTTGTTTGGCTATATAATAGAACATATTTCAAAGTAACCAATTTGGGGGAGGATTAACAGACAGATCCGCTCGGGAAGAAAAGCCTTGCGTGACCTCGTTGGCAAAGGTTGAGAGATTTATCTAACCTAGAACAGAAAATAGGATGATAGTCATTCAGAATCAAGACACTGGGATCAGATTGCTAAAGAGATTCCATGACCCACATAACCGAACTACAACTGCCAAGAAGCAGGATAGTCAAGGAGATGGACCCTAATGACTTAATGAGACCACCCGACAACTCGAAGATATGAATTAGGGTTTGCTGGATGGACAGAATCGTATCATAGCTAGGGAACCAGGTAAACCCCGGTCCTATCATCCCAGCGGAACTTTCAAACTCGAAGACATTAGTCGGATGGTCCTACGGTTAGAAAATCAATCCCAATTCTCCGCTATATAAATTCCGAACAGACGTGAAATGTAAAAAGCGTAATACAAAGTTCCGAGTTTTTTCAAGTTTCTTCGAGGTGTGGAGTCTGTGCAAGAAATGGAACAGCCGTTTGTTATCAATTCGCCGTTTTGCACCAGTGGAGTCGTAGCAGTGGGAAGGATGAATTTGCTTTATGTTGTGAAAGAGACGTCAGGTTGTCTGCGTTTAGTGAGGCAAAAAGATCCCTCCTATGCACGGCTGACAAGAAGCAAGATTATCGTCGATAAATCATCTACATATTTCTGTAGAGGAAGACCATTTTCTATTATATTTGCCTCGTGTTGAGGAAACTTCGCTTTTTGTTAGCAACTTACCGATCTATCAATCTTAACATTAATTAGACTAGAAAAAAATGATTAATCGATACAAATAGTCAATAAGTGATACTCAACTTCATGTAAAAAGTGTTTGTAAGGGTTAGTAGTTGGCAGTTTGAAATCGTCATAGATCAACTTGCAAAATTACCGTTTAGAATGGCGCGCACAATCGAACAGGCTGTATATCTCACTCGGAGAACAAACTGCAGGGAGCTTTTGAGATTCAAAAAAGCTGGTGTTATCTTTTTTTCTGGTTTGAAAATTTATCGCGGCGCGAGCCATGCGGTTCTCGAAGCTGTTCGTAGACCGACGATCGTCGTCGTTCAGGCAGGGCGACGAAAGGAAAAAAAAGGAGGAAGACCGTACGCTGTACGTTCAGTATAGCGAGAGAAAGCCGTCACCAAGTCTGCGTTTACTAGACCAAGAGAATCCTCTCTGTGCGCGCCGGATAAAAAATGGGATTGCTTAAATTCAGCGTCAACCCCAAGAGCCGGCCCCTCGTTCGCAAGAAGTTTGGCGAACCATTGCGGCAATAAATAATGGCGTGCCCGCCCCTTTCGTTCCATAGATCGCGAACGGGCCAGGAAAGCAATGAGAAGTTTGCACCTCCGCCCTGCTGGGTATAACGTCGATTCGTACACGTATCGCCGATTTAATGTACACTTGGGGGAACGTTGCGTTAGTTATTATTTACTGCGTGTACATAAATTTAATGGGGAGGCGAGGCGAAGGAAGGACAGAGGAGGGTTAGCCGGCACTTTAATGGTGTACTCAGAGCGAACCGCGAACGCCTCTATTAAAAAGTCTTTTATCTTGATTTATTCCCGCCCCGGAGGAATCGCGGGATATTATTGTGGAGAGACAGACGAGGTGACGAATAATTTTATCATGCCACTGAGAAACGCGCGCCATCGGAAAAATAATGCCAGCCACTCTCGGCGAAATTAAACCTGTAACGAGACCCGATACGAACGCCTGTTCTCCTCGTTTTCTTGCTAACCGTCGGCGATGTTACTTAAGGCGATTGCGTCTCGACGGAAACTGTGTTGCTGACAGACCCGTTCCCAATATTATTAAGAGCGCAGGTCCTACGTTCCACGCATCTTTGCGCACCGAGCCGTGATAACTGTGTTAATTTATTATTCGTGATCGTTCATCGGAACCGGGGCTCTCCGTTGATTAAGTGGGTCGCGTGATTAAGCTGAAAGCATGTATGATTCATCAGTAGTTTTCGAGCGACGACGACGATCCAGTACACCGGTCACTCTGATTCAGAGGCCGGGGCTAAACCTCGACCCGTAGAACACCAGTTTTCAGCGACCGGGAACATAGGCTCGTCGACATACGAGTCCATCGAATACCTAAACGATCCAGTAGTAATCGGTAGTATCTTTGTCGAACATTTTCATCGATCACCGCCAAGTGCTATTTCGATTCATGCAATCCTTCGACTTTGCTAGGTCATCAGGAAAAACGCAACGCCGTTTTCCTTAATAACAACGCTTAAGATGGCTGAATAGCCCATTCCACTTCCCTTTCCTGTTTTTGCGATGAACGCATCACCGCACCTGTCACCCCTATTTTCTCTTCCGGACACGTTTTTCCGAATGCGTGTCGTAGTTTATCGAGTCGAAAGTTTTTTCTGGGCCACGTCTCTCTGTATGAAATCAGCAAAAACACCCTCAGCCTCCATAATTCATACACCCTCGACTCCCTCGAACGTTATCCACCCTCTGATTTCCAATGGTATCGGTCTATTATGCTTCGAAAACGACTGGTGCTTGTGTTGGTGGACCGTGACGATGGTAGTGGCCGTAACGGGCCGTATTGCATTTTCGACATCGGCTATAGTTGTTATAGTTACGCCGCAGTGGCGAGCCAACATTTAGGGCCGATTTCTAGCGTTTTATCGACCCCTCTCACCTCCTGATACGGCAACAGGGGAGGTGGGATTAAACCCGGCGTGTCAGCGATTTCCTACTGACAGCCGTAATAAGTCGCCGGTTCCGGAACAATATGATTTCCGCGAGATTCTATCGAGAACAATGATGAAGGGGGCCTCCTAGCCACCCCTGGAAAATTGGTTCGCGTGTTTATGCCACCGCCTCGGCTCGTGAGCGAGCGTGACTGGTATTTTTCGAGTCGGAAGAGTTCGATACCTAGGCGGGACGGTTTGGCAGCTTGCCTGGGCTCTCCTTATCGTTAGGTAAACTTCGGACGGCCACGGTTGATCCGTTTCCCTCGTTCCTCCATCGTGAAAACGCTTAACACGAAACAACACCGGTAGATTTCCGTTTTCGCAGGTACCACTCGCGGAAGACATCAATTCCGCCGTTTCATCGATGTTTCCATTATGTGGTGACCCGTCCGGTGGACGAATGGTTAAATACATGCAATTTTATCTGTTTTCTTAATCGTTTTAATCAGTCGAAAATCATGCGGTCAACTAAAATTGTCTGTATTTATTTTTTCGTTTAATATGAATTATGTCCATTCACTGGACAGGACACTCTACACCTGCACGCTTTCCATCAATCCCCGAACCAATAATGAATAATCAGCAGGTTTTATGGCGGCCGAGGGAACGAATCTCGGGAAGAGGATTACACTGTTCGAAGTTCCGCAACGGAAAAAGTAGGCGACAGCCGCCTTCCTGTCATTCGACATCGACGTATTGACAGAATCCACCTTGTTTGATTGTGACCAATATTCCCCATCTTGCTGCAATCTCTTCTCTGAAATATTGATGTCTGACCCAGGAAATTTTTAGACAGATGCCCGATTTTCCATGTTATACTGGTCTCAGCGCCGCGTAATTCTTCAAATTCTGTGGATGCAAAAATATAGATATTCAATAGTAATACTTCTCTTACATGCATTAATTACATGTATTAATCTTTCAAAAACATAGTACCCATTGAGCATCGATATAAAGGATATTTCACAAAATGCGTTCACATTACAAATAAAGTTTCTACCTTCTCCGATCACGTTTAGTCCAATAAAAAGCAACCGTTTTTGAAGTAGGCTGTACAACGAAACCAATTTTACCACTCATTCGCCCTACACCGGAGAAGTTCGCAGATTCCATCAAGTCGGTTAATTCCCCGGTACAAATTCATCAGCCCGCGAAATCACTGTCTCCGGTATGCCATGGGACACGTGCGCCGCAGTCTGTTCAAAGGATTTCGTCGGCGGTCTAATAGATAACCGTTAATAACATCTCCACATAGTCCCGGTGCCGCGAGCAAACAGAACGCCTCGTCTTGAAACATTGACGGGTCCAATTTCGCGGCTGGAATAGAGAAACAAAAGGGCCAAAGTACACAACGGGACGAAAAGGAGTGGGAAGAACGAGGACAGGGGTCGAGGAAAAATTAGTTTGCGCGTAACCGGCAACGACTCATAACTGTTGCTTTTCCCCGAAACGGAACCGGGAGGTATACCTTGGCAGCTTGCCGGGCGTCCTGGGCACAGTCAATATTTTGGGCAGGTCCGGTTCTGGTTGTCGTAGGTATTACCGCCTTTCCTGGATTCCATTCCGAAGACGACGCGACGGTACTCTCCTCTCTCTCTTCTTCTCTGTCTCTCTCTTTCTCTCTCTCCCTCTCTCTCTCTTTCGCAGCAGGTAGAAAACCGTAGGAACGCTCAATTGACCCCGGTTCTTGGCCGATGGGGGATCGAAAGGTTCCCTTGTGTGCGCTTCCCTGCTAGACGTTCGTCTTTGTGGAGGCGTCGATTGTGTTTGTCGACGTAGCCGGGGTGTCGAATCACATCTAAACACGAGATATCTTATTTCCGCGACGCCTCCTCCGGCGAGAGGACGCGTCGTCTCCGAGCTCCCTTCTCCCGTCCTCGAACCCCGCTCGCAACGTCGCTATAAATTCTCCAATGTGAGATCCCTATCTTTATGGATCCCCGCTTTTACGAGTTTTACAAATAGATTTAGGTATCACGGGTCTCGCTGCGCTTGTGTTTTAAATATCCCGTCGCGCGGTGTTTTTCGATTTTCGCCCGGAGATAGGCGCCCGCGGATTCACGGTTCCGCGATCGACGAGCAAACAGATCAGCGGCTGACGAAAGTTTTCGTGCAACCCACCCGGTCGTGCTCGTAATTTTCTGCGTCCCCCGCAACGAATCTCATTCCCGAGATAAGCGACGACGACCTCCAAACTACGATTAGATCTTCAGAGAAGATACAACGCGCTCGGAATAAGGTGGAACGGAATTTAACCTTCGGCAGGTGGGGTCAGGATGACTAGCTTCGCTTCATTCGATCTGGAATTTGTTGGTTTCTAGGGGAATCGATTGATTACAGTGTTCAGTGCGCTATGATTTCTATCGAATCTGTGATACGTACTTTTATTGTTTCTACCATGCCACTCGTATATGTAAAAGCAACATTTTTGTGCACGTTTAAGGATTCATAAATCAAATTTTATTAGAACCTGCGAGATACAGATCTACCCTTTTCTTCTGTGATCGTCGTTAACATTGATAACAGAAACATAGAATTTTATGTAACTCATTGAATCCTGCTTAAAATCTTCATCACGAATTTGTATCGATATGGAGAACTAGGGGTTACTGATAGTACGAATGACTGCGTGTAATCTTTTCGGTGGTTAAAGCGATTACATGCATGCGCAGTGAATACGAAGAGAAGAATTGCAACGTGAGAATTGTCACATGAAAGTAGAATGCCCGGGAGTCTACATGCAAATTAGACATTACGATTTCATTGCTTGAGAATTAGCACTGGGAAAGAGGAAGCTGTACTCAAGAATGAAGAGAATTCCTACTGGAGTGAACAATAGTATTACACTTGAAATGTACGTAGTTTCGCAATAAAAAAGAAATGTCGCGTGTATGTAAAATCATGGGTGTGGGCTCCTAGACGTAATTTGTTTCCTTCACTGATACGTTCACGTATGTGTATGGTACATCTTGCGTTGCTGGAATATCAAATAACGCTTGCTGCATGTGTTACTCGCTAATTTTCACAGGATACTACTACATTGCTAATGATCCTGTAATTGCTGATAACGATTAATCGACTGTGTTACGTCAATCCATAATTGGCCTGTACATTGCCCACCCAAAATTTTGGAATTACACGATAGATTTCAATGAAATTATATCGTGTAACATATCTTCTTCCGACTGCAAATTAACCAAATGTTTTTTCGAGCAACAGTTATTTTTAAAGCTTCCCTGGAGGATGACTGTTATAAATTTCACCTACTCATTTTTGCCATGAATGCATAAAATCCTCAGATTATTAATGGATCATGGTGCCTACTTTTACGTCCTACTTCCACCGTTAACAAATAATTTTTCTCCAGTCATTTTTCCGATATTCCACCTCAAACGTAACGAGGACAATTCATTAGTACTTTCAAGCTAAACATTCCTCTCGATATTTGTTCATACCAAACAGAAACTCGAATGGAACAGTCGTAAACAAAATTGTCATACTGTTTGCGTTATTCTGGCACGCGAGATAATCGACGTTTCTAAACGAGTACATTATTTTTGCGTGCAACGAAGTACTAAAAAGCCAAGATCGCATCGCGGCCGGCTGCTATCTAAAGCTATTTCAAAACGTTTTCAGGCAAAGCTATTTCCCCCATACAAATATTTTTACATTCCATCATGTGTCACTCTAGCGGACAGTGTCCGTTCGGAGCCACCGTCATCGACCGTGCCTGCGGACCGATAGAGCGGCTAAATTATTAGGTAGCTACCGATAAGAAGAGGCTCGCGTGTCGCGGCCGGCGCGGCGGCACGTGCGTCATCGAAAAAACATCGTTATAGTTATCGCGGGGGTGGCGTGTCTCGACGCTATCCCGGAAGAGGCGTAATACCAGAGACAAACACTGTGAAACGCAGATTCGGCACTTCTCGTAATAATCTTGGCTGGTCGGGAACGAGACGACGACGGTGTCTCTCTTTCTCTCCCAGTGTTCCACCCCCGCGCTGCACCGAACGAGAAAGCAGCCGTCGCGTTGTCGACTGTCTTGTGTTTGGATAATACACACAGATAGTCGGATAATTCACTTGTCTCGTCGAAAATGAAATTACGACGGCGGTGACGGCGGCGGCGGGCGGTGCAGCTATGCAAAACCCGGCAGTTGGCGAAATGGCAACGCGGGCGGCCGCGAGGCAATGCATAAAAGCAGTACAGCGTATATTATTTTACATTTCCCAGAGGGTCTTCCTATGGGGATTCCGTAGAAGAGCGCCGCCCACGCCGCCTCAAACCCCTCTTGCTATATGGTCCCGTTTCCTCGTTCCCCGCTCCTCGAGAGGCCGCCTCGGACGAACTCTCTGTGTCTTTATATATTTATATTCAATAAAACCCGCGTCGCGAGCTCCGCGCCCTTTGTAAAGAAAAACACGCGTCGGTGCTGTTACACGACGACGAAGAATCGAGTTCCGCGGAAAGGAGCCGCTAGGGACGAATCCGCTTGTCCGAACGCGGGACGGAACGGAAAGGTAACGACCTTCGTGCAGGGCCACGATTTTGTATGGAGGGTATGCAGCGTAAATTCTGGCCACGTAAATTTACGGCATTCTAACGGGCCGGAATTTATGCAAGTCCCGAGGGCCACTCTCTCTCTCTCTCTCTATCTCTCTCTCTCTTTCCGCGTATTCGGTTTCCCTGCGTAGTAGTCGGGTCGATTGAAAAACCGGATGAGAATTTCCATCATGAAGAATGCAACGTCTGAAAAGCTTTTAATAACCGTATAATGTACAGAGGGAACATTTTCCATCCGGGGAAAGTGTAACAAACAAGAAGCCATCGCGTCGTGTCGGGTCGCGCGATGAAAATCAAAGAGGCGACTTTCCCGATGGCTCTTACATCGTCCGAACGTAATTATACCTGAAAAGGGAGGTGAAAAGGGTTGAGGCGAACGCGATTACGATTTCTGCTGCTCAAAGGCTGCTCGGGGAACGCAAGGGCACCAAGGTCGCCCTTGGTTCATTTAAATGGTAATGAGTCTTTTTATTAGAGCACGGGCGAGATCCGAGATACGCTAAAAGCAAATTCATCGGCGGGAATGAGGTTAGCCGGACGCAATTTATCGAAACGTAATTGAGTTGTACAAGCACCCACATCTTGTCCGCGCGGATCAGATAAAATACACAGGTATAATCACTTGATCGAGATAATCGTGTAGCGTATTACAAAAGGGTTTTGGCTAATCACGATGACTTGACGCGACTCGCCGCGACGCCGCGCCGACGATTACGCGTAGAAAACCCGACCAGCGCCTATGTACCAAACCAACAGCCCTTGCGGAACACAGCAAAGCCCCGAAACGTAATAAATGATCCCTTTCTCGGTCTCCCTCGCGGTGCCGTTACGGTTCGAAGGGGTGGAGGGCGGCTGCAGGAATAAATTAAGTATTCTTCGGAGGGCGGACAGACTGGGCCACCACTTCTGCGACCGGGGATAGTTTAGTTTTAAGGAAAGTGCTCGCTCGGACGACGGACTACCTCCTGGGACGAGGCGAACAAAGGTCCACGGCAGGACGAACTCGTTCGAAAAAACGAAAAGGAAAGACGTCGGCTAGGGCCGTGGGAGGAACGTACCCTTTCTCTCTCTTTCCACCGCACATACACGATAATAAATCACCTAGCGGAGGATCTTGAGGGAAATTCGGTGAAATCTCATCCATTAGGATTACCAGAAAACAGAGAGGCAAAGGCGTCGAGTCTCGAGCACGGGACACCATTGAGCACGTTTCGCAAACACAACTCGTGTTTATCTGTTGATACTGTGGCCAAAAAGTTTTCGAGCTTCCCAGGCCCGCGTTATGAAAACAATATTTTCGACTTTCCCTTTTGTCGGCTTGGGCTTTACCGTGGAATATTTACTTCGAGTGTCCCTCCAGCAGATCCTTTTATATTTTGTCGGCGTTCCTGTAATCCTGGAATAGCAATGCGAGTGGTTTTACCCCGGTCTCACCCCTCTGGCGCGCCGGAGTATAAACAGAGGTAGCCCGCTTAAATGATACGAATCGACGGGCGAGAAGGGGAAAATTGATAAGTCGAATGGCGAACGTCGTAAAACGGGGATCCGTGTTTTAAGACGCGGGAACTGTGCCTGGAGGATTCGTAAACCAGTGAATAAAGCTTTTTCGCCGGTTTAATGGCTGATCCCCGCGCTCCTCCCGATCATTCGTATTATTCATCCTCGAGTCCGACCACACCTTCGACCGTATTGCTATCGATTTTTTCTCACTGGATGCTATTCCACTTTCGACCACTTCTACTACCAGAATGTTCCCCGTCGTAATTCGGTGCTGTTCCGCTATTTTCATAACTCCTTGCCGGTTTTGCGGTCGCGATGTCTCATCTCATCAAACGTTATTACCGCTCCATAAACGCATACATAATAATACGAAACACTTCGTCGAAATTAATATCGCCAACGGCTTTACGCATATTTAGCGAATATTCGAGGCGTCATGAAATATGTAGCCTATTTGCATGATTGTGCCGCGGTGGAAATCGCTGACACATTCACTCGCGCTGGCTTTTCGCGTGACAGTAAATCGTGACTTTTACTGCCGTGCCGCCGCGCGAAAAGTCATTACTAGGCTGCGGATGTTTATGCAAGCCCGTACTCACTGCTGGTTTTGTAGAAAAAAGAGAGAGAAATTGTGTTCGCCATGATATATTTTATTTGATCGAACATTAACGAGAAACTTCGCGGTTTTTACTGGATTTTTATGCTCGTCTATTTTCCCACGTATTTTGCGCTATGACTGCAAAGAATTCCGAAGTTTAGTTATTATCGTCCTTGTCGTGAAATGGATGTACGTGCGATTGCGAAATCATGTTTCGTACGAATGCTCAGTTCAGCGATTTCCACCGTAATTCTTTGGTAATGGAGTGTTCGATAGAGTAGAATTTTTTGAAAAATCCGGCCGCACTTATTGAACTATCCAATCGAATGTATTAATTTAACAATAGAAATAAAACTTCGAATTAAACAACGAAATTTTCGTCTGGCCCTGAATCCATAGCGCCGGCGGAGGGTTAACATTTCAGCCGAGCTGCTGGGAACGGCGAAATAAAGATGCGTCGCGCGAAAGGTCCACGTTGGCGACGCGTATCCACGTGCATACAAACGGCTGTTCCAAAATATACGCGAGCGCGACCGGTCCGTCCCCCTTTATTCACCCCGTGCAATACCATCAGCGGTGCGCGGGACAGTAGTACGATCATGTTAACCCGATGCTTCGTCACCCTCGGCGCCGAGTTTCGAGTCAAGCCGGTGTTGAAATTTTGTTCGATGAGCGAAGTACACGCCGGTTTAATTTGTAGTACAGCCGGATGTGCGGCGTGGGTGGCGAACGTTGCGTGGGTGAACGGGCGGCCGTGTGGGTGGGTGTGGCGGCGGACGGGCGGTAGTCAAATTTATTGAAACGCACGGTGTTCTCCGGCCGTCCCCGGGGACCGAATTTTGCTATTTTGCAACGGTCTCGATGTAGAGTCGAATTCCGGCGGGCGCCGACTCCAAGGACTACCGAGGGTTTGTTAAGGGATGTTCCGTGGCCAACCCCCAACTCTCTCGGTATACATCCTGGTATACATATATACGTAGACCTACACATTTTGTAATTTAATTGCCGCCGGACAAGATGGAACACGCTTCCCTTCCACGGGAATCGATTTAAATTCCGTGTCGCGGAGCTTAAGCCGCTAAATTAATTTGTATTACGCGGCGACGACGAATGCGCGAAGAAACCGTTACACCGGCTAATTAGGTTTCAGGTCCGACGTCTGTTCAATTTTCCTTCGAGCCTGGCCGTCGAGAATACTCTCGCGAGGGTATTGCTTCTGCCGCGTGGTTTAATTGAACGGGTTCGAACTGCGACGATTTTTTGTGGGGTAGTGTGGTTGAATCCTCAAAATACATCTGTTTTTTTGTTTAAGGGTACCGCCTTAACAAAGTTCTTCTTGAGATGATAGATACGATATCGCATCTCTTATTCTTCTGTTTTGCCGGATTGCTTCGAGAGTTTGTATTACACCGCTGACGTGGAAGCGACCCGAAACGTTGAACGGGAATCGTTCTATTCGCCTTTACAGCGATCCCCCTGCAAACGTTTCTTATATTCGACGGAATAAAAATGAAATGACCGCAAGTATAAAATCCTGCTGCGCTCTTCGAATTTATTTTTCCAAGCGCCACTTTTCCACGATGCTCGAACAATCCGTATTTTTCTCGATTAAGATTCTCGACACAGTAGGGGAAATAGCTTTCTTGTTACAAGCATGGGCGTTCCCCGTGACGGTCGGGTCAAAGGCACATCTTAATTCAATTTATCGTTATCGATGACTTCACCGAGATAGAAGAACGTTCTAATTTTCAAATGCGAATTTCGCGGCAAGTGATATTCAACAGGGAAAGAATGGAAGTACCTTTGAGGTGGGTGGGCGCGCGCGAAACCCTCTTTCGCTAATTTCGATCTCCATTTGTGTAATTGACTTTGAGGCGAAAGTTTTCGCTGCTCGTACGGTACTCCAATTTATCGGGACGTTATACCAACCTGTCCTAGGTGGCTCTCTGGTCCGTGCTTGAAAACAGTTTGCCCGATAGAGTTGAATTGTGCGGTATGTTAGATACGAGTCTCCAGAGGAACTGACTAGACTGCTATAAAATATGTCAAGAGAACCCGGAGTATCAGAGTGAAATAGAACCGGAAGGTTTTATTGTTCGCCTCTCCTACGCTCTCCTTATTTTCTCTCGTTCCGTATCGTCTCCGGAGAAGATGACAAGTATTTAAAAAATGGAACATGATTTCCTCCGGTCGTAATATCCTTCTTCCTTCGCGCTTTCATAAATTGCCCTCTGGTTATAATCACCGTGCGCAGCTCAAGCAGCACGATGACGAACATTATCTTATCGGTTACATCACGACGCACGGTAAGTATTTATCATATTTCATTCGACATGTTGTATTTAATATTTATCGATCTGCGCTTTACGAATGGTCAGCGACGCGGAACGAGTATCGAGGGATAAGGGTGGCTCAGCCGTATCAGTTATCGAGACCGAGGCTATTATTTGCGTTTGACCTAAATGCTGAGTCAAGATTTGCGTGAGGTATGAACGGTTAAGGGTCGCTAAAAGGGTGTGCTGAATCAGGTCCTGTCCACATTACCCGTTTAACATTTTCTTATCAATCGCTTCCGACCAGAAACTGCTGCTCGAATAAATTTCAATGGCCGACTATATCACAGAAATACGGAAATTCTAGTCAGCCGATTTTGCCTCGAGCTAGAAACAGTCGAAAAATATTGCCGCTAAAAATGTACGCGTA
The DNA here is from genome assembly GCA_963971365.1 of Lasioglossum villosulum. Classification (NCBI taxonomy): domain Eukaryota; kingdom Metazoa; phylum Arthropoda; class Insecta; order Hymenoptera; family Halictidae; genus Lasioglossum; species Lasioglossum villosulum. Next base: position 7,260,176 of record OZ020495.1, read on the forward strand.
ATGGAAAATTTTCAGAGGCGATCCTTCAAAAATGTCCCTCGGAAGTAATCATCAAGGAAGTATTCTAACGTGGCACGTATTTTTCAAGCTCTTGGTAATTTGTAATAAAAGATGTTGCAAAAATTAATTTTAAGCGTTACAATAGTTCCTGACGTATATCGTGGCAATTGTTTGATGGGTCGCACTAAACTAGCTACAACTTCGTTATTTTTTGGAGTACGATTATAAAATTTTGGAATCATATTTTAGAAATTCTGTGCTTTCGGTGTGCGCAAAAAGAAATCGATTTTTCGGAGCTGGTGCACTAGAATACGCCATTAACGAGCCCGGAAAAACTTGTAAAGCTGGAACGAAAGAAATAAGGGGCTGCTATCGATTTGTCTGTAGCGGACGAACACAGAAATACTTTGTAAAATCGTTTGCATCGCTACGAGTTTGCGAGAGTTGTTTAAGACTTCAGGCAAGCAATAAAAATCCATTTACGTTGAACGAGGGCCTCTCTCCGACGACCCAGTTATGTTTCGCAGCAGCGCTGCGCAAAGATCAAGTTCATGGAAGCAAGTTAATCATCCCACCGCCCCTGTAATTTCTCTAATGCACAGTTTACACGACACAGCTGGATTGTTCGTAATAGTCGAACACGAGGAGCCACGAGATTATACAAATCCGTTCTGAACTGGATCGTCGGGTGGCTATATTCAAGAACTTGTCGTACCCGGTCCCTACTTGTCTTGCCGGGTTGTTCGTTCCGTGGGAGGGTTGGTTCTCGGGGTAACGAGGTTCCACGGAAGTTCCGCGAGGCGATATTTCTCGCGCGGAAACAATGTAAAAATATGCGTCTCGGTATTTCGAGGAATAAATCGCGGAATTACGTCGCGCGGCCTCCATTACTTTTATTTATCACTCTCGGCATTAATTTTTTGGGGGGAGAGGGAAGGAATCGATCGCGGGAGTCGCCCCGCTTCTTCCCTGGTATCGATCTACATCCGACCCGGGCAAAGGACGGAAACGAAAGAGAGAAAAAACGTAGAAAAACGAAGGCGAAACAGAGACGAGAAAAAAGAATTTAATACGTTATTGGTGGCGGAGAGATTTATCGAAATGCGCGCGCGCTGCTCTTCTCCCCGTGGAATAAATTCTGTACCGCACATAGTGCTTTACCAGACAGAGTCGAATTGCACGGTGCGGTAGATACGAAGGACTACGGGGGTAGCTAAAGGATGTGCCGGAGCCAGGGCTGTACATTTACATCGGAGACTCTCCGGCAACACGCGCATTTTTTCCCCGGCTGATTATTAAAATAAATGGACTTTCAAATGAGCGGCATTATCAGCGCTAATTTTACTTGTAAAATCGAAAACTCCCGGCCACCGCTATTTCAAAACCAGAACCGGCAAGTTCCTGCGTCTTCGCAATTAAAATACTTCGAAACTTCGCGATTAAAGCCACCATGCGCGGGACATATCTAAAAGCGTTCGAATTAAATCAAATCACGTGGAAGCGAACTAAACTGCAGAAATACATCTGTGTCGTGTAAATGGGTAAATTGAGCACCTCGGTTCTTCACTTAACTAGTCGATGGTCTATTTTAAATGTGTTTATGATTCTCCAACTGGTTACCTTTCTTTATTATTAGATTTACTCATCAATAATAGTGGCGCTGATTGCCGCATGACGCTGCGCAAATTACAATTGGAAACGTAATAATCCGTGACCCCTTTTAACGTACGAAACCTCGAATACTCAGCAATATTTCGAAGCAAATCTTTCTTCAAATGGACTATAATAGACTGTGCCCTCTGCTCAAAAAAGTGCTTTCAAAATATCCAATTCCCCTCGGAACAGAGCTACCCCGCTTCGGGGCTAAACGACACGGGAAACACTTTCCCCACAACAATTTTCTCTAGGATAAAAATGGTAACTGACTTCGCGAAGGTTTCCTATTTCTCTCCCCCGGTTGGTGAACCCTGTAGTTCACATTGGAGTGGAGGGTGCATTTCAATTCCCGAACGGACCCACAGTGGTACAAAATCGTCAAAATCCTGAAAAAATCCATAGCATTGTTGTTTCCAAATTTTGTATTATTTAGTCTATATTATTTATTTTTTATTTACATATCTGAGAAAATTAATATGCAGTTTTAGAAAGGACCTCGTATGATACTTCGTGACTGAGTAAGCAAATCTTAAAGGGTAAATCTCGTTGATTTTGAGGTTGAAAATTTGACTTTCTTCTGCGTGTTGGACCAGCAAGCGACGGCCCTGGGCAGAGAGTTGAACAAAGATCCGCGTGCACGTACTTTTAGCCGAGACAATCATAACAAGCGGCTTGTCGGGGCGAAGGCAGTGGCAGCAACACCGGCGTCACCGGGGGTAGATGAAACACCGGCGGGCTCAAGTTCACCCTCCCAGCGCCAATGAAAGAAGCCTGCCACCGGGAAAAGGGGAAAGGGGGTTGAATCCGCCTGGATACGCAGCGGCGACGATTACACCGAACAGGAAGCTGCGCTGGAATTCGCCACGGAGCGAGACGGTTCAGCGAGCGGCGCGAATCGCTCCTATAAATTATCCTTACTAAAACGACACCCGGCATTCGCAATTATTTAAATGTACCGGATAACGACGACGAGTCCATGTTGCTACCGCGCGCCGCGCTCACGAAACACCAACCGGCCAACGTTGATTCGCCCCGGAATAAGGCGGAGGATTCGGCGCGATCGTTTTAACACTAAAGAAGGTATACATAGTTCTGGGCAGCACTCTATGCCTTACCTCGTTGCGCGGCTGCGTGAAATTTCCCGACGCGAATTCCCGTCTGTGTTTCAACTTATCTAATCCCCACGGTGCTTTACTTTATCCAGAATATTATTCTAATTTGGCGGTAGGAGCCGTTTCTGCATAATTCTTCCATCGTGTGAAATTTTCACGCAATTATCAATTTTTGACGCTACTGTTACGGACTGCGAGGTAGATTATTACGAGAGAATCGTTCTATGTATTTTTATACGTGTATACATTACTGGTGAATAATTTGCAGACCGTACGAATATTTTGCCAATGGCTAAATTCGGGAAACACAGAAGTGTTCTACAATTTTTAACGTTTCAATGTAATAATGTAACGGAACTTGTTACCGTGTATAAATTATAACAAGCCACGTGAGAATCATTCCATGCGTTTTCATAAGGGTATACATTACTGGCGCGGAGATGGCAAGCAATATGAATTTTTTAGCGATGCCTCAATTAAGAAGAATGCATCGATATTTTACACTTTTCAATATTCAAACAGAGATGCGTTGCGTAATGAAATAATAGCATTTTTTATGAAATGTAAAATTATAATGAGATACAAGGAACATTTTGCACGTTTTTATACGTACGTGCAATACTAGTCAAAAATTTTCCTCAACATTCCAGCAACGATTAAACGAAGTGAAATAAAATTAGATTTCACACCTTCTAACATTTAGCTTAATATAACGAAGCAATCAAAATTTGGAATATCCGGTAACCGCTGTGGATTTACAATACTTCGGTTCTACAATCTTTTCGCCAAGGAACGAGCGATCCGAATTAGGTTATCCTCTCAAAGAGAACTCAACTGATTTGCCAACATACTCTTCGAGTCACGAAGTGGTTCTTTCGGAAATAGATTTCCAGGCTAGAAGGCCGCACGGTTGATAGAGCAATTTGCCGAAACGTTATTCTCATCTCTCGGAGTTTGAGACGCGCGTTGTACTGTCTGAGAAGTGCCCGCGGAACACACGGTACACGTAAAGAAGATTCCTAGGGAATACGGCGATGCCGATGTTGCTCCTAATGGCAACATTTCCGAAACACAGCGTGCTTCTCTTCGAATCTTCTTCGCGGAATCGGAGTGAATCGTTCTTCAAAAGCTACGAGGTGAAACTTTCGAAGTTCGTTGTCGAGCGCCTTGTGCTACACGTTTATTCGGAGCGGGTTCGGGCACGACCTATTTTCAATCCGCGCGTCGAAGCTACGGGCCAAATTGCCGCCATATTGGCAAACGTTGAAGATACTCGTACGAGCCGAGGCTCGTATTAAAATGAAATTAAGTCGAAAATCGAATTTCCCGTCGTTATGCTTGCGCGCGGAACATAATGATACGTTCGGCCCTGTGTAATTTGTCCGTCAATAATTTTCGGGTGACGCGCCGGGTCCCGGAACCCCGATCGTGGACCGAATATTAAGTAATCCGTGATACATTTGATTCGAGCCTTGGAGCGTTATCTAAGTCGAGACGAAAGCTCTTCGAGTGGCCATTCAACTGACTTAACAGCCACCGAGAGAGCGACGACAGTGAATCGCATGCAAAGAGGAAAGTTCCGAACTGATTCCGAAGGTCCGCGGCTTTAACGCGGCATTAAAAGATTCCGAACTTCCTCCTGAAAAGCTTCAGGTCGCTTTCGATATTGAACTTAAAGGTGCAGGCCGAGGTAATAGTCGTTTATGAAGCGGAACTCTGTTTTATAGTCAAACATCATTTACCGTACTTAATAGACCGAGCTGTCGAGTGAATGAACGTAATTCGTATTCAACGAGAAAATAACAGTTATGGTGCCCTCTCCGTATTGAAATTTATATAGCAATTGTATCGTAAGTTCACATTATGTTTATTCCAATTCTCTCGCAAAAAGAATGCTTGTGCAACTCGAATAAAGCTCGATTCACTTGACGCGAAGTTTTGAGTTCCGAGCGTGCCAGCGGTGGCCTAACCGCCGCGCCGGTATCGGCGTGTCACTTGCACGTGTTTCGTGCGACACGCACGTTCCAATGTAACCCCCATCGGGCTAAAACTATCCTGGTCTCGCGATTATCTCGTCCGGGTTACAACAACGGCACGGGCGAGATCCGTGCCCGTGCGGCTGGTGTAATGAAATTGAAACGCGGCGTTGTTTCTTTCCCGACGAAGAAGTTCGATATCGAGGGAGCGGGTAATGAAGAATAATGGTTCGAGTAGCGAGCGAGCCGATGTAATGAGCTCAAACCAGGCACAATATTTCGTTTTAAAAAAGTAGAATCAGCGCGGCACGGTGCGGCTCGGCTCCGCGGATAATGTACGCGGTGCTTTTGTTTACTTCTTTTCTCGCTCCTCATCAAGAGTTCCTTCCTTATTTTTTCCTCGTTACAGAAATAAGGGGGGGAGAGGGTAGGAAGAGGACGTGGAAAGAAAAGAGGAACCACCGCAGACGCGGAGGTAGATGTACCGACGGAGAAAGAGAGAAGAATGCAAATTGACGTTCGCTCGTTTGCATAATTCAATCATTTATGCTATCCTCTCGATCGATAATGCGAGAAGTTGCATAATACATTTTTTATTAAGCGCAGCTACGCGGACGCAACGGACGGCACGGCACAGTAGCCGGTCCACGCAAGCGAGCGAGCGAGCGGTCTTCTCGTACACCCCCGCATCCTCCGTCCTTCACCCACACCATCAAATATGCAATAAATTTCCGCGAATGTAAATATTTCAGCGCGTTTAACAAATCTCCGCGGCGTACTGTTCGTACTAAAACCGCAATTTCCTGTCGCTACATAAATGTCGAAAATCCTGTAAACGACGTTTTAATTAGAGACTTGCGTTCACCCGGCTAAACACGGGCTTGGCTCGTCATTTGTGCTCGCGTCAATTATCATTTAAACAGTCTACGATGAATTGCAACGATGCATTATACACGTACACACGCGCGCAGCATACGTCGTGCTTTCATAATTTACACTCTTTAATGAATGTTTATCCGCGGCCGATGAAGGATAATGAGTTTACTTTCGCGGGGGCGGCCGCGGATGGGCCGTGCGGCTTTTTACGTCTATTCTGCGTGTATCGGCCGAAAGGACAAGCGTGTGGCCTCGTTGTCAACGATTTTTAGGATCGTCGTCGGTTAACGAGTCCCCCTCTTTTCATCCCCTATTTCATATCCTGTATCTCGCAATCTTTTATCGATCGAATCGCGGGGCTGAGTCGTGGAACTTTTCCATAACTCTTTGTTAACTAACAATAGCAAGTTTCACACGAAACCCGCGGCGGATTCGTGCTCATCAGCCTGTTCACTCGAAGATTCGACGGGCGCGGTGTGTTATAGAGAAACTTTGCTTCGTACACGTTTATAGGCACCGTTGCGAGAGAAAACTTCCCGGCAACTTCTGAAGACGGTCGCGCGCGTGTCGGCAACATAATGTGTTACTTGTTCCATATTGTTTACACCGGAACGTTGAAGTGTTACGTCTGCGAACCTGTGAAATGGGTTAAATTGAATGCACGTAATTCCGCGAATTACGTTCGTCCTGCGATGGCGAAGTTCTCGAACCGTTCCAGCCGGCGCTTTCATGTCTTTGCGTTTAACCGTGATTTGAGTAAATTCGCCGACGTGTTTAATTGTTGTTCGATCGTCGGTCGATTCTGCCACGTTCTACAACCAAGAAAATTGTTCCCGCATCCTTGTTGTGTATTTCAATTACATTCCAACCATTAGTTGCTTTGATGGAAGAAATAAACGATGGAAACTTTGTACGGTTTTCTCTTAAACAGCACGTTAACTAACGAGAACTTGCAATTTGTTTATTACAGTTTTCCTTTGTAGAAACTCGTTCGGTTACGTGAGTACTTCGATCTAACAAAAAGTGGAACTATAAAAATAGATGCAGAATATTATTGTAGTCAATGACGTACTTATTAAATCAAAACGAACTCCTCACTGAAACGAAAATGATGATTGAAAGGGAGAACAGTTTCAAGTTGAGAGATGTACAAAATACGATGGTCTGGAAGAGCGTACGCTCTGTACATTTTTATCCCCGGCGGATTTGAATTGGAATCCTCGAACAACGAGTTCTCGTTGTGGCAATAAGAGGACCGCAAAGCATCGGTTGACGATATGGTTGTAATTTTTCCCGGAGAAAATTGAATCGAGATGAATGTCCTCATAGAGTGCAGCGGCATGTCGGCCTGGTGGAACACGAGTAGAGAGACTAAAGGCACCCCGGACGTAACTCGCTAGCCTGAAAATCCCCTCGGGAGGGTTGAAATCTACTTCTCCCCGGGCCGGCGTAGTTCTCCACTCCTAATTCTGAGTTCCATCACATTGATTCTGGCCTCCCTTCTAGACCTCTATCAGCATATACAAAGAGGGTCCAATTTATAAACTGCCCGCAGATTCACCCGCCTGCGGTGTCTGATTAGATGTCCCCACGATTGAATATATCTTGATGATAATTGGGGGGAGAAGATTTCCGAAGGAACGGAACGCGTCTATTTCCAATTAGGCGCATTGTGGCTGCCCTGGAAAAAACCAGCGGTGCTCCTGTTTTTCATTCTCTCTCTCTCTGTCTATTTGCTCCAATATTGTTTAAACGAATCACAGCTCCCTTAATAACGCGTACGCGTGTTTCAGTGCGTCGCCGTTGTTCCCGTAACGTGTTCTCTCGTGCGACTGGCTATGTTAATCCTACGCAAGATCGCTGAGAACGATTGCAACGCGACGCCAGGGCGGCATTAAAAATAATCCAGCGGAATGTTTAAGTAAAATCGTGACACGCGAAGCGTTATTGGGAATTCGCACGTTATGTTGTTCGCCGACAGCAGAGTGCGTTCTCTCGCTCCGAAAAAAATTAATAGAAAAAGGCGCGAGGACCGTAACAAGGTAAATACGAGCCCTGAGCGCGAACGTTACATGAGTTTAGGAACAGGGGAAAAAGGCATGTTGTTAGCGCGTTAAACGGCTTCTCGAATAATTCCCGTTCGAAATCTCGTTTTCCATGGCGCGGGTCGCGTTAATAGATTTTCCGCGGCATTTTACGCAAGTCTGTCGTTGCGCGTCGACGCGGGTCCAACGGCACGAATACACAGATTTTCTCGCGCTACATAAAAAGGTGCATTCAACTTACGGCTTTTTCCGTTATGTACGTTACGTCCCTACCTCCCTCTTTCTTTTTCGCAGCGCCAAAGCATTTTGATTTGGCCCGATATAATTCCCTTTCGTCGTTCGTAACTCGTTTTCGTTAAACCCCCTTCGAGTCCCCGGCCCGATTCGAGATTGAATCACTCGCACAGGAGGGGCTATACGTATAGTATACGGTGTAACGCGAAATGGATATGTATATATGAGAGGATCTATTCGGAAACGGAGATCCCCCGACGTGATAACACTGTGTCACTCTTCCGTGGGGCTGCCCGAGATATGAATTATACGTATTCTTGCGAATCTTTCCAACTTAAGCAGATAACGTTGGAGCAAGTAATTGGATGTTACTTCGCGGATATCTCGCTCCAGGGATCCAGGATACTCTTTATTACTCTTTTCAACCTCTATTCAATCGTTTCTATAAAAACCATTAATTCATATTCTCCTTTATACCAGCTCGCCCCATAGAAGGAACGGGAGTGCATCGGATGATGCACTACGGAGATGAAACTGATGACAAGATAGTTTTATAAATAGCAGCTGCTCGAAAGTTTAGGCTTCTTGATACATACTCCACAGCCGTGCTATGGCGTTTGCAATAAAGTTATATTAATTTGTGATATCTCATAATCACACACACACATACGCCGTGTGTTATATTTTATATTTAGCATGCAAACACGGCACTGTTGCTTCATCTTTTAATATGTTTATTTTGTCGACTTCTCAAGTCTCAGCGATGTGCCATCAGCATATTTTTGAAAACGAAACATGCCCCATTTTTGACGTGTACGTGAACAATTTGATCAAGTTTCGAATCAATTTCCTGCCACCAACATTCCAAACTGCAGTCTTCGGTGGAAATGAACGATAACCCATTTGTATGACGTATCCCAGCCATCTCCCCACCCTGCATCCGCCATTTTGCACGCGACACGGCGAGACTGCCACCTTCTTTTGACATGTCATAGCCAGCTAAAATATCACGGCTATACGAAACACGAATCTGGTTACCACCCGGCGTTGCAATGGCGGCCGCGTGGGATAAGAAACCGGAAATCCAGTCTGTCGTAACTCAACCGACCGGCAGTCTCGCTGTTACTATTCCTGTGAATTCAAGTTTTACAGCAGGAGCAGCCATTTTAGTCGGAGAAAATATGTAAAGACGACACACAGATGACGCGTGTGGGTGGATCTTGTTCGTAACACCGGTTGTATCGCTGGGATCTTATTCGCGCAGCCTTTGGACACGAGACGCTACCGATATCGGCGACGAGACAATTAGCTTAATAAGCGACGCTGCTCTCGAAAAAGAAGGTTATCAATCGCGCCCCCCACGCGCAGCCAATCGATGCCTTTTCAATTCTCTGTAAGCGGCTTTTCAAAACTTCTTACCCCTCTTACGAGTCTAACGAGTCTATTACTGGAAATGACAATATCTCTTTGTGTTACAGTATCATTCTTTGTGTACTTAAGGACTTTGCTCGTCGGGTGCTCAATTCTTACAGGGATAATTAAAAATCTTCTGATTAGTTCGCGTTAATTGGTGTCCGATTGTCTCTCCGCGCGTTTAAGCGACTTTCAAACAAAACTAGTTGTGGATCTTCACAGGATCTCGAATACTTTTAGTCTTTCTTCTGTTTTAACTTGCACTACATTCATTATTCAATAATGTAATTTAGCAGGTTTCGTTTAAAACTGTTATAAGAAAAATATATATATACCTGAAATAACTGCAAAAATTTTGTTCCGAGACATATTTAAAGCACAAACTCGTTACTCTCGATAAGAAACAGCTCGAGATTTCTTACATTTCCCGAAGTTCCTCTATATTTCCGATTTTCTTATTCTCAAGACAGCTTGCCGAAGCATCGAGACGCAAAGTAGACCCGGATCGGTGCATCGCTTTTCAGATAACTTTTAATTGGCTGGTTCTGCAACTGTCCCTATCCCGGCAAGATGTTCGATTTCGAGTATCGATACTACCATCCGCCCGCGACTAATCGTCTTCATAAAATTTCAGGATCACGTAGACACAGCACGCCTCCCGCATTGATCCCGAGGATAATTCGATTCGGCCAGATCGGGTCTGGAGTCGTACACTTAATCCAACCTTATAACGCATGGAGATTGTGCACGTCGGGGGTGAATCGTTAGGACACCCCGTGGCAATGAAGAAACTTCCTAAGTTCGTCACACCGAGCACCCTTTGGATGCTGGAAGTAATTCTTCTTCTATGCATAGTGACAATAAATCTTTCGATTCGTTGGCTGCGAACTGTTGGGGGAGCGATCGTACTAAACCGTGGGTCTGTTTCCAACGAGATGTCATGAATCTGAAGTATCCTCGATCTTCTTTGTTCTCAAACCAAAATACTGGCAAGATTACAAATATTCTTGATTCAACAATTCTAGACTTGAAAAATACGATGTCGAGCTTTCTGTATTCTCAATTATTATAATTTTACTGTGAAAAAGGTCGATTAATAAAGGTCTCGTGATTAAACTGGATTGACGTTTTTGGTGGACCGTAAAAGCGTATGATTTTAGGTCTACAGTCTCGAACAATATTGAGGAATATCAAAGCTCTTGAACTCACGCGGCAATCATCGAGAATTATTCTTTGTCGCGTGTTGGAATTTGCACAATCGAGAACGTACGAATATTTCGACCGTGACGATGTATCCATTCATATGTTTCGCGTGGAGTCTGACAAAGCGGCAGCTAGTATTTGACCTACTCTGGACCGAGCGTGATCCATCGAAATCTCTCTTTCATGTATTTTTTTAAACGTCAATCTCAAAGAAAATCGAATTGTTAATTATTAATCGGTGAGCACTTTGAAGGTTTTAGCGAGCAACCGCCGAAAAACCGTGTCCGGTCGTCAGAAAGGTATTTCATTCGATACTATTGCGAGCCTCGACGTTTAATTAACGAATTAAATTGTGATTGACGGCGATCTATTATTCCTGTCTCGGTATCACTTGTAGTCCATGAATTAGCTTTCATGGGAGATTGATTCTTCCGAAATCGAGCGCCGCAATTTCTGTGCTTGAAACGGTCGGCCATGCTAATGGCTCATAGTAATCCGTCATGCGAAAGGGAAAAATGCCAAAGTTCAATCGGGTATTCAAGTGTTTCATCTGAATGGTGAGTTGAAAACGCAACGTCGTAGTTTGTGAAACCCAGGAAAGCAAGAACAATGGTCTCACAAACGAAGTTAATAAAAATCGAAGCCCTCGTGACGTGTTTTCACGTGAGTTTATTATTCCCATAAATTGAAGTACAGTGCAATTCAAATGGTACGAATGCATCACTTGTCCGCACAGCTGTTAATAATTCAGAATGTAAATGTAATAATTGAATACAAGATATTAACCACATTGTACGGCAGTCAAATCTATAATGCAGAGCACGCGAAGTTAATTAGCAACAGCAAACATAAAGTCCTGTTAAACTTCTGTTCACGAGTTTACGCTGGTTTGACGAGCGATACGGATTTCTATCAAGCTGATCGCAGAATCCGTGGACGCGATAATAAGAAGTGCATTGTTACCATGAAAATGACTGTTTTCCAAATAACGCGGAGGATCGGCTTTGAAAAGCTTGCTCGAATGTCCGCCGATTCGATCGTCACACGGTTCGCGAACCACCGCACCGGTTAGCTCTCATTCTCGATTCAATAACAACGGAGATTGAATGAAAGGCCACATACACAGGGACGGCCGCATCGGTGAACACATCGAGGGCAATAAAAATCGATTTGCTCAATTTTTCATCTTGCATAAATGGAATTGCGTGAGCGGCGGTGACCACCAACGGAACCCCGGATGGTCGATCGGATTTTTGCGTTGGTCGATTAATTGAACGATTAAGTCGATTCGGCGCGGCGCGCTCCTTTGCAATTTCCCGATCGAGATTATCCGGCGGGGAACGCAAGAAGCGGGGCGGGGACGAGGGTAAAAAACAACAATGCAGCATCTGTGGTCGCGTAGGAGCTCGCGGTGGATGGAAATATTTTTTTCCGCGAGGCGGGGATCGATCAACGAGGAAAAAACCGGACAGGTGGAGACAGACGACGGCCCGAAGAAAAGCGGAAAGTCGGCAAGGCTGCACCCGTGTTTGCGTCGGAGATTAAACGATATTGCGTCGGATAATTTGTCACGGAGATAACCTGCGAGCAGAAGAAGCGTTGAGGAAACGACGACGACGGCGCTTCGGTGAGGACGGGGACGACAACGGTGGATGAGGAGAGCAGATCGAAGGGGGTCAGTTTTTCAGGAACCGTAGCGTGAAAACGGCCGAAGCCGCGGCGAATCGTCGCCAGTCACGCCCAGATACTATATTCGCTTTTGTATTCAATCCCTACGTCGCCCCTCGGCAATTTCGTTTACGTGGACCAATGGCTCACAATGGGGTCTCACAAAGGGATGATCGGGTCCCCGCCAATAAACCGGGGGTTACAGGGGAAATCGGACTCGTGCGCCGGATTCTATTGCGAGGATGAGTGGGTCAACCGATAAATGGCATACACCGACGACGAAACCGGCGTCGGGACGCTGCCGTCGCTCCTCTCGGCCGAGAATCAAATCTACGCGCCGCGCCGGGCGCGAAAAAACTAAACCAACTAAAAACGAGAAAGTTCGCCGACTGTTCCAGACCGTTGTTCCATCCGATGGCTATTCTAGCTCGGGTTAGGCTGTCCCTGTCTCTAATACTATCTCTCTTTCTCTCATGGACCGAAAATGTTCGATCTGTTAGATCGGAATCAATAGAGGTTGTTTAACTAATGAAATCTCCTTGTTCCTTGGAATTACATATTCTATTACAATGCAAGCTATTTCGTAACCATTGCATTGATCATCCCTTAATCCCATCGTTTTCCGAATTTAATTTGTCGAATTGACTCAATGGTAAAAAATCAATGTGATGAAGGCACGATCGAAGTCTTATTGTTTCTTGAAACTATGGCTTTTATTACAACGCACAGTCGCTTCTTAAAAATTTCATTGAGTTTTATTGATCATGCCTTAACTCTTATCCGTCCCTCGCCTTTCTGATTCAACTTGTCAAGTTGTTTCAATGGCAAAAATCAATGCGATCCAAGGGTGAATATTTGACTTTACAAATTGCTTCTTTGAAAATGTAATCCCAGGGTAAAATGAGTTTAAGAGAAGACTAAGAATCAATTGAAAATGTGTTAAATCGACACAAGAGTAGATGAGAATTAATAATTATCAAATATTTACATTACTTTTCCGAACTACTCCCAACAACAAATAATTACCATTGTTATTATGAGAGTTGATTTTGATGTAAAATCTCAGTTTCAAAGTTTATTCCGTGAAACATAGTAGAACAGGAAAATTTATTCCGTCGACGGAAAAATTTGTTATTTTGCGGAAATTCCATAACATAGAAGTCTAAAGGAAGTAAATACTAGAAATCTCTCTTTCTCTTCGAAGATAATTAATATTCTATAACATTATTTCACTAGCTAACATTGTCGACGAATTACATAAAATACTCGGAACTTTTCCTACTCGGGAAGTCGGATTCAATATTTTTACATCTTGAATTAACGTGTTTCTACCAACGAGATTTTGAATTCCGTCCGTACAAGATTCTAGCTTATGTTTTATGTATGTTCAAATATATGTTCTTTCATTGCTTTCCATTTGAGTACCATTTAAGTTAAACGAAACCAAGTTGAAAGAGACATTTTGAAAATATAATATGACTAACGTAGAATTTCATCGTCGAAATCATTTATACAATATTTGCTGATGCAAGCATAGGACGTATGACTGAAGGAAATATTTAGAATTGTTCCTGTATCAACGAAATTATACACGTTGATTTTCATCTTTCCATTCAGTATTCTTCCACGCATTCCAACTAGAAAATAACAATTTTGTAATAATTCAGCGCACTGAAGGAAACAGTTTATACTCGTACACGAAACTCGTTAGAACATTAATGATGATATAGCTCAACTTACCGATTACTACCTCAGTGATCCAAATCTCTCTCGTGGGCAGTAAAATTAGAACAAATAACTCTACTAAACAACTACGTGGATAGAAGCACATAGGTACAAAGTGCATTTTGATACAATCTAAAATAGGCAACCACGCATCGATAGGATTTTTGGGCTGGATAAACAGGTCACTCCAAGGGGTTAGAACAAGGGTTGCATGAAAATGACGGAAGCATTCCAATGTGTTAAGACAAGATTAAGAATTAACCGCTTGCAGTAGTTAACAAGAACAATATCTACCGAGTGATGAGGTGTAAAAAACAAGGTGCACATCGTCGTGAAGATGTGTTCGTCTTGCAGCTCGTAGTAGCACTCGTGGGTAAAGGCAATACGGTTCCTGGCGGAGCAATACAAGGGGCAAGTAGCGGGGTAAGTAGTATAACGTGTTCGTGTAACACTTGAATAACGACGGCTCACGGGTGGAGTTCACGTCGGGGCGACCCTATATAGTATATATATGTATATATATATGTAGTATATTATATAGTTTTGCCCTTTGCGATTCGTAGAACCGTTTAAGCCATTCCAGTAGTTTTAACACGACGAAAGGACGGCCTGATTGGTCCTAGGCGGTTCCCTGAGATCGCCCCACATTTCTCATTCCAGCCGCCCTGAAACACTTTCGGGGTTCTTCGCCTACTATGAATTTACAATGAGAAATCCCCTTTGTCGTAGGGAGCTACGTTTTTACAGTGGATCTCGGAGAAAGTTTAGTCGTTAGGGAGTGGACGCTTTTCACGGCGCGGGGGCAAACAGTTGCTTTGCCTCCGACAGATTAATATTTAAAAGCCATGCTGCGAGCCGACGGTATTTTCGTTCTGCCGTACTTCCTTCGAATAACCGCGTTTCGCGACTATCGCCAACCGATTTCGCCATATGCCGTGCACATTTATTAATACCTCGTACAACGTCTAATAGACCCACAAATGCAAATAGAAAACATTAACTTGCTATATTCAATATTAACTGCCAAATGGTACATTGAAAACGCGAGTATGCTGGAACACCCTGTAAGATGTATGGATCGATAACAATTTGAATTTATTCATTACAACCCTATGCGGCGAGAGAAAAATCTCAGCGAATAGAAACGAGCGCAATGTTCCCATATTTTTAGCACGTGCAAAAATTCGTTCTGTGCCATTTTTCGACTCCTTTCCCCTGGCGTTCGGCTCGGCGCCCCTGGGGGTACTGTTGGGGTTACTTCGCAGCCCACCATGGAACCGAATGGAAGCCGACCCCCGTAGCAGGCAGCCCTCACCATTAGATGTTTTTACAATGAATCCCTATTTACTGGCCTGTCAATGCGATATTTATGTTAGCCGATATTGCGTCGCCGAGCGAGTAATTGAAATTTTCCTAACGCGAACGCGAGTCCTTGGACGGCTGGCGGCCATTTTGCCCTTTGCTGAGTCAGCCTCGATCTTCCTTCTTTTCCCCGTTCGATTATCGAGAAGCGTTCTATGATACGAAACGATAGGCAACCCATGACTCCGTTCGATCGTGCCGGATTTTCAAACCGATACAAGCTTTTATTTTGCCGTTGTATCTCTTTCTCTGCCGGCAAAATTTATCCGCGAACACGTGCAACGACAACGACGCGATGCTTGCATGCATGCATACCGTCGTCGTACATACGTATGCATGTATGGATGTAGGTAAGGTGCAAGCGTGCATACGTGTTCCCGGGAGAGAGAATCGCGGAGCTTCTTTTTATAACGGGTAAAAAGAATCGATAGGAATATCGATGAAGAACGTAAGGTAAGCAGAAGCACCGCTATTTGCGGCGGACAATTCCCCGGCGCAGGTTGCATGGATTTATTGTTAATTTCCTTCGGAGCGGACGGGAGCCATCTTCATCCTCGCCGTCATCGCTCTGAAAAGAACTCTTTCGCTCTTTTTACCCCGGCGAAATAAAAGTTAACACGGGACCCGTTTACGAGCTACATATATTTCATAGAATGCTCGCTAGATCGCTCGTTCGACCGTCACGTTACATAAAACATCGGCGATCGCGTTATTTGTACGATATCGTAAAATATGCCTGCGACACACGCGCTTCACGATCCTCCCGCCACCGGCTCATTTGCAATTATAATATTTACGATTTTTCGCCACGGACAAGTTTACGATCGCGTCCCCCTCGTTTGATTAACAGAAGAATCGTATACTGTTCTAGTTTCTTGTTAGTCCGCTCGCAATAGAATCCCCATCGCGTCGTTGCAGTCGTCGCCATTAATTACAAGAAAAACTTTTTTTTCTGTTCCCGTGCGTTTTCTTGTTCCTGGTTTGCTCGCCGTTGGGATTTTATGTTCTTGAATTATAACGCGCCGTGCATGCGCTGCGCCGTGCAAACGCGTCCGTGAAATCCAACCCACCGCGAGCTGAACGGCGGCTGGGAAACTTTTCAACTTTAACGCGGTGGATCCGGTTACATTGTCCTTCTCGACGGACAACGTTAACGCATTGCTAAGAAAAATTTTCCGGAACCACTCTCTCTGCCTGGCGGTTCGTTTTGAAACGGACGGTGTTTCGATGCTCCCGAACTTTTTTTTTGTTTAAATGGTCCCCGCTTCCCGGTCAAAGTAAGCTGCGCATTCGGGAAATAGCCATTCATTGGTACTCCTGCCTGGAACTATTTTTAAACTACGGAAACAAAGTTAATCTGTGATATTGCTTTCGGGGATGAACAATATCACGGATTGTATTGTTTGTTGTAATTGAACTGCAGATCCCGGCAATATAATTGAACATTATTGTATAAAGAATTGATTGAACGTTATATGTGATCGTTGCAAAAACGATTCAAGGCAGGCAGATTAAGCAATAGGCGCTAAATAAAACGGTATATAACAAGTACCACAAGCGGTAAGATTTATTATAAAAACTATTAGTAAAGCATAAAGCGAATTAATTGCAGCTCTAATAGAAAAATTGTCGGTTTTGAAAACCGCACGCATTATTGGATAAAACGAGCGGTTGAAATTTTTGCAGGGAAGTCAAATTTAAACATGTACAAACATGTTGGAAAGCCCTTTGATACATTACCAAGGAGCTCGCAGAATAACTCCGGTTTTCCACAGTAGAGTAAATCGAAAGTCAAACTTGCCCGGGTATATGTGAAGTCTGCAGCGATTTATGAAGGAATCGAAAAATGTTTCCATGTACGAAAGCACTCTGTACAGCTCTGCGCCATCGGCTATTTAATCAAGAACCCGCGTTACGCTTGTATTCCGATATATGTATATTCGGCAAAGCACGTCGAACAAATATCTAGTTCGGATGTACCCACTACTGGATCCTTTCTTTTCTTTTTTCATCGTCTGGTACGGCGACAGCAATTGCCTGATCGGCGCAGTTAATAGCGGGTAAATATTTAGCGAAACGGAAAAAAGACGAGAAAGAACACCGAGGATAAAAATAATAAAAAGTAGGAACAGCCTCGAGAGCGCTCGTTCGAGCGGTGTTCGCAACGTTCACAGACAATCCTTTCGATGGGGCTTCTCTGTTCGACGTTACTTAACATTTAATCGATTCAATACTTTCACCGGATTCGATGTAACCGGCTCGCTCGCGTTAATTACGTTTTCAATGAGCGTCGATCGCGACGCGCACGGGTAATTGCAATATTCCGAATCAATTGGCGACCCTCTGCGGAAAAAGTAATCGACATGGAGGAAGGAACGGTACACATCGTTTTCCCTCGTTTTATGAAAATGATTTTACGGTCGAATTTTTTCGTCACCGGATCCACGATAACAGTGTACACCGGTATGTACACATTTTTCTGTTCCACCGTCACACGGATTGCGATTCAAGCTATGATGTCCGTGTAAACAAGAAATGCGTGTAATTTCGCCGGCATCCGATCGGGAAAACGGTGTTGCGGCCGATGTATTGCAATACGAGGCCATATTGCAGCTGTGACACATTTCACCGATAATACCCAGAAATATTTCTGCCCGCCGGAGAAAGAGAGACAATCGATTTTTACATTAATCCGCGAGCCAGCCCGTTCCAGGAGCTTATAACGGTAGCCGGACGCAGATAGCAGAAAATTAGAAATTTATTGACTCCGACCCCGCGTATTACCGAGCGCGCTACCTCCAGGTTACGCTGTAATCCGTTCGTTTATGAGTGGCGCATTACCATAAAATACAATAGACATGCCCCATCGCTCTCGAGCTTTGACGCTGATAATAAAAGAAACGGGTGAGTTACGATTAATAATCGAACGAGCCCGACCGTCGCGCGTCGCACTAAAATCCGTGACCGAATTCCCGGTTTTAGAAAGAGACGAACACCATCGCGGTCCTTCTTACCTTATTGTCAATATATTCCTCCGCCGAAATATTGGCAACTGCCGACGCACAAACACACTTCCAGTTCATTCCAGTTTTCTTACGTTTCTAACTCTGACCCTCGGTCGTTATTTACATTTTAATTCAACGAATCGTGTTTTATTCCCAAGTTGACAATTTTAATAAATACATCGAAATAATGGCAGAGATATTTCTGTATTTTAATTGAATAAAAAATGTTCAGTATTTCGAAACAGAAAATGAATGAATTTTCATTCGCAGAGAGCTCATAAGCTACATGTGAGCCGTTGGAAGGCGATTAACTCTACCTTTTGATTTTTTTAAATTTCGTTTACCAGCATTTCATGAATTTGATGTGTATTATTTTATCAATTCTTTCACACTGGTGGTTACTACATTGGAAATGCAAATTTAATACCATTGGAAATGTCTGTTGTCCACTCGTGCGATGTTAAAATGTAGTTGGAAATGTCTAGAAAAATATAAACTGAAAAATGCTGAAAAATATTTTTAAAAATGAATGGTCTCGATGCAATGGTTGGAAGGTGTTGCTGGCGAATAGAACGTTGATTTAAATATAATATTCTGCGGAGGGTGGGAAAGGTTGTCGAGGGGGTCGGCTTGTTTAAGATCGTGTAATGCAATCTGGGTGTAAATCGCTCGGGAGTGTGCTGCGAAATGCGGATAGCTGTTTGCCGGTGCAGTTCACGTATGTAGAGCAAGTGGCAGCATTCCAAATCTCGCCACTTCGTGGGATAAACATTTCCGCCAGGACAACCGCTTCCACCGGTTATGGATGCTTGGCAAGGCCCCTAAGACTCGCGTGACGTGTGCGTGCACCTTATTATCCTAATAAGGATTACTGGCCACGATTGTTACGGGCTTCACGTCACAGACTATGCAGAAGCGAGCCTTTGACTCGCGTAAACGAGGACAACGAGGACAACGGGAACATTAATGCAATGAAGTACACTCGACGCAATTATTATGCTTCGTTACGCTTAACGCGACTTTAAATGCGGTTAGTCGTGCTACAATAAAATTCTAATTCGTATAAGGCAATATAAAAGCAAATGTTAAACTCAATGTGGTATCCTCAGCATGAGACAGTCACGATATTATATGGCGAAACTGTTGACATCGTATTTTAGATCCTATCCTTAAATGAAATCTTCAAGTAATAAATCTTGACCTATTTTGTAGGCTACTTCAAGCGAGAAGAAATTCTCATTTACGTGTTTACAATCGCTTTTCTTGGATGGCACATCAAAGGAACAGTGGTGATAAAGGTGTAATACAAAATGCTTGTACAAATTAAAAAGTATATCAAATGATTAACTAACAACGCTATAACAATAGACATGCATTTTCACCACATTGAGTGTCTAAAAAATTCAATAAAATAAAAATCAACGTTAAAATTCATTTATAAATACGTGGTGTTTAAAAGCGTTAAAGGCGCGTACAGATACTTCTCTCGCTCGCGAGTGAATTTCGAGAATGATTTCGAGGAAGGGAAGGCACGCGTAATATTCTTTATCTTTCTCGGCCGCTGCATTTACCTTCCGTCTAACAGTTTCGCGAACTTGCTTCCCCGCAGCGGCGCACTCCACACCACTCTCCTCGATCACAAAACTTCGTAATAAGGATATACGCAAATATTTTCAACTTAGAAGTAGTTCACGGCACGATGCTCGTCGTGAAGTGTGGTAGCCGAGCGAGCGAGCTGGCGAACGAGGGTACACACTGCGGAGAAACCCAGGGATCGAATACTTCGCGGCACTAATCGCACAAAGTGGTTGTAATCGAGAAACTTTTTGAACGGTACCCGGACGGTCCTTCTCTGCTCGAGCGACACGACAAACGTGGGAACGCCCACGTTCGCGCAACTAATGGAATTATACGACAGTCCTGCCGCGACAGAGGCAGCTCCGGTAGACTTAGGGGGCCACGTTCGTCAAATCCTATCGGCGAAAGTTTTTGATGTGTTCCATGGAAATGTCGATTCCTTGTTGCAGCAACGCGTCCTTTAATGCACCGATTGTGTACGCGCTGCTAAAGTGGCGGATAAGCCGTGGAAAGTTAGCGAAACTCGCCGCGCACGCGCATACAATTCCCTCTCCTGCGAAACCGATGCTATTTTTTTCGACGCTATCGCCATTATTATCTTTATTGACACGCGCCGAGACCGTAAAATCGCGTCGTATTTGAACACCGATCCTCGATAACGACGACGACGCGCGACGATTCATGTCGTCGTCTTGGTGCTCGACTAGTCGGATTTTCTGTTGCTTCCTGTTCCTGGCATTTCGATTAGACTTATACGCGGGGGCTAATGGAATACTGGCTTACCTGATGGAGAACCACTAACGGACCTAATAGCACGTAGATTGCATATGGATAAATTCAATCGGCGAAGGCTTCTGATAGGCTTAACCCAAATCCGTCTTTACACGACCGTAATACGCCATTGCGTCTCGAATGTTGACGTGATCTCGAAGTTCAACGATTCCACGCTCCCGTCGCGGAATCACGTATCGCCAAACCGTGCGCTCGCCGGGAAACTGTTTGCAAATGTCTGGTTGTGGAACTTGAATGTGTCACGGACGCGATTACGCTTTCGACAAGTGTTTTTAGGGATTTTAATGGGCATCGCTATGAATTGTATCTCGTACAGTGGTTGCATCGATCAAATCGTTCGTGTAACGAAGCAATAATCGTACTGCAAGAAAAGGCGAGCAATTTTTGTCAACGCAAAGTCAGAGAAAAGAATAAATTCTTTTGGTACACGTTTTAGAAAACAAGAGAACGAACGAGAGGATTCCTCACTAAAATGCAAACGCAAAGTCAAAATAGGTAACTAAGAGAACCTACGACCAATGTGATTCCAAATCAGTCGGATCTCACTGCCTCTTGCCAATTGATTACCGCGAGCCCAAGAACAGTGGGTGAACGTTTTTGCGGCTCGCTGTTAACGACAGGTTGCGCTATAATTCGCGTTTCTGTTGGCGAGAACGGTTGGTCGGTAAACACAGTTGTTTGGACAGCGGGGCAATCAAGGATCAAGCCGGTTTATTACACTGACGTTCTAAAATTCACACTTCCTTAACGAACAACGATCGCCACTTAAGTGAAAACATTATCCGGAAGAAGCGCCGTAGGTTCCCCTGCGGTGAAGCGTTAAAGCAACGATAAGCGTGTCCGTGGTCGGCGAGAAGAGAGAAAAAAAGAGAAGATGTAGGTCCGTTCTAATGGGCTAGGGGTCGTGGCGAAAGAGGAGGAGAATGAAAGAAAGAAAGACTGACGAAGGAAGAGAGGGAGAGACGTCAGCGTTTGTGCGACTACCCTGTGGTGTAGGCTTGGAACGGGAACGAGTTGCCGTTACCCAGGGCAATCCTCCGTGTTTCTCACCCTCGGCGAGTGGTCCGGGTCGAACCGTGGAGATGTTGACGAGGTGGACGGCCAGAGGAGCATCGTCGGTAGAAGAATAGAGGAAAGAGACATCGCGTAGGACGTGCTAGGTGAACGGCTGGCCAGACAAGCGAGGCTGACAGCAACACTGCCGCGGAGGTGAACGTGTTCATCTTCGTTGAACCGGGCGGCTGCCGTAGTAATTACGCTTTCACGTGGTACGAGCCGGTCTTCGAGCTGCGAGCTCGAGACCTCTGTGTATGCTATCCGGTGAATAGTGGCTGCCGTGCGCCACGGAAACTCCGCGTCGTGCCGCGTCGTTGTTCCGGCAGCCAAATAACTACACCGAATCCTTATACTTATATTTGCCGTCGGTGTTTTGCATCATAACGTGGGAGACCGAAACCGGTCGTCTTTCTCTCATCAACCATTACGACCTCAAGAGCTAAATGACCGCGCAAAAACCGGCCCAGACTGCCGCTAACTCCTCCCGCGTGTCACGTTCCGCTGCCCGACGCGGAAAGCCCGCTCTGTGAAACACGGCCGACGTGGAATAGGTTTTAAAAGTTCCGAACACCGAGTCGGCTCGTTACTTTTACCTGGACAAAACGATGACCTCCGCGCCCGATCCTCGTGGTACCAGGAAAAACCGGAACACCGGAAAGAAGCTGGGAGTTACGCGTCCTGGCTGCCGCTGGCCATCAACAAGAAATTCAACGTCTTGCCGCTGTCTCGCGGAAGCCTCCGCCGGTGAAAACTCCGTAATTGTGTTTCCGTATGGTTCTCGCCCCCCACTCCACCCCGACCCGGCTAGCCCGGTCCAGACGGGTACGCACGGGTCGTTAAGGCGCGCCGTTTTTCGTGGGACCGACGGCAGGCTTAGTTGCGAACATGATCGATGAGGCCGCGGAGCCGTGCACAAGCTATTCGACGAAATTCGTTTACTCTGCGTGGACCGCGGTAATGAATTGATAGAGTGTCTGGATGCCGTGCGTGTACCAGCCGCAGCGCCACGCCGGCGAATATTAACCTCTTCGAGGATGAGGTTTTTCAGAATGAACGGGGCTAATCGAATGCTCCCCAGCGATTTTTATCAAATTTATGTGGAACTCGGGAAGAGATTTTTTGGTGATCATCGTTCATATTTAAAAGTAGACCTTGGGTCGCATACTAGACTTTTGTGTCAGAAACTTCACCTCTAGAGAACAAGTTTATATTTGTGTAATTTTTAAATATTGAACTCGCGTGTTTAAATAGATTTTTCTTTGAACATATAACATGTAACTACGAAACATTAAGTTTCACTGTGAAACCTCGTTGTCCTGACTTCTGTATTTTCCGATGCAGCAGAAAACTATGCAACAGTGAACATTAATGTTAGTATAAATTAAAAACAGGTTTGATCGTCGTTAGAGACGTGGACCTATTATGAGGAGCATCAAGGTACATAACGGCGGTACTAAATGGATTTGTAACGATAATGTAAAGCAGGCTAGGCAAATACAAAGAATCCTGAAGAGGATCAGAGTACCTGTGGCCGTGTCTCGATCAATCACTCTAGTTCCAGCAATCGCGTGCAGTTGTAAATAGTATGCGATGTGTTCCGCGAGAGGAACGGAAACCTGGGCCGAGCAATCACGTTCATTATACGCGAGACGGCGAGTCCGTGGATGCCTGTTGATTAAGTTATAATAATAAAGCCCTGGCAGCGCGAACGAACGCCTTGCGAGCCACGTATGTATTCTTCGCCGCGATAAAACAGAATTCCTCGTGTTATTATATTCAGGACCGCGGCCCGGGTATGATCCAACCGGTTGCACCGATACCTATTCGTGGCTTATGAAAATCCTTAAGCCCTGTAAATCACACGTTATGGAACAGTTGTAAATTACGATTATTGCCGAGTTTACGAGGTCCGACAGCGCCTTCGTAATCCGACTGTCACACCGTAAAAGCGAAAGTAGGGAATTGCAATAAGTAGAGACTTTATGACCGGTCGATCGCATCGGCGCGGCAGCGTTACCTGTGCGTAGGTTTCAAGGACACGTGGTCGCTGGAAAGCGAGCGAGAAAGGAAGGAAGGAAGGAAGGAAGGGGCGGACTGCAATTTTGTCCTCGACCACTACCTACTATAAACAGATGAAGTCCACGGAATGATTTTACTGCCGCCATATATCATCCGCAATTTATTCCTAATGCTCGAACAGTGAAACGTTCATTGCTGTTCAAATGGGATTTTCGAGTTTCCCCAAAATATTGTGACCCCGGTCGAAATTGCTTCCTGGTCGGAAACGATGATTTATTGTCTCATGGCGAAAGGGCCGTTAATAGAGTGATTTGTACCTTAATGGCGACAATATTTTTCGCCTCTTCGACACACGCGTTTGGCGACTTAAGTGTCACGGATCCCGTAAACCATGCACCGTTTCCGGCAACGTTCGCAAATTAATAACGAGGTCTCTGTAATTATTACTTACTTTAATTCTTGCATTATGCAAAACCCTGAGTGCAGATGCAAATGATTAATTAGCCGGGCCATTATAATTATGACTTTGCGGCGGCGGTGGCTGGTCATCAACGCGAGAGCGAATTAAATTGTTATGGTCCAATTAAAAATGTAACTCGGCGGAACGCGTGCGTTTACGCGATTGCTTCTATCCGCGTATATGACTAATTTCGAAACGTTAGAGGGAGGAAATCAAACGGAATCCAAAATGATTGAACATACCTAATCGTTTTTAATAAATTCTTGAGTGTAAATGCAAATTGCACGATATTTTCTTGAGCATTCTTGACGTCCAATAAATAGACGACCGCGTCACGGATCCGTTCTCAGGATGCGAGGAATAAGCAGCCATAACGTGCCGGGGAGGAATTTAATCCTTGGCTACCGACGTCTAAGGGTTCAAGAGCGAATGAACTTTCATTAAAAAATCTAATTTTCAAGAGGGACTGCGTTTAATCTGCGAGCAGAGAGGTGGGGGCGGTAGAATTAAATTTTACGTGCTTCCTTTCCTGCTCACAGAAGCATGAAGCTTCTTGACTCGTTTGGGAGATGCCTAAAGGAGTCGACACGAATGACATCCGCGGCGGAGAATAAACGGGGGAGTGTAGATTACACCGCGAACAATAGAGCACTATGATATTTTTCTTGTTCGTTCGCGAGGACGTTGAGCGCGAGTCTATCTCGACGACGTTTCTTTCCACGACGTCGAAGTTTCGCTTCGCGGCTGGATACGTCGAGCCAGGCTGATACTAAAAGTATTCGTTCCTTGCTTACACTTACAGAATGCCTCGACTCAATGTAAACGGATCTACATATTCAGCCAGTTAATTGCTTGGCTCGTGTGATGCGGGTATCACGGTGAAGATTAGCGAAACCTCACAGAGCATGAGAACTAAACCAAGCGATTCGCGCATCAAGTTTATGCGCCTGCCGTGTGCTACATTCCAAATGAGGAGATCGCCGAAGCGCTCGGAACGTCGAGTTAAATTTAAACTACTTTCTGATATCGGATTTAATACGTGATACGAGTTACAAATCTGTTTGTCTTCTGATATCACCGAGCGACCGGACTTTCTTAACGGAGAAAAGAAATATCCTCCACCTCGCGGACTTTTATTTATGTTTCAAGATGTTCTGATTAATTGGCAATTGGAAAGAAAAGCGATTGTTAAGAAATTCGTCTGAAGAACTTAAGGAACTCCTTTTAAAACGAGTACTTTATCTAAAAGTACATATATCGTACAATTTATAACAATATTTTTGTTGTAACATTTTTAAAACTTTTTTATTGATTGCCTCTCTTTCACAAGACGCTCTACTGTATGATAAGCACGATCTTCTGGAGCTGGATCATCAGAAGGTCGTCTAGATTTTGTCTAGTACTTGTTCAAGAAAAAAGTCAATCAGTTCTGTCAGAAAATATTGCTAAAAGTTAAGTTGTTTTCAGAATTTCTCATCCTATTAACTGAGGCACTTTGGAGATTGATTGCCGATTCTCTAATCTCCCAGGTTTATGAAACTGGAACAGTTATTTGATTAAACTGTGGTACTGGTACAGCGACAAGTGTACCGAAGTTATACACGAAGTTTGTAGTTGTTCCATCAATTGATTAATCTCACTGTATTTTTCAGTTTGATGGAACGCTTTACGATATGAAAATATTACCACTATCTTTGATTATTCAATATAAATACGTGCAGAATCTGCAGCGCATCGAATGCATTGCCCGCTGAATCAACCGGGAAACAGATTTTATTCAACTTCTAGAAGAATTCATCAAACTTTTTCACGGATTCGCACTTTTACAGCCGTACAGCTGTAGAAATTTAATCTTCGAGCCGGTAGTCTAAAATACTGGCGCAGTCGCGTTCTTAAATATACACATACGTGTATATATGCTCGGTCAAAATATTTCACGGTACACAACCTCCTATTTACTCGCGAAACCAAAATTTTGCAATTTAGACGAGTTGTCCGCGTGCACGCACCGTTTCACCTTTGATCAGAGGATGTTTGATGAAACCCAAACTTTTATATTTCGTGTTCGCTTCAGAGCAACTTACAGATAGAAAACCCGTCAACCTGGCGTGTTCGTATATGGCGATATTCATTTTAATTAACGTTTTACTAAATTAACTTTAATTAGCGCTCGCCCGGGAGAACGAAAAAAAGGAAGTAGCAACGAGACTATCTGCAGCGCAGACGCACACAATTCGTAACACGGTTCTGATAAATGTTAATTACATTCAAAACTTGTCTAGTCTACGCATGAGATACGACAGAGTGGCAACATTGAACTAGTTCCATTTACAACATTTTTACATTAGCTGTAGATTGTAGATATTAACCATTGCACTTTAGAATGTTAATCTAGAGAATTTTTTACATTACTCAATTTATTCAAATTTAATAGATCGCTGAATCTTTATCCGTTTGCAAACGCAAAATTGTTTTTTACCAAATTATTATTTTGAAAAAACGTCATACAAATATTTACTAAATTGAGTAATTCCGTTTCACAGGAAAAATCGATAAGCTCAATCTATCGAAAAGTATGCCCAGATTAATTCCTGTTCGCAAGAGGTTAAAATTGGTATGAGTATGTTCAATTTTATATGCATGAACTAAAGCGAATCATATATGATAAGAGCGTTCTAGATCGAAACGTCTCAGTTATGGAGTTAAAATAGCTTTGAGTGCAAAAAATTAATTATGTAACCGAATCAAATATGGAACCATATTTAGTAATGTAAAGTAAAACATCTCTGACAAAAGCGTTACTCACGAACAGTTTGACCAGGCAGGGTTAAGGCGGTGATGAAATTAATTTATCTGGACGGCAGCCACTAATAATATTGTTCTTCTGGTTGTTACCGAGTCGAGCTGGAGAACATAACGCAAACCTGAGGAACAAACCGTGAACTCGTTCAATATTTCGAGCCTAGGCATTCGGCAACGTAAGCTGTCTTATCCCTAAAAGGGCCATCGTGTTGCCCCAAACATGAAGGGTCAGAACACTTTCGTGCACTTGTTGGCCTCCGGAATCCGACCTCCGTGAGTATGATAAAAAGATTCCTCCCCGCCTGTGACTTCCTTCCCTCTATTCCTGCCTCCCATTCTCCCCGTTAACCCGCCGCCCTTTTTCCACCACCCTTTTTACCGATGCTAGAAGAATGGACGTACTCGAAATGGCGAGCATGTGCCTCGGATTGGCAGGAGCACTTTGCTGCCGGTCGTTCGAAAAGCGGCCGAATCGAGTCGACTGGACTGCAAGGGGTGTACCGGTGTCGAAATATTTCTGAAAGAACGGTGGCCGACTCGAATGAGATCCGGGAAGTCCTTGGAAAGGGTACACCTCGACGTGGAAAAGTGAGAACGCGAGACGATGGCAAGAAAGATGGTAAGAAAGGGGGGGGGCAAGAGCGACTGAGAGAGAGAAAGAGAGAGGGGGGAGAGAGAGCCGAGAGAAAAGGTTGAAAGAACGAGGGAGCAAGAAAAACGTCCGAAAGAGGGAGACAGGTAGAAGTATTCAGGAAAAGAGTATGAGAGTGTGGTATATACCGAAGAAACGGGTGGTCGTTCGGTCGTACGTGAAGGGTCGGCGTTAGGCAGTTGGAACCTGGAATAGTGAGGAAAAGGATAGATGGGGATTGAGCGAGAGAACGAGATAGTATAGAAGAGAAGGAGAGAGAAAAAGAAATGAAGCGCGGTAGGGTAGAGAGTAAGGGCGAAAGGCTGACGAGGGGGTCGAGGGTGTGAGAAGAGAGACGGAGAGCGCACGCGAGAAAAAGGGAGAGAGAGGGTCAGGACTGGGGGTTGGTGTGCCTAGGGTCGCGCGAGAAGAGACCGAAGAGTGGGGAGATTCCCTAGCAGAAACCAGTCGAGTCCCGGCCTCAGGTCGCGACGGGTATTCAGTTCACAGGCGAGAGCCGTACCGTGCGGTTGGCCTGCATGCTGTCTCGGGTTCCATTTCACGCTCGTTCTCGACACCGGTCAAACACAGTGGACTCACTCGCGCAACAGTGATCTTAAACGTGGCCCACTGTCTAATCGATCCCATCGAATTCTCACCGAACAAATCCCAACGTCCCGCAACGCATTTGTTCACCAAATTTTACATACATGATCGACTTAATCGCGTGTGACCATTTCGTGGTGGCAAGTGCGACGAACTAATGCCAATGAACACGAACCAGTGAGAACCATCCGATCTCTACGCGATCCAAGTGCTCGACGATATAAACAAAAACTGAAGGGTAGTTTTCGGACCCCAGTTCACCAGTGCTACGACCTATGCGAACATCGGTTACACTCGCATCCCTCGTTGCACGTACCACGACTTGTTCCGATTCGTAAACGTACAAAGAAAAGAACTGCGGGACCACGCTTGTCTCACCTGTGATTCGAAGTGAGTGACAGTGACGATCAGTGTGTAAACAAGCCAGTGATCAGAGAGGGTGGTTTCACTCCCTCTGTTCTCCATTTTTTATTTCTTTGGACAGCCAGCGAAAGCAACCCTTTCTCGAGAGGATCGCCGAGAACGATTCGCCAACCGGCAGTTGCTTCGCGACACCCCGTGCACCGAGTGGTGAGTTCGATCTCTATCTTCGATTCTTCCACCCCTTAGATGCATTCACGTCTTTAGTTGTCTTTTCGAGGGGGTCGTAAACCCTCGGCGCACTTGCGCCCAACTTCACCGTGTGCCTTCTGACAAAGATGAGATCTTGCACGCTGCTAGAGACGGGGGTGGTCGAGGAGATTCTGCAGAGGAATCTCTTTGACGTTGACGTCGATCGGTCTTCCACTTACGTCCCTGAATACAACGTCCGGTCAGCTAGTCGGAATAGAAGGCGCACGATTTACTCCAGATAGGAAGACCCGACGTTTCGCCATCCTTTTATCCCGGGAACCCTTCGTGTCTCCATTCTGTCCATTGGTGTCTAGAGTCCGGTCCACGGGTAGATGGCTATCCGGGGCCAAAGGAACTCGCGCGCCAAAATAATCGCGAAATAGATAGCCCGGTCTTCATAGAAATCGCGCACCGAACACAACCGTGTTATCGCGCTCGTGTAATCGGACCAATGACCAGACCCGATCGCGTTACGAGTTTTCCAGTGATTCGCTTATCGGACCCAGTCGGGAATCGGACCTCTCGTTGCTTCTGAAAGGCGGGTCGTGACCGTTTATTACGAAAATGGAGCGGATCCGGTTTATTTGTTTCGGCTGTTAGGCGGAAGCCCGCCGTGCGTGTAGGAAGGAATCGATCACTTATTTTCGTCATGTTGTCCCGCGACATTTCATCGGTTTGCTCGATCAATATTTACTCCCATCGGTATCCTTCCGGCCTGTTGTCTGCCGATCTCGTGTTATAGGCGAACGCCATTTTCCTGTTTTCGGGGCTGTAATGGCGGATTAATGAATCGCGGGAAATTAATCGGTCGCCTATCACGTTACGTTACATGGCCGAAATAATGATGTTTGTGACTGCGTTTCGTTAATGCGGTTTCAACCTGTTAACCTTGAATGGCGTGCTGTTATTTGTTGTTTGCTCTAACTGTTCGATGATTTTTCGATGTCTGAACTTTCTATACCAATTTTCCAGGATTTCTTTAAACTTCCAATATTTCCGCTTTAATTTGAATTTCGCTATTGCGATTCTAAATTGAAATCGAAGCTGAGTATCCACAAACCTGACTATCAACCTTTGGATTAATTTATCCAGAAACTTTCGTCAAATTGATGTGTTAAAAGTGAATTCAACAAATCGAAAGCTGTGCCAATTTAACTCTTTTCACACTCGCTGAATGCCTGTTTGAATATTCAAAAACTGTTTTGTGCTCGCGTTGATCTACATTTGGGGTGTAAAAATTTACGACGAAAGTTTCAAGTGGAGCTATTGGAAACTTATTGAGTATCATGGAAAATGTTTGTCACTCGTCAAAGCTGAGTCTAGATATCGCTGTCATAAATTCTGAAAGTTGCAATATCAAACGCAGAACGTTCTCAACAATTTCGGCTATTATTACGATCACTTCCTGTCAAATTTTTTACAAGAGACAGAATGACAAGTCGGTGTGTAACAACTAATTTCTCGTCGTGTTAGAACTGGCACTTTGAATATGGTGTGATGTAACATCATTGGGCAAACTTTTTATATCGACATCCGTGAATGATTCATCCGACAAGGTTCTACTAATTTCTATCTACGATAGAGACAGCGTGAATTATTACTGTCATAAGTAGCACTTAACATAACTCCGCACAAGAAACAAGTGTCAGAGGGTTAGTCGGGTCAAAAAGAAATTGACGGAAACAACGTACCGAATGGTATATGACCGATGTGCATACACCCGGAAATTCACGATTGTTTCCGACTTGAAGTTGCCCGATCGTTTTCACGAGTTCCGACACGGCTTCTGAAAATTCCCTATTCACGAGTTGAATGCTTAATCTGCGTATGCCGCTTTCGGCTGCGTACGCAATATATCGTCCGAATCCCTTCAACGTCGACCACCCAATATTCCCGGGTTTTTGCAATTCGAATTTTCACAATCAAAGCCGCCAGTCCTGAGAAAAACCGGGTCCGCGAATGTTTATCTTGATAGCGTAGAAAATACTCGTCGCTCGACCGAACTGCGAAACCGTTGACCGAAGCCAAGCAAAATTTCAGAACTGTCTGGTTTCGGAAACTTTCCAGAGACACGATCGCTTTTCGAATCGCCGAAGTTCAATCTCTGCGAAAAAATGAAGTCGATCGACAATAAAAGAACCGTCGGTTTTTGCGGAATTTTTCGCAGCATCCGCAGTCACGAGAAAACATTTTGATTTCAACTAAAACGAAACCGGCCGATGTATTGGATTTACCTGTGAGTAAGAAAAGCAGTATGAATCATTTGAAAGAAAAACAGAGGGGCTGCTCGATCCTTTGAAGCGACAGCACCCACGGTGACTCACCGGTTTGTGCAAATAAGGTTAGCCTCAACAATGATTCAGATTTCATACATTTTCTTTGAGCGTGGAAAGTCTGGCGATTAGATATTCGGTATTTTGAGTGCAAAAATGATGAATGGTTCATATCTGAAATGAAATTGTAAACGTCACGTGACAAGAGTAGCGGACGTGTTAAATCTTTCGAGTGGCAGACACTGTCCAGCAGTATTTTCAACCATATTTGTCTAGAGACTTTGCTGTTGATTATTGCACGAAATATTCTTGACGGTGCATTTATTGTAAACACGATAAAAGCAAGCGAAAGAATTCCGCCACTATAATGCTCCTTGAAATACATAATGCATATGTAGCATTTGAATTCATAATGTTCTAAAGCATATGCAATCGCATGAATATTCCAACTTCCAAATGTTATAACATTGCTCGAATATGCAGTTAGAGGAAAGTTGAATCGATAGTTTGGATCCTGGCTCAGACAGAGGGAAACCTTAGTCGTGTTCCCCCTCCTATTAAGAATCGCTGCAGGACGTTGCACATCCTGCGTAACGTAGCCCGCGTACGTAGTATGTGTGGTCCGGTTAACATGGACGATGAGTGACCCAATTTCTACGTGACCGGTCAAACGGTTCTTATGAACCGCCCGAAGTATAATGGCCGTGTCCAGCGTGCAAGACTGAGAATTTAAGAGCATTGTCGTGTTGCACGACCGAGAGTCGGAAATAAGAAAAGTTTGAATGAAACTCTTTGCACGGTATTCGTCGGGAAAAGTGGAAGGAGCGAGTGGGCGCAGGGGCGAGTCCTCCCTCTCTTTCACCCTTTCACGGTATAAGGGATGTCTGTAAATCTCGAGGAAAACCATCTTTTCCTGCGTATCTCTCGGCCGGAGCGGGGGAAGCATCGCGAGACGCCACGATAAAAAATATAGCGCGGAAATGATGAGAAATAAAAGCCCGACGAAGGTTCGTTTTTATACCGTAATCTTGATGCCACGTGATACATGAGCGGCCGCTGCTTATAAAACGGAGAGATGTATTGCTTTATGAGGGAAATGACATTTTCATTCGTCGTTGCGCGGGAACAGGGAGGCGACGACGGTGAATTCTAAATGCCACAATGCCACCCGAAACGGGGCGACTCCACGAGCCTCGTAGAAGTACGGAACGCTTATCTGTAATAGTTCCACCAACCATCCTCGTATGCATCATTAACCGGGAACGCACCAGCCAAATAAATTGCAAACCGTCGCATTCGAATCGCTTCACTCGGTCAAGGCGTTAATTAAAAATCTCTCGCTCCACGTTTATCGTCGATAGTAATTATATCCGGTTCTGGCCACGTGTAATCGTCACGAGTATTGCGGAAACCATAAGCAGTAACAGGTTTCGGCCGTCACGATACCAGACGGGCAGCCAGAATTGGCTCAAAACGTAGCTGTTCAAAAGGACGGAGCAGAATATTTGCTCCCGCGAGATCGACTGGGTCCTGTTTTAATGAGCGAAAGACGGAACCTGTTTTCGCCGACTGGTGTCCGCCGGTTACCCACGGCGGCGTTTCGTTCGTGCTCCATCGAACTCTAACGATACCCTTTGTGAAACTATAATAAACATTTGACCTTTCTCGCAGTTGACGATCACGGCCGCGACATTCACCGGTGCGGCGCGGTGTCGCTGAAAATTCGTACGGGAGTGCTTTGCGGATGTTAATAATAAACGAGCTATGCTAACGCGGCTATTAACGTATCAACGACTCGGGCGAAATAATTAATTGCCGACCCCTGCGATTGCGTCTTCAGACGAATTAATTATAGGATCGCGTGGCGCGGTAAATTGGGTCGCGCTTGCCTGGGACTTAATCTCGCGTTTCCGTCGGAAAATTCGGCCGCGATCCGAATAAGGGGGGCTCGAGGCTTACAAATGGCTGGGTCGAGGAGCGTGGAGCTGCCGTCGCCCTGAAAGTCTCTCATAAATCAGTCCAGAGAACGGGTTACTTACCCGTCCCGCGGCCCGACGTCCGGAGAAACGTATCTCGACGACGATAGGACGAGACGTCGCGTCGGGAGCCTCTGAATACGTGACAGGAGGGCACGAGAAGCGCGAAAGTTAGCGGAACATTTGCGTCTTACACCCTGTTACGTCACGCTTAAGCTGCGAAAAGGACGGGGCGGACAGGATCGCGACGAAAAAGAACGATCCTCCGAGCAGTCTCTCTGCTTCCAACCCGGCCGTGTTTCGATACGAAACCGTCGGAACTAGTCGTGTAGGAGCATGGTTGGCGTTACTCGCGACATCAGCAACAACGACACACCGGCATGGGAACAGTTCGAAAGTTTCGGACCGAGCGCAGCGAATTTCCATAAGTTGAGGGATGGCCTCTTCTTCGCAAAGTGAGAAAAGATTGTCGCCCCCGCTAGGGGCTAGCCGAAGATGGCGAGCCGGGATACCGACGCCACGCCGCGCCGAGCAATACATTACTCGCTTGTCCCGACGAGCGAGATCTTCACCGGCTATCTCCTTTAAGTTTCTCGGGAAGATCTTACTAGCCGGGCGCCAGCCTGCGAAAATCGCCTTTCGAGTGACACGCGGCGGAAAGACTCGCGATCTTCCAATAGGACCGTCGTTCGTCGCGAATTTGGGGTTCGATCTTCTTCGTGTTCCTGGCAATATTTGGTACAACTGGGACATATTTTATAGTTTCTCTTCTCAGGGTACCAAAGATTTTAGGTTAGAATTTTAATAAATTTTAATATATCGAATGTATTTTATCCGATTTACCCTTTCTAATCTTTCAGGAACGACGTCTATGCGTTGACTCTGCAGGTTCTCCTAGGGTTCTGGCTCAGCCTTACAATTTTCAAGCCATGCGGAAGCATTCGAACTACCTCAGAAACGAAGATTCATTCCAAAGAACACCCGGAGGTCCCTAGAACGCAGCAATTTTTGCGTAGTGTCATCTCAGCAGCGATTTAGCGAGCACGCTGGCTTTCAGTTACTTGGTCAGGTCCGCAGAAACCAGTTCTTCGCGTTCTCATCTGTTCCTGCTTGCTTTTGCTTCCTTCCGTTCCTTCCTGCGGCGAGTTGGAGAAGCGCGTGCTCTCTGCTCATCGCCTCCGTTAGGAAATCACGCGAGAACAGAGCGGCGTGGTTGTTTCCTGCGCGTTGCGTGCCTCTCGACCGCTGCCGGCAAACATAATTTCCCGAGTAATTCGGCAGTTCTCGCGGTTCCGACGGGAGGGCGAAAAACCTGCTCTCGTCGGACGCTGCAATCTGCTCTCGAGAGAGCATTTTTCTCTATTATATCGTGGTCACGTATCGCGCCAGTTGGTCGCTCCTGAATCGAACGGACAGGCGCTAATCCGCCCTGATTGCATGCTATTTGTGTTATTCTCGAGGCCGATTATCTGCCCGGCGCGGCGGTTCGCACTCTGCGGAGTTCTTTGCGACTGATGCCGGAGCGTGTGGCAATTGTCGCGCGAGGACGCGTCGAACAACTGGCGAACGTCGATACCGAGAACGGAAACGCGGCTTATCCTCGTTATATGTTGGTCCAAAGGCGCCGATAACGCGAGCACAGTCGGGAAATATTGCATCGAAAGCTTCCGCTCGGTTCCTCTCGCTTCCTCCGTCTATCGAGCTATCGCCGTTGGTGCGTGGCCGCGAGAGCCTCGATAATGATGTTAAACACGTACAAGCACGAGCACCGAAGGAGTTGAATCGTTAGGTCACAGTCTAAATCGCCGGGATAGATAAGGCGACGCGAAAGCTCGATATCGGCTGTGTAGAACCGCGCACTCGACGGATAGCACGCTCACGCGAATTCTCATTTTGCGAGCCACGCGATACGATCTTGTATATTCCCGCAAAGATTTCGCGCCCCGTATCGATCTAACTCATTTTATAACGCTAATAAATTAACGGCCCGCTTCGCCAGTCCCCGCGTTCCTTTTTTCACCTGGAACCTGAACGAGTTCTTTGATCCGACATTTTCTCAGATAAGAACCATTCGCACGCCAGTTATCTCGAATCAAATGATATTGCCGCCACTGCGTTTCCGTTCGGTTATTTGCAAACGATTTTTGCCGGTTCTCAAGCGAACGGCAATTTCGAGAACTCGCGTATACCGTGATTATTTTCTAACTACGCTTTATGACGTTTCTTTTTCCCGGGCGTTCGTGCTATGAACCATACCTCTCTTTATAGAATCCGTGGGTGTATATTAATTCATTTCGAACGAGAATTTCTTAAAATGATAGAAATATATTTTTTTTGGAGAACTAAATAAAATAATGTATATGTTGCTTTTCAAAAAAATGGGAAAAGAGCATTGATTTATGAAAGTAACTCCATTTACCTGAATCAGTGCGACTGTATTGAGAGTTACCACGCGTTTTTCGTCGAGGGACCATCAGCGTCAATATTTCTTACAAAAAAGACCATAATCTCTTACAAAACTATTGGATAGCAGCAAGAAATATTAGCATCGTGAAATATGTGTCTGGTTGGGTACAAAGCCGCCGGCATGCCCGCATAATTAATGGAGCTTAACAGCAAGAGCCATAAAAAGAGAGTATCATTGTGAGCACAATTGTCACGAAGAATGATATTTCATATGGCTACAGATGATCCGACGTAAACCCATTCAGAATCGAATTCGGAGACGGAGGTGTCCCGTCGCGAGCGCAACATATGTTAATTCTATGGTTCGAGCGCTTCCCTTTTTCATCCAACGTACAGGCGAAACACGATCGTCTCTCTCTCTCCCCTTCTCACTCTGTCTCGTCTCTCACTTCGGTGTAAGCAAATCACGCGTTTTATCCGTGTTTCCGTTCCGTAGATGCCCGTTTACGGCGTTCCCCGTATTACCATAGTTGGCATTGTCGGTAGTGCGTGCCAAGTACCCCTGTCGGCTCCGGTATTAGCACAATTCAATTGCGTTCATTCAACAGATACTTCGTTCTCTTCATTTCCGTCTTGCCCGGAGACGTTGATTTTGCGCGGTGATTAGGGTCAGAATGTAAAGCAACAGCGGCACCCTGATTAACACGTGCGCTAATATAATCAGTCGGCAGAGCACGCTAATTCCAACAAGAGGAATCTCGTCTACTAGCCTGCAATCGACAGCTCGTCGCGCGACACTCGCTCCCAATTATCCTAATCCGAAGCAAACTTTGCTTCCCTATTCTCGTTAAGTGCCTGGCTTCGTCCCGATGCGACGATTCGCCTTCAGTCCGACTCCTGGAATGCACCGCCACTACGCTTTTGTTTATCGCATCATTCGAATGTAGACTATTGACATTTGTTATCGTTCGTTAAAAATTCAGTGCTTACATATTTACTCGACGATAGACTGGGTCTTCATAAAAAGATTTTCCTCCGAGTATTTAAATATTTTCAACAAAATGAAAACAATACGTTGGCTTAAATTAACAAGTTTGCTGGATAAACGACAATACTGTGGTTTACATGTATATTGACTGGCACAATAAGTTTCGATTTAATAATCGCATCAACGTCATACGACTTTTATCCGAGTACTTACGTTCATTAATACCGTGTCCACTGTGATGCTGCATTCATCAGACTCTGTCCTCTTCATTTCAGCTTGTATAATACCCATTAATAAACTGTATATGGCGGGCAAACGGAATTAACGGAACGGCATTGATCACATAATCTACATATAATCGACTTTACGGTGAATTGGTACTTACCTGTCAAAGTCAATCGATAGAACAATATAGTATTATCATCATCCAATTAGCATTCTGTCGTTGCGAAGAATTCGACCGTGTCGATACATTATCGAATTTAAAGCCGTAGCGAATTGAATTATAAATGAAAGAAGAAAAAACCGGAAATACGAGACAGATTTTCAGTAATGGAATCTAAAGTAACTTCTATAGATCATATTTAATAAATTGTACGTGCCGTATCTGCCGTTTTATATTTCAGTATCCTCAGACTATTAACAATTTACCTACGGGAAGTCTTTATTAATAGACTATGGATCTTGGAATGGAAGAGTAAGCTGTAAGAATAACAAGATTTTTCCCCACAGAAAGACCTTTACAACTTCCATAATTGTACAATCCACTAAATGAAACCGGTGATTTGGCCGGTAGCGTTTAGCGTTAAATGCCCAAGAAAAAGAAAACATGGTCGACGTATTGCTCAATCGTCTCGAGAACGTTTATTTCCAGCAAGAACATCGAAAAGCTTCGACGGAAGCGTTCACGCGCGCTCAAAGAAGATTTCAAAGCGGCACGCACACGCCCACGTCAGCTTATCGCGTGTCCCCCCGTGGCGCGTGTTAATTGCCTTTAAATTCCAGTTGGGGCCGGAATAGTGATCGGTGTAATGACAGTCGGAAAGAATGCTAATGGAGAGAAAACGAAGTTCCTGGGCCGGGGACCGGGTCCGATGTGTAATTTCGTCATGAAAATGCCAAAGACGCAGTCTGCGTTAGAGGCGGGCCAGCCAACGAATAAGAGAGAGAGAGAGAGAGAGAGCAAGCCAAGGGGCAACAAACGGGGGACCAAAAGGCGCACTTACAAATTACGACGCAGCCGAAGTCGCGGCGCACGGAACCCGGCAATTTGGGAAGGGCGACGGGATTAAGCTGGCCCCCGAAAACCATGATTTCATCGGAACAGAGGTGCGCATTATCCGCGAGAATGACGGGGCGGGGGTCGCGACGTCGAGAAGCATTGACTTTGACTTGCTAATTTCGAAACGGTCCCATGGGTCATCCAGTGTTTTCGGTTTCTGCGACCAATTACGGCTGAACAGTCTACCCTCCCTCGTGTTCCCAGCCTCTCCCCCGATGTGCTCCCCAAAGCTTTTCCGGCCTGAAACGGCGCGCGTGTATCGTTTTTTTTCTTCCTCTTTTTTTACTCGAATCGCTTTCAATGGATGTAGATATCCAATGCGCTCCCGTTTCACGAAAATGGAATAGTGACTGAAGCTTTGCGGATTCGTTCCAGATTTTCCGCCGGAGCAGAAACCAGTAGATACAGTCGTGTTTCGCGATGACGCGTGTCGAAGATGACCCGATGCTTCACGGATATAAATTAGTTCGATGAATTTTTTAATGAAGCGTTTAAACACGATTCTCGGTATAATTTCCCACGAGGTCGGGTTGAAACTGAGAATACGCGATGGTCTATATGTTAATTTGACCTGTTTGAAGAACTAGGTTATTGTGGTTTAACATTTTAATAAAACCTTCAATAATCTGTCATTCTTTCTTTTCTAAGACGGTTTCAGAAGATTTTTTTCATCGAATCGGTCGTTTCGCAACTTTCAGAATCTCAGATCGGTGACTTTCTACATCTTCTTAAAAAATTACGAAAACTCTGGAATTCCGCGATTGAAACCTGGAAATTCAAAGCACGATAATTAATTGCAACGTCATGTTTTGATGCCGACAGAGACAGCCGAAAACTCTCCGGTCTCTCCCTTTGACTTGATAATTCGAAATTGAAATTGCGCGACATCGGTGACAGAAAAAAGGGCGCGTGATAGCTTTGGTTCGGAGAAATTTCATCGGTGGAAAACGTATTGTCTGGCCCGTTCCGTCACGCTTCGTTGGTGTCCATCGATTCACGCTTTTGTCGCGCGGCGAAACCTCACGGTATGAACTAAAATGATTAATTGAATATTGGTATATCGCGACGCGAGGAAGCTATCGATCCCCAGGGCCGGCTCTCGATGTAACACCCCCATTTTTCGGTCGGACAAGTGGACGAAACGGCCGGGAAAAAAGGAGGACAGAGTCGCGGTATCGGCTCGTTACCTTTGATGAACGTTGTGATTGCGCCCCTTAACAGGAAACGACACTGCTCGGGTGCGTTGTTAGCGTGCCGCCGCTGTGTGTCTGATGTGTCGTTATTTTTTATTGTTTCTCCTCCTTTCGCCGGGGACGAAAAAAAATGGAAAACAACCGACAATATTTCTCTCGTCGGTGTGTCAGGAGAGAACAATTCCGACGAGTTCGTTTTCCAGAACGCGGTTATGACGAGCACCGATACGAAACGGCGATCCTGGTACCGATGGGAGTCATGCAATCGCGAGCAAATGTTTATTCACGAGAAACCGAACAAGTCGACGGCGTAAGCTGTGCACCGAAATTTTCGTTCCCGGAAATAAACGTTTTATTGATCGGATCAACCCGGAATTCGTGGAGGACGATTCATATTTTTTTTGTACATTTTTCAGTGGAAGCGTAAAGCCGAATGTGTCCCAGCCGTGTAAACTATAAAGCTAACAGATCGGCCATGTCATCCGCATCGGATGACAAATGCTACCGCTAAGAAATGGACGAGCGAGCATCGTATATCACACAGATAATTATATTATACCGCTTCTGGTGTATATTTATAGTCGTCCACGCAGGAAACCGAATACCCCGCGCGCCGTTGTTGCTCTGTCACCCTATCTGCTCTCATCCGGCTCCTCGTGGTACCTAGGGAGATAACAGCGGTCGGCTGCGTCGCGAAGGGGTAAAATATTAAATTGTCCGTCATTTGTACCCTTCATTCGGCCCCTGGACGTCGCCTCCCGGTACACGCAGATGCTTTCGTGAAGATAGCGTGTTTCGGTTTCATTTTTTTCTCTCTCTGTGTCTGTTTCTGTTTCGATTCGACAAAACCCGTTCCGGTTTTATCTCGCTCATCCGTCGCTCGGGGGACCGAACAATTAACCGCATTTGTTACCGGTGGCTCCAACGAACGATTTTTCACTTTCCTACCCGCGACCCGGACTTCGAAAAGCGGCCGTTCGATGACCACGCCGAATCGTTACCACCGGACACTATTAAGAAAATGGAAAATTAAATTGGAGGAGGGAATGTACTTAGACGACCCAGTTCACGCGATGTAACCAGGCCGAGTACTTGTTGAGAGGTTGACCCTCGTTACCGCAAATATCGAATACTCTTGTTGCTTTTGCCCAGATAAATCCGCTGTTTCATCTTCCTCGAAGAAGAAAATTGTGTCGTTGCAACCAGTGCCTTTCCTTTCGAGTGAAATCACTTTATTTCGGACAATATTTGCATGCGAGACTCGTGTTGAAGTGTCCTCGGTTAAAAACTTTTGAATGTTAATTGCTCGATATCACTGTACACTGTACATACACTCGAAAGAAATGTTCGTGTCAGCAAGCGGCGGTTAAAAACGCGTAAAAACGACATCATTTGTATCGCTGCGTTTTGATTACCGTTCGTCACGATAAGGGTGTACCGGCATTGTGTTAACGACTGGCGGACAATAAATAGTATAACCCTTTCGCGTCATTATTCCGGCGGCGATCAAGAAATTCGCATTAAAAGGTCATTGCGTAGCAT
Source organism: Lasioglossum villosulum (assembly GCA_963971365.1). Lineage (NCBI taxonomy): Eukaryota > Metazoa > Arthropoda > Insecta > Hymenoptera > Halictidae > Lasioglossum > Lasioglossum villosulum. The sequence goes on from OZ020495.1 coordinate 7,300,667, forward strand.
CGCAATGAAACGTGAGCTGAACTCGTTGTGCCCCTCTATAGAGGGGTCTCGGTACGTTCTCAAGAACACATTTACATGGATGTAATCGCGGTGCATTCCCATGAGTGCGTGCACTAATTCGTGAATCGTCGCGGTCGACGGCGAGTCAAGAGAGACGGCTCGTTGAAGCCGTCAAGAACTCGGTCGGTTGTGCTCTTCACGACGCGACTTCGAGGCTGCTCGATGGACCATCGAGTGCTACAAGCATTTCCTTTCTTTTTTTCGCCGGGGTCGAGTGTTTCCTGGCTTTTGCGTCACTACGAATCATCCAAGTCGCGCGAATAAACATCGATCGCGTCCGCAGGCCGGTTTTCCGCGCGGTTCCTTCGCAGAAAACTTGCTGCATTGCTGCTGTCAATTCGCTTTTATTTAACGAGAGAACTTTCCAGTTAAATCGAGGAGGTATTGCTCCTTTAAGCATCCTGTTGGATGGAGAAATTGTGAGAAACTGTTCTCTTACGTTATGTATATTTATAATATTTGCAAATAAGTGTGTACGCTTCTACACTTTCCACACCTTTAAAGAAATCTTAAAACGAAAATGGTAGTGGGTACCGGTATTGACCCGGGTTAAAAGACAGAAACAGAGAAGCTCGGATTGCGAGGAAAATGTGTAACAGTTTCGGATGCAGCTTTTGGCTGGTTAAATTATGCGAACGAACTGAATGTCCAAAGCAGCTTGGCCACGGATTGCCCCTTGGGGCATTGGCCTGATTCGAGGGCAACAAAACCATGATAACACAGGGCGTTCTACACGGAGAAGGCAAAATAGATAGTCTCCTACCGCAAGATCGAGAGTCGCTCCTTTTTCCGAGGCCGTTTGCCCCCATGGGCAATCTTGAACGCTCCCAAAGCAGAGAGAGCTCGTTAGCCACGCCTCTAAACAATGATCCGTATCTCGACGGTTGTATCTAATCCGTACGCCTAATTAATCTGCTTGAGCTCTCTGTAAATTTTTCATTGTAATTAGCCCGCAGCGTCGAGTCTAGTAGCGCAATTACTTGGTTATTAGTGTTGTTATAAACGAATTAATAATTAAATCACAATCGGCGAGAGCCGGGTTTGCTCGGCGCGGTTCGACCGACGATTCCCTGATGAAAGCGCTCCTCAAAATCGCACGCGTAATACACTCGATACTGCAGGCATTACTTTTTAATTGTCTCGATTGCGTTCATGCGCGCGCAAATAACGCGGCTGTACAAATTGCGAAGGAAAGAGTATGCGAGGGAGGGAATACGCGCTCGCGCACGGTCCGAGAGCCAGTCGGGAAAGGTGGGACTTATAGAATGGGGCAAAGTCGAGTAAATAAATTTGTCGAACTCTCGTCGCGCGGTGCTCGTTATGGAAATCATTCGAAGTATGCGGTTCAATGAGGCGAAGGGGTGAGCGGATAAACGTATATAACGTTTCGCGACGACCCGCATTCACGTGAGAGCGTGCTTATAATCGCGGTGGATTTTTTCCGTCCTCCTCCACCCTCCATTCCGCCCTTTCTACCCCCTCCCATCTCTCTCTCTCTCTCTTCCTCTCTTTCCCTCGCGCAAATTATCCACTTTTAAATCGTGCGATTTTAACGAACGCTTTCCTTTTCCTGTCTAATGGTACGCGCGCGCGCGCGACTTCGCAGCCCCTGGCTCGACGAGGAATGTTTATTCGCGCGGCACGTTGGAATTTAATGAGCGTTCCTTTTTCAACAGCGGGAATGTTATCTTAATCGAAACGACCGTGAATTAGATGCTCGATGCGTTTTTTGATTGCACGATGTGCTCGAACAATGTTTTCACAGTATCGAACTAAACGATTCTTTGGGGAACCATCGTCGCTTCACAAATGTCTATTGGTTTTTCACGGCTCCGTTAGAATATGCTGAACTGGATTCGACAATACTCTCCCATCCATGGAGATTCTAAAATCGTATCAATTCACGGAGATTTCTTTGTTTTGTTCAGAGGTGCTTGTCATTGCACAGTTTAGCATACAAATTAGTTTTATAATATTTTATTAATAAATTTTATCATACTAAAATTGATTAAACTTTCACCGGCAAGTAACGTGCTGTAACTCTTTTTTAGAGCCACTGGAATTTTTTCTCCTCTTTTGAACGAACCTTTTCATAGTCAACGGCTAACAAATTTCACACGCGGCGAGCGATCAAGTAATTGGTTGCGGTTGAAATAATTTCAATCCGCGCGACGGTCTCGGATGCCACGGACAATTAAGAGTCAGCGGAGAGAGCGATAGTCCTCCGGTTTCTTCGAGATAAGTCTTCCTTTTAATCTGGATCTGTCGCTCTCCTTCGTCCCCCCAGAACGATCCCGCAGAGGTTGATGAATATTACAAGCGTGGTGGGAAGAGCCGTCGTTTAATGAGTAGATCGTGCGGCCAACCGTCAACCCCGTGTGCACGTATGAAAGGATTCAGGTCTTCGCGCTCTCGGGTCTTCTGCAACGCTTGTGTGCGTACACACATAGCCTCGCAGCCGGTTGTTAGTCTAGACGCTCTGCCAACAGTTATTTCCGCGGATGTCGTCCTAGCGAATTTGACAAATGCGAGCAATTATCGGCCCTTCTCTCGGCTGCCTACGTTGAATCCCATGGTCCCGATGTTAATTGAACGTCGCCCACGGCCCCATTTGTCGCCGATCATCTCGTCGAGCGGAAGGAGCCAAACAATAAACGACCAACGATAAATATCTTCACGATGGAATAAAGGCACGTTTATGTCGGAGCTAAAATAGGAGCTGCAACACTGTCCATCAAAGTGGCAAGAAAAGCTGGTCATCGGTTGGTCGTTTAGCAAGCGTTGCTCTGATCACTGCTGCAACACGAACATTTTTATTTTCGCATTCTTTAACATTTCAACAGAATAGAACGTATTTGTAGCCGATTCTAATCACAGCTCCGATCGTTTAGATCTAACGTATCCTAAGGCATTAACCTTTTCTGGCCGCGTACTGTCTAGCGTGTAACGTCGAAGCCTAAACATCACTCGTGGGAAATTGATAGAAAATGTGAACGAGTATTGCAACCTTTTGGAACACGAGAATTAGCAGGGAACAAGTTTGAAATAGTCATTTGCGTTATTGGCTTCGAAAAAACTTTTGGACGCAGGATCTGTTCGACCGGCAATAGAATGACGTTTTAATGAATCGTCCAACGCAAACGGGAAGCGGTGTCGGTGTGGACGTCGGAAAGATCCCTGGGATTCGCGCGTTTGTCGGTGCAGGCGCGTGTGAAATCTCGGCTTGTTAGCCGAACCGTTTCGTCGACACTCGTCCGCCGCGGATGTAGGGTTAACGTGAATTTAGCTGGATCAGACCAGCATCCAAACTCGGCGCGCCATCAAGAGCGGCTTGAACGGTTCGACGCGTCTTCTGGTCGACGGGTGGAAGTCGAGGTTGCTGCGCGACTTGACGACGACGGTGGTGTGGTGTGGTGCACCCGGTGGGAATTTATCGTTCGCCTAGGTAGGAGGATGACAATTAGCCCGAAGCACCCTTGGAACAGTGAGCGCCGTTTTAACGAGACCATGCCGTTTACGAGTCGAGTTTGGAGTCGCGGGGATTTCATGCTTCTCGAAGGAACTAATTAGATAAGGGTTGCCGCTTCGGGCGTCATTCCTTTCCTTCGACTCGATCTCTCGGTCCTCCCCTTGTCTTTCCATCGTTTCCGCCAACTTTCCCGAGCGTATTCGAGCCTCTCCCGGCCAGAGAAAGCAGAGAGAAAAGGAACGAGAGAGAGAGAGAGAGAGAGAGAGAGAGAGAGAGAGACCCGAGCAGAATCGAGCGAGACACCCAGGCTAACTTGCGCGACTCGCTTTTTTAGATTCGTCGCTTACAGTGCAAGTAAAATATGACCTGTTTTTTCGCCGGTGGTCTTTCCTTCTCTCTCTTTCACCCTCGTTTTCTACTTCCGGCGGCGCGCGGGTTTAATTCCTGCTAAAAGTGGAGCCGAGACGTGCGGGAGTGGTGGCCCGTAGAAAAATAGAAAAACAATACAGCCGGAACGTATACGTTCTACGGGGGCGAAAAAAAGGACGAAAGGAACGGTGGCGATCCGCTCCGCTCCGCACTGCTCCGCGCTGTTGGAACTTTTGTCGAGAGCCCGCGCCGTGAATTAAAGCAGCGTATTTTTAATTTTCTGGCTTGGTGAAAATCGAGTCCTCGGCCGGAGTTCCCGGCAATGATCCCCCGCTCCCTTTCGGCGTGTTCTCTGGCGAAGCCTTCGCAGAGGGTCGAAGGCACAACAGCCCATCGATTCGAACGATGCTCGCCTTCCTCCGGTTGCTTCTTTTAACGACGCGCCTTTTATGTCGAATGCGTTTCATTCGTATCTATTTAAATCGGCGCACGGTCAATTCCACGCGAAACACGTGTACCCGCGGAACAATGTAACGAGATAGCTCGGACGTTCACGTGTACGCTCGCGTCCGCGGGCGTCTGTGTTCTCCGGTCTGCTTACGGTAGCCGCGATATACCATTCCGATTATAGTATGTTACTGCCTTCCTTAACGAGGGCAGAGCCCGACTATGGACTAATCTCGGCGCTCTCCGGCAACTATGCCATTGACTCGCACGGAAAGCAAACGTACAGATTGCTTTTCATCGGCCCCTTTCGCTTTCTACTCGCGTGCACGAGTCCCGTGAACGGCCGGCTGCTCGTGCGTTTCGCTCTCCAGCTTTATTTCTTCCGTTTCTTCTATCATCGTACCGTTCCCCCCTGTATTCCCTGCAACCCCTGTACGAGCCCAGCACTGTTTCCCACTCGGTCTTCAACGTCTCTCATCCCCTGGGTTCCGTAACGTTGCCCATCGCGTTTTCTTCACTCGTTCCACGAGCTATTTGTCTCTCGAATAAATGACCGTTCATTTTCTCGCGCCCTCGACTCAACCTCCCCGTTTTCTTCGTCTTCAACCGCCAACGCCGCGTGTTCCGGTATACCCGGTGGCAGAACGATCGAAATCGACGATTATGGTTGAAGAAGGCTCTTCTCTTCCCCTGTCACGGAACACGATTCGTTCCGTCGTCGTGTTCACGTAACGCGATTCCACGCGAGACACCGACGACTACACCGCCGCCGCCGGCTCGGAACTCTAGCCCCGTTTCCATTGGTTCCGGCGCCATAGGTGAGCAACGATACTTTCGTCTATAAATCACCGGTTATGCCGAGGAAGCTATTAATTACGATACTGATCCGTAAAAATCCTAACGCTGCACCTACCAGCGTTGGTGAAACGATTGGTTTTCTTATTCAAGCACCTATTATCAAAATTCTACAAAATCTAAGTAGACTGGAATTAAACTCGAATATATTCTAACAAATTGACAATGTTAAGTAGTTTAAAATAACTTTTTCTTCGTCCATTCTAATTTAGACGAACGTATTTCAAATATCAAAACCGAAATAATAATTCTGGAACGTCCATCAAAAATCGCGGAAAATGTGTATCCGCAGAGGAGGTCGAAAAAGAATTCCAGGGAAAACATTCCGAAAATTCTGCGAGAACGCAACAATTAACTGGAACGTGGTTATTTTAAAACGTACCGATCATAGTAATAAAAACATGTTCGAAATTGTTCGCGGTTCGTATCCCGTTTACGGAGCAGCGAGATATGAGTTACCGAATAGTTTCTAATCCCAGTATCTATGAGATTCCAAGATATCAATTGTTTGCCCCGTCCCACGTTTACCAGTGCACGTGTCCGGTGACGTATGTGCGACGGTGTACGTGCCCGGGGCGCCAACGCGGTTTTCCACGCACAGATTTCTGTCTGCCGTAGATCGAAATCGATCGCAGGTGAAAGGGAGTGTCGTTGACAATCGAGAGACTCGATCGTCCACGCGGTCCCGAGGAATGGTTCGATTATTCAGCTTGTGTGAGAAACTTAGCGAACGGCGCGGTGTTTCGATCGGTGAACGTTGTCCCGTGGGCGAGCGTCCTCGATTAGAAAAACACCGGCGAGAAGGCGTAATTTTCTCAGGTTCTTGATCGATGGTTTCTCGCAACCGTTTAGGAGGCGTTGAGATATACGATCTTCCTACAACCTTCTTCAACCCTGGGATGGTAGGGCTGGCTTCGCTTAACCAAGAGTTACAAATGTTCCTTCTATGAATTTTTGATAACTACTTCGAATTGTTAGCTCGAATATATCGAGATTCTTGTATATTCTTAGGAATCGCAATATTTTTGGGTTCGCGTAGAGTTCCTACAGCGCTACAGCCGATATATGCAAAATGGACGATCGGCAGCATCTCCGCGGGTTTTCCTGTAAATTCAAAGACGCGTGTACGTCGGCCAGGAAGCCCGTGAAATACGAAACGAAGTTTGCGACGCGAGAAATAAGAATTCCCGGCGATTCGAGGCCCGTCCGTGGTTCCGGCTTCTGACGGAGGATATCGTAAATAGCTGGGGTCCGGCCGGTCGGGTAGCTTTCGGTATTCCTGCTGTTGCTCCATCCTGTGAAACCTAATCGAGACGCGTACCGCCGCAAGGAATAGTGCCTCCGTTCGCGCCACTCTCGGATACCATAAATATGTGGCCGTGGCCGGGGGAGGACGAGAGATATACTCCCACGTGCTATTGCTGCCGTACTCTCGCTGCGCGATCTTCTAGCGTGGGCAGATGCCAACTTGCACGACAACGGTTACGACGATGTAGGAGAGACCACGGAGACGACGACGGTGCACGGAATGGAACAACAAGAACCGCAGAAGGAGGACGAAGAAACGAACGGAGAGAACGGTGATGCGAGATGGAGTCGGCGAGCTTGCTGGACGAGCTTGTCTACATAAACGTCCCTCGTTTCTTCCTTCGCGCCCTCGTATACATGTCCCCGATTTTCTTAGCAGCTTCTGAGAGTACGTGTGTCGTGTCGGTTACACGGCCGATGCGAGGGCGTGTGTCTTCGGGGCCGAGAGATGCGTGTGGCCTGGCCACTATTCGCGTCTGGAATTCGAATCCAGGCAGCCGCAGCTGTTTGAATGTCGTCCTCGAATCCGCTGAACCGAACGGTGCTTAGAGAACTGTCTGGTACACCTCTTTTTTTTCCTTTCCTAAACGAGACCGTTCGAGGAAGAAACGGAACGGGAGGCGCAGAACAGAGAGGGCGTTCAACACGCACCAATTTCGTTCCATTGGGATCTGTTTGTGATGAAATATTCACCGATGAAATATCATCTTGGAATAACACCGCTCCATTTGCCCGGTTTTTTGCCTCCTTACACGATCTTGGTGTTCGATGATCGTACTTAGCCATCCTATGTTTGAACTGGCCTCGTTTTTTCGGGTCTCTAGACGAGTGTGAACCTAGCCAGCCTTGTGTCGTACCGGACTCGGAAGACCGAGAATCTATCACTCCTCTTTATATCTACAGAGATGAATGGACAGTTATCGAGCGTATGGAGGAGAAATAGGCGTTACTATCGAGCAGTTATGCAATCATTGTAGTACTATTCAAGTTCTGCTTTTCCCCTACTTTGTAGGGATGTTAGAGCACAGCCAGCGTGAATCGATCGGCCTGTTAACGGAGAAGTTTAGGTTGCCTGTCATCGTCTCCAGAGACACGGAACAAGCTCAGAAGTATAAACTCCACGCTTTACAGTTTACGATGGAGAATGTGAAATATGGCAGCGTTTCTCTGCGGAATTCAAAGGTAATGAGAAAGGTATGGTTCGCTGATGGTAGCTCATCATCTCTTCCGCTACCCGTTCAACTGCGAAGGAGAAAAATGTTGGCGAGGGAGTGAACTCCTTTTTGCTTTCCTTCTGTGTTTTCGTGTTTCATTCCGTATCCTTCGCGAATCGTGTACCCTCCGTGTACGTGACGTGTCATACTGACACGTTTTCAAGACGCGTTCAGGTCCCGTTAGTCCTGTGCAACGAATCGGACACGAGGGGTTACAGCTGCTCGACAATCCTTCTTCGTCACGCAGCGCCTCGATGCCACTCGGAACGGCTCTGTACCGGTTGGAAAATGTGCTACACGCAAGCAGATGCAGTTTCACGGATTCTTTACCGGCTTTCTTCGACAAGCGGCACGTGCCTTTTCCACGGGAGAACGTATCGAATTTCTCTCCGGAAAATTCGTACGATATTATAGACGAATCTGTGTCCTCCGGGGCTATTGAAGTGCTGGGGGCACTATCGAGACTGTTCGCAGCATTCCCTGAATGCCACGACCTATATCGACGGGTCTAAATCCCACTTTTAACGCAGTTTTTATGAACGCCGAGACATGTTCATGCGGTAATATATTTCGCAGTTGAACTCGTTTCCCATGAAATTTCTCCTTGCCTCTTGTACGGATTCAACCTCGGACGCGACGCTTCAACGACGCTCTGAAATACTACCCAGGAAAGGGATGCCGTATCAAGCCCCTCGCGATTCAATTGGTCTCCAAAAATTCAAGTCGAAACTTAAAAGTGATGGACCAGATCATTTTAACTCGACGCTTCAATTCCTTGGTATACAGAGTTTTATTATAACGTTGTACTAGTTTTCAGAACAGAAAGCGAGTCCTTAATTATTTAATCTAATCCAGACTTGAATTTTTTGGTATTCTGATTCAAAATAGTAGGTGAGAAGTAAAAACAACTTTTATTCTCGCGAGATAATATCTTCGATAAAATGTTTTCATAAAGGAGGGATGTAAAACATCTCCGCACCAATTAGCCGGTTCCACCATTAGCCGACAGACTAGCCACCCTCGTAATGTTTCAGCTGACATTAGCACATACACCGCATGCAACACTAACCCAGCTCATACAACAGATGACTCTTGACAAAAGGGACACAGAAATATGACAAAGACAGAATGATGTGTCGGTGGGGTTTAAGTGATATGGAGAGGGCTGCGTTCTTTCACGTTAGCAGGGAGTAGGGAATGGCTTTAGCAACATCGTATTACTACTAAAATCGGGAAAATTGTTCTACGCGAACGCAATGTGTCTCGAAAAATTGATCTTCGATATTAAAACACTGGTACATTCTCACCTAATAATGAACATTACTCGATTCAGTTCCTTTGGAAATGCCTGCTTGACTAAAGAGGACGTTGCGGGACGAACGCAGGTCGAGTCGGTCGTAATTTTTGGTCGAGTTCAGGGGCAGGAAATCTGAATTTGTTGCGTGGAATTCGGATCACGTCGAGGTTCGCTCTGGAATTCAGTGTGGGCACGAGGGATACAGTTGTCCGAGGGTGGCCCTTCGCAATGCGCGCCGGTACCGCGGAACGCGGAAATTCGAGCTCACGCGGGGGAGAATCCGAACGGTTCGATACGCGTCCGGCTTATTGACTTCCGGTGACGTGGGAATGGTTCGTGGCCGCGCGTATTACCTGCTCGTTACAGATCCTGAGGTACGTATAGAAGTCCTGAGGCTACGGTCGAAACTGTTCTTTCTCCCGGCTTCTTCTTTTCCGCGGTTCGGGGGCCCAATCTGATCAGGAAATGTCGGCCGGTGAATTTTCTATGAGCCCTGAGAGATCTTAGCGAGCAATAACGCGCGCCCCGGAGAAATAGAGACGGATGAGCTGACTAAGCAGAATGGATGTCGGTGATTACCACGGGATACTCATAGATAGCCGTGCCGGACAGATTGCATAGCGTTTGCCCGGCAGATAAAACAATAAATCATGCCTCGCTCGTAGGCAACCGAGGCGGATTCATTATTTTAACGATAGAGGCAAATATTTCCGGCTACGCACACTCGCTCGCGTGTTATCGAGCTTGATTCATTTAATCGTAACAATTTCCAGGTGAAATTTATCGCGTACTCCCGCGCGGCTCTCTTCCTGCGTATCGCGCGGCGGATCTTTAAAGCGCGATGTCTCGGGACAGGTATCGCGCGGCTCTTTACGCGGCCCGGTCTCCTTACCCGTCTCCTGGTAATTTGCGCGTAATTACGAGATTTATAACTTTAATAATCGACCGAGTTAGCCGGGCCTACCGGGCCATCGGTATTAATTTTAATAATTTTTCGCCGGGAACTTGTATGGCTACAACTTTAGAGGCTCTTTAACACCGCCAACGTTATTATCCTGACGTACAGGGGCGCGCACCGGGCACGATGCATGTGCACTTAAATAATTTCCATGCACTCCCGGGCGTCATTTAATTGCGCGAACGTAATCTTTATCGCGGACCGTGCTTGCGCAATTATCTACGAACTTTAATAAATGAAACATTGCTTGACCGCAACCTCGAGAAGATACATTCCTCGCTTTTCCTCACCCCTCTCTCTCTCTTTACAGTCGAAGTGCCGAAGCGTTAATTAACACCGCTCCATCTGCGTTCCAAAGCTAAGAAATTACGTCCCAGCGATCGCGAACTTCGCAATTGCTCCCGCTGAACTTCACCGTTTCCTCACTAATTATGACACTTTTATTTCCCCGTCCGACTTCAGCTTTTTCCCCCAATTATTACAATTAACCTACCCTTCCTCTTTCTGACACAGCTCTTTACCGGTTCCTCGTAGCTACACGGATTCGAATAGACTTACAGATACCCGAGAAACACCGTTATTAACTCTTTGATCGGGAACACCGCCTTTAGGCGATCGGCGAAAATCATCGCGCGTGCTAACGGAGCCCAAAGACGTTCGTCACAGAGCACCAACTGTGGCCACTTGGTGCCAAAGTAGCTAGCTGGTTTCGAAGCGAGACTCAAAGGGTTAAATGGCTCGTTAGTATTAGAATCGCGATAGAATCGCAGTTTGTATATGAACCGATTCGATGGTTGCAGATCAACCTGCCTTGATCGATGAAATTACCCATTGATCGTTCGAGCGGGCTGCAATTTAATTGTGTACCCTTTTCGGCACTGTTATTACGCGTCCTCCAACGCTCCGGTCCGATGATAATAATTTGAACGTTGCGACACGCGTCGCGAACCTTCTTCGGCGATTAACCCTAATTTCAATTGAATGTCATCGGCGAGAAGCGAAGAACCTGGAAGTACGGGGTGAAATTGATGGTTGTCCACCGAGAATTAATATGCCTGAACGGCGCGCATAATGCGTGCAGTTTCTCGTGGCAGAGGTCGATGGGGTCCGCGGCGATCGCGAACGGTCGAACACGCGGAGCCAAGAAAGGTTTTATGCTAATTCCTGTGAGCGGAACCCACTCGCAACGACCGAGCATTGTCCGCTAATAACCATTCGACTGCTTCGGTTCTACCTCTCGGCCCACTGCCTAACCCGGCTCGGAGAACAATAATTACTTCGCGAAGACACGCGGTTAGAAAATTGCCGTGCACATCTCGCACCGTGCCGAGACAAAGACAAGGACAAGCGCAAACGGGAACGTGAATGGTACTCTGCCCGGCTCGGCTCGGCCGACGCGGCGCGAGGCGTTCTCAGAAACGCGTCTGAGCGATGCGAGAGTCCCTCATTCGCCACTTTATTGCCTAACGTTCAAGAAAGTCACGGGCGCAACGCTGTAATTTTCGACTACTCTAACTACCTTCACTGCTTTCTTCTTTCTGTCGTGCTCGCGAAACGCCGATTCAAATGCCAGCTGCGCTCTTAATTGTTTTACCGCCTCTAGCAGAGTGAAACAGGCATTTTCGACACAAATCTTATAATGTCCCAACTATGCTCGTTCGAAAAGGTGGAATCTCTACATCAACGCACTTAATTGTAGTTCTTTTAAAGATCCTTTCTTTTGTTAGGAAATGGGGTGGAGAACTAAAAATACTTTATTTAAAATCTTGCAAAAAATGTTGTAGGATTTATTAGCATTATTTCCCGAATATCGTGAACGTGTTTTACATGCACACGCACGCCCGTTTAGAAGAATCGCTTCGAGCTTATAAATATTCAAAGTGTATCATCGAATCGGCAATCTCACCGGCCGGAATAATTATTATTTCGCAGCGATGAGCTGCAGAAATCGAGATAAGAGGCTCGGCAGGAGATAAGATGGCGTACAATGAGGCCGATGATATTACCCGGACGAGTCTCATTGAAATACCGCCGCGAACTCGAAGGCGACTTATTTCCCTTCTTTTCTCTTTGGTTTCGCGTCTTTGTGCTCCGTCCTGCTTCGCCGAGTAGCTTAATTTGTAAATCCACCGCGCTGATTCCCGCTCGTGAATTCAAGTGGCGACCTCATCCACGCCCCCATTATTTCTACTTTTTGAGTTCGAAGTATAAGCAATCGTAGTTGGGGGCGGTAGTGGTAGTGGCAGTAGAGGGTTGCCGCGTTCAGCGGCTTTTGCTTTATCGCCTCCGTATAAACACCCGCGAATATTTTGAGTCCCCGACTCGAACGTCGCCGAGTTTCTTGTTAGCCCGACTCTCTGTCTCTCACCCCTTCTCTCTTTCTCTCGCGCTCGCTCCGTCGAAAATGATGTCACGGTTCTCGCGTTTATTACATACCCCTAAGGGACATGCCCGGCACGTAAATAAAATACGGCCGCGTAATATTTCGCGATGCCTATTTGTTCAGCCGGCATAGTTCCCTTCGTAATGTATGCATTTCCTCGTTCCCAGTTCTTGCTCTAGTTGCTAATGTTGTTACATTTCCATTTGTCGGCACCGCTAAGGGAGCCACGGTTAAAGCACGAATAACTTGATATTCCCGTCCCACTCTCACCGCATCCATCCCGTCATTTTTGCTCCTCTCCGTCCTCCGCGATATCCGTTTTGCCTGGAACCCTTACACGCCGGCGTCGCGCGTCGCGTCGTAAAGAATTCACGCGAATAATTCGAAAACCGCCCAAGAACCTTTCTACACTTTAATTGAACCCCTGGGACTGGATAAGAGAGCTGGGAAAATCAGGCAAACCGCCCTCGCTTCTTCTCCTTTTCTTCCGGTGGCGTGCCACGCTCTTCGCCGAAGATTTAAAGGATCCTTCCGCGAGGTAAACAAACAGTCGTGCCCACGTTGATGAGGATCCCTTTCATTACGCGCCACTAAAAAGGCATGATTCGAGTGGCACCGGCAACAAAGCGGTCTGCAAATCGAACCGAAACTTACCCTCGCTTTGCTCCACTTCGAACAACGAATTTCACCATCCCTCGTTGCGAAACCAAAAGAAAAGTTTCATTCATGTTGATTCTTTATTTCAAACAATACTCCGCCGACTCGACACTTCTAACTTCTAGAAACGGGGTTTGAATGTAGAGTTCTTTTGAATGCAATATTCGCTTGTATGCGAGAACAAGACGAAAATGGAGAATGAGGAAATTGCGTGGGTAGAATCGTACGGGTGTTCTTTTCACTAGAGTGCCGTACTTATTTGTTTGGTAGGGACTACGAGTACTTTTTGATGAACTGTCGCTTAAGGTGTTTCTGGAAATCATTTTCTGCTGTTAACAAGTTCTGAAAAATTACCATTACCATTTCATTTAAGCTTGGTCGAATATCTTCACCGGCCAGCGACAAACACGGTTGCAAATTTAGGGGTTGCTAGCAACGCATTTTCATTGCGAGGGAGGGTATTTTGGAATTTCTGAAAATAGTGCCGGGACCTTGATCCCAGTGGACTCGGTTCGTGCATCAATTACGGCGATCTGGGAATGGTCCTCGAAATCCGTCCGGTTGGAAGATAACGTTTAATACCGACGGATGTGTTCGCAGGGGCGAACTTATCGGTGCCCGTTCCTCTTTTTCGTTGAGCGTTCGGTGTCGCTTGCTCCCCCAACAACAGGGACGAGAAAGCGACGACGGTTAACCGCCACCAACACGATCGCAAACCGCCGACAGAGAGGCGGTGTGCGGCGTCGGCGTCGGCGTCGGCGGTGGTGGTCGGCGGTCGACGGCTCGGTGGCTCGGTGGAGCGTCGTTAGTAAAGCATCGCGACGCCATTGCCCGGCCACGGAGCGCGCACGATTTAAATTTAAATAAGCGCGACGAGGCCGCGATAAAATATAATTAAGTTGGCCGAGCGGCGTCGGATGTGGCGAGGAAGTGGCGCGGGTCTACACGGAGGCCGTGGGAGGAACAGAAGAGAAAGAAAGCGAAGAACAGCAGCGGCAAGAAACGAGAGACGAGGCGGGGGAACGAGGGTGTACGGGCCGGAATGAAAAGATGAGGAGGCTCTGAGAAAGGGATGAGGCGGTGGCGACGACAAGCACCGGGTATACGTATATACACACGTACACGTATATTGTGCGTATATTACGGCGAGGGCGAGCCGGGGTATCACGTCGCTACTTAACTTGACGGACTTAATGGCCAGGCGTAATGGGCGCGGCCGCAAGAAAAAAAGAACGTAATTAAGAGTGGCAAGGATCCCCGTTGCCAGTTACCAGGACCAAGATTTATGTTATGCAGTAATTTCAACGAAATCCTACCGCGTCCTGACGAGAGGAGGAATTTCATCCCTGTGAACGTGAGAGATAAGCTACGGCGAAGAGGGTGGGTGAGATAGAGGACGTGGCGTCGTTCGCTGTTACAACGCCGAGCAGCCGGTTTAACGATTTGTACAGAGGGTAAAGGGAATCGTTACGGTTGTGTCGTGTCCGCCCGATTTTGTCATAGGTGAATACGCCTACCCTCTCTCCCTTTCTGTCTTTATCTCTCTCGGGGCGTCCTATCGTGCGCGACGTGCTCACGACAAATCCGGCGTTACTCCTGCAGGTACCGGCGCAGGTGGCAAGTAGTGTGCACGCTTGTAAGTTGTAACTTCTACACGGACGTCCCGGCGACGGACGCCGGTTCTCTTCCCGGTGATTCAGACGATGCCCGGGCGATTTATAGCTCGCGGTAAACGCAGCGTACATACCGTACGTGGACGTTTGGATTTATTGTTGTTCGCGCGAGAGCTCGGGTATCTTATTAAACGGTTGACTTTCGGAGGACTCGACTGGCCCGCAGCGTGCTGGGGAAAAAGGGAGGAACACGAATCGAAGTAGAGTATCGGTTGCGTAATGGCCGTCGGCGCGGTGTTGGCCCACCTGGCGCGGATTCTCTACGCGGCCTTATCGACGGAAACGCGAGCCACGGGATGAGCAGTTTCATCAAAATCGACGTGGTACCCATTCGCCATCCAGCACCGTGCTGCGCGAACGCTAGCGAAACGTTATACGCGGATGGCACACCGGACATTTCTCATCGTAATGTGATTTATAGAACATTTTTAACTCCCCCGAGGTGTAACGCTGGCTGGTCCACCGTTCCCGAACTGATCGTGCGAGGACCGTCCACAGTGTGTTGCGCCGCGTACGTACACTCCTGCTCAAAAATATGTAGACACTTATAATATCTATAATACCGAAGTACAATTTATTTTATTTTCATGCGATCAAGTGGTGAAAAAATTACTAACCATGCGGTGGATACATAAATGAGAAGAAAATTCAAAATTAAATCCATCGAAAATTTAATTTATTTTTATCGCATACTTTTGAACAAGGGTGTATTTGCCAACCCGCCCGATCCCCATACTCTCGTGATCTCGTCGTCCCTGTTTTATCATCCTTCGCGTATACGCGCGAGCATTGTTCCCCAGCGGGCAGCGCAGCGTCTCGCCAATACTTCACGCCCGAAACTAATTACCGGCTCGAAAAATTCCCGGCTATTTATTGCACTTAGCCGGTCGGCCACGGCTCGTTAGAACGCCGGGAACCACCTCTGCCGCGTGATTTACCGTAGTCATCGTACATTTGCTTGTCATTGCAGCCGCATTGACCGCCCATTATTTTTATTCCGAGCTCCATTCCGGCGCCCGTCGTTACATCACTTAGGTCGTTAGTTTATGACGTGATTCACACCAGCCTGCGACAACCAATGGAACCGAAGGAAGTCGATTTACGACGGCGCTCGGTAAGCACCCGCACTCGGGGCTGTGGGGAGACAGGCACTTATCGGACGGCCAATCGCGTGCAGCGTCTTCCTCGATTCCTTCGCAAACCCCTCTACTTCCTGCCCGATCACTTAAATCGTATCTACTATGTTTAAGAAGTTAGATTTTTAATTTATCCGTTTGATCGAAGCTGTATACTGAAGGGCAATCAGAAATCTATCAACGTGAGCCCCTGAGTATGGAGTTATTGTCCAACTATGCACAATGTAATATCATTTTCAGAGAAAATTGAACTTACACCAATTAGCTTAAGTTCTTTACAGGTGAAATACGAAATTACGGAAACATTTTTACTTTGCATAAACGTCCGCGGTCTAGCAATCAGCTACCAGCAAATTAGGACACAGATACAAGAGACTAGCAGGTATTCATCAGACGCTGGGAGTGAGTCCTGTAGAGTACTCGCGTGATCCAGGCTCCTCCCATTTAGCTTAGGTGGGTGTGGAGTTTTCGTGGGTTGGCCTCGGGAGGGGAGCGCGCGCTGTTCAGCGCGACGACCCCCACTCAAGGAGGACCCCACATAAAAAAGGTATACATCATACGAGTAAACATATCTCGACCTCAACATTCCTATCTATCCATAGCTCATCGCATTCTCTAACAGTCACTCGCGTCCATTTAATCCCGTGGAGCGTGCGTCCGAAGATTTCATGGGTTTGGATGCTGGGGGCACGTCCAAGTGACAAATTAAATAGCGGCGGCTGTTCGTCGCGTTCGTCAGGTTCCTACCTACAGACCACTTTGTAATTGAACAATGCTCTCTCACGCATTCGGTGCCGTGACACGCTTCCAATCCATTGGAATCGCAGCCAGCCATCCAGCCGGCTGGGCATGCAGCAGCAGCAGCAGCCTCTGCGAAAGAAACACACCAGCCCAGCAGATTTAGTAGAAAAAGACACAATAGCTTCGTTCCGCCCCGTTAGGCAGTTGGGTCATCGCTTTAATCCACCGACCCGTGGATGTGCGCGTGCACGTAACCTACCCGGGCCTGTGTATCTCCTCGTGAAGAGAAAAAGAGAGATAGATACGTACAAGTGGTTTTCCTTCGAGGCAATCGTTACATCAGTCGCGGTCCCGCACGTTCACGAGCCCATGTATCGCGATGTTTCCGTTAGAGTGGCGGCCGTTTCGCAGCGTTACGTCGAAGGGCTCATTAGTAACCGACATCCCATTATATCCAGCCGTAAATAACGCCGGAGAGGCCGCGTACGTACGGTTACGCAGGTCCAACCGGGCTATGTGTTTTCAGCGGACTGTTTGGACGTCCACGGAACACGCCAGAGCCCGAGAACTCGGCGTTGTATCGTAAAGCAAAATCGTAAAGGGACGCCCGGAGGAGCTCAGGGGTCAAGCAGAGGAATCCTCAATGACGACCGGAGCCCCTGTAACCCGTCCGCAGCCGGAGGTATCGACTTCGTTCCCCGTGTAAATCGCTTGTTGCTCGATCTTCCGACGTCACGGACCAGCTATTAGTTGAGATTAGCTTGTCCCCAGCTTCCCGCTAAACGGAACTCCTCCAGGTGGAACCGTGTCGTCGTTGACAAAACACGAGTATCATTCCAGTGTTACGCAACGGTCAATTATTAACGAGGTTCCCGAAGCTCTTGGCTCCTTGGACCGTGAACGTCTCTGATCCACTCTCGGGATACGCGTGGGCGTGTTTATGATAATCTATACTTATGACCGATCGTAGAGGAACGTTTAAATCCTTCGGGAGAATCCGGACTGCTGAGTGGCGAGGCGATATATCCGTACTCGCCCCATCGATTCGTGCGAATGGCAGAGAGAGGGAGAGAGAGAGAGAGAGGGTGGCCTCGAATTTCGGAAGCGATATTTTCGTCGCGGTCTTCGAACAGGATTCCTCCGTCGTTAAATTAAGTTAAATCTCGTTTAATCTCGGCTTTCTACGATTCCACGGGAACGGTTTGCGAGCCGAATTTAGGTGGAGTTAATCTGAAGTCCACGGACTGTAGCTCGTAATCCCTGCGCCATGTATTTCCGTGCTCCGAAACCCTTTGTGCCCTTCGTCATAGTTCACGACGGTCACGGAGTCTAAACGTGTACACAATTTCGCGAGCATCGATCGTAAAAGTTGGGATTCAGATGAACGCGTGTGGATCGTTCGAAGCTGAAACGGGGAAGTGGATTTCACGGCTCGAGTTGCCGGTTTTACGGTAGGATCCAGTCCTAGAGTCGGTGCAGAATGCGTGTGCGTCGCGCGAGTTTCGCATGGGCGTATTCATAATAAGCAATAAGTCGTTCGATGTACAATAATTCACGCGCGAGGCGGATGTCTCACCGACGGGCGTAAAATTTCCACCCTTCGCAAGTCGCTCCGCTGCGTGCGAGTAAAATGCACACGAGCTGCGTCGATGTTGGTGCGACGAGCGTGGGCGGTCGTTCAACGATTGCTATAGGTGTGCATCCACCGGGAATATATGTATACACCGTGCACGCGCTCGTCGGCGGAGACCGATTCCCAAGAGATGAGCCATCCGATACGTTCCAGACATCGAACGCGCAAGGTTTGTGACAGGAAAATTCAGGGGAAATTAATCTGTCGGCAAAATACTCCGTACAATTTCTATGGTCGAGTGAACGCCGATAGGCGAAAATCATGAGTCGTTTAAATTCAGCCTCGTTTCAACAAAATGTTGTACATTCTCTACCATTATTATTTATCTAACTACTGTTGTAATGTGGTACATATTTATTTTATTTTGCATAAAGATCCACAGTATTCATCTAGTTTCATAGAAATTTAGATTTTCTGATAGCGGATGAAAATTATTAATTTATTCACCTGAAGGGAAATCTGCAGTTTCATAAGTTCCTTTGTGGTGGTAAATTGTTTTTCATTGGTCGTTATACATATGCATCGAAGCCATCTCTGGAAATTTCGTTTTAATATTGCATCGAGTGAGGTCTGAGCAATATCTGATGAATCGTGTATAGTTGATTTGTTATAACAAAAAAATAGTTGCATATAGGGGATATATTGATTTACTTTTAACCGTTCAGAATTTAACTTTAAATTAACAAAGCTTCCAACGCAATTTACTCAATTTACTTAAATTCAATCAATTCACTTGCAATTTATGAAATGCAAAACAGCAAGAGAAATTGACGAGCACAACTAAAACTCTTTTCGTGCGTTTAAACGAATTTATTTTAATTAATTTCTGCGTTGCCTATTTCGTTTGATGTTCTACCACCTTCCAATGTATTAATAGTTCATTAAATTTGTTCGTCTCTTGTCATTTAAACAAGTGCCGAAACTGGAAAAAAATCGATCCAATAAATGCGCACGAATATTTTTCTAAAAGATGGGAATAACCGCACAATAATTAACAAAACTAAATGATTGCGGGAACAAGGTACGATACAGCACGAAAAATAATGAATATTTGAAATTAATTTAAAATTGTTTTATAGTAATGACTAGATCGGATCTACTTAGCTACATTACCTTGCTACATTATTCAAATATTACAATGCGCGTTTAACGGGAGAGACATTCCCACAATTTAAATAATAATCAACTAAAATTCTAAAACTAGTGATACGACTAATGATAGTAGGTACAGTGTTACTCCTTTCGCACAAATTTTTATTCTGGGAACGTAGATGAACGCAACATTTTCGCAGGAACACAATAAATCGTAAAATGCAGAAAGTCCTGCCCGCCGTGCGGGTTGAGAAGCTGCTCAATGTTCTCCCCGTTCCTATCATAAAATAATATCACGCTTGCCATTGAAATAACGTAATTGTGATGTAGCCGTCTCGGTGAAGCGCCGCGATGACGTGCCGGGCAGAAATTAACTCGCGGCGTTCGCACGATCTTTCAATGGCTATTCAGTGTTCACTTTTATGACACACCCCCTCCTCCTCGGCGCTTTTCTTGCCTCGATGCGAGGCACGTAGAACAGCATCCCCCGTGTTAGGGAGCGTGGGCGATCGTGGGTGGTGTTTAGGTGCGTCGTTCGTAATTACTCCCGAAGTCGCAGAAGACTCTATCGACCGGAGCGTAGAATTACCTGACGTCGGCCTATCTGGGAGCGGCATAGGTGGAATTTATAATGACGGTGGTGGAGCGAGAAGGACCAGGGCGAATTTGCATGTAGTCGCGACGAGAGCGGGGGTGATTCTGTGCGTAGAGGTTGGTGCGATCCGTCACGTTTAACGGGCTACTTTCAGTTTGGGGAAAAAAGAATATGCGAGTTTAAGCTGCCGGCAATCTTCAGCAGGTAATTAGGTCAGTCCGAAGGGGTGGTGCAGTTTCTTTCGTTCTTGTGCAAACACGGCCAGACTTTCGCGATACTTCCTAGCGGGGACACCGCGATAGTTACTTTCTTCTTGAAGGACGTTCTCGGAGGAGTCGAAAGTCCTCTGTAGAGGAAACTCATGCGGTGTCGCTCTAAGTTTTTGTATTATAACTTGGGCCATTGTTGATCAAATTTCAAAACAGTAATTTCTACTCAAATATTGCTTAATAAAAGGGAACAATTGGACTGGTACTGAAATATTCAAGTCAGGAAATGATGAGCGATTCGGAACAACTGCGAACGATCGTCAGATATTTGTTTCCTCGTTACTTCGACGAGGGGACGAATGCCGTCGGCGAGACAACTTCAATCCGGGGAATACATCTTCGTACGGTGTACTTTCCAATAAAGCTCGTCTCCGCGGTGGATTCCAGCGCCGGGGTAAAATTGGTCGTTCCGTGTAACCGTTTGATCGTGCGGCGGTTGTTAGCCGCGTGGAAGGATTACGCCCGCGAATGCTGTTCAGATATTGAACGAACAGGTGAGACGGTCGTTGGAGTTCAACGACGGTCGTAGAGACCTCTCGGGAAACCACTCTGAAAGTTGGCAGGGTTCCTGATATTAGGGCTAGAGGTGAAGCAGCCCTAACGTCTCCGTCCTCATTACGTAGGTACGCACCCGGGTACTTTGTGGCAGTGGGTTTCCTCCTAACGATCTGTTCTTTTTTAATTAAACGCCACCCCGGTTCCTTGTATGTATTATCATAATTAATGAGATCTGAAACGGATGAAACCGTCCCCCATGGGAGCACTCTTCTCTCAACAATCTCCCGTTTCGCCGTGAAAATCGATTAATAATGTACCTTGGATCTGCCGCGTTCTTCGAGTCGTTTTCGACCCAATCACTTTTTCATTTCCTTCAGACTTCGTACTTATCGTCTTCTTTTTTAAGCGGCAACTAAACCATAAAGACACGCGTGTCTCTGAGACTACTCCAAAAGTGCATCTCTACCCTGCACCTTAAATCACATTTTCCGAGAATGACGTTGCGATGGCGAGGTTGAGATCGAGTTCCGCGGAAGCTCGCCGTAAACCTTGTATCTCCTCCGTCATAAGTTCAGGTTTCCAGGCGCGGGCGCATCGTGCTCGCATGTTCGCAAAAGCCGCTTTTGTTCGTTAACTACACGCGGAGCGTAACTCATAATTAGAAGTACCACCGCAGACACGCTCAACGACCCCCGGTCGCGGTCAATATATGCTAATGCGTGCCATTAATACGTACGCGGAGCTTGTGTACGGCGGTTGGCCACGCGTTCCCGCTTGGAAAACGAAGGGTGTAAATTGTGTAAGGTTCGCGTATGAGTCTGGGGGGTGAGCTTGACCGATTAAGCTAGACGTACGCTGTGGCCCTGGTCGATAGCCGCGGATCAAGGAATTAATAAGGCACTTGGAAAGAGCTTCCTATACAGGCTGCAGTAGATAAAACGCTTGGCGCAAGCTGCTTTTCCCGGAACCATTGCAAACATCAACTTAAAACTTGAAGCTGTGAAACGTGGTGGAAACGGTGTTTCCTCCACTGTTTTGATAGCGGATTAATTTTGTCAATGTTCTCAAAGATGTTTTCAGAAAAACAACTTCTATCTAAGACAACTTTTTTCTATATAGTATGATAACTTTCAATACAGAATACATATCTTTTAATATTATATGACTCCTAGAAGGATGGCATCCTTTCCACGTTAACCGTCCACCACTCATCGCATCAAAATTTCAAGCAGATATTAGCAATGTCTCCAGAGGAAAAAACGTCTCTTAACATTTTATCTGATCCACCCTATATACTATTCGATCTTCGCGTGCGTTCGCCAGTTAAACGAGTTATTTATCACCGGATTAATTATTAATACCAGCGCTGTTGAATAATGAATGTCGCGTTTGCCGTTCCGTGAAATTATTTACGTCGAAATTACGTCTCCGATTTCCGCCTGCCCGACGTTCCATTACGTCGAATTACCGCGACGCGAGAGGAAGCTTCTCTCCTCGCGGGGAAGCGTTCGACAGTTTTAGGTTAATACAGGCTAAAAAAGCGAAGAGGGTTGAGTGCCTGGAAGATTGTATCGGTCCGTAGACACTTTCCTCCGTGTTGTTCCTTTTCGTTTTTTAATCGAAGAAGACAGATGCCGGGCGACAAGTTCGCTGTTTTGCGATACTCGATAACGTCAGCGTGACGCGCGTGCTGCCGCATACTCGCAGCCTCGTTTGGCCCGGGTAAACATTGTTCCGAATCCAATCTCAAGACGGCAAATGAACGGTTTATTATACGCGGAGGAACGTTCCGCAATCAATGGGAAGCGACGACTGGCTTACCGCGCGGTGCCTACCGAATATAAGAATCAATTGCACGCAAAATTGAATGTCGCGCGGCGCATGCTTCGCCCTGCGTTTTCGTTCTAATGAACATATTTCCCGGTTTCCGCGGATTACGCCGAGTTCCGACGGGACATTTCAATTTCGTTTGCTTTGGGTATCAGACTCGGATCCATATTACGAAAGCAACCAGGT
This sequence comes from Lasioglossum villosulum, assembly GCA_963971365.1. Lineage (NCBI taxonomy): Eukaryota > Metazoa > Arthropoda > Insecta > Hymenoptera > Halictidae > Lasioglossum > Lasioglossum villosulum. The sequence continues at coordinate 7,323,337 of OZ020495.1, forward strand.
CGTTTCGTTCGTCGGAGTGGTGGGAGTGCTCTTGATCGTCTTAGGGTGTCTAAGGACGTGGAACGAACCGAGCTGATTACCGAAACCGTTCGTAAACACTGAACAATCCTGTCTCCGCGTTCCGAGCTTTGGCAGCAGCCGCATTGTTTCGCAAACAATTGAAACCTCGGAAATGATTTCGCGATGGTATGCCTGTATGTATCTGACGCTCCGAATCAAGCGTGGAGCCTGGTATCTGTGCTAGAAACATGAATTTCTAATTAAAGTACAGCAGTTCTTCGCTGGCGTCTCTTTAATTCGGCGAATACTGCGGCACGTTAAAAAGTCATGAAAGCTGGTTCGTCTTTGTCCTCGTTGGTCGGCGATTCGTTTGCAACGGTGATACTGTCTCTTGTTTGAGGACGATGTGTTCGTTAATTCTGCTATTTTTATTCTCCTCGTGGGATGTTAAACAGTACTATCCTTTGTCTCTGATCACTAGAAGCCATCCGATCGCCAGTCAGTGCAAAGTAGTCTACGCTACTTCGCTGTGGCTAATACTTCACGTGAGCCTAATAAGGGTGTACTGTATGCATACACCGTTATAGGGTTCTCCAAACCGTGATGGATAGGGTGAGAACACTATAGATTGCGTCTACACGTCGTCTCGTTGCATCGTCAGGTTATTTCGCCTCAACGAGCGCCATTGTAACAGGGACTTCATGACGATGATCCGCCGCACATGACCGCGCCTCTTCAAGACTGCTAAGTAATTTGCCAGCGGTCTATTACTTCAAGGTCCCGTTGCCGTGATTATAGGCAAACTCTAATAAGAACAATTATGCCATTTCTACGGAACTCGACCGCTTAAGGCGACCCGGGACAATGCCTTCGTTATCCAGGAAGATTTGGGACTCTATCGAAATCAGTATTCGCGAACAAGATGTTGTCAGCAAGCAACGAATCTCTATGCGAAATGAAAATTGTCTTCATAAGTAGATTCGTAAGTCCCACAAGTTCAAGGAAGGGATGTAGCTGGAAACCATTTTTCCATGCACCTCAGAAGTGCAGAAACACGTGTAGTAAATGGAACGCGAGTCACGTATAAAGATAACGTAACCGCGTGCCTTTGTGTTCAATAAATTCCGAGATAAAAAGTATCTAAGGTTTTCATTTGACTCGCCCCAGTAAATTTGTAGGTCACTATGGAACGCTTTGCAACCGAATACGGACGGGTGGGGTCTTTTTCCTATATGACAAGACTACCAGGAGGTTTATAGCCCGCTTTTCAGTTCTAATTCCGAGGGTCCATAAAATCCAACAAACGCGTACCGGCTCGATTCCCCGGATGACGCGTGCACGGGGAAAAAAAACGTACGCACCCCGCGCTCACGCGGTTATTTAGGGACCGAAAGAGAGAAAGAGAGGGAGAGGGAGGCAGAGCAAGCGCTCTGGCATCATCGTCCGCCTTCATCTCCCGGAAACTTTTTTTTCTGTTGAACTTCACAACGCCACGACTACGGGGCGGCCGCAATCGGGCTGGCTATGTACGGTTCGCCACATCAAACAGACGTGTGCCCTTTGAAGATGAAAAGCTCGCGTCGCACAACAATTTAATCTTCACGGTAATAGCGAACGGGGCCGGGCGTCCGCGCAACGCAGTTTACGGAACTCCCCGGAGGTTTCCTTTCGTTACTACGGTAAAGAGAAAGAGAGACGGATATGTAGGACCAACGGGGGTCCAGAACCGAGTTCCGGTACCTGTCGACCGACGTAGCCAACGAGGCAGAGGACAAACGAGCAAACGAACACACCATATCACATAATTAGGTGCGCCTGCTGACGGCATAACACAGTTTGACGAGAGACCAGAAACTTTTTTATCCCGGACTGGGCGCACTAGCCTCTCCACTTCTCGTGGCAAACCATACCCCGTGCCACAGAATTGCTTATCTCGCCGGAGGCCCAACGTGGATTCGCCAGTAACGTGTCCGTTACTTGCCGCTCCTTCCCGTCGTTCAAGTTGCTTATAGTCAATATTACCTCAAAGAAAGATTAGAAAATTTAAAAGGATCTATGTAGAAATGTGAATTTGAATATTGATCAGGCTCCCGTACCCTAGTGTCTACAAGAAGTAAAATGAGCAGGTCATGGTCGGACCGAGTTTTTAATAAAATTTGCTTGAAACGAGATGCACAGTTTGTCTAGAGAGTAATTAAGATTGGTGCTTACACAATGAGTTTAATCCAGTGATTATCGTAATTCCTCAAACGATTTAGGTCGAATCGCCTGATCCCCTAACTGGAAATTTATCGCCCCGCGGAAGAATGTTTCTAATTACGTGTAGATAACAGCATTTCAGAAAATATTTGCAAGGCCCGGCATTGTTGCAGGAGCTCTGGGTGCACGGCATAGTTCTGATACGGAAAAGATCGATAGACTCCGTAACGAGCAGACACGTCCACATCAGTTACGCGACCCGAATGGTCGCGGATGGACTGTGATCGTAGCTTGGCTCGCAGCCTGCGGTCGTAATACTATTGGACGACCGTATCAGCCTTTTTACAGGAACTTTTTTTTCACTGAAACCCCGAAGAAAGCAGTCGGGGTATATCGAGAGTTGCCATCGAGCGCGAGGACAACAAGCACGTCGATAGCCGGTGGACCTCGTCCGAGGAACGTATAGCGATTGATGATGGGCAATTTATGTGAAAGGTTCGAGGGGGAACGAGCTGCTGCTGCTGCTGCCCGATGGGAACTTAAAACGATACCGTAATTCATGATCCGTCGCCTTTCGTCTAACGAGGGCGCGGCTGTTTCATTACCAACGAAATGAGGAATTTATTTCATCAAAGAAACCGAGCGTGCTTTTGTTGCTCGTGCCATAAACACGCCGATACACTGTTACCGCAAAGTGGATGAAACCTTCTACATTATCTTCGAAGCAGCTTAAAAGCGATTCATAACGATCGAAAGACTAGTTTCTCGGTTGCGTCGCTGTTTTCCTTGTCCGCTCATCGAGCTTCCAAAACTTCTGTAATTTCCGCTGATTTGGCGAAAACGTGCCTGGGCGAAACAGAAACCTCAAACCGAATTTCCGAGGAGGCAACGATCGAAACGATAAGACGATTCGTGGTTGCGACGCGGATCGTAATTCAAGACATCGAACGAGTTACGATCGATATATACAAAGTGTCTTAGGGCGAATGGTACTAGCGGGCATAAGGTGATTCTGTGTGCAAAAATAAGTAAAAAAAAATACAAATACCTTTGCGATTTGACAATTTTCAATTTGACCATCTGTTTTTTTTCAAGCCGTATGACAAATCGTAAAGCCACTCGAACATTCGCAGCTCGAAGAAAGTTGACAAACTGATATACAAGGGCACGGAGAATCGATCAGCAAAGCCATCAAACTTTATCTTACACCTTCGCAAGGAGTCTCGTTTCTCTTTGAGCATACCTCGTGTATTTCCGAACCGAGTGATTTCATGTCCGAGCGGATAATATAAATCGACGTTTAGGCGTCGGCTCGTTGATCGATCAGTTCGCTCGAAAAAAAGCAGCACGGCTTCGTTGACCGACGGGACGCGCGACGGTCGGTCGGTGACCGGCAGTGAACAATGCGTAGGTGACGTTCCGCGACGTGTCCCGCTATCCTGTTTTCTCGTAGGCCGGCGAAGCGGCGATTAATTACGGGGCTCCCTTAATTGGTCGTTTAATTAAGAGTTGTCGCGAGCGTGGCCAGAACAGCGCGTCACGCGACATTCGTTCCACCGAATATTCGTCGGCAAGATCGGGCTGTCCTGATTCCGCAGCGTCGGTGACGTGAGCGAACGTCGCGACGCTCGTCACCAGTCGCGCGCGGTCGGCCGCACAAAGGAGCCAAGCCGCCGACAGTTGGATTCGTTGACTAATTAAGCCCCTTGACGCCGTAATTAGCCACGCGTCATCCCCGATACTCTCCCGCTCTTCTCGTGCACTCTCTCTCTCTCTCTCTCTCTCTCCCTCTCTCTCTCTCATCCTCGCGTTCCCTCTCGGATTCTTTCGAGTCGGAAGATAAATGCGCTCGGCGTGCCCGGTACGCTGTCGACGCGTCTACGTCGCGCGCGTCCGACGTTCCGACAGAACTCGCTCGGCCTGTTATCAGCAGCCCCGCGGTAGGATGCCGTGGATTAATCTGCGAAAATGTGTTTTTGTTTCATCCCGTCATTCTCTGCGCGAACGGGACGACGACATGTGCCGCTTCGCTTTGAAACGGCCAGCCCCGGAGCCTGTATCACCCGCCTATGGCACTCAAAGGTCTATTGATTTTCTCCTCATTTCGTGGCACTTTTTTCCTTCTGTCGCCGCGCGTTGCATCGGAAATTGTAAAGTCGTTCCATTCGGCCCCGAGCGTAGGACGAGAGCCGTTACTGCTGCTGCTGCTCCAACTCTTCAGCATCGTCATCCGACTAATCCGTGCCAACCGGGCTTTCCTCGATTTATCGCCCGGTAAAGGTTAGTTTCCCCGGGGAACCGTTATTAATTTCCGTCAAGACGCGTCAAGATAATGTTCGCGCTCCCGCACAAAGCATTCTGCGCGCCCGATCGTAACAAGCCTGATGAAAAGCCCAATTGACAGCGTCGCGAGGTCTAAACAAGAGTCACGAGCCTATACACGAGCCTCCCAAAGATTACAGCGGTTAATTCCCGGATTGTATATGCGCTAACCTCGCGACAACGTGCTCGACTCTCGCCGTTTATTATTCTGGTTGAACGGATAGACCGGGTCAAGCTGTCGGGACTTCTTCGCTGATGGGACCTACTTTGAGGAGAGGTTTATTGCTGAAGAATGCTGTACAGCTTGTTCACGCGAGTTCACTAGACTTACGTCTACAAATTAGTGGGAAAATTTTCAAACTATTCGATTAAGCTTTGAATTGGATGACATGGTTACGGACAGTTGCGAAAAAAGCAAAAAACGTTTCTTCTGATCATTTATTGTAGTCACGTCAAAAAGAAAAATCAGAAGGAAACTTTGTACATACCAAAGACAAAAATAGAACTTTGTGCGGCAGCTTTGCGAACCTTGTGGATAGTCGAAGCTTCAGGACACGGGATTGGGAGTGTCAGTGAAATGTAGAGAAAGGCAGCGGGGATGATTCCTCCGGCATTAAACGAGCACCACAGTATAGGACTCTCGCCGACGTTCTTCCCGTATCCAATTTACGGTTCTAGGATTTGTTACCGAGTAAAAGTTTCAGAGCGAAACCGAAGACCCCGAATTTACTGTCGAACCCGAACCGGATTCGTCATCGGATTCCGCGATTAATTCGTGATAAGATCCTCGTTCGCTTTCGCGGTACGTTGGGAATACTGTGAGTGCAAAAAGTAAACGGTCAAAGAAGTCGGATGAACCCGAACGAGGTTGCAAAGGCGAGAGCGGGTCTGAGCGTGAACCGGACTGCTCTCGGGGCGACAGCGAGCATCGCGTTGCTCGCATTCCGTCGTTTTAATGACACCTTGCCATTTACGAGCATAGCTGGTCGGGATCTGGTTCCACTCAACCGGCCCCCTCCTTCGCCCCCTTCCTGGACTCGACCCCAACCACGGGAAACCTTTTTCGGATCCTCTCGTAGCAGTAATTCACCTTGACAGACCTACTCTTTTGCGCTTCTTTCTCGTTCCACTTCCTCTCCACTAGAATTTTTCCGCCACGGTTGCTCGCGCGGACATCGCTTCCGTGCTCTTACGCGACGCCTTTTGCAACTCGTTCTTGCTCTCGACTCCTTCTTTCTCTCCGTTTAAATTTTCCTCTCTCCCTGGGCGCGGTTCCGTGGGTCTTTCTAAATATTCCCGATGACCCGAAGTTCAGGCGAAGTGGGGCACATAATTGTAATTAGTGGAGCACGCCTCTCTCTCTCTCCTTCTCTTTCGTTCTACATAGTTTCCTTTCTCTCTGTATTCTGCGGCGGCGTCGGAATTAAAACAAGCGACGCGTGCGCTTCTACGGCCTCGCGGAATCTCATTTAAGTGATTAAATTGTACGCTCGTTTCTCGGGCCGGCGACACATCGGCTCGCGTTCGTTTCTCTGTTGATTAAAGGACACCCGTGTGTCCCCTTGCAACGAATTTTTTGATTCATTAGATAATTAAACGCGCGGACGGTCGCGTGGCCGGCGCGGCGCTGGTGCGCATTCTCTTGCCCCGTGAATACACATTCGCGCTGGACTCGTTAATATCCGATAAAATACGGGACGCCGGGTTCATAGGAGAATCCACGGGGAAACTGATAGGCGTCCAGCACGAAGAGAGAGGAAGAGGACAGAGAACGAGAACAGAGAGTTAGGTGTGTAGGTAAATTGGAAACGGGACGGGTAACGAATCGGTACGGTAAATAGTTCCCATTGCCTCGGTTGAAGGTTGTATATTGATAAAACCGTAAGCAGACATTCTCGCCGTAAATTGATGTCCATTCGAGTCCTGTGTGCATAGCGGATTGGCTCGTTGCGTGTTTTGCCACATACGGTGTGCACAGAGGTCACGTGGGCCGACACGAAGGTCAGGAACACTGGTCCTGGTTCCCGTCCCCGTCACCGAGCTGTGATGCGCCTGCGAATGCCGGAACCACGGTCCTCTTTCCCGGCTGACGGACCCACGGAGACACACTTCAGATTTATCTCCTTACGGTACCCGCTGCACTCTCGCCAACTGCACAAGTACCCCGAAGCATCCCGACGAAAATAACACTTCGACGAGGAATATTTACCGCCTAGTCCCTTGCACATTCCTGGCCAACCAATCATTTAAATTTCACAATTGAGTTCGGTTCGAAAAAGTACATTCCCAAAGAGTAGTCGAGTGTTGATTCTAATTTGTGGAATTTTTGTGGCGATTATTTCAACGATCAATTGCTGTGAACATGTTAATACTATTTTTGTCAGTATCCAGAGGGTTCATAAATCATGTTTAAAATTTGCAGTTACATTTAATTAAAAGTGCTTAATATAACAGTCTAGAAACGCATTCTTAAGATTGAAACAATTTTCACCGAGTGAAGAAAGTTTCATCGTAGAACGAACAAGTTGGAAACGCGAAGTTACTGTTCAAATAGAGAACATAATTGTTAATTAGAAGCAAAACTAAAATTCGATACTTCCGACCCAGGAATTACAGTCGTTTAAAAGTTGTCACATTTCCCGAAACCATTATTAACCGAACTAATGATTTGACCATCGTTTAATAATACGATAGCTTTCGCTTTTGTCATTATTCTACGCGGTCGGTTAATAACACAGACAATGGAACTACCCGCGCAAAAATACATATCGCGCGTGATACGCTGACGCAGGTACCAGGTAATATACTGTGGAATATATGAACAGCATCCATTGAATATCGATAAAGCTGCGAACCCCGAAATTTCGTCACAAATTGCTGCTTTGTGAGGTATAACAACGATCATCGTATTCTGCGAACGAGCATTGCAGCGATACGTCCCTACCATTTTTCTCAAAAATAATTCCGGAATTCTCCCGATTTTCAAATGCGATTCAACAAACAATCTGTTATCTATACTGCAATACTATAAAAAAATTATAACTTTTCTTGTTTGAAACGCGAAAACACTGCCATCTGCTACTCAGGAAATAACTCATTCGAAGAATGCTTATGATGAAGGAAGTGAATAATAACCAAGAAGGATGTCTGAAAAATCTGCTCCGAGAAAAATCTAAATTTCCGTGCAACCCAGACGATACGATTCTGACCGCGATTCGATTAGCAGAACCGGCGTGAGAACCAGTATGGGAGTCCGGGGCAGGAGCGTGCAAACAACCAGGACGGTCCCAAGCTACCGGTGCGAGGCAGCCGGCAGGCAGGCAGGGAGGTAGAGCGGGTAAGGAACGAAGGCTGTTGCGGTAATATCGCGGCGTCTCTTCCAGGCGAGATTATCAAAATGATACATTCCGGGTGCGCGCACACGTGAGCCACGCCGATACTGCGGGAGCACGTAATGCATAAGGCCCCGGGTAGCGTGGCGATTGGCGCTTGCGTCGCTTGCTTGCGTGTTCCTCGGCGTACGGCACCTACACGTGGAAAGGGTTACGTGTTTCGCGGCCGGAGACTACGGGGACGACGACGGACACCCGGTGTGGAGACGGGGAAGAGAGACGGAGAAGCTCTCTGCCGATCCTGGGTCCCGTCTCCGTCGAGGTCGTGCATTTACACAGGCGGGGTCATCCACAGTCTCTATGGTACCGTTACTCCGCACGAAGCATACATATTCTCAGCGCAGTTATCCCGGCAGCATCCTCTACTCTCCTCTCTCTTTCTTTCTCTCTTTTCACCTCCTGTTATCCTCGACTGTTGCATATTTTTGTGCACCGTGTAAACGCGCATGCAAACTCGCACGGCCGGGGGACCGGCAACGTTGGTCACGTACGTTTCTTCGTGTGTCCAGTGGCTCAGCCGGCTGGCATACATAAGTCAGAAACCGTGGCTCTGCTGTTGCCGCAGTTTCGCGCTGGTACTCCCATAACTAGCTCACCTCGATCCATGCGTACTCCCGCACGTTCTCCAAGACTAGCTCTCGTCCAGTCGCCGAGATCGCCGTCACTCTCCTGTTTATGGATGAGATCGATCGTTCCCGAGGACACGTCCCGCCATTTCTACCTCTTGACGAGGATATTATTCCACGAGCATCGTCGAGTCCACGCCACGGTAGAAGCATCGGTTTTATCAACAGTTGCCTGGACAACCAGCTTTGCCGCTACCGTATACTGATTAGAACGTGGCACCGATGATAATGTTGTCAGCCTCGCAAGCTACCGCTGGAAACGGCGGCGTTTCGACGCGACCATCGATCAACCGGTGAAAATCCTGCCCTCTTTTTTCTCGCCTGTTTGTTTTCGCTCGTCTTGTTTTTTCGACGCGGTGCACCAACATTGCAACGCGTTTCATGCAGTCACGCGAACCTGTCAGTTATACAAGGCTGTTTCTTCCGCGAACACCGGAATATCGAGTTCCCGTTGTCTCGTCTGGAAATTGAATCCCCGCCGGTGATCTCTTTTGGCGCAATTTATATTGGCTTCGTTGGAGTGGAAACACAGGACTCTGTGCTCCTGCTCGCTTGCTCGCGAGTCTTGGCTCTCCTGGCAAGTAAGTTTGTAATGAGATTTCGCGACTAGACCGGTCTCAACGTTGCGTTTCCACCTCGCTCCTCCCTTGTCTTTGGAACACTTAATTCGTCTGCGACGATACGGGGAGCAAGATCGACGATCAAGCTGCTCGCTTGGACGACGTCGACGACGACCCTGAAGAGGACGGTTTATTGCGCCCCGTGCGCTGCTTCGATCCACGGGAGAAAGGATCGAGTGTCGGCGGCAGAAGTATCATCGAAAATCGATTAAATCGGACCGCGCGCGCAGCTGGTATAAATACAACGCGTCGAGAACGGTATCGGTGTTTCATCCGTGCTTGTCAAACTCAGTGACGCGGTGCCGCGCGAAAACGGGTATTTGCTCGTCGGATTAACAATAATCCAGAAACTCGAGAGACTCTCGCTCGGGACGTCTTATTACCTGCAGCGTTGCACCGCCGGGAACACTCGGAGCGAGCGAACGCCCGACGAGAATGAATACGTATCTCTTTTCCGCCGAGCTGACACGGCACGGAACGGAACGGAACCGCCTGGACGATGTTATAAAACGATAACGAAACGGCCGGTGTATCTCGAGAGCCGGTCTCGGAATGGAACGCGTTGGCGTGATCCAGCTTGCCACTTGATATCGCAACGACGTCGGCCCGTCGGGCAAACAGGAATGATTTGCGGGAACGGGGCAACGGTCAGCGATACGCAAACTGGGAGGTTATTATCGCGGTACTGACAGTAGGCTTAAGACTTAATCGGCCGTTGCGATCGCGTGCTTCTAATTTCACGCTCGGTATCCTCCAGCCCCGGCTCCAACATCCGGCTAATCGAATCTTTGCAGCCCCCGTAATCATCGTTTGAACACCGAAACGTTTTGCACGCTTCGGACGTAATACAGGGTGTCCCAAAATAAGTGTAACTCCCGGAAATGGGAGTTTCCTTGGATCATTTGAAGCGACATTTTCCTTTACAAAAATGGCGTCCGCGGCTTTGTTTAGGAATTATTAACGAAAAACACGGACCAATCAGAGCGCGGCTACAGTGGACTGATTCTGGTTCGGCCAATAGCGACACCGCGTTAAGCGGGAGTCGGACTCCGTTCGCTATAGCCAGGCTCTGATTGGTCCGTGTTTTTCGATAATAACTCCTAAACAAAGCCGCGGACACCATTTTTGTAAAGGAAAATGTCGCTTCAAATGATCCAAGGAACCTCCCATTTCCGGGAGTTACACTTATTTTGGGACACCCTGTATACACTGACCCACATTAGTAGTTTCCCAGAAACTTTCCCTTTTCATCGTGACGTGCGGTTGCCTGACGATTTCAACGGTGCTCTCTCTCTTTCTCTCTCTCGCCCTATATTGGTTTTTTGTTCACATGTTTTTGTCCGATGTCTTTGCATTCGAACATTCTGAACACGGCCAACAACGGCTCACGCCATCCGCCGTTGCACCTTTGGTCCCCGATGGTACCGTTACCCGTCCCGCTATCGCGAAAAACCGTACGGCTCCCATCGAACAGCCGACAGGGCTGATCCATCGGCGATGGCAGATACCTCGTTTCTGCTGGTGAATTTATAAATGACATACTTTTATTCAGAGTTGAATATTCCGTTCCCAAAGTGCGTTACAAGTGTTTAATTTAATACGCCTTGTATAAACGCAAGAGGAGAGCAATGAAAACATTTTCCGTAACACAAAAATCCTGTTAATTTTCCGGTTGCATTAGCTACAAGAAAACCCGCGTCAAAAAGGTTTTCTTTCAAAATAATGGTCTATAAATCACTCGAAGCGAGTTTCATTAAAATCAGAAGGGTCCATTCGGGTAGCATCCCTTGTGAGCGGCGCTCTTGGGGACACGATGGATCGCCGCGCTCCATTACGCAGAGGCTGGGCTAACATCTCGGTACTCCATTGAGCGATAATAGGCTCAATTGCTCGAGATAATGACGCCAAGTATAATAGTATCGAAAAGTCGAGGGAGGGCGGGACGGTGAGGCGGGAGCACGACGTTTGTATAAGGTCGTCGAGCAATTGGTCCGAAAGTTGGCTTCAAGATCCGCGTTAATTTCGCAGCGCGTCATCCGTTCTCGGTGGAACGAGGGTCGGGAGAGGAGGTGCTTAGGAAATTAGGAGGAAACTTACGGCAGCTAAGCATCCATTTTCCAGCGGCGTCGGCGTCTGCGTTACTCAGACACGCTGAGAGAGCCCAGCCTGACGTCTCATCCGTCTTCCAATGCGCATACGTCCCGGCCAGAAATTACCATTACGATGGATGCCGCTTGGTCTCGAGCTTACGCTCCCCTGCAGCCGAGTTTTATGACAGTTGCTCGGTAATAATGGTCGTCGTACCGCGTCGTGGCGCGGCTCTTCTCGGTATGGCGTGGCGTGGTCACGAAATTACGTCTTAATGCTGGGACCGGCGTGAAGTGAACGGAAGAGGATGCAAAGGGTTGGCTTCAAGTGGCTCGAGAAAGGGAGAAGGTAGAGAGATCGATACGACTGGTACGGGGATGAGAACGAGTGTATGACACCAGCCTATTGTGCGCGATCGAATGACATTAGGGACATTAAACCCGCATCATGAATACTCCCAACCGCGGCTGGCATCGCACTCGAGATATTCTCGTCTAGCTACGGCCTGTCCTCCGGCCTCGTATTAATTAGACGTTGTCTCGGCAGAGACGTCGGCCCAGGGTCCTCGACTGCGCGAGTTCGCACGTACTCTCTCATTCATTACGTAAACGCGTTCTTCATTCACTTCGTCCGGCCACTTTTCCCAAGAATTGAACGGCGGATAAGATCCTATCCCGTTTCGCCTCGGCGCATCGGGGGAAGGGAACGGAAGCTTATCCGAGGGGGTTGCGCAAAACGGTAGAGCCAACCGACGACGATGCCGGGGACACCCCGGAAAATTCTTTTGCTCTGAAATTATATCGTGCGTCGTTATGTGCGCCACCGGAATTCCAGCGAGGTCGTTGTCGTCGCTGCGAACATCCGGAGCATGCGAGCAACGATGATACGGCCCGGTGACATTAGCATGGAGACAGCGTGATGGTCTCGCGCAGCCACCCTACAGGTATGCGGTGGTTTTCGCGCTTTCCTACGGGCTACGTGCCGTCGCTACACCCGGTAGTCGCGGCCAATTACGGAATGTCTCGGTAGGTTGTTTTGTAGGCCGTTCTGTATTACCCTATTACGCTACTACCTCTTGGCATTTCCAGGGAGAGCCAGATGGCTCGCGTGGGCCCAGGGATAATTTCGCGAACCGCTCTCCTTTCGCGTTCTCGCGTCATCCTCTCCCTTTTCTTTCTGTTCGTTTTCGTTTCGCCTTCGTCTCTCTCCTCTATCAGCCTCGTCTTCGTTACCTCAGGCTACTCTGTTTGGCGTACATTTTTTTCTCTCTCACTCTTTTATCGCGTTTTCGCACCTTCTCCAGCGCGCGACGCAAATCCCGTGATCTCTCTCGTCCAGTGTGAAAATACAAACGACAGGTCTCGTTACAGTTGAATTGTGCCTGTATTTATTTTGTCCCTCGTTCCGGCACGATCCACCGTACCGAGCCGGGCGCGGTGCTACGCGTTTTAACGAGTCTGGAAGTGGCTCTCGTGTCCCGTTTAGCATTACCGAATGATAAACAGAGAACGAAAAGGAAGTCTCGACGGCGCGGGCGGCAGTCGCGGGAGGGAATTCTATAGTTTCTCCGGCTCGAGTTTTACGTTTTTGTTTTCCCGATAGAAAATGGGATCGGCGTCGCGGCCAAACGTAAAGGGGGAAAGGGAACCGCCGCCGCGCTGGATAGATAGGTTTGAGTATCAGTCCTTGAGTAATTTTCCGGCTGGAAAGTTTTCTCATTTACAGAGAGCCCTAATTTGATCCGCGAACATTTCACCGACGCACGAACCCGTGGCGATATCGTTGAAGCCCGGCGCGGCGTGTCGATAAACGTTTCTATCCGCGAATCCCTGACGTTAAATACAAGCTCGTGGCCGCGGGCCACGCGTTTGTTCGCGATATCGAGATACGTGTTTGTGAACCGAGAAAGAGGTATGTATTGCGAGATATCGGGAACAGTTCTTTCCCATAAGAGACAAGAATGATCGAAACTGTTGGCGAAGTGGAATTCTGGTTTGAACGACTGACGTGAGACGATCTGTCGACGATATCGAGATCAATACACCGTGATCGTTAGACTGCGGATTTTTATGCAAAATAAAACACGACTATATTAATTGAAAGCCACAGGAGCTACACAGAGACATATTCCTCTCCTGAATCATTGCATGAACTCTAAATTAACCTGTTAGACGTGGTCAAAGAATAATGTCACCAACGCGTTCAACGTCTTAACAACACGACAGAAAATAGCCGCTTTGTTTCAGGATTGGGATGGGAGAGATTTGTATCCGAGTTTGCGTCAGATTGAAAGTTTAGCGATTTCGCGAGAGTTTTCGTTGCGATCGTGACAGGATGTTGCTCGGCGTAAGGATTTCGACGTTTCCACGCGATTATCCGCCGCGATGAACATTAGTTGGTGTAATACACGTCCCAGGAACGGCATAGCTAATTTAGCCCACGTTCGCGCGTAGGTGGGTATGCAATATTAGGAACGTGGATAGAGCTGTGTGCATATACGTGTGCGCGAGAATTGTTGGGAAAGTACGACATGGGAGATGCGGGGTTGGGCGAGTAGAATAGGAGCGGGACTCGAACATGTTTGATATTAACTTCGTTTAGCCACACAGTCGAACAATTTTGTCAGTTTTCCGCGCACAGTGTAAGCAAGTATCGCGGGAAATGATGCATTAATTAGCCGTCGACTATTACGCCGGAAATTATTCTCGAGTACGTAATTTTCGACAAACTTTTTTGCAGCAATCCACGCGTGAGCGCTCTCGCGTGTGCAACTACCATCGACAACCGGCTTCTCTCTGCGATATTAAAAACTGTTTTACATGGTCGAGAGGGTAGGAACGTCATTAAAATTAATAATCAGTCCGAAACGCGAATTTCATCCGCTCGCTCGTAAAATTGTAAATTTTTCTAACGAACTTGTTTATTTTCTCTGTTACAGGTAAGCATCCCGTTACGTTTCCCGATTTCCCGAACGAACATAAATGGCAGCGGTACGTACCCACCGTTGGCGAATATTTCAGCGCTGCTTGTTGCCGATTTTTCCCGGTGATACATTTTAATTCGAACATGTGAGAACAGGTGAGAACACGTTTCGAATATCTCGGAACTGTTAAATGTTTCCGATACCGATCCTATTCCCTAATCCTATTCCCGAGTAATTATTAAATGGAATAATACGACGGAACAGTTGGTGACTTCAATTACAGGCTCAATGGGAGCCTAAATGGATTCACGATTCTAGTTTTCACGGGACATTGACGCGAGGTATCACGGTGGTGGCGACCGATCGGGCTCCGGGAAGAGACGGTGTCGTTTTACGTTTTAAATGATACCTTCTTCCGGTCGCGAAAAATATAGCAGCCTTTCTCAAGGCATTTATAATCCGGCGCCCGGCACAGAAATACCGTTTTATGCCATGAAAAACGATGCGACGTCCGGGTTAACCAATTTCATCCTCGGAGATCTAATTTCCTGCCGTCAAGATGCGTTACGCTGGGACACCCGTGTTCCTCTTTATAATACGGCTCGTTTCCCCGTTGTAAACGCGTCAGCCGGAATTGCGTCCTCGTTGTAAATCTCGCTGCATTCTTGCACCGACCTGGCCTCGGTGTTGCAGCCCGCGTACACACCGCGCAGCCGAGCAATTTAAAGCGCGATTACCCACCCGGGTTCTCGTTCCTGAGAAACTGCACGTGAATATTTTCATCCCTTATTCGGAGACCTTCATCGGAACGAATGGCACTGCACGCCGATTCATGGACTCGGCCTCCAAAGTTCATCGCTAAAACGGTTACGAAAAATTCTTTCCTAATCTTTATAGACAATTCAGAAACACCTGAATTTGAACATCCTTCAATATTTCTAGACCGCGGATTTTATGCATTTACATTACAAATGAGTATGTATAATTTGAACTAGATTAAAAGAATTTAACAGCTTCAACTTTTAAATAATAATTTGTAATCGTGTCAATTTCTATTGCACAAATATTCTATAGGAAAAATGCGCCGAAATCTGTTGAACACGTATGAAAAGCAATCAAACGTTTCGGATTCATGTGAAGAGCAATCTCAATACAGCCGAAAAATTTAATTCTCCACGTAACGTAACGAGACAACGGGATTTCATAATGTACGACGATGGTAGCTTAATTAGACTTCTAATGTTTCACTCTAATTACATATGTATATGAAGTGAAAGTTTCATTGTGGAGTTTAACATCGAATAATCATTTTACGGTTAATTATTCCTGTGCAGGAGAAATTTAATGATTACAATCCATGAGAATATCAATCCAACACGGTGTGCTTTACGATACGTGTTTCAATCTGAGGGAATTAACATTTATTTGATCACGCAGAGTTGTTTCGCTGATGAATATACCTTAAATTCTTCTCACCTGGAACAGACTGAAAATGCTTCGTAGAACCTTGGGACTCGCTCGCGTGAGAGCCAGAAAAAGTTGAATCATCGCTGCCTTCTTTGAAAGTGACAGAGGTTCTGCGCTGTTATAGAACAGAACAGCTTGCATCGCAAGAGAATCCGTCATCATCAAAATGGTTGCACCGTCCCGTTCAATGCGTGTCACTGTCACACGGGCGACTCCTACGCGTTTCCATTGTGGCTGGCGCGATGTCATTAAGCAAATGAGAAGAAAGTGGCGCGTATTAGTACTAGTTTGGGGCGTGGCGAGTAAGTTTTGCGTGGTCGGGATCGATGTCGTGGCGCGTAAACGCGCGGGTAGAGGCGGGCCTCGATCGAGCTCTAGTTCTCGAAATTATTTTCCATGATTTTTTTCCTTGTTACCTTGTGTCCAAATTTTTCTCTCCTTTCCACCGGCGCGGCGGCGCTTGCAAGCAATTTCGTTGGTGTGCATGGTGCATTCGGGTGCAGCAACGACCACGCCCCTAGCCCGCACGATCTGCTCCGATCGCTCGGAGCGGGCGAAACGCTATTTGCACATGCAGCGCTAACGCGGATAATCGCACGCTGGGACGCGCATGCTAATCGCGCGCGCGAGTTTGCACCGGCCGGCGATTATTCCCGATGCCCTCTCTCGCAAGCGCGAACGCTGTTGGTCGCCTTCGGGACCTTCTCAAAGGAACGACGCCGATTACAATTAATGGACCCGTAATGGCATGTTAACGGCACTGAGCGCTGCTGGGACGTTACGGCTGATCCGAAGCATTAGCCCCGACTCCTCGATCCATCCTAAATCACGGGCTTCATTAATATTAGAAAACTCCCAGGCTTCTCGCCACGCTGAATTACACTGACGCGTCGCCTCGCATCGCCGACTCGTAATTTTCATTGCCGCGCATAAACGTTTCGCGAAATCAACGTGGTAATGATCCCGGGAACGGGATTCGAACGAGCGCCGGATCACTATTAAAAGAAGTACTATTTTACGATCGTTGGTTATTTCATGAAAGAGATAAAATACACGTTCGTAGAAACGAAGAAGTAATACGGATAATTCGAAAACGAATTTTCTTATAACCACTTAATAATGCACTCGGTAACTGATTTCTGCAATTTCCATAATACAACTAGAACGGTTCTTTGGTTATTTCGTTGGGAACGAAATATTCCTCCGCTAGCATGCTACTCTCCGTTCTCTATCGGATGAAGCGACGGATGGATTAAAAAGGAACGGACGCGTGGGAGTGTTTCGAACCAATCTTCTCTGTCGCAGGGATGAAATATGGAGGTCGATGGAGCCGCATCGGAATCAGATCCCGGTGCCGTTCCGCTTTGCGAGATCGACGAGACAATGCGGGGGTGGCGCCCCGAGGCTCCCCATCCAAACACATACGATTAATTGGAGCGCGTAAACGCGCCGCACCACGAACACCGCTTCGCGCTCTTCCTCTCTTTTTATTCCCTTCTCTCCCTTTTCCTCTCTCTCTCCCTCTGAATTTAACTTACTGCTTAACATCATGCTACTCGAGATAATGACCGTTTCACTTGCGGCAGTTCCGCCTTACTTTGTGTTGTTGTGTCGGTTCGACGTTGAGAACCGCTGCCGCGGTGCACCATGCCGGCTCCTCGAAAATTGGGTCACGAATTCGCGGATCTCGCCGAGAGCGTTTAAGAAGCGACGGAGGTTAAAATGCGTCCTGAATCAGGGAAACGCTGTTTCGCGAAAAGTTGTTCACGCGCGTTCTTTTGGGCCGCGCTTTCGAGTTCGGCGAAGAAAGAGAGAGAGAGAGAGGCAGCTAAGCCCGGCGTGAATTCCGGCTAACGAAAGCGTACGCGTGCTTTTTAATTATTAAGCTACAAGTCGGATGCTAGAAGCGGCAGCTGAAAGTGCAGAGACATCGAAACGTGCAGAAAAACTGGTTTCCGCAAACCTCGGGGAAAAGGGGAGAGACGACGCTGAAGAGAAGCCCCGCGAGAATAACGAGCGTCCGTCAAACCGAGACACGCCGCTGGAACAAGATAAATTCCCGCCGGTCTCCTTAAATTCAATGTAACACTTACCTGCATCCCGCGGCATAATGGCTGCTCCAATTACGCGAATTCCGCGTTACTTTACGCCTCTGTGACGACGCGCCGGTGTTAATGTGCCGTTAATACGCGGCAAGACTAAGCGCCCAAGCTCGTACGGACCTTATTCTGCTCTGCAGACACTCGCCCCCTTTAAGAATGGCTTGGAACTCGGGTGTATCGTCGTCATGGTCGGCGCAAAAGCCGCCTTTCCACCCGCCCGGTTGCTCCGCTCCTTGCTGCGAAGAAAACTGCGCTCTCCTCTAATTGTTTTAATGACTCCGCTTTCGTGCGGACGTTCCGCGCTCTATTCTCTACCGCGGTTCTCTTTTTTCGCTCTCAGCTCCTCTCCCTCTCTGTCTTTCTCTTCTCATCTACTTGCTTCCCTTCTTCCACTTATTCCAACGCGCCACCTTTCATCAACGTCCCCACGCTCTTCTTCTTCTTCTGCCTCGTCTTCGTCTTTCTCTGCTCCTCTCAGCCTCTCCTCTCCTCTCTCGACCCACTTCAATGTAGTTAGAACGCTAGCCCGGAGACCTCACTGCGCAAACCTCCCGCTGTAGCTTTCTGCCAAGTGCTCTTTTGCGGTCGGTCGATTGCTCGGCCCTCTCGACGACCATCGGTGTGTACGTCCACGGTATTTCTTCTGGTCGGATTTCCCGGACGCGAATCGTTCCACTCGTTTCAACAACGTCTTAATTAGGATTTCATTAACCGGCCACGGTCAACCGAGCCGCTCTCTTCTCTTGCCTCGCCTCGCTCCGGCATGGCGTGTCGTTCTTCGGCTTCTTTTAATCTTTCATGCTCACTCGAGCCTGACTCCGCGCTGCGCTGGTTTTTCCCGTACCGCGAACCGTCGAGTCATCGAGCATTTTTACGCGACATGTCCGCTTCATGGGAACGAATTGGTCCCGATACGGGTTTTTGCGGTGACGAATTCAATGCCCCGAGATTGTTAGGGTGGATGGCTTCATTAGACGCCGATGAGTGCAACGATCGTCGGTTCTTTGTACGATTCGGCGAAGTTTAGGCGAATGTGATTCTCCGATTCGCTATCGGCTTATCAAAGATTTAAAGAACCTGGACTTGTGAAGTGGCTCTTGAATCGTTGCTTGTACACCGATCAGCAAAGACATGTTAAAATGCTTTCCTGAAAATTTAGCGTTACCTTGGAATTTTAAGTCAAATGTTAATCGTTTTTCATTCTACTCGTAAAGAAGGTCGAAAGTGTTAGAGAAAGTGTTCTTTCGATAAAAGACGATGGTTCGGGACGGCTTTGGACATATTACGGATGAAGATTTACATACTTCTCCAACCTTGGTGCTCAGAAAATCCACGAGCAGTTTTTCGCACCATGAGCATCCGTAATTTATCGTCACTAATTTAATCCCGTTCAAAGTACTGCGCGAACGCCGATTGTCCAAGCAAACGGTCTCTCTGGGACGCCGTTTAAATCCTGTTACCCGGCGATAATTCAGGTAAGACGGTTCCCTCGCGCACGTTCGACGTCCGTGTGGAACGGGATTCCTTGTGCGGAGGGCCGCGTCTTTCATAGAGCTCGCCGAATTCGTCGGTCCGATCTGACGGAGAAGTTGTCGATCGTCGAAGAATTCCTGGGCGGCGGAAGTTTCCCTCGTAACTTGGGGCGCACTCGGCTGAAGTTGTCGCTTTGAAAAGCGAAGCGGAACGCGCGCGGGATCGATAGACTTTCCCGTGCAATAATTCAGCGCATCTCCGCAAAACTAATGCAGGCGACGGGATGGTGGGGGCGAGCCTTCGAGCGGATAAATCGAGGAGCCGGTTGCCGGTTTCCAACGCGCTTCCTGGCCTACCTCCCGGTCCCACACGGCACAAAAAGCTGAGCCATCGACGCGAGGTTACCTTCGGGATCGCCTATTATATCCACATAATCCTCGCTGGGCTGCCTGCTCAGTCTCCGACTCTCTTGTAAGGGGGAGGACGAGGAACGGAGAAAGAAACAGAAAGAGGGAGAGAGAGAGAGAGACCGAGTTGCCAGCACCACCGATCCACCTTTTCTCCGTGGTGTCGCGTCGAAACACACAGATGCGCTTTCCCTAAGCTGGGTCCAGAATCTTTTTCTCCACGCCGCAGCGCAGTTCCCACTTTTGGTCTCGCCACGGAAGGAGAGAGGATTAGGGTTCGTCGTCCACGGTGTCGAAACTAAGCCCCCGGCCATGATATGGGATTATATACACGGTTGAAATATCGCGCGACCAGCCACCGGCGGTGTATCCATTTCAACCGTTCTGTGTTCTCGGATCTGCCTCACGTTTCTGCTTTATGTAGCCCCCCTCGCGTACCTCCTCCCTTTCGTTCTCTCTCGGCCACCGTTTTTCCCGGGGTACGGCGTTCATGATGCTTCGCCACGGAAATATAGGTTCTTCGCTGATACGTGAATGCCCGACGTAAAAGTCTGCCGATCCTGTTGGTCACGGCAGCCCCGCGGCGCGTATCCGCCTCCATGAGAATTTAGTATTCCTGGGAAACCGATAGGTTCGAACCCGGTGTCAGAAAAATCGAAGAGTAACAGAAGCCTGGTACACGGAATCTGCGTAGCCGACGATCATTATCAACCTGATGTACGTACATTATAGGGTAAGCGTACCTTATTTCAGTCCCCAACGCAATAGTTAGCCTTCTTGAAAATAAACGACAATGGTCTGGCCATTGTTTACTTCTAACTTACTACAAAAAATTGATTATTTTATTCTTCCATCGCTATGATGTTTTATCGTTGCGTCAATTTCACACCAACGCACAACTGGAGTTAGAAAAACAAGGGTCGGCTGAGGGATAAAATAAATAAATAACTAAGATCGGAGGTTGCAGCCGCCTTGTTTGCCAAAGCAGACCGCAAGTATCTACTTCTCCAACACTTGGCGCGACCTATTCTAATTAAAACAAGAATCGATACCCGTGGTACCCCTCCGATAAAATGCCACCGATTCCAGGGAATCAACCTTGAAGCTGTCGAGAGGTACAAAGAGCGTCGCGGTTACGTCGTCCAGCCGGCGATCCCTATCGATCGGTGGTTGGAAAAAAGAACCCACTGTTGGAAGAGCGTCAAATATTATCATATGGGTCGATTGGCGGTCAAAGAGGGAGGAGGACCGGATCAAAGACAACCCGCCTCGACTCTCCCCACTGTCGGCTCCTATTTTCCGGTGCGCATTTCGCAGTTCCGTAGCGAGGTAAGCGAGAGCGGGTCGCGTGTGTTCAATATCAACATTGCATTGTGCGAACGCATCGAGGCCCTCCTCCCTCTCGCATGCATATGCACAGGCATTCGACCCCCAGATACATGTTTACAAAGGAGTGGCGGAGAACGGGCGTCTTCCAGACAGCGTTGGTATTGTGTTGGCTGGCGCTGCCGGCTTATACTTATGTAATGCGAGCCCTTCACCAATACACCGTACAGCCTCGAGGCCCATTCTACAGCGGCGCTTAAACAGCCCACAACCCGGAGAGACCCAGCTGCCATTGAACAACGTGTGGCTTGATACCAACAACACGCGTGGCCTGACGGGAAACCACTGCCATGCCGCCTGCGTAGGTTCTCATCGTCCCGTCCAAGCGATCCAGTTCTGGACAGATAGCCTGGGATCAGGGCTGCTATCTGGCCCCATCGAAGCGTCAGGCTGATCTAAACGTTCAATCATTCCCGCATTCTAACTCTTTCGACGACTGTGAGGTCTGGTCTGAACGTATCCGCTCTTTGTGTATATCTTCGTTCCTCTACACCTTAGCTAAAGTGTGTTTATCATATTTCATTTCCAAACGACACGCATCACATCGTCATCGCCGAGTCACAAGTTTTAAGTAATCTACGTCTGAAACAGATCTGCTACGTGTTTATGTACATCAAGATTCGAAGAAGGGTTCATCGTAGCTACACTGAACCACTCTGTTCCACGAAGCGTCTTCGAGGATCTCCGCCTGATCCAGATAATTGGGGCCCGCCTGATGGCTGGATCTTGTTTCGTAACTGCGAGAACTTTCGAAAAACTTGAGAACGTTGATCCACGGGATTATGAGGGTTGTATCTCGCGGCGATGTTTAGCAGAAAATTTGGTACGTTGCAAGATTGAAAAAGTTCCTCCAAGATCATCAGATATCGGGATTAAGCCAGTGGAATAAGTTCGTAATATCCTGTGTCGATTAAGGATTGAAGTTTCTGTGGAAGCGGAGCTTGTTGCCGAATGGCGATTCGGGAGTGAATCGTTTCCGACGATTAATAATGTATAAAGCGGAATGAATTCCGATTCGGTTAATTAGGGAACTGCACGATCCTGGTATGAATATCTTCGTGCGTTGTTTGTCCTACGAAAAGTTTCCCTCGGTAATAGAGGCGGACAAGCGTAAGGGGTAGCGCGGGGATGACATTTTTGTAGTAGTTCGCAAAACGGCCGCAATTACGCCGCCTACGGAGGTTCGTTAACGACCGCTGGTGTTTGCATTGCTAAGAGTCACTTAAAACTAGCCGGTGTTCGTGAAATTTTGAAATTATCAGGACCCCGAGTTTTCCCGTGACCGAAGCAAATTTATGTTAATCCCCCGGTAAAAGTTTTTTCAAGTCGTAAAACTTTATGTTCCCTCCACCGGTTCAACCCGTGTACCGACGAATTTAACCATTTACTCTCTCCAGCACGTTGGCTCTCGAGTAGATGAGACAATTCGATTCGAAAATATGCGACAAACAATTGAAAAAGTGAACAAGAAAGAAGAAGGAAGAAGAGAGGAGATGTAGTCGCAACGAGAGAAAGCCGAACAAGATATTCGAACGAATTTCTGTGATTCGTCCCGCCCTCTAAGGCATAAAAACTTAAGCGCTCTCTTTTAAATTGCAAGCGGCGCCTTTTGTTCCCTTTTCCCGGGCGTTTCCCTCCCCCTTACATTTTCCAAAGCCTGGAAAATCACGAATGGGCCAGGGGCGAGGCGGCGACCCTCGCTCTGAAACTCGGAATAATATTTCCGCCCGGGCCATTCAGATTTTAATCAAGTCCGACTGTCAGTGCCGGCGAAGGAAACTTATGCCTGTTGCAACCAAGATGGCCACGGGGAAGGGGGATGGAACTCGCTATCGGGGAATTCATTTACCGAACTTTTTAATTCGATAGAAGATGGCGCGCGCGCGAGCATGTCCGCGCAGAACTTTCCACGAAATAAAACACGCGTCGTCGATCTATCTTGTCTGCGAATATCGCTGGAACTCGATTAAAACGGGTCGGCGAGCTCGTTCCGTATTTCGCAAATCCTTAATCAATCAACTGGATATTGACAACATTATGTTTCGGTCATCGCACCGTTAAAATTTTTTATCGTCCAGTGATTTTCTTTCTGGAAATGGTGTTTTGATTATGGTTTACAATAAGACAAGAACATAGCGTGCGATAGTTATCGTGAATATGCACAATTTCTCGCGAGTCTATTGGAAACATTTGCGAATCAGGTATCCGCAGGCTTTCAAGTGATGCGAACCTAGGATGCTGAAATTAGGAAATAAGATTTGAGTTGAATATCAATGCTGACAAAATTCATTCAATTACGCGGCATTCCCAGGGCGAGCGTAGCGACAGAAAGAACGACACGGCTAATTAAGTTTGCGGGTTGAAGCAGCCTCGCGATGGACGAGCGCAAATATTTTCAGTTCACGCTTATTAAACACAATTAACGTAATTTCGCGATGTCAACGAAGGAGAGCAACTTCATCTTGACCAGCAACAGGTCGGCGAAAAATGCGCGTGGAGGAGGCGTGACCGGATAACGCGACACTAAAGCATAATAATGCGGGACATGGAGGGAAGTTACGATAGAAAAAAGGGTGCAAAGGGTGCCGATCGTTGTAGGGTTGATATCGTTTCGAACGGGGAATTGATAAGGAGCGAATTTAATCGTCAGTGCGGACGGACAGGCGTGTTCCCGGCCGTTTCGGTATCGCGATTGCGGCGCGTTATGCTCTCGAGGTCTCGCGCTGCTTTAATTACTCGCGCGTATTTTCAGTAACGGGGGCTAATTCGAAATAACAATTTACCTATCGTCCGGAGCGCGCAAAGAGCGGAGATGGTTCCCTCTGCATCGTATTATGCAGTTACGTTTCTTCTCATTTTCTCGCCGGCAGTTTCGCCCAACCCTTAACTATTCGACTTCGCGTCGCGACCGGTAATTTGGTTTTTATCGCGAGTCTACCATCGAGAAAAGTTTTCGTTGCTGGCTGGCTGGATGGTTGGCTGGCTGGCTGGTTAGCTGACTGGCTAGTCCGTGTTCATGAATTTTATTAAGATCCACGATAAAACGGCGTGCGTCCGCATTACCCGCGGATACGTCGCTCGTCTACGAGCTGACGTATTCCCCGCGATTCTTGACACAATTCGCGAACGCCAATGTTTTTCCAGAACCGTCGACTCTTCCTCTCTCTCTTCCTCTCCGATTATCGTCTCCCATATTCTCTTGCTTCGGTACGAACGTGCACGACCGAGCCGCTTCGCTCCTTTTAATTCTACCGGGCGGATTAAATCGAATAAATCCCTGACGTTAGTCCGGATTTCAGCCGGAGCCGCTTTATTACGAGATTTCGCGGAATATATCGCAGCCGACAAAGTGGCGTGCTTGTTTTTTGCTTGGAAAATATCGCCACGGCGCTCCTCCGGTCCAATTACCGACGCGATTTTAACCGGCACTTGAATTTACGCGCCACGTTGCTCCTCGCTGCTTCCGCTCGATCTTCCTTCCCGCCGCCGCCGACATTCATTACAGCGCATCCGTGCATTCGACTGCATCCGTTTCTCGCGTTTTATACTTTGCCTATTAAAATAGCGAGAAAGTTGCGCCCGCTTGCGCTTGCAAAGCTAATGAGTAAGCTGCGAATTTTATGCATTTACGTCGATCGCGATTGTCTGAAACTCGACGCTGATAAGATCTTTAACGCAATAGGATATAATATTTTATTTAGACCCAGCGAAACAACCGATAGAAGATCCGAATGTTTACGACACCCAATAACCGTAAATTATTCCGAGTACATTCATTTTTGCGCACCCATCCGTAATCTACTAATGAGACGATCAGGGAAGCAATATGGTTCTTATTTATCCAGTATCGTACAGGCGAAACCGGCGAAGAGGATTAGAAATTAATTTAATCCATTTTTTAAATTGAGTTGTTAAAAGAAACGTCGATTAAGAAGCGGAAAAATAGTACGAGTCGTTCGTCCGTTTTATTAAAGAAATACGTGCCTCGATTCCCGCACTGAATATCGGATACGAGTAACTCGATCCCATGAGACAGATAATACGAATTACAAATACATAATCGTACCAGTCCGTTCTTAATTAATAAAAACACATTCCAGAGATTAATTTCGCCCGCTGTATTTGACTATAATCTACGTGCCTGTCTATCGGTCAGTTATTTCGCGTTATCCATTGGCGCTCGACGTCTCGAAACACGGTCGGGTCTCGCGAATTCCCAGTGCAATTCCTCATTCTTCAAGCCAATCAGCACGTCCTTCTAAGCCGGGTCTGTGCGAAAATATGGTTTCCTAATCGCTATAATTCCCACAATCGCCGGCTGAAGCAATAACGCTCGAATAATTACTAACAACGCTACGCGTAATTGGCCGCGATAGCGTTCGCGGGAAAGGGGCGGAGAAGAGAGGCGAGGAGAGAGGCCGACAGAAGACAGAGAGAATAGAATTAACTAAAATTAACGTGGGGTTGCGAGGCGGGCGCAAGAAACGATTGCAGAGCGGAGCGAAGCGGCGCTCTCAAACGCAGCGAACAATCGCTATATTTATCGCGCGTTGCACGTTACAAAACGCGCTAATGATCGCATTAAGGCGTCCGTTTCTACGAACGAGCGTAACATTCCCCACGATCTAGTTCCTTCGCGGCTCGGCCTCGATTTTTGCCGCTGTTCTACGCGCGACTCGTTCCCCCGAGCTTTTTTTCCACCGCGCAATTCCGCGTTGCTGCCGTGGAATGCGCATGGCGTATTGAGACTCGTGGGAAAAAACTCATTGAAAAGGTGAAACCAACCTATTCCCGAAGCGTTACTTTCGAGAATATCTCTTCGTTGCAAAACATTTTTGGTGTAAATTCTGAACAAGTTCTTCGAGGAAATGGCAAATATTGACAAAAGGCTGATGACCTACGTCTTCACATATGTTGTCAAAGTCAACGTTCCCAACAACTTTTCCGTATATAGGTACACATTATCCTACGACAAGCTGTCACTGAACGATAATTAAAATGCACAGAATCGAATTAAAATGTAGAATCGATTGTGACATTTGTATTTAAATCAAAGTTAAGTAGAAGATTAAGTTGCATTAAATAAAAGTTACATTCCACGCTTCAGCTCGAGCCACGATTTTTGACATACCCTGTACAAGCCGCAGGAACGATAATTAATAATACGTGCCGGGAATACACAACGATGTACCTGAAATTCCAGCGCGGCCGTTTCAAGGTGAATGTCTCTTCGAACCGCCTGAATGCAGGAAGAATAAGTCGGGGAGAAAAACGGCTAGCGTATGAGAGAGCGAGAGAGGGAGAGTTGAGCGGCGGATGACAAAACGGAGTGAAAGGGAAAGAGTGAGTAGAAGAACGGAAGAGAGTGAGAGAGGGGGTGATGCGTAGAGGGAGGTATTACAGGCGGGACGCGCATCGTATTTGCAGATTTATAACCAGTCGACCGAGCAAAAGGTGTCGCCTGGGAATGAGTAATGATATATTTGCCCGCATGCGAGGCGTTTCGAGATCGTTGGATACGCCGCGAGCGTTCTTGCGATCCCGAAAACGTGAGCGAGGGAGTGGCAACCCACGGTAGTTTGTCGGAGAACAACGTCGTATCTTCGATCGTCGCCTTGTAGCTTGGCTCGCGATTAAATACAATATATCCGCGGAAGGTGAGACAACGCGTCTCCTCCCAGCAGCGTAGAGAACACTTTTGGTACCTGCGCTCCTTACTCGTCCCCACGATCCTGTGATTCAACTGTATGTGCGCGCGTTGGTCCTTTGACCGGGTCCTTTGAATCCCGTTCAAGCAGTAATCATTCGAGTGATTGAACGTTCCGTCATTGAATCGCATTTAAATCTCAGTTTGCGGAGCCGTCGAACGGTACACAGCTGCGCGGTGATATTTAATCAGCAAATGAGTTCTTTTCTATCAGGGGCCGAGACGTAGATTAAAAGAGCGCCGAGCGAATTGTAACTCAGAACAGGACAGAGAGAGAGAGAGATAAAAAAAGAAAGGACAAAAGTAATACGCGCGCGGAGAGTGTCGCCGAGACGTTGTCGTTTTGGAATGAATAACGATAACGCTTCCTCGAGACCCGGTGTCTCTATTAAAATTGCAAAAGTCCTTCGCCAGGTAGCCCGGGGACCGTGTCACGAATTTTACCCGCGCACGGTTCTAGCCTCGACTCTCTCCGTTCCTTTGAGCGCGCAAACTACGAGACGTCTTTTACGGAATATTAACGCGACTCCTCCACGGTGACCTAGGAGTGTCGACCTTTCACCTGGTGCTCCAGTCTACGGGAACCTTTGAACGGTGCGAAAATCGAGCGAACTCGGACGCGAGCGTCTCGGGTTCGGAGAGGGGGAGGAGTAGGGCGGTTGATGGACAGGAGGAAGGAAGGAAGAGGAGCCGAGGCACACGATATACAAATAATCCCGGTCGGCGCCGAAACAGGGGAAAAACCGGAGTGCTTCATTTTACTAACAAAAACTTGGCGAAGTAGCGGAGGAAGGAAAGTTTTTCCGCCGGCCGGATCTGCTTTGTATCATCCGGCGTGCTGCGAGGGAACGTCTCGCCGCGCCGGCCAGCAGGCGGAGAGATGAACGAAGAAGGAAGATGGAAAGAGAGAGAGGGAGAGTGCGAGGAAGAAAGGGACGTGGGGAAGAGCGAGAGTAAATTGCGCCGCGATAAATTCACGACTTTAACGAGAATTAAATTTTTATCTTTCCGCGATTGCACCGCTTCAATGCGCCAGAAAGAAAAGCGCACCGATGTAAATTACGTTTCTTGCGGGACGGCGCAGCGTCTCATCGCACAAACGGTCGCGCGTCGCCGCCTGAACACCCTTTGGATTCGCTTCCAACAGCGGGTAGGTGGGGAGGGTATGCGACGCAGACGTACCGTATTCGGCTTTACGTTTCGCCGTGTAACGTCGACTCGATCCGCGATCCACTTGCCGCGCGAATTATTCAGCAGCATATGCCCCTGGAGACGTTTTCGACGAAAAGAAACTACCTCGGACACGCCGGCAGATGTCTGGGCGCACGGTCGAACGATTTCCCGGCAAATAACATGAAAACCAGGGCCCGAAAACCGGGCAAATACGGGCCGGAGAGCGGACAAAAGGGAGACAATTTTGCTAACGCTGAGCGTGAAAGGTCCCGGGTAAATACGTCGGATTGTTCCCTCATCAAACCGCATGAATAAATAATAATGCGCCCCGTGGGGGATTCTACCTACGCGGCGACCTTTCCTGCTGCCTCGTTGGCCCTCGACGAAAAGGAACATATAAATATTTCTATTAAAAGCTCCTTAAAACGATCCTACGGTCTCATTCAACTGCGCCAGGTTATCCGTGCGTCTCTTTAAACGATCCATCGCGTCCAGAAAGAGAGAAAGAGAGAGAAAAGAGAGAGGCTCTCAACCCTGCGGCCCATTACCTGACTGGATTCCGGCATTTGCCATGGGTTCCATGTAACGGCAACACCAACAACAACATGAACCGGCTCACCGGCACCGTCATAGTTAAATGCCCTGCGGTTATTCCGCTGGTCGAGCGTCATCGCCGTCGCATCAGAGAATGGGACCCGACCCGACATGTTAGAAATGGCGGAGAGACACGAAGGTAAGCCTCTGGCCGGACGGAAGGGGACAACGGAAAAAGCATAGACGTGCCCGGGCACAATAAACGCCCTGCCAAGCAGGTTCACCTATTACACCCGATAGCTTAGCCACGTTTAATGCACTTCCGGCGACCGTGGAATCTTCGATCGGTTATTTGTATGCGCGATGCAGCCGATCCTCTGATCCCTTGATCCTTCAGCCGCGTATTCACCCCTTGAACGATCTTTGATGGAGAGGAAGTCTTCGCTCAGGAAGTCCTTCTATCTTCCTTGCTAATGTCCTGTCGGAGCTTTGGATCATCGACTCGATTACGTAATGTCAAACTATTCGCCCGGTTTAATGGCCACCTCTGAGAAAAAGGGACGACGATGCGCCACTCGACTATTGCATTAGGGACGCCGTTGATGCAGTTGATTCCTTTTCCATCGTAATCCGCTAATTAAATTGCTATTTTATCGGATTATACTTGCGAGCGATGCGGCCTCCGATTTTGACGATTCGTAATCAACAGTAATAATTATCCTCGGATCAACGAACTCGATCAAAAACTACCTATCGAATCTTCTTTGAATAGTGTACATACGTTAGACCAGAATCAGAGGAGACCGTCTAGATAACAAGCCTTGTTACAAGACAATAGCGACAGGTACACAGCATTGTTACTGCAAGAGCCGAGATTCGCTATCCGAGCAAAGATGCGGCGATCATATCAATGGACCCTGTATTTGCTTCAAAATCCATTTTCCTGCAGCGATAAAGTTACATTATATCGAAAGAAGCACTAGCCCGAAGCTATCGTATTAAGAT
This sequence comes from Lasioglossum villosulum, assembly GCA_963971365.1. Classification (NCBI taxonomy): domain Eukaryota; kingdom Metazoa; phylum Arthropoda; class Insecta; order Hymenoptera; family Halictidae; genus Lasioglossum; species Lasioglossum villosulum. The sequence continues at coordinate 7,352,761 of OZ020495.1, forward strand.
AATGTGCTGCGCCAGACAGCACTTTCGCAAAGGTAGACTTTCTTTGAAGTAAGTCGATGACTGACAAGTGAGTGGCACGTATTCTGTATTAAAGGAGGTTGCTTATATCTTTCGGATAGAAATACGAAATCTTGGAGATTTATCGTGCATCTCCTTTCATTTCACCAGGAGTTCTTATTGCACGTAGAGATGGCAGCCAGCGATGTCCTTTACCGGTGAAAGGGCCTGAAAGATACATGTCAGTATTCAAAATATTTTGTAAACTCGATATGCACTGGATAAGTCGTTTCCTCGTGCAAACGACTGGCCCTCCTCGCTGTTCACCTGAGAATCGCTGTCTTCTTTGAGTGGTTCGCGTCTTCGCCATCCCGTAAGAGGGTTTACATTTCAAGGATCCTCTTTTCACGGAGAAATCGGTTTTTAACGTCGTCGACTGGCCAGATCGTATTCTCCGCCGCTCCGACTGTCACGCGCGCTTTCTATCAATCCCCACCTCGATCCAACAAGGAATTTGTTTGCCAATGGCCTCGGAAATTACGTTTTCATTTGATCGTTCCCGCCACATGCCATGCCACGCCTAGTCCGAATTTTTCGCGAAAGTTTTTCATAACTCGGTGAAAGGGTCACGCGAAGCCTTTGACCCCCTATAGACCGTGAGCACCTTTGACGTACAACTTTAGGAAAAGATTGGCGCGATACGATCGGCTCTTTTATACCGTGCGTTTTATAGGGAAACGTTGGGAGAGAAGAGGAGTCGGCGCTCTTTCGATACAGCCGAGCAGGGTTCATGCTTCCCGTTAGCCTCTGGCAAGATCGCAGATGACCCTATTCTTCGGCGTAACTATTCGCGCATATATGCAAACAAAATTTCTGCGGCCGCACGAGAAAGATACAGAAAATTTCCACTGAAAGGCGATACGAGCTTTACGAAAATCCCACTGAATCTTGATTACTTAAACCTTATAGGTCACCCAATTTTTCGACGCTGTTGGCCACCTGTACAATTCCACGTTCTTAAAAGCCAATCCTGTTTTGATCAATGTGTCACATTTTGAAGGATTCGATCGAATGTGTAGGTTGTTGAAGTTACCAAAGAAGAAAAAAAATTCGGTACCAGTCATTTTGCGTAAAAATCTGCCGTCTAATAGTCGGTAAGTGATGCGTTAAAAATGAGGTTTCGAACGGAACAAGTTTGTTCTCCGTCTAGAGGATGTCACGAATGCAAGGATGGAGGTTGAGTTGCTGAAAGCCGATCGAAGCCGTTCGATCACGGGGACGTGTAAAAATCGCGAAGTTGCTTAGCACGAGTAGCGTTCCGGCAGCGTGTTATTCAGCTACGAGACAGAAATAGATTTCGACGCGTATACGTATCGTTACCAGAACCGGCGCGCATTTCTGACGAGCGCGCGTACTCGAACAAATTGCACGGTACGTGGATTAATTGATTGCTGCCTAGCACGGGTGATTTATTATATTCTCGGTATTCTCGATCTTTCCATTGCCATTAGTAGCTCCGAGCGACGTCCTACCCAGCGAGAATCCTCCGTTTCTCGGCTGTTTCTATGTCTCGCCTCGCTTCTCACGAACATCCTTCATCGCCCGTCGTATACCTACCATCACGCCCGTCCTCTCCACTTAGTGCCTGATAATTCCGTTAATCCAATTTACCCGGTTAAACAATTTCACGAGCGCGACGCCACGCCGGTAGCGCCGATAAACGATTCGCAGACGTCCGTTTAAATTTACAGAAAAGTCCATCATCGTTTCGCACACATGAAACTTTCATATCGTTTCGCCAAAGTATTCTCAGAGTCCGCGGTGTCGTTCCATCGCTAAAACGAGAAGATCGTTCTCTTCGCGGTTCATTAGAAATTCATGACTATCGGCAAGTCAGAGCTTGCCAGACGAGAGACATTTCTTGAGTGTATCGCATGTATCTATTCATACGAGAGCTATCGGAGCGTTGACGGTGAGACTAGTCTAACAATAATGGTCGCGCGTAAATTAACCGAGATTATACATCTTCGCGAAAGAAACCGTTCGGAAATCTCAATAGACAGCGTTGAAACTCAGACCGTGAACAAGTCCGTTTATCGAGACTCGAAGCATTGATAAATGCGAAATCGATCGAAACCCAAAGTACAGCAGTTCGGAGCCCGAATCGCGGACGTATCGGCCGCCTTAGATTAATTCGAGATTCCACGCGGTAGAAATCGTATATTTGCGACAAACGAGTTCGATTCGATCGTGCCAGTTAGCTTCTCCTTTCCCTCGTTCCACTCCCTTTCCTTTATTGGAAGGACTCTTTTACTTTGAAGTGAATCCACGATGCTTTCTTAGTCCTTAGAACCCGCGGCTCTCCTGAGAGGCTTCCGTCTCCTTGAATCGAAAGCGTTTTATAGGTCAACCACTTTCGATCGCGGACGGAAAGCTACCGCCCCTCATCGCGTCGGATCGATCTTACCGCAGACGTAGTCACGGCTCCAATTACTAATCGACGCATGATATCCTCGCACGACGCACGCCCTGCAACCTTCCCGGAGTTACGGCTGGAAGATTAACGCAAGTGGTGTTAGCACACCTGCTCATCCAATCCCCGGTGCGGCGCTGTTTGTTCAGTACGCTCTCTCTCTCTCTTTCTCTCATACGCACACATACAGGCTCGGCGACGTGTCGCATCTCGTAAACGAGCGCAAACACGCATGTGACGCATTCAATGAATCGTGCATTGGTTCGCGCGACGAATTTCGTCGCAGATCGGTTGGAGGCACGATTAATCGCCGTTTCAATGAACCTCGCCGCGCTGTTCGCGAGATAATTGAAACTTGACGATGACGAGCCCAGAAATTAAGTGACGCACTCGTCGAGCTACCAATCAACGAATTGCAGAATCCCGAACAGCTGGATATCCGAGTTGCATTTCCGTGATCTTATTTTACACAGACTGACCCAAAATGGTGTACTTCCTTGAATGGGAAGATATCTGTTAGAATATTCTTGAGACAAACTGTGAGCACGTCGATGAAGTCCTTTATTGATTGAACCCTCCAACGAGCCGTATTCACGGTACAACGTTAAACAGACCGAAGACGAAGCGAGCGTGGCGTCAGGTTGACGATTGCTAGTCGATCCATCAAACACGACACGCTGAAAGAACGGGGTATACGGGTTTGACAAGATTTAGCGATCGGGCAGGCAGATTAGAGTTCTAGGACCGCCTCCCGGGCCGGACCAGATGTCGCAGACACTAGTCGAATGGTTGGGATGTTTGCCTGTGTATCTATCCATCGCAGTCATTGAACAATGCCCACGAGCGACGCGAGAATTCGCTTTGGGCGAAACAGAAACACACAAAATGAGAATGCTCGGAGCGTTTAATCCTATTTGAACGGAAGCCGTGTAACGCGGAATTTCCTGGCTCCTGCAACGCGGGCTGCGGTGAGAGTTTCAGGTTGCTGGGTGGCTGCGACTTACGTCTAATTCCAAACATGGAACCATTATAAAATATTCAGCCGGAACATTTTCTGCGCATACGTACAGACGACGAAGTTCAATATATCTTACACGCTTCGTTACTTACCGGGGCGTCTTATAAAGCGCGCTCGCGCGTTGAACATACAGCCTGCATAAACAAGGGGACATGCTCGCATTAGCTAGCTACAGTGAGACCCAAAATTATTCTCACAGTGGTACAGGTTTTTTGTACACTTATCAACCTTTTGCAGATCATATTCACCCTTTCGAAAATCAAGTTTACCTGCAACGTTTAATTTTATGTTATATAAGTTGGTCATTTGCCAAACCAACTAATTCAATCAAATTAATTGTTCCAATTTTTATCATTTTCGTGGTATCGATAATGGGATAATAAACATAATAAAAATATACTCGATGATACTGTTTCGATTACTGTCATGATTTCAAGAGATATTTCGGTGGATCTCTGTGTATACCTGTGCTAATAGTTGTGAATCTGACTGTAGCGAGCACATGGTGTGCGACACGTATGCCAGGCGTGAAACAGTTTGATACCGGAGGCGCCTATGATCCAGCGCTTGCGCGGCTTTAAAATAATATTTTACCAGGATTATTGTCGATGGAAATGGTAAAACAGCTTACGCTTCGCAGTCGAGCGAGCAGGGGCATTATGCAAACCGAGTTCGCCCCTCGTCTTCCATCTCCGGCGTGTTGGATTCTCCCTCCGCGTCGTGCTCCGTCCGACGAATCGCCGACGCAATCGTGCTCGCGTCACCGTCCTCTCGCCTTACACCGAAACCGGTGGGTGCTGCAACCCCTGCCCCTCGATTGCATCCTCCTGACATTCTCTTCATCCCTTTTCGCCGGGGCTTCTCATTAGGGAAAAAAGATATCCTTCGACAAAGGTATCCTCAGGTGTGGGTCCCGTTGTTCTTCAATCCGCTATTCGAAGGGAACGAATCGAATGCGTCTGGCCTCATTGTCCCTCAGGTCCGCGTCGCGTTTTCCTATAATTAACGCGTGCACAATTAAGTGGCAGCCTGTCTGGCGAGGGGTCGAATAAAACAAAAAAAAGAGAAAAAGAGAAGCCACCGCCCCCCTTCGGATCCTTCCGCGTCTCTTATTTTTCTTTCGACGGGATATTTTCCGAGCCATCCGTCGCTTCTAATCGAGTAAAAAGGTCGTCGTGATAAATTAGAGCCGGGGACGCCGCCGTATCGTCCTTTAGTCGTCCGGAAAAAAATCGGGAATATCCATTATGCTGTTTCACCAGCGTGCCAGAAGGGGAACGAACACCAACCGACGCCTTGTCTCCGAACTTCTCCCAACATAGCTGACATTTTCACCCTTGCGATTTCTATCTTTCCGGCGTAGCTCGTTCCCGTCCGGATCCTTTCACACCCGCTAAATCCTTCCCTCCACGCCCTTGGCTGCGTCGAGGTGACGGGTTTCCTCGTTAGGAAAGAAGCTAACCGTCACGACGACGACGACGACGTTTGCCCAGAACGAACTGCCGTCGTCGTTATGGCGACGGGTATATCTGGCGAGTGCCAGAGGCAGGTGCTAGCCGAGTTATGATTCGACGTATTACCCAGCTGATATACATGCGTCAAACGGTGTGTATCAGCTCGTACACCTGCGCGATGTGTGTCCACCGTCATCTCACTTGTGGCATACCGAGTATTTATCGCAGCACCGATGATCCGCTCCGGAGGATCATTCTAGATCCTCCCCGCAGGTGCTAGGCTCTGACGTAGACTCGTAAAACTGGGTTACGCGTCCGAGCATCCTTGCCGGAGACATCGTGCCGAATTTTCAAGCTTATTGATTCCCCTTCCCCGAATCCCTTCCGCCACTGACACAGAAACGACTCTGACCCCCTTGTTACATGCGCGAGAAGTCGTTACTTTGATGTCGACACGGTGGTTTTGCTGATGCACGCCCGTAAAAGCTCGCCTTTGACGATGCAGATAAAGTAGCAAGCAGTCGCCCCGCTCAGTCAGAAGTTCGTTACGAGAGCCGGTGACATTTTACCTTCTCTCAGGCGGAGCTAGCCGGCGTCCGCAGAAGGTGTTCTGTTTTTCAGGAGAGACGCCCGTAAAAGACTCCCGATACACCTGCCTCGTGATCGGAAACGGTCACGGTTTCCGCCGATTCACCAACCATACCCTGCATACTACTTGTAGATATATCGCCAGCTTTGTCTCGCTCCATCTTCGCTCGCCTGTCTTTCCCGAAGCGGCTCCCATCGATGGAAGAAGATCGAACGAACGAACGAACGAACCGTTCTAATACGAACGACTCCTTCAACCTACAGACGTTCCACCTACCAGATAGAAAAGGTTTCCCGGGGCTTAAATGGATTCAGCTGCCCCCCTCCCTTCCCGCTGTATATTAATCAAACTATAAGTGGATACATTTATTTAGCTGAACCTGACGCAGTACATACCTTAAGTCGCTCTGATCTCTACAAATTGTGGCTTAAAACTTTTGCCTTTGCCCTCGCTGCACCGAGATTTCGGCTACGCGCGATCAACTTTGAAGAGATTCCGGGGAGTGTTTTCACTACCGGATCTTCTTCTCAGAGCAAATATGAAGTTGTTCTTCAAGGTTCAATCTTTGACTTTGCAAATGTGAAATCAATTTCAGCTGTACTGAATCGACATTGTTCATTTTCTGTTTTGTTAAATTTTCATTTTATGAACAGTTTCTACGATTTTCTCATGAACATTGGAACACTTGTGCATAAACGCTCGATGAATCAATTACTCATGAACCAGGCCGGCTAAGTACACATCGTTCGATACTACAGCATCTCCTGCCTAAACGAACTGCTGAATATTTAATAGAATCCATCTACCGAATGCCTGATGCGTTCGTCTGGTACCTGAACATTCTAGCCAACTAACGCATTCCAAAACCGTGTTAAACAAAACGAAGAAGAACGATATTCTCGACTCTATTTCTAGCGGCGAACTTTCTGGAAAAAATATTTGAGAAGCGAGAACTAATTACGCTTTCCAAGGCTGGCTTTCGTCTCCCTCGACTCTCGCCGGGGAGAAGAAAGTTCTGTCGATTGCGGGTTTTTTCGATGAATTCAACTTCCGATTCCGTTCGATTCGATCGTGACGGATCGTGGCGACTGTGGTCGAAAGTTTCCGGCCTTTTTCACGATGGCAACGGCCGCTGGGAATTCGTCGTCGTATACAGTCGTCCGAGCTACAGGAATTACGTTGAACGGGATCGCGCGTGTGTACATACATCAGCCGCCGCCAAATATTGATTTTCCTTCATGGATATGACAATGATTTGTCACCGTCGACGAGTCCGACCGTGCATACAAAAGTTTACGGTATCGCCGGGTCCCCGAGCAAACGGAATGCGTGTTTCGTGGCCAGGGCGTGAGGAGACGATGAGGAGTCGTCGACAGACGACTACGACGCCGACGACGAGGAGGACAACCCGAGGGGGTTGCACCTTCGGAATCCAAAACGAGACGCTCGATTTTTGTTTACCGGTGGGGTGGGAACGAAGGCACGCCAGGGACTATTTTCTGAGTAAAGGAACGTCGCCGGATTGAAAGGCAAACACCGGAGCATTATAACGAAGTTTCCCTCAGCTAGGTAAAATCTCGAATCTCGGTACCGAACTTCGCTCGAATCTTGTTTTATGTCACGAGTCGATCCATCCGATATATTCTTCAACGAAGGATCGGTTCCTATCGCGAAACTTTCCATTTCCCCGAGAAAGTCAATGTGGAAAATGGCCGCCGTTATCCTTTGGATCCTTGCTCGTAAGGAAATCACAGAGTTTCTGTTTTCATTTTAGGCGATCTCGACGACTTCATTGCAAATTGGTCGGGTATCTTCGAAAAATATCGGTCTGGCTTGTACTTCGACGAGCAGCGGTTGAAAGAACACTCTTGATTCTCTCGCGCGTCCTTTTCTCGAATTCGAGAGTCCATTTACGTTTTGGTGGTAGATACGAAAATCCTTTGTCCTCCTCTCTCTGAAGCTGCCTCAGACTCTCTTAGCCCCCCTCCGCATTCTATGCGAACGTTCAATCAGACACTGCCTGGTGTCTGAAATGACTTTATCGCTAATTCATTTAAGTTTCAACCGCATCCTCTTAGGGTAGAAATTTCTGAGGGCTGCCTAGGCAAGTAGGAGATCAACGCTGCTCCCTCGCAATACCCTTGGTTAATTAGATGCGACTACACAAAAGAGGAAAGCAAGAGGAGAGCGCGTGCTGAGTTAACAGAGGGAACAGTGGCGGCATCGCTGAACAGCCCGAAGGTGAAATTCCAAGCAGTTGCTTATTACACCGTGGCCTTCCATTTAACGCAGTCGGGCTGGACACGCTGGGGATCGCTTTAAATAGATTCCCAAGCGCCGCACCGCGCCGTGGTCCTGTGCACCGGTTCGCGTACCTCGAACTCGCTCACCGGAATCGTCCGAAAGATTCCCGAAACTTTCGCTTTGTGATCTCTCCCCGCTGCGAAATTGCTGGAGTTTCCATTTAAATAGTTTACTGGTATTCGGGGACCGAACGCACGGCGGGTCCTTCGTTTCGGTAATATCCAGGCTAATTAGATACAATTAGAGAGGCAGCTTTTAGTTCGTACCCGCTTCCCCCCGAACAGAAATTTCGTACTTTCTTTCACCCGCCCGGGCACCGACGCTTCTGCGTGTGCCTCCGTCGCTTCTCAAGGGATCGTACTTGCTTAATAATCTGAAAAACTCTGATTCCCCCCGAAAACGTTACTACTCGTTTATCAAAATTGTTTATCTTGTTACAAGATGTACGCTGCGTCGCAGTTCTCTCGAGGAACAACGTGTTAGAGGATTCTGTTAGGCTCGCGCGTCACGAATTAGGCCTCGGTAGATCCGTGGTTAAGGATTGAAAATGATTGTGGTGGATAAAGGCGGTACTCGAGAGATGGATACGGAGTCTCGAGACGATGGATTGCCGCTGGCAGCCGGACTGGACAGTTTAATGATCGATCTAAACGGATTTCCGGCATAGCCGCGCAGTCAAATCTACAGAATGCAATTAATGAACGCGCCGCGATCGATTTAACTGGATAATCTCGACCGCAATTTTAGCATCGGGCTCCGTCAGAATTCCTTAGCTCCCTACTCGTCATCGCGCCACGCGCTCTTTCATCCCACGAGCCTGAATAATTGAGTTTCCTAAGGGCGAAGGGCGGGGACCAGAAATTGGCCAGGTTAAAATGAATTAGCGACGAACAGGGACACGTCGGCCTCAGCCAGCGTTTTGTTCCAATTCCAATGCATTCCAGAAGATAATTGCTGGAAGCGGCAGTCATACAGAAATGGAACTGACTGCCGACTGCACGAATCTGTCGTTCTCCCATTATTTTCGCTCCTATTTTTCTGAGAAAGCTGATATGTCTGTTAAATCATTCTTTAAAAACTATTAGTATTAGTCGAAAGCGAAATAAACTTTTGCGACAACTTTTTTCATCTAGAAAATATAAAAGATCTTCCCCGATCATTATAGAAGCCGGAAGTACCCATTAAATAATAAAAAGGATATACCCGCAGTGTACTTATTTCCCATCTATGCTCGTTAAGGAGGTGCTCCAAAGATCGAAATTTATGGATAATTATCGGCGTCTTGTAATTAATAGCTCCGCCGTTACCCGTCTTCTCGGTCTTAAAATATGAACGAAGTTTTAAATAGGGCGACCAGCAAATACCATTATTCTATTAATTAACATCCCGCTATCATTGAAAACAAATACCGAACTCTGAAAATTTGTATCCACAAATCCGAACATAATTAACTTTCCTCGAATACTATTCGTTATCGTTCCTCAATCTAACTTACACAGCATAATCGAACTAACAGTAGACAGAGAGGTATCTTCTCGAAAAGTGATTTATAGTTGAATTACATAGGCGCTCCAGTTTCGATGTAGCGCCTAACCTTTATTTCGAAGCGTATCGATTCGTTATAACACTGTTGCACGCGAGGCGCAGTTAACTCGAACATTAATTAAACCCCAAATAACTGAAATAATGTTGCAGCGTAACGTAGGGTCGATACATATTGCATTCTGTAAAATAGGGAGCGGCAAATTTGCATTTCGAAGATGATGAAGTGTTTTCAAACGCTAATACGATCTCCAGCGATTTCCCTTTGGGAGATTGTTTTTATTTCCGTAGATACAGTCAGAGTCGCAAAATTAAGTGGAAAAAATGTATTTGGACAATTCGTCACGGATTAAATGAATAAAATGAATAAAATGTATTCAACGGATATATAGTTTCTTGGTTTTGTAGTTTTGGGAGCAGCGGCTGTAACCCGGAATCTTCCCCGAAGCCAAATATTTATCGAATATCCGAAAGTACATCCTGCAAACGGTTATGCAGCTTTTTGCCGGGAAAACCTTCTGCTTTTTTTCGTTCGTTGCAGGATAACGCCGAAAGTACCGACCGCGACAGAACAGAAAACATGGGATTGCGATTGCCGCCTGGGGTCATGATTCCCGATACTTTTTTTTCCCCGGCGGCAAACATATCGAACACGAAATATCGTAACCGGTAGCATGCAATTTTCGTGAGCCGACAACGTCGCCCGGGGGATTAGCAATACAATCGTCGACAAGGCAGAGATACTCTTTCGATGTGCCGTCCTCATTTCGGATGTACATCGCTTGTTATCGCGCGAAGAACGAAGCTATTTGACACGTCGCCGTCGGAACGAGAAAAGGGCTTCGGAACGCGTTTACGCTGGGATCACGTGTTGTTGCGAACGAACGTTGAAGTCCTTTTCGAGTCCATTCCCTTTTCCCTTCTTTCCACAATCATACACCCCGATGAATTTTTCATCGCGCATTTCCCTTAACAACGCGAAAATGAAACTGGATCAACCCTTCATAATTATATGGCTTTCTTCTCCGGTTTCCTGGTTTCACTAGACGTGATTAGTCCGCATTGTTTCAACACTAAACTTGCCGAGCCTTAAAAGTATCTGGTACACGTTTCCTTATAAAAATGTGCTCTATCAAATATGTCTACACACCAATTTCTTATGAAATCATTTTGATTATATCAATAATTGAAAAATAAAAAAGTTGGATCCCAACAGAGTAATTTTACTAGTAAATACTTTGCAGAGGGGCCGATGATAATTGCCCCGGCATTATGCAAGCTCCCCGCGAAGCAATTTTCGGGTACTTTCGCAGAGAAATCGGGGTACATACCAGGAAAACGAACCGCGTTTGTCGGAGCGTGCACACCGGATAGCCGATAACGAACGAGGTATCGACTTATTGTACCCCCGGATTAGACCAATAAATTACTGTTTAAACTTGGTAATCAGGCGGTTTCGATTAAACGCGAAACAAACCGGCGGTAAAATGATGGAAGATTATCGATGATTAATCACTCTTCATTCGTGCGGTAACTTGTTCTTAACGGAATTAAGAAACCCGAGCGAGTTTGGTTCGGCGGTGATGGGAATTTGCGCTAGGTCCCATCAACTCCGGGGCCTCTCCTAATAACGCGAACCGCAACATTATCCTTGCTGTACGCTTCGATACACACAAACGACGCTCTCGCGATTTTATTTTTCATTGTCTATCCCTCTCCCTCTCCCTCTCGTTCTCTCGTTCTCTCGTGCTTTCTCCGCGTCGATTTCCATCTGCCTCTCTTCTCGTTGATGGCGATACTCTCGATGTATGGTGAGTGGCGAGCGCAAAAAGCCGAGGCTTCGTGCTGGGTAACCGGCGCATAAAATCGAGTATCATGGTTCCCCGGTAAACCGTACGCCGGTCCCGGGACATCGATCAATCGGTAAATTTTCGCAACGCATGACATCCTAAGGCGTTTTTGCCGGGCGCGTCGGATATTGGATTTCCGTGGCGTGTACCGTTGTACATGGCCCGTAGGAGCTGATGGCTCCACGGATAAAGAATCCTTCAGGATGGATCGGACCGTTCGAGTAACACGTTGCGATTGATTTTCCGAAGATGGTTTCGATCGAGCCGGACAGGAGACAAATTGCTCGAATTCACTTCAAATTTTCGATCGATCCGACGCGACGACTCGTAAACCGGCGCTGTTTGGCCTCTCGAAAGTCAAAACGCCCGACGTCGCGACGGAAATTCTCGTCGTGTTGATGCTCCGTCGAATCTGAAAATTGCGTTTTTAGAATCCGATACCGGACGAGTATGATGCGAATACTTCAATGCAAAAATAATACGAAACGATCTAGAAATTTTTAGAAATGTAGTGCAGCGGTTGAGAATTCTACACTATTGTTCCATCAGTTTCAAAATTGGCTTGCCAACTATCGATCATCGTCGTCCAAATATGGTCAGCGTAATGAATATTGAAAATGCAACGCATAACTTGCGTCTACTAGTAACTACAGTTTATTTTGTTTACGATGAGGTTGTTGTCTTGAATACAAGCGAAATAAAAAATGTAGTGTTGTTCAAAACGAACAGGGTTGAAGTACTTGTTTCAGTGTCAAGCTCGGCATCGCGTTATGACGTATGAAAGCGGTGATAGGGTGTAATCCTTCTTTCGAGCTTCTCGCAGCTTTCCGCAGGCAATGTCACGGTTGGCTCGAGAACGAATCGTTAAAGAAGGAACGCAGACCGCGCGTTCCCGAATGACAAGAGAAATATTTAGGTTCTGGTACGCGAACAGCTCAAAGAAGTCTGTCCGTAGCTGGCGTATTTCACTGCGCGTCGCGACGCTCGCGGGATCGTTCATCACGCTCCCGGTGATTTATGCAATTATGCGAAGCACTTACGAATTCCTTCGTGAATATATCTATTTAGTCGGTTAATGATACGCACCGCGTGCTCCGGGCACGCTAATTACGAAAAAAGGGAGATGCACAAGGGAATATCAAAATTTCAGCTGAACGAGCTAGAATTATTCCAAGGGAAATTATTAGGTACCACGGTAAAACATCGCGCCGGTTATTCCTAATGAAGATAATTTTCATGCAGGCTCCGCTAAATCGAAAAATTATTCATAACAATTAACTTTCGTTCGCCGACTTCAAACTTATTACACCGTCGATCTAGCCCTTCTCTCGCTGTTGACCCGCTTGACGATTCATTCGATTAAACGCGTGTCGGTTTATTACATAAATAATTTTCGTTAGCAACTTCTTTCCGTGCTGGTTATCGGTTTTGTCTTGAAACACTGAATCTGTGAAGAGTTAATGGTATACAGAAAATCGGCATTTCACGTGGAACCGAACAAGACAAAACGGTTCGGTTGCAGTGAGAAAGAAGAGGGGTCGACCGCGTTGCTGTTAGCGCGGCACCGGGCCGCAGGTGCGAACTCGCTTGTCACGTTCCCGGAGATTTATATTATTATGCCGGGCGGTGTTTGTTAAGCCTTTACATAATCCTCGGCGCGTTATAGCCTGTCCTAGGGGTGGGGGCAGACAAGGGGTGGGAGACAAAGGGGGTCGAGCTCGCGACTCCGCGAAAGGAGCAACGTTCGAACGAAAACATTGAATCAATAATCCTTGAGAGGTAGGTTGCACGTTTCGCGGGCAAGTTTCTCTCGTTTCCGAAGGCGAGCTCCGACGCTTCAACACGGAACGATCGGACACAGCCAATGAAAGAGTGACAGAGAAAGAGAGAAAGAGAGAGGAGGAAGGCTTCTTTCCTCGTTCCTCTTTTTTTCCACCGCGGGAGCATATTTTAGCGTGTCAGCTGGCTGCGGGAACGCGTACGACCGAGTCGTTTGTCACGCTCCTAGTGATTTACACAATTACGCGGAGTACTGTTTGCTAACAGTGTGTAGAACGCGACGAGAGAGGGTCGCCGAAGCGGCAGAACTCTCCCTCCTGTGAAAGAGCCTGCCGCGTTCGCTCACTTTACCGGCTCCACCCGAATTTGTATTAGTGGACACATTGTGTGTCCACGCCGGGCTCGGTAGAAAGAGATGGCGAAGGAGTGGGAGCCACGTCGCGTTACCTACATAGCAATTAAGGTAATGTCGCCTTCGGCGGTCCGGTCGACGGAAGCAGAGCAGTTTGTCTTTCTCTTTGACCGACTACGAGAGCCACATCTATTTACCCGCAAAACTGCCCTCCCGTCGGCTCGCTTTCAATATTAATTGAAATAATGGCGAAAGCTGTTTTGCGCGATACGAGCAATAATCGCAAAGCTATCTGTTGTGTCGCTGTTGTTGTCCGTTCCGACACGGTATTAAATAACTCTGGGGTTTATTCGTATCTCCCTCTCTCTTCATTTTCGAATAAAAAAATTGTCCACGGTTCACCGAGGATCGCTTATCTCATCCTTCATTCGAGGATCGTGTGCTCGCTCGTCGCGTCTCTTAAGCTCGTTGATTATTCAACGGATTCGACCAATTATCGCGCGATATTATGTCCTGTTCGACTCGTTCGAGCTCTTTCGTTGATTATTAACGCGCTTGGCTATAAAGGAATAACCAACCTAGAATGATAATTCATGGCACGGTACCGCGGCTGTTGAACTCGCTTATCGATCTCTCCACGTTTATCGTGATCCATCCACGATTACGCTCGTGATCAGAACACTTTACGGTTTTGTCTGTTACGCGCTATTACCGAACGATCGTTTAATAACTTAACGCTACACCTGTCGGCAGAATATTTTTTATTATACCGTTATGACAGTGAAAAACGCGTTTCATGGGAAATGCTTGAACACGCAATTTGAACAGGATTTCAGAACATTAGCCCTTAATTAAAAATTCTTCAGTTTAAGATTCTCAGTTTATGGTTGGTTTTTTGGTTTAGGATTTAGAATCGTGCACTTCGAATTGAAGCAAGTCCCAAGACTATTCTTAGCCGCGCGAGAAGATGCACGCCATGCAACGGGTGCACGAGATCACATGCATCCCTGGTTCAATTAAGGTTTTACGAGGCGGCTTATTAGGAGATGTTGCGCGTGATAAGAATCTTATTATGCCGGCATTGATTCGCCGAAGATTCACGAGCGAGCTTCGGAGGAGCGTTCGCCGTTTAACGCGCTTCTACTTGCGAAACTGTGAGACAATTAACATGGGGACGGTGAGGGGAAACAGGGAATCACTTTGTGTGAGAAACTTTCCGCCTTCGTTCCTTCCGTACGACCGACCGCGTTGGTTTTATCATCTTAAACGCTCTCCTCGATTGAATTGTCATTTACCATCTGCTTAATAACTTTAGTTCGACAGTGAATTTTAAAACATTAAAAGTTTTGTTCTGAAGGGTAAATCGATTTTGTCGAAAGTTTCTTTGAATAGTGGACTCGACAGAAATTTTACAAAAGAATATAGAAGTTTTTATTTTTCGGGATCTGATGTACATCGAATGCAGAAATGTGTGAAACGGCAGGCATCCTGAGACGTCTCGGGCACCCGCAAGGGGATACTTGAAAGACGGAGGGAGGAGAAGAATCAGAGCAATAAGAAGGATCATCAGTGGAACTGTAACCGTAGTAAAGTTAAACTGCCACTTCGGTCGCCTTAAAGCCCCAGATATTACGGAGTCAGCGGGATAATAAACTCGTCTCTGATATCAAAGCACATTTATCATCTGCTCAACGACCCTCGTCGTGCCCGTTACCCAGTTGCCTAGCTTCTATCGACGCTGGCCGTCGAAAATAACAAGATCGCCAAAAACTCTCTGACCGTGGATAACCTGGATTCGTAGGGTCGTGTCCTCTCTGCCACTCCCTGATGACTGGGTAATGACGTTCGTGGTAGCTGTGCGGGCCGATTGGCCGATTTAAGATACAGCATTCGAATCTTCCCGGCGAAATGGATTTCGAATCTCATTGTCGCAGCGTGAAAAGCGTCTCGGGCCGTCAATCCATCCGCTCGCCGGTCTCGTCTATCTGCGGCAAGGTGGTCTGCGGTTTATCCCTCATTACGTGCGATTCGTTTGCGGTACGGACACTCGCATCGCGCGATTTTCTCTTGTTCGTTTCGCCCTGGTCCGAGAGAGCGGTCCGGCAGAGTTCGTGGCCGCACACCACCTTCTTCCGACGACCGGCGCCGCAGTTATTTATCGATTTGCAACTCGCCTCGAAGCACGTGATAACAAGGCCCATGGCGAGAACGAGCTCTGTGCCGGATCGTTGCCTATTGCCGTGAAATCCATCGCCGTGGATAATACACGTACGCGAACCGTGAGTCATATCGGCCATACTGGAATCTCGCCTCTTCCTAATAAGCGCACGTCCGATCTTTCAAATGCGAAAATAAAATGCGGAATTCTGCAGAAGATACTGGCTCAGACTATTCTCGTCGCGTTAATCATCGATCATAGGTAGATGATTTTATTCTTACAGTCGTTAGAAGAAACTCAGGATTTCCATTATTGCATTTATCACCTTTTTACCTGTTTACTATGACAAAAGCAGTATGTTCTAGTCCATAAAATAAATATTGAAATTATCGTTCTTTTAATAAATTTTATTAAAATTAGAATAAGAGTTTGAATCAAGTGCATTTTCCAACGGATATATGTTTTCCATCGTTAAAAGCAGCTGCTGAGATAGCCGTTCCGTAACGTTCCACTTTAAAGGGGTTAGATAACGGATGGTGAATGCATCTGCGAGCACGAAGTCATAGCATTCTGTATTCCGTTTGCGATTACGCGAAACGGACGATTTTCTCTTTTACTATAGCCTTTAGGTGTCAATAATTACAATATGTGCTACGATTGCGCGGATGAGTCGAATTCCCCCTGCCAACTAAATATAATTGAAAAAAATGAATTCGTTGTGCAGTTTTTACAAAAAACTGGAAGAGTTTCATTGTTCGTGAAAAATGTGAGTGTCAAGTTTCAGGAGCGATGCCGATCGGAAGAATTGATGAACCACTAATTATTCAAACGTGGTTATATAATACGAGAATTTCAATTGCTGCTTGTTATATGTCGGTATTTTTTTATTTTATACAAACCCAATCAACGTTCTCCTATACATATAACAATAACTTCAATGATAACTATGAAGCAACTAACGAAGTTGTTGTTGCCATGAAACATAGACGTACAGATCAATCATAAAAGGTTAAAATCAGATTTTCGTGGACCAGCTTCATTGAATGCAAGTGCGTCGCTGGTTGGAGTCGATGACGAGAAGCTGGAATCGAGCGGCTCCGGTGGAAGGAGTTTCCCGAAACGAATCGCCACAATTAAGCTCGCAATTATTCGCGGCGAAGACTATTCCGTCCCCTCCTGTTCCCCGCACCGTTAATTTAATTTGCCTCACGGGAGACGTTGCCCGAAGGAAAACGATCGACCAGATTGGAATCTGTGGCAATGAAGTATTGAGAATCCATTTTTAAATGCGTTTTATCGGTCCCGCAGCGGCGCGCCGCATCGCATCACCGGCGAATATACGACGCCGGGAACTTATCCCGAACCAATTGCACTTAGTCCGACCGATACGACTAACAATGCTTGTGCTAGGCTGCTATATAAATTGCAAACCCGGCTAATGTACCCGACATCCACGGAATACTTAACCGCGCCTTTCGGCATCGCAGCGAGCGCCATCGACGAGCTAAATATACAACCATCACTCTTCCGACTTGGAGCGGCAATTATTCAGCCGTTCAAAGTGATCCGAGAGATAGAGAGAGGTAGCGAGTGAGCCCGGCTCTTCTTCGCGTCGAAGGATGTCGCCGTTGGTAGATTTCAAAGGAACCATCCTTCCGTGCCGTCACAAAAGCCTCTGGAACTTGTATTGCTCGTGCGATCGGCAAGAAATTCCGGCTAAATCGTGGATTCCCGATTATTTTTAGCTCCAAGTGTTCCGCGGTACGGCGGGGCGCTTTGCTATTCCAAATCTTCGTGTATATTGGTCCCTCCGAGTAACATGTACCGAAAACAATCGATGCACCGAGTCTTTCGCGGTGAAATCGACAATCTTCGCCGCCAGACAATACTCCTCCTTCCCATCCCTCTATCGCGCTATAAACTTCCTTTTCCAAAGCTCACAATTTTTCAAGCTTTGGAACAGATTCTCGTTCTTCCAATGACTATTGGTTATAGTTTAATGTAAAATGAAAATAATATTTCGAGTTGTTCGGACATTACATACTGGCATACTGTGCCACTGTGTCCAACCACTTCATACTTTCACACCGTTATCTACTTCGAATCTGTCACTTTCCACCCTTACCGCTTCGAACCATAAACATTGCAGAGATAGACAGTTTATCGGTGCTTCACTCTGTATCTTGACAAGCGATCTAAATCGAACCATTGTTTGTTAAAAATGTCTTGTTCAAAATGACCTCGAAAATATTTTGTACCAGGTTTGTGCATCTCCTTACTTGCATCGCTCTTCTCCAAACACTATGTTGGTGCTGAAGTTTGCGTAATCACAAGACTCAAATCTTAATTACTCGAGTCCGCAGCGCGAAGTGCATGAATCTCTCGGATTACTCGCGGAATATTTGCAATAGGCATGCGAGAGAGAGAGAGAGCCCTGCGAGCGAAGAAGTCAGGGGAGCGGGATCGCAAAAGAATAGCAGAGTTTATGTCCATTGTCTCGGAGGCAGCGCGCGTCTATCTCGGACGGATCGCGAACGATAAATCGTTCCCGATTCCTCGGGCTTCCTCCCGGTCGTCCTCGCTGTCAACTGTAGGGATCGTGCGACTCGCCGTGTCGCGGACTTCCGGTCGGCGCAGGTGCGTGTTACACGCGTGAGCGGCCATTGCAGGCCGCGGACAAAAGGCACACGCAGCACGTCCGAAGCGTGCAGGCATCGTACGTATGCACGAATCCTCCAACCAATCGCGAGCCTCCTTTTCAGAGGCCATTCCTTCGGAAAGCTGCGCCAAGGTGTGTAGAGAGGAACGAGTACAGGCCAAGGGCGTGGTTATTTCATTCATCGAGGACAGGGAGTCAGGAGTTCGCCTCTATGATTATGCTTGTGCATAGTTCTCGGAACCAGTCACACAACTGCCATGCGAAACTTGTAGTACATTGAACACGCTCGAACGGCTCCGATAATGTGGCGATAAGATGGTCAAACGCTACCGTGTCGCGAATCTGGAGGATGCAATGCAAGAAATTGCGCCGACAAATATATAATAATTGCTGCAACCAAACAAGGTCTAAACGGTTCGATTGCTGGGTCTGGAATGTTCCGATCCTGAGTCCGGATATTTTGATTGGCCCCGCCTCTGGAGGATCGACGTTCTTGTCTGAGGAGGTTTTCCAGGACAAGTGATCTCCCCTCTAGATAGAGGATAGTTCCTCTATAGAGGTAGTCCTTCGTTGCAACACCCTCATCTGCAAGCCTCTTGCGAGGACATCGGCGATGGAATTCAAGGACATTGTATCTGAGTAGTGTCCACTATCGATCTAGGAGCACTTGAGATGCCAGGGTTGGAAAAGAAGATCTCACCTATTGTCTGCATTTCTGCCATTTCTTACACTAATCTTGGCACGAGACGCGTGAACACGATCGCGGCAAATATCGTATGATAAGGGGCGGCACCCTGTCATCGATCACGCGGCCACACTTTTAAAGTTTCTCGTAATTCCGCGTGTATGGTGATTTCCTTCGGCGAGGACTCCGCCCTTGAATGGTCATCGGGACGTCTCCTCAAGTAACCACCGAGAGATTACGGGTAACAAGTGTTTCCGCTGATACACGGCTCGCCACCGACACGAAAATCCTTCGAATAGAGTGCTCGCTCTATTGAATGGAATACCCACGGGATTTATTATCCGCACACCGCCACCGTAGACCTCAATTTATTCCGTCTCATGATATCGGAGACCGCCGTATCGGAGGCTTCGCAAAATTCGCTGACCCTTGGATTAAAAATTGATAGAAATACGGTCCAATCAGGTGACACGAATAAATGGATACCGATCGAACGGTAGGTTCAGCAAGGTGACGATCGAGGTTCTCGGTTGGCCGAGCTTCCTCGCGCGGAACCGGATAAATTCGCCCCGTCGTCCTAAGAAATATTCGCCGTCGCCGGATCATAAGCACCCACGGTCGACCGCCATCATCGACTTCACCGTAGGTATCCCGATGATGGTTGTGTGCGCGTGCGATCTCGCTTTAAAGGGATAACGCGTCCGGCGACTTAGCTCATAATATATTTACGGTTACCTTACGACGTTTATATATTATCCTGTCCCTGGCTGTCCCCTCCCGCGCCACCACCGACCCCGGCGCTGATGTATTATGCATTCCGAACGCGATGTATTCTCGCATGCGCGCGTTACATGGCTCATACATTTTTGACCTCGATCTATCGAGTTCATTCCGCGGTAGCAGCCACGTTTAGCTCGCGAGCCCCGCGACCGCCTCGGAAGAAAATGCGTGAAATCCCTTCGCAGCCAGGCTGCCACGAACTCGCCGGTGGCAGTGAAGCCAACGTTCACGTTCACGTTCACGTTCACATTCGCCGTGCCATCGACCTCTCATCCTTCTCTCTCGCTCTCTGTCTCGCTTCTCGATCCTGTGCTCCAGCGATCCGTCCTTCGCTCGTTCTCTTCCCTCTCGTCTTCACTCTATCTTTCTCAGGCTGATCCTACGTGGTTAAGAGTTGGATTACCCTTATGGTGTTCCGCGGGCTAAATCACCTATTATGCATACGCCGGCACTTCTGCGAGCCAAGGAGAGTGAGAGAGACGAGCCGAGTCGAACCGAGTCGAGTCGACTCGAGTCGTAGCTGGAGCACATTGGAGCCAAGTTCTCGGTAGCTCGAACGCTCCTCTCGTTCCCGGTGGCAGGCGGAATCCTCCGCCTATTACTCCCTCATTTGCCCCGGGTCCATAGAAATGTAATTAAATCCCCTGAGCGGACGCAAAACGACGCGACGCGACGCGATCCGAGTCAGCCCGAACCCGAAGCGACCCGAAGCGACCCGATGCGACGACGCGAGCTACCGTGCCCGCTGACTCGTGGGAAAGTCGTCGAGCTTCCGGGGGGTTGTGGGCGGCTAGCCGGGGAGGTACTTTTGACAGGCAAGCGTTAATTAGCGCCACCAGGATCGACGACCTCATCATTTTTTTAAACTTAATTGGGCAAGCACCGCAATTAGAGGAGAGACGAACGCTAGAACGCGCGCGCGTCTCGACAAAGCGGGGGGTGGGAAACACACCAGGGTTGGAAGAAACGCATCTACCGGACGATCTTCTGTTCCACTGGGACAAAGAACTTCGCCGGAGAACAGCCGCGCACAATTTTTGCTTCATGGCCTTCCCGTTCCACCCTCCGACGTTGTTTCTTCTCTCTTCTTCTTTGCTTTTTTC
Source organism: Lasioglossum villosulum (assembly GCA_963971365.1). Taxonomy (NCBI): domain Eukaryota; kingdom Metazoa; phylum Arthropoda; class Insecta; order Hymenoptera; family Halictidae; genus Lasioglossum; species Lasioglossum villosulum. Next base: position 7,373,504 of record OZ020495.1, read on the forward strand.
TACGCGACCGTGTCCTCGTGGTTGATATTCGCCGCCCTCGGACACAGGGAAATTAATTTCACGTTTGCAAGACAGCCCCGAGCATTCGCAAAACCGTGCAATATACCCTGGTACACCCCCTGGCAATGTGATAACACCTCAATCTTCATGGCTACGGCTTCGTGTGATTTGATGTTCAATATGTTCATTGAAATATTTCGTGGATTATCCAGTCACGCGTTCCGTTCGTCATTCTTACGCAAAGTTAGTAAGCCACGGTTAAAGTTCAAAATCCATTTTATCTCTGCTTACTCTCACTTCATTTTATTTTTATCCTACCTCGAGGTTCCTCTAAGACCTGTTTTATATTTCTCGCTGTAGTAATATTTTCAACACCGCTACCATTTTTTCGCTCCCTACGCCGAAGAAAGGATTTTCTGCCACCGCGTGCAAAAATGCTCCGCGTTGCAGCGGATTTGAGAGATCTACGTTGTCCTATCATTTTGCCGCGGGGTGTACGTGCGCGCGATACGCGGCGAAGTGCAGACAGGAGAGGAAATAAAAATATCTTGGCCAGGGACGTACGCGGTTTGCGATGTTTGCGCAGAGTTTCATTTAAAATTAATTTCTCGCGTCGACGGTCGCCATGTGCTTCCGCGGGTGTCGGTGATGCTCTCGATGCGACGCACGCGACTCGCGACGGTCCGTCGTCGACGGGAACGCAATTCGAGAGAGTGCGAGAGACCGCCCTCGCGACGGTTTTCTTGCCGCGGGTATCGGTTTTCCCGCACGAGGAAATAGACGAGGTTCAGAAACAACGGGCCAAAAGAATGATCTACGGGGACGACGGGCGGCGTTGCATCGATGCAATTGCATTCCGCCCACGGCCCTTGGCTTCGAAAGTCAAAACCCTCCTCGTTCCGTGCATCTTCTTATTCGTCGTTCTATCTCTCCCGGAATCCTCTCCGCGGCCCATCTCTTTCTCCGAGATACCGTGAACTTTGAAAGTTTATCTTTTCGCGCGTCGGCCGTCCTCGTCTTTCTTTACGCGCGACCGCGCATTGCAGCTTCGCGATCCCTCGGCTGTTTGCCGGTTTCTCTCTCACTCTCGCTAGCCGAGCCAACTTTACACTCGGTACATTATGAATACCACGATTTTCGCGAAGAAGTTATACGCTTCGGTCATTTTTAAAATGGAAAACTGCGAGGAAAAGTGGGTCGCGCGCGCACGGGCTTAGGGCAACGTTCTCCCGCTGCCGCTAGACTCGCCGATCCTCGAATCCTCTTACCGGCTTTCCGGCTCTCGCGAATACCTCTTCGCTGAATGCAGGAAGCGTAGCATATTTTTCACGCTTCCCGATACTTCCCATCGTTATATTATTAATTAGCACGAATGGAACTTTCCCTTCGTCGATCGTTGCTCCAACGCTCCGCGGCTGTGCCCCTGCTGTTGGCGACTCGTTGTGCCGGAAACTGCTATCACGAATAATTATGCTCTCTCGTTAGCCCGTTATTAGTGACGCTCGGTCGCGTTTCTCTTACTGAACTCTTTTTCTATCGCTACTTCGAAAGAAAGGAAGGTAAAATCCGATTCCTTGTCGAGGTAACGTTTGCGAGAGCTTTTCTCTAAATGATGATGGTAAACTATACTTTATTATGCGCCGTTTAATTGAACAATGTTTCTTCAAGAAATACGTTCGTTACATAGAATGCAATGTACGAGAGTGAATGCAGCCAAGGGGCTATTTCGAATCCAGATCTTGAATGTAAACTAAATTAATCCTGCAATGTTGAGAGAAGTGGTGCACTGGTAACAATTTTTATAAAGAAGTGTTATACGATCGTATCAGAATTTTAGTAAAAATTAGTTAACCCACCCCTCGTGCCAATTTGTTGCATTTCAAAGAGGGGAAACTGCATTCCGAAAAAGTGAATATTTCATTAAATAAGATCGGCGTGGTTGTTAACAGCTGAAAATAATTATGCTTTCCGGGGTCGGCGGAATCGTTACCGGAGTTAATAATTTTCGAATAGCCGTGCGTCACGTGACGATACAAAGAGGCCAGGAACGTGCAGTTTTTATCAGGAAATCTGCACGCGTCCTCTCGTGGACCTCGCGGGGCACCGTAATCCGTAGAAATATTAGAATGCAAAAGTCAGCCGGTGTAAATGTTGGAACCTTGCATCAAGGCTCATTAAAAAGGGAGAATTATTTGCTCAACCGCGAACGAGCGACGCGGCGTGCTTAATATGGCGGACGGTAATCGCGAACGGACACGTGACCGTGTCGAAAAACACGCGACAGCGTTCCAGACCGCGATAACGATACATACTTCGCCGAAGTACGAGGTTATCGATCGCAGTCGTCTGGGCCGATTATCAACAAGTTTGATTTCGAATGTCGATTCTCGTAATTTCGAAACGGTCACCGGGTCCGGGTCCACGAATCGCAACGTCAGGCACGGTAATGGCGAACCAAAGTGCACAGGTGCCGCAACAATTTACCGCGCACACGGCGGTGGAAACGGCACCTTGTTAATTGCTTGGGAACACGTAACGAGTAATGAATATTTTACTCGACGGCAGTTAGTCTTCCTAAAATGAGCTGATAATGTTACGAATGTTTTAAAGGGTGCTTCGAAAACACAAACACTTTTTCCAACCGACAACCCTAGAAACGAAACGATTACAAATTGAAATTGCGGTCATAATGCAGCCGTATCTCCCCTTTGAGGTCTGCAAATAAAAATGCAGCTGCAGAGATTGCCGGGAACTGCATTAGCATCTTAAAAAGCTACGAGCTGAATGTAGACCATTATGCAAACTAATAGAATCTTCTGGGATTGTTTTCCGTCTTGGCGATTCATCTTACATAACAGCATTCGATAGATTTAACCTTTACACTCGAAAAATAAATATATTGTAATTCAAAACAATTACTACAATGCGTATACAGTATTTCATAGATATTGGAATCAAAATATGAATTCTGAAGTCTGAATAGCTTCGAGTGGAAAGGGTTAAATGTAGTATAAACGAGTCACATCAGCCGTAAAGGATCGAATGCATAAAAAATCCTCCAATTTCGTCGTGGTCTAATCGTGAACGCCTTGTCACGAGGATAATGATCGATTGACGAGCGACGGCCTGCAGCAGCGCAGCGCGTCCCTTAGAAATTCACAGACTCTCGGCCCCATTAACGCAGCGTTCCCTCGCGCGGCATTAGGTTCCATCTTGTCATCCTTTAAACGTTGAAACGTTTAGACCCAGGATCCGAGCGCTCGTGTGATAGAGAAGGCAATTTAGAGCGCGTTCCGGGCGTCTTCGCGCGACACCGAACGATTTTACGGGCGTTAATTGGTGAGCCCCTCGTCCTATGCCGTCAGCAGGTATATGATTTTTTTTCTGGAAAAGAGTAAGACGCCCGGTGTCAGGTTGATGGATGGATGAGGCTCGAGCCAGTCCACCCCCTTCTCTCCTCGGACGACGCGACATGGCGACGGTTCGTTGATCCAGGGGCTTCGTTTTAAACTTTCAACCTCGAAAACTTGATACCTCCGGCCCGATCTCTCCTCGTTGCCCCTCTCCGCTATCGACCGATACGTTCGCCCCCATACTGTTTTTAACTACTTCCCCCGGCATCGGCCGGAATTTATCCGGGATTAAAGGTGAACCGGGGGTCGCGACACTATAATATTCCGCATCACGCTTATCTCCGGTGTCGTCCGCAGAAATTACGTTTCAGAATCGACTTCGGCGCGAGCGTCGTCGAATTTTCCGTGTGATTCGCTCTCTCCTCCTATCGGTACACCGTATCCCTTTCAGTCTGGCTCGCCTTGTACAGTTTTAAGTTTTAATACACGACCATGAAAGTCGATCCCCAAACCGAACTTCCTCCATTTGCTGGCTCACAAAACCGGGACAATCGCGGGAAGATCAAGGGTGGATCGAAGTTCCCTCGAAAACCGAGGAATCTACGTAAGGATGATCCTCGAATAGAAGATTCCGAGTACGACGAGTCCCTCGGAAATGGATACGGAGCTCCGACGCTGACAGTCGTCGAACCTTTTGTGCTTTATTTATTCTGGCCTGGCGGACTTGACGCTCCGTGGCTCTGTCGACTGGCTGGCAGAAGTTTCCGGCGAATTCGCGAAACTACCCTTGCTGCTACAGCTGCGCTCGACCTAGATCGACCGGCGGCAGTCTCTAAATAAAAAAGGAGAGACTCCTCGAAACAAGAGAGAGAGGGGGGGGGGGTTGATCTCGACACAACGATTTCGTTGCGTGTCTACTCGAGCGGGCTCTTGTCGCGCAATGTCCTCCTGTCCGCTTGCAACCCCCTTCGGCGTCGTGTCGCTGGGACTCGAGATCGCCGCGTGTGATTTCGATTTCGCCAGGCCGGGCCGAGTACTTCGCGATTTATTTAACTTTAAGAGGAGTTTGCCGGCAAAGTGCTGGCCACCGGTAGGGGAACGGAGACAAGGGTGAGAGGAGAACAGGGAATGGATGGTTTTGCGGGGCGCGAACGGGGAGAATGGATGCGCGGGCGTGCACCGATGGAAAAGCGGAACCGAGTCGAGCCGAGTCGAGCCTGACTGGCTGGCCCCTCTGACGTTCCAGGGGCGTCGATGTATTGGGGGTACGTTCCAGGTTGATGCCACTGGCGCTGGACGCAATTTGAGAGCAATCGACTGAACGACACGCCGCAAATCAAACCCGTCCGTGGTAGTCGTGTGTTAGCTAGAATCACCTCCACCGACTACGTCGCCCCCTACGTTCAACGAGTCCCACTCCATGTCACCTTTCACCCTTCCCTGCCCGGGTGTGTTCCTCCTTCCTCCTTCTCCGTCCCTCACCCTTCAACCTATACACCGTCACACTTTTCGTTCCCCTGGACCTCTCTGGCGAGGCGAGCCGCGCTCTGCTCGAACTGTCCTCTCAATTTGAGTTGACGCTTCTCCGTACGGTCGAGCGATTCGAGTTGACGCGCGACAGCTGCTTCTGCCGATGCATCGCCTTTCGCATTCGGCGCGCATTACACCGCTGTTACTGTTAATTGAATCGATCGTTTTCATGTTGCTGGTTGGTATACTAGCACCGTAAAATCGACAAAATCTCGTCGCGCCCCTCTGCATCCATAAGTCGACCTATCCATCGACGAAACGCGACGAACGGCCGTGGGTGGCGAGACACTATCGGGCACACCGCAAATTCGCTGTATATTCGACAACCGAGTCCAGGAACCGTTTAACGAGTGAACTTTAGACTGCTCCGGTCCTTTCCACATAGCGACCGTCAAGATGCCGGATTGACGATCATACTTGTTACAGATTTCGTATCGCTGCTCTACCAATGTTGAGCAAAAATGGTCTGTCCGCAATACTCGATGCAGAACAGTTTAGACGCAAGAATTGATATTGTTCATTCGACATTTACTTTACTATAAATATGAAGGTGAATATACAAACACTGTCTTGTAATACAACAGAAACCAGAGCGTAACGTGGCGTTAAATTCGAAGCGAATCTAGAACGCGAACTCGGAATGCTTTTACCCGATTTTATGGTATCCGGTGTGGCAAGTGTTCGTTAATAAGTAAAGTAAACCCGAGCTCACTCGGCGCACGGTGTAACGCGTTCAGTAATTTCGGTAATACGGCGGCTACGCTCCGTTAATAGAAGCGCCGAGCAGAGCACCAAACATCTTGAGCCATTAAAAAAGAAGGGGGTTATCAAGAATTGGATGTGCATGAAACTGTCTGACGTATGCTCGAAACTCGGCTCGCAGTTTCCGCGGCGTAGTTTGATTGCCGGTCGAACTTCAGTTATTTGTATGACCTCATTTGAGGTTTCTGGTATTTGGAATCGAAGTTACCGCGCCGCATCGCGTCAGAAATGGTTACGCCTCGGAAGCCCCCTGTACATCCGTCGCAAATTACTCTCCATCACTTGACCGAGTTTCGACGCATGAAAAACTGTGCCCGACTCGGAAATTCATATTCCATTATTATTTAGCTCCACTTCGCGTATACATTTCCGAATCCGTACCGGGAAAACATTATTACCCGGGCATGGTCACGACAATTTTATTCGATAAATAAACGCGACATCGATCCATCCGTGCAGCTACCGCGAAAGCAAAAACCCGATTTCGGATCTAATTAAATTTGACCTTGTTTCGGCTGCTCGAACAGTGTAGAATTCGATAGACACGGTAATTCAAGTTCACAATCGATCTTACTTCGATGCTGAACTTCGCGGGCACAAAGGGAGTACACTAAGCTGAATAATCGGATCCATGCTATTTCAACTGAATTTCCAGCATGTTCGTGTATCGAATATTGCTACCGATTGATTTAAATAAATGTAATTTAGCAGATGACGGTTTGAGATGATTGAAAGAGAAAATCAATTTTTATTAACTTTCCGTTTCTTAGAATTGGAAAATTTTTATTTTGCATAAAGATCTGCAGTCTAATATTTGGACATCAAAAGCGCCGATGAATAACTTAAGTCTCTAGGAATTGCGTGCAGTTTTGTAGAGAAATATAGTTTAATAATGTGCGACCATGACGATAGATACATGTAGAGATTATCCGGTAAAAAATCTCATAGATCGATAGGGTAACGCAACACAGAGGACACGTTTATACTATTGTTACCGTTAATTAAAACGATCGTTCGCGGATCTGTGGTTGTTTTGCGACCCTCGAAATTGCATGGAGCACATGGCTAAACCGGTCCTACGAGCGTGGCTGCGTTTCGCAGGCGGTCGGAAAACATCAAGAGAGAGAGGCAGACGGAGTCGCAGCTCGCATTTGATCGATCGATGATCTCTGTGAAGCGCTTAATTCCCCGCTTTCCCAGCCGCGCGAAACAAATAGTTGAATGGGCAGAGCGCGGGCACACTCGTCCGACACTTCGTAACTGCGTCGTTCCCTCGATTTGCATCGGGCCCGTTCAAGCGTCACGTGATCGTTACTATTAATCGGTTCGATTGCGTCGGAATTGACAGTTCCCTTAACAGCTCGCGCCCTGCTGATTTACCCGACGGATGTTTGCGTACTCTCCGGACAAAAGAGATTCCAAATCCCGGATCTCCCATCTGTTTTTTCGATCCCCTTCGATCGAGTATCGGCCTCGCCGCGTCGAGCCAGGCGGGATCATCGATTTCGCGCCTGTTACGCGATCACCGGTGCAGTCATTGAATTTTTAATCGGAACTTGAAACCATCTCTCTGTCCCCTTTGATCAAGCTTTTTTCCGTGTTTACCGACTCTTGCGGCAAACGCCGCGCCGCGCGCACTTCTCCACCAATTTCCACTTTTCATTTGCGTATACGTGTGTGCTCTTCGTTTCGTTTTTGTTCGTACGGCGCCGATGTGCAGATTCGCAAGCGCCGCGCGCCGACCGCTTATTCCCGCGGCTCTAAATCTAGAGACGCGGTAGCGTCTCGACGCCAAGTACATGAAAAAATATCGATGTCAACTGTCGCTACCTACCGCGTATCTTTACTCGTAAACCGGGCATTCTAACCTAACCTGAAACTTCTTTCGTTAATATCTCATCACGTCTGCAATATTTTCTAAATTCAAAGGCATTTTGCTAATGTAAACCGCATATAAGCTTTCGAATAAGACCATATTCGATAAAATTGGTCCATGTATGACAGAGATATCGTAATATCATGTCATGGATCAGTCAGAATTGGTAGGATTTTTCTTCTGATTCTTCTCCTTCGTCAGTCAATTTTCGTCAACATAATACGTATACGCGTTACACGCACACATTCAGCCAAATGGACTATACACGCGTGTTTCGTTCGTCGACTCTCGGGATCATTCGGCAGGGCTCGGGCTCGTCGACGGCATCACCTACCGCGATCACCGTCAGATGGACAACGCGACGTAGCGAGTTTCTCGCAAGTAAGGTGTTGCGCGGGCGGTATTAATATGCGTAGCGAACGCGGATATTCACCAATATTGGTTCATATCACCTTATGGTATAATTTGCAAACCCCACCCATCCTGTTGCACTGTTAAGACATTATTGTATTACAATCAAATGTTAAATACGTTCAGCGCCAAAGGTTGCTTCCAGCGCCATAAGCTGCTTCGCGCACCATGTACTGTACACAAATTACTATACATATAATATAGGTCGGCAATGCGGTGGACATGGTTTCTTTTCGTAGATGTTAAACTTACGTAGAATTTATCCTTAATTCTGTCCCGTGAAAAGAATGATCTTGGCTGTTGATGATAAAACTTTGTAATTTATAATTCTTGTAAAAAGAAGTGAGATCACAACCAAAACTTCAGAAAAGTAAAAAAGTTACGCCAAGTACATGAATTGAATTAAGCCGCTAACACGGCATAATAATTATGAACACAAAAAATAGAAGAAAGTAATATCACAAAAAAGAAGAACACACAAAAATAGAAGAAAATAATACATCAAAAAGAAAAAAGATAGAAGATAATAAACAATATAAAAAAATATGTGAAATCGAAATGAGCTGCAAGTACATAAAGGTACTTTCCAGCAATGTGCAAAGGCGACACTGTGTAACACAATGTAAGATTCGGTGCTTTCTAACTACGCTTAAGGTGACACAGCTATACACAGCTTAAATGCTATGTTCAACAGTAGTATATTTTCATCGCAATATGTCAAAAATGCACTCAGTACATTCCATTACTCATATCGCGGACATTTTAATAATGTGAAGATAAAATGTAACATCTAGACATTTGCCTAGATGTCCGCGGCCTGGAAGTCAAATACTTGGCATGGCCAGGCAAGGTCAAGGTGTCGATGAATAAGAATTATTTAAAAACCGCAAACTAATGAAAATATACGCAATGTGTCAAAGCTTTATTTAATTTGATGAATTAGCTGTACGCCTGCGAAAGACAAGGTATTGGTGTCCATAAATGATCATAGAATTATTTAAAAACGCAAAATAATGAATGTGTAATCGTATAGTCAGAGTTTTAAATTGACAAATTATCTGAAAGCCTGCGAGAGAGAAAGTATGTTTTTAAATAATTCTTATTCATCGACACCTTGACCTTGCCTGGCCATGCCAAGTATTTGACTTCCAGGCCGCGGACATCTAGGCAAATGTCTAGATGTTACATTTTATCTTCACATTATTAAAATGTCCGCGATATGAGTAATGGAATGTACTGAGTGCATTTTTGACATATTGCGATGAAAATATACTACTGTTGAACATAGCATTTAAGCTGTGTATAGCTGTGTCACCTTAAGCGTAGTTAGAAAGCACCGAATCTTACATTGTGTTACACAGTGTCGCCTTTGCACATTGCTGGAAAGTACCTTTATGTACTTGCAGCTCATTTCGATTTCACATATTTTTTTATATTGTTTATTATCTTCTATCTTTTTTCTTTTTGATGTATTATTTTCTTCTATTTTTGTGTGTTCTTCTTTTTTGTGATATTACTTTCTTCTATTTTTTGTGTTCATAATTATTATGCCGTGTTAGCGGCTTAATTCAATTCATGTACTTGGCGTAACTTTTTTACTTTTCTGAAGTTTTGGTTGTGATTGACTTTACTCGTTCACCCTCGAATCGGACCGCGCGCGTCTTCCTTGATTGCCGGTCGGACGCAATATAAACGACGCATCGTCGCTCTTTCTGGCTCTGCTTTTTGTCTTTTTCGTTTCTCCCTTTCTCCTCCATTCGACACGCCGAACGACCACGCAATTTTATCGCGCGCGTGTCCATTCAGCCGCGACGTTAATCACGTTATTCTTCTTCGCTTGTGCGCGAGAATGCGCGCGCGCTCGCTCGCGTGCCTGCGAAGATAACTCCGTTGAAAACAAAGTGAAATTGATAGCGGTCGGGATCGACGGGACTTCACAAAGCGCCCGGTAAGAATACATATCAGCGATAGAACCGTCGTCTTTGATAATCGAATCCGCCGGCTTGGTACGGCGCAACGTTCGTTCTCTCGATCAGAAATTAAGGTCGACGTCGATCATTGTTAGAGACACTGAATCGAACGGAGCTAATGACACGATCGGTATCGCTTTGTTCTTTTCGAGATTACACGGGGACGTTTTCCAGGGCTTTAATTACCGTTTCCAGAATCGAGCGTTTCTGACCTGACATCGATCGACGTATCACGGCGAAGCTCGTCTTCCGGATCCAACCGGGGAGAACGTGTAGAAGCGGGACAGTGATTAGCCCAGGCTTCTTTTGATTAAGATTCTTTTGTGCACCGCGTACCTCCTGGAAGACCTAATTGCGAATTACAAGGTTCTAATTAGAAATCTGTTGGACCGTTCTATGCGCCGATCTGAAATTGCAGCTCCTGGAGATTGTACGGCGTTAGCTTGACCTGGAATTCAGAATTAAAAGCTACAATTAAAACGTCCGCCGGCTCATTTCATTGGTTCTTCATCGGCTAGTCGGGTGCTTTGACTTCTCATTGATTGATCCCTATGATTAAACACACGGTGCACAGAGTTTTCCGATAATAGCTGTCCGATGTTTTTTCTTTCTCTCTCTGTCTGTGTATAGAGTGCAAATCTAAAATAGGCTGATAAAAACATAGACAAAAAGTTGACGATGGGAAAATTCCCAAAGATTTTTAATTAATTATTTTTTAAATAGAGGGAATCCGTGTTGAGTTAATCCTGTAAAAAGTTTCTTGCAAAAGTCGTTATGAAATTGCAGCGTTTTCGAGCGTGCGAAAGTAGAATTCTTTCGGTCTGTACAGAAAACAAACGTGTACTCGCATGGCCAGTGAAATTTTAAACCCGCTAGCGGTTCATATCAGAAAGCTTTGTTCTTCGAGTGCCAACACAAGTAAAAAGGAAATTGCATAATAATAAAAGTTGTAACACGATTAAACTGGTTTTATTACTACGAATCCCGTTAGCTTAACCGAATATAATGGCTCCACCACGTTAAAGCTATCACTTTATAATCGCATGGAGACGCAGTCGGTGAAATAAATCAGTCCAAGCGTGTTCGGATTCGTCGGATTAACAGAGAGGCAGATAGGAATTTTCGACCGGTGACTTAATTTACCGGGCTCGCGCAACCCGTTGTCCGTCTGTCCCTATATCTCCCTTTGTCTCTCTCTCTCTCTCTCTCTCTCTCTCTCTCTCTCTCTCTTTGTCTCTGCCAGTTACTCTTCCTCTCCCTATCTCGAGCGGCAACTGGAGCGAGCACCGGCACGATAAAGAGGTTAATACGATTTTACGTGGCAAACGAGTGAAAATACCGTGGGCGTACGGTTAGTACACGGTAGCGCCCTTAAGCGCGATAAAACGGGTCGCATGTGAAACAGGAAAGATCGACCGGGCAACAGCAGCAACAACCGGTCGTGTAGCATCGGGCGAGCCGTTTATGGTTTAAAGGGGCCAAGTGGCCTGGGTCTGTGCATTGGCAACGACGCGGTTAATGGCGAACGAGCGTTGTTAAAATATTGAAAGGAAATATTGCTCCCGCCCGTCTATGGCCGCGTAAAACTTCTAAATAGAAGTCTAACGATCGGCCGCCGGTGTGGAAAACGCGAATATACCGGGAACCGTGTTCGACGTCATCGGTACCATTCGCATCGATACTACGGCGCTCGAGGAACCCCGAAGACTACGGAAAAATTGCCGCGTTAATGGAACCGTTCACCAACCGTGTAAGGATTCCAAGCACTTGTAATTGCGGCGTTACGGCCGTTGCGGAAGCTGTTGGCCGATGCTGCGCCGCTTGCAAATTGGTGAGCGAGCCGGGACCCGTTCAACGGGCTTTGAAAAGGGAGACTTTGATGCGCGTGAAAAGTCCTTTTTTCTCTTGCCCGCCTTCTTTGAACCACCGATCCCGGCATTTCTGCTCGCAGGTTGACTCGACGGTCCGCACAGGACCGCAACAGTTTTTCAAACTTTTATTTCTGCGATTCCCGTTAGAAACGTCGCGCAATTGTAGAAAATTGTTGTGCATACTCTACAATACCAATGAAAGTACAACTACTTCTCTGGTTGCGCAGCGTTCCCTCCCTCGTGTGTATTTTAAAGATCTTTACGAGGTACTTGCAACTGTACCGTGTCGCACAGTCCGGTCATTACACCGAGCGAAATTAAAAGGTTAATTAAAAGCGGGCAAGCAAGAAACGCGCGAGTGGAAACCGTTTATTGTCCGCCGCTAATTGATTTCGCTATCGTAAAAACGTCGCATCTCGTAGCTAATGATAAGACCCTATCGGGTAATAGAGGTTCGTCACTACCCAATGCCATAATTTCCGACTGGTTCGTAATAAATAATTAGTATCACGTCCGAACATGGACCGCTAATGACCTATAATCTTCTGATTGCAGATGTTTTGAAGCGGATCGAACGAAGGCAAAGATGAAGGCCGTAATCGCGTCGTGTTTCCTGCTCGTGTTCGTCCTGACCAACGGCGGCGTCCTGTCCGTCGATTGGAAACACAGCGCCGCCCTCGACGACAAGTTCCTGGTCCTCTGGACGCCCGGCGAGAATGATATCATGTTCGAGATCCAAGTAAAAACCCTCGGCTATGTGGGTTTCGGTTTCTCGAAGGACGACGACAAGGTTCGCGCCGACATGGTCATCGGATGGGTGGACAATAACGGACAGCTCCATCTCCAGGTAAGCGTCTTTAAGGAACCCGCCTTGTTCCCGATCTAGTTCTTGCCCGTTTCTGGAATCGTCGCGCACCTGTTCAGCTACCGACACTGTCGCTGGTGCTTGCTGATTAAGCGACCGTATCCTTAACCTCGACTCAATTACATTCGTGTAATTTTAACATTTCGCCTTCTCGGAAGGTCTACATTCTCGCGCGAAATTATCGGCGATGATCGTCGGTCGTGTATGGCCGCGGATGATACACGAGCGTCGGCAACAAGCAAAAATCCGCACAATTATGGTCCCTAGTTTCGCCGATGAGCAATTGAAAATGATCACCCGGCGAAACGATTATTCCTATCGTCCGTCGTCCTAGCCGGATTATATTCATTTCCCGAGCCTCGACGTGGAATAATTTCAACTAATTACTCTTATGCTACCGATCCGATGCGTCGAATGTTGTAGAGGATCGTTCGGAGCCGGTGTTCGCTGCACGGGGCGCGGTGGCAGAGCGGGGTGAGGAGGAACGCGCATAATGATAGTCCTTTCGGAGATAAGTAATGGGTTTCTCGTTTCGATCGGTGCATCGGATAGTTATCAATCTTGCCAACCGAAGCCAGCGGCCTGTCATTACGCGTGCTCGTCATTTTGTCGGACACTCTGTCGTTTTATTTTTCGCGAACGATTATCTTGGACAATTTTCAGTCACCGAGCATGATGTATTGCTTTTATCAGCGTACCAAGACCCGCGCCGCGCCGATGAATGCAGATAACTTTCGACTAGAAAAAAAACCGAGTCGCTTGGAAGAAAGGAAAATAGACATCGTTCGAGATGCGTCTGTCCCCGTTTCGAAGTGCCGAGACCAAGATCGACCAGATATACATACATACATACCTAACCCCGGTTTTGTCGTAACCAGACGCGTTTCGAGCATCTCGCTGATCCGTGGAAGCCGGAGGGTGGTTGACGACGACGAGGACAAAGTTGCTCGGTCAGTAAAATCGCGCCGGATATCGTTCGGAACCGGTTTGATTTCGCCAGAAGAGCCGCGTCGCTCGTACGCGCGTAGAATTTCGACGGTATGCCCGCGGTTTATTTCCGAGCGCCGTTAAATTTAAAACACCGTCGGCACCGGCACCGTAGCCATCTTGTTAACGTAAACCTTTCTCGAAAACCGGACTCGGCAGGATTACGCGGTGTCCTCCCTTTCATCAGTGTTGCACGGCTGTTGTCACTTTGCCGGTTCTTCGTAACATCGGGGACCCAACGGAGGGAGATGGATGTCATTCTCTTTTTCCTTCCCCTCTCGCCGCGGCCCGAGCTTTCCTCTGACGCAAATGGGACGACCAGTGGCATACGAGCAACCATGACTCGCTCCTTTCTCCGTCTGTTTCTCTTTCTCCGCGGTGCTTGCTTTCTCTGTAACAGGCTCGCCGTTGAATATTTCTTTTAAAAACTGCTTTCGTCCCGATGCGACACGACGCGATGACCGCGCGTTGCGCGTCGGCGTTTCATAATCGCCTCCCGGTGGCTACTTCGCGCGGAATTTCCCGGCGACGACAAATTCGCTTGGCATCACGCTGCGTCACTGTCAACATCGCAACAGATGTTCTTCCTTTTCTGATTACTCTTCACGGTTAGCGACAACAATTTTCCCTCGCTAAACCCTCCGCCGCGGGGACCGGCCATAATTCTCGTACATTCGCGCTCTCGCGCGACCTCTTCTGTGCGAGCGGTTCTCTTCTTCGTAGCTTACGCTAATCGTCAAATCCGCATCGTGATTTTAATAATAAGCTATGTGAACTTTGCCACAAGTTTCACCAATTGTATTCATAGAAGCAATCAGCGTTATTGGTAACAATTTCTTTTTAATTTAGGTTTCGTGCTGTTTCGTTCTGGATTCTGTTAGTTACTTCATAACGAAGTTTTCATTTTATATTATAATCCAAATAATTTCTATATTAATAAAATCGGAATTTCATCGTTAAAAAAATTGTTACGTTATTAAATCGGTTTATATTTAAGAGTTGGTCAGATTTTTTAGTTAAACCAGCGCCGAGTCCAAGCGGTAGAATTACATGTAATTTCGAATTTCTTCGTCAAGGCATAAAAAACCCAGGTCTCTTATCTTTGTCGACTGGGATGGCGTGAAACGGCTCGTACATTTTTTCCAGGTGCCTTGTACAGACTGGTAGGATCGGTAAGGGGACGAAATAAAATCTGAGGAATCGACGGAAGTCGGTAGACATCCGTTGGCCACGTAAACAGCTCGCTTATTGCCAGCGAGTGTATGATCGGGTCCGGTATCAGCGGGTGGCCGGATCCGTGTTATAGAGATCTCTCTCGGTCGTTTCTTCTAAAATGGAAAGGAGCCGTAACCGAGGGGCGGTGAAGCGGGTGGAGGAGCTCGGGGATGCAATATAGGAAAGCAATCTTCTCCGGCGACTAGCGCGGAGCAACCCCGGCAAGAGAGGGAGGGAGAGGAAAGGAGAGGATGGATAGAGAGAAGAAGGGAGAGAGAGCGCGGTGGTTCGGTGCTTAGGTACATATCTACGTAGGTAGGTAGTCAGGCTGCAGATCGCGTCCGTCTCGCGTGTCCGCAATTTTTCCAGTAGAATCGTTGCCCGCTCGTTCCATAATGCATGCCGTGCCGCGCAATGCTCTATGCGATGCAGCCGTCGCCGGACGTTCTCATACAGAGAACGACGCCACGAAGAAAAAGGAGAGGGAACGGGCTGCCGGATGGGACAAACGGAGACAGAGGGATCGGAAGGACGAGCGAAGGAAGAGAGAACGAGGGGCTAGGGTGTGGGGGCAGAGTTGACGGCCAATGGGAGCGAGAAGGTTTTTCGTTATGATCGTAATCTTAGAACCAGAACAGCCGCGGGCATCCGAGAGACCAGCCCGAACCACCGACCCCGGACTCTCTCCTTCACTCTCTTTCTCTCCCTCTCGCTCTGTCCTCTCTCCTAGTGCTCGATTTCTTGTCCTTATAGATGCCCGTTTTGCACCCGACACTCACCCAACCCCCGACCTTCCATTGCCCCCTGTTCCAATTCAACGCTAGGATTCTTTTCCTCGCGTGGCTTAACTCCTCGCTTCTGGAGGCGCTTTCTCACCTCAAACTAAACGAACCGAAATTACGTGGTATATAAGTCGTACAAAAGGGAAAAATGCCCCTGTCCGACTGCTTTTGCTACTTTCCCTTCTCTTTACGTCTCGTAGTCTTAGCAATCTTAGAAGAATACTTAGTAGTCTTCGTGGTTGCTTCGATGATCGAACACTTAAGCATCATAACAAATTATTATAGCAGTCTATGTAAAATCAACTTCTAAAGTTCTAAAACTTTTTGTTCAAGTACAATCTAAAGATTACAAAGCATTTTAGGATGTGCATACATTTCCATGCGAATAGTGTGGATAAGATAAATTCCGGTCGGTTTCGTTGTGTCGAGCTTTCATTCGGTTCTACTTGTTTTCCGGTTGATGGAAATTTTATATAGCCACTGGGAATAGCCTTTCGTTATCCAGGACGTACGAGGGACTATGAAAACCTCGGTTTTCTTGTTTCCACTTAGGGGAAACAGGGAGGTTGACGTCGATTGATTAAAGTAACAGTCCAAGCACTCCAATCAGCCGATTCTTTCACATGATCGGCTGCATCTAATCCTGTTTAAAGGGAATATATTTCGCGCGCGCGGATCTGTTATGGTTATTACCTCGGCAGGTGAAGTGGAGGAGAAACCCCTAGTAACGTCCGACAAGACGAATCGAAGTTGATTAAAGATGTACGGCTGATACATCCCGCCGCTCCAGACTGCAGGCTGTTGTGTGCCGAACCACTTCGGCTTCCGTCTCTTCAGCCAGCTGAATTCAATTTTCCTGGTCTAATTCTTTTATTCGCTTCGTTTAACTTCCCTGTTCCGTTCGGCACGTCGTTTCACAGCGGATCCGTGGCTCGGTGTCTATTTGAGGTCTTTTCTGCCTGGAATACTCCTCGAACAAGCGACCAGGATGCGAGTTGACGGGGGATTTGCGTTGCTAGACAGCTACGATTTCGTACTACCGAAAGGGAGGCATTATTTTTTGCTCGGCTTCCTTGCTCTCCTACACAAATACGTCTGTCATTCGTGACGTAACCATTTTTCTTCCTGGGTAATTGTTTTTCGGAACCTAATGCTCGCACCACATACACACGCGCGCGTTAATAAATCTTTAACGATTACATGTGAAAAGTATTTTTATACGTTGACACATCCTCAAAAATTTATTCTGTAATGTGAATGCATATAATGTTAATATGTTCGTGTTGGGGATATTTCAGGAAAACGAAACGTATTTCTGGAACAAACTGATTCTAATTTCATGAAGGGCGTTCAGCTGTCCAAACGCGGATGCGCGAGTATAGATTCGCAATTATTTAAAGCAAATTGAAAGTGGAGAAGCTCGTTTATATTCCAGGAGGAGGATCCCTTACGAAATGCAACAAGAGAAAAGTATTCCATGCATAACCGTCGGTAGAATACATCGAAAAATTGTATGTATTCGGCTCCGGTACGTATTACCGTGCAGAGCGAGGTCGCTTGGCAAAACTCTAATTTAAATTCCGCCGCGTTTAGATCGGAATAGATTCCGCATTCGGGAACGCGCGGTGGTATCGCACGGGTTCGACGATGGAGCGCGTTGGGCACCGTCCAAAATATCGCGGCCCCTATCCGCCTCTCGCGTTCCCGGATGCTCCGGGGATTAAAAAATTTCCACGGCGAATTAGAAATCGCTATTTACCCAGCAATCGTCTGAACCGGGACCGTTAATGGATTTCTCGAGCAAGTGTTCCTCGGAGGAGGACGAAATATGCTTCGGAGGGTTGTACGGTCTCGCCTTTCCAGCACATTTTCATGGCCCCATCCCCGGCGGGCTTTTTTCAGCCACTTTGCCGACTGCAGTGGCAAACCACCGACAATGCGGAATAGGAATTTCATTCTGCGCGAAATGCTGCGGCCCGTTCCTCGTTTTTTCTCCTCGGCGAGGCACCCAGTGCCTGTCCTGCATCCGGTCCCACACTGTGATTACATTCGACTCCGTGCGTGCGGCCACCAGGGAACTGTTCGCCTCGCCTCGCGAGCCTGGATTCCAAAATTAACTGCAGCGCAAGATCTCATTACCGTTCCGCCCGAAGCCTCGCTCTACGCGAACACGCCGGCCGAAATAATCGCGAGTTGGCCCGGTTTTTGCACGCCCCCGCGTTCCTTTCTTTTGCTGCCATTGCCGCACGTCGTGCCACAGGAACCAAGATGCACGGCTAAACCGGCGAACGATTTATCATGCTGTATTATTTATTCGAATGTCAGCCGCAGCTACAGAAGCGTTCTCCGCGTTCCGCGTTCGCCTCCGCTCCATATGAGTCGTTAAATATTAACCGCCGCAAGCCGGATCGCTACATCGCCGCCTCCATTCTTTCTCCCGCTTCCGTTCAACAGACCCGCGAAATCGCGCGCGTTTGCGCGGAACATCTCCGTAGAGAAATCGCATGCCTTGAATCGGCCGGCTGCGGTAAAAACCGAATGTGTTGCGACAGCTCTGAACAATAGTCCGCAAGCCGTAGCTTTTCTCAGGCACGTCGTTTTATACTTTGTGCGAGCGATTACTCGGGAGATTAAGGAACCCTTTATTTAATAAGTCACTTGTGAGAAAATGTGTACAAAGTCTGGAGATCGAGCCGATTGTCCCGTGCTGGTTCAATGTACAGGGTGGTTCATCAAATTTGTTTAAAAACCTCATCGTTTAGACACCCGTTAACAAAATAAAAATGTTTATTTTTGAATACAATTATCGTGTTTTTCAAATCCATATGATAACTTTTTAAACTGCACTGTATGAGACGAATTGCTGTAGTACGTAAATAGAAAAAGCAGTTCCACAGCATATTTGGGACACGACCAATAAACTTCATTTTTTTCAATGGAGCGCAAGGTAAATGTTTCTATATTTACGTTGTCCTTACCATACCGAGTAACTTCTGTTTAAAGCGCCTTTCAATTTTTTTGGTCATGTGTGAGTATTTCAATCTGACAATTTTTGATCCGTGAAAAAGTTTTAAATTCGTTTCAGAACTTTACTGAGAGCTGTGTAAATATATACAAAATATGGCTGCAGATTTAATTTGAAAAATTGAAGTTTTCCTCTATTTTACGAACCACGGACACGTCAATCGCTATTGACATAGGGGAGCCAGTTGCTAGCAGTGCACGCGTTTGTTACAAACGCGCGGTGGCAAATTAACTTGTGGTGACCTGATTCCAGTGTTAATTAGTGAACGTGTTGAATTAGTGGGCGGTGATATAAAACATACCAAGAATTACTTTGGTCCAATATTGAATAGTTCTCGAGAGAATCAAATTTGTACATCATGCGTAAACGAGTCGTCTTGATCTATTTGGCAGTTGTTTATGTTATTAGTGAGCTCGAAGAACATTGGCTGTACAAAAATTTCGAAAGGAAGCGCCGCGATAAACCGAAATCTCGTAATCCCCGTGACTGGAACTCGTCCCGACAAACAGTATCAAACGGTGGGTGCGAGGGTCGGTGAAACAGAAACAATGACCGCGGTTTCACCACATCAACCGGCAAAGGGGTGAGGTTGGAAAAATAAAGGGGTTTTTCGTGGGTGGGGGATAGCGGTGGTAGCGCGGCGATTGCACCGTCGAAGGAGAGGCCCGCAAGAATTCGCGGATATTTGCGAACGCGTGCTCGCATTCAATTCCATTCGATGTTCGCAAACACGCGCCGCGCCGTCTGCTTTATTGTGTGAGGTGCACAACGCACGATGCGCGTCGGCATGACCGCCCCATACGTGCGTTCCAACTGTTTGGTGAATAAATGATATGTTTAGTAATACGCGTTCACTCGGGGCATTCGCGAGTCACGGGGAATGAGAGAGAGACTGGACAAATACTCGACCGGACGAATAAATCGAAAAAGGAAGAAGGGAATTTGCGAGAGAGCCAGAGTGCGCGTTTGCTTTAAACCGTGTAATTTCGATTCTCCCAACGCTGTGCGGTGCGTCGATTGTGCCGTCAACGACACAGAATACACGCTGAATTATCGTTTGTTGCTCGTTTCTTCGACCGCGGTTGTAAACGGACCTTGCGGAGAACGATGCAGCTTCTTAATTGGGTAATAACAATTTTCGTACTAACTTCATTGATTATGACGTTTCCGAGCAATTTCGGCCGGTTGGATTGGGTCCAAAACGTAACAGGCGACACGCCGTTGGACACGGGTTCCGCGTACGTTCGCTCCACCGAGATTAGCTCAATTCCGTTCTCAGACTGCCTTTTTAAACGGGTTACGGCAATATGGTTCTTTCATTTCCGAAATAAGTGAGGAGGAAATGCTGAGTCGTTCTTTCTGTTCTAAGTTTACTGCCACGTACACGATGTTGAGCAGTAATTTGGTCACTTCCATGCTTCTGCTTTGATCGTTTGCCATAAACTTTATCACTCCATAATTACATAATCCGAACACTGAGGACAAAGTGAAAGCATACGATGCTGTATTATTGAAACCAAAGCGTAACATTTAGTAACATAGGACTCGTCTCGACTTATAATAATTTTGAGTAGTTGGAAGACTTGTTTCTGCTGAAATAACTGCTTCCGTGTTACTAGTCCTGTCGATAGGAGCGCCGTGTCTTCAATGAACCATCGGTGGCGTTCGATTTGAAGCGCAGCGCCATCGATTACTTCCGGTCTGCTCGGTTTTTCGCGTAGGTCGCTGCTGGTAAAAACGTAAAATCAGCCCGGAGTTGTAGGAGTCGGCGACGAGGCCGCATCGACAATAAGAAGAGGAGCAGGCCCTCGTGGAACGCGGGGTTGTGGGACGGGGTCGGAAACGAGGCAAAGAGGGATGATAAAAATACCGAAGCTCGCGAAAGTGCTTAACAGCGGCACGCGGCGTTCTTGCGTAAAAATGCAAGCGGTGCATCTGCATACGCGGGCCGCCTCGTTGCCGCACCCGCGTCTGTTCACTAGGCCGGGGGTTCGCGGGGTGTGCATGGGGTTGTATAACTGCGCGGAGGCTATTCCCAAGGCAGTTCTGCCATGGGAGCCCCCCGATGCGATTTTACCCACCGTAAATAGGATTCAGTGTAAATGCAGTTACGTATACACGCGCGTTCTCGTAAATGTTGTCGCGACACTGTTTAAAACTTCCCCCGCATACCCCGTACGGGTTCTCTTTCTCTCTCTCCTGTGAGCATCTGCGCTGTGATACTCCCGCAGCGAACCAGCGAAATCTGTGCGCGACGATAGCGGGTGTAATTGCGGTAAATGCAGATCGCCTTTCTGATCCCGAGCTCCTTGGAACACGCTGAATAAATCCTTTGTTTCTAACTACGGTCTCTCGTTAGTAGGTCAGAATCAGATGACGGTCGCAATTGCAGGCTTCACCACCTCCGAAGCGGAAATTTCGCTGGGCGTTACTCGCTCCAGTCTCGAGTGGCTCGCGTCGTGCCGCGATTCCTTGAAAAATCGTTTTCTCGAACGAGCGATTCGAAATTAAATTGTACCAGCTGCTTTCCGCGTAGTCACGATGAAAATCGTACGGAACACGATTCCGGTTACGAATTTCTGAGACGAGTCTCTATTCGATTCCCATCTGGATTTTACGGTAGAGAGATCATTAAAACTCTAATACACATAGCATGACAAAGCAAAAATAAGAAACGAAACAGACCCCGATTGCAAAACCACGACGCATTTCGCGTGATTTTGGTTCCATTTCGTTAATAATCGACGAAGTTATTGGCATTGCAAACGCTGAAACGCTTTTCGACGCAATGGCTATCGTTCGCTCGCACGAGGTTCACCTGTTTGTTCGCGTACCGAAAATATGGCAATGTCGTGCCAAAAAATTTTCGGAGCGTGTATCGATGTCAATAAGCACAGTAAAAATGTTGCCGAGCAGGAAGTCCGAACGGCCCGTTGGAAATTGTACGTTTAATTACGAGTTACGAGCGGTGTTTACCTTTTTGGTTTCGTTTTGAGCCTCCTGCATCCGAATTGACGTAAACGCGGAACTATAACGAAACAATCGATACGATGCACGGCCGTTGTAACCGTTTAATGTCGTTGTCCCATCGCATCAGCTAGAATGCCGGCGCCGCTACAGGAAGTGGGTTACCTCAGCAGTGTCGAATCCTCTTTCGCGCGATTCAATAACTTCCGGATCGATCCGCGTCGGAAAAGGGATTCCGGTTAATGCTCGTAGATGGAAATAATTGATAAAACGGTGGCCGAGTATTAGTATAATTCCGCCGATCGTTCAAGCGTCGGGGAATAAAGGGAGCAGTTCTTTTCTCGTTCTCCTTTCGTCTTTGTTCTTTTTGTATGTTGGCTTGCGCGCGATCGGAGGACGCGCGTTTCGCGGCCGATCACCTTTTTGACGACGAACCCTTCAGTTAATCGATTCCATTATTGACTGTGCGCGCCGGTACTTATCAGATCAAAATAGAAATCGTGTTATGGCATCTGAAATGAAGTCGAGAGTGTTCCCGGGGCACGCGTTTACCCCGGGAAAAGCGTGGAGAAGAGGTGTGTAAGAGGTTTTCCGTGGATTTGGGCGGCCTCCTCGCATGCCGATTTGCTTTTCCGAGGATCCTCCTACGCTTCCGTAAGCGAGCTCCCGCGAAATCAAAATTCCCCGCGCCAAGAACTATTTAGGATTCCATCGGTAGGCGATATCCAAGCGTTTGGGAGTCGCGTCTCGAACCGTGGTATTCCGCGTCGCATCGCGCAGTGTCGCGTCGAGTCAAATTGAATGTCACAAATCATGCGGACTGCGTGGTGTCTGTAATACCGGGTGGCTCGTGTAAATTATATTATCCAGCGAATGTTCGAGGAATATATTCGGATAAAAAGAACGAGTCTCGCGAGGAATTAAAAAAAGATCGTCCGAATGACGCACGACGGGTATCAACTTTGTGGTTGGTTCCACGGACCGCTCGAATTCCAATCAGTATTTCCTGGACCATTCGTCACGAGATAATATTGAGTTTACAATGACCACGGGCGAATCTCTTTTGCGTGTCCCTGTCTCTTTTTTGTTTGAATGAGAGGAGGAAAGGTGTCCCGGCGAAACGAAAATATTTGAGGGGACATCTCGTTATAAATTGTATTATAATGACTGCTGTAATTACGTGCCTAGCGCCGAAGGTGTCCGAAAGAAGTGGCACATAATGGCATTCAGAGTGGGGTTTTGTAGTCGGTCGCGAAATATACTATAGCCCGAAACGACTCCGTGGAAGGCTTTCCTCTCTGTACGAATGGCTTCAAAAGATTCTCGGCTCGAAGCCATGCCTCGCATGCTGATTCGCCTCTCTCCCCCCTCTCTCTCTCTCTCTCTCTCTCTCTCTCTCTCTCTTTTCCACTTTCGTTCTCTCTTTCTCGACGTCTTTGGAGCAGTTCGGCGCCCCGGGCTGCGTCTAGACTCTTGAGACGAGATTACTCAGACCCAAATCCTTCCGAGAAGGACCATTTAAATCTTAAAATTCAAACGAATCCCCTCGAACGATTTTAATGGCGCTAATACGATTCTCGTTGCGATTTAACGCGAATGCAATCGAATTAACCATTTTTCATAGCGACTCCTCTGCAGACAATATAAATGGGCTAAAATTAATTCCCTCTTGTCCGAGGACCGGGAACCACTTCGTCGGATTCTAGAATATTGATTCCGTCTTGTTAACGGACACGATAGAGCCGGCCCCGTGACATCTTCTGTTTCTTAGTGGGATGGTTATCGAGAGGCCACGCCCCCGAATATTTATGAAGACTCGAAAACGTCGGGGATAGAAGCTTATTTTTAAATGAACGCTCGCGATGGCACATCTAGTTTTTATTTAATCCCTGCCGCCGCTTCGATTTGCAAAACTTGAGAATAAATATTTGAATTCGAAGATTAAGCAAATATTCGTACATAAGTAAATAACTATATCTCCGGCGAAGTGGTTTGCGTTGAATATAACACGCGCCGGGAACTTTCGGAAGTAAAACACCTAACTGTTCGGCTGAACATTGTTGGAACTCATGAAAATTGTATCTTCGCTGCAGTTCTTCATTGATTGTTTGTTATACCGAATATATCGCAATTGTTCCTCCTTGCAATATTGAAAAATTGAAAAAATTCTGCAAAAATGTTTAGTAGAGACAATTGTTCCTTCTCTTATTTCCAACCTATTTTTGGGACAAATTGACCAGAGTGCGACGTGCGCTATATCACCGTGTCCTCGGCAAAGCCGGCCTGGTCGCGCGAGCGTTTCGTTCCCGCACGCGGATTTTATTGTATCTGTGTGATTGCTTTTCTTCGAACTGGGTGGTACGTTGCGGATCTTTACCGTCCGGCCGAAACGATGCACTCGCGCCAGTCGAGCCGGACTGCATAAAACTTTATGACGGCAGTAAAAAGCGGCGCCGCCACCGCTCGCGCCGCGATACAGATGGAACGGAAAAAGACGGAACGGAAACTGCGTTCTCGCGGCGGGACACGGTTGCACGTGCGAGCCACGCCACCCCGCGATTTCACGGGCACGATTCCTTTCGCGTCGCTTCCACGGACTTTTAATAAACCCACGGGAAAACGGGAACCGTAGCGGGTGCACGCGTGTGTCGCTTCACGCTGCGGCGAAAACGATATTTGTTCCGTGGAATCGCGGGGAGCGCGTAATGAGCGAGCAGAACGCGCTGTCTCTCTTCTTCTTCATCATCTTCTTCTTCTCTGTCCATTGTGTCTGCCTGTGTATCCGCTTCCCTTTCACCTCGAAATCTTTTACAACACCGGCGCGGCGTGTCGCGTACCGAGAGGCTCCCCGATTTACGCGACTGCGTCTCGTATTTTATATCTTGTCGCGCGGAGCATTTTATGAAGAGCCGAGGTGGACCCCGAGCTCGGTCTGCTGGCCTGTGTACATTTCATTGCTGGCAGAAAGCCTCTTTAGTACACACATATCGCTGCTCGGAAATTTTTGAGCACCCTCCGCTATTCCGGCTTTTACCGCGTCACATTATTCCGCATCTTTTTTGGCTGGTCATTTATCACTCTGGCTTGTCTCATATTCTTCTGTCCAGTCTACTCAATCTACTGCATCTGCATTTATTAGCTATGACATTTCTTTTATCTCATAATTTACTACCGAAACTTTTTCGGAATTACTCGGAGCTAATTTCGTGTGTCATGTGTCATTCGGTATTTACTGCAACAATAGAACGCAGAATTATTGCTTATATTTTGCACGTTTCGAATGGATATGAAAAATTATGAATAATCCATCACTGCACGACATTCCCAACGACTTCATTAAAATTCACAAGAATATTTTCTTAAAAAATAAATGAGAAATATGCAATAAAATGTTTCGTCTTGACGCCTCGTTTCCCAGAAAGTAGAACCTGAAAACTGTCAAGCACACCTGCACTTGGTTAGTTGTAATCAATAGAAGGTTATTCCCTATGAAGAAATAAGTAAAAAGTATAGAATCAGATCTTTTCATTTGCGACCTCGTTTTCGAGAAAATCTAATTTAGAAGTTTGTGCCTGAACCCGTGGTTGACTGCGGCTTGATGAAACGTGTTCGTATTTGTTTTTTCGTTAATGAGATTTCGACCAAAAAATTTTGTCCTACATGTCTCAATTATTCTCTTCGTGTATCATATTCTGTTAATTGTATAATCTCTCGACGAGAATATCGAAAAGCTAGTCGCACGAAGCTGTTGACAATATTTTAATGAAACAAGGAATGAAATAATTTTTCTCCGGCTTTAACAAATTTGTTCCTAAAGAGGTGAAGGTGTTCGTGTGCTACTTACCGGCTGACTGTTCCGAAAGGGGAATCCTCAGCTACTTTCTCGGCAGAGACCTCGATGGGCTGGCCGATACTGTCAGAACTCCGGAAAGCTGGGCGTGAACGCAGAAGTCTGTGCTGCGATCGGTCTCCGACACGACGATTATCTTTCTGACTTCCTCGTGGTCCGACAGCGCGGCTGCGTGTCAGGTGGTTAACAATTTTTAACAAGGCTTTCCCAGGTCGGTACCAGCCGCCAGACAACCAGCATCCAGCGAAACTACCTGCAACTTTTGCTCGTTAACCGACAGGAGGGTGAGGAGGTGGGGCATTGATGGGCGCAGATGTTATTAAATTATTGTTAATTCGATGCGACTACGCTGGTCCTGGTTAAATGGGCCTCGGCACAGTCGCGCGGCTCGAATTATTGGAACGTTAAAATCCGCTGTCATTACTGTCGTTTCGTTATTAAATTACGCGGTGACCACTGGATAAACGATCTAACGCGGTCAACACAATTCCGCCGGTGTTCCGTGAATATCTGCGGACGACTGTTCGCGGAATGATTGCACGCATTGGATTTCTCGTTCGACGAGTCCTTAGCAAAACCGCTGTTTCAATTTCCGTTCGGTTTTCATAGTGAATGTCGTTCTTACCGTCCGTGTTGCGGAACAAACGATCCGAAAAACCGTGTACAGATCGGCGAGCTAGATATTGTCGACGCTGTTGGCCGAACGTTTTCGAGTTGCATTGTGCGACCGGCAATTACCATATTTTATAGAGCTCCTGCGCAACGAAAATCAACCGTTCCGCCGTTACGTCGCATAAAACAACTATTTGATAATAATTTACACCGGCGCTCTCTGTATTTGTTGAATTAATGCGGCTTGGCTGGCTCGGAATGATCCATCCTGTCACGAATCGCGTATGTCTCGTAAATACGTCACTCCGTTATCAGAGGCTGATACGACTCCGACAACTGATTCGATACGTATGCAAATACGTAGGCACGTGGACGCATAGTTATTGAGCTGTGAAATATGATTCGACGATAAATAACAACTTTGCGGCAGATGATCATGCCCAAATTACGTTCCCATGTACACCGGCCAGCCAAGGTGCAACCATAATCTCCGATCGCGATTGTACAAGTTGCAATTCTGCGGATGGTAAACCAGATCTCCAAATGATCAGTTAATTATTACACGTCACATAACTGATTATACTACTTGATTCACATTAGTACGAGTAAAGAGGGAAACTACTATTTTCTTTGAAAGCATATAATCTTAGATCAACTTGCTTTTCGCCATCTTTGAGATACATCGATTTCCTTATCAGACCCAGTATGGATAACCAGTGACTTAAAATACCCGCAAGTAGATGAAGGATAATAGAATACATGGATAATAGAATCGAAGAACATCACGGATAGAGTAACGCTGAAAATAAACGCGTGATCGTCGGAGAGACTTTTCATTAGGCGGGATCGATTCTGAAACGTCGTGCCAAGAACGTGATAATACCACGCTATCCGACAAAGTCAGCAGTAGGTAACCTCCGACGAATTCTCCTGACAGAATTTCCCTGTCCGAGTGGGCTGGTTCGCCTTCGAGATATTTCCGGGGTCCATCCGTGATGGACAGTGTCCACGTGTTAGCCGGTTAAGCAGATTATTCCGTGACGTCGGTATTTCCGCACGGAAATGTCCGGGATCGTAGTCCTCGAGTTGATACCGGGCTAGCGATGCGTTTCCGGGGTTCTTCGTGGGATAATTGGTAGAAATTAGACGTCGTTCGGCAAGTTTCTGAACCGGCGGAGGGGAAAACGAGAATTCGGACTGGACAAGCGGCAGGGAGGGAAGTGCCGTCGGCTGAATGAGCCGCAACTTCTATTAGTTCTTTGGGAATGGCAGCGGGATCTATCGATTGTGTTGTGGCTAAGCCAATTACTGTGTTACGAGCCAGGGCCGCGAGCAGCACGAGTGGCCGGCGAAGGGTTATTACCCTGGGAGTATGGTTAAAAACTGTTAGTTAAAGCGGACGATCCTTGATACGATTGTCAGGTTGCCGCTAGTATGAGTGAAGTTTCAGGGATGAACCTACGTGTGAATGGGGAACTCTGACTTGAAAGATTATTAAGGAGGTTATAGAGTTTAGCGGACGCACCTTGATACGATTGTCAGGGAGCCGCTAGTATGTTGAATTCAAAGGAAAAACGGACGATCCTTGATACGATTGTCAGGTTGCCGTTTAATTTGTGTGTGGACGTATAGGTAATGTGGATGATCCCAATATGAAATCGGGTAGGTACTAGGTTGGAAAATATCCCGATTAGGCGATTGGAATGTCGTCTAAGAGTTTGATAGGTGATGGGGTTGTTAGTAAGCCTCGTAACAAGTATAATTTAATTGATACAATCCGAGCGGTAAGATTGTATCATGTGGGAACGTTCAACTACTAAATTAGGATTGGTATAACAATAATTAAGGGTTGAAAGAATTTAGAAGTGATTAGGTAAAATTCAGATATATTCAAATCGTTATAGTTTACATTGAAATATATGTGTATGTGTCGCGAGATAGTGTGTGCGAGAATAAAAGAATATTACCTATGTTGCTCGATGTTGACGCACTGGCAAGATGCGGGGGTTTCGAAGTGATTTTACTAAATGCCTTAATAGATTTGTTACCGGACTACGGAATCTATACGGTTCAAAGGTTGGTCCGAAGGGGAACTTTAGCCCGATCTTACTGGAAATCGACTTACGAAAATACAGCACGACGCGACACGATTCGTGACTATGGAAGTACTGCCCCCGAGAGTAAAAATGTACGGGTTTATATACCCCAAAATTGAAGGGGGTGGTATGTTCATGATCTAATCGCCGCTTAGGACCAGACTCTAGTTTTTTGTCGATTTCCATTAAGTCGAGCCAGAAGTCGGTCTTCGTTAAAAGGGATCAACTAAGATATGAAAAGGTTATCTAGGACGTTTCCTGCCAGAGACGACTTTTGAAGAGATTCCTGTGGGAAAGTCAACGGAATCTGTTCGCTAACCGTCACATCTCCCCACCAAGAGGAAACATCGCGGTTCGCGTGATGCTTTCTCATCAGGAAGGAAACGTCCTAGGTACCACAGATTTGAAGGAAAAATAAAAATAGAAAAAAAAAATTTTGGAGCAAACAAACAAGTCACAGAAAAAGGAGAAAGAAAAATTGTATCGGTGTAGTGTGTTGTGTGGATACTTATTGGCTAGGTGTGTCGATTAGGTCGGGACTGCGTAACCCAGTTGGACCCAACCCTGGGCGACATCGTGTGGCGGCTGGCCCGAATGTTTGTTGAATCATTTTCCTTCTGGGGTTGGTAGTGTTGTCAGCGGCAGCCGGAGTAGATAAAAAGGATTGTTATGGAGGGCTTCCTTCTACTGCTATATTACGGATTCTGACTATATTTGTTATTAGTTCTGATAAATAATCTCCATATTTCTTCAAATTTGTACCAGTTGGAAATGTAATTGGTTCTCGAGCCTGTTTGCCGAAAACCAATTCGTACGGTGTAAAGTTGGTAGTTTCATGAATTGACGTATTGTAAGAGAACATTGCAAAAGGGATTAATAAATCCCAGTCTTCGTAATTCTCCATGTAATGCTTCAGATATTCTGTGAGGACAATATGACTTCGTTCCAGCGATCTATTAGTTTGAGGTCGGTATCCTGAGGTGGTGATTTGTTTGATTTTGAATATTTCCGACAGGTTTGTCATAAGATTTCCAATAAAGCTGGTTCCCTTATCCGTGAGAATTGCTCGTGGTGTCCCATAAATTGCAATGAAATGTCGTGCAAAAGCATCTGCAATGGTGGCGGCTCGGATATTTGGTATCGCTATCGCAATGCAATATTTAGTTAGATTATCCTGTATGGTAAGGATGTGTCGATTTCCGCCAGGTGTGATTGGTAATGGTCCAACGGTATCCAAGGAAATTTTGTCGAATGCGTCTAACGGTGTGTCGGTGATCAGCATAGGCTGACGTGTCTTTATTCTGACTAGTTTCTGTTCTTGGCAACTTCTGCATTTTCGGATATATTCTTGAATTTCGTTGCGCATCTGAGGCCAATGAAATCTTGAACGGATGTGATTATAAGTTTTTGTAACTCCCTTATGTCCTCCTATTAAGCTATCATGTGCTTCATGTATGATTTCTTGTCTGTCTTCTACGGAAGGCGTTGTAATGACACAATTACATATTGTAATTTGATAAGATGAGTCTGTAAAGACTTCTTTTAATATTTTGAAAAATTCGTTGAATGATGTTTTATGATGGTCTCCGTATTTTGATATTCGAAAAGATTTGATCCTGTTTTGTTCCAACGCTGATTGAAGGGTTTTCAGTCCATTAACTATGTCTACTCTTTTTGGTTTATCATAGAAGTTGTTAGATATTACTATGCTAAATGTTTTAAATAACCCATTGCTTGAAATTATGACCTGTCCCTTCTCTGGTCGTGCAGCTAAAAGTTCTTGTTTGTTTACTAATCCGGTGTCTAGTAGCAATTTTCCGACGGGGGTTATTAAATTGCAATCAACCGATACAAAATGTACATAATGATCCTCTTTTGCAGTGAGGGTGTTTGAAGAAATGTTAATTCTTTGTTTCGGTTCCGGCGGCGCCTCCAGGTCAGTCTCGGTAGACGAGCCATCGGTGGTGGCGTCAAAGAATGGGTAAGGGTCGGCTGTGCGGTCAAAAAATTGCTGTACCCTTGCTTCGCCTATGGTATTGTTTGATGATTGGATTACGGTAGGTTGTAAAATTCCACCTGTTTCAGGGAATACCTCTAGAGGTATATTAGATATATCACCCTGTATATTGTTCGTATTCTCTATGACAGTGTTTTCCGTCGGTTCCTCAAACGAAATTAAATCACCGGACGAACTCGTATTCTTATCCGTAGAAAAAATTTCTGTGGAGTTTGCCACGGGTAGGTGTTGGATGATGTCCTGGTTTTCATCTGGCATTGTCACCTCTCGAGACAAACTTGGGAAAGATCTGTTCCTGTACATTATTGGTGAATGCTGAACCTTACCAAGAGCGGGTTCTTCTGTCTCATCTGAACTGCTATTTGGTTGTTGATGTTTTGGTCGGTTTTCTCGATCCCGACGTAATTGCCTGATTCGTTGTCCAATTGAACTAGCGTTAGCATCCGTTTTCGGTATTTGCATTTTAAACTCGGGGTCTTTGAGTTCCCTCGGGATGAGTGGCAAACAAATGGAAGTGGGATTACGTGATAATGCATCCGCATTCTTATTTGTTTTTCCAGATTTATGAACAACCTGATAGTCATACTCCAAAAGACGAAGTTTCCACTTCATGAGTCTTGACGTTGGATCTTTTACAGAATGTAGCCAAACCAACGGGCGATGGTCGGTAACCAGTGTGAATTTTGTTCCATAAACATATGGTCGAAAATAAATAACGGCGTATACCATTGCTAAACATTCCTTCTCAGTGGCAGAATAATTTCTTTCGGCCTTATTGAGACTACGCGATGCGTAAGCAATTGGTAAATCATTGCCTATTTCACCTTGGCTAAGCACGGCTCCAATGGCATATTCAGAAGCGTCTGTTGTGATGATGAATGGTTTGTTGAAATCTGGGTACTGCAAGATTGGTTCTCGACAGAGTTCTTCACGTAATATTTTAAAACTGTTTTCTTGTTCTTCAGCCCATTTGAATTTCTTGCCCTTTCCTAAAAGATCAATTAATGATTTTGCTTTTATGGTAAAATCTTGTATGAAACGACGGTAATATCCCACTAGACCCAAAAATTGTTGGATATTCTTCTGTGAGGTAGGCGTTGGAAAATTCTGAACAGCTTTTAGTTTCCTAGGGTCCGGTTTTACTCCTTTTCTTGAAATAATATGTCCAAGATATGTAACTTCTTTCCGTAAGAATTCGCATTTATTGGTCTGAAGCGTCAAGCCATGTTCTCGCAGACGATTCAGCAATTTCTTGACTTTAATGTTGTGTTCCTGTAGTGATGAAGCGTAAACCACGATGTCGTCCAAATAAACGAAAACATCTGTTCCCTGGAGTCCAGTTAATACCTGGTCCATCAGGCGTTGAAAAGTAGGTGGTGCATTTTTCAAACCAAACGGCATTCGTGAAAATTCATAATGCCCATTAGGGGTGGTAAAAGCTGTTTTCTGCCTATCTTTTGGATCCATTTCTATTTGGTGAAATCCGCTGGCAAGATCGAAGACGGAGAAGTATTTAGCTCCACCGAGACGATCCAATATTTCTGTGATCTGAGGAAGCGGATATTTATCGGAAATGGTTTTTTCATTTAGCGCACGGAAATCTATTACCATGCGCCAACGCTTGTTTCCTTGCGCATCTGGCTTTTTGGGTACAATCCACAAAGGCGAATTGTACGGAGATTTAGATGGGGTTATAATACCTTCGGATAATAAGCCATTAATCTGCTTTTTAATTTCATCTTGATGTATGGGAGGATAGCGATATTGCCTTGTGTTAATCGGAATCTCATCGGTTGTATGTAGAGAATGTTTGAAATCGGAAGCCTTCCCTAATTTATCTCCAGGAAGATAAAATCGATCGGGAAATTCTTTTATCAATGCTGTAATGCTGCATCGTTCTTCTTTGTTCAGGTGGCTTAGATTTAGCGTTTCGAAGATTCCCTGTATCCTATCTTCTTTAGTTTTGAAATTGGAATGGTGTCGTACTTCTGAATAATTATCTTCGTCTGAGGTACTCAAAATATCATAAGGTTCCAAAATTTGTGGTTCAATTTCTATGTCCAGTGCTTCTTCACTTGTGTTAGTTGCCATAACATGACATTTTCCTCTGTCATTTATGACTGCAGCTTCTCCTATGTACAGTTTATCCTGAGTTTTTATGCGTGGTAAATATCCTTCCTTAACTTTCGGATTAGCTATTGTAATTGCAATCTGCTGAGACGTTCGGGCATCTATACGATGTTTGGTGGGTGTTTCCGATTCCTGCTGGTAGTTGGAGAATCGAATAGGTCTGGTAGGTTTACTTCTTAATGCCACTGTCCTATGGTAATAAGAAATTTCTGCTTGTTCCTGTCTCAAAAATGGGCTTCCTATGAGTCCATCTGCTTCAATTGTAAGATGCTTCACTACGTAGAAAAACGCAGGAGCTTCGTGAATGTGTAAAATCGTAGTTCCTAAGGTACGAATTGGAATACTCGTGAGTCCCGTTATCTCGATTTCTTCACGTGAGATAATTTCTGCTCCTGTACCCAAAGCGTTGAGAACTACTAGATTGACTGAGGCTCCGCCATCAATTAAAAATTCTCCCTTTCCTGATTCCAGTTCCGGGATTTTGATGTTGATTCGCGGGGCTGGTGCTTCCTTGAGAAAGGTTTTTCCTCGAAGCGGACAGTTCTTGGGCGAACTTCTTTGGTTTCGCTCATCGTGTCGCCGGTACGGTGAGCGCGATCGAAGTTTAAAGATTTGTTTGATTCGACCGATGAATCTCGCGAATCTCGTCGGAATTTCGGATTATGTGGACGATTCTTACAGAATTTTCCATCATGTCCTGATGTTCCGCAATGCCAACAATACGATTTTGAAAAACGTTCTTTGTCGGTATTTTTTAATATGGTATACCGTTTTTCATCGCCTCTTACACTTGAAGTGTCGGAACGATTGGAGGGGGAATTTGAAGGGCTCCTGTGACGCAAGGTCCAGGCAGAAGCACGTCCTCCTTTTTCCTCCGAATAACCAGATGGCCTCGCGTGTCGATCTCTGTTTCGGTCATATCTACTCGGAGATAGAGGATACGACACTTGTCGATCGTGATATTGAGAGTCCTGGTCGTAAGAGTCTCGGCGGGACCACCTTGATGGTGATTCATTTCGTGGCGACTGTCGCCGATTCCTTAATTTTTTGTCTATCTGTAGCACGATGTCGTAAGCTTCTTCCAGATTCTTGATATCTTTAGAGAGAGCCGACACCTTGAAGGAAACTCGATCCGGCAAACCGTCGATGAAATTTTCCTTGACATCGTTTTCCATCAATTTAATGAATTCTTCGGCATGGACCTCGTATTTTTCCCTCATGGCTCCGCGCGTACAGTAAACCAAATGGCTTGTCCTATCGATATATTGTCGTAGGCTTTCTCCTTCGCGAATATGCAACTTCGCGATTTCCACTTGATAATATGACAAACTCTTACCGGGAGCGAACCGTTTTTTCAAATGTTGAACCAATGATTTTACGGTTGTAAACTTGTGTTCTAACGTACTTCTACGTGCCGGTCCAACGAGTTTCGTAAGAACAATTGCCAGATACTCGGCCTCCGTACCCTCCGGAATCAAAGTTAACCCGTCCTCTAAAGTTTGCGCGAAACGAATCAAAGGGGGGTCTTCCCCGTTAAAGGTAGGAATTGTCGAAGTAATATTCTGTAAGCATGTCTTTTGCGTCAACAGCGACATAGAAGTTGCAAGTGAAACCGTCAAGTTCATCATGTCAACAGAAGATGTATTTGCAGCTGAATTCTGCATTTTTATTCAAAATGTAACTAGCGAAAACTAGTATATTATATTTGAAAATGTAACTAGAGGAAACTAGTATATTGAAGTCTTTTAACTAGGAAAACTAGTATATTAAAACTTTAATTAATTTTGATATAAAAGCGTGACTAGAGAAAACTAGTATATAGCCAGTAATATCGAGACGTTAACTAGGAAAACTAGTATATCATCAGTACTCAGCTACGAGTAATTTAATATAGTAAACCCAAAATTAAAGTAATCCTAAAATAATTGAACATATCCCACCGCTGTCACCAGTTCTGTTACGAGCCAGGGCCGCGAGCAGCACGAGTGGCCGGCGAAGGGTTATTACCCTGGGAGTATGGTTAAAAACTGTTAGTTAAAGCGGACGATCCTTGATACGATTGTCAGGTTGCCGCTAGTATGAGTGAAGTTTCAGGGATGAACCTACGTGTGAATGGGGAACTCTGACTTGAAAGATTATTAAGGAGGTTATAGAGTTTAGCGGACGCACCTTGATACGATTGTCAGGGAGCCGCTAGTATGTTGAATTCAAAGGAAAAACGGACGATCCTTGATACGATTGTCAGGTTGCCGTTTAATTTGTGTGTGGACGTATAGGTAATGTGGATGATCCCAATATGAAATCGGGTAGGTACTAGGTTGGAAAATATCCCGATTAGGCGATTGGAATGTCGTCTAAGAGTTTGATAGGTGATGGGGTTGTTAGTAAGCCTCGTAACAAGTATAATTTAATTGATACAATCCGAGCGGTAAGATTGTATCATGTGGGAACGTTCAACTACTAAATTAGGATTGGTATAACAATAATTAAGGGTTGAAAGAATTTAGAAGTGATTAGGTAAAATTCAGATATATTCAAATCGTTATAGTTTACATTGAAATATATGTGTATGTGTCGCGAGATAGTGTGTGCGAGAATAAAAGAATATTACCTATGTTGCTCGATGTTGACGCACTGGCAAGATGCGGGGGTTTCGAAGTGATTTTACTAAATGCCTTAATAGATTTGTTACCGGACTACGGAATCTATACGGTTCAAAGGTTGGTCCGAAGGGGAACTTTAGCCCGATCTTACTGGAAATCGACTTACGAAAATACAGCACGACGCGACACGATTCGTGACTATGGAAGTACTGCCCCCGAGAGTAAAAATGTACGGGTTTATATACCCCAAAATTGAAGGGGGTGGTATGTTCATGATCTAATCGCCGCTTAGGACCAGACTCTAGTTTTTTGTCGATTTCCATTAAGTCGAGCCAGAAGTCGGTCTTCGTTAAAAGGGATCAACTAAGATATGAAAAGGTTATCTAGGACGTTTCCTGCCAGAGACGACTTTTGAAGAGATTCCTGTGGGAAAGTCAACGGAATCTGTTCGCTAACCGTCACAACTGATACGGGCTTTGTCTTTGGCCCGTTGTCCGCGCGACCCGACGCGTCCTCCTTTAAACAAAACCGGCGCGAGGGACGTGGGTTCTCTTAATTTTCAATTTCGCGTTTCCCGGGTCCTTGGCCCGCGCTACGTATCGTGGAACAAAAACAAGGGCGGGGCCACCGGCGCGGAATCTAACTGTCGGATTTTATTGCAGTCCTTCTGATTTCTCCGCGTAATTATGAGCTCGTCGCGTAAGAGGATTTGCCGACTCATCCGTCGAGTTCGTTTACAGTAAGTAATTGCATTTTTAAGCGTGCTGCTCGACTTGCGCCAGTGTAATGCAAAACCCTCAGTGCGTCTCCCGCGCGTTTAATCTTCCTCCTCGCGTTTATGAATTTCTTTTACAATTGTAGCCTGATCTCGGGTCCAGCAATTTCAGCTGAGTCGTTCCCGTCGACAAAGGACAAGTAGCCGAACCGAAGAGAAATTGGGTATCAGGACCGTGAGAATCGTTCGGGAGACAGTCGCGTGAGACGATCTCTTTCTCCCGATCGAAAAACGAGAGACAGCTTCGTTGCACTTAGCGAGGAGCCACTGTACATATCGCCTTTTCGTAGAATATGTAAGTGTTGACGTTGCCTCAAGTGTGCTGACAGCGAAGCATCATTTTCTGAAGTCCTCCGCAACTTTTAACGCTCGATCGTGTTTTAACTCGGCAAAGTTTGCCTCCGGGCGACCGGTATTCCGCGAAAGGGATTAATGACGAGAGCCGTGCGGTTCAAGATGTCGCGTTGTTCTTCCACGAGCAAAAATGTCCCTGTGAAAAGTGACCGGGGCCGCGTTTGACGCAATTAATCTACTTTTTCCATCGACCGTTCATCCCGCCTCGCGGAGATAGATATAACCGTCGCTTAATCTAGTAGCAAAGGCTTTCAGTCCGCGAGACGGGTATTTATTTCGCTTCCCTTGAAAGCTGTTCACGTCTTCTGGCCTGGTCGCGCGGTCTCGAACGACGGGGAAATCCTTAATAATTGTTTCCCTTGCCCGTGGTATCCGTAGGGGACGACGGACGGTCGCGCGTCCTAGGGTAGTAGACCGGTGGTTAAGTGGTGGCGCGATACAAAGGATCAAATCTGCCAGCTCTTAACGATCCCCGGCTTAGGATGCAATCCACGAGGTGAAACCGGCTTAGACTGCGACGGGACACTGGTCAGCCAGCCGGGGAAGGAACAGAGGAAGAAAGGAAGACGGTGTCCGAGGCAACGAAACGGATGGAGACCCAGTTTTCGAGCAGGCGCGCGGCGGAAGGACACAGCGGCTCGGGTCCAGCCTGTGTCCGCCTAACCCGACGCTTGTTCGTTCCACCATATCTCCTGTCGTAACAAGCGCCGATGTTAAAGTCGACTTCGCTGAGTCAGCTCCGCCAGTGCACGCCATGTAGGTTTACCTCGGCCCTCGTCGGGGTCTCTTCGTCCTACAACCCTTTTCCGTTGCTCGCCTCGCCGCGCGAGCCTAGCATTGTATCGGAATTCCCCAGAGCCTTTCCTACTACGGGACAAAACAAAAATG
This sequence comes from Lasioglossum villosulum, assembly GCA_963971365.1. Classification (NCBI taxonomy): domain Eukaryota; kingdom Metazoa; phylum Arthropoda; class Insecta; order Hymenoptera; family Halictidae; genus Lasioglossum; species Lasioglossum villosulum. Next base: position 7,410,443 of record OZ020495.1, read on the forward strand.
CTCGTGCACCGTCGGCTCTCTTCAAAGACTGCCAGGCGCACTCCACGTCCACCGCCCCCTGCCCTACGGGAGCGGAACGCCGCCGTCGCCTGCTATCGCTTGCAACTGACGCGATCCTCCAGGCTTTTACGCCCGGGACCGACTTAACTCGCAGCCCTGGTGATACCGGTGTATTGACTGCTTTATCGCGGATTACCGGCGTACGCCTTTTGTCCGGTAATCCTTCCCAAATGGACCCGGAAATTGTCCGACGTTCTGCGACTCTGCACACTCCGCACAGGGACGCGCGGATCCCGATCCGATAGCTTCGTTCGATCAGCTTGCGGAGACTTTAGGTTTTGCAATTTCTTGCGCTGATCGTACGAGTTCCGGCGTGGAAATGTTTGTCCTCGATCCGACCGGTACCATTGTTGCATCTGTTTCTATTGTATGGGGTTACGAGGACGTTGCTCGAGTGGCGCACGCTGATTGTGTTACTGTGCACGATGTTATTCGACCACCTTCGGTATCCAGGTCTTCGTTATCCTATGGAACAGCGCAATGTGTCGTACCGCTAGTTAGGCAACATAAATAATAGGCACTGATTGTCGAGTAACTATCTGGAATAAGTAGCAATTTTTGTTCGCCTGTAAAAGGTAAAGATTCATGAAAAGGAAGATTGCGGATCCCGCGTCGCGTCCTTGATTAGCGTCACGAACGGCACTCGTAAATCATCATTATCACGAAAATATTACAATAAGGTGATGGATGACGCCTTTCAACGAGCACCGTCGTTGCCCTTAATACTTCTCGCTCCGTTTTTCGTGGAGAGCCTGACCGGATTGTTCACGGAGCCAGACCGTCGCGCGGAATAAATAATTTTCGTCATGAGAGTCACGCACGCGCCATTATATCACTCGCCCGGGATTTTTTTCGTGAGCCTGAGCGTTGGGGTTAACGCGTGGAGAACGAGACCGGTCCCATCAAGATTTCAGAAACCGGCTACTTTCTTGCTACCACTCCTGGAGCGTGCGTGACACGTTTTTCAGCCGGCAGCCGCGATCCGGTTGACGATGAGATTTCTCATTTCGCCGGTTACATGTTTACGGCGGCGAGCATCAGCTCCGAGGAACACGTTTGCGAGGGCGTCGCATCACAGCGATAGGGAGTCACAACAGGCAAACTTTTAACAGTAGCAGTCAAAATTACAACTCTAGCACAACATTGTAAACCCGTTGTCAATTGAATCTGCCTTGAGATTTTCTTACAGAAAAGTGTTGCACCCGATTCTTCAAACCGAGATCCAACAATAAGGTTTAACCGAAATCGTGCTGCTCGGTCGATTGTACGTTTCTCTTCAACTCCCATCTTCGCCCCCGACTCCCTTCCGAGACGTGCGTTCATATTTTTCGCGCTCGCAGCTGCACCGCCGCATCCGCTCTTAACGAGCATCCGCCGTTTTTTCCTCTCCTCCCGAAGAAATATTAATTTCGTTGTAAAAACAGCCGCGTTCGATGGATCGTAACGCGTCCAGTTTCGCCGAGGAAACGCTTCTCCGGGAATGCCTGCACGAGATAGACCATGAAGAAAGCAAAATAGCTGGTACATGTTTTATCTTCCTAAAAGAAGACTCATTATCTGTCTTGCTTTTCCTCGCCTTTTTCATCCTGCAGACGACGACCCGGCTGATCTTATAAGGCGAGCGGCCATATCTCTAGATATAGCTTAATGCCATTGTGGAGGTCGCTCTTCGCTGGAACGCCAGAAATTCTTAGAGAAACTCTCTCTCTCTCTCTGTCTCTCTATTTATCTTTCCTCCTCTCTTTCTCTTTCGCCGCAGCGTCTGGCCGTGGTTGGAGGCTGCCTTATACGGACGCGTAACGAAGTGTAATATTTCCGAGCGGTTCTCACGATTAACGGCGGACGTATGCGATAAAACTCCTTTACGGTGTCGAAAATTGATAACCGACCGCGGATGGAAAAGAGCGCAGAGCCAGCCAGCCTGCCAGCCTCGAGTGGAAAGAGCTCGAACAAAACGAGCCACCGGTGGCTGTCGATGCTCGGCTATTCAGAGGGAAGATTCATCAGGTATCCCCGGTCCTTCGATTCTCATTTCCCGGCTCCGTTTCATCTTATAAGGCAAAACGTCCGGCATCCCTGCGGACCCAGCTGTTGCTGGTGCGCCGCGGCTGCTCCTCAAAAGTCTCCTCGAGGTACCTCCCCGATCTCTCGTGTCCCCGGTCCTTTTTCTCATCCCGCCAGTTACTCCGAGACCCGACTGGCCGACACAACAGTGTGCGTGAATGTGTATCAGGAATGATGCATGGAGGCCGAAGGACAGACGAAGGTGGCGCGCAAGAGAGTTGGCAGAGGGAACGACGACGACGACGAGAACGACGATGGAGGAGAGTCAGGGAGATGGAGGTGGAGGAGGTGGAGGCCTAAGAGGCATGAACGAAGCCAGTCGCAAAAGAGGAAGGGGAGGAACTAGTTATGGTAATGAGGAGATGCAATGATAGCTTCGCGTCCGCTCCAGCTTTGCTCTGGCCCCGCTCGGCTCCCTCGCCTTCGTTCTGTCCGTATGGCAATGATCTTCGAGACCGCTTACACCTTTTATGCCTTATTGTCCGAGATGGCTGTTATCCGTGTGAGCCCGCAATCTGTGGCATCGCGACCGCGTCCCCGCGTGTGCACACGTACCCCGTGTACGTGCAATAGACCCCTCTCATTGTCTGCGTGCCCGCGTGCACCCTCGTATAATGGGATGGGCTGCTCACTTTAAACATGGTAAATAACTCGCAGTGGCGCCGCATTATCTGGAACGCGGCCGAGCGTAATTCTCGAGATGCCCGGTGGATGGAACGTTTTTTGGACGTTGACCGTTTCGACGCTATGTTCTCCTCGCGTCTCATGCGACCGTGCTCTGCGCGCAGGGATTATCTTCATCCCCGAGAAACACGGACGCGTATACCTACACAGGAGATCTTGATGTCCGTCCGTGGGCAAGCATACTGCTACGAACCGCGGTGCGCGATGATTACGCCGCGTGCTTTCACGTGTACCAGTCCCCGACGTGTAATCTGCTGTTTAGGTCAGCCGAGGGAAATTCTTCGCTTTCGTTACCAGCGCCGAGGAATGCGCGGCACCGTGGCACAGGGCAAATTGTACGCGTGTACGAGTCAATCATCATTTCCCTCTGCGCCCTGTTCTGTAACAGTTTTTTACATAAACACTGTCGATTACCTTCCAGAAATTGAATCGTACCCAGCTGACTGGTTCGTTTCGCCGGGTCCGTGTCGGTTTTTCGCCGCGCTAGATTCGCGTTGAATTTACTCTGTGAAACCGAGCCCTTTCTAACCTCGTTTCATCGGATCTATTCGATTTCCGATATTCTTGTTAGAGCTCTTCCCGCTCCGAAATGTAACGAAGAAATTGATTTTTAAATATCTTGTGTATTGGCATTGGTTAGCGACCTGTTGAGTGATCGCGGAGCTATAAACGCGCGGGTAACGAACCGATTGAAACGAGCGTGACCGTGGAACGGCCGAGAGCAACGTCGAAAAGAGAGTGCCCACGGGACCCTTTCAAGAGCAAGATTTCACGCAGTAGTCACGAACGATCAGCGGTAACCTGAATAATTGAGTCGAAACGATTTCGAGAGCGCGAACGGGAGATTAATTTCGCCGGGCCGAGGAATTAAAGGTGTATCGAGTTTCCGTTGAAAGGAACAAACTGGCCGCCGCGCCGCGGCGGAGTCACGATCGGCGTGTTAGCGCCTCGGTGGGAGTTAAGGTAGATTCCAGGGGACTCGTTGCCGGCCCCCGGCAGCCCCGATACCATCTTAAGAATCTTTCGAATTCCGCTTCTTTCCTCTCGGCTCGCCGGCGAGAACGAATTATCTGTAAATTCGACAAATTATCGACCGTATCGTTCACACGCAATACCATCGTGAAGAACGCGGGGGCCATGGGATGCCCGTGGCTTGTTAAGATTATCGGGAGGGAAAGAGAGAATGAGAGAGTGTGATGGAGAGAGGTGGGGGGCGAGGTGAAAGCCACGGGTCGGCGGTTTTCGTCGGCTCTCGAGATAAATTCCAGCTATTCGGCTACTTAACTCGTATTACAGCTAATTGGTGGAACGGCTGCGTCCGTTTAATGGCTCACTTTTAACGACGCTTCCATTTCTGCCTCTCTCGCGCGCTCTCCGCGGTTTCTCGTTCCGTCCCCTCCGCCGTCGGCGTTACAGTGTCACGCCTCACGACCAATTAGTCGACCGCCACACCGGGGAAAGCAATAATCGTTAATAGATTAATTATCCTGTGGCACTTATTCATTGGCCTGCCGGTTTCTTGCAGGACGTCCGAACGAGCACCATAAATTAGGGCGTTTGGGGTAATTAAGGAACATCCATCGAGCCACTCCGCGATTGCGTCATTTTTTCCCTCGAGATCCGGCTTGTACGACCCGTCCGGCCGTGGCCAACGATCGCTCCGGAGAAAGTATAAGAGTGGTAATTACGCGCGAACGATACGAAATCGTGATCCGCGATATTTCTCTTTTATCATTACAGTGCCGTTATTGGCAATACCAAACGCAGCTTATACACCTAAAAAAGCCGTCGATACGAGCGCGTCTTGAAGTTCGCCGGCATGGCAGCTGAGCGTGGAATTCTCGTCTCTATCGCAAAACGCGAGCATTCAATTCAATTCCTCGAGTAACGAGGCTCACGTAACTGCGGTTTTCTATCCGCTCCATTGTGCCCGCGTGGAAAATAGGGTTGGATTTTCAGCGCGCTCTGTTGTCATCCGATTATGACGGTAAGAGCTTACGCCATTACCAGGTTGACAAGCAAACGGTCGTAAGTTACTTTTTGCGGTCGGCCGTTCGTTCGGTCGGTCGGTTCGTTCGTTCTTCCCTTCGGCGGATAATGTATTGCGTTCCTGATGAAGAGAACGGGTCGGCACCTGGCATTCGGATCGCTTCCCCGCCGGGACAAACGTTTCGCCGGCCACAGGAACATCCTGCGTGCAGTAATGAGCCGCAATAAGACGGTTGGGGAGAAAAACAGTGGTGGCCCCTGTGTGCGCGTCTCTTTCCGTCGATCCAGAGCCGCCTTCTTTCCGTTCTCCTTTCGTGCGGCCGACAACGACGACCAACGCGGCCGCAACAAGAAACGGCGAAAAGAGACGTCGAACTGTGACGTGGGAGGAAACGTAGCGTGATACCGGACCACTTGCTCGTATATAACGTTATCCATCCACTCGGGCCCGTGTGTCTACCCTTCCTTCTTCTCTCCCTCTCTCTTCTTCCTTCTCTTCCTCTTTCTCATCCTCATCGTCCTTCGCTACCGACGCTTTATTTCTGTCCCGGCGAGATAGCCGTGTTTTTCCGTCGTGCCGCTGACAGTTTAGCCGGGGTCTCTCGCTCCTGCTGACGCTGCAGTTACCCGGGATTGGCCGACGAGAACGGACAATCGGGCGCAATTCGCTCGGTGTTTCCACTTCGGGACAACAACACGCCGTCTTAGCGGGGAAAATGGCACCGGGACGCGGAACGAGAAACGAACCCGAACGTCCTCGCCAGGCTAGCACCGGCTGGCTATATAACGTCGTCCCCCTTCTCGCCGACCCGTCTTTGAAGTGGACCCATTGTACACGGCTGCACGGGATGTTTCGTCTTGGAATTGTCATAATAAGCCGCCGTGGCCGCGTCTTGGACGTTAATACGCTACCTCGGACCAACGCGGAAAGCACGGAGTCATTGTTGCGTTAGTTGCGATAAAGCCCTTTGTGCCACTTTTGACTCGGAAACAGACCAAATAGAAGTTATCAAGGTATTAATGACGATGGGGATGGATCGCGCCATTTTATTTAATTATTTTGCTCTTGAAAAGGAACTAAATTAGAAACACGAAAACATTAATGACGATGGGAGGGGATTATTCTCGAGGCAGAATACACAAATCGGACGTGGGTTCAAGCTATTTTAAATTTTTTCAGAATATTTGACCGAATATTTACTCCGAACAGTCTGCCGTTTATCTACCTGTAGACAGATTTGGGGCTCCGAGCTTTCGGTAAGGGATCCCCGAGTAACGGATAGAAAACTTAGCGAACGAAAGAAAGGATGAGAGTGTACGTTTCGGAAAATTGAGAAAAAGAAAATAAAACGAGTAGTACATCTGTAAAATAAATGGAGCAGTGGAGACAAGAATCCAAGGGAAGAACCCGAAGAAATAAAGCGTTTTTGGGATAGCGGTAAACCAAGTCCGAATTCCTTACACGCGAGACTGAAATACAGAACCTGCCACGTTCTTATGAAATTATCCGCTGCCTCTTCGATTCCGCTTTACGATCTCCTTTATCGGCGCGCAATTCACTCGATTTTCACGTCGATAAGCAACACGGTCCACACTGTCCGGCTAAAATTCAGCAGAAGCGGCGTCGGTTATCTGCCGGCGAAAGAACGGTATGTACTCCTAAACCCGGGCGAACACGATTGCCACGTCGTGGAAACGCTACGGTGCCATAAAAAGGGCGTTCTTGGAGGCTGAATCGCGGCGCAAACTCGGACTTCAATAAATCCCCGGGTCTCCAGTGATTTATATTTTACGGCAGAACAATGTACACCTTCCTTATCAATACGTTTACAATCGGCGAAAAGATCGCGCGAGCGGACCAGTCGCATTTTTGTTTATTGCGGCAATAAAATTTTATCAGCGGCACGGAGCTATTCCTCGCAAGCCGATGGGATCGGATGAAAATCGACGGATCGAGGCGGATGCGAGCTCACTGGCCAAGTTCCCGATTAATACGCTGGCGAGTACAACGGGTACGCAGGATGGATGTAGCCCGGTCGCTCGTTACGTTCGAGACGAGATCTCAGCCGAGGGAAAATTCACTTTCACGCGAGCTTCTCGATTGCGAAGCGCGAAGAAATTGGGAACGGCGAGACGGGCCTCGAGAAACGGTATTTCCCTGGAGATGGATGAAAAAAAAGGCTCAGACGGAAAGTGGGACGGATAAATGGACGTCATCTGTCTGACCGGCTGGCAGTACAACATGTAGCCTATCAAGTCATGCGGCTGTTTCTGCGCTTCGAATCGATCTAAAAATTAGCAACAACTCAGTCGGTATTATTTTAATGGGTGGCCTTTTTAAACGAAATTTGTGTTGCTGATAAAAAAGTGTTTCGTTCTACTGGGGCGTCGCCAAAGCAATCGAGGCTGCACAACGGTACCGTTCACCCGACGAAGGAAGTGGTGAGACGAGGTGGGACGAGGCGTATTTGCAAACGCAAAGTATCCTCGCTCATCTTGAACTGTCCAATCTCCACGCAATTACATCCGCGCTAGACACCGCAACTTTTTGCCCCGACGTCCCGCACCGTGAACTCTCGTCACTCTGCTTTCCCAGGACGATTTCCGACTGGTCTGTGGTCCGTAACCGCGAGGGGCGTGTATCGTGTTCGATGATGGACGATCATCTGAACCTGAAAGCTGAGTACACGCGACGGATCCCCCGGAAGCGAGACATTTCGCGGTGATACGAATCGGCGGACCTGCGGCCCCTAATGATAAAGTTCGCGAACCCGTCACCGTAAAATTGCTATGTACGCCACTGAATACTACCTCTGTCACCTTCCAAGCAGTCCCCTCAGGAAGCTATGCTTCGATGTCAGCGTCCGAGCCGCTGCTCAAAATGATTCCGGTAATAATAATCATTACAGAAATGATAATCTTTATTAATGAGATCACAGTCTCGGTTCAGCAGCGTGAGAGAGTCTCGATGAGATAACTTAGAACAGCCTGACTATTCAGATGTAAACATTTTTGTGAAGTCAAGAGTGATAAGATCATTACTCTGAAGAAAATTCTATAAAATTATTTTCAAACTAACAATGCGGATCATTTTTTATTAATGATTTTAACAATTTGAAAATATCGTAATATTACTCTCAAATACGTCTAACAGCTTCACAGTTTTGTGTTTCACCATTCGTTTTTATCAAAACTGTATAAAATCCACAGCCTAGTAATGAAACATTCCGATTTTTATGAACTTTCAACACGGTGCGGAATGGGAAAAAAAGTTTGACGCATATTGCTTTTTGTCGACTAACGCCCTTTATGAAGGGGTGAAAACAACCCCACGAGGTTCAGTGTGACAAATCTATGTTTTCGAATATCCCCGACACTACTAGTTTTAGAGGAAAATTTCACAATCCAGTTTATACGACATTCGACATTGAAGGTTGACAAAAATGATCGTCTCACTTGGACAGCGTCTCTATTAATCAACGAAGATAGATGAAAAGGAATTTGCACGACTTTGACTGCAATATGCGTTTGCCGCATCGATTGCAGTTGGAGACCTATCGTTGCACTGCGAAGTGGAGTAGGCATCGAGACGCGCAAGAATTTGATAAAGTTCACGAATGACAGATCGAATGATTCCGCGTGGAGAAGTTCTGGATTCGCGGATCCGCCGATTCGTGAATGCGATAAATCGCGCGCGGCCGCGGAAGGCGGAAGAGGAATCGCGGTCAGCCGATTTGGCACGGTCGGTGGCGCGTTATTCGATCGGCAGAATCTTCCGTATCGATGGAGAATAATCAAGGCGTGGGAGCGGGACGGAATCTCGAGCGGAAGGTTCACGGAGAATTTCGGTGGCTTTATCACGGTAATCTCACAAAGGAGCCGGAGGATTTTCGGCTGCTTGACATTCCTCGCGTCGGCCGAGCGATGCCTGTGCGTTCGTCGAAGCGTTGATCGTTGGCTGCCATTCGGCTTCCTACGTGAATGCCAGGCGTTCACCGATGCAAATGCGTGCATGCACCAAAGGTCACGTAAGTGGATTAGTTCCCCTGTGCCGGGGGATCTGCATCGCGTTCCCGCTTGGCCGCGGAAATATGATAGCTGCGGCACAGCCGTCGATTCGGTCTCTCCCAGGAAAAATCTCCGGGAAGCCATTCTCGGTTTATACGATTCAAGCGAAATCAATTTCGCGCCCGGTCATAATCGTGGATCACGATCGAACGAACGGGTATTAATAAGCTCGTAGAATCGCGGAACGCGCGAGATTTATAATTGATATCAAAATGGGCCCGAACGGGAGCCGTTTCCCCGGCCATTCGACGTTTATCGCTTACCGATTCTCTGATTAATCCCGGGCGCGCTACCGCGGATACCTCGAGCTTTGATAGATCGCGGAACTAATGAAACCCAAGCGCAAGGTAGCCGAAGGGAAACGGCCGTTCTCCAGGCAGCTCGCAGCTCGATTCGTGAATCCACCGTTACGCGGTGGCTGGAAAATAAACTAGCACCGTGAAATATGTCAATTCCGATGGGTGCTGGATCGCTCGTTAAAACGCTTTACGACCGTCGGTCGAACGTTTGCGGCCGTGCACCGATCGGTCGGGCGGTTAGCTGCGATCAGCGTGCAGCAAACGAAGCGGCCGGCTTGTATCAGTGATACTGGAATTGCGGAATATTCTGCGGCCTGGCAAATCGTTTTTCAATAATTGCTCGCCGCCGCGCACCGCAAGTACGAGCCATCGCGAAGGCGATAGAGGGAAAAACCGTTTCCGTCTGATGTTAGACCCCCCCTCCGGGTTTCTCGAAATTCCCGGGACCCTGGAATGCCAATTTGCCAAAGCAGAAAACCTTCTTCGACCCTCACCGAAGCTAAACCGAGTCGATTATTCATTATTAACGACCGCATCAGTGTCGACTGTCGTTCGTTACAAAGACGTATGGGATCGCCGATGGAAATAGACTAGTTTATTGAACAGCTGCGAGTTCTCACCACCCCCTATATGTTTGATCTACGTGTTTGATCCTAGTAATTACCTGCAATTAGGAGATCCTGTTGATACAGTAGTTACGAAGTGCTTCTAGGCTCCATCCCTACTCCTCAACACCATCGGATACTTCGTCGTGTCTACGTACAGCGCGCGGACGGCTGATCGATCGATCAATCTACTCCCGGTACACGTACCCTTTCACCTGGCGAAAATTTTTCCGCCTCATTCCAGATGGATGACAGTCCCAATCAGAACCGTACAGAGCGAGATTTCAATTACGGGTCGAATGAAAAAAATTCGGGAGTAGAATGTCGCAATACTGATCAAGCTTGAACTCATCGCGTGTAAAAAAGCCTGCGAACTGTTCGGATAGTGGTCACCACGGTATCGAATGGAGGAAGCTCCATGATTGGATTGGTTATGGCTATCTGCTATGGTATTAGATATTTTTAATTAAATTCTGTCGATACCTCCGACGCTCGTCTCTGATCGGCGATTTGTACGTCGGAGTCAATATGTTATATTTTTATCTCTTGCAACGACAACAACAAATATTTACACCTCTAGTTGTATTTTTAAAAAATTATTTCACAAGTTCGTCTATAACCTGATCTTTTCGAGTCGAAACAACAGTGAGGTATGAATTACTATTATTTCCCAGTGAATTCCCATAAAAATGTATTGAACACTGAAAACTGACAAGGGCCAGCACTGGGTATTCTGGGGTCTGGTGTCAAAAAAATTCAACATGGGTTTCGCAGCCCCACCGTAGCGGAATGTCGCCGACACCTTATTACACGGAAACCCCATGAGTATCAAGGGCATTCAGCGGCGAGGACAGTATCATACGCGCCCCGTGGGAATCCAGCGAGCTCGGTTAAGGGTATCGCGTTTCATGAAAACGATAGAAGCGCACGTTACCTTCCCGAGGACGACGCTGTTGCCGGTCGTCGGCCCCTTTTTCACGGGAGATCGTGGTTCGCGTCGCAAATTTATCACGCACGAGCCTCGAATGGTTGGTTATCGCGTCGTGGAAATGATTTCATTTGGAAAAACCATGCGTCGCCTCTGCCGGCAATTTGTCTTCGGCGATCGCGGATCGTCGATCTTCCTTGTCCCGGACGACGATAAGTCGATAAGCGGTGGAACACCGAGTCCGCGAACGTCGCCGAGAAAGCACGGCGAGCAGTCACGCGCGATTTGTCTCCCGTCTATCCGGTTTTTTCATCTAGACGCTTTGTTTCGTCGCTGGCCGAGATTTCTGGCGAGCAATTCCAGACCGACGCGACGCGGCGATACGCTCCGTAATTTCGTTTACGGACGTCGCTCGATCCGCGAGAACTGTACTTCCGCCTTGATTTCTTCGGCAGTTTCGACTAACCGATTTGGGGCTCCGTTCAGTGAAATTGTATGCTTACCTCTCGTTTTATCCGGCTCGCTTCTACCGTGATTAATCGGTCAACTTGCTGCAGTTCTTGGTTCGGAAGGAAGCCGTCTTCGATCATTTTTTGTGAAATTTTTTCGAGAAAACTTTTGTGAAATTTATCCAGGAAACATTATTCCACACAAATTGTGCTTTTCAGTTCGAAATTTCGCTAGTAATCACGGCATCCAGGAGCATCAGTAGTTTCCTCGAGAAGATGGGACAAACTTTCTTCCAGGTGAGAAGCGACGTGATTACGACTCCGACGTTAACGCAGACCGGGTTTGTATCGGTGTCGGAGCGTGGACCCGAGAAAAATGGAACAAAATCATTACGCTAAAAGCGACTGGGTCTCAGAGTGGTGGCGTTGGTGGTTCGTCGCGTCGGGAAGACAAAAAACAAAATTATACCGACGGGGATAAAAGAAAGGCGAACCGGGCTGGTCCTTTGTCAGGAAAACTGCTCCGTACCATTTTTCGTGGCCGGTAACGCCAAAAGTTTGCGACGCGCTGGGTCCCGGCCGTTCTCCGTGCGGTAGATTACGTGGAAACTTGCTATTCAACGCGCGTGGCGACGGTTGTAAGGAGTTCGGCAACAGGGGTGGAATGAAATTTTCAGGGACGTGTACGGGGGTGGATCTGGTCACCCCGAGACGCGCAGACGACGTCTCGATATTGTCGGATTTTAGGAAAAAGAGCGACCCGGGCGCAAGGCGGGACTCAAGAGGTCACGACCTCGAAATTCGTAGCTGATCAGTTCCCGACATCAGCCACGGAACTCTTCCACTTTCCTAATTTCCATACTGCGTCGTTCCCGAAATATCGTAATTCGTGAGCCGAATCACGCGGGGGAGCAAATTCTACGCCGCTGAGAAGAATTTTATTGAACTGTAATATTATACAATGTCTACCTTATACAGAATGTAGAAGCAAACTGAAATCTATTGCCGTCTCCGAAGGAGCGGGTTAGTAGACATATTTGAAACTAAGCAATCGTAAAATACAGAGTTCTGTTCGATTGCGACTTCTTGTTCTACGGATACTTTATTTTTAATCTGAGGAGTCCTGATCCCACAATATCGGGAGTGGATGATGGTATCTGGCGTGGTGGTTGTCCCCGGGGCCTTGAACGGACCGAAAACACGAACCAGCGACGCGTATCGCGGTCTTATACGCTTTAGGGGTTGCATCCGCCACCGGGGGACCGTAAAGCGGAATTAATAACCGTTCCAGCCCGGTAAAATACCGCAACGGGCCGCCACCGGCGCGGCGTATCACGGTATAATGGGCCGAGCGACGAGCTGCCGGAGATCCTCGCATCCGCGCAGAACGCCGCTAAGTAAGCTTGCGCGTTATTAATAAATTACAGTACGCCCGAGACGTTAATTACCGGCCCCGGATTCGCGACGGGACGATGCGACGTGTGCGCGAGGGTGCCGGATCGCGAAGCAGGAAACAATTTCTAATTACTTCGGGACACGTCGAGCCACAGGATAGTCTATAAAACAGTAGCGCATCCGCGTGCCCATTCGAAAAACCTGATAGACGAGGCGAACCGCCCTCGCAATTTCCGTCACACGTAACCCCCGCTGCGTCTCGCTCTCGCGTTTGTAATTTACAGTCGCGGGAAACGAAGAAATATGTCGCTACGCGAAAAATATGCGACGCCAATTATTGGTTACAACGTGCCGGGCTCTGTTCTGGTGCTTTTACAACGTCGTTTTCACGCGGGCATAATCTAGAAGGGTTTCCATGTGTGTAGATGGGTATGGAGAACTTTGATAATCATCGCCTTTTAATATTTATTGGATGATTAACGCAGTGATGTCTCATCGGACGTGGCTGAATGGTTGGAATTTGTGATCAAGCTGAAATTACTTTCCTAAAATGGCCCGCGGAGATCAAGTATGCGTGTTAACGATCGCATTCGCGCGAGCGTTTACGTCATATAACTAGGTATTAGCAGGATTACAATACGATTCAACAAGCTTCGTATCAATTTTTCGGATTAGCTTTTGCGGATTCATGGCAGTATATTTGAATATCGTCACTCATTCAAAGTTGATTGCTTTTTCTTGTGCTTTCAAAAAATCACCAATCTCGAACTGAAACAGCGTCGAATGTGGGAAATATTGAATCGCGTAGGCAAAAGAAAATCGCGAAACAGTCGGCGTGATAAATCGTTCCGGACAGTTGCCCGGTGACGTCTCTCGAGAAGGGTGGAATCACGATCGGTCGAAGCGTCAACACGCGAAGCCACTGGGCGCAAAAAACGGCATTATTTAACCCGGACGATTCACGATCTCCGTCCCCTTCTCGGGTCGTTTCGTTTTCTCGCGAAACCCGAGGCTCGTATCCTGGCCGCAAGGAATTCCAGACATCCTTTCGTATCCTCCCGTCGTCCGTGTTTTCACGGCTGACTGGGCCGGATCTCGTGAAACCTGCTACTAATATTTATCCTCGAAGTGACATCGGAGCCTGTCCTTCGACGTGGCCGACGCTGTGCGTTTTATTTTTCGCGCGTCGTGCCGTGTCCTGACGAGGGGAGCTTGCTGCCCACACCGCAGATCCCTAGCTGAACATCGAGGGGATTTTCGTTTTACCAAAAGATCTCATCCAATTCAATCTCCACTCAATTTTATTTTATCAAAAAACTCTCCAGTGAACCCGTGTTTGAATCTCGAGAAAGATGTTCCCTCGTTACCAGCTGGAAAGGCAGAACGTGTTTCACGGCTAGAATGTACGATAGCTGTAATATGCAAATGGTGCACGCGTGACTTTATAGGTCGTGACACTAAACGCGCGCCACGCTGAAGCGCAAGTTGCGAGCGGAGAACGGTGCAGCGGGCGTTTGCTAGTTGAAAAGGGAACATCGAAAAACCAGGATAGTCGGCCAGGCCCGTGAATTTATTATAACGGCTCCGGTAATTAAATTCATGGGATTCCGTGAAGTTTTTACGCTATGTCCTTAGGGGTGGAAAACGGTCCAGCTCTCGTGCGCGATTCCGTCGAGTCTAGCATGAAATCGACTTCCAGCGGATTATCCGTGAAAGAATCTCGCCGGGGCCCCGCGAGGTTCGCCGGGCGACCAATGTTTTAATTTTATTCGTCGGCTCGGCTCGAGCAGTCGGACGTTAGGCGTTCCACGCACTATCACCTCCGGTGATCTCGCTCGTAATCCCTGAGGGCTCTCCGATTCCCGGCACTTTCGCCTCCACGCCGGGCCGCCCTTCTTCTTTCTTTTACGGGTCTCGCACTCTTTTGACACCCGGCCTGTGATCGTTAGCCGCGCAGCCTGATGCGTGATGACGCGCGGACGACCGCCCCCTCCGTTCACTGTCGACACAAAGTAGAAAAAGATACGGCCCTCTCGCGTTTCCTTGACCATCCGCCTCGATGGTAAACCCGTGTCTACTCCGTCGTGTCGTCGTGTTGTCTCACTGCCGAGCTTTCCGTGGAGAACCCGCGAACCAACGAGGTGTGGCCAGGCGGACGCATGCTCGAATTAACCAGACCGATGCTTTCGAGATCTCCGGACCCGATCGCGCGGCATCAGAAAATGTAAATGGGGGAAAGAGAAGACACACACGCACACAACGCTGGGTACACGAGCATCTATATCGTTGCTAACGGTTGTAGTTCCCCGGGATACGACCGAGAGGTACAAATTCACCGCGTCCTCTTATTGCTCCGATCTTCGTGTATCGGAATTTATCATCGTCGCCGCTGAAACAAACGAGGGATAAGATCTTTGAGCATCACGATGGTTCGTACCGAGATGCTGTAAAGTAAGCGATTTATCTGAACGTTTTACTCGTCACTGGAACCGTGTCCACATGACACGGTTTGTTGCGAGGAACGTGTTATGACGCTACTCGATATCTGCCGATTTTTATCGATCTCTTGCTCGTAGTATAGAAATGCTCGTTAACGCGGATCTTTATACAAAATGTTGTTCGCATTAATTGCTGGACACAGGAACTGAACAAGAATTCATTCTTCTTTTGAATAAATTCGTTTAATCTCTTCACTGTGACAAATTATCGTCACCCATTGTTGCTATAAATCCATAAAACAAGTTTATTATTGAGCTGATAGCCTAATTGTATCGGACCTGTCATATTATAAATTTATCAAGGCTTTATTATAAATGCATAAAGTTCCGCACTCTATTCATAATTAACAGAAATAAGCTTATGGGAATACCTGCCTGTCCACTGTTTCATCTGTTGATTCTCTTGAATATTAATGATGGTCCTATTAGTTATTGTGAGTTGGCGATGAATAACCGCTCGCAGTGTATATCGAGTCAGACTCGTGATAAAGACTGGAAACAAAATCTCTGCTAAATATGAACGTTACTACCTGTTAAATTGCGATGAAACTCTATTTGTCTGTCATCGGATTTTTCGCTTGAAATATATGGACATTCCGGTACTCGTGAACATCAATAGCTTAGCTCCTTCATCAGAATTTCCTGTTTTCCATCCGAGCTCGTAAATAAACAGGGCAGAAGAGTGTTCTGAAGGTGCTGATGGTCGTCGCGACTCCCGGCTACCTGCATTGTGACCGAGCAGATCGTGCCGGGCCATGTCTCACCTTTCCGAGTCTCCTTTTGGAGCCTGTTCAAAGGAGGAGTCCTCGTTACGATAGGATCGCGCTATTCCGGCAGCCGGGATTAATGTCGGCGACGTTTAGCGTGCCAGGATGCTGCGTGCACGTAGAGCCCGGCCGCGCATTCATTTGGACAATTTAGGCGGGCACGGAGAAAACAATCGGGAATCGGGATCGAGTCGAGTTTGGACTTACAAAAGGGGGCAAGAGATTGCCGAGCGAGGAGAAGAGTACACCTTTGGGCGAGAGAAGGTGGAACCGGTGAGACTCGGGGGCCAGAAATCTCTGGTGGTGGAAGCGAACCGAGCGACGGGCCCGGAGGGTTTCGAGAAAAAGGAGTAGAGAACGAGAGAAGAGAAGGAGGGGACAAGGCCCGCGCGAGAAAGAGTGGACAAGTGGAAGAAGGAAGACGGAAAGCCGACGAAGATGGGACCCGTTATGTAGATGAGAGAGGGGCCCGGCGGACAATGGCTTTCGGGGGCCGGGCCCCCTGAATTCATAATCCTCATTCCTCCAGCGCACGGTCGGCCCCGGCTCCGCACAATGATCCAAATATGTTTTCTGTATAACAAAACGCTTTTATAAATGTTTATCATCAATTTAAATATTATCTGATGCCGGCGGTATTTTGCCGGGGAACCCAGCTACCACCGTTCGGATCGACCGGTCGTCGGTGGCCCCGGCTTCTCTTCTCTATCCTTTCTCTGTCTTTCCACAGGTGGAACAGATGAGGAATGGCTTCGAGATTTTTCACTGCCTACCGCAGAGACTGGCTTTACGTCTTTCAGCTTTCGCCTCATCCCATCCACGGCCCGGCGACGACTTCTTCTTTCTCGAGACCCTCTCGGCCCCACCCCCGCCACCGAAGACGGACGAGCAGAAGTTACGAATGAATTAGACCGAGGAAGAGCAAACTCCTCGGTCGCGAGCCGATGAACGGTGACTTTTTCACCCGGCCCGGCCCCGTTTTCTTTGCGCGAACTCTTTCATATTAATCTCTGCAGTTATCGATACCGAATATCGCTAACTACGTAATGGACGGCTATGGCTACAAACTGGCCTGTTCAGAACGGCCGGGAACGCTATCGGTTACTTTTAATAGTCGCACAAAAGGTTCTCCGTTAGTGGTTATCAAAAAGTAAACTAAGAATGTACAGATAAAATGCATGACACAAAAGTAACCACATAATCATTACCACAAGAATTTTCATGAATGCAACCCAGGAAACAGCTCCGGCGAGTCGCGAGAAACTAATAACAGTGTTCACAGATGCCTTACGTCCACCTCACCTGCGGCGAATCGCAAGAGCGAATTGCCCCAAAAAATGTTTATAGCGAGCCGTTGTTCGTCGTCGGATCGTCGTCCGTTTTGTATAAAAAGACGGTGCTCGGCTTGAAATTTATTTCGACTCGATCACGCGGCACGCCGGATTCCGTGCACCGAAACCGGTGCTTCAACCGGCGGAGGAATGACGATGATTATTATTCCGCCTCGGGGTAACGTCACACAGCCCGACCATTTTTCTTCTACGGTGCACGCGTACCCCCGCGAGTCGGCTCTCGGAGTAGCCACGATATTAAATAAGGACGACGAAAGTGATTTACGAGCGTGAAACGATTTCTGGGATTCTCCGTGGCGATACTTACACCGATGATTTAGGAACACGTACGCGATCATAGCGCAATTATCAGCTATAAGGGGAAAAGGGTGGGGGGCTGAAGGGATATATAATGGTGTTTCTGGGTGGCTATGTGGGCTCCGCTCGCTATACGATAGTCCGGCGAAATTGGAGCCGCGATTATCTCCCGGGTTTCGAGGTTTGAATTTTAAACGAGCCCGGAGTCTGGCCGGAACAGTAGTTCAGTGTACGTGCGTATACAACTTTTAACCGCGGTTCCTGTTATCTAATTAAGTCCAAACTTGTCACGAGAACTAATATACGGACTAATGCGGCATCGCTGTTTAGAATTACTTACGAGAACTTGTTTTTCGCCGGGATTATGCGGTCGAGATTTGCATTTTAAAGTTTCCCAAGCTACCTGTTCCGTCATGTCGTTCGGTACTTGACGACGATGACGATTGCGGTCAAAATTGCCTGCGTTCGCAAGACTCTTTCAAGTTTCGTGAAACCCTCTCTCGGAATTGAAAAGCATTGTCGATGGTGTTTCCCCGGTTAATAATAAATGGAATAGTTTCGGTGTCGTACAGTTTGACGCATCTAACGGGATTATAATCCGGCCGGGAAGGTCGCGCGGGGGATTGTCAATAAAATCGAACAGCCGGGCGACGACGACGGTGTTGTGCCTGGTGGAATATAGTCGGCGACCGTTTCCGCGGACTATAACGATCGGCGACGATGCGATTGCACGCCGGTGGGGAGCGGGCGCCGCGCCGGGCGGGCGAAATGGAGGACGTCGTAACGCGAAACATCCCTGGAAAACAAGCCAGTGGAGCCGGGGGTGGGGTGACGTCGGCGAAAGAATCGAATAAATTAATACTTAATCAGGACAGGTCGGCTGCGAGAAGGGAAAGGGGAACGGGAGCGTGAAAGGGAGAGAAATTTACGACGAGCGGACGCTTCGCGTTTCCACGATAATATCCTCGGGTGTCTCGTGATTAATGCAGGCGCTCGGTCGGTGAAAAGGCGGCGGGCTTACGCGAGGATCGACTCGTGATCCAGAAAAACTGGCTGCACAGGACGGAAAGAATAATGGAGTCGCGCCCTGATGACTCCTTTCGACGGAAGCCTCGGCGTCGCGGTCACGACGACCGCGACGTGGACGTTGACGACGTCGTGGCACCCTTCGTTGCGAGCCTCGACCTGACACAGGCCACGAACGTGTACGATGGAATTGTTTGTACCATCGCGACAAGGGTCTGTGAGCAAGAATCCGCGTCTCCGTGGAGCGTAACATCGGTGTAACGTATCAAGCGTCGCGACGGGAAATTTAGTATGCAGTCGTCTGGGCGCAAGACTATTGTCGAGCAGGAACCGTTCCAAATAGAAATTTCGAATAATGGTCGCTAGACTGAACCAATCTTCCCGCGCTGAGACCAAGACCCCTGCGAAATAGAGGACCTTCCGAGCCGCCGGGGTCTGGAAAATGATTGCCTATCGGTAACCGAGTCTTTCGTGGAATTGTATGCATAATACAGTTTTCAGCTGATAACTGAATCATCCGACGATTTTATCTAAACTAGATTCCCGATTTAAAATCGAAGGGACGTCTATTTGTGTCTGCGTTCCTTTGGAAATGTATTTCAGGCTTAAGTGATACATCGCGAGGCGATGAGTTATGCAAAGCTCGAGAATCTGGGACGGAGTAGTCTTGAGATCTACCAATCGCTACTGGTCAGACTAATTACCACATTCAAACGTTCAGCATATGTAGTCAATTTTCATCTTCAATATTATCAATCGCTAAATCATCGACGTGTATGCTATTAGAAACCGGAGGAGGTGAGTTTAAATTAGGACGCAATGATTGGGTCCCTCGTGAACATTGGTACTTTCTTATCTCATCTACCAGTGTATAATGAAGTTTCTTGTTGGGTGGTCTTAGGTGGAAATAGACTCGGGATGTTTCTGGAGTGCTGCGTCCTGCGGGAGAAAGGCTAATCCTGAAGAGTTTCCTTAGGCTCGAGTGTTCCGTCGGTTTTATGGACGCCTCTTCAGTTTTTGGGGGAAACGTGTATGGTTAAGCGTGGGTGGCCGCGAGTGGGATAAGTGACAGCGTGCATTTAGAGTGAAGGGTAGATGATGCAGGCCCATTTCGAGAGATGCCCTATTTGCTCGGTGGAGATTATTGCGTTTCGAACGTTTTGCGCCATACAGAACTGTACGCTAAGACGATGAAGTGAGGGCTAAATGTTGGTAGGTTCGATAAGCGATCGAGGAATTCGCGGGGTTCGACGGATCACGTTTCTTGTTGCTGATTAAGAAACGCGGAGTCATCATCGTATCGCCGGAACGTATGATACGTGGCGCAGGAGTGATAGGTCGTATTCCCTCGAATCTAGGTTACCGTGAAATTTGTAGCCACGAGCTTCTTGATATTCATGAAACTTTTTGCTCTAGCAACCTCCCTCTTTCGTTTTTCTTGGCCTCTCCCGTCCGCTCTTTGCCTCTGTTCTACCCCGGGTAATTGTCTTCATCTGTAACAAGTCCGGGGCTGCCGCTTACGATTCCGAGGCAATACCAGGCAACGTCTTGAATAAAATATTTCTCCTGGCCGAGACGTCAGCCGCGCTCAATCTCCGCGAAAGCGATACATTCTCTCCGAGCGCGCGGCGCGGCACATCAAGCATTCATTTTCCGTCGTTCGATAATTTCCAGCTCGAACACTCGAGTCCCCTCGGTTCGACAGCTCGCACCACTCGACACCCTACCGGGTTTCGACGACCCGGCGAGACGAGACGAGACGAGATCGAGGCGCGAAGCGAAGCGAAGCCGTTAATCCTCTCCGAGGGATCGTCCGCTTATAGGCGAAATCTTGAAGTGGCAATCGGCAAATTAATTGATTTGCAAATCGAAGAAATCGATAGCGCGACGACCATCCCTCCCGGCTTTTCATCGCCGCCGATCTCGATGGCAATTTATGCGAGGGTCATTTCGTGAAATTCACGGCAATCCGAGGACAAAAGTGGCCGAAAAAGAAACGAACGCCTCCTTCCCCGTTTCGTTACCGTCACACCGAGAAATACGAAGCAGTGGAGGCTGTTTCGTCTTGGGTACCGTCGGCTGCCGTGAGCGAACTTTGTAATTTTACAATTATTAACTGAAATATACACAGAGCTGATCAATGATACGCTACACCACTATTGCGAAGGAAGATGTATTTGTAAAGATTCGATTGTTAAGATGCACTTGTAATTTGTACATCAATCAAATAGTACAGTCACTTAATTTGCGTACATTTAAAATTTTGTATTAGCGTGTAAATCAGAGTATCGTGGAGCTTATCAGTTGACAGAAAATGAGGTATTATTGAAGGGCAAGGGAGAACGTGATGTTAGGGGTAAAACATACTGCTCGAGACGCTGCTCGCGTAATGCGACACGTTCCGCTGCGGGTTTCTGTGTAATTCTTCCGCTAATTCGAATTCAAACCGTGCGCCGGGTTACTTTCGATTACGGAGACGCACGAATTCGCCGGGATTGTAATCCCCGTGACGATAAATGGAGCGCGAGGAATCGAAGGTCGTTGCTCGGTCTGAAACATCGATTATGCCGCGCGGACCCGCTGCACCGGCGGAATCGTGTTTCCACCGAGCAATGTTTTGTCGCGACACGACCGGGGTAAATTATTAATCCGAAATCCTGGAATCGCGTGGTCGAGGTGAAAACCCATGGAGCTGTTGGTGTGACGGCTCGATTCAACTCAGATATTCTACCTGGAAAGTTGGTAACCCAGATCACCGGGAACCGATGTTGTACAGTGGAACCCGTGAGTGAAATCACGTGTAGTGAATGTTGAATGCTATCTGTCGGTTCTTTTGCTTATTGGCACGTACTGAATAGTTCGTGGATATTACGTATTGATGCGAAACTGCGGATGTCTATGCGAATTCTCGTGTTCACCAATCGCAATCGACTAGGATTTCATCCCCCGAATAGGAAGCTTCGATAAACGCGCCGCGGTATGTCGCTAAATTCTTTCATCTGTGGAGCAAATTTTTCTTTTATCGTGATCCCTCCCGAGGGACCATTGGAAATAGAAATACGAGTGAATATAATTTTCTTACACGTGCGATACAGGGCCGAGAGAACTCCCCAGCGTATACTGGTGGCAAGGTACGAGATATTCGCACTGAATTCGCATCACATTTCCCACGGTCGGATCAAGAAAAAACACGATCCGCTTATCACTGCGAATGAATTATCCGTCGAAGTCGCCACTCGCTAGTTTCCATAAGCAGATCCGCTTGGAACTCGCGTAGCAAGATCTCAAGTGCGAGACTACAGCACTTCCTGACAGGTACACGTTCAGTTTCGAGTCTGGCAAAAGTCGCGATGCTAATGCTATCGGGCTAAATGTATCTGAGGCCGTTATCTACTGTCGATGATCCCTATACTTGCTTCCGCCGCCACGCTTTCCATCGTTGCGTGTTACGCTGCC
This sequence comes from Lasioglossum villosulum, assembly GCA_963971365.1. Classification (NCBI taxonomy): domain Eukaryota; kingdom Metazoa; phylum Arthropoda; class Insecta; order Hymenoptera; family Halictidae; genus Lasioglossum; species Lasioglossum villosulum. The sequence continues at coordinate 7,432,380 of OZ020495.1, forward strand.
CTGAGGATGCGTGCTGGTCTCGTCCGGGTACTTTCCGATAATTTTATCAATTTTATCATTTTCAGAGAGGGAACGAGCGAGTCGCACGTTCCGCCTCTTGGAAACACTAGTTGAACTCTGCGTCGAGTCTGTCGGATAACATCGCCCCGGAATAAAGTTGTTTTCCGTTTTTACCGCATTCTTGTCGTTGATCCGCGGCCCGATGCTCTCGTTTCCCGTTCCACCGATCCACCCGATAAGCGCGAAAGCTCTTCCTGACTTCCGTTTTAATTAGTAAACCTGGCGCGCCACGTCCTACGATGGTATCGATCGTGTTTCCAAAAACATCTCCAACGCGCGTTTCTGATTGTTTATTTTCTCGAACGTTCGTACCGATCACAATTTTACGTTATCTAAAATTATAAAGTATTCCATGATATATTCAGAGAATTTTTAACTTTCCTTTCAAAAGAAAGTTCCCAAATAATAAAATAAAATTACTAGGTGGTTAGTATTGTCCGATGAACGGATTGCGGACTCTCGGCCGACGAGAAAAAAAAGGAAATTCTTTCGCGCGAAACGGCGTTTCGAAGAAAAGCATGTTTCAAGCTTAAGTTAATGTGAAAAATGTTCCGAACAATGTATTAGTCGGGGTAACTTAGTAAATACGGCGGAGCACGCAACGTCGGTTTAAATTACTGCAATTTACACGATGAAACGAGAATTTCTAACATACCGACGTTCGGTGCGAGCTACCCTCGTAAAATACATGCCAGAAGGAATTCAGGTCAGTTTTTCGAAAACGAAATCACGTTTGAATATGTGCATAAGTAACATTATTTATTATTTATTTGAATGTAATCGCATTAACAGCGAGATCGTTTAAATACAAAAGAACTGAAGAATACAGTTGGAGGAAGCTCGTCGGAAATTAACATTTCTCGGCACTCTTGTGCGAGTTCCGTCGAATCTTCGTGGCAGCCGGACCTCTCGAATTTGTCACAAGGACTGGGCAGTTAGTTCGGACAATAAAGCGAGAGAAAGGAAACGTTTCGGGCCGCGAATTCGTGCCGGTTTCGCGCACGCAATCGCTCGTGTCCAGGTTTTGTTATCGTGCGAGCACTTGCCATTAAACCCGGGGGCTATTTTCGGGGCCGAGAGGACCATGGTCGCCTCGGATCGGGTGGTAGAACCTGCTGCACAACACGAGCACCGCGGATGCGTGCGGTTGTCGTTATCAATTTTATGAATTCGGGAGAACGCGCGGCCACCGAACGTTTCACGCCTGAGGTGCGCCGGGAACGCGAGAGCTGCCGTTTATTTATTGGGCCGATAGCATCGCCGGGCAGAGGAACACGGCCACCGTTAATGATTACGCGGACACTCGTGGAAACGAGCGCAGTGAATAAAATCCACGATCTCGTTGTACGCATTGCGACAAACGAGACGAGGTTAACGCCGCCTAGATTGTCGCGCAACGATAACTATTTTATGACGGGACAAAGAACGTGTGCGCCGCGTATGCGCGGCCAGCCATACGTGTGTTTGAACGGTTGACCATCGCGTCGTGGCCGCTAACACACGACGAACGTAAATCCAGAATTGAAATCAGGAAATTGTTCCTTTTCAAATGAGCGAGCAATTCGTGTAACAGGTTGCCGGTTTTTAAATCTGCCGGGTGTTCGACGCGGTTCGACTAACCGATACAATTTGCTACGCTTAAACGAGTTACATTTTTCTGCGTAAGATCAGTCCAATCCTAAATATTTCATTTCGAAGGAAAAATCGAATACGTGAGCGTAAAGAACAAATTCAAGCATTTGCCTGTAGCTGGAAACCCTTATCGGAAAAACACTTCGGTTTCACAGGGGTTTTAACATAAGCAACAGGATTGATAATCGCATAATCAGTCGCATTAAAGGAGAGAACAATTGCAATCGTCTTCGATCTCGATTTGACGCTACCGCTGTGGGAATTTCGGTTATCGATCTCGTTCGTGACGTTATTCGAGCCCATTAAGCGCTATCATTAGCCGGTCGGATAGAATGCTGCTGTCAGCGTGGGTGATGTCGCGTCGCATTATCGCAATCGACGAATCGGGCCGGAGTAATTGACATAATTGTCCGGCATGTGAAATCGATCGAGTAAAGGCATCCATAGAAGGTGCACCCAAAGATCGTCCCCAGCTCGCTACCGAATTCTACATATACACATCCACAGTGACCGGCGAACCGGATCAAATTGCTCAATCAGTCCCACGCGAGAGACACCTGCGTACTTACTCTCTACATTATACATATTTCTCTCGTCCACGTTCTATCGTCTTTGATTTTCTTCGACAGAAGTAATTAAAGCAATTGTTGCAACGAGCTTCATTAATCCTTTATCCAATCATACTGATTAGCCCCGTTTCATTCCACCGACACGAGTGTCATCCAGCGAATCGTTGCCTTTCATGCGGATGATTCACAACACGCGAGACAATGGCGACTGTCGAAACGCAGGATCCCCCGCCTAATTGGCATAATTTCTCGCTACACGGAACCGTGGAACATGTTCACTCGCATCAAGATGTTTCACGTAGAGTCAAGGCAGAACGACGAGACGCCATTCTGGCTTCGAGAGATTTATGATGGGGCTCTTAGCCTGCGTGGGGTCTTGAGAGAGGACAAGCAAAGCTAAACACAACTGTCGTCGATGTCTAGTGAGCACGTACGGTTTTCTTTTTATTCGCTGGAAGTTGCGGATGGCAAGAAGCCGGATGCAATTTCTCTTTATGCAATTCCCTTTGAAACAAGGGTCACCATTCTCAACGAGTCTAGCTCGCCTAGAAATAAAGATTACTCAATTTTCGGGATCTCGCGGGGACTACTATTGGGATAATTGCAAGCGGCAGAGCACAGAAGTCCCCGGTCGTTCCAGAAAATAAACTCCACCATATGAGTTTGCTGGTATAGTGGTGCCAGCAGATTTTCGGGTCACGCGGTTTTTCCCAGCGGCATTTCGAGCCACTTGGCAAAGAGGCAAGGCCAAGTCGGTGAGGACGCGGCTGTATGCCGGTGTGGGGCATCCACCTTCCCGTGTTCCGTGTCACTCGAAATTACAGAAGAAAAAAAAACAGCCGAAGAACTCGGAGGTCGCGGCGTGGAATTTCCGGAAACGTTTCCGTGCTTGACGTCTCGCGTTTCTTTCGACCGGACGCTTTCCCGGTGGAGAGAGAGAGAAAGAGAGAAAACTCACGACATTCGTGAGCGTAGCAAGAACGCAACGACAATTTATTAACAATTACCGCGTCCGGCGATTGTTTCCGACGCAGCTTATCCGCACGCGTGATCGAGCCTTTCGCGGGATCGCGATGATTTCCCCGGAAGGGTGTCGCACGGTTTTGTCCGGAACGGTTTGCGGGACGCGATCGGGTAGGATCGTTATCTGGACAGGTCGTTTGCCATCGCAGGCGACAGCGTCCGCCGATTCGCGATCGTATTGGGCCCCGGCGTAATTACTATAATCCCCGGAGCCGCGGAATCCGTCGCCGCGCCACACGAGATACCAAACTCGATAGAACCGCCAAGACAATTACACCGCAGCGCGTTGACACGCGGAATGTTGCCAGCCCCGCGTCGCATCGTCTACCCCTCCCCAGCGCGCAGAACGAAACCGATTTACAGGGGTCCGATCGCCGATTGCCAGTCTGATTGCGGGTTAAGCGATTCGACCGCGTAACTTAATCAACGACGGCCCCGGTAATTGTATTAACGAGCTCGAAAAGAATTTACTGATTGGTCCGCGAGACCGTCTTAACGTAACGAGGGAAATTGAAACGGGAACCGAGATCTTCTTAATTCATTGACTGTCCCCGATTGCTCTGACAAATTCAATACCGAAATATCTAATTTGATACTGAAATGTTTCTGTACCTCTCTCGGTTGCTGTTTCCAGTTCATTCATCGAATTCAATTGGCTTTGCTGTCTCGATTAATTCCTCGAAGCATTCTCTATTATGTTTCAATCAGAGAACCTTGATAACCATTGTAAGCCACCTCTACACTGCTGCGTACAAAAGTGTTCTATATCACATTTTATAATCGCCAAGAAATCGAAGATGTTCTATCACTTTGTACCGAAGTGTATACAGTATGGTCAACGCGATGTACTGTAAGGCCAGCAGCTCTCTTTCTAGCGATCAATGTATAGAAAACGATAAGCTGCCCGTCGCTTCTGCCAAAAGGACTATTAGTCCACAAGAATGACTCCAGTTCGGAAACAAGATTAAGTGGGGCAAGTTTTTGTATTCTAAATTCACTGGTTCAACGGGATCTTGCGTAACGTCGCGCCGTTGGAACTGCTTTAACCTACTTGAAGTAGGACCACTTTACCGGAGCCGCAATCTGCTATTTCGGTCATACGAAGGCCAAAGTAATAAGCCATAATCACCGGCCGCCTGGAAAGTAGTCGACTCTCTCGTTCGCTTCCGTTATGGCTCGGCTGCGTTTCTTCGTGAACACCGCAAAGTCCATCGTCTTCCCTTCGGATGCGAAACACTCGATAAATAATTAAAAAAGTTGTATAATGCAACGACTTCGCGGAACAGCTGACTCGGTGTCCGTGTCGTGAGGCCGAGTGTGTTTGCCATAGCATGACGCCCCCGCGACAATAAATATGGGGACGACAGTCGATGCCAAGGAAAAGGCAGCGGTGGTGTACACCGTGGGACGCGTACAGCCGCGGATACGATGCCTCTATCGCGATAGCGTTATACAACGGCCGCGCACTTCCTGATTTTTTTAGTAGCCCCGGATGGCGTATGTAAACGTACAAACAATGCTTCGCACGCGAGAACCGGGGAACTTACGAAAACTTTCTTGTTACGCCTCGCGCACTCCGCGTCAGAGTCGATATCGGATTTTCGAGCCTGCGAATACGGTTCGCCGTCGATAAGATAGAGCCGAGCGGATGAACGTCTCAATGAAATCGTTAGCAGATCTCGGATTTTATGCATCCGTAAGAGGAAAGAACGAACAGCTTATGCATTCCTAACACGAATCGAGAAATACGCGATTTTTCGCGAACTCGGTGCAGATTTTGCTGTTAAATTATGCATGTTAAAATGTTAATTAAGAGTTCTTGTATTCAAAGAACGAAACTCTGATCCGTGAAACGATTTCTGCATTAGACACCGCTAAGTTCGAAAGAAACACCTAAGCTATTTGGTTCCCGTGATAAATCGCTGGCTCGTGAAAGCGCAGCAGCAACGAGGCAGAGCCCGACTTCAATTTCGCTGAAATAATTGCAGCAAGAAATTTCATGCGCAGCAGTTTCTGTTTCGTTATCTTCTCCGGCTCATTTGTAACCTTAATGAGTAGACGCGATAACGAGTCTGCATTCAATTACCGTAGACCAGCTAACCGCTCCCGTTTCGTCGATAAATTACGGTTCAAGCAGGATGCACCTCGATCGTGTAAACACGGCCACTTTCCTCGCGTGTGAAGAAAGGGGGCGAAAGCGTGTGGGGGACGTTTTATCGGATATAACGACGGGCGTCGACAAATTCGATAATACGGTCCCGAAAGAGCATCCGTTCACCGGCGGAGGGACTCTGTGAATCCGAACGGAAGCCGAAACTCGGGTCTCGTTTAAATCAGAGCAGTTAAACCAGCCTGCACGATCGCAGCCGCGCATTCACGCACCTTCCCATCCCGTTTTCCCCTTCGGGATGTGCGTGCTCGGAGAAGGTATTGTCCACGATCGGCGCTCGTTCAAACAGCGACAGACATAATTCGTATAATTGCGGGACACTGACATTCTTTCGCGGGAACACGAGTGTGGAATCCGCCGGTATCATCCGGGCCGACTACCTGGATGCGACAATAAACAGCGGGACCGCCGATGGGAACAGCCGAGAAGACAATTGCTCGACGCAGGGACACGAGCCACTCGGGGAAACGGAACACACTCGTCCACCCGCGAACGATTTCCACGAATGACAACGATGTTCCCCTCTTTCGCTTGTCCCTTTTTACACCGTTCTTCCCCGCAACTCGCCGCGCCCTTCACCACCCACGCCGAGTCTAGAGGAAACCTATATATCCGCGAGTTTACTGCCGTACGTGATTCGATCCGATTTCCTTTTATCGTTCGACGACCGCGTTCTCGCTAGCGGTTCCACGAGCGTGCTTCAAAAACGGTGGGCCAAATAGATCCGCGTGGAAACATATGGCGTTGGTGGTACAGAGGATAATTCTTGAAAAAGTGGGTCAGATACGTAGAATAAATTTTTTTACGCGAGCTCGTGTTTTCGAGAGAAACGAGTTTTAAAATGCACAAGGCCGCGCGCTGCTAAATGGGTAACGGCTGACGCGTCTGATCCTGACTTACCATTTCCATTTCGCGTACGGACTAATCCGTGTGTGCTCGACAAATTTCGAGAATGAAAATACGTATTCTTTAGTTTTGATTGGATATAATTATCTATATTTCGTATAGAATCATCTGATTATACCGCGTACAGTAGAACAATGTCACCTGGTCGGCCACGAGCGTTGAATCGTCCTGTACACTTGGACGAACGATCGCGCGGTGCGCAACCGGCAGGAATTCCCTGTAAACTGGCACCCTCGTCCCCCACCCGCTCGTGTCCCCGGTACACAAAATTGATGACGAGCGCGCGGCGCGCTGAAACGAAAGTTCTCGCGAACACGTCAACGGCCTAGCGGTTGCTGGAAAAGTGGATGTAAGAGCGTCGTCATTGGACGTCCGATCGGTCGTGTGTCGGCTCGGCTCGGTAGGGGAAAAAGTATGCTCTCCGCTTCCGACATGGCAGCGGAAATTGAAGAAGTTGTGCGAGACGGCATTGGAAATTATTTATTACTCGGCCGTCGACGTCTCGCGCTACGTTCCAATGGCTACGGTTTTTAGGGGCGCGTCGCGGTTTCCCAGGCTTTCGTTGCTTCGTGAAATTTAGTCCCAATTCCTCAAGCCCCCCTCTTCTTCCGTGTCTCGATCCTGAAATCCTCCTTTTTCTTCTCTGCGAAACAGGGCACGAGGAAATTAAACTTTTTCGAGAGAGTTTTGTCGTCCGGTATACTTGCGGTGAATCGGAATCAATACTAGCTGCCGGTAACTTCTGATTATACCGTTTCCACGAAGCTACAGTTTCCCTTTTTGCGTGTTGCAAACTTGATCCACGGCAGCAGACTTGTTCTTCTTGCTTATGAGCTAATGAAGCTGTTTCTGCCGTAGAATGCAGCATTTGTTCCATTTTATTGTTATTCAGCGCGAGTCCTGAAGAGACCAGTTCTTTTTAAATCATCGGTATATCGAGTGCTTAACCGTTTCTTCATTCACTGAACAACATCCAGTGACGACCGATAGTTTGTACTGATAGATTGTACACTGTATGCTATTAGACAAAGTTGAAAATTTGTATTTATTTGTTCCTGGCTATCTTAGCCGGAGTTGTATTAATTAACTCGTTATTGAAAAATAATTTTTTTTATTAGTCAAATGTATATAGGTATGTAGATGTTCATACACAATCATACCCGCGTCTGGGTATGCAAATCGGCAATTAGCGTTCTGCGCGAGGGTTTAGGGGAGGCCGGAGCGTATGTTTTAATTCATTCCCTTTCAAATGGCGTATTATCTCGGTAACATTATCTGAAATCTGATCATGCAAATATTATATCATCCGTGAATCCTGTACTTGCCTTGTACGTGTGCAGCTGACGGTGCGCAAAGTTGGTTACTCTAAAGCATCAGAAACAAAGTCAAAGTTTTCCTATGCGGGAACGTGTGCCATGGGAAATAACGTTATCCCCCTGAGACAGATTTCGTCATGGACGGAAATCAAAGTTGCGAGTACAAATACTTTTTGGTGTTTGCCTCGGAGAGAGACAGAGGAACGGCAGGGGGGAAGTTGTCAAGTTGTCGCGCGTGAATTTTAAACGGAATATTTATCCGAGCCGGATTCCGGGTCCGCGTAAAGAATTTAATTTCCTTCACGACTAGGTTGGCCTGGTGTACAATTAAACCTTCGCTCATCTGGCAATAAACAGTGGCCTCGTTTCACGGTTTACTTGGTTTAAATCCGTGGCATCCTATTTGCAGGATTCCCCAAGACAAAAGGACGTAGTTGTTAGCTATCAGCCTGGACGATCGAGGCCCTTATCGTTACGCTAAACGCGGAAGCAATATCGACACCGCCTGCCGGCTCAAAGCGCGATCGTCGCGCTCTCAAAGCGAAAGAATGGTTCTTGTTTCCTCGAGGAATTCAAATTTTCTCCGAGATTCACTGCGTTACATCTTCAAGCGGCTTCGTGTCCATTGCAAGCCTCAATTCCCGTGAGACACGAGACAAAGAAGCGCTGGAAACAAATATACACTTTCGAATACTGTCGATGTCTGATCGAGACGAAACTTGGGAGACATTAGGAAATTAAAGGGTAGATACGATCTAGAAAATCTCAGCTTCGGAAACTGGCGAGTTCGTAAGATACAGATTTATACGTGTAAGGACATTTGGCTGCGCTATGAAAGGGCAATTCATTTCAAACCTGGTACAGCTGGTGTTTGGTGTGAATCACATCTTTAGCAAGTGGCGCACTGTTAAGATGTGGAAGAGCATGAGAAAACAGTTGTTTTAGACGTAATCGAATTATGATGCGAAAATCTGCGTAAAACCATACACAGAGCTGGAAGCGAGCGATCAGCATCCCGAAAACGCTAAGTAACTTTGACAGTATCGTTCCCGGTCGCAGTTCGCTACACCTGCGCCCTGTACGTTGTTTTTTTTCTCTCGTTGAACCGCAGAGGCTCCGCGGTTTTTACGGGGGCGCTCTCTCGCGCGGTAGCGAGTTTTTATTCGGAACGCTTTATATTTTATATCCAATCAGGCGGTTCTCTGGCCTGTTGCGAGGCTTTCGCGCGTCGGGGCAACGTAAATGGATATTCTGGTGTTCTTTCTTCTCAACGGCCCCTCCCTCCGTGTTTTCGCATACGGCTCTTTCGTGGCTGTGTGTACGTAGTATGTATGCGACTCGCAGGTGAGACGAATGGCGGAGGACAGAAGAATGCCGGGACAAAAGGAGCTGAGAAGTATAACACGCATGACTCGCCGGGGCTCACGCCGCGCGCGTAGCTGGTCCACGGACCCCGACTGTTCCCCGCTGGTAAATTAAATTCTAATAAAGCTCGCCGAAAAGCTGAGAAAAAAGCGGCTCGCTCGTTTACGGGGAACAATGGCTGCGGTGGAAGGCGTCGTCGGCACTGAGCGTCCAGCCGACGCGAACCGCGGATAATTATATCGAGGCGGCGGCCGGGAATCTCGCAGAAAAACTTGTCTTCGAGCCTGTCGGGATTCGAACGCCGCCTTCGGAGACGGTTAACTAACCTGCCGGTCCTCTCCCGATGCTGCTAGGTGTGTCCTTCCGAGACGCGTCGGCCCCAGAAAAAAGGCGGCGCGTTGAATAACTTCTCTCATCCTTTTCTCTTCTCCTTCGTCCTCTCACGTCGTGAATTTCGCCTCGTAGATCTGCCACTCACCTTGTTCGGATGGTTTGATAGCTCCTCGTTTGCAAAATCCGTGTGTCGTGAGATTTAGCCATTCAGCCAACGATAAGAAACCACACCTGACAGGATCGAACGAAATATTCTTCTATTCTCGCGAGCGGAAAGCAGCTTCTTCTGTGAAGTGTAAAATAGCTAATTTAGTCTCGAGTGTTTGGGCTAATGACATGGATGTAGCGTTAGGCTAATAATAGCTACGGACACCCCGTCGAATGTGCTTCAGTCGAGTCTCGGGTGTCCGATTGTGGTTGAATATATGGACCGGTTTACTTTTATCGTGTCTCTATCTTTTCCATTGCGCACTTCGATATGCTCATAATAAATCAGTTTGGAATTACTAAATCCGGACGTCGGAATGAATGTTTCAGTCTGCAAGCATCAGCAATGCAGTGCAGTGAATATTGCAACCCTTATACTCCTCAAGTTCAGTACTGTTAACTTTAGACGTGTGTAACTATAGACGATTTCCAACTATAGATGATGTAAAATACGTAATACGAAGTTCGAATCCAGAAACGGAGAGACGGTCGAACGGCCGCCGTGCATTATCCTAATGTTTTTACTGGTCGATTGGCGCGGAGTTAAACGTAAAGTTATTGCCTTTTCAGGACCGGCACGTGAAGGATACCAGCAAAGATCCGGAGATGGACTCGAGCCAAGACTATACACTGCTACTGGGTTACGAGAACAAGACGCACACCGTTCTACGTTTCTTCAGGCGGTACAATACGTGCGACCCACGAGACTTCAAGATCACGGTAGGTGGTTTGATTTATGTGGCTTCCGGTGTGAAAGATAATTCCCTGCGTCCGTGCGAAGTGCTCGCTCGAGGATCATTTGATGGATTTACGGGAAAAATTGAGCGGGCTCAGAGCGTGCGATGCCGGCCGCCTCTGGAGGGTGGAATTATTTATCATAGCCTCTTCGGAAAATTGAACGTTGCAGCTGCACAGACCCCTGTCGATTAACCCTTTTACCCGAGCTATTTCATTACATCGTTCGTCCCTTACAGAATTTCCAATGTGATCGCCTTTCGAAGTTATTTCTAATTACATTCCAAAATGCCAGGGTGATCTGTAAGTCAATAAACATTTGAATCAGCCATTTAAACCAATTTAAGAACTCATTCGTCACAGTGGTATGAGAACGCGATAGATCAGACATAGGTGAATCATTCTCTCGACTAGTCATCCTATGAAGATATTATCTCTTCGTCGCGGTGCACGATTATTGAAACACAATTCATCCTACTAGCAATTAACTCGAATTAATCAGCATTAGCGAGTCTATGCGCTTGTTCGAATGACATCGAAATTGTCAGAGAACTCAACCGTTCATAGTCGACTGATTCAACACAGTCACGGTTCACTGTCACGATCAACGTATGAGACGTTTCGCGTTTTATCGGTACGAAATGGAAGACTCGTTATCACCAATCGTTTTCGTGGTATTTGAACCGGTTGCGGGACAGCTCGACCCAGTTCTTTATTTCGACGGTAATTAACTCGGAAGTAGATCGCGCGATAGAGCTGTCTACTGGCCGGCTTAACTCGAGGGGAAGGAGATCATGCGCGTGTTGCGATTTGCTTGGAACCGCGCGCAGCCTACAATTTATGTCAGCGTTGGAAGCCACGGTTGCTATCGAGCTTTCAAAGGGGTGGTCGGCTCCGATAATGGCATCATTGATATGCAGTTAGGGTACCTTGCGTCTTGTAACAGTTTTTGAGCACCTCCAGCAAAGATACGCTATTAGTTAGCTATCCGTGAAACGAGAATCCAATTATGCTGCAACCAGTTATTTATGTTACGAGCTGGCAAAGCGTTCCCGATCCTTCAAATTTTCCTAGAGAGATAAATCTTGCTAGAGGCATAATTAACTGTATGGAAGTAGGATAAGGATAAATAATTTTTTTCCGATTGTAACGATACAATAAATTAATGTTGGAGCAAAAGAAAATTGTTCGCAGAGTTTAGTATCCCACGAGGACGATGTAGAATTTGTTCCTGGTGATTCCAAGCGGCCCACGTGTCTGGCGTGTATCGGAGTTCAGCTAAGGAATAATTATACGGGTTAACGTTTCGCGTGTCAATATCATTCGGAGCTGTCGATATTAACGTCCTGCGACGTTTATCCAAAACGTAGTGACGAGTCGCTTCGGTCGGACGATGAATATTCTCGTTCCATGTACGCGTAAATAATCAACGCGTGCAGTGCAAATATTGGCTGGCGAAGTTGAAGAGGAACGTTGTCGAAACTGTCGCGTCGAATTTCCGTGAAAGGCACACGGTGCACGTACCAAAATAACCGGAATGGGATTGCTTTGTCAATAAAGTAATTACACGATGCTCGCGGTTGGTGAATAGTTAATCCTTACATCTCTGCCGAAAAAAACTTTCACCCACCTTCCTCGGTGAAACAGCGACTTAACGACTGGCACGTCGTTCTGTTTAGAACACTGTTGAAATGCTGCATTTTTCGAGGATTTTGGATGCTTTCTTCTTGTAACGTATAATCGGTGACTACTTTACGATTTTGTTCACTATATCTACAATTACTTTAACGCTGAAATATTGATATTGTAATTATTATATAGTAGACCATAATTTTGTTTCGACGGAAGTACGGCGAAAGGAAGGAGTACCTTCTGTATTCAATGGGCTCTTTGAAATCTTCATCACGGGTTCGATTAGTTATTAATGCAGCGAGGGATTAACTATGTACTATAGCGATATTTGGAGCTTATTATTTATACCAATTCGCAGTTCTATAGATTACTTTTTAAAGGCCTCAAGACGTAATTACTGGGGACTGTTATTACAGAAATTACGTCGATAGAGAATTGAACCCCGCGTTTCTAGAACTTCCACGATGACAGCGAACACGTTAATTCCTGGGAAGACTGAAATTTTGTGGATGAAGATTTCAGAATTGCGTTGTCTCGGGTCCGATCTTCTTCACGTATCCGCTAACCAGGCTTTAGAAAAACGGTTTAGGGCCGAGCAGGCGATCTTGATCTCGACGATCCGTTACGAAGGGAACTGTACGTTCTGGTGGATGTTAGTCCCCCGCGGGACGGCCGGGTACGTCCATCTAGCAGTTGAGTCATCAAAATAGTTGGGTGCAAAAATAAAGCGAGCCACCGCGGGCCGAGAGATTCTATCGGAGACGACAAACGACGAAGTCAGCTCCCCTTTCCCTTATCTGATCGCGTGATGTATCGGTACCCTACATGATATTTTTACGTGTCACGTTCGCCCCGCAGGACGACTGGGCCCCTAGCCCTGCATTATGCCTTCGCGAAAGGAACCGCTGAATCCGTAGGTGGACCCCGAGATACTTTAAATGGGCTTGCGAACTCGGTACAACCGTACGCTCTCGTACAAGGTTATCGGTGATCGGGGACGCAGAATGTATGGCGAGCCCTTGTTTTCAAAAGAAAATCGTGCTGCCTTGAGCGACTTGCTCCGCCGGGTTTCAATAGCGGCAGATAATTCTCCCAGCGACACATAGTATGTAGATTGAAAATGTTCAATGATATTTATTCGTGCGAACCGTAATTTTTCAGGAAATTAAATTCAATGCCTGTGTATCATCGACTCCATTGTTCGAGGAACTCGTGAATCACACTTTTCGAGCCGACCGCGGGTATTATCCGGATAAAATGCTCCGAGAATGACTATTTAAATAACGCATCGCATTATTCCATGGCCGGATGAAATAACTCGTTATCTTATTTTTTATCTGAAAAATATATTTCGAATAAAATACTATTTTATGGTAACATTATCTATTGTTTCGATTGAATGAAAGCTTGATTTAAAGATCACGTTTTTAGTTCGTTTCGATACCGGTCTGGACGAAACAAAGCGATCAGCTATTTGAAAGTGTAGGTCCGACGGGCACAACAATCTGACAATAAATCGACGTAGTAGAATCGGCAGAGCGAGGAGGTAAAAAGTATTTGGCGGACATCGATTCCGTGTCGAATTACCGATACACGGTGTACATAAACGCGTCGTAGCACTCGAACAGTGGATTGTCAATACTGTTACGAGTCCGGGATCTCGGTACGATTGTTATTTCTAGCGACAGCCGCGCTTGATTAATCGAATGAACATCAAATTAAGCGGCGCTCCGTCGTAACCGGCTTATGTGGAAGAGGGCTTCGATTGCATGTTAATATAGCGCGGCGGCCGGCCCTCCTTTGGGCTTAGTATGCAGACAGTCTCATCAACGGTACGTGAAATTAGGCTCGACTATGTCGCAGATGACACACCGGTCTTGAGGCCAGCGAATTCGCAAACGCGAGGATGCGACACGACGGTATATCTCGCGTGTGCTCCGTAATTAGTTCGTTAACGGGCTCGCGCTCACGCGCGCGACGGAAACACGTGACATTTTGGCAGAGCATTGAAGTATGTATTTTTCATAATTAGGCTCGGCTGGACGAGACTCGGGCGCAAATCACGCGACGGAGTTATGCAAACTAGTAATTATTTCGTTAGCCGGAGAACCGGGCGCGCAATCACACACGTGAGACCCGGGCTCTCTGCCCGGAGAATTTCAAACCCGATGGTACTTTGTGGTACAAAGGCTTCCTGCGTTTCCATCCGCCTCAATTATTTTGGAACATTAGTTTAGGCCGCGGTAACGCTCGGATAATTGTTCCAATTTCTGCCCGGCTAATTGTCTCAGAAGTGTCAACAGGACGCGCACGGTCCACCGCGGGCAGCCTCGTCACGTTCGCTCGCGAAATTTTCGAGCCTTTGAAACGTGCCGATCCGAAAAAGAATTCTTCTCTACTCGGAGCGTGGCGTAATTCCATTTCGTCATCAGGCTTCTTTTTTCCACGGTGGTTTCGTGGCCGAAAACCAACAAGCTGCATATATGAAAAAAGCTATTACCCATGCCATCAATCATTTGAATTCGCTGATCGTCTCGGTTGTCTCAGCTATTTTCGCCCCTCGGCAGGTGCTGCGCCTCATGAAGCGAATCGTCTTCCCTGTTCGAGAGGTTCAACGTATTGGGTGGCCCATTTTAACCTGGAAGTTCATACTTTCAATAATTTCATGAACGTAATATTAAATATGTAAGGGAATCAATTATTCATAATTTTATTTTAATGTACGTCTTTTCCCGGCGACGGCTGTTGACGTGTGTTTCCGTTAGTAAGAAACAGTTGGTATTCGATATCAAGAATATACCGGGAGGCCATAACAGCTTACAAATAGACTAGCGCAGGCGTGACAAAAAATAGTCTGTGAACACATCAAAAGTTTATCATTACGAATTTATGATCAGTCACAGAATAGATAGTTGCTTCACCCAATTCTACTCCAGTACTTTGAAGTGAACAAATGTACTTGCCAAGTTGAACAAACGTATTTATAAATACACAGTCTGAGGAAGTGCACCATACAGTACAAACAAAAAGGAAACAAAGATTTAATGGTACCTGGAAAAGGAAGATGGGTAACATCCCATCTGAAAGAACATACAGAGTTCTTCCAATACCTGTATTCACGATCGTATCTTTTCCGCCAGAGGTAGAAAACATTATTATTCCTACCCGGAAATAACTTACGTAGTGCAGGGATTTGTCCCAACAAATCGCACCCTGTTGACTGCTCGGTGACCAAAGAAATCTTCGGTGCCCGTAGGATTGGCCCGGTCCAATTTCGCGTTGTGTTCTCGGGTAAACAGTCTGCTTACCCTTTGTATCTGATAAATTTCGCAGTGCTCGTGGTCCTTGGCTGGTCGCAGCGGGATATTCCCGGCAGTCAGTCACCGTCGACGGCCTGCTCCCGAGTCTCTCCTCGGTTAGACGTCGACGATAGAGACCGCAAAAGTTCCGCGACGCGTAGCAACGGATTCCCCTTTGAGCCTGCTCGGCAGTAGCACGATGGTAGCAGACCCGGCAAGGATTTTCCGGCGTGGCATTATGCAATCCAGCTGCGCTGGCAACGGGATCGACGTTGCCTCGGAGTTTCCACTTTGCAAGATTCGTAGTCCGGTTTTTCCGTGGACGGGGCTCCGCGGCGCTCCCTTACTCCACCATCACTTTTTCACGTGGAATCCTCCCGAGTGCAATGACGAAGACAGAATCGTTGAGGGGGGTTGGCCGAGGGTGGTGTGGGCGGGAGGGTAAGTGCGATTCGTACGTACATATTCGGGCAAGCGAATGGAAAACGGGGAAATTGAGGAGAGAAAATGCGGAAAAACAGAGGGGGCGAGGGTGGAAGGTATGGAAAGGTAGAAAGATGGGTGTGTAGAGGGTTGATGGTGGTGCGCTCGAGGATGTGCACGTGAATGTTACCGGTAGGGAGATTGGTGTGCCTTGCAGAGGGGATTGGCTAGCTGACCCGGTTCTGCTTCTATTCCCTTCCTATCTGTAGCCGTATCTAGTTTACCACTTCACTCCCCGGCTGGATGGCTGGCTGGCTCTCGCTGGCTAGCCGGCTAGCTGACTGACTGGCCGGCCCTATAGTAGCCAACGCGAACTTCCTGAATAAGGTCCTCCCTCGGCACTAGAACTGATCGCTATTCCGAATGGTTCGGTTCGGTGTAAAAGGAAAATCGAATTTGACCGATGCCTTTGGGAGTGACGAGGAGAGGGTTGGCCCAGAAAGGGGGGGCTACGGGAGAGTCGCCAGGTGCGCTGACGATCTTATTGGGTGGATCCGTACACACGTACCGTCGTGCCAGAGGGCGCCAGGGGGATTTCGCCGGAAGCTACTATCCGGAGCGACAGGAAATCGAATCACCGTGGAAGGAGATTCCGCGGGCCTCCCTTCCAGGACCAGATTACATACGTTTGGAGACAATTATCGCCGGGAATTCGATTTCTCCGTCAAACCGGCGCGCCGGCCTCCGCTAAATGTGGGTGCGACGCTCGGTCATTTACAGACTACAGCGTACCCGGGTTTGTCTCGATTTTTCTCCATGAGCTCTCGCTTTACTTTTCCAACTACCCTGCGCTTTGTACTTTTCGTTACCGACGGGTCTGAACTTCCAGGAAAACAAGGACTCTCAACAGCAAACCAAACAATTCTTTTAAAAATTACACTCTGGACTTTCTTAGTCTCAAACTGACTTGCCGTCTAATTGTATTATCATAGTTTGATCGTGAACTTTCATCACGTTCAGTTTATGAACCTCTTATTCGGAAGAACTATATTCTTATACTTTTATCAAACGCGAAACCACCGTTGAAAAAGGATTCAATAACGTACGACGATCTCCATCATGCTTCAGCCGTCCTCAAGATTGAAGAGATTCTTATCGTAGGGTTAGGACGTTTCCGATTGTTTCGGTCCAGGGGACAACGAAATCCCGTTCATCCAGGGACGGAAACATTTTTTCAGAACATCTTCTGTCGGATCCCGATCCCTCGGACGTTAAGGAAACATCAATCTAACCGCTGCAAAAGCAACCTTCACCGAAGTTCTCTCCGAGGCAACCGCAACAGAGGGTCGAGCATCGCGGGAAAGTAAGTTCCAATTACGTGAATGCCTGTTCTCCCCTGGTTTTTCGCGGCCGGCAATCTAGCCGTTGTCAACATGTTTGTTAAAGGGAGCCGTGCCGACGGGATTGAATGAAACCGGACTGCCTACCGTCGTCGGCCGACGCTTCCCCACGCTTCGATAACTAATGACAGTTCGCGGAAGTTCTACTCTAAGTTTTCCAATCGGCCAAAAACTTGCGAACTGACATTTACCTAGAAGAATTCGGGGCCGGGCCAGACAGTAGGAGAGAGGATTCCCCGACACTTTTATCGAGGCACTCGCGGGAAGGGGGAGCGCGAGATGTTCCGCGATCAATCGCGTCGGCTACGCTGTGCTTTCCAATCAGCGTCCCCTTCATTTTCCGTGCCGTGATGTCCCTTTGAAACGACGCGATAAGGTATCCCGAGAACGCCGCCGGTTGCGAAGGAAGTTCGAGAAAGTGGCACGATTCCGGAAAATCGACCGTCAAAATTGGCCCCTTCACTTGGCCCCTTCTTCGAATGTTTCCAATCTGGGAATCGAATTCCCCCGGAAGACATTCGTGACTCGGTAATGCAGCCCATATTCGAGATGTTAGTGCCGGACCGAATGGCCAACTACCGCGCCGTCCGGGGAAGATAGAGCGAGGGAAAACACGGGTATTGGTTGCCCGGAGAGAAATTGGAATAATTACGGCGGCTCCGGGGAAATTAAATTATCCAACTATTTTAGTTTTAATGAAATCGTTTAGCGGCCGAATAGACCTGATCAGGAACACTGAATTGCTCCCGGCGTTATTCGATCGGAACCGGCCACCGGGTACAAATAAAATGACACAGGCCAGCTCCTCGTTATGACAATTTCCTGATCAATCGGAAGTGTAAACACAATGCACTTACAATTAGAGAAAATTTGTGACAACGGTAACAGGTCTCCCATGCATTTCTTTTTTTAAAGAACCAGTGAATTTCCACGAGGTGCTGAAGTTTGAGAGGATTCTTCGTCTCGTCGGGGTAATATTTTGGAATTCTGTCCGGAAAGGGTTGTTTTCTAATTGATCAAGTTTCGCGGATAAACGTCCGCGAACAGTTGACCGACAAAAGCTGTGAATTTGTTTGCGTATTATCCTGTAAACATTCGGTTTGTGATTGTATGGGGAGTTGGCCATTAAACTGGTGTTTCGGATTACCTCTAATTCCTCGCAGGCGTCGCGTCGCTGCACTGGGAGCGCACGGATTAGTGGAAGATTAAGCTGTTGGACACGTTACTGGCCCGGTCCGTAGTCGGAAGAAACTTGCCCAGGGTTTCCTTACGAAAGCGTCTTTTTCGAGCGAGGTAAAAGTTATCGACGCCGCGCTTGAGGTTAAATTGGATAAGCATTGCCGGGCCATAACTTCCTCTCGCCGACGCGTCGCGCCCCGCTGGTAGAATGATGAAAGTAAAATGACGCGGAAAAAAGTGTACGCGCGACGCAGAGAACGTCGGCGGCGTCTCGCCCGAGTCACTTTTTATCGGACGAGCTCCCGGAAATCTCTTCTGGCGCCACCGCCGGCGCAAATTGTATTAAATATTAGTCCCCATAACGCGGCCACACCGACGCGCAATTTTATTCATGGCGTCGCGCTGAAGAATGGCACCTCGGCTCGCCCGAGAAAGGAAACCCTTGTAAGATTCCTCGAAAGAAATTCCGAGGGTCTTCGGAAATTAAAGTTTATTATGTTACTCCATTAAAGAGGCACTAGGTCTGAATTAAGCCAGAAATAGTACCGTAGAGAACGCCGCTGGAATGTGTTGCAATTTAAAATAGTAAATCGTTCAACTCGACACCGACCGCTAACGAACAGCTGGAATTATTTTTTCTGCGAGAGCAGACTAAAGGAATGCCGATTTTTAGATTTCCCTTGTCGACTGAATTTATCTCGAGTGACCGGACCGGATTCCACATTTCCCCGATGCGTTCGGATGACGCCGTAATAATCGCGGAATAATCTCCTTACGAAACCACAAAAGAATTCTTTCGGGGGAACAATCGGAGGTTCGATAAACGATATTACGTAACGCGAGTAACACGAAATATCGGCGACACGCGCGCACAAAGGGAGAAGGACCGCCGAAAGTACATTCTACTGTCCCATCCTAATTTCATTTCACAAAAGAAAGTGGGTCGACGCGCGGATCTCGTTAACTCAGGAAGAACGAATCGAGAGGAAAGCTTTATATATAACCTCGCTGCTGTGGATCAATATTCAGCGGACATATTAGAAGGATCGCGTCGAAAATATATTTGAAACGAGCATGCTGCTAGAATATTAAACAAAAGCTCTGGGAAATAATGTCACTTTTAAACAGACGCAAATCAGGCAGTGTGTACGATAATGTTGTGGTGATGCTTCCGCAAATGAAAAATCGTAACGATCCTGAAAAAAACGTCGAAATGGCCGCATTTTTCATGATGTACGCGCATTCATACTTCATATTAAATCACAGGGATTTTGTTCTAAGCATGCAATATTTCACGACACGGTTCGGATCAGTTTTTCTAGTTTTTCTTTCGTCACTCGATACGCTTTGTGGCGAGAGCAATCCGTCAAAAACCGCGAGATCGACGAATGATTTTCGGATCGTTGCCGCGATAACAATTGGCCGGTTGTAAAATTGGATTAAAAGTCCGCCGTCGGAAGCTTTCGGCACAGTGCAGCGCGGCAACTGGTTTATGTACACGGGACAAGCTCGACGCTATTAAATCGTGCCAACATATATTACAAAATCGGCCACGGAGCTTAACTGCTTACACCGAAGCTTAAATTAGGTGGCGTTCGCTCACAAGCTCGGAACAGCGTTAACCAATTTTATCGTGGCCGTTAGACATGTAAATTAGCTGCATACAAAATAAGCTAATGTAAAGCGGAAGCGATCGTATTTAGGAGGGGCGGTCGGCAGCGCCGGAAAGGGACGTTCGACAACGAGAAAAAGCTGGTCATGCAATTTTAAGGCGCGTTCTTACGGCACTCGCCGCGCTGGCACGCATTTTGCAAATCAGTCCGTGTATCGATTGGATCCCCGTGCTAAAAGCCTCTGCACTTCCGGTTGCACTTTAACCCGGCAACTCTGTCCGCCGCGTTACTATTTTATTCATTAAGCGTATACATAAGTAATCGGCGTTTTCTCCTCTTTATCGATAGTTGTGACTTGATACCGCGTTGCACAGCCATAATGGCTTCCTTCCTTGTCCATCACTTGTTGCCGTTTTTCCGCGAAAAATGAATTGCATGATCGAGCAATTAAAATTTGAGAAGTGGGATGCGTATAAAATCATAACGAAACATAACATGAAATCGTACACAAATTTTATTTCCCATATAGATTATAACGACAGTAAATAGGCGATCATTTTACAAATGAAATTTTCACTATTAGCGTGTTTGCGACCGGTTAATTAAATATGTACAATAATTTATGTTTGTTTTCGCCGCTGACTGAAGTCCAAAAATTTTAATGTTCGAAACTGCGATGATAAGAGTGAGCGAGACGTCGATAACAAGCAAGAGACAGCGCAGGCCCGAGTCGATAAATTGTGAAAACAAACATGTTTGGGGACACAAGGTCTTCGCAGCCCAGTTCAGTGAACTTGGCTGGTGAATCGCTTTCTATGGACACATAGCTCGGGGCTCGCAACGCGCTTATAGAAAGCAGCAAAGGTTCGATTCCATAATTGTTTCGATCGCCTCGATCCTATTCTGTTCTTTAACTTTGCTATGAATATAGTGCAGATAACAAATCGAGAATCGCGATATGGTGGTTTAAACGTCACCGGTGTCCATTTATGAAAAACGTTATGACTTTTAATTGACGCCGATTGTATCGCGGAGAGAAAAATTCGCGGAATGTTGTTTCGCGCCATCGACATGAGAAACGGCCGGCTAATCGTTTGATCCTTTGTAGGATTGTCTTTGTCGGTAGCGCGAGAGCCATTTGAATGTACAAATTTGCGCGAGAATGCGGACGGCAAAGTCCCCCGTGGCTCCGCGTGTTCTTTATTGAAACACCGAATGGTCAGATTAAGCCGGGCTTATAACGATTATGCGTTATGGCTCTGCCGAGGAAACAATTTCCATTATCATTAATTGCGGTTTTATATGCAAAAACGTGGCGACGACCCGGTTTCGCGGCACGGCGGCCCGGCCCGGTCCTGGGTAGAAAAGAAAAAAGTCCGCCGGCGCGCGCGCGGGGGTGGCTGCCGGGTAAAAAGAACGGGATCTCACGCAATGAACGGGGGCCGACATTAATCTTTTGAAAGTTGACGGGGTTGTCATAGTCCTTGCCGATCGCGATCTGCGGGCCCCACCATTAATAAAACTGATCCGGCGAACGATTTCACTCGGTAGCCCGACTCGGCCCGGAACGTACACATCGCGGCGTTACATCAAAGTCACACACGGAAGTTTATAGTTCGTAACGAGGTTTACCCGGGTTCGTGCGCGGAATGCGATTATGATTTATGATCCGCGAGTAATCGAACAGCCGAAAGCAATTTCGCCCCCTCTTTCTTTCGTGTCGCCGGAATCCTTATCGAGCGACATTTCTTTTTTTTTCTATACTCCATCCGCGCGCCGCCATCAGATACCGGCGGGTGAAATTACACGAATTTCATTTAATGAAGAATCAATTTTTACTTTGGCCAAAGCTGAATCTGATAGCTCGGACCGGCTCGGACTTTTTCCTCTTTATCGGCTCCATCGAACAACTGACGCGAGGAATTATAATAAAAACGGCCGACGTTACGGACGATCGTCGGCCGCGCGATGATGAAAGCAACGATTCGTAAAAAACTCACGACCCGGTTATTTTTGAGGTTCATTTTACCTCAGACCGGCAGTTTCGGTCACGAATTTTAAAAGTACGGCGTTGGTTACACGGAGAAAATAAACCTGCAACTATAACGTATCCTTTAACGTGCACATATTATTTTAATCAATATCTGCACGATACAAATAATCTTCGTCACTTTTGTTAGGAACGTCGTGGTGAAAATATCATTTATTCGATACCTGTGTTCGAGGAAAAAGTCTGAAAACAGGTGAAAAGCCGGGTTTTATTATCGCCGGGGCATCAAAGTTTCGAACTGTCGAACAAAGTTTGCGTTTGATTTTCTCTCCAGTCGCATTTCTATCGCTTTGATAACTACCGCAGGTCGATCGATTAAGTGTTGGCTGAACGTTTAAACTGTCCGATCATCTCGGCCCTAAATGCCAGCTAGGAAATACCCGTTGGCAGCGATAATGCAACTATTATGTCTGCGGCTATGCCTGGAATCGGAGTTGGCGCAGTTAACAGCCACCAGATATTGCAAGTTAATTTAAACTTTCGCCGGTTCGCCGGAGGGGGATCTTGATGCATAGTCTCGACGAATTCTTTCGCCAGGGCCGTGTACACAGAATAGACGTCGGGGAATCGCTGCGCGGAAAGTTCATGCTCGAATTATCCGCGCGCGCGAAACCCTTTTTGTCCTCTCTCGAGCAAGACAATCTCGCTCGATCGGGACAGCAATCGCGAACCAGATTCTACGTCGGCCAGGACGGACTCGCATTAACGGGGAACCGGTCGCAATTTTTGCCACCGCTTATCTCATGCATTAATTTAATCCGGGGGCTTCGGCCGGTGTAATCGCGGAACCACTCGCCGCCGAGAGAATACACGAAGAGGAAGCGGACCGTCATCGTTCACCGGGATTCTAGCACGACTTGTCTCTGCCATTCGCTGCTCCCAAGCTCCGGCAAAGCTGCCGGTTGTCCGCCCCGAGCCAACAAAGATTGCCGCTTACTTTCAGCCCTTAAATTACGAGCCCCGTACGTTCTCTATCGCGCCGGTTCTAATTTTCCGTCGTACGTGCGAGCCTCGGCCCCGCGCCGTAATGCAACGGCCAAAGCTGACGCGTAAGTGGTACCTTATCGCACGGGGGCTTCTGTTAACAAGTCTATGTCATCGGCCGAGCGGGAACAGTTGTTTGAGTTCCGGTCAGGTACGTCCCCGGAGAACGAACCGGAGCAGAGACTCCCTGCGGAAGTGGACAGCGAATATACACTTTTAAAATTAGTTGAATTTCCTAACTAATGTCGCGACGGGTGGAATCGGATTTTTTTATTCCAGTCCCGAGGAGTCGCCGCAGCCACTTTATTCTCGTGAAGCATAGCGCTCCTAGATCGAAATCTACGGGCTCATCAAAATCTCCGGACATTGTACGTAATAGTTGTTCCTCGGCGATCGTCACGTCAGCTCGTCAACGTTCCGACGAACAAATTGCTCGGCGTTCTCAGAGCGATACCCGGTCCAGTAAAACTAACCTGGTCGGTCAGTTGGTCGGTCGGTCGGTCTTTTGGTCGGTCCTTCGTTAATCGCGACCGACCATCTTTCCCCTTGTTCTTGTTACCGAGGCTCCCAAGATTCGACTAGACTCTAATGATCGTAAATTCCTGGCATCGCGGCGAGATCTCGAACGACATTCAAGTTCCGGTCATGTAGGAGCCACCCCGGGAGAGATACCTGACTGGAGAATAGACGGAAGAGTGTACCCGGGTCCGCTGCGCCGCGACCCTCCTCCTATGAAAACGCCTAGTTTCCTCGTTTACCCGCTGAGACCGGGAGCCCCGGAGTTCGCGTTGAAGTTTCTCGCGTTACTTCCCAATTCTCATCTTCACCGCCATCCAACTTCTTCCCTTACCTATTTCCTTCCACCAGGTGTCCCCTGTCCCCGTTGCCACCCCTTACGCCACCAGGTTGACTCGTTCCTGGGGACGACGTCATACGACCAGGACGACGTTTACACATCTTCTCTCTGTCTCTCCGTTCAATGTTCTGCGTATCGTTCCACCCTCGTTGCACCCTTAATTCTCTTTCTCCCTCTCTCACACACACGAACATACGCGCGCGCACACACCACACACACACACACTATCTCAGTTCTCAACCCCACACGCACCCAGGCACCGACTTCTCTCGCGGTGAACCAGCCCACGGGCACAGGGAAGTTAAACGAAGAGGTAATCCCGAGCAAATATCTCGGAATCAGCGATAGTTCAACTAAGTTACGGGAGAACAACTCTTTCCCGTTTCCGCACTCAGGTTATCGCGCATAATATATCGTCCTCCGCGGGAATATCGTATCAACCACTCCCGAGATCTGGGACGAGGCTTAGGGACGAACGTCTAACATTCTTTTCGTAGAATTGTAAAGCCGATTCCCCTGCCTCTGATAGAACACTTCCGCTTAACGCTCGACCCACCGAGCGCTGAAAGTAGTGCGCGTTGCCTTGTGGAAACAACGAGATTGAATTTATTTATGTATTGCGCGATTTATTTAAGTGGGAAGCGTTCTGATTATTTTAATAATTGTGAAATAAATCTGAAACCCGTCATTCGATCGGTGTATTCAATTCGAACGCGATACTTGCACCGAGAGCGATAAACACGAGAAATTCGAATCTTTCTACCAAACGTTTTATTTTACATGTAAATAAAACTGGAGAATCGCTGAACGCGTGTTGGTTACTTGAATCGTATCCCATGAATGATGCTGTTAGTGGTAGTTTGTTTAAAGATCCGCGATATAATGTTGTCGCTGTTAAGCTACATTCTACGTGAAATGTGAAACGTCGTTGAATGTGATTTCCATTTGCTGAAAAATATTTCATTAAAACCGCATAATTTGTGCCGGCTCTACAGGAGGTGGTTCCGTGAGGCAAGGGAGAAATTGCGTGGAAATAGAGAGTAAGGAACAGGGTCGGTGAGAAGTGACATATTATAGAGATTCCTCGTATATAAATCCTGTCGTGACGGGGAGCGTCGAACGGATATGTAGGCCACCGATTGGATTCCATCCCATGCGTGAAAGCGCGGCGAAGAAATTGAGAAGCCAAGTTGCATATTGCAGCAGCCTTGCACGTTCAATCTGTATCCGCGATCGACAGATCCCGGGTGCACAACGCAATGTCTCTCCGGGGCACGGCCAGAGTGACAAAGAGAGAGAGAGAGAGAGAGAGAGAGAGAGAGAGAGAAAGGAGCAATCTCGCGTCATTACGGAGTTTTATGATCCGGAATGACAAAACTGGCGCTTGGTGCTGCGCTGGTAGGATCGCGATAGCAGACTCCGTGTTTCAGGGAGAGGCAATTAATCAGCGCAATGAATGCCTGAAAATCGCTGGCCACACGATTATGGAAATTTTAATTAATAAATAATAGGTTGCCGTCCTAGCGGTTCCCCTCAAGCTCGGCCGTTTGTTTAAGATTAATTGTTGATTAACGGCCGATGCTTTTTCTTTCCTGCGCCGACATTTAATCTCGTCGCGCGCGCGTCGTTCTTTGCTGAAACAAGAAGTATGTATCGTTGTGCATGAAAGATCTCGGTCTTGGAATTTTCGCTCTCTTCCGAATACGAAAGCCGGCCCATAGGGACGATCGTAAGTCAAAATTGTCTCCCCGGAACGTCTTTGACCCGCGTTTAAAGCGACTCGATAAATATTATATCGTTCTCGGTGAGAGTAATTGTAAACCGTGGTATAGGCATCAGGGGAACGATCGCGGAAAATGGGCTTGGAAGTTCACCGGTTAATATTTATGCGAGCGATGGCAACCAGCGGCGCGCGGAACATTTATACGCGTTCCGTGCAACTTTATTACAGGAAATATTTCCCGCATTAGTCTCATTTTCATATTATAAATTGCAACGTTTCGTATCACAGCGAACTCAAACGTTTTTGCTAATATTATACATTATCGGGGTCGGTTTGAAATTTCTTATCGATTTTTAGCGTTGCCGTATCGTATCGGATCGCAAATTATCTCACGACTGATATTCCATATTTTTGGTAATGGCTTTTAAAACTCCCGATTGTTTTCTTTTACAAAAATGTTTTGCATTTCGTTTCCCGTGAAACGAAAATAGCCGGAAGTGCTATTAATCCTGAAGCAGTCGTCGCATGGATGAGATTTGCTGTACTTCGAAACGAAAGAACTTGATACTATATCATTTTATTTTCCGTGAAACTTTCAATTCGAAAACAAGATCAAAACAACTTATTTAACAAGGGTATTTTCACATCTCGTGGAATCTAATCAAATATGGTTTACCTTTTACAGATGATTGATACCTTGGCTATCACAGTGTTAAAGACCTTTAAAAATAACAGACTTACATTAGGATAGAGAATAGTAGGAGTATTACGAATTTAATCAGAAAAATCGTAATTAATGACAGCTGTCATCCCCGGGAGGACTGCATGGTCGAGTAATAAACAGCAAATTCGAGATTTCACTTAGCCATACGTCCTCTTTAGAGTGGAGGGAGCATTATCCGGTAAAGGCAGCGTGAATTCGTAAAAGGGTGGCAAGACAACATGCGGAATTACCGTGGGAACGAAAAAATTTGAATTCCCGGGTAATCTTCTTTGTCGTGAATTACGTGGCTATCGAAGGCCCCGTTTCTACGCGGCAATCCGTGGATTAATATATGTTAAGACTGCGCAATCCCATAAGCCTGTGGCTACGGGCGTACGGCGTAGCCACGAATTCCATCATCCCTGCTTTCCCTCGTCGTTTTCCCCCTGTGCTCGGTGGGGTTGGTTTTTTCGCTAAAACGCGCGAGCCCGGCTACGCGCCAGTAACAGGTGTTCCCGCGGATAATGTCCTAAAAAGCTTCCAGAGCATCACTCGGCGTTTATCAAAGCGCCTCGAATGCGGCTGGCTTTTCACGATTCCCTCTCCTTCGGCATCCACTCTCAAACCAACCCTCACAGGCCGGAGACAAGGAGCGACAATGCGGCCGCAAAAGTCCGCGACTCGCACGCCGTGAATAGCGGCGCGGAATAATAAAGCGGTCGTTATCAATTCTTCGAGTGGAGACATTGTCGCGAACCGTCGAGTATCGAAACACGTGGGAACCGGTCGAAAGAAAGAGAGACGAACGGCCGCATTTTTCAAACCGCATGAATTCCTGAAACGTCTAGGTACGTACGCCCCCGCAATTGTTCCAAGCAAACGCCTTCGCGCCAAATTTATTTTCGCAACTTACAATTTCCATTGCGATATTCTATATATTGTACTTAGCTGTTTTATCGGGATTTGTTAATATACACTGGTCCCTTTAACTATCTGTACGGAAAACGTCTGGCGATCTCATAGCAGGAGATTTAAAAATACGTGAAAGAAAATTGTTCCATAAAGATTTTTGAGTGGACTGAGTGATAGCTGCCATAAGATGGTCAAAAGTATCCGCAATTCAAGGGTTAAGCTTTATGAAATACGAGTATTCTGAATTTCATTCGCATTATTTGCAAACAAAGAGTCTTTGTGGTCGATTCAATGTACAGAGGGATGAACGAAGCTAATTCATAGACCCCATAACAAAAAGACTTCACCATGGAATCCATGAAATAGATCCAGGCTTGAAAGAAAGGTCTGTAATAAGGTATATAATAAAAATGTCCGTCAAGTTGAATCGGTCTAGAGTTTTGTCCTGCTACAATGGCGCTGCTTGATTCCAGAGAAGCTATCGTGACTCGTAGGCGCTGCATGTGAATCCGAACGTAATAATAGAGCCTCGTCTCGTTCGGAACCAAGTCAATTATCTCCGCGCGGAACGTTCCGAAACTTTAAAGACTTAATTGTTACGTGCCGTGGGCAGCAGAAAAACAGAGCTGTAATTCGGCGAGAATCGCGCGCGTAGTGGCTCGCTCGCTCGGTCGCGGGAACGATTCCGAGTTTCAATTGAAGTTTCATTCAGGGGGAAGAGATGGGGGCGAGGGCTAGAGAGACGGATCGTCACCGTGGGTCGTCGAACCCTCGGGGACGAAGACTGTCGAAATTTTTCTGTTATTGTACGCAAAAGCGTTTCGACGCGATGCTCTCGTTCGCCGGACGGTTTCGGACGCACACTACCGCTTCGAACAAAGAGCATAATTAATGTCCGTTCGGCCGCGCCAATAGTTTCGTGCGTTCGGATCCCGCTGGATTTTAAATATCTCGGGCTCGATGCCGGAGTCGATTTCCCATGCATGGAATTGCGCCGGAAGGCGGTGGCTTGCGAAACAACGCCGCGGAGATAGCTTTATCAGAACCGCGTTAATGACGTTACAAGTTGCGAAATTTCACCCGGAAAATGTTCGCGTATTGGGTGGCCGAAAAGGTTCGCGCGATATCCCTGCCGCTCAAAGGGCACCGTAAAACGAGAATCTAAAACTGTAGGTTGTTTGCACAAAGAACAGATTGCAGTGAAAACAAACTAAACGCACGGATGTGCGTAACAGCGATAGTTGCGCAGAATACCATTCCTGGGTTAAGTAAAACCTCTTAAGTAAAATGTCCAGCCCGATACCTATAGATGTCGATTGTTATTAAAACAAAGTAGATTCCAAGTGCCGATACCAGGACTTTCGCGAACGTCGACGGTAGTTGCGTAAAAGTACAGATCGCGAGCACAGACAACGACACAGTATCGCGGCTCATACGTTTCATTTGAGCGACCCCACTCTCATCAGCCTGAGCATTAGTTCGAGTTATCCGAGAGCAGTTCTATCAGCCTTTTACCGTTCCGATTTACGCGTGCGGAAGCGCGACAACTTTGATATTCTAATATCGACTCGCGCTCGCGTACCCCGCGCCGATGCCCGGAAGAATAATGGCGAATGTGGGTCACGACGCTTTTCCGCAAGAAAAATCACGTCGTGCTCTATATACGTTGATGATTGAGCTCGTTTTGGAAGCCCCGAGGCGCACTCGAAGAAATCTCCGAAATTAATTACCATCGGAATCGGCGTCCTTATTTTCGTAACAACGGAGACCCCATCTCAGGCTGGCCGCGGAAAATTCTACTTGCGCAAAATATCCACTGCTTTCATTGCAAATTAATATTGCGAAAGATAACAGTTGGGACAGAATGTGTTATCCCAACTGCGTTTAGTTTAGGCGGTTTAATAAGATCCCTCGGCTACGATTGTTTTCGGATCGCAGACATTAATTGGTTAATGGAACCGACGACGAGAGCAATCACGAGCATTTTTCCGACGAGTTAAATGATCCGCGTTTAACGAGGTGCGTTCCATTTGCTCGGCCGGAAATGTGCAAACTTCCCAAATGAAAATATGTATTATACATCATCTTATCAACTCTGACTTCTTGGTTTTTCTATTTTCTTAGATAACAGTGCCACCGTTACTCAATGTCTACTATTATCAACAACGTTACGAATCGATATAAGGAGCACGAATCTGAAATAATTTCATTTAACTCTGGCAAGGCTGCAATGGTTGTGAATTAATTCTTTTTCTTTTTTGACCCAATTATGCAACCGATGAAATCAGAATTTAGATAAAATATTTGTGGCGATTCGAAGGATAACAGTGGCTGTGAGATGCACAGGAAAAATAATTAACACACAATGTTGTGCGCGAAAGAAAAAGGGAACGGATAGAGACGAAGACGCGTATAATGGAATTCGCTTAATCGAGTCAAAAGATAATAAGCATAAAGACTGACTCCTTTATTCAACGCGTGAGACTGAAAGGAAGATCCGACCGTTCAGCGCAAGTTTTCTGCCATTACAGCCAGGCGGCTGATTCGAGTTTCGCGAAGAAGCTTGCAGAATCCTCGCACGAGCCGAGATCGAATTACCCAGATCGAAGTCAATGCGGAGTCACCGTTCAGGGATCCGAATAAGAATTCGCAGTCGCCTCCGATCTCACTCGAATTCAATCAGAGGTGAAAATGCGGGTAAATCGCGGGGCCGTATCGCCGGTGGCACGGCGAGTACGCCGATAAAGGCAAAAACATATTCGATTCCTATTACGCGGCTTATTCGTGGCTCGAATCCGCTGGTGTGTTCCGCAGTCTCGAGGAAAAGGGCGTAGTGGCGTCTCCGTTTTTCGTTCGCAGCCGGTGAATACAGCTGTTTGCGCTTCGGAGTGGCAGCCCCTCTTCCGGTATTCGCCACTCGATTCTTCAATTTCCACGAGATCTGCGCGCTATTTCGCGCTATTCGACTTGGCCACCATCTCGTCTCCATCGTTTCGCATATTCGCTGGCGGACTACCTCCGGATTGTCTCCGTAGGAGCGTATACTCAGGGCTTTCCTACTTCGATCCCCTCTTTTCGATTCCATGTATAGTCAATCGGCACCCTTACTTGGGGCTTTAGGCCTACTTGAACTCAGAGGGAGAGAGAGAGAAAACTATACTCTCCTCTGGCGCTCGTATAGTCCGCACGGCGAGAGTTGGCACGAGAGCTTGTAGGTACCACGTGGTGCTCCCAGTGCGTTAAGAGTGGGACTCGCCGTTCCCCCTGCACCCCACTGACGCCATTCTGTGCCAACTCTCGCCGCGCGGACAATACGAGTCGGTGCGCGGTGGCGGGCTTTGCGGCTCGAGCGTCGTCGACAGCTCAGACCAGTCCTAGTCATTCGGGCCCTCACTTTAGACATCAGACCTCCTCCAACTCGTCTCACAGACGGCAGAGATCAAGAGACAGAACTACTTTACCATCTCTGTCCTTCTCAAAACCATGCCAGTTGGGTGGTACGGTGGGATAGCACGAAACACGGGGAAGGAGCTGAACGTGGCCCGCGGGCCACAATTTGTACAGACCTGACGTAAACTGTACGGAACGCTACCCTATTGCGAGCTGGAACGCGCAACCGTACGAGGTCGTTGAAAGCGTTCAAAGCAGCTCGACCGTGCGTCATTTCTAACGTGTGCTTACTTGGCCGGATAGAACGAGGATCGATCCCCGTTCTCCGCAGCTTCATCCTCACCGCAACGAAACCGAACGTTTACGCCCCCGAGTTTCGACTTCGTTGGCCATGCTCCACTTTTCGCCAGAGAACTCGACTCGACTTGGCCGCGGTCGTTTTTCCACGGTATATACCATTTCACCGGCTTGTTACACGGCCCGCGGTCTTTCCGCGGGCTAAATGGCCAGTGCGCGAGTCTTTTGCCTCTGTTGATTGGATGGTTTGCCCCGGCACGCATGAATGAGTCGACGCCGGAACTTCAGGATCAATCGCGGAACCAACCAGCCTCTCTCTCGCTGAGGGCGATTCGATTCGGAGCACATAAGGTATTCGTTCCCGAGCCTTGTGTTCCTTTCGAACACGCCCACGTGCGAGCTTGTGTGCACGCGTAATCCCAGGCTTCACATTCTACCATCGAGCAGGCTGATCCGACCTCTCGTTTTGACAGTCTTCGACCCCCACCCCCGCCCTGCTTCGAATCCGCTCCCCTACAACCGAGGGAACAGTTCCCTCGACTGAAACGCGGCCGCATTTTCCGCGCTTCGCAGTTTATTTACCTGGAATCTAGAAAACAGCCCCAGCCATGCCTGAGAAGAATACCAATGGAAAGATGGAAAATAAACGAACAGCGCCCGAGTGGAAGGGTAACCCGATCGATAAGAGTTTTCACGGATCGAATCGCCGCGTTGGCGTCCGAGATTTCGTCACGCAAATTCTACCTATTCCGCGCTGCTGCTCGAGCGCAGCGCACTTCTCACTTATTGCATTCTGTTCTTCCCCTCCACCCCTGTTGTCCAATAGCGATTAGCGCTTCGCGGTCTATGCTGGTTTTGCTGCTGGTTCGTTCCAGCTGGTTTGTGTTTCATTGGCTAGTTTTGGACGTCGCGTCGCACAGTTTCGCTGTGTTTAAATAACGCAAGATATATCATATTTACACTCATATGGTTACATTAATGATAAAACTTCTATTGAGTCGAATGAAATCGCGAATCGGTAATTCCGTCGGATGACCGAGTGGCCTAATATCGTACGGATAGGACTTTTCATTTCCGCTGTACGTATTGTGCGAATGCTGTTCGCCAATCGTATTTACAGGAAGTGCTGGAAGTAGTTCCCGCTTTCTCGTATCAAACAATAGGAACTTGCGTTCGAGTGGAACGGGCACGGGCGAGGAGATAAAGAAATCGCGATAGGGTTTGGAGAGTTAACGACGCGCGGCGTGTTCCCTATAATAATCGAGGACACGCGAGCTGAATTACTACCGATGGATTCCCATTTTATTTTTCCTGTGGATCGTGTTGGAACACCTGGCCCGAAGAAAACCTGGTAGTGGTTGGAGGGTAACGAACGGACCGGGAAATGGAAAGGCAGAAAAGAAGCGTTCGAGTGTGAGGTTAAAACGGAGCCTGGTCCGCGGAACGTTCGCCCAGGGGCAATTGAATCGGTTTCGCCCAATCAGCGGCGCCGTTAATAGCAATCAACGGTCCTTCCCTCTCGGTCTTTGGCAAACGATCGGACTAATTACTGATCGGGATAAGGCGCGCGTAGTGGCAATATGTGCACGGATATCGGACGTACCGAACTCTCTTCTATTCCCGCCCTCTGATCGGCCCTTTCCTCCACAGTTTGCCTCCAGCCTAGACCGTCCCTTTCACCAGTGGGTTCGCCATTCTCTTTCTTCTTTCTCCGTTTCCCTGGCCGTCGATTTCCTTTTCTTGAAATCGGGCGATAGGGGCGAACGCATGCGCCCACCGTCGAGTTTGAAAGGAACGGATAGGAGGGTGGAAAGCAACGGTAGCAAACGAGGCATGATAGGGCCAAGGGGCGAACAAGGACAAGGGAGGCGGGCGAGCGACGAGAAAGACGCCGGTAAGGGCGGAGGAAGAAGGAGGGTTTCCACTGTGCGATAACGACTGGCATCAGCAGCGCGCCTCTACCTACGACCTTCGTAGCCCTACGAGCTTAATGTACATAGACATAGTGGAGAGGGCAAGACCTGGAGGGGACGAAGCAGCGAAGAGAGGGAGGAACAAAGAGGGAGGAAAACGAGGAAGCAAGGTGTACGTACTGTACGTCAAGACAATAAGTACCATTAAGATAACAGTCAGAGAAGGGGGAACTCAGATAACCCTTGCATGGACCTCAGGGGGTCCGTAATGGAGGATTCCATTTTATTCCGAGCGTTATTTTTACCGTATCCAGTGCACGGGTGGCTACGCTAGTTCTCTGGTTTTTCGGTAACGATCCAATCTCTCGAGAAGCGGCTAAGCCGGCCCGTTTAATTCGAAGCCTCGCGATTGAATCCTCTATCGCGTTCCCGAAGAGCAACGTACAAGCTCACAGGTGTCCCATAAAAGGATACAAGCGTCTTCTTTCTTCCGGTATCGCATATTCTGACCTCGTTACCTGCCCGGAAAAAAGGAATGTCTGCGTTGAAGCGGGGCCCAATCCACCGGCGGAGATGAAACGCGAAATTTTATCGCTTAGAGTATGGCTGTTCTACCATGCTCCTCACCGTTCAAGCGGCCACCGCGTAATGACAATGATTAATATTGACCCACGTGCACCGTTCAACCGGGTAATACAGTCTCCGGCAGAGATGCGGTGGGCAAACTTTAGTGTCTCCCCCACCCACGCCCCAATCCTCAGGGATTCCGCAGTTCGTCGACAAGACAGTCGCCGTCAAAAGTTACGGTATCTCGTCCTCGCCGTGTCTGCAGAATTCGACGGACTTTCGCATTCTTATCTGGCCCCACCCACCCGGCGAAATTCGAGTTATGTGGATTTCTCCGACGAAGCCAATTTCCAACAACATCAAACGCTCAGGCTGGGTGTGTCCGTAATCATGCGACAGCAGCACGATCAATTGCACTTACGCGCACATCATTGAACTTGGAATCTGCGGTGGTGAACTGTATTCTTCGCGAAACTTTATTTTCGTTTGAAATCAGCTTTTCATTTCTATAATCAGTTTTAACCATCCACTAATCAGTCTACTTTCTGTATTACTGGTTTCATGTTTGCTGTTTAGATCCTCGACTCGAGGATATTGTATGTACTACGTAAGTGGAGTTAATTTCATCGAGTTTACACGATTGATAGTATTGATCAATTCGTGCGCTAGTTCCTTTGATATTGTTTCATCAAAAACCGTTCGTTCGAATCTAATCAACCTGCCGATAAACTGCTATAATATTAATGAACGTTGCGATTTATTTTTCATGCAATTTCTACGATTGATATTAATCACGCTGGTGCGTCGGTTCCTTTGAAAATAGTTTCACCGCATACCGGTAGTATAAAGGCTTTTGCGGTAGCCTGAAATCTCGTAATGTATGTTCGAATCAAAATAACGATAAACCGCAATAGCACTAATGAACGTTGCGATTCATTTCGTCTAATCGTTCTTTATTGCCAGTTTCACGTCGCCAAAATACAATTACGTAAGTGGGGGAAAAAACGTTAAGCCGGGTTCAGGAATAATTCACAGCTCGCAGCGTAAGTAGCCCGTTCGTAAACGGACACATGCGATTCCGAGGGGATCCCGGATGCCGTTGTACAGCGGAAGGTCTTCTAAGTCATTAATTATGGAAGTACCGTAGGCACTTATCCGACGGCATGCTGACGCGAATATTCTGGCTCCACATAAAGAGGTTGCAGACCGAGAGGAAAACTCGTATTCGCGTGGTACCGTATACACTTTTCATTTGATTCGCTCGATCAATCTCGCCGGGACATCAACGTTATCCCCTTTGTCTTACCTTCTGGCTATAGCCAACAGGTACTAATTTTGGATTGTTCACCGGGGTAAACGATCGGTTCTGTGTTTTATCGAGCTCCTAAGTGAAGCTATTTGACACAATTCCGTACTCGGTTTAAACGATATAGCGCGGCTCAATTGCCCCTCTTCCGTCCTATTGATTCCATTCGATCCCTTTAACTGGATGATATACGAGTCTCTTTAATTCACGTTTCATGAGTGAATCGATAGCGAGATTGTTCGTAATTGGAGTATCTTCTTTTCAGGCGATTCCGTTTAACTAGGAGAACAAATCATTCGATAGGAAGGAATTGTTTTTATCGATTTTCCTTAGACCGACGTCTCGTGAAACAGATCTTAGCAGACGTTCGCTGTGCTTTGGTATTCGATAATTGCTAGCCGATTTCTGAAATATCGTACATCAGTTTTAAGAAACAGAAGTCAGAAAGGATTTTTTGGCTTTAATAATTTTAGTGAGCTGAAAATACATTGAGGTATCGAAGTACTAGTTTAAGTTATAAGACACCAGAAAATCGATCTATCTTGTAATGAATAACTGTCTCTTGAAAAGTAAATCTAATACCAATTATAAATTAATTACATTAGTACATATTTCCAGTATGCTGGACTGCGAATGTCTACAGCTGATCAAATACGCTTGATTATTAATATCAGAATAATCGTTATTACTAGAATTGCACGTGAAAAACACGTCGAGGTATAAAATACAATGGAATTTAATAACGTATGAAAATCATCGATAAAGGAAATATTGTCTCTGTAAATTACACTCGGGAAATTTAATTCCGCACAAGGATTAGCAGTATAATTATTACCGCGCGCACAGTATGCTCTCGTGTGTATTCTGTTTGTGGTTATTCTGGAACTCTCCCTTTTAATAAGATCGATTCCTGCGGAATGTTGGATGCAAACAGGCTGTGTCTTGGACTGTTCCGCGTGGTCCTTAACGGGATTCGCCGGAAGTTTCGGCCGAGTTTACTCGTTAATGACTGTGTACATACCAGGAGCGTGCTCAGGTACCCCGGTGGCCACGTATTCGCCGATGTTGGCTCATCGGCATCAAGTTGATGAAGAGAACACCGGCGATACGCCCCGGTCGATGCGATAGAATCTTGTTAGCGCAACTGTCTCTTTTCCAACGCGCGCTGTCGGTACACAAGCGCGTCCAATCAATGTTTCCTCATGAATTATGTTGGATCAGTTTGCGAGATAGACTTTCGGCGCTCCCGCTCGGACGTTGGATACCTCGTCCCTTGTCTCGTTGACATCGGTAACGTATTTTCCGCGTTTTCGTTCGATCGGCCGAACGAATCGATCGTTTCGCACCAGAAAGGGACTGCGATTCCATAACGCGCGCGCGCTAGCGAGCGCTAATTACGACGTGACATATTTATAATGGCCAATCGATCCGCGGATTTGGATTTTATCCGACCCCGGCCGGATATCATTTAAAATTCAATTTGTTTTGCCAGTGAATGTTGGACAGCATGAAAATAATACCGAGGCCGCGAGCAACTTGTGTATCTTTTCCAGCGGTACACGCTTTAAAGTCATTATTCACGGTCGGCCGGGAACTGTAATCGCGAAAAGTTTAATCACGCGATTCTAAAATTATCTGCCCGCCCCCACCTTCCCCTGAGAATTTCCTGGACTTCAAGAAGGTTAAAAGCTAGGTGCGGCTCTGCGAAAATCCCAGGGCAATACCTTGGTGATTTCGTGCTCTCGGGTTTCGAGCAATTAATAAAATCAGTCGAAAATGTTCGAAGATATTTTACGATGTATCGAATTTTTGCGTGATATAGCATGCTGGAAGGAAACTTTTCCACCGTCGAAAGATTTCTGTATTTTATGATACCATTTGTTAGTACAGTCAATATCAAAAGTTCCGCAGTCTGTGGTAGCGCGGGAGACTGTAAAATATTCGCACAGTAATCACTCGCTTCCGTTTTAGCGGATCGAGGAAAGAATTTCCAACGAGGTAAATTCGATTCTGTCTATTGGCAGTGCTCGCGCCGCAGCTCTTGAATTCCCGCGGATCGTTCTGATACACGAATTCGAATATAATCGATGTAGACGTGCCAGCTTGTAACTATGGCAGCGACAGTTTCAATGGAGCTGTGTCACGGATGACTGGATCCGCGAACGATATGTGCATATCGCGTGCCACTTGAACAGACGCGCGCTCTCGCGAGATATTACCGCGAGACGAAGGAATCGCCCCTTACGAGATTTACATCGTACATTACGATCATTCGAGAATTCACGCCCAACCAAAATCGATTCGATTCCTCGGCTACAGCGGCGCGAAGAATTCCATTGAGTCGGAGTATCTTTCTATCTCCAGAAAATATTCGATGTACAAGATGTCTTGCGGTATATGCGGCTGCATATTCTATCGGCAGCGTTCGAGGTTCGAAAATGATAAAGAACGTTCACATAAACAGATGTTCGGGGTGCTGTGGTTGCTCGTTTATCTTGGTTTGTGTCAGGAATAGCGATTCTCAAATTGCATCTCATTTATAATTTACACTTTCTGATACTGCGAATACTATTTTTCTTTTTAAAGATACGTGGAGGTTCAATTAAGCAACTAGTCCAACCTAATACTTACCTATAACATAGTTGCAGATGTGACTATTTTACAGTCTTTTCTTGCTGGAGATATTTGAAAATATATGACAGATGCTTCAGTTTCGTGCACAGAACATTCCAGGGCGAAAAGCTCCGGTATTCGTAGTAAAATAATTATAACGAGCCCAGTCTGAACCGCAACGTGTTCCGCGAAACGAGCGTTTCATAACTCCGATCTGAAAAAACGTAGTTCCCGGCAGCCGGAAATGAAATCCGAACTGGGTCATTTGACATCGTTGCGACCAGGGAAACCCGTTAAATAGGGAACTAACAATAATTAACGTTGTTTCCTCGGATCACTCAGCGCCGACGTGAATTCTCGTGGCTTCCGCGAACTTTGCCGCTGTTCCGCGGCTGAGCCGTTGCTCTGGATGGCTTGGCCGGCTTTCACCGTGAAATTCTGTACGATAACGGAAGAATTTGGAGTTCTCTGGGACAATAGGCCAGTTTCTGGTACGACACAGCAGTGCAGTGTTGGCAAACGAGAACCCGCTGGTGGACGAATTGAACGGAAGAGAGAGACAGAGTGGTGAGACCCGAACCTCAGAAGGGGTGAATGGGCGCGAGAGAAGTAAGGGCTGAGAGAAAGAAGAATGGATCTGTAGCGGGAGAAGTAAAGCGTCGGAAGTTTGAAGCCCTTAATTGCTTTTTAAAACTTTCAAGTTCGACTCGGTCCCGGACCCCTCGGTTCTTCATCCTCGTCCCGCAGAACTCGTCCCGGTCGCACCCTTTGCATTCCACTTTGGAATGTTCAATATTAGTTTTCCCTATCGGAGTTGCAAACACGTTCGGCACGAGGGGTAACTCGAACGCTAAGAGGGTGGCGATGCGCAAGAAAATAGACGGACAGATAGAGAGAATGAGCGGCCGCGAGCCGGCAGAGAGAGATGGCAACCACGAAAAAGAGAAGGACGGAGGCCCCGAGGAAAGAGCCCGAGCCGTCGATAACTAGCCGCGCCTAGGTTTTTGCACTCGAAGCAATTAACGTCGCCCGGAAAAGAAGCCGCGGCACTCGAGGGGTCGCTTCTATTGGTTTGTGTATCCTCTGGGCGTCGGGCTCACTTTTCTTCTCGCGAAACTCCGCGAAACCGTAAAGTGCCCCGTCCTCGAACTTTGTTCCGAACGGACCTCTCCCTCTTTTCTTTCGTTTCGCGCGCGCGTCCGCCGAGCTTTCAACCCCGGAGAAGATACTTTTATTGGGTCCGAAAGTTTGTCGCGGGGAATCGCCACCGCTCGTGATCCGGAATGGTTCATCGGCACTGCTCGATAAATTGCGCGATTCTCGGGCCTGAGAAATTCCCCCTCCTTCTTCAGAAGTTTTATACTCGTCCGGCAAGAACCCACCGCGCATAACTTCCGTGCACGGTTACTGTCGCTTTACGTCGTTTATTCTGCAAGACCTGCATCGCGTAACCATTCTATAAACAAAATAAATGCTTTGCACTTATGGATTTCTACGTCCTCTTGCAGGCGGTGAAAAACCTGTTCTTCATGATCGCTGCTAAGACTTTCAAAATTTTAGATGGCTACCTAAACTACTCCATCATTCATACTACAATTCAAAAGCATTAATGACTAGCACGTCCGGTAAAAGATCGTTATTTAGAGAATGGGCCCGTAACGGTAACTGGTTCGATCGGACAGTTTGGATCTTATTTAAGGTTCCAGGGAGCGATACGCGTTCAATCTACATTTCGATCCATATTGCATGAGCGATCCTCTCGAAACGTCCATTCAAATGCTCGGTGCCGCGCTCTATTGCGAGGCGTTTGCGCGCGTCTAGGAAGGGACTGCTCGTATCTTTTCTCTCGAGTTGCTCGTTCGGATCCTCGAGCGTCCGCGGCAGACCTTTCGAGAGGCAGTCCTTTTCCGCGAATCGTCCCCGCGACCCAAACCGCCGATCTCGAAATTAGAGCGGCTTCTCGCGTCCAAGAGGTTAATCGGTGGTCACGGTTCGATCGGCACGGAACAGTGGCTGGTTAATGGAGGCGTCGGGGCAAAGAAAGGGAAACAAACGAACTTTACGTACGCGGGACGAGGGGGTACCGCCATGACAAAAGGTTCCTTCTCGCGATCCATTATGGTTCGTTATATTCAAACTTCTGACTAATTTCCCTCTTTCTCTCTTTCCGCAACCGTTCTTTGTCAGCGTTCCGTGTGCTCATTGTTACCGGAGATATTGGAACTCTCTACCTCGATTATTTGTAATGTCACATTTAATTGACAAACGCTTTCCCTCCATGCCGTTAATACTGCGATTACGAGGAACAGAGGGTGTACAGGTGCAACAGAGTCTTTCTGTCCGGCTGGTGACTTGATCTAGAATAAGGGGTGAGTTAAGGGTAAGTCTTTTATGGTTCCTGGAGGGACCGGAGCCATTTTCTCGCATCACCAGTGACGTCTTTAACTTTCTAAATGGAATCTTGTCCCCGGGATTCGACGATTATTGGGAAGGATAAACGCGAGCTGCGAGTTCTCATAAGACAGACTCATGGCGAGGGTGAATTGCTAGGGTGGAAGCACGCCAGAGAAAGCAGGAGGACAGATTTCCGCGTTTCAAGAGCGACGAACAACGGAAGCTTCTTAATGAAGAATAACGCTCCGGCCAAAGGAAAGATATTTCCACTTAAACAAACGCCCTCCTAGTCGGCCCTCCTTTGCTTTCTGTCGACGGCAATTGCTCTCCATTTTTCCCCTAATCTCTCTCTTTCTCTCCCCTCTTTTTCTCCCTTGCAACGTGTCCCTCCAACTCCCTCTATATTGATAGCGCCATTACCTTCCTATCGACTCCTTCCACGCAGCGTCTTAATAGAGTGTATCCCTAAGACGCCGGCAGCGACTGCACGAATTTGTCTCACGGCGTTCTCCAATAGCTATAAATGGGAATACTTCTCACTTCAATTACCCAGCATCAATAATGACTAGTAACATGTTTCACCGATGGAATTTATCACTTGCAGAATCGTCTTCGCAATTTTAATAATCGTAGTTCGCCGGTCATTTCACCGTGGGAAGTTCAGTGTTTAAACGAAAAGCAAGCTTCCCTTTGTTACCCCAAGAGGATAGAGATCTCCAGTTGAAAGGAGAATCGTGTCGATGGTGCCTCGCGACGCGTTTAATTCTCTTAACGATCGGCTCGCGGCCGAGGTAAGAGGTTCAGACAGAAGCGTGGCTCCGTATGACGTCGTCAAAGAGGCTCTTCGGACGATAGCGTCGGATCGCGTGATTCCGTTCTGGCTTCACACGCGATGCCCATTTCCCCCTATCGACCATCCATCGGATCGCATCGCATCGCACCGCGCTTCGGCCGTCGGAATCTTTCGATCTCGTCGGGATCTGGGTCGGCCAGCGACAATGTCGCCCTCCTGTACTTGTCCCAACCCATCCGATTCAGGTAAACGGCGCCCGATTGTCTCGATCCGGACAGAACGTAGGCCCGGAAACCCGTGGGCACGATGATTCCCGGAGCTGGATCGCCGGTAACGACGATTATCGGCGAACGTGAAAGCCTGAAGCGTGAGTGGCCTGCGAATCCAACCAGCAGCGACACTCTTCAGCTACGAGAGACACGATCGCGGTTCCACCAGGATCGCCGATTTTTCACTGACGTCGCACGTGCCCCTGTAACCGTTAAGAACCGCGTACCTTCCTTATCTTTCCGTTATAAAACGATAACGGAGATCATTCGGCGGACTCGTCGCCACGTGAATACCCAATGCTGCGCTGCGCGTGTGTTGCGAAATTTT
Organism: Lasioglossum villosulum; assembly: GCA_963971365.1. Classification (NCBI taxonomy): domain Eukaryota; kingdom Metazoa; phylum Arthropoda; class Insecta; order Hymenoptera; family Halictidae; genus Lasioglossum; species Lasioglossum villosulum. The sequence goes on from OZ020495.1 coordinate 7,473,340, forward strand.
AAGTGCCGCCTGGCTGCTCTAATCGTCGGACGTTGTAGATGTTATCCCGTTCGAGTTGGGCCACTGGAAATTTTGGAAGACTGTACAACTGTTTTCCTGGATTCAGCTGGGTATGCGCTGGGTTAATACTAAATTCGTGTATAAAAATTCCTAAATGCTAGCAGCATAAATTCTGTACCTTCGAGAAGATCACGCGGGAGGGATAAAATGGCAGCAGTATTCAGGCGTACAAGAAAGTGAAACAGATGCGTCATTTAAAATCCTGAAATACTCCGAACGCACAGGTTGGGTGGCGGTACATCTAGAATGATCTAATTAGAATTGCTCGCTGGCGATGTAATATCATGTTGCTCGATTCGACGGAGGGGATGGAAGGGTAATCGAGTTCCGTTGTACGTATAAAATCTGCCGGGCAATGAAAGACGCATCCACAAAGGACCCACGCGACAACAAATCTCATCATGGTAATTAGTTTAGGTTTAGCTGATAAGGGGGTTCCTGCCAGGGTCAAAATGAAACATTAACGAGGCTGCATCTGGCCAATGCTCTCTCCAATCAAGTGTGATTGTTCCGAATTGTGAGTGTTCGAGGACCCTAGTATGCCGGACGCATAACGTGGATCGATATACATGTTTCGAGGTCGACCACCGATAGGTGGATAGGAATACCATTGCCCGGTATTGTTGTAGGACGTGGGTGGAAAAGAGGTGGGAAGGGGGTTGCCAGCAGCCCTCTCGGTCTCGCCTCGTCCCTTCTTTTCGAAGGGCGCACCAGCAGCAGCCTGTGCAGCCGCACGACAGACACAGATTATCGGTACACACGGCGCGGAATTGATCCCCGAGGCATGCCTGCACGTAAAACTTTCGGAGATGAAAATGCCCCGGATTGATTGCTCGCCCGTTCACGCTTCGCGTGGGAACGTTCTAGTTCGCGTCACGTGAACAAACCAGACACGTCGGTATATTTATTAAACGGGAACAAAGCGGGGCTGGGTTCGGCCAGCTCGCAGCAAGTTGTTGCTTGTAAACCGCCCTTCTGTCTGACACTGATTCTTGCCGCACCAGATTCTTTCGATAAAAAACACGGGCACAAGCTCTTTGTCGCATCCCAGTCACAATTTACGACCACCCACTAAACTTCCAACATTTTTGCACATTTTACGAGCGGCATATATCTGCCGAATTTTTAACATTAACACGTTCTCGTGAGTTTTTAGAACGCTTGTAGCCGACAAGTTTTCGTTGGTGTTGGTTCTTACTTTGCTAATTAATGTTAGTTAGATTTTGAGGAAGCTGACAATGCTTTATAGTACGTCTCATTAATTATGATTATATTTCGTACTATTTATTTACGTATGTACAGCTCTGTAACTTTCTGTTTCTTTGAAATATACTTGATATGAAGGAACTGCTTCGTTAAAATTAGGTAATTATGAATCTTGGAGTTAAGCGACATTAATTTCATTGCAAAAAGTAGTTGCACGCAATATTTAACGAACGTAACGAGACCTACGTTCCACTAGTTTTTGACAAGCCAATTTAACTCGGGCTTAAACTATTGCAACTACACTTTCATTCTCGGTATTTGATATATTCTCGAGCAACGTGTAAATGCGTTCGACGGCAAGAAAATTGCCGGGCGGATTATTAAAATACTGTTTGATGATACTCAAGGCTTGGAACTAACGTTACCCGTAAGTGGAGTTTCGGGTGTGGGGATGTATAGCGCAGGTTTTATACACGATTTCATCGAAACGGCTGCGCGAACCGGGTTCGGTGCTAATTTGTCGGTCGGCGTACGAAAGCAACCGTGTACTGTGTTTCGCGGCTGGAACCGCGCCAACTACCGAGTAAATACACCTATCGCGTGGAATTGGGTAGGATAGGCCTGAAAGTCCAATGGATAAGAAGTCCCGATTTCAGAATCTTCATTCGGAAATAATTGACTGTGGATTATTATGTCTATCCTAATCACAACCGCACCAAAATCAATTTTTCACTAATTTTCATACTATAACAAAATCAATGAAACCTCGAAATTTTCACGTTTCACATCGACGTGTTCAATTGCAGCGACTTGCTACAACCCAGTAAAGACAAGCAAATATTTAGAGATAAAATTAGAATAGCCCATAAATTCAGGATTGATGAAGCCACAAACTTGTATCATCGAAAGGCAGATTTACCGGCAAAACGCTTGCGCGATCTCTCACAAACGTTCAATCGACCGTGCGTCGCGTTGGCTCGGCATCGTGATCGGTCCTTCTGGCAATCGATTCTTTCACGTGTTGAGCTTGAGTACCGGGCGCAATCGAAACGCGGATTAATTAATTTCAGCTCGATAACGGCGGATCCTGTTGTTCACGGTCGAATCGGGCGCTTCGGGTGTCGATTTCAAGGATCGCGAGGAAAAGATAGATCCGGCCGGGTCTACCTAATTTCACACCGGTCGATATAATCCAATCGCGATAAATTCCACGCGAGAAACTCCGGCTCGTGGCTAATACATGCATGTATGTATAACCGTCGGCCAGGCGTGGCCCCCTTCGAAATACGATTTATTCGATTCCGTGTTATTCGTTACTCTATTACGTGCTGGCCGCTAATCAACTTACGGTGGTTCCATTTTAGTCGGTCGGGCCCGACGAAATAAAAAGTCACGATCGAATTTTGTTCAAGGCATTCTCCTTACCTCTTTCGCTTTTGTTAGGGCACGTATGATCTGCATCCCATTATTCTTTTTGATTATCAAATCTAGTATGAACACAAACTTTAATTTTTTATCATTTTTTTTGCTACGGTCGCTTAACAAAGAGTTAACGAAGCTACAGTACAAAACTGCAACATTTCAATATTCCGCCCGATATTCGAGAAAATATACGTTCCACCGTGTAACGTTCTAAAAATGTCATAGCTAAAAAATAAGATCCACCTTAGCTCAACCGCTGGACGCGGGCGACCTCGATAATGGGACACGGGTTAACGCGATGTATACGGGAACGCTTTTCCCCCCTTACGAACGGGCCTCGTCGAAACACTGCAATATGAGATCCGCCGACGGCGGATATTGCGAAATAAAAAGGGTTAAATTAAAAATTCTCGGTCGAGTGCTCCGTCCTTTCGCCCAGTGTCTCGAGAATATTCCTGCGGAATTTGAACGTGAAAGCACGAACGGAGAGAGGGAGAGATACATAGAGGAAGGGAGAAAGAAAGGGATCCTTTTCTCTCGTTCGCTCTTTTCCTCGTTTCGCGGTTGCCTCTTCTACCCGAAGGCTTCGACTTTTATAGCAAGCTCGGGTATAAAAGGCGGTGCTTTGTGCTTCCGTAAGCCGCCCTTATCGATATTTCTCGATAACAAAAATGAACGACTCGACTTGACTTTACTATCGTTTTCTCTTTGTGTTCCAGAACGACACGATGCAAGTGGTTTGGCAATATCACAAGGAGGAGCCGGCGTCAGCCGCCGGAGTTTTGCCCGCTAACGGCGCGGTTCGGGGCTCGAGGCCGCTTTATCTGGTGCAAAGGGACTCGCAGCCGAGGCCGAGTTCGCGCAACCAAGATGCCGAGCAGTCGCTTCAAACGTGGGACATATTGAACAAGCAGGTTCGTATCGGCGTCATTTATCCCTGTCCGCGGACGACTCCCAGACGATCAATTACCCGCGACCTCTGTATTTTATCCGTATGCAACGCAACCTTGCGACCGATCCTCACCCGAGCCATCCTACTCTACACTGTGTACCCTATCGTCCAGTTTCTACAGGCTGCTGGTTTACCGGTGGACCCAAAAGCAGTGCCGTATATGTATAAACATTTTTGGGTTTGCTTTTGGCACTGCTTTTGGATCCGCAATTCGATGAATCACCCTGTATTTGTTCTGGGCCTTCCTCCATCCGGTTCGACGGTCATTCGATAATGTGCGAAGCCGGTGCGGCGGGATGGCGTGGGCGGGAAATTATAGTGTAACGCGAGCCATTGCGTGGCCGAGTATCCCATAATATGATTATAACGCGCGGAAGAAGGGTACTTCTCGACAACGGTGCGCACCGAGAACTTGCGTATGCATGATGATATACCCCGGCGTAGGTGGTAATAATTTAATGTATAGGTGGTCAGCGGGATTTTGGGTGTTAGGGATATTAACGGCGCAAAGAGTTGGGCTGCAACGAGCCGCATATCTCCGTGTGCATAACCCTGAAGAGGGGTCTGAAAATTTTTACTGAATTTTTGTTTGTCGAACCTTTACACCTTGCGAGGACCTCTCGTTCCTGAAGGCTTGCGTCGGTTAACTGTTATAAATGCTGGAGTATATTCATAGTTTTCGAGTAATGCTTAGTGTTTATTGTAAACGTTATCGAAAATTCTGTTGGAATATTCTAAGTTTTTTCAGTAATTGATTGATATTACCTACAGGTATTTGTATTATTATTGGTTGCGTACATACAAATGACCAATTATGCTTTGTTTGCACATATTCACACGTTACACTAGTGGTGTGTTTTGCCGGTTAAATTAGGTTCTATCGAATAATGCGAGAGAATTGTATGGTTTGTCGTGACAATGTAGGTAGTAGCAGAATGCCAAATATTTTACACGTTCCTGTGGACATTAATTTACATGTTGGTTCAAATTAATTGAATGGCACAACATTTATGTCCGCTGCTACTAAAACAAAACATTATCGATTTTTTCAAGTTTGTAAATGGATTGCTCCCTATTCTTCGTTGGTGAATGCTTTCGTCTGCGTCACAAATCTACAGGTGTCACGTAGTAACCCTTGTATAACACAGTTAATTGAGTTCGTGTCAATTGACTATGACTGTCACTACTACAACAACTTTATATACTCCATAATATGAAAGTCATCATGAACCTGTTCGGAGTTTCCCTGAGCAAAGAGCGTCGATGTCGAAAAAATCGCACGGGTCCTAAGGTCTTGCCGCGGGCGTTTTCGTTTCGCGGTCAGCCCCCTAACACAATTGCGCCACATGGCCGCTAATTTCGTTGGGTGGATGCTGTTCGATTTCTGACCGCAATCTGCTGGCGCGAAGGGGACCCCATTATTCGTCGGTTCGTTGGCTCGGTACTCGAAGGCGTCCAGATTTTGTTGTTTCAGCCGCGATACTCCGCGCTGCTCGATTTAGTCACGCTTCTGTTTCGCGATCGAGCGGGCGACCTCGCTAACACGGTTTGCGGGGGGTGGAAAATAGCAGGGGGTGGTTTCCACCAGCATCACACCCCCCCCCCAGATAGGTGGTGGCTGGATCCATGAGCGCGCACGTGAGATGAATGTTCGAACCCGTTTAACGTTTAGGCCGGCGCGAGTGGATTTTTATCGGATGCAAGCCGCGGAGCATTGTGCACACCGAATTTATGACGGCATAAATCTTAACCGGGTCACATCCGGCAAAAACTATTCGTTCATTAGAGTCGTCGGGTCATAGATTATGGGTCGTCGCTATCGTCCGGATCAGACAATGCTAATTCCACGGGCTGCCGGCCGTGCTTATAGTTTATATCGGGAGGGAGGTGTCCCTCTTTTGCAGAGAATTTACGCGTCACGTACACGGAGGGAAAGGATCGATCAACCGGCGAATGGAGAGGAAGAATGTGCTCTCGTGCTTCATTCGGTTCCGAAATATTTCCTGGTGACGACGTTCGCCGAGGAAGCCTCGCCTCGATCTGTTCGTAAAAACAGAGTGGAATTCGTAAATACGGAAATATGCGCCCAGAATCGATGTAGACGAACGTATCGAGAGCAAATCGCTACTATCCAGTCAACTTTTATCCCTCTCGTTCTTAGCGTCGCGGAAATCATGAATTTCAAGGCCATTTTATCCGTGAAATTTATGACTAGGCAGAATGCTTACTATACCCCGCTGGTGGATAGGTTGTAACAGTGAAATGTAAATTTTTCGCATCTACAAATCGGTGCTTCGGTTACTCGTCATTTTTTTGTACGTCGTTCTCGCTCTTTGATTCACGTAATCCAATCGATCGCGCTCGAGCGGTGCGTGTCGATGGGTCGCGTAATGGAAGCGTCGACGAACCGAACGGCAGGGGTCGAGAAGCGGTGCTATCAGTAAACCAGGAACGAAATAATAAATTGGAATTATGGAGCGGCGTTCGTAGCCGTCGAAACCAAACGACGCTAATTTCATCAGTTCTATTTACAATTTATACATCGAACAGGCTCGCGGGCCAGGGCTCGGTTGTTTCGGTGCTCATCACGCTGTAACGAATTACCGCTTCTCCGAACTGGAAAGAAATTACTCATTCGCCCGGCAAATGAAACGATTCCACGTCCTTTTCGCCTGTTATACTTCGATACACGTTGACGATGAAACTGTTTGTTCCCTGTCAGTTGTCGGGTGCGCATACTGGTAAAATAATTTTTAAATTACGTCGTCGATCGTCTTATTATAATTTTCGTGTGTAATTTGAAGTAATAAAAGTAATAGTATATTTCTAATAATAGTAGATTTCCTGATCTAACTACGTATGCTTAGATACGGCGAATTCTCAGCCAGTTGATATAAAAATAACTCACCCATTTATCTGCATCACTTATCTGGCAAGAGATCCGAAACTTTTTCTCGTTGGAATACATCTTGCTCGTAAGATGTTTTCATTCGTGTTGGCCGAAGCTATGTAGAGATTGGGGGATCCCCATCTTGGTGAAACATAGCATTCGCGAACTTCTTAATTCCGTGGCCGATTACTCGAACACACGTTGCCTGGTCGCGGAAACTTCCGGCGCAGCACAGGCGTCGAGAGTCACGATTTTAATTGTCTTGGCGGAAGGAAGGAAGGAAGTAGGAAGGAAGCCGGAAGGAAGGAGGAAGGAAGGAACGCAACGCGTCTATGTTCGTAGACGAGGACGTTAAAGTTGCCAAGAAGCGTGCCCGCTTATCTTGCCGGCGTCGGTGTCGGCGTCAGCGTTGGCGTCGGCTCCTCTTCTTACTTTCTTTCTTTGCGCGAATGCCACTTGTTCTTTGTTAACTACGTACGCGAAAGTTCCGCGCCAGTCGAATAACTTTTGTATCGCGCAGCGATGAATATGAATGTCCACGGGCACAAAGAGGAGCCGACTTGTTAAACCGGGTTTGCATTCATTCGGCTCCCTTTCGCCGGCTGGCAACGATACCTTTTTTCCGCGGACCATTCGCGGCGACGAATCGGGACGAAAACTTCGTTGACGAGGCCCCGGATTCGCAATACGCCCGCAGCGGATTGCGCTCAGACGCTTTTGCTGAAGTCATCACTTTCCCCCTGCGAAGTACTCGCGATCCCTTTTTGCCGAGCAACAACGCGGTTATCGCGACATTGCGCTAACTTCTGGTGAATATTCTTAGCGTTTCATCTGCTGAAAGGATGTTCCAGTGTTTCCGCTGGGAGAGAGTTGTGAGGTGCACAAATGATCATAATTAGACGGATCTTTCTGCGAAATAAGAATTTCCTGCGTCTGTTTTTCGTTTAAGAATTTTAACGAGTCAGGAGATACATGACACTATCCTCTTTTGATACTCAGCGTTTTGTATTTCATTTGCATATTTTCGTCATAAATGCATAAAATTCGCCCGTTAGACATGGTAATTGTCCGTATGACGTAAGCAAGATGCATATTTATTGCGAGTTTCAATGTCATTTATTTGGTAATTCTTCTTTTGACAATTTTAGATCTCTTCGCTAATCGGGGTAAGCGTTCGCGTGACACGAGCGAGAGGATATTTATTAGGAACATATTGATATCGTTTACCGGTTGATCATAAAAATTAATTTTGTTAGTCAATAATTACGAATGCTATTATTTGAAAAGACCATAAATGTTCGAAAAACCGTTAAACAGTCGTCGTTGGGTAAAGTATTAATAAAACATCGTCCTTGAATATTTCAGCAGTTGAATTAGTTACTGCGTTCGAGTCGTAATTTAATCTGGAACGTTCGATAATTTATTAGTAATTGAATGGTTATAATTTCAGACGGGCTTCGAATTGTTCAAACTATTCATCCGTGGATCTATTACATTACAGATTGAATTTGCTGGTTAAATCAAACCTAAAATATTCACATCGGCGATAGTCTCCCGACCGAAGATTTTGCTCAGAATAATGTAAAACGCTTGTCTCTTCGTCAAAGGAAATTCGTGAAATGACAGCGTCGTCTGTTAGCTAAAGCCTTTTCAAAAGTGCATTAATCTTTCCAACGTGTAAATTTAACAATTATATTAATTTTATCATTATAAAAAATTGGAGAGTTTGGTATAATAACCAAGGAAGTCCATGTTTTAGGAAATCTAAACTTGTCGAAATTTTATACATACGGTGATCGATGCGGATCAGTTTCAATAGAGAAAGTGAAGTTCATGCAGAATCATCGTACGATAGTGTTCTGTTTAAACCGCGGATGCTCGACAATCGGCTGTCCGACATTAGCGGCTAAAAGCCTGAGTGGATCCGGAACATCCAGATCGGATTTTTATGCGGGATCGAGGGCGCGATATTATCTATTTATGCGAGGAAAAGCGCGGTTAAAAGTTGGCGTCGAGCTTAGGAACAGGAAAAAGCGAAATATGAAGTGGCGTGCGAGTCAGCCAGTCGAGCAGCATAAAACCGCGTTTTTATGTGGTCCGCGCTTCAAAAGAAGCCTCCCATTTGAACGCATTGCACGCGGAACGCGGCATACCCGGAGGGTAATTATCATCGTCTCTTCTCGTTCCAAGAAATGAGACGCACCGGGTGGAAAAAGCGGCCAAGGGTGAGTCGCGCCATGAATCTCTCGCACGATGACGTTTGTTCGCGATGGATTCGCAAAAATAAACCGACAACACGCTGCTCTCTTCTCATCTGCATATCCAGTTTCAATTCATTTCTGTCGAATGCGCTGTTTATTCGAACTGAATGCTATTTCCGACGGTATTCTTCCCGATTTCCCATAATGTTGTCATTCGCAATACGCGCACGCAAATCGTGACTTCATAGAACCGTCTTCACTGGAAAAAAATCATGCGACGAAGACAGGCGCATGGAGCAGGCCTAATGATCTTGCGAATTCGCATAAGATTTCGGGATGTAGGGAACGGTTCGGTCGCGTGAGGAAAGTCACTCGAAGATGCTGGCCACGGCTCAGGGAGCCACGGAATCGTAAATACAGCTCGCAAAGCCTAAATCTCCGGCGTAGCCCGTGGGCGTTCAGCATATTCGACCGCAAAACAATAAACGCAGTCGTCCTTCTCAGTAATCTTGACATCGATAATTTCGCAGAAGCGCGTGGGAGAATCCGGCGGCGTAGTCGGGCTCAAGGCAGCTGGGGAGTACGGCCGCGAAAAAAGAATTGCAATTTTCTCGGGACTCTTCGGTCGCGTAGAAACCCCGCGGCTGCAACCCGAACCAACCTTTCCCTTCGCTGTTCTTTCTTTTTCTTTCTTCCCTCCCTATTCCTCTCTCCCTCGTTTTCTCTGTACTCAACAGGAATCTTTCGCAACGTTAAAATAAACACGACGGGGATCGATGCCGAGATACTTTTACTTAATCGTTCGAATGCCTGTCATTAGCGGAACAGTACTTTTTCCATCGGCATCGATCGTTTTGATGAAACATGGGAAATGTGGATTGCAGAGTTTCAAAAGAATCCTGTTCCTTTTGCGTTTTACCGGAATTGTACCCCGAACGCGTCAATTACAGTCTTCTTGCATCGACCGCTCTGACATAGTTTCCCTGGGAGGCTTACGGATTTCGTGATTCAGTTTATGCTTTGTCGATATCAATTTCAAAAAGGTCGATACCAATACACTCATTCATTTTAAAAAAGAGTTTGAATAGAAAATGCTTTCGAAATATAATGAAAATTTCCCACATGAAACAAAGTTGAATATTTTACTCAGAATTTCATGAACGAATCACAGTGAGCGGCAGAGTCTAATAATTCATGTTACGATTTGAAGAACAGTCTTGCGTTTCGAAACGGCACTGATGAAAAGTAAATAGAACTCCTCGAAGTATATTTGCTGCCGATGGTTGAGAAACAGTAACGAGAAATAAGCGGTACGGATGTGACAAGAGAAACAACACGCTGGACTGACACGCTTAGTTCTTATTCTATTAGACGTGTCGGAAAACTCGGAACGGAATCATTTATAATGCAATGAGGTGTGCAAGGAGCATGTGTGCTCAACGTTGCTTTGGCAATTTGCTGTTAGGCGTTGTCGAACAACGTTTCACGCGTCTTATTCCGCACGAGAAGCTACCGCTTAAAAGTCGCTATCGAAATGTACAGTGACAACGTCAGTGTCAATTTGTGAATTGTACGTCGATGCAGACTCCGGCTTCACTTCGAGCAGCGACAGAAAATACGATTAGACTCGGTTCTAATTTCGCGAAGCGAGAATAGTTCCGCTCGTTTTGGAGTACGCGTTCCGAAAATCGGGGACAGAATTAAATTTGTCACGCGAATTGCGGAACTCGGCCGAAGACAGGCGCAATTAGAAAAACAGTTGGATACTGTTATTCGGGGCAATTGTAAGCTTGTACCTGGCTAAATACCGAGTTATTCCATTAGCGCGCATAGACAGATTCCCGGTGTTTCACTGTGGCAGTCGCATTGTAGAGGGAGCCTTGCACACTCGGGGAAGTTTTGAGAAAGCATTAACGAAATTCCTGGCGCGTGCACGGCCGACAGCATTCCCGCACCCTTGTCCGGGTCTGATTCGTTTCATCTCCGCGTTTCGACGTGAGGGAAAGCAATCTCTCTCTGCAACTGTGATTCATACGGGTATTCAGCAAGATCAGACACGAGCGTAGATATGAAGTGTATCAAAGAGGTCCGGTTAGAACGGAAAGCGATTATTCATGGTTACAACCACTAAAATAGTAACTTTGCTTCCGCTACGCGAGCGTCGGGCTTTCCTTTCAGCCCTCTGCAGCCGAATTTTCTTCGAGTTCAAAGGATAGAACATTCAAACTGTTTCAAAACGAAATATTCGATTGATGAACCTGCGAAACAGTGAAATGGTGCATCAGATTGCTGGTAAAAGATAGGGAGTTAGACAGTGTAAACACATTAACCATAACAAACTTTTACTCTAGCATACATACATAATAATACAGTCTAAATCTTTTCCAGTTTTATCGTCTCGTATACGTTCAAAAACTAGCACAGTTCAACCAGCTAAGATAGGTCGTTTTGCTGAAAAGGCGTCTAGATCCAAATTAGCGCGAATAAAGCCGCGTTTATCATTTATTATCCTATTCTTTTCCTCCGATCTAAACTGGGTCAACCGAATTCTCACAAGGATCTTATCAAGGCACTCGACATAGTTATGCCTATCTCAACTCTGTTAGTTCGAAACTATGAAACAGTGCATAATGAAAAGGCTTAGCGCCTAGCCGTCGATTAATTTTCGAGAATGTCAACCGTATCGGTTGGAAGCGAACACATTTGATTAACCAATTAATTAATTAAATTACAGGTCCGCCTACCGATGGATAAGGACACGCTACACTCGTGCCGCATTGTCAAGATGCCAAACATTCATCGCAAACACCACGTTGTGAAGGTAGGTTCCCCTAGCAGTAACCTAGTGACTTCTCGTCCCCTAACGTCCCACGCATCCAGCTCATCGAGACTTGATTAAACCGAGAATGTAGCTACAGATTCCCGTCGGCATGGGAACAATCGTGTCCTCCGTGGATCGCACCTTTTCGAGTGGAAGTCCTCCCGAGAGCAGTCGTTCCCAGACTTGGTTTACTGCAACGATTCACGAAACTCGCCGAACTGTCGGCTCCATAGAGTCCCGGGGCTGTAGTGGGCCATCGTGTTATTTTTACGCGTGTTCGGAGTATTTCGATTCGTAAGGTTTATGCGCCGGGACCAAACGCTGCTCCCGATCATGTTCGAACGAAATCGCGAGTTCGATTTATTGCCACCCGCGATTTCTATTTCTGCTTAACAGTCGATCGTAAAGCTATCGTATCGAATCTTTGCCAGTTTGTAATAGCTGCCGTTGCGAAATGTCCCGGGCCTCGATGACAAACTTTCTAGTAGGCCATTCACGTGATTGATTGAACACTTGTGGTGCTTACACGACCCGATTTCCGATTCAAGAAAGAAAAACTTAAGGTAGATTGCAGATTTAGTTTTCTCCTAGGCTATCGACTTCGGATTTGTTATTTCTTTAACCGTGAATAGCTAAATTTAAAGAACAATCGGGAATTAATCGAGTAAATTACTTTGTAAAGACTGCAACGTCTGTAAATACTCGATAGACTAACGTGGCTTTCCGATACCGTACAAAAACGATCAGGAAATACGTTAAATTAATTATTGTGCAATATAGTGGATAAATTCAGTTGACGACGTGACAGTAAGGCATTCCGAATAATTTTCTGGTCAATCGACCAGGTGGATACAGTGCAGTTTGTATCTATCCGCCATTGAGTGCTAACTGCATCTCGAAGTCAATCGAACGTGACCACGTTACGTGACGGGATTGCATTGCACCCTCTTTGCGGGAGAATGCTCGAGAAGAGGAGATTAGCTCCAAGATGCCGATAACTTTACGATTCGAAATTTATCCATCGTCATAGTCGTTTAAGCGTTAAGAATTCCTGTCGTGTGATTCACGAGTCGATACACGGTATTCAATTAACTTCTTGCTGCGGCCGACCGCGGAATCGTTCCTTTCCGTATCGGACAGACCAATGGAGAGTTCAGATTGTACGTTTAATGTTTTTGTTTTCTTGTTACAGTACGAGCCGGTGATACAACCGGGAAGCCATGACTTCTTGCAGCACATGACACTGTACGAGTGTCGCGGGAACCAAACGGAACTGGAGTCCGCGTCGAAAACTTCCGGCAGCGTTCGCTATCAGCCGTCCTTTCAATGCACCACAATCGCGGCCATCTGGAGTCTTGGATCCGAGGTAAGCTACCTACGTCCAGTGAAACCTTCTACCGTTCATTAACACGTTCCCTATCGACTTCACATATTATGCATCATTCCATCGGCTTTCGATGAATTCTTATGTAATAGACTTCCGCGTGTTGCAACCTCATACATTGCACCGAGTGCAAGCCCTTACGTATTAGTGATTCTCACCACGAGTTGCGAGAAATTCTGGAACTCATGGTGGGGATTGTGGTGGTTACACATAGCCTTACCAGATTTGGGGAATTGGGGGACATGCTATAGTAAGTATCGTGTGACGTCACGAGCCTATAGTATAGTCCATCTCAGATCGAAAGAATGATTAAGAAAATCTCGAAGAATAAACTAGTGAGGATAAGATCTGATGACTTTGGGATTGTTGCTGAGGGTGAGGACGTCATTGGTTACCCCCACTATTGAAACGCTGGGGGACAATTTTCGGAACGCGACATCCTGTATATATGGTCTCTCATGTATATTTTGTAAATATATTTTCCAGGCTAATATCGAGCCTGTTAAATATTAAATCAAACCTGTCACAGAGCCAATATACTACATTTGTTCGATTAACGTAGAACACTCCATAACCGATTCTATATTCGTTGCACATCCTCGATCAGCGTCAGACTCGGCACTCGTTATCTTATAAAAAGATATTTAACTATTAATGCCGGTGGAGTGTTATTTAATAATTCCGCAGTGGCGATGCTTAATTGAATAAAGTGGGTCGAAGTGGGCCGCGAATCGAAGAGTAAATTTTAAGTAGCCCATGACCCAGCTGCGTTAAAATTTATAGAATCGATCAGGCGCGTTATCGTCGCGAATGTAATCTTCGCAACAAATAAAACGGCCTCGTTTTAATTACCCCGATATCGCGGGGATCCGAAATTTTCCACTTATTTTCGATCAGACGGAAACGCGTTTCGCGAGTAATTAAATGGCCGTCGTGATGTCGTGTATGAAATTACCGAAACCGGCCTGCGATCGAGCCCATCTTCGCAGGACGTGTTCGTGCTTCGAGCGACCGCGAAGAAACGAGTTTGCGGCGCGCTCCCATTGGTATGCATTACACAAAACCCAGAATTACCGCGATACACCTCCCCCTCCCCACGATCTCCGCCGTTTCTGAACCCTTGCCCGTGTCTCTTACGCTCGTCCCATGACGACGACGGATTAACATTTGCAGACAGTGATTTATCCCCGTATAATTACTCACGTAACTGATTCGGATCTCGGCCCTATCCGAAGCATGATTTGCGACGCCAATTACAGCGTCTACGATTACAATATTTTCCGCGATTAGCGAGCCGCATGATCGCCGGCAACGTATTTCGCGACCCACGCAATTTTACCGTGATTTCCTGATTGAATCTCCTGACTTCCATCGACCATATACGGCCCGAGATACTTTCGACTGTTCGTTTCAACTGGAATGTGCTCGTTTGACCACTTAATCAATTACATAATTGTGAGAAAGTCGTCACCTGAAAAAGAAAGGAAAATGAAAATGCATTAAACATTTTTTTAATGTCTGGCTGCGATGGAATACGGTGCGAAAGGAAACGCAAATAATCAACTTCGGGAGTTAGGTGTAGTTCTGACGTCGTCATTATGTAGATGTTCGTCCTCCAAGAATTAAATAATTTTATCGTAGAGTTTGTTGAGAATTCACTTTTACTATATGTATAGTATAGAATATTCTCAATGAAACCGGAAAGTTTAATACACTCCGTGTAATTCAATCGCAATGATAATGTACGCATTACGCAAAAGTTACTGAAATAGCGTCTGTAATATTATACATAGCGTACAATACATTTGCGAGCACCGCGTAAACTGCCACCATTGCAACCCTATGGTTAGAGAGATTCGGTCGACGACCTGAATAGCTCAATTGGAAGAGTCGTTCATGAAGCGAGAGGTCTCTTCTCGAAAATAGACCATACGATATCCTCTTACGCGGTTCTACCAGAAATTTCGATGCTACAATCCCTCAAAATGTGAAACATAATCCTTCGCTGTTCAACGTCCATTCCAGAACCTGTTACAAAATATTTCAATTATACGCATACACGAATGTAACCTTAATAACCTATTTAGAATGTGTATGTTAATGTGTAATTGTTGCATTATTCGTGAATAGACTGGGAATATTTATGCAAAATAAGTATAGCTTGCATCGATTTAAATAGATAGTTGCACGAAGAAGTAAAGAAAGTTCCGTAATTTCCATGGTCATGAAAAAATATTTAAGTGATTACGGGCCATATCTTGGTAGCTTTTAATCGTTGCTGGCACCTGCGTATGGTGCTCCGAAAACGGATCCAATTATCCCATGATTCGGGTGATTTTTTGAGGCTGCCTTGTAATCGCGTTGTTCTCTGGACTTTTTTGTTCGCAGGGGTTCAATTATCCATTGGAGGCCGGTTACCCGCTGGACCCGCACGAGGGCCCGCGTTATTACATGCTTGAAACGCATTACACGAATCCGTTGTTGGACATGGACATCACCGACAGCTCGGGCTTGCGTCTGCATTATACGGACCGGCTGCGTACTCACGACGCCGGCATCCTCAGCGTCGGCATCGACCCGAACTGGAGGCATACGATCCCGCCAGGCCAGCCTGAAGTGGTCTCCGAAGGTCATTGCATCTCGAACTGTACCGGACAGACTATCCCCAACAACGGCATCAACATATTCGCCGTCGTCATGCATACTCATCAACTCGGGAGGAAGGTCCGATTGCGTCAGATAAGGTCCGGAGAGGAACTGCCACCCATTGCGTCTGACACCAATTACGATCCCAACTATCAGGAGTATCGGAAGCTGCAGAAGCCCGTCAGGGTCTATCCGGTGAGTGCTGTGCCTGCTCTGGTGGTGTTTCGAGGGCTTGTCTCGCCTCTGTATTTCATTAGACGGTAATTTAATGACGCCCAGTCGTGAAACTGACCGATAAGGAATAAATTTGTACCCATGTTGCTGCGAGATTAACCGACTGTCACATAATTCATCTCGCAGCTGCAGTGGTTGGAACTCCTTTGTCGTTCGTAACTCTGTGTAAGAATGATGTCTATTCTAGGCTTATATTGTTTCTAATGCATAAATATCAATGACAGAAAAATCTAGCAAACAGAGGCAACGACAGTCTAAAATACGAACTCGTCCCGGTGGTGTCAATAAATATCAGAGAGCGAGCTGTCGCTCGTAAAAATTGATTTTAAATTGTCCGGCTCATAAAACACCGTCGTAGTGACCGTGAGCTTTTGCGTTTTGTTTCAGGGCGATCATCTGATAGCGGAGTGCACGTACTCGTCCGAATCGAGGCAGGCGATTACGTTGGGCGGTTTGACAACGCGACACGAGACCTGCCTGGTGTCCACACTTTATTATCCGCGCATCGAACTATCTCTCTGCTACTCGTTGCCTTCGTTACCAACGGTTCTGCAGAGTCTGGGGATCCAGAAGCTAGTGCAGTGAGTACACGTATCTCTCAAAATATTTACGTGCGGCGCAGTGGACGCGGGGTGTCGAGGCCACGTTTCCACGTGGAATAATGACGGTCATTAATGGCGGATTCCAGTTCGAAGTCCGTTTGATATTAATTTACACGGGCCGTTGTTACCGCGCTAATGATCAAGCCGCGCGCCCTCGTCGTTTCTATAGCCCGGTGCTGACCAGACGTTCGCTCCTTTTACTCTGATTACTTTAAATTGGCAATTAGGGACGACGATCGGTCGCGCGTCACGACCGCACGACCTGCCGTTTGCTGAACGAGGGCCGGTCATGTTGCGCCAGACGCATCGTTCATTGCATTATGTAACGTTACGTGTGTCACGAAGACGTTTCCTGCGACGTGTCGCGAACTTTAATGCACCAAACGTCCTGTTTCGCTAAACACACTCGGCCTACCGTCATGCTATCTCATTATCTCTCTCTCTGTCTCTCTGCGGCTGAGTTACTGTTATTACCGCCACTAATATCGGCAGCTCGTTGCCAGTAGGCTCGTTAACTCCGACAGAGATCATCGTCATCTTTGCGTGACATCGGGACGCGACGGGTGCATCGAACGCAGAAATTAAACGCGGACGGGCTGTTGTTGCCCGGTTAATTGACAGCAATATGACTTGTATTACTAAACTGGTCCGAACTGACTCTCCGTAATATAATTAACTACACTAAGTACTCGCACATAGTACTTTTTTATGCGGAAAGAATGTTTTTTGATCGAGATAGAAACTTGTTAAAAATTGTATCAGGGGAACACGTGAATATTTTGTTAATTAAATAGCTAGTGTAAAAATTAGTCATTCTCATTCTATTCCTTTCTATAGTCGCATTAATTAATTTTGATGTGTGAAATGTGATTTACTTTCTCATATCTAAAGCCTTCATAAGAGCAAACTCTGGCGCAGCTCTGAGAAAATCATTGAACAATGAACTCTGAGATCTAACAAAATGTTTCACGTGTCGTTTCCTTTGTGTTGCAGAAGTGACAATCGCACGGTGACGATCGAGGAACCGAAGGAGCTGGCGGGAATGACGCTGGAGGAGCGTCTGATGAGTTACGACTGGGTGACCAACTTCCAGTATTTCCAGGAAGTGACGCGTGTCGGTACGATCACACCGTTGTGTTCGACGAGCAAGGGTCCTCTTCCTGGGACAGGAAACCTGGAAGTTCATTACCCGCGGATTCTAAGGCCGTACGAGGACGCAAGCCTGCCCTGCTTGAAGAAGCCGCTGAGGAACAAGCTGTCGATGTTGCTGAGCGAGGACGCGGACATCGGGACTCCGGTTGATCCGGACAGCGACGAGACGAACGCTGTCGAACGAGGACAATTGGTTCGCAGCAAGGTGTCCCGTAGCAGCGATGGTCCCGCCGCCGGAAGTTCCTCAGCAAGATCGGTATCGTTGCCAGTGGTCCTGGCTCTGGCAGCGATGCTCGTCGGCGGCGCCGCGTTCAGGTGAACACTGGCCCGTCCCATCGACGCCGATCGACCGACAGATCGATCGATTCTGTTTATCTAGGTCGGCCGTTTTATCCTCTCGTTGATCGTGCTGCATCAGGGAGGAGATGCATGTAAGTACGTGCTGGTGCACACTCTGACGCGTCACTTAGGCTAAATGATAACTATTGTCGTTCGCTGGCTGTTGACCGAGGACAGGGTGGTCGAAGCGCGCAACCCTTCGAAATCCGCCTCCCGAATCCTTTAATCCTTTGCAAACACCGGCAACGCAGAGATCCGTGTGCAATTTTTACCGCGGAACCGATCTCAACGGCACGTCGAACCTCGGAGGAACCAGACATATTTTTGATGGCGTTAAACGATCGGCGCGGAACGAATGGAATTCGTCGCCGCGACCATAGATTTTGCCAAACATACATACTTCCTTCGAAGAGGAACGCCCGTCGGGAATCGGCATCCACGCTGTCCTCGCTCAATGATCGACCACCCTCCCTTCTCGCGATCTCTGCTCGTGCACTATGGTTATGATGTATCGCGTGCTCGTACAGGACGCTCGATGGATATCTTTCGTTTACGAACGACTTGGTTTTTGGAGGACCTGGGTAGGTCACGTTCGTCTTCAAAAGACGACGTGTTTTAGCTGTCAGCGAAAATCGGCGAATCGCCAATCCCTATCAATAAGACTTACTGCGGATTACTTGAATCTACTTACTGTTCTCATAAATCCACTCAAAATTCGGAGAACAGGGAATCCAAAAGCAAAGAACTCGTCGATAGGAGTTGTCGATTTCCGCAAGGACATCGCTTCGTTAGATAGACCATGGTTTCGTTAATTTCTTTGGTCTACACATATCGAAGACGACAGCTGTTGTAACGTGCGTGATGCAATGCTGTCCAGCGACGAGACTCTGTATGCACACCGCTTTACATACGTCATGGTTGAAAGTTTTAATTAAGCTTCCGTTGCGTTCTTCACATTGGGGTTTTATCAAGAGCGACAACCCAAGAAAACACAAGTTTCTAGTCCATTTAGGTGAGCAACGGGGTCGCAGACGCGGTTCCGCTACCTCGCAATAAGAACGTAGCTCGAGCACAGAGTGTTCTGGTGTTTGTTGGCCTGTTTCTAGCAGTTAACGATCTCGAACGAAAGATATCCACGGATAGAGAACGAAGAGTTGACGCAGGATCCTGTTGATCGAGCGGGATTATTATATTTTGGTGGCTCTGGACTCGAAAGAATTTATATTGTTGGCTGTTTATTTCTCTGGCCGGGAGAGGGATCAAGCGGCGCTGCTCGCCCGACGGGAAGCTCCATATTAGGAATGTTCGATTCACTTCTGAAAACCGATTCTCAAATCGATTTTTTTTTAAAAATACCTAATAAAAAAGTTGATTCAGGGAAACATCGAATATACCAATCGATTTAAACGATCGATCCTCTAATTGAAAAAATCAATCCCCTGATCAAATCAGAATGGAGCATCCCTAATCGATTGTTAGCTCGATTATCTCCGACGGAGCTGCTCACAATGTCGCGCGAAGAGTTCCGCTTGGCTCCCGCCGGAAGTCTGTATATTCTGTTACTATTAAAGCTACGAACGAGTGCGTTTTCGAACTGAAGAACACATAAACGTTGGTCGATCGACGCGCGTACGCGACAACTCAGAAACGAAGACGCGCTCGACCAACGTTTGTGTGCGCGCGAAACCGCCACGGTCCTCTGTAATATTCTGTACAGTTTCTTACGTGTAACGTTGACGTCCGAGTGCCCGCGCCGCAGCGGGCGTGCGATTATTTATTTTTTATTTAATTGTATAGAGTTATTTCTTGCCACGTTAACACACTCCCCTTCGCTTGCTGAATACACCTGATCGAACGCGTTTTCAAGCCGCTTCGCCGCGACCATAAACGCAACCTCGCCTTCACGATGCGCACCTAAATCGCGGCTACGATCGGCATTCGATCGGTCTCGGGTTTTCCTGTGAGGTCTGATTTGAAACGATCCTGTCCAAGCCGGAAGATTCTTCGCCGTATCAGATTGTCCCATGTCCGTGATTATTCTGGCACCCGGGGATCAATGCAAGATGTAATACGACCATAATCGTCACGCTCGAATGCGAGGGCTTGAAAGAGTGCTGTATACTGTGACATTGTTTCCAGGACATTCGCGAGTACGACCGAAAACGACTTCGAGCCGATTTCGAACGTACGAGTCGCTTCTCGAGACCATGCTCTCTGGTCTGTCTTTATTTCTGCGCACATTTATATATTTTGTTAACCGAGAAGAGAAGAAAGTTTTGTATATAAATAAATATATCGTTCTTACATTAAATACGTGCAATATTATTTTTCTTTTCACTCTCGAACTGATTTTTCGTTTTAGCAGGCGCGCGCGAACTGGTTAGTCTATTTTGTTGCGAGTATCGAGCCAATGGGCAGTTTGATCGAGCATTTTTCAACTCGATGAACGCTGGAACGAGGTGAATTTCGAAGGATTTAGTACGAACTTGTTGGTCTGTTTTACGTACGTTTTCGAATTTACCAGTGAAACCGAACTTTTGGGTATGCTTTGCAGTCTTGAATTGAGGTTCGGATGCTCGAATGATTCCGCGTGGCATGGAATTTTTGGAATTTCGGCACGAGCTAAACGGATCAGTTCCTGACGAAAATTTGAGGTATAGCGCGGCCTTGGCCTTTTATCAGCGGGAACACTTGTCGCCGCGACGTTCCTCGAATGCCACAATTCGATCGATTTCTGCGTCATACCATTGATGGACGACGCGCATTTCTATTCCTTTGTGCTCGGCATCAAAGGGACGCTATTCTTGGTGAACATTTCGAATTTTTCATGCGTGCTGAATTATTCCATTGGTTTCAAAACACCTAGCTAATCTAGCGAAGTACCCTCCTTCCTCCACCCGCGCGCCTTTCCGACGTAGTCTTAACAAATTCTGTTCGCGTTTTCATTCCGCCGTTCACACTCGAGACAATAAAAACCTTCGAAACAATGCAACGAGTTTTTCTGCGACGCTATTAAAGTAACACGAGAAATGGTAGAGAACAAAAAAGGAAGAAAGAAACGAAAAATACTGGGACAGGCTCGACTCACGACTACTTCGTTTAGAATGTTTTCTATCGCGTCTGGATTAGATTGAATTCGACAATTGAAGCTCGACGATAACCTATTCTATGCGATTCGCTTTCTGTTCGATCGATTCACGTTTCCGAGACGCTTCTCTCTAGGTGTTAAAAATTGAACAGAATAATACTATTTAGGTAGAAGGAACCGGGAAGAGGTTCTTCGACTTCTTTCGATCCGCGGAAAATATAAAATACAAATTGCATGCACGGTGGCGTGCAACGAGAGGACTTACGCCGTGGCAAGGGCGATCGATAGCGGCACGTTGTAGTCAACGGTCCCCCTAACGCGTGCACTATTCCTGAACTCCATTAGCGTCGAGGAAAGAACGCGGCTTGCTGCCGGACAAAAGGACAGAATGACAAAATCGGTCAGTCCGGTCAGCGAGCCCGTTCCAATCGAAAAATTTCACGGGGAACGACACGACTTGATTCGCGTACGATTTTTTCCTTCACGGTCGTCAAAAAAGTCGGTAGGAGGTCCATGGTTATGCGTGAACCTCCTCGACGACGATCGGTGTTGACGATGATTAAACTTTTTCCCTAGCGTAGTAGGAAAAACCTCCTGTAGTCGACTAATCGGTAATGGATAAACGCGTAGCCACATTTTACAATTTAATACTACGATTATTCGTAAATGTCATAGGGGATCTGTATGTGTAGAAGACCGTAGGGCAGTCGAGCGAGATCACCTAACACCACGCGAAAACACAGAATTAGGCGTCAAAAAGAGCAACAAAAAACGAAATAAGAGAAAACGAACAAATCCACCGTTCTTTCCTTTCGATCCTCATCATCATTGTCCATCGTGTAATCGTCGAATCGAGTTTGCCGGGAAGAACAAACTGCCGCCAACCAGATTGCCAACTTCGCTAACGTCGTCGGCTTCACCCAACTTCGAACTGCCATACTCTTTTTCCGTTCGTCGTTCTTCATTTGTTACATCGAATATCATCGAGTCTACATACACGAACACATGCGTACTCATACACGAGGTGTGAAAATGGATATTGCTCGTAATCTTTGTCGCCGATCCTATGCGATTCGAGGGCGATGGCTGTGTTGGGCGAGTGCGGTCGCTCTGCTGGTTCCTCTCCATTCTAATTAAAAATCTGAAACGTTCATTAACCGTGGAGCACGTTTTTTATCACTTCATTGGCTGTACAGGGCCACTCGTATGTTATCTGTGCGAAAGTTCTCTGTTACTGGGCAAAGAAACGACGACTGAACACGATCCTCGTGAACTCTGAACATCAATCGAATTTTTATTCAATTTTAAAAGTACGTACACTTTATAGTTATATTTTCGTACTAAAGACAAGACGTGTTCGAATAATCGCCAAATTATGCAAATAGGGTCAAAGTCTACAGCTAGAGAATGGAGGAAAGAATCGCAAAAATTCACAAAGTACAAGGGAGTATAATCGATTAAATTGCGGCCGGCATAGTGTTCACAGTCGCCCGACGATCGAGCGTAAGTTGATCTGCAAAGAGCGAGTGAGAAAAGAGAGGTACAGAGCTTGTGAAAAGAACGTGAACCACTATCGCTTTCTTACCCTCGAATTTCTGCGCTGCGTGTACTACGTAACCGTGCGATCCGCCAAGGGGATAAGCGATGATTTATCATCGCCGAAGGAGCTCGTTAGAATCGGCTGTGCGAGAGTGGCGACGGACGGAGTCGTTCCGTGACTTCTTCCGCGCCGCGACGTCGACGTTTGATTTCGGTCACGGCGCCGCGACGCCGTTGTCGTCGTCGTCGTCGGCGTCGACATTGCGTCTAAGAGGGAATGCGGAGAAAAGATGATTTTCGGTTGGAGTGTTAAGGAATGGTGATAGGAACTGCCGGTGATATTGACCAGAACAATCAAGCAAAGTGTCACAAGTAAATGTCATTTATACTGGAATAATTATGTTAGGTACATAGGGAACGAATATTACGCATTTATACTAAAGAAAACGAAAAAATAAACAAAAATGATCTTGCATCGTGTGTACGTTAGCTGGTTCGTCTTTTAAGCCGAGAACTCCTGGAGCCCGTTGCGCTTTCGATCGCGTCCAACATAAATCGAATTGTAAATCGACTGTGGTCCTACCAGGGCAGGGCGTTCGTTCACGGATTATCCGGTCGTTACTGCGTCAGATCAAATTACACATTGTACAATATACACACGAAGACGCGTTCGTTTGGTTTTCCGAATAAGCGACGAGAGAGCTGTACAGTAATTTCTGAATCGTAGTCCCAACACCCGTGTTTTGAACGGACTACGATGAAGTAGGGTGGCTATTTTTTGATTTATGACTGCGTCTACCCTACCGCGCCGAGGCTTCAAACGACAAGCCGAACGTAGAGAAGGACAGAATGAAATAGTCCCCGTCGCCGGCACAGTTTAAAGGCCCGTGCGTCATCACAATAAAACACTAAGACCTTAACTTCTTTATTTTCGATGATATCATTATGGAACTTTCACCAACATATTCGTGGCATTTTTCTGATTAAAATCATACCAAACACGATATAATTTGGCCAATATTTAGTGGTTTAATCGACGATGAAAGTTTCCAACGCAACGAAGAAGAGCGTATTGGAAAGAAAGAGACGCGAAGAGTCGCCGTCGCCGGCATAGATCAAACACGCTGTCCTTCTTGTAAGTAAAACTTTCATCGTCGATTAAACCACTAAATATTGGCCAAATTATATCGTGTTTGGTATGATTTTAATCAGAAAAATGCCAGGAATAAGCCAGTAAAATCTCATTAAAAAATAATGAAAATTAAGTAGTTTGAAAATTCGATTCACTCGAGTCAATGTAGTGGTGTTCACACCGATATACCCGAGCCGACATCAAACATCGCCGTCCTGCTGCCCGGCGCAGCGTTGACAGGTGGTGGAATGGGTAGGCACTGGACTACGATTGAAGAGGCGACCGAGGACTACGATTCAGAAATTACTGTACCTAGGCACACCGAAAAAGAAGAAGAACGTAGAGTGAGTGAGAGAGAGAGAGAGTCGTGCGAGCTGCGGACGCCGTTGTTCGCGAAACTGTTTCGCGTCGTTCCGATTTGCCTGATTAGCTCGAACGGATTCAGCGACACGCGATGCACGGCCATTAGAGGCGCCGGCCTCGGTAAACACCGAGGATTCGATTGATACGCGGCCGACGAAAACGCGACGCGGGGCCAGGAAATCGGACATGTGTATGTACTGTATGTAGTAAAAGATTAGAGAACGATACCAGCGCCCCGTTCCCCGATTATATATGGGTCACCGGGCAGCAACGCAAGCAACAAAACAGCAGGAATGGGTAAAGGAATCGAGCGGATAGCGTGTGCGTGTACATAGGTATCCTGTATATAGTTTTTAGATTTAAAATTACGTCCCGGACTCTTCATAGGCACCTACACTCGAGAATTCCGGTAGCTAGATAAATAGTATCTTGTATCTTTATAATTTACATGTAACCGTGTTGAACAAAAAGCGACGAAAAAAAGAAATGAAATGATAAAGAAGCGCAAAACTGTTGCGACGCGCGCGTGTGCGCTCCGCGAACGCATTGGGAAACGCACAGGCGCGCACGCACGCTCATGATTCATACGCATACCGGGCGCCCTGTCCTTCCATACCGCTCTTAGATTTATACCTAATTTACACTGGATATTAACGTCTAAACGCTACACTATCATCTACACTGTAACAAATTGTATTATATTTTATATATATATAAATATGTAAATGTTTTTCTAAAATCTCGCCTCGAATCTTCTTCGCCCCTCTTCCCCTTGCTAATCCTTTTACACGTCTTTTTTAGATTTTTGCGTCAATTGCAATGTATTGGAACCAGATAAGTTATTCTTTCTGTAACGATTTTAAATTTTAATTGAGATATTTTGAACGTGTCACTTTTATTCTCCTATTCATGGTTGTCAGAGATACATAAAACCCGCAATCCACTGATCCATTTACAAATTATCGTTTGACAGAGTGCTTCAACTGCTCCATTTGTCGAGCCGGCCATTATCAACCCTCTGGCGAATAACTGTTTTTAAAAATAAATATAGTTCGATCACACATGATCGATTCACTCCGTTCTATTAATTTTGAATTGAAATGAAATTGAGAGAGCTAATAAAACATTGGTCACGTTGAACTATGCACAAACTATTTCGTACGATCACGTTTCAGTGGAAATTTTCATTTCAAGCCAGAGCAACCCAAGAAACTAATTAACTCATACAACTATAGAAAGAACATTTAAAGTAAGTGCGATAATAAAGTATAAATTTGAAAAAATAAATTACTGTGGATAACTAACAACGTAATAGAAATACGGAGTTCTCGTTTCACCCTGTTCAATTGCGAGAAAACGTGTTGGCTAGCTATACATTTTCTAAAGAAGTATAGTTTCTAGTGAAGTCGCGTTTCGAGTTTCTAATTGCCTGGAGTTTCTTGGCTGTCGCCATTAATATCGACCGATTGTTAAATAGCCAGCGACGATAGTCCTAGGAGCAGACGCTGGGTCGACCGAGACGCGACCGGGGGCCAATAAAATTACTATAGCCAACAACAAATCAGTCGGTGGGCGCTGTATCGAGAGCGACACAACTAATTACACGCGCGTATATTAGTTGCAGACAGAGCCCCGAAACCGTGGTGGCTTCGAACTGTTCGGCTGTTGCTGGCAGTTTCAATTGCCGGCCCCGATCCAGTCGTCAGATTACAACGTGAATTTACCAAGGCGCCTAACTCTCCCCGATCCATTAATGAACAAGTTCTCGGCTACGATCGCTAATATTCTGCTTGCACGGACTCCCAACTAATCAAACTTCCGTTCTCGCCGCGTTACCTTAACGAGACACGTGGTTTCTTACTTTTCTTTCGCGGCTGGATGCGTCCGTTGAATTTACTAATTGCGAAGGTCCTTCGGGCGTTCTTGTTTAAGGAAGTTTCGGGGCCGGATGCTACCGGTACAAGCGCGATCGTGTAAACTGCACGATGAATGGGAACAAGTTGCCGCCGCGATGTGTTTAACTGCGGGAAACTTGCTGACAGACACGGTGCGCTATCCATTTTTCGTCTGCCATCGATCTTTCGGTTTACTAGTCAGTGAAATACTGACAGTCGACTGCGTGTAGTTACGCGAATTTCTTTAAAGTCATTATACAATTTAAAAATTCAGACTATCCAATAAACTAATACTCAATTTCGTTGCTTCTTCATCAAGATTCTACGACGTCCCACATTACGCTGATCCACATTACCCGCGTTCATCCTACAACAATTTAGCTAAAACTGCCGGTCCACTGTAATGGCTATTCATACACAGATCCGGGATTATCGTTGGCCGCGGCGCGGCGGTCTTAGGGCGTGCAACGATTTAAACGAAAACGGACTCGTTAATCGTTTATTAAATACCACGAAACATCCCCGGTTTGCCGGTTGTTCGAGGTGAAGCGAACAAAGTAATATCTCCGCTTGAAAATACCAAGCAATCATGGCTAGTCCGTTACAGTCGGATGCACTCGAGAATGCTCTCAGCAGCCGTGCAATAACGAGGGCACAATGCAACATTTCTCGAATCAATCCGAGTCGCCGCGTAGCCGTACTCGACACCCTCTCTCGCTCCCCGCAGCCTCGTGTCTGCCGGTTATCGAGTTTATGTAAAGTGTGCGAGCGATTATTACTTTTCCGAACACGAAGTTAATTAAAACCTGCCAATGAACGCAGGAAGGCAATATTCTGACACGCTGCTTCGTTTCCCCGGAATAGGCACTTGAATAAGAGAACAGCCCCGATTGTCAGGGAATGTCACTTCCCTGTAACACGGCACGGTTGAATGGCACCGGTGCCGATCAGTAAACAAACCGTCTTCGGACCAGCTAAGGAAAGCTTAATGAAACAATTTTCGTTTTACGAGGGTGTGACAGGTGTCGGCCCGGCTTGTATCGGCCAGATCGACGTGACCCCGATGATAGATCCAGGAATACACGTCGTCGATCGAACCCCGACGACACGTAAACTGATTTTCTTCCTCTGATTTCAATTCTCCGTCTGCGACATTCTTCACTACGAGTCCATGAACTTTGGGACGCTTTCGCTGGTCTTTTGGTTCGACGTTGAATGATTATAATTTTACTTTTCCAAAGTATGTTCTTAGATAAATACATATATCTCTTATATCGATCGTATTAGTGCTGTGGAGGTTCACGCGAGAAGGAAGGATAGAGAAATAACGTGACCACGTTCTCGATGTTTTGCAGATCACAAAGCTTTATTTTAACAGACTCAACGTTAGACGCGATACGGAGACGCGGCGGTGACGACTATCGCGCTTAGTTGTAAGAAACTCCTTCCTAATAGCCGAGAACAGTGAGTCCTCCTCCGACGCCTTCGAAGGTCTATTTAACGGATCCCCGCAAATGGGGGAGAGTGTTTCGTGCCGTAGAGGGGATGACAATATTGCCGACGAGTTCGCTCGTTGGAAAAACAAACACGTGTTAAGCAGGCGTCTCTTGGTCGCGCGAGGTCAGCTTCCAGGTATGTCCGTGTACCTGGGGTAGCTAGACTCGTCGCGACCAAAAAACCTTCGTTGGCGGAAACTTTATGGGCCTGAGCGAGTCTGGTTGCCAGATGTGTTTGGACAAACACCATCATAAACCAGCTCGTCCCAGGCCTAGGTAAAAATTGTATTTTAATATTTGGTATGATGGGGTGCCGGGTTCGCGGCGACTTGGCAGCGACGGCGTCGCTACAGTGCTAATAACAAATGTCTAATGTTCTTGGATGTCTTACAATGCTTTATCCAATTTTATTGGGTGTTTTTTTTTATAGACATGTAAACCTAGTAATTTTATTTCCACGAATAGTGTGTTGGGTTTATTTTAAAAATGTAAAAAATAAACTGTAATTATAAATTAAATGGTTGAATTCGAATACATCGAGCACGTACGAAGCGGAGAATTTCAATTTTAGTTTGTTGAAGGATGTTTGTTTTCAGAGTACATTGTAATGAATATCGCGGCTTTTGGTTCCAGGGGAAATCGGATATAAAAGTGCTGAAGGAAACAGCAGACGGAGAAACCATGTAGCATCGATAAAATCATCGGAGATTGATTAAAAACATAAAAATGGGAAATTGATTTAGCTTGACGTCGTGGTTTTGAAGTAGGTCGAACAATCTCGCTGTGGAATCTCTGGAACGTCAAAATCGAAAGAGTAGGTTAAAAGTATATTTCCGTCCGAAATAAAAACGATAAACACTGATAGGAACAGAGACTGAAGGAAACATTGTGCCACTTTAAAAAATCTACAACGATTTGACATTACTGTCATTTTTAATAAAAATTCTCGGAAATTCTTCGTTTATTTTCTGTTCTCTGTCAATAGCAATAATAAGAGTTTATTGAAAAACAGCGGACGAATAAAACTGTGGATGTCATTCTATAATGGTATGGTACACGTTCCAAAACATTTATAACTAGATATTCTTTGGCGAAATTTGTTGAGGGAAATATAAAACAGTAAAAGATTACAAAAATTTAAGAATATTGTTATGTTGTTTTCAATATATCCAAATTATTAAAGGAGAAAGTAAATTTCTATTCAATTCCTGTTTTCTACAACCAATGCAAACCATTTCGTTTCCTTCGAAAGCATCAACAATTAAAATGAAGAATTTACAATATGCAATATGAATGTAGAAGTTATGGAAACTACCTTGACAAAGTGGGATGTTAAAATGGAGGCTCTGGGTCGGTTTCCTGTTCACCAGGAGTATGATTACTTTTCTTTCTTCCTCTTTTTACTTTCTTCGCTTTCTCAAGAACCGATTTATTCAGGAACGTTGAAATATGTATATCATGCCTCCAAATTGACTTCTTCTCAAGAAATATTTTTCAATATGAAACAAAGTGCTGTTCCACGTCAAATGAAAGGTCCAGTGTATCAATACAACACACAAACAATTATCAGGTGTCCCTGGTACATGATTGACAGTTCTCATTTGTCCTGTTATCAAAGGACGTTCAAGGGTTAATGTAGCCTGAGACAAAGTGTGTCGAAGAAGTGTTAGGACGAACTTCGCAACGCGATTAATTTTGTAAACGATTAATTAGTAGAGAAAAATGCATTCTTTCCAATAAAGTAGCCTCTTAGTCGATGAAGCCATTGTGAAGTTATCGATCGACGATAAGGACGTCGTGGGTTTTGTTTAATGCAAATTTCGCATCCCGGGAGCCAATCAACGGGACCAGGGCCGGTGCGGAATTTACGTTTCCGTGGGTCGTGTTACCGCGCACGAACGATAGATCGACGTGAACCAATCAGCGTACCTTCGATCAGGTAGCAATAAATATCGGTAGGGGTCGAAGTATGCGAGCGACGCCTTCAATGAGGACGCGATTGTATTTCGGGCTCCCTTCGAACTGCCGTCGACGGTGGAGCGTCGTCGCTGCCGTTGATTGAAATTTATGTCCGATGGGACCACGCCAATTCCACCGGTTCGCATGGCGATACCCGGCGTTGCCCGCCGGCAGATTTTGGCGTTTCCCGCGATACACCCAGGAGATTCTGCGAGCTAAACTTCTCGTTCTACCTCTGGACGTCCGAGTACCCTCGCGTTTGCCCAACTGTTTCGAGATTGAATTCGCTCCAAACGATTTTCGTCCACCTCTGCGTCGCTTCTTCCCTATCTCCACTGTACCGACGTGCACGACCGTCCCCTCCCGGGTCACCAGATTTATTTTATCGATGTTTTATTAATACATTTACCGCTGTTCAAATTTATTCTGGGCACCGCTGCTGTTCCAGACGCTCAGCTCGCCTGTACCGACCGCATAAATCTTTCAAGTCAATCGCAATTGTTCGCTCAATTACTAACGGCGATTTATAAGCAGTCGGAGACAGATAAATGGAACTCTCTATTGGCTGGCTCTAAACAATCGTCTCGGTTAGGCTCGAAATATGACTCAAATAATTGTTCACACACTCTTTAACCCGGTGCATTACGATTTATGTTGTAATCACAGTCATTAGAAGTTCTTTGTCGTCTATAAGATTATAGAAGGAAGTGTTTAAAGTAAAAGTAAATGCTTTTTTCCGAATATAGCGACAAAGTGAAGTTTC
Source organism: Lasioglossum villosulum (assembly GCA_963971365.1). Lineage (NCBI taxonomy): Eukaryota > Metazoa > Arthropoda > Insecta > Hymenoptera > Halictidae > Lasioglossum > Lasioglossum villosulum. The sequence continues at coordinate 7,503,484 of OZ020495.1, forward strand.
TGCGTCGTGTACTTGCGAAATGCGTTAGTAGCGAAAGCGGGTACGTTTCTTCGGTTTCGATAGGCGGAGGGCTTCGTCGGCCGTTTCATCGAGAATAATCGGCACGTAATGGGCTTTGTTAAACGAGTTCCCGCAAAAAATGGCGAAACTTGCCCGACGAAGTCGGTATTTTCTTCGGGGGGTGGCGTCCATACGTGCCGACGCTCTTCATCCCGGAGATTAGAAAAGTTACGATCGTATTTATGCGGTGTACAGTCGCGATGAAAAATTTTATGGGCAATACTCATCCCCGATACGATCCACTCCGGTGTTTTTTCTCCCACTATAAACCCGGCTTATTTCACAGCTCGGTAGGTTCGAACGCTTCTTCGAGTGTTCGCCGGCCGTACTGACGTAATTACGCGCCGTTCCACTTTGCATGATAAAAGCGAGATTATGCAATTTATGAAGCACATTGTGTGGACCCACAAAGGAGCCCCCGCACTTGAGATACAGTAGGTCCTCTGCTCCGATGCATCGTTTGCATCTGATTCTGTGACTCTACACGCTTTGCCCGAGCTCGAAGATTCTGCTTTATGGCGATCGGGCTGGTAAGCGTCTTGATTATCCTTTTCAAACAATCTTGACCTAATTTTCTATACGGAACCGTGACGATTCCGAATACAAAGCTTAAGGGCCCCGAACATGCCGCTACGTATGCATAATTAATCGGTTACGTGCAATACAATTCCTCCGTGCAACTTCAAATGTTATTCCAGTCGCCAACAGTCTTTGTCGTTATCGTGTTTCATTAATCGTGGATCTATGGACTATTTATCCATTGCAATTTCAAATGACTATGTTCACGGTATGAATTTGGTTTCGCTTAAATAAAATATGAGCCACCTATTTCTTGTAGTTACTCCATTCTAACCTTTAGCAGTCGCGGGGCGACTTAGACTCACCGCTACAAATTGCTGCACTGTTATTCATAATATTGTTCATCCCCGAGAATTATGCACTTACATCTAACAGTATGCGTGGTATCGTTCAGGATAGTGGGACATCGGTTATTACACGAATCGCATGACTCGGCGGTTCGACGTTTAGAAAAGGACGGATATCCGGTGCCACGGAAAACCTATTAGCCAATGTATGTATCTAGAAAGTCGCCACGGCCCACTATTGAACTAACACACTGGCTGCGGCCGGAGAAATATTAAATCGATACAAAACGACGTGGTATTTAATCGATAGCCAAGAGGCCGGATCGCGGCCGCGTTCTGTCTGACCATAGGCGGTCCCTCTCCACTGCGCGGGAAACAGGAAAGCATTAACGGTCTGGCTGCGGGGGTGGATTGCGTCATCAATTCCGACGAGTCATCGCGCGGAACGACGCGACGCCGAAAACAGCAACTGGGCCGGGTACGCAAATCACCGGTGCAAAAACCGGGCCTGGAAAATTCGGGCGTGATGCTGCGAAGAAATATGCGGGTGCCGGGAGGAGGAACACAATCGGGGGCCCGGACCGTATAATTCGATGCTAATTTATGGGCTAATTAAACGATCGAACTTCCAACACAAACAATAAAGTTTTGTCCGTGAAGATCGAAAGTAGGTCGGAGAACCGGGATGATAGCAGAGGATTGAGAAAGAAAGAGATAGAGAGCGAGAGCGAGAAGAGACAGAGAGGAATAGGAGTCAACGGTATCACGTGACACTGCGCGGAGGTAGATTTCGTTGCAGCATAGGGGAGGCTGAATTGAAAGAATGTTTAGGTAAAGAATTATATACGTGAGTTCAAATAGTTGCAACTTTTTTAAAAATTAATTTTTTCAACGCTCGCATTGAAAAGGAATCCTTTTGTCTGGTTTAATAAACCGAGCTTACGCGATTCAAGGTAAATTGGCCCTTCATTACCGGGATCCAATAGTTCCGCGTATATTCGTAATTTGCAAATGAGATTGTGTTCCATTCCGGCTAATGTGTTTTTATAGTGTATCGATATGCCGGAATTATTCCTGGAGCCGCATTCACGCTATTATTCGATACTGACAGACGCTACCCGCTGTCAAACTGCCGTCAGAGGGGCTTTCAATGGAATTTGTTCAACGATGTTCAAACTATTCGCGCATCGTGGATTTTTACAAAAAGGATTTCAATAGCCGTTAGCCACTGACCGTAGCACTGCGAAAATCTAGCTTAAGGATTTTACAATACAATTGGCGCATCAACGGCGCCGCCACCAGTGCATCAAAATGAATGCACTTGTTTTTTATTCCCGCACGATCCGACCCATTTAATGCCCTTGTGTTTGCGCAGATTTATGAAAACAATGTGCTGGGAAGGACCATTTATGCTCCGAAAAATGTTAATAATTTCGGATAATCTTCTCTTTAATAAAACAGATTTGCTTTTATCTCTGAAATATTAGCTCTGTGATGAAACTGTTGCATTCATAATCGAGAGTGATATGCCAGAGCATTTCAAAGCATTGCTACCGGTTGTAATTTATATAACGAATTATGCAATTTTCTATTTTAATTTGTTTCTCATATTTATACGTAGTTCTTACTCAAATTATAAGCATTTCCAGAAAAAGTTTCGCAAAATGGGTGGATGTCATTTCGGTAAGCCACCACGCTGGAAACATTTGATCTCCATTGGCTATACAGGGCCTCATTAACGAAACGGTTTATTAGTCGCCACCATGTTAAGTCGAACCTGCCCGTTCCACGTTCGTTTCGAAGTCCCCGGAAGTTCCGGGAGCGTTTCTTTATTTCGCCTTTGGTACGCGATACTTCTGAACTTTTGGAACAGCCACGAGCGTCGGAACTTATGACTGCCAGTGGCAGACAGTTCGGAATTAATGAGATATTTGAAAGTTCAAGTTTCGCGTAAAACCGACGCGCGACAGCTCGCCGTCCATCTTGGAAACTTACATGCGTCACGCATTTGTAAAATTCACGTGCACTCCAGCTGCGTTTTTATCCGCGAAAACTGTTTCGCCTGATTCGTCGAGAAGTACTCGGTACTCGCGGAATAAATAACGCACGGCGATACATCGAGAGTAATAAGCGATTTCCGATTTTGCTGACACGAATCGTTTATTTGTTGGTATTTATAGGCGTTGCTATTGGCAGCTTTACGAATCTACATATCTACCATTTTCTCATTCAAATGGTAAGCTGCAATCATTAACAAGATATTCTATAAACTCTGCAAACGGTAATCTGCGCACTGTGTGCTTATACACAATGTTGGGCAAATTTTATTCAGAATAACGAAAGGATTCATTATTTCTTATTAAATTATTATATACATCTAAAAAATAAAAATTTGCATTGTTTACATCGCTACTCATCACATGGAAATAATTACAATTTATATAAAACAATTAATTCAATTCATTCTTTTCTGCTTACTTTCAATATTGTGCTTTTTTTACGTTGAGTAAAAAGTATATTTATTGAAAATCTATTATTTATTGGTTGGTATTTATCTCATGAGTTGCAATATTTGAGCACCTTTTGTATTGTCACGTCGAATCCGCAGCACGTTTAATCCTTGCCATTTCGCGACTAGACGCTGCACCATTTTCCATCGACGCTTTCATCCTGCGATTCTCCTGTGCAACAATCGAATATCGCGGTTCCACGGAGGCGATAACCCGTCGGTCCACGAAACCTTTTATTTTCGCTGCGAGAAAGAAATAAAAATACTCCCCGAAAAAATGGTAACGCCCGCATGACCGTGCGACCAAAAAATTTGTGAAATATATTGATTGCTCGTTTACGATAAATCACTGCCACGGGAAAATACTGGCCGTTGGAATAATTTGTACGCGACGCCATTTTTCACGAAGGTTTGCATGCGTCGATGTGGTTTTACAGACAACTATACAGTGTCCTCTCTGTCCTACTTTTCCACAGGCATCTTCTAAAACATAGTCGTCCCGAACCATTAAGTTAACAGCATTTAATAGCATAAATAAAGTACATACTTTGATTAATTTATTATACTACACTGCTGCTTTTATTGTATCACACTGATGCTTGAAAGACATAAACACCTGTTGATTGAAAACATATAAAAATTAATGTCTTCTATCATATAAAGAGAAATATAAAACATGTTTTACTAGCAATGACAACTATTAGAATATCATACTAAGTGTATCACAGGAATTAAAATAGCATTTATGCAAATAAAAATAATATTTATTATCTAAAACAGCATTTATCATATTTATATTATAGCAAACTAGAGAAGTTTCATAGTAATAGAAATGTAATACACATGTAATAGAAAAAGTAAAATATCATTTTTATTTGAATTTCGCGATTCATCACTGTACTAATGTGCCCTTTCAATAAAAATCTGTATTGTGAAAACTCTTCGTAAAAGTGCAAGTGGAAAAAGTGGAACGAATGAAGCTAAACGAATCTTCATTTCTGCGGAAACCGATTTTGAAAAATTCATGGAGCACGCACAGCACGAAGCCGAATTTGGCTGACGTGTGTGCCCATTAATCGTTGTTTCCACTCGCCCTCATAAGAGCAAACATTGACTGTGAGCGGCGTTGTCTGTTTCTAGTAGTGACTTGGCATAAACTAGCCAGTAGAGAAACGATGCCATGTTTGCGACGTGCATATTCACGTACTTCGTTTATGTGCTCCAATATAAAAACTGTTCTAGTACAAATATCCAGTATTTTATGTAACAACATATTTTTTTAATAAAACATTGCTTTCTACCCGCGCCTGTACATTCCGGGAATATTATTTTTAAAAGTTTTGCTTATGCGCCACAATTGAAACAACGGGAATTTATCAAAAACAATGGCAGCTAGTTGACGGTAAACATTTGCCGATCGCGAAGCCATCAAATTTATGAATTTGATCGGTTTTTACCTCACCGGAATTTGGTAAAAAAAGCGAAACCAAGAAAATACGACGAGGAAAAAGAAAATATAGAAAGTTTTTTAAGAGCGGAATACACTGGATTTCGAAGTACGTCGTTAGCCGTTTCGTTGTTTTATACGTGGGAACCAAAATGTACAACGGTTTACCACTTTTTACGTTCTGCAGCATGTGTAACTTTTTCTTGAAAGCGATAAACGTGTTTAAATGCAAAGGTTTCCACGTCAAGCGAAGACTGAAGCGTTAAATGGACGAAACGTGGAAGGTAATTCGTTATTTGCAGCTTGAAAGCAAAATACAAACTGGAATTACCGAAGCTATTCGAATCTTTAATTTATATCGTCAGGTTGAAAGTTTGCTCGACTTCGAACTGATTTACTTAGTTGAGCTCCTCGTTTTCTTTCGTAAATCAAGTAGGCACGGACCCGCTGTTTATCGAATCCTCCACTTCCACGTATTCAATCGACCGTATCCGTTGCCTGATTTGCGTTTTACGATTTCACGCACTTCGTTCCCGTAACTGGAGGAGCGTTGTTGATATTTACATAAACGGGAAGGCTCTTCCACCCTCACGGAATTTTTCTTGTACCTCCGAGGTAGTCAACGCTTCCATTGTACGGTTCCATCCAACACCCCTGAATATTTCCCGGACTATAAAATGCCTTGCGAAGTTTCACGTTTATGCTTCTTTCACCGGCAATCGTTCCATCGAACGCCATCTTGCCTTGATTAAATTTCGAGTGACAACATCAGCGCAAGCAAATAAATTAGGTCTCGTTCAAATGATTACACCACATGCAGTTCTTTAGTTGGAAGTCGTCAAAACGAATTTGTCAAAACTAATCGTCAAATGGTTTCCAATTTTCAATGGTCACTTGGTTTCATTCGAGAAACGTATTTGTCAAAATGTTGGGTCGTCATAAACTGTAACCGCAGCCGTAATGCGAGGAGAACTGTAGTATATCAATGGAATCGATACCAACAGCCTCTTGCCTGTTATTATAGTGACCAATCGCGATTCTTTTACTTCGGATTAGTCGAAGCCCTCGTGATCCCCTCCGTTCGAAGCAGGGAACGAAAATGCTGTTATGAAATGTAGTCACGGAAAGGATCAAGCGGCGAAATACAGTCGAGAGGGTGGAGATTGAAAGAGAAGGAGGAACCGACCCTTTGAGTTTTCGGGTATGCGATCATCGTTACGTAAACTAAACACTGAGTTCGCTTTCGATACAGAGATACCTCCTAGTTGCTGTCTTAGGCCGAGTGTACACTGCAGAATAGACTTTCTCGAGTTGCGGAACTTTCGGGGAGTCGCTTCCAATATTCTGTCTGTTATCACTAGAACTGCTAGCGGATCCAGAATAATATACAGGGTGTCCCAAAACTACCCTAGGAGCCGAAAATGGGAGGTTCCTTGGGTCATTTGAAGCGACATTTTCCTTCGCAAGAATGGCGTCCGCGGCTTTGTTTAGGAGTTATTAACAAAAAACACGGACCAATCAGAGCGCAGCTATAGCGAACGGTGTCCGACTCTGCGACAGGTCCCGCGAGGCGTGGTGTCGCCATTGGTCGACTCAGAGTCAATCCGCTGTAGCTACGCTCTGATTGATCCGTGTTTTTCGTTAATAACTCCTAAACATAGTCACGGACACCATTCTGTAAAGAAAAATGTCGGTTCAAATGTCCCAAGGAACCTCCCATTTTCGGCTCCCAGGGTAGTTTTGGGACACCCTGTATATCTGTATATCTATAATATATAGATCTCTGGTTTCGCAATTATGGATACGAAAGCGTGGAAATACATCGATACATGTGCGTATTCCGAAAAACACTAATCGAACTGACAAAGAATGCATTTTTTCACACAAGGACACTCTGTCAACAAAGGGGGCTTATCACATAGTAAACCATGAAAATCTGGAGTAATCATCAGCTGCTGGTTCCAGGTCATCGATCGACGCAGCAATCCATTAAATAGTGTTTCTGCTTGCACGACCATCAGCACTACCGTGCAGACAGAGTCGGTGCTCCGAAGCGAAGACTTCCGTCTCGTCTCATTACGAGGCGTTCCCATTAACTTACGGAATCGTTCCCGGTTTCCCGCACGACTCGATCTCAGGGGGATGTTCGAAATAACAACGCATCCCCGTGCACGTTAGAAAACGATCACAGGGGCGGCGATTGTCGGCGAGACCGGATAGAAAACCGCGGCGAGAATCGAGCGCGAAGAAGTAGCACGCAGTAGAAGAAGGAACAAAGACGATGTTTTTCGATGGAGAGCGATAGAGGAAGTACGATAGAGGGAAATGAAGTGAGAGACCGAAGGAAAAGCGTACGTTGTCCTCGCGAAGGCGGGGGCCGGCCTCGAAATTTATTAGCCCGGGACGCGCTCAGCCGCGGCACGTCACTGTAAATTAACAGCAAACAGAGAGAACCGAAATGACTCCGCAAGCTCGCTCGAACTCTTTTCCTCCATTCCCCCGTCTGGGGTCGCTGCTATACGGCGCGCCGCGCTTCCCGCGGCCGCCCATTCGGCTATGAATTAAAACATAAATTTCAATCAACCGGCCGAAGACATTTATGGTGGCCCGGCCCTCCTAGTAGATTCGCAAGCGCCTGCAAAGCGACCGATCGTTCCCGTCGATCGCGCGACGAACCGAAGACATGGAGGGAACAGAGAGAGAGAGAGAGTGAGAGAGAGAGTGAGAGAGAGGGAGAGGGAGGGAGAGAAACAGAGTGGGTAAAAGGTATCGGCGAATAAGCGATTACGAGGAGCCTCGAATCGATTAAACGGGTATCGCCGTCCTCCTCTGGTCGTACGTAATCTCTTCTTCTCTGAAGAGAAGAACTGCTTGATGTGGACCGTCGGAAGTGAATTTTTGAAAATTTATTGTAAGCATTGGGTTCGAACAAGTTTTCTGGAATTTTAGGCCTGGTTTATTACACTACTGGAGTAAGTAATAATATTTTGTTTGCGGCAGGAAAGGTTACTTTTCGAGAACCAAGGATAGTAAAATCTTATGGTTATCCGGAGGCCACTCATTCCGCAAAGAACGGGTTCGTTAAATCCGTTCCCTTTAAAATGTTGCGAGATGTTACGAGCCGTATGGAAAAGCTTATAAGCCTCGCGCTACGGCACGCCATTATGTAATTTTACGCGGTAAGTGCAAGCTTTGCTTATTAAAAGTCCAGGAAGCTTCATTTTGAAGCGGCCCCGACGGTCTAAGCTTGCCGTTATGCTTGTCGAATTATGCACTCAGATGAATTGAGCGGGTTCTTTTGTTCATCGTTTAATGAAGGAAACGTTTGTAATCGGAAGACTGGGAATTTTTTGCGTTTATTCTAGCCTTTATGATCTGAAAGTTAAAGGAATTGAAGAGTTAAATGAGAAAAGCTTACCGAATGATTATAATTCCTTAATAAAAGTCTTAATGAAATTCTCCACTGAAATTAATTCCTGGAAATTAATGTATAAAGTTCTATGAAATTGTTCTCGGTGTTTCATTCTACAACCACAATAATTTTAAGCTGTGATTAATATTCAAAATCAAACTTAAATAGACATTTAGGAACTAAACTCCGGAACGGATCAGCTAAACCTAATCAGGTTACACTATTAATGGTGGCATAAAGTTCAAAATAAAACGAGAACCTATCAAAATTTTATTAAACATTTAGCCGCACTGAAACATCGTCATACTAGTTCTAAATGCATGAAATACGCAGTCTGCTTATAACTTCCCGGAAATATTATATCCATTACTACAACTGCCATATAAAGGTGATGAAAATACACCACTCTAATCATATTTCCGAGTAGACAGGAAGCAAAGATGTCACTTCTCATTAACAGGGTATGTAAATTTATTAGATCAGCCGATGTAGAAGAAAAAGATATTTGAAATTGAAATGAAGACTCGGTTTTCATTAAGGAGAACGATATTTGTTATGTAGATCCTCGAAGTAATTTTATTTTGCTGACTTCGAAAAGAGAGACACCATCCGCCATTTTAGTGGATCTTGAACGGTGCAAATTTATTCAGTCCGCGAATGGTATCCGTTCCGTCGACAAACTTTGCTGTCGTGAGGTCGTGTCACCGAGCCGATATTACTTTTAATTACAGGCTGCCGGGGAGCGTGCACAAACGAGCCGACGTGGCGTGGCGTAGCTCGGCGTGGCTTGTTGTTTTTGCAACGAGCCATCTCGTTCGTTAATTATTTCGCATGTGCGGACTGACCCTGGGAGTTGTTCGCGACTTTAAACAACAGCCAGTTGGCAACAGGTAGCTCGCGATCACTTGTAATAAGCTAATTATTCTGCCACGTGTAATAGAAAACCATTAGCAAGTAACCCGCCACGCCATTATTAACTACGACCCTCCGTCAAAGCCGCCGCCGTTGCTGACGCCAACGCCAACGCCGACGCCGACGCCGAGCGTCGACCGTAATTGATGTACACGTCGCGAATACTGATCGTAGAACCGTGGATACGCATATTAGTACAAATGGCCGGATAAAAGATACAGGTTTACCGAGGGAACTTGAGGTTTACTGGGAACAGATAAGGGGAATTAGATGGAAACGGTGGCGTTCGGAGGAGATCTACGACTATTAATCAACCGTCTCTACCGGGCGATTCAAAGTACAAGTTACCCCACACTGCTACCTATGCAAATTTAACTGGAGAACGTTTCGGCAGCCATTAGAAAATCTTCCAATTTTTAAATTAACTTTAACTCGCTAACTCTATTACCATAGGAAATATTTTCTAGAGAACTTTTAATTTTCCGAAAATTTATACGCGAATGCAAAGATTAAACAAAATATTTGTTATTGCGAGACCACTTGTACATTCGTTTTATATTTTACGCTCAGGTTTACATTTCAGTGGAAACTCTTGTATACAAATCCCCTTTTCCGCTACACTTCATTTTTCGATCTCTTTGCAAGGACATCTATAAAACGCGCAACAAATTGATGCAGCGCCGGTTGTGCCACGGATACACGGCAGTACACTGGTGTTTTTACGCGTTCTGAGCAGCACCGAAGAAATTGACCGTTTCAAGAAGAGGATACGCAACCTAGAAACTTTACGCAAACATCGTCCTTTTTCTTTTAATAGAAATTACTTTACAGGGGTTGTTGTAATATCAGAGGCGCTGCCTTCAACGGAGAATTCCTTCGAAATAAGTGTCTATGAGGAGAATCTGCGCCAGTTTCGCTTCTTTTGTTGACGTGAATTGTACAATGGATTATATTACTAAATTCTAGGTCAGTTCAACTTAATTCCTGCTTGATACATTAATATTTCTTGTAGGGGTTGTAAACAATTTGGGAGAAGTACTCGAGGAGAGCAAAGGATTTAGATAAGCATCGTGGGAACAGTTTTAGGAGTGGTATTTAGGGAACGTACATGATCTGCTCGTGAAACAGACCCGTGTACCTTCGTTCGAGTTCTCATTGCCAAATTGCATTAGCATTCATGGAGATCAGAACATTTAGGCTGAAATGAAAAATCAATTTTAGCTAAGGCAGGAAAGGGTTAGAGGATATCAACAATTGTCAAAGCATATGGTGTAAAAACGCACAATAATGTTTATCCCCGCACGCGTCATGAAGCCCCGGGGATGATTCGGAATCTCCAACCGTGATAGAACGAAATTATGTTGTAAGAGCACCGTGTTACACGGGGGTTGCCTCTATTGTTTTAGATAAGGCAACAAGGGTAAACTTCAGTGTACCCGCCTCGCCTGACCGATAAATCCACGTCACGGCTAATCGAAAATTTCTGCAGCCCCGATGTGTTATGAGGTCGCACGTTTAAAACGCGCGACTGCGTTACGTAAATCCTTTCGCATGCACAAAGAGGAGCCCATCTCCGTCATGCCGGAGCCGCTTATAGCTCCGCAATAATTTGCCTGCTTATATTCATATGTCATAAATTTCGGTGAGCCGAGGAATTATGTCAGCTGGTCACATAGGTCTGCAGCAATGCACTTCGTCGTTAATCTCGCGGTCAGTGTATTAATAATAATATTGCCAGCGTCAAATGAACGGAACGGTGTCCTAAACGTTCAGACGCTTACAATTTCTCAATTTTCTCTCTCGTTCCTTAAATATTTTGCTGCCGTCCCATTTCCTCCCGGCCAATAAACCGCCGCAAACTGATCCGGCGATAACAGGCGCGGATGTATGACCGGCAATCATAAAAACAGTCGAATAGGCGAACGGGGAAAGAGAACGAGGCGTCGTGACATCGGGAAAGTAGCTGCTATGCGACCTCCGACCCCTGCGGTACGTGCTAGGCCAGCTGCCATCCCCCAGGATCCATGGGAGCGAAGTGGACCGCCATTGGAACGTGCGGAATAGCTGGAACTGTCGGAGAACGCGCGGAAGTTCGGGGCAAGAGCGAAGCCCGACGAAAGAGCGTGAGGTCCAGGTTACGGAGTCCAGGCTCGATTCAATCAGCTTTCATTGTTTAAAAGTGCTGGCCGGGGTACCGCGACGTTACCTGCCAGCTGGCCACCGCACCCCGGGGCCAAAGTGCCATTTCAGCGCTCCGAAAATCGATCCCTTAACTCTTTAAGTCTCTATAAACAACCGCACGGTCCCTGTCAGCAGTTTGAAGCATTTTAACAACTTGTTAGATTTTGAATATAGCTGTATAATACATAAGCATGAAATATACAGGGTGGGGCTTTTTTATGGGAACACCTAAATATCGCGAAAATTTTTTTCTCAAGTTTACTTACATGTTCCGAAATCATATGTAAACATCTTCAGGTTGTTGAATTTGTCATTTTATTCTCTATAAAAATATGACAAAAAAAATTAATTCCATTTAAAAAAATATATCGAGGACCTTGAAATCTTGTAAAAAATGACTTTGAGAAAAAATTTTTACCATTATTAAATTTGACCCTTGAAGCAGTACAATTTTATTCTGCGAAGATGTTTTGTACGACTAATAATAATCGCGGTATTTAGATGTTCCCACTTAAAGGTGCCCCACACTGTTATAAATTTTCTTCTCCGTCCAGGCAATTATGAAAGACAAAGAAATTCTCATAATTGTATTCAAATTTCGAAAAATGTGATTAATTTCAGTCGTTGCCTCTGAAAAACGACTAACATTCATTTATGTTAATATCACTCGCGATTTTTGACCACCGCAGCAGTAGCTCGAGGGACCGGGCATCCCGGGGTTGAACAATCGTGTTTCTTGCTGGCGGCGGCTACGGACAGCAGCAAGCACAGCGACAACATTTCCGCTAAGTACAGGAACGAGCCCGAAGCAGACAGGAGGAGGCAAAGAGCGAGGTTGAGTCTTCGGGGCGCTTCCGACTTGATTGCGCGAGTGCGCGAGCGAGCGGCGAAGCCAGCTCTCTTCTTTCGACGTGAGTTACATTGACTACGCCGCACATTAATTACCATTAGAGAGGATTGCTCTAATTCCACTTCACTCGTCCCGCACTCCCGGTTCTCTGGCCTTGTTCCACCTCTTCCTGCTGCTGCTGGTGCCGATGCCGACGTCGAAACGATGTGGATCGAGAGAGGGTCGAGGGGGTTGGTAACCAGGGAGCTGCTGCTCTTGTCTCCTGCTTCCCTCTTCCTGTTCTCCCATTGAGCCGGTGGAGAAGCGTTCCGCTGAAAATTGCGACGGCGGGGAAACTGCTCCGGCCCCCGAGGAAATTTATTACGGTCACCTTCGGCGCTGACTTTGGCATTTTTTTTCTGGACCCGTCCGTGACCGGGGCGGATTCCGGTCGTTTCGGACCGATGGATCATCGCGATTTGAATGTTTCCTGACCTGGCTCGGCTCGGCACTTCCCCCGACGCGCCTTTTATCCAGAATCGAGGACAGAGCGGGAATCGTGCGAATGAGGTCGCCTAGTAGGCGTAATTGCGGGCAATTTTACTTTCACCGCGATCGTTCCAACCCTGTTTTTCATCCAGAATTACCCTTTCGCCCGAGATTCGCCAACTTCGAGCAGATGGGATACTACATTTTTAGTTGTCGCCTCAGGATTTTTGGTGTCCTTCTGCTTGTTCAATTACTCTACTGCGTGCTTCGTTCATAAATTGCTCGCCGTCTTCGAGAAATTAAAGATCACATATCTGTGCTATTATTTTGTCGGGGAGTGTATCGTGGGACCGGTGATCTCGCGTGCGTTTTATTAGGTGCGATGCAACCTGGCGTAATTCGCAGCCGTGTATCAAAATATTTATTTCCCGCGAACGTTATTAAGCCCCCGCGGAAAATAATACTTTCTGATATGCTCGCCGGATGATTTACTATTACGAGTACACGCGGACGACGCGCGAAGCTTACGAGATCTAGGCCCATGCAATTTAAAAATCGTTTAAATCATTTGCTAACAGCGTGCGCGCCCTCTCCCGGCGGATCTAGATTAGATCGATATCGGCCTCGATTACCGCCGGTTATGTATAATTAAAAAGCTCTTGCTGTGTTCGCGCGTTAATCTACCGCCTAATATGTTGCGCTCACTCACGAGAGCATTTCGTAGTTCGTCGCACGGAGACGAATTGTTCGAAGCTAGTTCGATACGATTTATCACCGTTAACTTGTCAATGAGGCGAGAAAGAAGTCGTTTCGAAATCGATAAGGAACGTGTTGAGCTTTATCGTTGTATCGTCTTCATTCCCTGGTTTAGCGAAGAGGAAGTAAAACCGATCGATTGCACTTTATTCTCTAGAATCATTTACCTCGTTACACCGGAAGAAAATTGCCTTTACGAATACAAGAAGTATTTATACACAGTGCATAGGCACGTTACAAAATATTTTATAGAAAATAATTTAATCAGTAACCACACACATTAACATATTGTCACTTTAGCACAGATGTGTGTCTCAGAGGCCGCTATATTAATGTGGCAATCTGTTACTTTAACTAACTGTTTTTACTTTGATTGTCGTTTTTACTGTTTTATAAGAGTACCATAATTATCCTTTTATAATGAGCCACTTTAAATTAAAGCTACGCGAGCGAAGCTGCATAGTCACTCGAGTGCATACTCTCGCGGGATCAGACGAAACAAATGATTCTGCAGCTTTTAAATGTCTCTCAGACTGTGCGCCTGCGTTTTGTTACCCTAGCGCCTTTTATACGCCATTCGTTATACTTCATCAGAACTGCGTCTAGTCGCGAACCACTGCGTCTACGACAAGAAACAATATCGCATTATGGTTGATTTAAACCGAGAAGCGAGCAACAGCGATTCACATCAAGCGGCTCTAGCTTATAGGTATCTCCCGGGGTGTAGAGGGGCGTAGAATTTGAAGAACATTCTTCGTCCCACACCTGGAGGATGGACCACCACGACGAGTGGAGTATGGATAACACAACGCTGCGTCCAGACGTGCAAAGGAGATTCCATCTTAACACTGTAACAAAAACAATTATGGAACATCTCTGAAAAATGAGTAAAAAAAACTATTTATAAAATTGTAGCTAATATTCTAAATTGACAAGAACCAGTAGAAATGTTTTTGTCCACAGCTCAATTATCAAAATGAAATATATGAAACCAATAAAAATAAATGAACTGGCAGAATTACGGGATTCAATATTCACTTTCCTGAAACCCTGTAGTTCCAACGTTTCCTGTAACAAATTGCATAGTTCAATACATCTCTTCCCGAACTGCAGTCCAATAATTAGAATTCCCAAATCGCGATGACGAACTGCGGAAAAAGGAATTCGTAGCAATCGATATAACTGATGGACAGGAGATTTTTTGTATCTATTTCCAATCCGTCTCGAAATTAAAAATGAAAGAAGGGGAACTGTTGAAAAATACATTTTAATAATCTCTTTTTCAAGCATCAACGATCCGAATGGGCTTTCGAGCTTGTCTTTCGAAAATGTTCGAGTGGCCTGTTTGTTTCCAGCAAGCCTGACAACGTCGAATGATTAGTGTGTGAATAATTGATGAAATAATCGATAATGTCTGCATCGGAGACCCACTTGAATGCGCCATATTATAGAGAAGCACTCTCGGCGCAGCGAACATTACGCGTCGTTTTTAAAATGCAATGTATCGCGAACTGGAGCGAAAAACGCATTGTTAATGTAATACGATTAATCATCGAGTGTGATCATCGTGCACGGTCTGCTATCTTTTTTTCACGAACGTAATCCACAAGCAACCACGCGTAAAAATTTTGTTGTTGAAACTGAAACGCTCGAGTTTAATCGATCGCTATTCATCGGTGTTCTAATTTTAATTGATAAATGTGCGTTAGCCGTGCGTGCAATCGAATTACACCGATTCGAAATTATTATCGATTTTGGATGAATATCTTACGGAATCTAGAAGTTTGGAATTGATATTTGTTTTGGAATTGTCATTTTAATAAGCTAAAACATTTTAATCGGTTTTAGTGCTCGGTAGTTCAGTGTTAATCTCATGCGCGATAATCCAAAATTTCAGCGGCAAAACGAGCAAACGCATTCCGCCGTCTGTTTCCATTTAGCCAAGGGAATCGTTCAAGGTGCAATAGCGCGATCGCCAATAAAATCTGAGATCGTCATCAACGCTGCATTCGGGCTCGTGTATATCGTGATTTTCGGTTTGTTTCGGCCTCCTGGGACGAGTTTTTTATCGTCTCGTAAAACATAACAACGCAATCATAAGTGAAACGTATAACGTTCGAAAACACTGCGCTAGATCTGCTCTATTTCGAACGTTTATGGCCCGCGGTGGTCTGGGGAATAGCATTCGAGGCGAAAGTAAAGCCACGCCCGGCTCCGCTCAAAGTCGTACCGCATGCCACGCATTATTGAATGCACGTGTACGTACGTACAGCCATTACGAAAGGTAATTACCGGTTGTAGTAAAAGCCGAGCATACGTTTCACGATATAGGCGCCAAGCGCCGCTGAACGGAATCGAACAGCTTTCGTGCACTGCCGAAGTTGCAGTTTCAATTTCGCGTCAACCGAACCACTGAAAAATTTCTTTATCTTGTGCTATCATAGAATCGCGTTGTTTTCTCTTTAAGTATGCGTTTATTAATATTGATGTACCAAGCTCGATGAAAATAATATTTTCGCAATAAATAACCCCTGAATCCGATGACGACATCTGTTCAAGTCCTGCCGACTTGCTGGAACGACGTAGCCACCGTTTATTTGTATTTGCATTAAAAAGCCTGATCGACATATTTCACGAACTGCAGCCTCGTGTGTGCACGTAATAAAGCCGTTTATTATTGTATGCATTAGGTTCATCGACGAAGATGGGAAAATTGCAGACGTTACAACAAAATAGAACTGAAGTATTATTATTATTATATTTAGTATGTACGGATCGAAGTCCTTTTACACAAATGTAAAAAAAAACAAAAGAAAGTCTTAACGTAAAATTACCTAACAAGGGACGTGCAGAAAGCTGTGGGAACACAGGTATTATATTATATTAACATATAATTGTGCGTCATTTCCTTTTAAATATTTGTAACGAACCATTAAAAATATGCGATTTGAAGGATTTATTCATCCATACGTGAGTTAATAATAAAGTGTTTTAAATACTCAGAGACTGTATAATATACGATATGTAATGCATTGTCGCTAAAAAAAGCGTATATAAATTTAGTTTTCCATGAAGTTTCAAAATAATCTACTAACAGAAACAAACATTCCGTCGTTTCAGTTGTAAGGAACCGTGTGCCGTTTTAATTCTCGTGAATAAATGAAGAAGTCGAACGATATTTTTTGAAGTATACACAACAGGCCGCGCGGAAAGGGCTTCATCGTAGCTGGAAAATGTTGTAGAAACGTGCGCCCGTTGCGCTTGGAAAATTTACTGCCTTGAATTTTTAGAGCGAGGGCCTCATTCGGTTTCGTTCTTCCAAGCGAGTATTGTTTACTTCTATAAGTTGGCAAGCGGTTTTGAAGTTCTTCGTGTTCCCGGAACTCGTACGAAAAATCACCACTTCTGTGCTGCACCCGTTGATTCCGGGATGGAGCTACATAATTTACGGGAAGTTTCGCAACATTTTAGAACTAAAGGAACTAACAGATATGGATAAACACGGGCATGGACACTCTTCACTTTTTGATTGCGCATTGTTACATTTTCATCGTATCCTTCTCACGGGACTAATTGCAGTTCAACCAGGTGTAGTTTCAAAAATTCTGTTATTCGTGATTATTAACGTCACACGCAATCTTTAAAAAATACCAGCTTTCCACTGCGCCAACAAGTATAATTGCATCTGTTATGCATCGTATTATAAACCAGCGATACAAACATGCCTCGCAAAGATATTTCAAGCTTGGAACTTCCACGGAACTCGTTTCTCTTCTCTGCCGCTGTTAAAACCACGGAGAATAAAATCCCGAACGATGTTATCTAAAAGTGATTATTAAATCAGAAGGAGGAGATAAGAACTGATACAGTTTTACGGTTTTGTCCGAAATCGCGATTTCGTTTAACGGACCCGTCCAAGTTCTCGTCGGAGCCCGGTGGTTACGAATTAATTACTATGTCGGATAGAAAGGTAGTACACGCGGGGAGACGATATTAAAAAGTTCGGAAGTTCAGCCAAGTGGCCAGCCAGGATCGTGTTTTTAACGACTGGCATGGCGGCACGGGCTCGCATGAAAGGAATGACGTACGCGTGGTTCGGCGACGCCGAATTAAAGACCGTAACATATTTGCGAAACGATCGGTCTAACTGCTTCCTTCCGGTATTTACGGGTACGTTTTTCGCCGTTGGGACCGGCTGGTTTGCCAAAGAAACATAGCGAGGGGAAGGTATGGCAGCGAAAGGGGGATGAAACGCTGAATGATGGTGCAGGAGGGGCCGAGGGGACAGGGGATGGCAAACTAAAGAGCTAAGTTACCGCGTCAGGAGTTCGAAAACTTACAGCGATACGTTTTAGGTCGAGGCCGATCTATAATCGAGCCCGGGACTCGGTTCCTCGTGGTTCTTGTTACGCAAATTGGTAATACACTCCCTGACATCGTAAAGAAGAGTAGAGGGGCCGTGATATCAACTCCCGGGCCTCTATAGGCTCCTTCAGATACTCCACGCTCACGAAGAGACGCGTGCGTGATAATCAGATTGCGGTTGTTTATGCGACGTCACACCTTCGCAGACTATCCCGCGGAACAGACATTTCGGCGACTTTATTAACACTTCATTCGTTTCTCACAACCCTCGATGCCATTTCAGATAAAATTGTTATTAAAGTATGAACTGTGATTTGGCACCGATACTTGATATCTGAAAAATGCCAAATTTGAGCATTGCAATTATAAAATTGTTAATAATGTTCTTACTTTCTTAGAATTATTGGCCGAGTTCTCGTTCAGGAATCGATACGTTAATACGTCGCGTGGGAAATACGTCAATGATCAAACGTAACAACAGAATAATAGTGTATCTAGCAATGCCCTGCCAATAATGGGCAAGCACGTAACAATACCCCAGAAGCCTATTGCAGTCAACTAACACTGAACCACTGCCTTAATACCGAAATCTCTGTCCAATATTGTGCCAGTGCAACAATCGGCGAAGTCTCAAATGCAAAAATGGAGTAGTACATTGCCGCGGTGAATCGTCAGTGAGATGATACAGCAAGATAACTATATCACAGTGCAACCACTTCACCGGCATAGTTCGAACGCAGCACTTTTACAATTCATAAATTACAACAATGTTCCGCACGTCGTACGAGATGTCTGCAGAATTACCTTCACACTATCGCAACGCAATAATCGATTCAACACGCGGAAGTTAATGTCGAAGTGACTTGCGATTGCCTAAGTGGGTCGCTTATTGATTTTTATAGCCGATGACTTTAATCCTGGAACTGACCAGACCGATACTAACAACTACAAACCGTTTGCTCGTGACAACCATGATTTCACAACCGACCAATTCAACATCGACAGTTCCTAGGATCCTCTGTCCTGGTTTTGTCAAGCCTGGTTGTGCAATCGTGCGACCTAATTCCGACGATTCTGCAGTTCTTTGACCTAAAACAACTCTTAAGATATTTACCCTGTCAGCATTCCACCTCCGCGAACCATAAATATCCTGCAGCAACCTCCACGAAGTTCGGCTAATTCCCTAAGAAAGGAAACTTTGAAATATCTTTTATCGTGGAACTCATTTTGCGACTCCGCCGTGCTTAATAAAAACGTCTCTGCACGACAGATGAGTGACTGGCTTCATCTTGATGTTTTGGAAAGTTTTTTATTTCAAGTTCTCTTGTTTAGAAGCAGAGTTATCGTCGTTTATGCAACTATTTCAAGATCGAGTGTTTCAGCTATTAGTTTATTGCAAAACGAGCGAATATATGTGAGGCCACATATACATTGTTACCAATCAATAAATTTTTACAATATTAAATAACAAACAAGTTAACAAATAATAATATTATTACTTTATGACCGTCTATCGAGTCACAAGAATTAAAACAGATGATCAGTCTCAGTTGTTAAATTGAGCCACAGGAATCATAATGACCAGTTTATACGAGAATCCAGCGGCGTCTGAAAATTTGATCGCACTCTTAGGTTATCATTGGACTCGCCTTCGCATGACAATGGTTCATTGAAGTTCCTGGGCGATAAAGATCGACCGTACCATCCTCGGAGCGAATGTTCCGCTACTAACGGTCCTTGAACGACATAACCGGGATCCTTCGCGAATCGTGAATCCCTGAAGTCACGACCCAAGGATACCGCGTCGTTTCGAGGTCCCTTATCAGCAGGAAACCTCAGAGCCGTTTAATTCTAATATCGTCGCGCTACGGAATTTTAATCTTCCGGTTAGCAAGCGGAAAGAACGTTGCCGTCCCGGCCGGTGTGGGTTCTCGGCCCGGAAGAAAATCGACAGCGAACGGTTTCCCGAAGAAGGTAAATAAGGCTATCGTGATGTTGGCAAAGCAAACAGCAATCGAGTGATCGGTAATTGCTATTGCCGTGAACCCTGTTCGATGGTACTGGAGAGAAGACCGGTGTGCCGACGAAGTGACCCGGTGAATGGGTTGTTAGTCGAAGATTACCTCGACGCCTTACAATCACGGCGCCACTTTGAAACGCATGCTCTGACCCCGACCCGCAAGCTATCGACTCGCATGCCAATTAGCGAACTAGTTATCTTCCCTTCAAACTATTGCGGTAGAACCTACTGATTAATAGTGGATTCAGCAATCTCGAATCAATCCTTTGTATCCGACGTTCCACGGCGAACGTGTTAATCTAGCCGAGTGAAAACGATTACGGCCATGACGCCAAGTGAAATTTTATCGGGCCGATCTACCGATCGGACGGGCAACAGTTTTTTCGATTAAACGGCCGCGTCAGATGAGACAATGAGCCGTTCCTTCCGACAACTAAATTGCACGATTCTATGTTGCCGAAACATATTTGACACATATTTAATAGCCACCGAGGTTGAAGACGGAAAGCTATTTTATATCATATTACGTACAAACTATAACACAATTTTTATGTATTTTTATTGATTTTATTATTAATATTAATTCAAACTTGTTATTTTCATCAAACGATGTCTCACGGGTCTACGCGAATTTTTTAAAGCAATAATAACAAGTTTGTTCAAAGTAACAGTTAAGATGTCACGTTTTACGAATATATTAAGACGCTTCGAGAGAATACAAAAGAATACAATTTTTATGAATCGTTAAATTATACGAAGCCCCCTTGATCGACCAACGTCCATTTAATTTTCGCGGTGGAGTTGTTCCCATAATTATTTCACGAAGAGTAATATTTACGCGTCGCTCCGGCTTCGTTTCATTAAACTTTACGCGGTCAGCCACTGACCGAGTGTATGAAAAATTGTACGCAGACCCGTGCGTCGTGGTTGCGCGTTTTAATTAAATAATAGAAACCTGTGTCAAGGGAAACCCACTACGTTCATTTGCCAGAATATTGCTGACGCATCGCTTAAAAATTTTCGGCGTTTAGAGAATTTGTATCCAGCGTATACAGTTCCCACTTCTGCGTGCTTCAAATCATTCTCCAGTGTACAGAATTGTTAATCAAACTGGTTCTGTAAATGCTGGGCAAAAGTTTCGCATGCATTCTGCCCAAACACATTGTTCGCTAAAAATGTTATGTTTTTTATAATCACTTTTTGAGGGTCCAATCTTTATGTTCGAAGATAAAAAATATTGTCAGTTGCAAAAATCACGATTTAACATGAATTTATAATAAATTATAAATTATCGTAAAACAGTAATCTTCATTGTATTTAATGATGTATGATAGAAACTTATCCAATGTCACTAGTATGCTAGTGATCATAATGATAGAAGTCAAGGATGAACTCATTCAGAGGTTTAAAAATGAAAACAATTGGAAAAAGTCACTAATATCTGGAACATCAGCACTTTGGGTCCAGTGGAACGGTGACAAAGGAGCACGTATCTATACTTGAACGACAACTACAAATGCGGCATTTCTTTTCTTAACTACAGCTCACGTCAGTGAACTATTTAGGTCGTCCACTTAGCGTGAATCAGGCAGTACGTAACGTATCGAATTAAATTGTGCAGCAGGTAGCGGGCAAATAGCCGTGAGCTGGTATCATAAAACAAACATGAACAAGCCGCTATCAGCGTAGCCATAAGATGATTGGCACAGATTTGATCTTATTACTGTCGGCTGTCATGAATAGTGGCAATCAGTTATATAGTCTTCCGTTATTCGCCGATAGTATAAGTGCGGTTTAGAGTAACCTTTACGTATAGCCTTCGGTTAAGGGGAGGCAACCTGTGCGCATACTCGAACAGAAAATTGCAGATTACCTCTGACAGTGTTGATTCGCGGTTCTACGACAAGTGGACGTTCGTTGTCCCCTTTTATTAACCGCACGCGGCTGCAAACTGTGACCTGTTTTCCTCGAACATTGCACAATAGTCCCAAATCAATACGCGCAACTTCCTTAAAAAACGTGAAATTATAATTTCGTATTCGTGGAAAATAATTGAATAAATGAATATTTATCCAAACGCATACAATAAAAAGCTTAGCTAAGAAGTCTAATTAAATTCAAATTGTCGTTGTTCGTATGAAGTAACATGGTTACTTTTAGCGCTACATGTAGGTCACCGTACGACCATAATTTAATCTCGTTCAATTCATTCCTCTGCGCAAATTAAACTCTGTAGCTACTGAAACGGCATTGTGGACCACGGTAGGGTTGGGGTTGAGTCGTTCCGTAAGAAAATGATGTCAAAGTTCTCGCGCTCGCGCGATGGGAGTAATTGTCGAGGAAGGAGGACCGGTTATCGCGTTCTGCTGCTCTGACGAGCATTTGTATAAGTCCGCGCCGGGAGTAACCGGGACAAAGGCCGATAAGGGCAAATAAATGCTTCTTACCGGCAACCGTTGTGTCTTCACAAGCCATTTGTTGGGGCTGTGGCGAGCCACTGCGTCGCGCCGAGAACCAGTCGAAGACCTATTTCATCTTGAAAGCCGCGTCACCGTAGAAAGGCTTGAATAGACTACGTATGAAATGATTAAGGTTCGAACGTGGAGGATAGACCCTTGAAAGGGTCGGATAAGATTATAGGTTCTTTGACAGGTATAATGGTTTCGCTGGCTCCTATCCCCAGATCACCGCGTTACGCGTTTATGAACTTTCACCGGACAATACCGCCTTCGAAGGAAAATCATTCACCATGATAATTTTCTATCATCTCTGCTTGTATATAGACTTTCCATTTATAGTTTTCTAAAGATGATTATCTACCTTGCAGTTACTTGTACGGTTACCGAATAAAAATTAAAGGGCACATCATTACTTAAGTAATTTTAAACAATAAGCCCAAATTATTTTCTGTCATTGTAAAGCCTGCGAATAATAGAACATCAGAAGAATGCTCATTTATATAAATAATAAATTTTATCTGAAACAAAAGACATGACACGAAGGCGAGGGAAGTTACCCTTGATCAGACATGTGACATCTGACGAGGAACTTTACTCCAATCATTCTATACCGATTACGATATTACGAAAGTGCGAATAAAATGTTTTCGAACGACGGTCTAATTACAAACTAAGCTGTTAATTTACGATGCACCGAGACTCGCTTCCAATAAAGTTCGCAATTATGGTCGGGGCCATTCTTTCTTGCCGGCATCTAATTCCTATAATTCCTTCTCCATTATTATTTGCCCCGATTACTTTCGCTGTAATTGCATCGAAGAACGTCTCCTATCCATTTACGACAATTTCACGGGCAGTTCATCGCGACCCCGTGATGCGAAATTATCCTGGTGGAGCCAGGGCTCGTCGAAATTTCAACCCCTCGCGAGTCACGCCCCGGTATTATTTCGATAGGAATCGTGCACCTCGGGGGTGACAGAGTCTGAACTCGTTATTTATTCCTCATAACCAGCGTGATCTTCGTCGCGGGGGTGGCATCGACGGGATACGGACTGATCGATGGCAGAGAGTGGAGGGTGCGGTGAGCCTGGGCTCTTCAACTTTTTATTAAAACCCGCAGGGTTAACAAGAACGCGAGCTCGGCCGCACGATGCTGCTGCCGCTACGCCAGTGTGGTAGCTGGCATGGCGTGGGGGTGTAAAACGCGTGGCTCGCTTAAGTCTGCGAACGAGCCAGGAATATCGTGCCGGTTGAAGAAGTAACCGTGAAGATGGCGGGGAAACGAGAACGAGCACGGGAAGTTGCCGGTGCTCAATGGGGGTGGGAACGAAATAGAGATCCGCACCGGCAGCTGGTAAAAAGAGACGGAACGCTGAAGGGTGGTAGCAAAGAGGGCCGAATAAAAATGATGGAAAGAGAGCGAGCGGGGGAACAGAGGAACGGCGGAAATAATAGCGCGGTGTTGGAACGAGACGAACGTAATGTTTGAAATATGTCGCCGGGATAGGAAGACAAAGCCAACAGAAAGAGATATCAAGAAGTGAGATAAATAGGGTGAGGGAAAACTCGATAGCGTGGGCCAGAAGGGTGACGCGGAGGGGAGTGAAGAACCGAGTGGATAGAGATGAACACGAGGATGAGGTTTTAGATGAGCACGCAGATGGGGGAATCGGGAACCAAGGGAGAGAAAAGTGAAGTGCAGGGTGATTTGCAAATTCCATCATCCCTCGTCGCATTAGCCCCCTGCCTTCCAGGAACACGCAGAGATGTATATCTATAGAGTCGGTCGCCATCGCGGCGTGATTGCTCGCGACAAAAAGACGATTTGCGGTTTCTCCTGTGTCGTTGCTTCTCAAGAAGGAATTGTGTGCTTGCTTTGTGCATCAGATGGCTACCGATGCGCCGCGAAATCGCTCTTTAACGCGTTCGATTACGCTGCTTCGAGGATCATGATGGAACTGTTCTCGGGTAAACTGCTTATTTTTGGGTTAGCTGGGGTGAGGGTTCATGCGATAAAAAAAAAATAGTTCAACTTCTTCAGTAGCAGTTATTTAAAAGTAAAAGTAACTCCTCAAAAAAACACCAACGATATGAATCCGTAGCATCGTGCCTTGGGAAGAGAAAATCCAAAATTGGGAAAGTCCAGATTTTTGAAAAGTCAGGGATACCACCGCTGATTTACGGTACAGGTTAACCGAACATTTCTGACACGGAAAAAGTACTGATGAAATACCCAGCAAGAATGGATGTCAATAATGATAAATTGTAAGGAAGTGAGCACCTTGTTCCCGGACGTCGCTTCGGGAAGACTTATTTTACTTCTTTGTGGCTGGCGCTCGTTTTTGACGATTGCAGATTGCTCCCGTCTTTCGTTTATGTCGGTTTCATAGAGAGTTCCAATAATCGAACAGACGTTCCGCACGAAATAACTCTAATAAATGGCGGAATGCGCGTCGCGTCATTGACTTTTGCCGATGATTTTCGAGCGTGCGCGGCTCGAGGTTTTGCGACACAGGGGCACACGTGAATTCAACTGTGCTATTGAAAAATTCCTCGATTACAACAAGAAGGAGAGAGAAAACGAAGAAAGGCAGAGCGCGGATGCAGTCGAACCACCGCACCGCACGGCACCCGGGAGAGCCGGTCCACCTAAAATGAGGCCACCGCATTTTTCGATTTTACTCGCGCAGTAACTATCCGCCCCGCATTCCGTTCCGTCATTGATGCACGTGTGCACGATGCGGATGGCTCGACGAATGCCTCGCTTTGCATAAATCACGATTACGTTAACGTTTCCGTGGCCGTAGTCGAATTAAATTAAATTGAACCGTTAAATTAAAAACCGCGGTTTTGTGATCGGTGTCCGTGTAACGCGAGCCTTGCTCTCTGATCCCTTTAAATAACACATGCTAATCTGCGGGTCTCGTGCATTTATGATTAAAAATCAATGGATAAAATATAAAGAATGTAAACACTTGATCATCTTATTTGTGACTGGTTAAAATTAAGAAAAAAAAATCAATTTCTATTTCTAACAAACAGCATGTTATGGAGCGACCTGTATATCTTGCATCGCACGTTCACCCGCGTGTCTCCGTGATGAATTCTGTGCCAAGCGTCTTTTCATCGAAGTCGAGATCAGGAAGTTTCGGTATATGAGCAACGCCAAAAATCTCCGGTAGCGTTTCCAAGCGGAGGTCGGGCATTTTCGGCTGGGAAAAGGACTCGGACCGGGAATTGGTCCAGGTGAATGGGCCGGTCAAAGAGCAGCTACATTTTACACAGGCTCGACTTTTAGCGTGTTCATCTACTTGCGTTGCATCGACTGTCGAGCAGTCATCTAGCTGTGTATACACGCGACCCCTTCCACGCACACAACCGGTCCCTCGTCGCTCGTTGGCTGCATCCATCTGCCCTTTCAAGCCTTTTATTACCGACCCTACCTGTTCAGAAGAACTTTTACCCTCAAAGTATTCAGATACCTGCACGCTCTCCTTTACGTCGAAAACCGCCCTAGTTATTTGCTTCCTAGTTTTTTTCTCTCATCTTCCGCGCTCCCGCTAAGAAGAAGAATGGTAAACAGCGTTAAGTACACATGTTCCACGGAAACGAAAGAAATTCAATTGTCGCGGGGATGGACAGGAACGTGTTGACGTTCGCGCATCGACAAACCGCAGGAGTTTATATACACACACACTTTTATGGCGTGTAGCAGGAAGCTTGTGTACCTTTCACTTTGACGCCGGAGTGTATACGGAGTGTTATAGAATCAAATAATGGCCTCGCGTTTGATTGAAGCTATGAAATTGTTTATGACGACGAGACGGGCCGCTGGATTGGCGTGGCGCTTCGTTGCTTAACGATTTCTTCTTGTTATAGGCGTGATAGCGGATTCCTTTATCGTTTACACCGCACTTAATCGTACGTTACATTGTATAGCGATGTTTATCTTTTATTATTGTGTTAATTGCTCTCAACTCTGTTACCTTATTCCAAGTGTTCGTTACCACTCGATTAATGCGTACACTCAAAGTAGACATTGTACTAGTTGCAGCAGACAAAAATAGGTACATACTTTTTGAATAAAAAGTAATTGGGAAAGTGACTTCATAGAAGTTCAAATTGAAATGGTAAATGAATAACCATTAATGAATTCAGTTATGATACGCGCGTCGCACCGCACAGGCAAAATATTCGCGGAGATCTCGTTACCGAATAATTTACGATCACGCAGTCGCCGGTGCTTTTAATTAATCCGCGCAAATCTTTCCCCTCGATTATGCATTCGTTCATAAAAAACAAACCACGATAAAAAAAGGAGAATAGAGTTGCGGGGCAATAAATTATACTTGCATTATATTTCAACTGCCATTCCACTCGAATCAAACAAGTGTCTGGCGAGTCGTGAGGAGAAGTGCACGTATTCACGGCGGGCATATGTATATCTCGAAGCATTCTGCATATGAATGCGCGATTCCTCGTTGGTAACCTAGATTTCGCGAGTGCGGCGAGTCCAAGTATTTAAAAATCGTGGGGAAGAAAGGGAGCATGAAACGTTGTATAAATGTTAACGGAAGTGATAAGAGGAAGAGAGCGGTGCGGCAGGGAGCGGCGAACGATTCGATTTAATTTAATTCGTCGCCATTAATCGATATTCTCCCCGTCCATTCACCGGTGTGCGCCACTGTGTGCGAGCCGCGAGCAAAAAAATTGTTAGCCCGCGTATTCCGCCGGCTGATCGCGTAATGCGAATTTTCCAACTCGCAATTGATCCGCTAAGAAATCGGAAGGTTGTATTTCCGAAAGCGACTCTCGGTGAATTTTTCATCGCACCCCGTCGTCGTAGACGTCCCGTCGTTCCGTGCACGCCGTTCTTTCAAACCTTTTATTTTCATCACTACACGTACGTTCAGACCTTTCATCGGCCTCACTACGTATGTACGCCACCGGCTTGACCTAATTCCGACGAGCATGATGTACACCGCCGCGATGGATTTGGCAAGGAAAAATTATGTGGCATCTCGGTTTCCAGCATTAATGATAGGCGCTGCTCGAAAACACACGCGCGAAAAATCCTAAATATTTCCTCTCACTCTCCTCTCCACGTTTACATTACGGTAATATCGTCCGTAATCCCTCTAAGTAATGTTAACTCGATTTTCTACTTCTTCACTAAAAATTCACGCGAATTTCCTTCCGTCTTTCCATACATATGCACTCAAAGCCCATTTATACGTGGTTCTCTCTGCAACGTTTGTGAATCAAATACCACGATACTTATTGTGCTTGAACTTTGTCTGTTCAAGGACAAATCTCAAAAATCATATGATCAATTACTCTGAAATTTACAGAGGTCGTTTTATATTTTGTTAGCTTTCATCGATAAGAAAACTGTATTTCCACGTTGAGTTTATCATGCCGGGCTGGATCGATATCAATTTTATTTGAAGATCGGGAATATTTTTTTCGAAAATAGTCGGGCTTTCGAAAAAGCGCGAGAGTACGCGAGTTCTTTGATGCGGCGCGGCGTATCGGTTAGCCCTTTAAATCTCGGTTGGACGGGGAGTGCATTTCTCGTAGTACGTTTTCTGAAAAGTGCGCCATAAGTCTCGAAAAATATATCAATAGGTTTTCATGAACAGCGACTCGGCTCTCATTCAATTCCGTTATTTATGTCGCAATGTATTTCCTCGTGTGTCATTGTACTGTAAACTGGAATGACGCAACGTCTCAATAGTTGCCAGCACGGAATTTCTCGATGCCCGTATTTCTCCCTCACCTCCCGATGTTATTCGGTTTATTTCTTATTTCTACTCGACGAGACTCTGCTAGTAACTAGTGAATGCATGCGCTGCGTGTTTACAATTGGCAGTTTTATGGGGACTTCTTAAAGCACCGGTTTTTCGCATTCGCTCGTTCTCATTGCTCCTTACGGAATTGCCTTTCCACTTATCGGAAAGGATTTCGGTCCGTCGTAATTTAAAAAGCAACGATTCTACTGCCTGATTTCCCTCTACAACCTTCCAGCCCGGTCATGTATCGCCGATTTCTATACGCTGTGTAATGCATGAACCCCTGTACACGTTTATAATTTCATTTCGACCTCGTACTTAATTTTATTTAGCGAGCCTCTTCTGGATCTAATGAATTTTGAGGGGGTCCTTCGAGGCAATTTTAAAGTATACTCTCATCGGAATTCTGTATTTAGAACTAAACGATTCTAGCAATAATATTGTAAATTAAATTATAAATTATTATCGTTTTTCGAGTTGAAATTTCCGTCGGAGGAGAATCCAGAACACAATTAACTGTTCTATTGATCATTCTCGCTGTTACTTGACTTCGGATATTATCTCGGAGCGTATAAAGATAAACCAGACACGCGAAGTAGAAAATTTCATCAGCGTTGAAGATCAAACAAATGTGCGAAGTCATCGCAGGTAAACTGTCAAGATAGAGCGAAGTTACGCGAAGTTCCTAGCGCTGAAACTTGGGGGCTCAATTTTGTCTGTCTGTCGGATCAGTTAGTATATATTTCATTAAGCGAGTCTAACGGCTATAAACTCGCCCGAGATTCGTGACTTCTTGGCCTATTCTGCCGCATGAAAGATCTTAGGACAATGCTTCACCCAAATTTTAGAAAAACACGTGTTACCGTATATATGAATTGGGTGAATTTTTACTCCGACGAACCTTACGAGGCTGAAAGGATTATTCTGTTCAAGAGCGGAAAGCGAAGATCTCTAACAGGAGCATATCGATCCAAGCACGTAGTAAGAGTTGATAATTTTCGGTTGGTGCCGTTCGTGACGGCAGAATCGATGATACAATCGGGTAACTGGTCGAATTATCTGAACCTGCGAGACAGGAGCTAACCTAACCAGGACCAACAAGCCTTGCGAACCGAGTTGGCAAGACGGATGGAAGTCGGCGGCAGAGAGCACGGAGCGATGAAACTTGAGGATTTCCTGCGTCGTCTGTTTGACAGAACCGAGTAATTACCAACCGGTATCAGAACGGACGGGGCCAGGAGCCCCGGTGGGTGTTTGCCGACAGAAGTCAGTTCGATCGTTCGGTGTTTGCGCGCGACAATTACGCCCGACGCGAGAACGAACCCAAACGTGATCCCGAAAATTCCTGGCGGCACAAGCATCCTGGAGGAAGACTGCGCCGGTAAGTGCCGTCACTAACGGTGCACTATACGTTGCACACCGTGCCATACTCGTTGCACCGTAACCACCCTACCTACTCACCGCATCGCGCTGCACCATGCTCGACGAGAAACCCGAGGAAAGGGTATACCGTTCAACAACCTCCGCTGTTTTATCGTTCCTGAACCGTGGCCCTCTTACTCCGCTTTCGCCTTCTTTTCCACCTTCCTTCTCCACGTTCCAACCCCTCCACTCTCGCCTTCTCCAGCGACCCTTCCGCCGGCTTTTTTCGTTTTCCCTCCCCTCCAGTTCCATTAGTAAATTTCTAACGTTCATTGCTCATTCGCTTGTTTTCTCTCCCCACTTTTACTGCCTGCTCTTTCTTATCGCGCGTTTTATACCGCGATACTTAACCAGCGCCGCCGTAACACCCCTCAACCCAGGAAAATCTTTATTTCAACGTGACCAGTATTTGTTGCTACCGGGTTCCTCTGTCTCGAGTACCGTTGCTTCTCTTTTAATTACACCCAGTAGAGAACCTTTGGCGCTGGTTTATGGTAATGGAGCTTCGAGGTTGCGATTAGCGGATGGTCTTCCGTGGTGGAGCTCCTTTTGGTGCTGGCTGAGCAGGTATTTTAGCGTAAAACTTCGAGAAATCGATTTTATTCGTACTGTCTTAGTCATTTTTTCTTAATGTTACAATTTTTGTGAGAAAGTCACTTACTACGACCCTGTCACATCGGAATGTATTTCATAATTCCATCCATCGATTTCTCTCTTCTCAAATGTTCATCATTGCTCTAAATTGTCTTTATATAAAGCATACCTCGAATACAATTGCGAATACTTCGATCGAATACTTCATCCGCATGTAATTTCATGAGAGTTTAATTTTCAACATTTCTCCCAGCAAAATTCATCGCACATTTGTTCTCTTTTTTCATACATGATTAAAATTCAAATCACATGGTCATTAAAACGAAATTTGACCCGCAGATATAAATGCATAGTCAACAGGTCCCTGGCTATAGTATTTTATTCGTGTATGCATTTAATAGTGGTCGAAGCTTCTCTGAGTTATTTGCGCGGGTCAAGTCGCTTAGCCGTAACCTTGAATAAATGGTGGGTAATATCTGAAATCGAAGTACGGGGAAATTGTCCCAGCGCTGTGTATCATTCCGGTGCCAATAAAACCGTAATCAGAAGCCAGGTGAACGTCGTTGGTAAATTATTTTGTCCGTTCGCATCGACGATGTCACCCTGTCCGGAATTCAGGTTGGGAGCGGTGGTCCGTGGTCCTGAAATGTCAAGGGATGCGCGGTAAATCTGTCAAATAATTTCCTGTTCGAAGGTGTTTAATTGCGTCGCGTGGCAATAAATTATAGTCGAATTCCTGGCGAAACGGTCAGCTAAATGTCTCGGTCCGCGATCCGAGCCGACCCGACCCGACCCGACTCGGGAGTAAAAGATGCAGCGAGCTTTCCATTCGGCAACGCTGCTGCTTGTCCACGAAATTAAATTCTCCTTCCCTTTCACATCGACAAAAGGCTTACGGCTTAAAACCCTTCCTAACCCTCCCCCCTCCACCGCGGAAGTTTAATTAACATTGACTTGGCTTATTTTTAACAAGGTTCCACCGCGTCTCTTCTTCGACATCGTTCGACTGTAATCGTGAAATTTCATTAGCTTAAAGGGATTCCGAAATAAACTTCCGTCCGGTCGTCGCGTTTCGCTACACGCGTTACACGATTCTTAAATCTGTCCGGTTATTAGCCCATTACCCGGTAAGACCATGCCAGGGAAAAATTCTACGGTGAAAATCCCGCGGCAACCTACTTCCGTGTCGACTACCTCCTTTTTTCGTGCACTCGCCTTTCTGTAAACTTGCCATCGTTCTATCTCGCCCGCCTCGCAAAATGTTATCAAACTGTTTCGCCGAACTTCGCCGTTCTAGCTCCCCTAATATCGGCTCCAGAAAAAATATTTTATAGAATGAGATCGATTCCTTCGTCTCTTTACCGCGCGGTGGATTCTGCTTTAATATAATATGCATCGCAAGACATGGCCGGCTCTTCTAATTATTCAGTGTCTGGCTTTAAAAGTTACTTTAATATGTTAATCCTTTGTGGACGAGACGTGTTCAAGAAGTTAGCGTGCTTGCGAGTTCCCTATAACTTTGGTCGTGGTAGTAAACACGTCTTACCGTCGCGAATCCGTGTGAAATTGTTCACGTAAAAGAATTGTTTCGTTCAAAAGTTACAAGATGAAATCTATGTAATATGGTTAAAGATGATATCAATCCATAAATGTAAATTAAACCAATAATTCTATTAAATGATATCGTCCACTCAAATTCAAGAAAGTGTCGACAAAGAATGCCAATTAATGGCCATTTACGTCGCGAGATAGAAATTTTTACAAAAATATTTACCACTCACCGAAAGTCCTCGGCAGCCCTCGAAACGCTCAACGACCGGACATCAGCCGCCGTTAATTCGACGAACATAAAAATATTTGCGTGTTCTCGAATGCGGAATCTCGTTGCGCCAAGTTACGTTTTTAATTAAAATTCTCTACACTAATTACAGCCGTACACATTTCTTTGCAAGAACGTTAAAATAAATCGCGGCATTCGCTTGTATTCTGGCATGCTCGTTGATAAAACTGGGCCACGCGCTCAAGGAAATTACAGTCTTGAACAATCCTTCCTTTTGTAACAAAACGGTGATTTTGTAATATTCAACGCATAAAACAAATCGGGTTTTAATACAGGCACTGGATATTAAAATTTTAGTGTCTTCACTAAGGTCAGTGTATAGATTTGCAAACTGGGTGGTTATTAATAATGTTTCGTCGAAAAGATTCGTAAAAATTTGACCTGATCTTGGACGGTCGGCAAAAGCGTTCTAAATTTGGAATTACTTTTCGTGTTCCGACCATGACACATCCTCTCCGCTTCCGAAAATCGTGATACAGTTTCGGCCCTGGCGGAATCCAATTCCTGTCATTGTTACGTCGGGACAATAATTGTTTGGACGTATTACACAAGTAGTAAAGCAAATTAGTCACAGACGTGACTGGCGTATATTTAGATCGGATATGTGCTATTGCGTCAATTGGTTTGCAGCCACAGAAATGGCGCCAGTACGATTTCATTAATTACGGGAGCAAATTGAAAGGTAACGAGCGTTGATGAAATACTATGCGTTGTAACAGTTCGGCGGAATATTACATGTGCCAGTGTTCACAGAATGTCTATTATCGGTGCACGTTTGCCGCGACAGTTTTAAAATAAATACGGGACATTCGCGCGATTATATTAATTCATTTAACACGTACAAGTGAAACTCGAGGAGTGGAATAACCAAATTGCTGAGCACTATCGAGGTGCCTTTAACATAAGCGACTGAAAATTCTATTTGACATTTCACAATTTGTTGCGTTGTATTTTATACATGATAATTTGTCATGTATATGAACAATTCGAGTAATTTATAGTAATTGCATTTATAATATTTCAAAGTTAGCCGGGAGCGTATGAAGACGCAAATTCTCTTTGACAGCAACTGTGCATTATAATGCTTGGACAAATAACTGGCAAGGGAGAGAAAGATATGGCTATTTGCCTGTGGGTTTGTAAGACGACACCCTTCATATTCCTCCTGAGTGGCACTTCCCCTTATCTCTCTTCCGTAACACAGAAGTTTCTGTAAGTTGTTGGCGGAATTATGGTAGAAGTTAATATGAAATTACGGTGAACCATTGAATAAGCGTGACAAGCGTGTATCCCGTGTGGTTTCGGGTGCTAGCTCAAAAACCGGTCATGTTGTTGGCTATAATGTCTTCCCAAAATATTATCACAGATGCACTTCCCGTTATCCACTCCATGTATCTTACATGAACAGAAATCTGATGCATCTACGCTAAACGACGAAACAAGTCAAAGTAGATTTACGAAAATATTCTTTAAAAATATTTTATGAAAGCTGGCAGTCTATTTACAAGTTGGCTGGAACGACATGAAAAAAAGTTCATGAACAATCACAGTTGGAAGAAATAATGCAATATTAATGATACATAACAAAAAATATGATATAAGCGATGTATTTATTGTTTATGTTTACTACCAGCTGGTGAGAGATGACCAGGCTATATTTTCGTTTTATTCTAGAGTAAGACGAAAGTTTATAACAAAACGTTTTTCCACTGCTCTAGATAAAATCTGTATACTTCCTCGTTTTCGTGACCATTTTTACAGAAGATGTATTCTGAGCCACTGAGAAAAGTTTGTTTACCTCATGTACATTTGCTGAAGAGATAAAGCAAGTGACTTCACTTTAAGTTGGAGATAAAACTATTTAATTAAAATTTCATATTCTTTCCTCTGCTTAATACTTTCAACTGGTTTTACATGTAAAACATTAAATTTAAATGTCTCCAGATAATCAATTGCAGATATGCATTTGGAATCGTATGTCTCCTAGAAGATTACGTCTAATTATCTTTTGAAAAAAAAATGCGATTTTTAGACATTTCTCCCGAATAAATTAACAGACTCTTTTTAAGTCGAGTACCTTATTTAAAACTACATACATATATTAAACAACTTCCACTAATTCTTTTGCTACGACATCTGAACAAATTCTGCACGATGAGCACAATTTCACAGAGCTGAATCTTCAGAAATAAGAAATTCATTAAGTTTCTGTTAATTCATGATTTGGTCAAGTGGATGAACAAAGGATTTTTCTCAATTCACAAAATAACATAAAATTCTGTTCAGGAATTTGGGGCATTTATATTTTGAGAATTATATTTGATCAAAATTAACATTCAACTTCGGAAAATAAATAGTAACGTGTACAAATTAGTGATGTGCAATTAATTTGCATATTTCAGCAAGGGAAATTACTGCAGCAGAGGTCTGAATTTGAATTACACGTTAAAATAGACATTACAGAAATGTTTGTAATTTAATAACGGATTCATCAAATTATTTTTTAGCCGCATTGAAATGGTATGGAAGAAAAGCAATTTATAAATTGTAGTTACAAATGCAGATAATTTAGCAGACATGCAGTATTTAGCAGACTCTATCAAAATTCTGAAAAATCCTGTTTTTGCGGATTGTTAACTAGGCGTGATGGTTTAAAAATCGTATCTTAATAGACCAGGCGAACGGGTCAGAATGAGCGGAATATTAAAAACACAGAACATGCACGTTCTCATGATGCATCGGCGTAGCGAAACGGGAAGCAGAGAAGTAGTGTGACGGTAATAAGCCCATAAATTTTCCGCGGAGCCTTTTGTCGGTGATTTATCTATGGATTGCAGGTGTAAAAATAATATTTCGCTCGTTAGCCTGAGCATGTCTCATTTTTATCGGTCCCAGCGGGCGCGCACACAAGATGGCGCGTTGAAGATCCGCCAATTTAATGCTCGGCGCAGCACACCACGATCGGCCCTGGCCATGATTTTAAGCCCCGCTCGATGAAAAATAGTTACGCCGCTCTGCGCAATTACACGAGCTTTTCAAAGGCTCTCGCGACGCCCGGTTAACGAGCAAGACAGAGTAATTATCCCGCAATCGAATGGGCTGATAGTTAAGTCCGCGCGAATTGCGCCCCCGGCCTGATTGCCTATCGGAAAACAATACGGCGTTACAAGTAAACGCATTACCAGCCCCGGGATAATCATCCACTCTTTCGATCATTCCGCGCGTAGCCTGTGGATTGCGATAATTCCTTAGCCCCGTCTACTTTTCGGAGAGTCCACCAATTCCGCTGACACTCGCCCCAAATTCTCCCCGAAGCGCTGCTGATCGATGCGACAGTTCACTGGAGCTACTACGTAAATTCTCCCCGTTCCACCCTTGCAAGACGAGTGATTTTGATCATTTTATGGCTGCCATGGTCGCACTCGTTCAAATTCTCGCGCTTTAATTTTTCAAAATATTTTTGATTCCACTTCTTTGAGAGCGAAATTGATTGCCAGCTAATAATTGAAACTGGTTTCTGAAAAATTAGAAATTGGGTGGAAATGTACTCACATCCTCCCATTCAAGAGTTAATAGCAGGGGTGATATATTTCTCTTAATTGAGAGAATTTTCTTTTTAATCAATACCCACAATTTTTATAATTATTCGACAGCTCAATCCGAAGTAACGTCACATATGTATTGATCGGAATATGATCAGAGAGTTCTGGAATAACTGATGAATTTCTGAAAATGGTACCACGAAATATCGAATCATCTGCGCACTTGACTTCCAATAATTAATTAGTAAACTAGTGGCAAACCCCGATTCGGACTTGATAGTCGATTTCCGGCGGTAGAATATTAAATAATGATCATTTCGAAACAGAATAGCGAACACCAGGGAGCAGCTAGAAAACTTTTTCGTAAGTTCCACAGCAAGATCAGATAACCGAATACTTCAATAATCCCTCGACCGAAGTTAAAATTCTTATCGGATCAGATATCTGGATGAGTCTCTCTTTCTTTCTTCCTCTTTGAACGGAGGAGAGATAAAGGGAAATCCAATATAAAAAGATGAAACGGCTCTAGAGAGCTCGGTGGATGAAACTTAACATTCAATACCCGTTATTCGCAGACAATTCGCTTTTTGCCGTGCACGAACGTGAATCCTGCCTGGTAGGCGCACGGTGACGCGAATGTGATGGATGAAACAGTTTAGACAATACAATTTCGATTCATATCTGAGACCTTTTGGGAATGAGGTTCTGATTTGAAAAATGATTGTCAGCTTGGACAGAATGGTTTTCGAGCTGCTCTCGTTTAAAGAAACTCAACGATCGATAACGCGAGCTCTTCTGAACTGTCTTCTACATTCTCGGAGCCAAAGAATCTGTAAAGTTCTCGTCTTATTGAATTTTTATGCTACTTGTTCTTCCACAATCATTATAGTAACCCAACAATATCAAGAAAGTGGTATTTCCATACATACCAGTACTACTACACGTCAATCGAAGGAAATTATCTTCTGGTCGTGAATATTGAACTTCTAGAAAATGATGAACAATAAACTCTTGTCGAATCGATGGTAGTTCTTCAATAAGGAAAGTCGAATACGGAGTTCTTCAATATTACAATTTTCCGAGAAAGCCGAGCCCGATCAAACGTTTCCTGTCGAACTATGCAAAAATGTAATATTGAATAAAAGGGTTACACGTTCTCGCGAATCTCGGCAACGTTATCTCGCGTAACGATACCGGGCGTCCATCGAAATTCGCATTAACACGGTGAGTCTATCGCGCGAAGTTAGTTCCAGCAAAGTTTACAAGTTCGGCAAGCTCTGGAGGCCGGGTAACAGGGTAGCCGGGACTTTATCTTAACCATTCCCGTCGAATTCGATAAATCCTTTCGAGGTTTCTTTCTTTCTTTATTCCAGGTAGAGCGCGGCGCACCGCTTTTCTCACCTAATCGATGAACGAACATCGATTATCACTTGTCCAGGCCGCTCTGCAACGGTTTCCCCCGTACATTTTTCTGTCGAGATATCACCCGGAGCCCGTAGAATAAACTCCCAGGAAGAGATTTCAACTCCGCTCTTATTATATTATAGGAGAGCGAAACGAGAGAAAGGTTACCATGGGCTTTGACGACGAATTGGATTAAGTCTGTCTGCAATATTTCGTTCAAGTTTGCGCTACGCCGCCGGACCGCTTTGTCATTCTGCCTGCGCATTTTGTAAATGGAGACCGAGTTGCAAAGTCGATGACGGTGTACGCGTGTCAAGAAACACGACTTTGAGCGGAATCTCATTTCCGTTCACCATGCCTCCGCGTCCATCCCATACAGACGGGATTAAACGTTTACTGGTTAACCCTCTTATTCGGAACAATATTACTACCCACGTCCGCGAGTATACAGTTTGTTCAACTTTTATTGGTCTCTTAATATCGTTCTTACACGACAGATTTAATTAAGGTTGGGTTCATAAACCTGTGCACTCACGGAGCTATTTTATCTAGAAAACCAAACGTTTCTCTACGTGAACGTTTCATTTTAAACAATATTTTGAATAATGGTATTTTAGCAATTTTTATATTGCTTTTAAATATAATATTATATGATGGAAATTAAAAACGATTAATGTCATTTTTAGGCAAGGAGGTAATGCTATTAAATTATTACGAATAAACGGAGATTATGGATTTATGACGAAATTACTATTCGAAGCACATATCTAAGAATACTGATCTATCATTTTCAAGATGTCATGCAGATCGAAGGAAAAGAGAAATGTATAGTTGGCTCCTGTCTTCTACAATTCATACAGAAAGACTTAACTTAGGTCTGACTCAACTACGTTTTTTCGAGGGGAAAAGTACTCGCATTATTATTAATGGAATTAATACTAAACCCACCAAGCATTCGAATCGATGAAAATATTTTATATTTGCATCAAGACTCGTACTTAATTACAACAAATTCCTAAACAGAAGGGTCGAATTCAAAGCAAAACCCAGACAGTTAAATGCATCCATCCCCGATTCGTCTTATCGTTTCTAGGATTACAAGATTCCTATTCTGGATCCCTATTCATGCAGTATACATTTACAAGAGCACGCTGCGCGCCGACCCGGTCGACTTCGTGCTAGCACTTCACGCAGGATCCTCTTCGAACAGTAATTAACTCGCTACAGGGCGTACAAGTCCGAGGGCACTGAATTATTGTTGCGTAACGTCAATTATCCTTAAGAGGATTAACGTCAACCGAGTCGCTAAGGAAGCCATGACAAATAGGAGGTCGGAGCTTCTCGCGAGCGCGAACGGTGCAACGATAGGTTCCTAAAATCGGCATCGGTTTGGTGCGTTCGAGGTATTGCATAGAGCGGTTGCAACGTGGATCAGCTGATTCCCGAGAGGGTTCGAGTCCAGGGTTTAGATAGCTGTTTGCTGCCTCGTTCAACCCTTAACATTCGCGCTTGGTTCCTCGACCCTGTATATTCAGCGAAGAGCCATTCCCGTCGTGCAGTTCTGCCGTGGCATGGACGGCATTCAGTCGAAATTTACCGTCCGGCAGATTGCGGGGAAACAAACGGTTCCTGCGCTCACTTTCCAAGACTACTTGGACCGGTTTCGGGAACGAACTAACGGCCCCCACGGCTTTTGCTCGGGAACCGTCATTGCTGGTGCAGCCGCGCGGTAGCAAAATACACTTAGCGTCTGAGAAATTGCAAGACGAATTGCTCTATTTAGAACGGAATTGTTTAATGGAACAGGAATAACGTTGCGGTCGCTCAGTAGGTATCGCGTTACCAGCGAAATTAAGGGCAACCGGGAACGCCAGAATCGACTCCATTCGAAAATTTGTTTTCACTGATTTTTTTCCCTCTTTCTCTACCCGACCTCGTGAAACCGAGATCAAAACGTGATCGAATAATTCGGTTCGTGAACGAGGTCCGACAGCAGTTAATGCTTTGACGATGGCAGACTGGAAAATACTCGGTCTATTTAATCCCGAAAGGGAGCGAAAGGTTTATTCTGTACGGTTACAGGTTATTAATTTTAAAAATATGTAGGTATATACACACACACACACCGGTATCGTCCAGTGGAGAACTCGGCGTATCGGAAAATATTCAGAGTGCGCGTGTAATTCTCTATTATGGAAGCGATAAATTTTCGTTGAAGTAGAGCGTAAGTAACGCGGGGAAAAAATTTCTCTTGAAATAAACATGAGCTTTTGTGTCCTCTTCCGTATAATGGGCTTTAACCGAATTACTTCGCCTGTGTTTAACTGACTCTATGTAATATTTACCTTGTATTCCATTTCGCGTGTTTATGCGTTTTAATATTTCAAAACGAGCGGAACGTTGTGGCAAGCAGAGAGCGTGTACCGCTCAAAGCGAGCAAGAGACACATTAAAAATCGACTAATTGGGGGGCATCAATCGTGAATCACGATCAAACGATGCAACGCAACGGTGGAGATTAACCCGGCATTCAAAAGACTGATATAATTTTCCTGCGTTTCGTTGTCAGGTACAGCGGTTTCGACGGCTGTAATTGAATGAAAAATGAGCCGCTGATTCATACAGTGAAAAAGCCCGGCCGCTCGATCCAAGGGGCCAAAGTAAACGGAATATCATCTCACGGAAACTTGCAAGCTCAATATTACCTTTACATAGCGGCGGTCGGAGCCCATTATTATCGTGTACCCGTGGCCGTTTGAAGGAGTTCCGTGTTTATCCGTTCCGTTTCGACGTTGTTTATCGAAACAACCGGTCGCGTTTCTCGATCTTGTCCGAACCGAACTATCCAAGTTTCGCGTTGTGTGTGAGAGAGAGAGCACGCTCCCCGCGTCTTTGATCGCCGAGCACTAAGAAAACTGGCATCCCCCCTCCCGGTGGACTCTTATTACTCAATCTGTTCCGGAGATAGGCCAAACGAGTGCTTCCTCTGGTGACTTCCGGATGATAGACTATGGTGCACGAGGAAAGTTGGCCGCTCGTTTCGCGACATGAGAGCCAGGAATATATACGCGCGGGGAACGGGATCGTTGAAAAGTGAATGAGAGCCAGCCGGAGTTTACATATCATGCGACGTCGACGGGAGATTGGCATTGTCAACTCTTCGAGGAATCGTGCCACGACATACGTAGGCGAAACAGTTTTGTAACGATACATATGCATAGAATGCGAGAGAAGCATTCCCTGCTACGTAATTTCTGCTTAGCTACGGGAAATCGAATTATGTGTTGGCGTTATTAGACGGGGAATGTTTACACGCGAATATAGGGTCGTTGGGAATCAATTACGATATGAGGTGTACAGGCACTTGTGTGAAAGCAACATTCACCTAAAAAGGAGTATTTAGAAAGAAAACGTTTGCGTTTACAATGGTAAAAATAATGATTATCGACGAATTTGGTCGTCACAAATGGCCAACCATCTTCAATGGAGCAGTGCTCGTAACAGTTTTCAGAACAAGTTCCGAAAAAGACGGGAAAGAGGCGGAAAGTAGTAGAATAAAACGAAGTAGCTGAAATGGAAGACAGAAGAAAGAACGTGCGGGAAAACTCGGAGAAAGTGGTAGGGCAGTAAAGAGTGTAAGTGCCGGGTTTCGTGAGTGCCCGGTCACCGTGTGCACGAAAATTGACCATCCTCCCACGGAGTCGTGAGAACTATACGTGAAGAGTAGAATATGGGCAGAATATAAAAATATAAAAAAGGACCGTAACCGAAGCTTTAGCTATCGCACTCCATTCTGATTTTTTAAAGGATTTAAGTCATTGTTAGCGTTCGACCAATTCTGCGGTAGACCCCGATAGCCTCATAAAATTGGGGCAAAAATGCATGCAAGCTCGCGCAATTAACGTGGCAATCAATCAGCGCGTAGGACCTCCCACTTCCTGTTACCGTTCCAACAAGAGTAAAATCTTACGTTTCATTTGTCTATTCTTCTTCCTCGTTCGTATGCGCTTTATTCTCGGTGGTTTTTTAACTTCTGGGTATCGAAAAGATACTGCCGAGTAAATTTAATATTCTCACTAAAAAATCTACGTTCGTGTGCTTTTATGGAACCAAATTCTCTACAAATATTAATTTTTGAGATGAAATATCAAATCTGGCTCGCGATCATGACGTTAAGAGTTACCGGCTGAGAACGATTTTATATTAAAGTTTACACTGAAAGATTTTATATTAAGTTTCCCAACTTGACAGGTCGACAGGAGCGAGCCAACGCCGTCCGAGAGCGTCTACCGGGATTCCGCCATACTTAAACCCTTCGTGGGAGCTTTATCCAATTTCCAGCGTACACACTTGTTAGTGGAATTGATTGGTAAGCACGCGACGAATCGAAAATAATCCCGATGTCGGCGAATGATCAACGCGACTCGTTTTTGATAACTTTCGACGTGGCGTCGCGGTGGAATAATTGTAACGATCAGCCGATGTTTATTCGGGAGACTGACTCGGTGAGGAATTAGCTTTGCGGCCTGGCCCGTTTTGTGATGGAATCAAGGCAGCCCTCCAATCATTTTTCAATTACAAACACATGCTTGGGGGAAGTTATCGAATACAACAAAAACCACCACCGCCGCAGCCAGAAATAAAATCAGCCATCGAGCGAAATATTGATTCGAATGCTGATTTCGTGAGCTCCGCGGTTTATGAACACACGCGGGGATCCGTGCAAGATAAATCTGCCGGGCGCAAAATCAAAATGTAGCGACGGTGGCGACGGCCGAGGGGGGAGGTCACGTTTTATCCGACCTCAACGAGACACACCGTCGTCTATTATCCGGCATTATATTTCACGTTATTCGACGAGACGCAATTCCACTGGATTTACTCTTCGTCGTCCTTGCGGCCGGAACTGGAAAAATAAAAAAAACGATTCTGACCTCCGCGATTGGTCCCAATCGGATTGTCGACGCGCTGTTGGAGACTCGTGACTGAAAATTGGCCCGTCGCCAAATATTTCGAACGAAAGACATTTCCGGCCGGCTTTCTTCCCCTTTTTTTACCGCTGTATATCTATAATTGAATCTGAACTACGAATGAGACCCTCCGAGCACAAGTTACACGAGCCGTCGGAGAAAGTTGCTAATCGATGGAAATAGATCTAATTTGGCAGACTTAAGATAATTGCTAGAAGAAAGCGACATGGTGCGGCTCTGAAAAATCCTGCTTCTGAGAATTATCATCGACCCACGCAAAAGTACCTGCATTCGACTGTATTTAATGATTATGTTAAACATTTGTGATCTTTTTTATTGTAGAAAAAAATTGCGTGTTCTTTCATCATTTTGTAGACGCCTTTCTGTAGGTGTAGCTTTCTGAACGATAAGAATAAAATGAAAAACTGATTAGCTCCCGGGGAACACGGCGAGGGAGTGATGAAACGATTAGTTTAAAAAGCGACTCTCGAATGGTGCTGAGCAGTGCGTAGATAAAGGGGTAAAAGAATAGATGGTCACGGCGGCGACCTAAACATTAGCTTGTCACTTTACGCCGCGGCCATAAGATGATTGTCTCGAATTGATCACTATTACAGCTGTCCGTCACAATCATCAGTAGTTTAGTTGATTTGTGTCAGCTGTTTATATTCGTGGATAGGGAAGAGAGAACATATTACTGTCGGGCTGGTCCATCTCCTAGCTAGACCTCATTCTTTCCTGAATATCCTTTTTCTGTATTTTATAAAGGATGGAAATTCGCGGAGGGAAAAAGGACGCCTCAAATGTGATTTAGTGCCGGCGTCCTTTGTAATGCGCTTAGACTCTGATGCATAAGTGATCTGAAGAATCAATTACGACCGGAATATGTCACGCAGCCCCGTTAACTCATGTTTATTGTACATTTACATGCGCTTCCTGCACGGCCGCAAAATATAAGACTCGCGAAAGTCCTGGATTCTCGTGCATACATGGTCTGAATTCAGTACGCGGCGCGACATCAAAGGTAAAAGTACTCCTGGCTAATAAATAATTAAATACGCAAGTCGTATGGCGTTTCACGTGGAAGACATCTCCTTAAAATATGCAGCGTTTCCCTGGCAGACTTGAGGGACGTGCCGAGTCATGCAACATTCCTATGTTGCCGGATAAAGAAACTCACCGGTGGGGTCATAGAAAAATTGCATAGCGTCGTTCGCGAAATTTTGCGGCGTCGACCGATTAACATCAAACGTCCCGCGTCTACTTTCACCCGTCAACAGGCCGGAGAATGCTCACCATTCGGTAATTAAAACATACAGTTTATGCGAATGGGCAATTTTCGCATATAAATTACAACATCGTTGACCATTGAACTGTGTACATACAATAAAAATTTCAATATTTCAGAAAGCTCTACCGGCTTCTCTATCTTCTCATTTGAAAGATGAAATATTAAACTCTTGTATATGAACATGAAATACAGCCACATAAAAATTAACTATAGTGAAAGAAAGTTTTAGTACAGTTTCGTAGGTTGTTGCAGCTTCTTTGGTAAATAATGTAAGTGTGCAATTTCAAACATTGAAGTGCGGATCCATGGTTGTAAATCTTTTGCGCGAATATCATAATTACGAAGTGCGGCGAAATTTTTTTTCGTAATTGTTTTGCTCCTTCGTTCCTGTGGGTACGTCTGCGTTTATAATTACTGTTGTTACTGCAGTTACGAAAATAAATATGCAGCGCACAAGTACTTTTTCATGTAAAACTTGCCGAGCGGAGGTCCGAACGGTGTAGAATTTAGGATAAGTGCTAGACCAGCATAATTATTATCATTAAGAACGCGAGATCGACTGATAAGGCACCGCTCGGAGCGTTAACGACCGGCGCTTTAATGGCCGTGTGTGCTGTTCTTGGTTGCATGCGTCCCGATAATTTTTATTTATTGAAACATACATGAAAC
Source organism: Lasioglossum villosulum (assembly GCA_963971365.1). NCBI lineage: Eukaryota > Metazoa > Arthropoda > Insecta > Hymenoptera > Halictidae > Lasioglossum > Lasioglossum villosulum. The sequence goes on from OZ020495.1 coordinate 7,547,312, forward strand.
ACTCGGATTACAGTGGTACTCGCTTTCCGTCATTCCATGCTAATGACACGAACGATTTCGAACCGTTGAAATTACTCTGAGTTATCGTGTTACTGCGTAACATTATTTTCTTTAATTAACCGATGCACCATGTGATATTTCGTATGAAAAATGTTTCACTCTGAGAGAGTCTCTTATATTTGTTATCAATTTATAATTGTTTTAATAAATACACTATATTGATCAATAAATTGTAGCGTTTTGTACAAATTCAAAATAAATAATATCTGATGCAGCCTTCCTCTGTCTCCCATGTAATGGGAGTACAAACGACACAATCGGAATATGTCAAGTTAGGTAATAAAAAGTCTTGTAATTTTGATAAAATTAAATAAAACTGTGTTAGCTATTTTGCAGATTGGCTTTCAGGAATCGTAGAAATTGAGAGTGTTTTGTGCATCGTTGAGCACGAGGTTTATGAGCGAAGCGCTATCATCTCGTTGCGCGGGACTAATTAGGCCCACTTCGAAGGGTCTCCGATACGATTCAGATAGAAGAATGGTCTCAGAGTGTCATTGCATTTCCACGAATCGCCGAGCTTGTTAAAAGCGCAACGTCTGTAAGATCAGGCTGGGGCCGAGGAATTAACGAAACAGGCTGCGTCCGTCGCGAAACTCAATTACACGTCATTAGACGCGTCCCCGGCACTTGGATATAAATTATGTCCTCGGAGTATGCAAGATCAGAGGATAAGACGACGCCGGTAGCATTAATGACCGTTGCATTAACGGTTGCACGTGGTTTCCCGGTCGCAAAGGCCGCGAAAGTCCCTTCTTATTAAAAGACGAATTAAAAGCTGCTCCATTAAAACCGCTCCCCGCAGGACGTATTGCATTATTCATACCGGAGATCGTGTCTTTGTGACCGATCGGCCGACGTACCGAGACAATTTAATTATCCACCGCGAAACGTTCCCGCGTTTAATTAAAGGGAAACGCGTGTACCGCGTTCCTTGGCCATGTGCGAACTCGCCGCAGAAAAATGTGTCGCCAGTCTCGGTTGCTGGCGAAACGGCACGACGAATGTAACAATGCAACAGGCTCGGATGTGTCACGCACTGTTACCTGATTTTTAATTACCGCTATCGATGTTAATATAATTTCCTACTAATACTATAATAGATAGATGACGTTGCCGTTTGACAGTCGTAGAAATCCACATATACGATATAGCGTTGGTGCCATCAAAATGGGGCCGCATAGCTAATATCTCTGGCAAACCTGTTAATATTTTATAACGAAAAATCAAAGTATTAAATATAAACCATATTGAGCACACAACTCGAAGGTTCGTTGAATATTCAAAGCGATTCCACAACGCAGTGTTCAGTAACGCGATTAACGTTCGAAACCTGGCCGGCAGATAAGTCGGACACTTTATTTCGACGGTTCAGTGAACGCATCGGGTCGGGCCACGACTATTTTAAAAATTCGGACACCCCATTAATGAATAATAATCATAACGCACGGTAGTATCGTGGCCAGTGGCGGAATTACCTTGCGCAGTGCTGCGCGTTTTCCTGCCGAGAGTAGAACAATGAACGTTCTCTGCCCGTTGCCGAATTAAGCGGAACTTTTTCGCGACAATGCGGCGGCGCGATAATTTCCTCGAGACAATATTCCGACAGCGCAGCGTCCCCCGGTATTTTCCCCGAGCCACTTAAGTGTCCCGAAGTTTAGAAAGAGCCTGGGTACCGTCCGACAGCGACGAGGAATAAAAATGCGGCTAATCGCATTTGGCAGGCGGCGCACCGATAAAAACAAAAAGGAGAGACCAGTTGTTACCGCGCCCGTTCTCCAGAAAACGACAGGGCTCTTCGCGTCGTATAAAGTTAATTAGAAAATTTCGTTTTACTCGCGAGCAACGGCCCCCGCTCTTCTAATTCGACGCACTTTTAATCATCCCCCAACAATACGCGCAATATGCTGGGAAAAAGGTTGGCCAACTTCGAGAGCTTTTCGCACGATTGAATAGAAATCCGTCGCGGAAACTTCTGGCTCGCGCGGACATTTTTGTTTTCGGTTGACTATACGGGCGCGCGCTTCTGTGATCGAAACTTTTTAATGACCCGCAACGATCGCGATTTGCATAATAAAATTGTATCGCTCGGGAACGCGGAAGCAATCAGAATTTTTCGGGATTTCTACAGATAAGAGAACAAGTTTCAATAAATTTTCCTGTTTAAAAACGGTAAAGTGTTTTTACGATCCGGCTTTATCGGGCTCGATGTAAATATGATTCGGTGAGTGCGCGTTTGAATTGTAGAGATTTCGGTGAGTGGATAGTAAAGTGCCGAAGAAGCGATCAAATGGTTCATTTGTTGCATACTGCAATTCTATGTACCTTCATTTCGATTAAAAATGAGATAAAATTGTATTTCAGTTGAGAATGTTTTGTACTTCACGAACGAAATAAAATACTACGGATTTTCTGCGTTTATGGCAAAAATAGACAGATCAGGTACGAAAATGGAAAAAGATTTTTAAAATAACTAAAAGAGAAAATACGTTTTCATTCAACTTCAGTTCCTTACAATTGACTTGGACAATTTTTATCTTGCATAATGATCGGCAGTAATAATGTAACAACTAACAGTTACAAACAGATGCCTCGGTTAATCTGAAAACCGAAATTGGCTAACGTTGCTTCATAACCGCAGACATTTTAGTTAATAAAATTGACGACGAGGTCACCCGACCACCAAACATCACGAAACAACTCTCCACGCGAGACGAGATTGTTTTCTCGGCCACTTTATCTCCCAAAGGATGGATGAGTGCAACTTGAAAATTTTCGTAATGGCAAAGGAGACTGGTTAATTAATTTCACCCTGAATGCAGCTTGACTGTAACCCTACATTCTGGTTACATTAAACGGAGGACGTTCTTTTCTGTCCAAAAAGATTCCCAAAAAAAGTAACAGATGCGGCGCCATCGTGATAACCGCAACACGACCTTTATAAAGCATACCTTCTAATTCCGTCGCACATTCTTTGAACCGAATAACAGCATTTAATTATTTTATTTTAATTCTGACTTCAATTTATACATTCTACATTTTTTAAACTTCTATTTTCAGTGTTTAATTCGTCGTTGTGATTTCATATTCTCCACTGTTTTGTCCAGTCCGGTGCTCTTTAACAGATTATGCGAAACGAAGAGTCTATCACCACCATCGTGACAAATCTAACTGTGAGTTAAAATCGCCAGCATTCTTGACAGAGAAATTCGAGCGAAATTCTCCATCGCGACGATTCAATTCGCGCCATGACAGCGATAAAGGAATTCCGGGAAAAATTATGACCATTAATCCGCAGTGGGAAGGAGAAATCTCTCTCCGGCAGTGACCAAAAATGAAAAAACTGACAAGCACATTTTCGGGGAGCGGTTCGAGGTCGAATGTCCGCGCGCGCGGCGTGGAATTTCGATCGAAACGGTATAAACTACGAAGCTGTCGAGCCGGGAAAAAAGCGTCGCGGCCGGCCTACGCAGCTGCATTACATTTCGGACGAATTCACGCGGCGGAAAATACATTTTGGAAATTCCAACAGCATGCCGCTGGCCTCTGCAGCATGCGTAATTCAGAAATTAGGCGCACGCATGGTCGTCGTTTCTTCGCAACTGTCACGTGAAACAAAATGTTTAACGATAAATGTCATTCTGCTTGGAACAACAATCTTCGACCGTACCGTAACAATTACAGCGATGACTGCGAATGAGATGTCCAGTGAAAATTGAAAAATAAAATGCAAGTGCTGCGGGGGAGTAGATCATTGATCGCTCCAGCGGTAATTGTATTGCGGAAGCTTGTCGGAGCAGCTGCAATCGATTTCTGCCGGATGATAATTAATCTCACATAGCCAATATTTAACCTTTGTTACGCTCGTTTCTCGGGCTCTGTCCAATTAATCGTTCGTTCTGTTCTGTTCGTCTGGTAACGAGACTTCGCGTCGCCATTCTGAAATGATATAAAAAGGAAAAGAAACGTTAGAAGCGGAACGTCGTCGTCGCATCTCGGCTCGTCTCGTCTCGTCGGCGAAACCGGTGTGGAGGAACAGAAAAAGGGAAGAATTAAAAACCGTTTCAAAGTTAGTGCCTCGTCCCCAGCAATTCCGATACGAAGTGTTTTCCCGGTAAAGGAAAACTTCCCAGCCCGTTTACCGGCGCGATTCGAACGAATCAGGCTCGCGCGAGATGGAGAGAGAAAGAGAGAACGATGATTGGAAGGGGACAGTGAGGAGAAGGAAAAAGAAAAAAAGCGACCGGAGAAGAAAGGAAGGAGAGGAACGAAGCACAGCGGAAACGCTCTGGGAATCTATGCGATAGCGAGACAAATGTTGCCTTGATCAAAGGGAATTCGAAACGGTTCTACGTGAAAGCGGCGCGCGAAGATTGCAGAGAAAAGGGCGAGGCAACGGATCTGCCGTCTGATCCGCCACGGAGTTCGACTACTATGCCGTACCTCACGAGACGTATTCTACTTCGACATGGCATGCCGCAAATCCGTAAAGCTCAAATCCCACGGAGTCCCTGTGGATTTGCCCGGGAGGAAGGAGAGAGCCTCGCTCGCATCGCAACGATGAAAAAAGGAAAGGGAACACGATCGGCCAGGTTTCCCTTCGATTGGGAGTGGGTCGGCTAGGGATAGGGTAAGGGAGAGTGAGAAAGATAGAGAAGGGCGGGTAGACTATGGGGAAAGGGACGAAAGAGAAAAGGAATTTCGAGGCTCAGACGTCGCGATTGGAGGTACAATTTGGCGGGGGGCGAAGCCACAGCGGAGGGAGCCGCTGCCGCCCCCCCCCCTCGACGTCGCTCGCCGATCGATACTATGAATATTCGATATCTCCAACAACGCACAAAGTACCTGTCAAAACAGCAATCTCGAGCGTTAATGTCGTTGCAAGGGCAGCGTTTACCGTGCAAATACCGAGACCCGTCCCGCTCGGCCCACCGCGCGCATCGCGCGAGCCTCTTATTTGTGCAGCCTCGGTATCGTGCTCGATATGATTAATATTTCGGTATTGATCTGCTGCGTCGATGCTCGATGCTGTCGTTCCGACCATTTCCGCGAAACTTAACGCAAACTTGACCGTTCAATTATCGTTGTTTGACGCGACCCGGTAAGCTGGAATCCGTAGCATCTACGTTTGTTCAATGACGTTGCTCTTCCCGCTCGCCGATGACCTTTCTCTTGTGTACAGCGTCGGAGGTGTTTAACGAAAGGGATGATTGGTCACGTCGGAAGTTTTAACTCTAGTTGTTTATTCTCCCTGATAATTTTAACAGGTATCTATAGTAGATATATATAAGAGAGTATAGTAGTCTACACTAAACTTTTTCAATGTGTCAAAATATGCCTGGGCAGCGTTTCCCTACAGGAGCCACGGGAGCTGACGGTTAAAATACCAACTGCTTACGAGACGATGAGCGAGCAAAACTGGCAGACCACGGTTAAGCATCAAAACGTTACCTCACTCCGCGGCAGAGCCTGGTAATAGTCGCAACCAGAGAGAACAGCTATCAGCTCTTCCTTAGTGTATCGTTTAAATTAATGTTTGTGTATACCTTCCCAGTTCTCCCAACTTCAGCGGGTACTTGAACCGAAACAAGATTTCTATTTGACTTTGCACTGTATTCTGTGTGATGTGTGCCGTGTTACTAATGTTTATAGAGTGGATATACGCGAGATATGTGAGCTCGCGCGAGCGGACATATCGTCCCGCATAAACCGCCGGCAAATACACGGAAACGCGATGTTTTAATATCGCGGGGTTTACATTTAAATCCCGCGGCGTGGATGCACTTTAATATAGCAGACGTAAGTAGCGCATGGTTATGCCGCGAAGATAAAATAGAAACCGGTTTAAACACCAACGCTGGCGGAACGCGCGTCACGAATTTTCGTTCGCGGCGCATCCCCGTGCATCGTCGCGCTATGCCGCGTCGGCGGCCCCGTGTTCGATCCGATTACAGAGGGAATGAAATTTTTATGAAAAAAATCGCGTCGATCAACGGTAACGCGTTACGAACTATGGACGAGCAACGAATGAAATTTCGTTCGCCCCCACGCCGCGTTTTCACCCGGGCGTCGACGCAACGAATTTTTCATCGCGGATTACTCGTGACAGGCTAACGAGGTTAGCAGTGCAATTCATCGGCCGATGGCAAAGTGATAAAACCGACGCAAGAAGCGAGAACGAACGCTGAAGACGCAAAATCTCGGTCCGCGCCGCGCGGCGCTACGATGTCTCCCAATTAGGTGCCTCGATGGACGCTCCAAATATGCACATTTTCAGCTGCAATCTCGAAAATTGTCGTCACGGACACACGCCCCTGTACTCGTCTGGCTAGGTCGTTCCGAAAATTCTTCGTTATTGGATACGGCAATCACAATTTGGCAGTCGCGCAGTCTGTTGCATGGATCTCGGAAAACGACGACATTTCTCGCTTTACAACCGGTGTAAAATAGTGTAATTTCGTTGCGTTTATCGTTACGGTTGTCCTGTCGTTACCCGGACTTTTATTGTTACAGCTGTAATTCGTTCTTGTTGGTCCAACGAATCATCACTTGTAAGCAATTTCGTTCATTTTGTAAAGTGTATAAATACACAATATTGATACTAATACTTTATCGCAGAGGAGCGTGATCTAAGGATGAATATTCAAGACGATGTAAAGTACCTGGGCTGTGCATCCTGGGGTTAATGACACTTCTTTTGAACTTTGGAAAAAGCGACTCAGATTGATTCGCTGCTGGTAAATTTGTTGCGTGGGACAGGGACGAAGGGGGACTTCTTCATAAGCATTAAATGAATCTTCTGTGGCGGGATGTAGGTCTCGCGAGCTCGCTTACTTTACGCGGTCGTATATTCTTTCTGGGCAGTCTTATCTCGGCGGTACCTAGCCTCCATCTACCTACCCAGCCACCCAGGGGATTACTCGAGAAGAGAAACTCGCCGGAACTTTGCGTATAGGTGTACGTGTCTGAATGCCTGGAGGATACGTGGAGTCCTGAACGGCCGGCGCAGCACCATTCTATTTCCGCGCGCACGTAAAACACGGCAGCCTGTAACAAGGTGGCAATTAAAACGATAACACGTGGATTTTGTAGCGGGACTTGTTGCCAGCCGGGGCCTGGCTCTCGAGCGCCTCTCGACCGAGAGATAAGTTCAGCGTGAAGTAGAACGATCGTAATTAAAACATTCGAACTCCGGGATATAACCAGAGAAGAAGAGAGACGAGTCGCGCGAGCTTCGAGGGTATTCTTCGCGTCACTTGACAACGTTTCGCGAGCGAAAGAAAGGTTTTACGGATCTGCTGGAAACAGTAGGAAGTTCGTTAACGGTATTTCCGTTTGCCTCGCGTTAATAAGAAGAGCACCCCTCTTACGAGCCGCTTCTATTATAATTGCAGTGCCGCGCTGCGGATTTCTCTGATCAGCGAGACAAATTAAAGGATACCGATTGGACGTGGAAAAATGACTCGGCAACGGGAAAATAAAATGTTTCCGCAGCCGACTCTGCTTTGAGCATTATCGAATTTGTGTTTCGATGCTCGAGAACGACGGGAATTTGACTAAGCTGTTTTAATTTGTAGGTAGTACACGAGTTTTTTCTTGTAGAATATTAAACAAATGGTTAAGCTAAGAAACTAATTTCGTTAACGCCATTCACTAAATTGCCGTCGTGCGTTATTAAACAGCGTGTGTTCGTATAAACTCAAAGTTTTAGACAATAAAACAAATATGATGAAGATGTTAATCCACAAGATCGCGTAGAAACGTTGAAGGGATGCGACGAGGTTGTCCACACAGATATCAAGCAGTGCAACCTAAATCAAAGCGGTCTAAGAGCATCATTAACCGGGCGAGGTTGGAGCGACCAAAGAAATCGGTCACACGGAAGTTCGACATCCGAACTTCATCAGGGCAGCGGCGCATTTAAGCGGGCCACAATGTATCCCATGCAATTTACCGTCTCCCTAAACTTGGGCCGAACTTACGCCCGTAAGGAATAACCCGTCTCCCGTTCCTCCGCCCCCTCCAACCGGCTAGATGGTCCTCGAGTTTCCAACTAGTTAACATTACAGCCGCGTATATAATATTCCATCTCCGCTCCGTTTCGACTTAAGGCATCGGGCGGTCCAACAGCGCCGTGGGGGCGAGAGCATGACGAAGAAGAGGACGAAGGGGGTCCGAGGGGGCCCCGGGTTATGGATTGGCGAAGAAAATACGCGCGACCTCGGGGTGCAATAAAACGCGCGAACGCCTCGGGACAGCGCGGAAGGCGGCGCGGAAGGCGGCGCGGAGCCTTTAGGTCGCTGGATTCCCTAAAGGGGAAACCAATAAGAGGCCGAACTCTTCATTAAAACTCTACGGAGCTCAGCGGAGCGCGTCGCCGCTGGAGCGAGAGACAGCTAAAAAGTCGATCGGGGGTTGGTCGCGGGGCAGCAACCCTTGAGCACCTCCACCAACAGCCCACTTTTTCCCAACCTTTCACCCTTTCTACCTTTTTTCCTCGTTTTTTGTCACCCACCCTCCCCTATAAACCTAGGAGCGGGATATTAAAAGTTATTCCGGGACATCGAATAAAATATCCGAAGTTCTCGCGGAGAACTTTCCCGCCATTATGCTCAGACACGGCGAAACCTTATTCTCACCGGAATCGTCGCTCCGGCGCACTGTGGTCCACGTTCTGGCAGTTCGAGAGTCTAGTTTTTACACTGGACCGAATTGAACGGAATTAATTTGACCCTTTGACTACTTACGGCGTTCATGGCTGCACAGTAAGGGGTGCGAGCCTAATGGCTTCCGTGCAAGCTACTTTAGTTGCAACGCTGTACAATTGTTCGTATATTTCCTTCTTTTGGTAGTGGGTAGCAACTCGATAGCCCGCGACTTTTCAAACTCAACAATCAAAAGATATTCTCAAAGAATATGGGAATATCGAAAGACGACTATCGAAACAGAACATTTTTTGGTGGAATCTATTCTTTCATTCTGATGAGGGTTCGATGCCTTTCGAGGGTCGATGCCGTTTAATCTCGTCGATTTACGTCGGAACCGTAAACGCGATCGTTACTCTTTAATTTTCTCCGACTGGTAGGTAATCTCATCTACCTATCGCATTCACTTGGCGGAGCTTTCGACACAGGAGACTTCTATGGGTAGAATGTCGGTCACGTTCCGGCAAATGAATTCCTAAAATCGTGTTCCCCCCGTAAACGCAAAACGTTTTACGCCCCGGGAGCTACGAGGCACGGTTCAAACTCTGGTGCGACGGTGGGGGAGGGAGGGGACCGACGCTTTAACAAATTCGGGATGTAATCGCGTCCAAGTTCCCGCGTCTCCTTAGCCGTTGCTTAGTTACGTAGTCTAGCAACGCGTCTCGAAGCAACTCCGCTCAGACGAAGTTTCTAATCCGCAAATCGTTGCCTAATATACACGCGGCAGCTACGCGAAGCATGCTTAAGGGGGCACACGGTTTATGCACGGTAACTTTCGGACCCCGTTTCTTCGACCGTGCAATATTTGCGCCAGTAATTCCGTCATCTTTAAGCAACCGGCGTGTTTAATATATAAACAGTATACGTACAACCATGCTCCAACTAAACCAATGAATCGACTGAGAAAACACCTAAAAACGATTGCTTATCGCACTGCAAATATTTGGTCTGCGCCAATTTCGAATTCGCGCCACAATGATGCATTTGGCAAAAAAAAATTATGCTGGTTGCGCTGGACAATAACTGATTTTCATGCAAATAAATTACATTTTCTGCGAAAATTGTAAACAACAGTGCAAAGAGTTAATAATATTCATACATAGAAAATAACGGTTTTTTACTGTTTTATGTTTCTAGCAATCAATTTTTTTCAAAAGAAGAGATTTTTAAAAAGATGAAATTTAGGGCGCTGGAAGTAAATAGAAGACTCAATCTTTAAAATTAGCACAGGTAGAATATAGTAAGATATATTGTGATTTCAATTCAGTGTTCCATAAATTTAATTGAAGTTGGCGTTAATTTTTGTAAAGGATAATCGGCGAAGGGTAACCACAGTCTTTGGGAAGGGCGGCTCCATTGTTCCGCCGGAAATTATCGCAACCTCTTATGACGTTACTGCGGGTAAGCAACAGTGTACACAGCGGGAAGTTCAGGGAACGCGGTGCGGATCTTTGGCGAGAACGGCACCGCAAGAAGCCCGTAATTATAACTTCGCAGTTATGTTCATAAAATTGCAATCGTAAGCATAAATCGCGCAACTTTGGACGCTAGGAACAGGTAAATGAAGTAAGCGGCGTGCACGCACGAACGGGTACACTTTCCATGGACCCCGATGAAAACATGACAACCGCCGAGACACTTCAATCTTCTCGGAACTTTGTAATTACGTGGAAAATCAAGAAAATTGCGCGAGTTATTGCACCGTAATTCGTAACTATTTCTCCGCACCCGTTATGCAAATTGTTTCTGTGATCTTTAATACACCTGGAGCAGAAATATTTTCTGTACCTAGTTTTAAAATTATTATCACGGAAACGTGCTGTGTATATGTTTCTAATTAAAAGCACTGTTTGTTGTTGTAGCATTTTTTGTACAGAGTAAGTATTTATAGAATGTTAAGGTCGTTTCGATCAAAATCAATTCAATCGATTCCCAACACGAGTAATTTATTATTGATGAAAAAAAACAGTTTCATCGATATATCATATTTTCCAATTTGTCGATTGTTGACCCAGCAAACCATAAAAATTCTCGAAATTCGAAGTAATTTAATTCACCTAAAATAATTTGATTGATGAAACAACAGTTTAAACCTTCGGCATGTTTTATGTAGCAACATGGAAAACAGAATCAAGCGTTTTCAATAAAATTGTACCTGTTGTGCCAAACGTATATGAAAATACACAGTTAACAAAATAATTGAGATCATGAATTGATATTATTTCGTATAAATTCCTCACAGTCTTCTCTTTCATTTTGAATGTTAATTTATTCGAAACGAAGACTTCTTTCAGAAAATTACTAGGCAATAACATTAAATGCGGGGATACTATCGTAAAAATAAAACTTCAATTGTTAACGCCTGTTTCTCTAAACAACATTACTGTAGTTGTTTGACAAATCGTACATTTCTCATATCAATTTATTATATTTCAATTAAATAATATTTCATACCAATTTTTCATATAAAAAATTATACAAATTCGTAATTTAGCGATATAAAGGAGTTTTCGATGAAATTCCATCGAGTATCTAAATACTACGAACACCACAGCGAAGATCCGCAGTTCGCAACCATGAGGAAATAACACGTTCATTTACGTGAGCAGCAGTCGAACGTTGTAACAAGATAACAGTCGAGTTAACAACTAAACCTGAAAAGAGTTTTCACCGTCACAATAACAAGGCTCCTCCGGCCCGAAGCTATTAAACAGTTCTTCGGCAGCCCGTTTCATTCCGGAGTTATCGGCTTGTAACAAGTTACGTGACCCGTGGCCCGTGTATTCGTAAGCCCTGTAACACGCTGATCAGGTTTACAGTCCACTAAACCCTACTTCGCCGGCCGTTTAATAACAGTTTTACGTCCTTCATACGTGCCTGCCTCTATTCGAGATTAAATGCGAGAACAAACGGCGCCGAACGGCTCGTCATCACTCGATGAAACGTAACCGCAGCGAAGAAAAGAGTAATTCTCGTTTCAACGTCGCGACATCGTCGTCGCCGTCGTCGTCCTCCTCTCTTATGCAAATATCACTTAAGCAGCGTTCACCCTTTTAAATTCACAGGGAAATCAGCGGCTCTCGATGTTATTGTTCTTACAGAGGCGGCCGCGGAGACAAAGGACGCGGGGGATCCTTGATGCGTCGTCTTCCTGTCACCTCGTTTAAAGGACGAGACTATTTGCATGGACTTGAAACGCGGCGGAATCGGAATTGCGCCGGATTCATTGTGAATGCGCATTTAAGCCGGAAGTCTTACGACATAACGAACGACAGCGTCTAGCGTGCTCGCAGCGCCAAAAACTTCAACGCGAGGACAGAGCGTGGGTGGTTGTCAGAGCAGAAAAGAAAAGAGAACCGTGAGGGAAGAGAAGGGCGGGAAAGAGGAAGTTGTCATTACGCAAATTTAAGGCGGTGGCATAACAGACGCGCGGAATTTTACGCTTCCCCCTGGCTGGGAGTTCGCTCGTAAAAATGGCGGCTGTATTAAAACACATTAAGTCCACCTGCCGGTAGTCTTTGCCGGGTATCTACGTACGATGTTTTACTACGGATGCCAAAAATTTAATAAGTTCATGCAAATAAGGCCCTTATGTAAATCTAAAGGATTTCATGACCGGCCAGATCCGCGAGTCGCCGTACATATTTTTGGGTCACCCCCGCCGCACAGCCCTTATTACCATGGTAAATTTCCCTCTTGTAAGCGGCGAACTTACTGCGCACCGATGAGAAAAAACCAAGAGGAATTTCATTCACTCGCACCGCTCACATGTGACTGGACTTCCCGACGGCAAATCGTTATAATGTGCTGAACCACCTGCTAGGCGAACATGCTTCTCGCCAGGTTCTTCCTAGAAATTTAGAGCCTCAGGGCAGAGACGTACGTTGCGCGAAAGTTGAACCATTGGGATTTCTTTGCGGACGTAATGTATTTGTTACAGGAAGTTGTACGTTTCAGGCTGTGCATAATTTTTCGATTACCGTGTACATTATGATCAACTGTTCTGACGGATTTGACTATCGCAGAATCAATTATCTACACTCGAACTATATTCATTCCAGAATTTAGACATTTTGTTTGATCCAAAATCAGGTTGGTTTCATAGACACAGTGTATGTTCCGAGAATTCCATGGAGTAGTATCTCTCTGAGATGATTCTCTTTGGTATTTCTGATACAAAATTCAAAAGCAAAGACAGTATCGACGAACGCACTCGTCCCGCGCCGTTCGGTCGTTCGATCCTCCATAGAAAAAGACGGTCTTCCGGCAGAATAAAAAATCCCGGGCAACTTAAAACTTCGCCGAAAGTTTGCCATCGAGCCGGGGATCGGTATCTTCGTTCAAATCTGTCCGGGCTCGAACTTTTCATTTCCCGTAATATACAATTCCCTTCTTCAAAAGAAGTTACACTGAAAAAAATATCAGATCTCAGCACATTCTGTCAGAATCAGTTGCGGAGGGGGGTCCGGGATTCTCTTTGAAACACGTATTCCCTTATTCGTTCGGATGAGAACGTCGATGGAAATAGAATGTAGTATCTTACAGGTACCGAGAAAAGTAGATCGGAGGGATGCGGGAATAGAGGGTGAGGAATAAGGATGGGGAATAAAGGGGAAAGAAGAAGCGAAACGACCGAAGCAGGAGGGAAAAATAAAGAAAGGGTAATGGCGTAACTTTATCTACGTTGGCAGAAGCGGCCCTTCAGTTCGATTTTGCGCTAGTCACTAAGTTACCTGATCTGCTCTCCATTGTCTTGTGATAACTTCGCCATACCTGGGCTAAGGATTTCCTTAGATACACCGTCCCCGGCGAGAAAGACGGAGCATAGGGCTTAAGTCGCGAAACTTTTGCCAACAAGCCGAACTCCCACGATTCGCGGGGGTGTTACGAAAGTCGTATATCCGCGAAATGATCCCGGCCTCTGCTTCCGCGCGACTCCTGCTACTTCAACGTGCAAACAACGCTGCTCCTCGATTTCAGCGCTCGTGTCTTAAACGCTCCAAACACGAATTTTTAAAGTGAAAAATACACGATTTAACCCCTTATCTGTCTTAACCCTATATTGAGCACCGACCAGTAAATCTCGAGCTAGCTGTAATAGCGGGATTAAACATTGTACTACTTAAGGATTAAAATTATGTCTCAAAGAAAATGTCGTCAACTATTTTATAATTTTCATGTTCAACTCAGTCCTGACCTACATTCCATAAAATTTGGACACTCCTTGACATCTCACTTGGATTTCATGACCTCAAAATATGTAATATGTTCCACTAACAGTCATATTTTTAACTGCTTCCCAAAATACTGACTTCCACAAGAATATTTAGAGGCAATACTATTAAAAAGACGACAAGAAATGAAGAATTTTCGAGATGGAAGCAAAATCTGAAGTTAACCTTATTATTATATAATAAACTTATCGTCGTAGGTTTGTCAAAGTCTGATAAGCAGTGTCTAGTGCGATAGAATTAGAAATCACACTCCTGTCTTTGTTACGGAAGGAATCGATTCTCTAGTCGTCAAATTATTTTTAGTATCCATTACGTATCGTTTCTACTCCCTCTTTATATGCCAGAGTGTTGGAAAAACTATGGAAGTTAATTTTCGCGATGCCAGTGGAATTACCGCGTTTCAAGCTTTGCAGAGAATATAAATAATTAATTGACAAAGTCGTTTTATCGCGTGGATGAAGTCATTAAATCGCTTATAACCGCGGTTGCCTGACACTTCTATTTGCAGTCGTGTTTTAAAAATAGTAAAAGTACGTATACGATTACGCTTTGTGACGGTTCGAGAGCCGCCGTTGCGAAAGAGTTGTTTCGCGAGAATCCGTAAACACGTGTTTCCGAAGTACCAATCGATCGCGATATCATGGAACAGATGTCCTGCTCGGCCAGGTGGCAGAAAGTTTACGCAATCCGGAATAAACGTGTAGTTGGCCTTCCGCGATACAATGCGATCTCGTTATTAAATTAACGCCGAGTTAAATCGGGCAAAACGGGTCGCGAATTGCTATGATCGTTTTCGGATCTACCTCTTTATGTAATTTTCCGTAATTAATTGCAATCGTAAATGGACAATGGCGAAGGGGTAAAGCTAGCGGCAGATTCAAACAAATTTTACAGCAACACTTCGCCATAAATATTTCCAGTTTAACCGATCGGCACGGTTAATTAATAAGATAATTAATACGCGGAATGCTTTGTTCGGAAAATTGGGTATTCGACGCGCGCGCGCAGCTGGAAAATGAAACCCGAATAAAATTAAGTCCCGAACGCACTGATCGCCTGCATATAGATGAATACAAAAAACTTCTTTGTCTCGAATAATGATATTCGGTTTAATGTAGTGTGCCTTCGATATGCCGCGTCGCGTCGCGCCGGTGCAATGGTTTCGAATACCTTTCCTGAATACACAGGCTGCATATTTGCCGAACATACCTGTAATCGCGGTGAAACGAGAGGAATGAAAATCACCTGCGAAAATAAATTGATGATGTGCGATGGAAGTTTTGCAAACGATGCTTCGTTTTCGAGATAATCGAATTTTACGATTGGCGAAGAGGGTGCGCATTAGTATATTTATCGAAAGGAGAAATTATTGTAATGGTGTATCCATCCGACAATTTTTTAAAACATGGTTTCCGGTACACCAAAGTTTGTTTCATAGTTTCGTAGCTACTCTCAATTGTTTCAAGTCAATACTTTTTTTGTTTAGCAGCGGAATACATGGTCGAGCACAATATTTAATTGCTTTCTGCAAATACTTGAAAAAGCAGGATATGTATAAAAAAAGGTTGAAAGGAAAAGAAGCAGAATTTATTTTGCGGACCACGACGTGTACATCGACGTGTTTTTGCCGAGTAGCATGACGAGGCAACGTGCAAGCTCATCGAAACTCGAAGTGTTCTTTCTTGTTTTACGAGACAGAAAACAGCTTAGATACTTAAGTGGTAATTTGTCAAAAGGAACAGGGACGAGCTATAACAAGTTACACGAGCTGGAACTTAAAAGTAACGCTCCCCGGGAGTTTCGCCATGAAATTGATAAAACTTTATGTAATTATAAACCAGAGCAGGCCAAAAACACAGTGGTCTTTTTTTCATCTTTCGGAATTCTAGTTTAAGTAGTATACGAACGTAATGGTCGAACATTATATCCAAAGAAAGTCAATTACCGAGCCCAGATGGCCACGTCTGAACACATTATAGTTCAGAGAAGCTTATGGACAGTATGGAACCTATTCAAACCCCATAAAACGTATTTGTAGCCAATTGGAACTTATTTGGGCTCACGGGACTCAAGTTTCGGTCATCTGGGGACGATCAATGACACTTAAATCGTGCGGTTTTTCTCACTATAACGCTCTGAATAAATGCAAACGCATCGCACGATTTTTATATGTTTGCACCGTCAATGAAATATATTATCGAAACACGCATTCGTAAAATTTACCGGCGCTTGTATTATTCACAGTTTATCGTCGCATGAATTAATCGATATAGTCACGACAACATGATTTTTATTTTTGAATGGTTACGTAAGAGCATCGAAATATTATATAAAAAGCTTGTCAATGTTTATGAATGTAAATATTTATCTTGTTGAGAACGTATAAAATTTTGAATAGAATTATCTGATGTGTTTGACTAGTAATGGAAAATATTACTGAAATTAAATAAGTGAGGCACCTACTTTACACTTTTTATTATTTTAATGTGAAAATGAAGCTTGGAATAATTCTAACGTTTTTTCCGAAATTCCAACAGAGTTGTATCAACATTGCGCAACGTGTAGAATATGATATCTCGTCATTGAATTTAGTGCAGGTTACGTTCCTTTTTGTTACGTGAGATCGGTTTTAAAATACTGAAATAAAATTGCTATGACAAAGTCACGAATGCTGATACTGCATATATAAAAACAGTAGTCCCAGTGCATGTTAATGGCAGGTGAGAATTCCAAACGGAGAACCATGAATCAAGGATTGAAGCTTATTTTACTCGTGTCTTTCATTTTCACGATGGGGTGCTTTTTGTCACCGACTGAAGCTGTAAGCTTTGATTAAAACATGTAATTCGTAAAATCATTGAAATAATTTATATATTTTCTTCAAGGCCCCATCAAAATGTTACAGTTATTATAGAAAAAGGTGCCAATATCCTGAAGTTCAGAAATTGTGTCCGGTAATATATCTATATTCTACGATCTGATAGTGCTATCAATTATTATGTACAATTTAATATGTGTGTCTGTATCTTTTTATATAGGAAGTATGTGCGAGAGTCAATGGTTAATAGTCAATATCATCATCTACGAGGGAATAGTGCCAATGGAAACTTCAATAGTCAATATGTACACTTAAATATGAATACAGAATAAATTATTTGATTGTCATTTTAATAATTCTGATTTAAATTAAAGAATATTTTACATTAAAAAAGTATTTATTATTCACCTGAAACTTAAAAAAATACAATTCCTTAAAACCATACTAAAAACCATTCTATGAATTCTGTGAGTTTACTAAATAATCATTTAACGTTTCAATCTCGATATACACCTCGCCACGTTAACAAATAGATATATCGAGGATGCAGTGAATAATATATAGACAAGTAAAAGTTTCACATAGTTTTATCACTATCATGTTAAAACAGGGTTGGTCACGAAGAACTGATTTTGATACTAAAATGCACTATAAAATGCGTATTATAATTTAATGCACTTGCACGACTGCGTTTTATACGTGCAGCTTCGTTCGCGGTAATGTGTATAAAACACAGAAGTCTAACTGTGAGTGCATGCTAATGCAAGCAATTCAACGAAGGATCATGAATCGAACCAAGAGTATTTTGTTTCTTGTTGTTTCTGTCATTTTACTGACAGGATGCTTGGTAGTTCCCTCGGAAGGCAGAGTAAGCAGGAAATTTGGTTTTGCGTTATACATATGTATTTAATAGAATCAATGTGACACATTGAATGGTGCTTTATAAAAATTATTTTCATTCATATTGAAAGCTTATTTAATAATGTTTTCAAAAATCGTTCTTACGATTTTGACGGATATTTTGTTATTATATTTGGAATGAATATTCCTTACTGTACGTAGTAGGATAATAAAATATCGTTACAGAGAAGGTAAACCAACCGCTACTAGATTCCATATGTAGAATGTTCTTCTTTATGCATTATATGATATATTATAACATATTATGAGTCTCTTTAAGGATTCACCGAGATGCGGAACTGGCTACCCCGCAGAGTTCTGCGGTTCGCCTCTAATGGAAGATGCATGTCCGGTAAAGTCACAATTACGTAACTATATTAATGACAGCATATCATTTTACATACAAGAAAGTTGCTGGATTAATCGTAGTTTTACTTTGTTCAATTATACGCTAACCACAAGTCTTTTTAAATAGATTATTATAGAATATTAAAATAGGATATCACCCTCGCATTTGATTTCTATACTCTTTTTTAACTAGTAAGACAATATTAAAATTTGTTATGCTTTTGTTTATTAGGACATGTGCAGACGACTGAGAGAAAGAGGAAAGTAAATGGAGTGTAATTACAAGAAACATACGGATTTCTAATGTTATCTGAATTTTTATGAAAAATGTGAAAGAATGTCGCAACAAATAAACTTGTTGAGTAACTACAGGTGGTTCATTTAAATAATAACAGTAGCATCCATATTCAATGTACATGCCTATTTTTCACTCGATCAAATAATATTCAGAGAAAGACAACTACGTGGTTTTTCATCGAAGCACTCTGAGCATTAAATAGAAATTCTCCTTCGTTTTCTTTCAATATCCGTATATGATGATGAAACATGGAACAAGGACGCAGTTTGAATATCAATAGGGATGGTCGGCTATATACTTCTTCATTTTTCGTTCTCATCCATCCGAAAATCCATTTCTACAGTCAGAATTGTCACGAGCAATACGTATTACACGTGCAAAATTTCGCACATCCATCTATGGATGTCATGCTATCGAAAAGTATTTTTTTTACGTAAAAAGAAAAAGAGAACAGTACAACAGTGGTACACCTACACTACATATCTTTTCTGCAACTGTTCTTTTTATTCTGATGTTGAACTATTTCAGTTCGTCGTTCTTCTTCTTCGATTTGTATATTTCAAGAATGCGAGTAAAATGATTTATGAATGGATTTTTAGACGAATCACCGGAAGCGAAAGTCGTTCAGTTAAATTATCCTTCTATTGTTCCATACATTATCAAATATTCTCCGAAATCCGTTTATCAGTTTTTAATATTATGACTTACTCGTTATTCGTTTTAATATTCTTTTAAAATATTCATATATTCGAACACACACGAAGTTCATGGTAACAGTAAAAATTTATCGTGCAACTTTTGTATTACAATGTCGACCACGCTTACTATATAAAACGGGAAGCGTCACTATAGCAAATGTTCACTAGCAAGAGACAGGACTACAACATATGATATGAATAAAAATCTAAATTTTTTTCTGCTACTCGTTTCTTTAATTATGTTGTCGAGATATTTCGTAGTAGCGGACTGGGTAAATAATTGTTACTTCTAACAGTGTTTTGTTATTTTCTCGGAATAAATAGCTAAATCATCATTTTTAGCCACCACCAGCATGCCGTTCATTACCGCGAAGCAACCTTTGCCGCAGCCAAAAATATATAATAATGTGCAGAGTACGATTATGTTTAATTAGTTATATTAATTATTTTGTCCAGCATCGTATTTAGATCTTATTTTAATCTGTAATGTTACTTATATTTGTTTTGTTTAGCTCAATTGTACGAGAGAAGAGTCAGGATTATAAGCGATGATCGGTCAATGTATCTTAATTACACTGTACCATTTATGAAGATGTAATTATTTTGAAAAATAAATATTCTATATTGGGAATGTTAAACTGCATTTTCCATTATTTTTACATTTTAAACGCAATCTACTTCCAGTCGAGATATAAATACTGTTATTTGCGGGATTATCCCGTATCTAGAGCGTATTGTGTATACTTTGAAAATATTGTTATGAATGTACTAAAAATCGAATAAACTTCCCACATTGTAATAACTTTTACAACATTTTAAAAAGTTGTTCTTCGCAGCACGAATGACTAATTAAAATAGACAACGTGACTTTAAGTGTACAGAGGTTTCATATAAAAGGCTGAACAAAGTTGGTGGCTATATGTTGAAATCAAACAGCGGAGAAAATCAACTGAGACATGGCTCAAGTGTTTGCGTTCTTCCTTGTCGTTATATCTGTCATCTGCATGTCAGGATGGTTCATTCCATCCGCAGAAGCAGTGAGTCATTAATTCTACATTAATTGGTTTATTCCAAACTCCAAGTAATCTCAACTTATCTTTTTAGTGCGCGTCATGGATGAATTGTCATCATCCTCTGGCGAAAATACTTTGCCCGGTATAGTAACACAGTTCGATTTAAAACTTTGATGATGTCATTAGTGCTCTTTTTATACAGTAAAGGCTTGATCTAAGAAAATGCGGTAGTTTCCACAACAGCGACATTAAAAAAAATGGTCAAACTACACGAGCTAAGAAACGCCACGGACCCGATGGTTTTTCTTATTGTTAGATCAAGTCTTCGCCGTATTTGCATATTTAAACTCATTTATTTTTCATTCTATAGAATTATTGCGCAAAACGAAACGGATGATCATCTCCTGCTGTTCAACGACAACAATTGCATCATAGATAGTACTACTATGGCGACTTCAATGGAGAATAATGCAATTAATACTGTATTGGAAATGAATATTGGCAGAAAATAAAATACTAAAAATTTTCGATACGTTGTTACTTTGTAACCTATTCTGTAATCTTATTTAAAGACGTTTCTAAGCTATTTTGTAAATAGTATAATTAAATAAACAATTTCTTCCATATGGATTTTCGAAATGTACATTGATCAACAAAGATATACTAAAATATACTCTGTACATCACAAGATAAAATATCTGGAGTCGATGGAAGATGTAATTATCAATTTGTATTCCTTTCGGTACTTTTCCTCGGAAATATACTTTCGAAAAATATGAATTCAAATGAATATTGCATAACAACTGCCACGTCAAACAGCATAATGTATGGACATGATTTTTATATGTATACTCATTTCAGTATTATAAACCGAGTTATAAAATTAGAAACCTGACAAACGCTATTATCATTTATCACGTTTCCCGTGTAAACAGTTTATAGTTACACATTCATCGCACGAAGTGGACATTACATTTTCATGCGTTGATACAGTATATCACAAATCACGTCTAAGTCTTACGTATAAAAGGCAAGGTATAAGCATAACCACGACAAACGCAAGTATCCAAAATACAAAAAATGGGCTAGAAACTGCATTTCTTTTTTCTATTCATTTCGCTTATCTTGTTGGCAGGATGTCTCGTGGCTCCAGTAGTTGGAGTAAATTAATATTTATTTATTAAATAGTGTTATACCTCAATACACAATTAATTAAACGAAAATAAGACTTCTGTTATTTCCAATAAACGAACAATATTCTTTAAGGTGCCAGGTGTATGTCATCAGCTACCAAAAAGTACTCTTTGCCGCAGCGATAAGTACAAAATAATGTGTAGTACTATTATAACATTCTTTATCATTTCTTTTTATAGCTCAAGGGAAAATGTTAACCAGAAGAAAAAAGGATAGCACAATGATAAAAAATTATTCCAAATGTGCGATATATTTGATGAAGATGTACATTAGCATTGGAAAATAAATGCTGTTTAGTGAAAATACAACATTGCCATCTTTAATCGCTCCTATGTTTCCAAAATGCATTATCTTTAGACAATGAAAAAATAATCGTGGTCATACAATCTTTTTATTATTGCACCATGTTCTATAGGAAAATTACATACAGATAAACATTTATCTTACAAAATATAAATTGCATTTTCACGTGACCATATAATCTAAGTTTGCTAAATTTCTTATCAAGTGCTCTATATATATATACATATAATAGGAGAGGACTATTGTAGCAGTCATTGGTTAGCAACAAGTGCAGGAGTACAGAATACGCGATCATGAACCAAAAACTGTTTCTGTTATTTGTTTCATTTATATTTCTGGCCGGACATTTTCTGACGCCAGTTGTTGGAGTAAGTGAAAATATTTTTTCTTTTATCTACATGTGTCTTGTTATCAACTTCTAATGAATCATCGCGTCATCTTCTTTGTAGCTGGCACCAGCATGCAGTTCTTTACCAAAAAGTACTTTATGCCGTAGCATGAAATATAAAATAATGTGTAGGGTACGTACATGTCTGACTCCTTTTAGTTAATCCTACTAATAGCTCTATTTTAACATTCTTTATCATTTCTTTTTATAGCTTCAGGGAAAATGTTAACCAGGAGAAGAAGAATGGCACAATGATAAACAATTATTCCTAGTGCACTACATGATTGAAGAAGATGTAATAACATTGAAAAATAAATATTGTTCGTTCAGAATATAACTCTGTCTTTTCGCTTCTTCATTGCAAAGACACGTTTCCTGTGGACCATAAAAATTGACTACCCTAAAACTTCATTACATCACGTTTTACACGAAAATTGCGTAAAGGAGCATTTTCACGTGATTATCTATCTATATTTATTATATTTTGCATCAAGTGTTTTGTACATAAATAGACGGAACAACGCCAACAATCATTGACTAATAACAAGTTCAGACCGCAATCATGAACCAAAAGTTGCTGCTTCTATTTGTTTCATTTATTTTATTCCTCGGAAGTCTCGTGACACCAGTAGTCGGAGTAAGTGAAGATATCTCTTACACGCCTCTCGTTATCAACTTATTCATTCCTAACCCTATCTTTCTAACAGCATCAAGCATGTAATGCTATACCCCGATATAGGCTTTGCCGCAGTGCAAAATATAGAAAAATGTGTAAGGTATGTCCATGTCTAATTAATGTGACTGTTTAAACCCCTTACTATTTCTATTGTAATAATCAATCTTTTGTTTATATCTTCTTGTCTTCAGCTCGATTGCACTCCAGAGGAAAGAGGATTATGACATACAACGATCAGCAAAATGACTTGAAGTGCGCTATGCACTCAACGAATATGTAATTGCTTTAAAAAATAAATATTGTACGTTTCGAATATAACACTGTCTTTTCACTCCTGCATCACAAACACGCGTTTCCTTTGGACTATAGAAATTGACTACCCTCAAACTTCATTACATCACGTTTTACACGAAAATTGCATAAAGTAAACATTTATTGCGGAAAGCACGAATTACATTTTCACGAGTTGAATGATTCAAAGACAATTTTCTAAACTTCTTATTAAATATATATCTACGCAAAATTGTAAAAAATCTATAAATCCATAAAATCCGTGGTTTAGATAGACCACAGTAATTATTTTCAAGTACTTAGAAGAAACACATTCAGTTTTGTAGCAGGCACAGCGGTTTTACAATTATCTTCTATCACGTGTCTCACGAGAACTGTATATGGCTAAACTTTTATTGTAAATATTGTTTACTACTATAACGAGTACGTTCGGAGTACGTATAAAAGACAAGCTGTAACTGTAACAGACATTTGTGAATAAAGAACGCAACGATACACCATGCGTAAAAAACTGTACTTCCTTTTTCTAGTCATTGCATCTGTTTTGTTAACAGGATGCGTCATGGCACAAACAGTTAATATTTATTTACTTATTTGTACTTTTTTTAACATATATTCAATTACATATACATTTCATGTGAAATTTTCAGAAAAAGCCGGGACCCTGTAGTACTTTACCCGAAAGTGTTCTTTGCGGCAGCGACAAGTATAAAATAATGTGCAATGTACGTCATATATCATTATAATACTATTCCTAGTTCCTCCCACAAATTTTATTATAATAACTAAAATTGTTTGTACTTCTTTGTACAGCTGAAATGCAAATGACAGAAATGATCTTCGCAAAGGACGATTAGGATTTCTAACTATAGATGACCAAACTATTACTGAACATGTAATAATGTTTCAATAAAATAATCTTCAAGAGCAAGTGAACTGTTGGCTTTTATCATTAAGTCCCTTCCTAATCTAAATATACGTATATTTCCAATGTAATTGTAAATGCCTTGTGTCCTAGAAAATTTTGATAAATTTGCCTAACCACTAAGAATCGTAGAGAAGAAGAAATTGCAACTTGGTCATTATCATTTTTATAGTAACGAGTTTCACCGCTCTGTTATGTAAAATACAGCTCCTATCACGTTGGTCACGATAGTTAATATTTATGATTGAAACGTGGTCATATAAAGCATCTATTACATTTTTAAATTTTGTACGAGACTGTTTGGAATTGTGGTGAGTGTCTGTATACATATAAAAACTGGATTCGCAAACATAGCTGCAATTCACTAGTGTGAACGCAAGGGAGTCAGCTCAAGGAATCATGAATTTCAAACTCAATTTTATACTTCTATTCGTCTCAGTAATTTTACTATCATGGAATCTTGTGGCATCGGTATATGTAAGAGAAATATCTTGACTAAAATTATGTATTATATGTAGTAATGATTATACATGTCATACATTGTTCGTAAATTTTGTTAAGGAACCACCGGCATGCAGAATTATAACGAAGGGGCATTGCACTAGTATGAAATACAAACATATGTGTCCGGTACTATTATTTCTTCTTCTTAAGTGACTTATGTGTGCTTGACTAATTTAATCTTATAGTTAGCACAATATCCTTAATTTTTTTCTTTTCCAGAGCGTATGTGGTACTAAGTGATGAATACGGTTGCATCGAAAATAATGTCTACAGAAGGAATACTTCTGTTATTGTTTCACTGGATGAAAATTGTAAACAATATTGTATGTGATAATAAATTAATGCTGCAGTGAAATTTTTGATATTTATTTCTTTTTCCTTCCAATCCTGCACTATGTAGCATAGCAATTTATAAAAGTAGATAATTCTTATAGCAGACCGCGATTTCGTAGTATGCATTGGAATTTATGCATTGCAAGTGGAGTCCGTTGCGTATGACATGAAAATGTAGAATATTCGCCACTGATAAAGTCTGGTATAACAGTGATAACTTTATTTTGAGTACTTACAATATGTCAGTCACGAAGGACTGCGTTTACTGTTAAAACGTGGTCAGATACAGCATATATGGCATTATTATACTCCTTTCGATATCATTTACGATAGAATTATTGCAATCATGTGTACATATATAAAGGAGAATACGCAAACCGGCGGAAACGTAAGTGATTCGACTCAAGCAATCATGAACTACAAACTCAGTCTTCTGCTTATATTTGTTTCTGTAATATGCGGGTTTGGAAATTGGATAACATTGGGTGAAGTAAGAGATGAAATTCCTTTAATTTATTTATTTTAACGCGTACTAATTATATTGTATTAAATCTGTGTTATAAATATACGGATTCGTTAAGGAACGAGAGACATGCAAAATTATAACGAAGTTATATGATGAAATATAAACATACATGCCCGATACTGGTTATTATCTTTTTCTAATTAGATTACAGTTTATTGAAATTCTGTTTCTTCTGTGCGTTTGAAACGATACCTCAACATGATGATATATATTTTGATATAAATTAAAAATTTTTTGCTTTGAGTGAATAGAATATTCTGCAACCACACATTTCCTTATATTCTTCTGTACATTGGACACGTTGAAAATGTTATGTCGCAATTGTAGTATATGTAAGATACAGTAAAGCAACTGTTCGGTGCTATTCAATACATCAAACATTCGACATGGAGATACATAAATCAAAAGTTAGTATGCTGCTTGGTTCTCCTGGCATTCTCTTATCAGAATATTCCGTCCAACTTGCGAAACCACTATCATGCTGGCAGAAAGGAACAGGAATAATAGCAAATAAGACAGTGAAATCGTTCTCGTTGCCCTGTAAAAGTTGCATGCGGTTGCACGCAAATCAAAGAAAAGAGATGATCTATATTTATATATTATTTAGAATTTGATAAGACCAAGAAGTCCAGGGCGGTTCCTTAAATTTATTAACTAGGCGCTCACCTCCCCATTCGGCTTCCATCTCTCTGTCATGAGTATGAGCGTTTCATTTCGCTAGCTATCGACCCGGTTATCCTAGTTTCCGGTAGTTCTGCGAGTTAAGTTCGGGACGGCCGACTTTCCTTCGCGAGAAATGAGGCGAATCGCATCGCGGAATAACGAAGATTACAAGTTGCATCGGCGCGCGACTAACATCTGGCCACGGTTTCCCCCGGGCATATTACTTCTGTTTTCTTGGGAACGAACGGTGTCAGACGTACGAACAGAAATACGGACGTTCTGCTTGCCAAGAATTTCATGAATATTCTTTAACATTAATGCGCTTTATAAATATTTATCACGCCCCCGGATTTTACTATCTCCGACAAATTAAGCTTTCCAGCTGACTTAACCCTTTCCAGCGTACCCGTAGCCGGGGCGTTACCCCTGTGGAAAGATGCAATTGGAATAGTAATTTCATACCTCTGATCTGCATCACGCTGCTACCTTAAGTCGTCCGGGATATTTAATATTCTACACAATGAATTTAGATTTTCTATTACGAAGAAAGCAGGGGATAGACGGTTCCGTTGAATCGCTGGCTTCGCGACGATTAAAAGCCTTTTCCTTCGAATGGTCTATTTATTGTGGTTAAGGAAAGTTAGAGCCGAAGCGTGGAGTGATTACCGGACAGCAGATCTTTATTCACATTTTTCTGTATCTGTTACATGAAGTAGAAACCGTAGAGGTAGAAAGTTAATAATTTCAATAGATTGAAAATAACATTTTTATATAAAATTCAATTCGTATCATATTCTAACATTGTTTGTTATGAGATATAGATGGTAATTTACGTCATTGTTGGAATTATCCAAAACGTAGGAAATTGTCCTCCAGTTTGCCATTTTCCTAAAAACAATTTAACATGATTATTGTGTTTTTTACTGTGGACCATCTACCCAGTTTTTGTACCAAAATTTTTGATTACGTTTTACATTATCATTTTAGTTATTGAATGCTTTTAGTTATTAAATGCTTACCGCTGTAGTGGGTACAATATAGAACGTTGACACCAACAATACGGATATAGCAATAAAAAACAATTTCATTTTCGGGAACATGATATCTTCTATGGAAGCTTCTATGCAACTCTATAGACACCGATGCTCGCAACACTTTTTATATACGTAACAGTTGCGCGTAAAAACTATTCTTTGTGACCGAGTTATCAAGTTAGAAAATAATAAATGTTACGTAAACTGTTGCAAGCAGTGTAATCAGAGAATTAATACATGTAACGTGTTTTAAGGTTATTTTTACTACTGGAATGTTTATAACGTGTGCACATATTCTTCTTAGGCCATAAAGCTTCCCTTGAAGCAACGAAGACACAGAAGACGCAAGGGATGATTTGTTGCTGAGAAGTGCAAAAAACTGTTATTTTATATTGGATTACATTCGGCAATTATCCCAGGCTCGATCTCGTAGGGCGGAAGGACAAATCAATGGAGTTTGAAGAGACTAACGTTTGATAATGTCAATGCTGTAATGCAAATTATATTCTTTATTGTGACAATGATGCAACGAGAAATAAAATACATATAGAATTCTAATTGTTAGCATCAATTACCATTTCCTTATCCTTCTTGAAATCCATGTAATAGCTATACAGTAAATTTCAGACGATTGCTTATCAATTTTTCGAATAATGATCTTTTTTCAATAGAATTGTCAACGTTTATCGTGACTATATTATCTGATTAGAATATTTTAGTGCTGATAGTTCGAGCATTTGCTGTATATAAAGAAGCAAAATGTACGTATACGTATATCTGTAAAAAACCACGTACAGCAACATGTCTCAGCCAAGGAATCATGGTTTCCTCGTTTTAGCCGCCGTTGTTTTATCATCATTTTACGCTATAGCCGCCCCGGAGGTAAAAAATTTATTTTAACACAAAATTTGTCAATTATTGAAACTTGTAAGGTTTACCATTTTTAAATAAATTTAATCTTCTCTTTACTATAATACTAAGTTAACATATACATGTACCAATCAGTTCCAGAACTCGGTAGGTTTGGTATTAATATTATTCTTATAAACTTTTTTGCAGGCCTACTGGCCACGCCCATCAAATTGGCCGAAGGGATAAATCGTCAAAAGGTATGTTTGAATTAATGTTATTATTATTAATCAATAAGATCACGATAACTAATTCTTGTATAATTGCTTACTAGGTTCCATCCCATAGGTGCAAATCAGTGGAATTTAAAGCATTTACAACATTACTCTCGTGTTAGTAATAGAAGCTAATGTTACCACTGTAATATAAGTTCGTTCGTCATCGCGACAGTAATGTAACCTTATGGGAAATAAAATATAAGCTTCCAATTGCTAGCATTAATTACATTATCCTTTCTTTTAACTCCTTAAAGTTCTTTAGAAATTCTTTAAAGTTCCTTAGAAATAGTTCTACAGACAGTTTATTAATGATACACTTACGGAAAGATTTTCTCGAACGCAAAGCCACAAACGAAATTTTATTTTCTCATGTAGAATCACCCCCTCCCCCTCCCCACTCCACTTTCCATGACTGTGTTACTCGTCATGAGGTAATAGTTATTACATTTTGTAATCAACGAAGGTAAAATAAATATCTTCGAAACTAATCTTCAGAAGAAAAAGTTTTATATTTCGTAAATATATTTCATTTAGTTTTATATGAAATCAATTTCTGTTACATTATAAAATGTCACTTATGCTGGGATGCTATGCTCAGCCAATGCGCGGTATAAATTTCTGTGCCTCTCTACGGTCTCTGGCCTAATAACAATTCAAAGAAGAACAAATTCAATGAATTAAAAATATTGTAAATATTAAATATTTTAAAATCGTGTTGCACATGTTATATTAATTCCTCACCGCTTCAGAGGGCGTGAAATATAACGATGACATCAATAGCACTGAAAGTGCAACGACAGCAAACTTAATTTTTCCAAACATGGTTCCGTCGTAGAATTGTTGGCTTCTCTATTGTCGATGTACACTTTACTGCTTTATATACATATCGACACAAACGCTTAAACATCAAAATTCACTTTTTGTGACTGCGCTATGAGAGATAATAGTTAATAAATTCCCTATAAATTATTATCGACCTACGATGCAGATATTATGTATATCAATGCGATGGTAAATCACAAAAAATAAATTCCATTCTTGTTTTTTAATACATTTTATTTCATTTTTTATGACAGACACTTTAACTGTAGTAGAACATGTTAAAACATGGTATAATCAGCCAATACGGGGGAAGGGAATGAGCTGTGGGCTTCTACGGTCTCGAGCCTAATAAACAAAAAAAGAGAAAAATAATGATTATGTTGTTAGTAACAAAGTGTCACAAAACATTTTCATGTTTAGTTAAGAAGCGTTTCTGCATCATAGTGACCATTTACGAGTTGTGTCATTTTTCGAAACTGTACATTGTATGGGAAACAGTATCCAGATTAATAATTAAATATTTCGAAGTGCAAAAGAATAGTGTGAAAACTTGATACGAAAGAATGATGTTTAATCAATTCCTTACCGCTTCATTGGGTACTATGTAGAATACCGATAATAAAAGTGCAAAAAGAGCAAAAACAGCGAATTTCATTTTACGGTATTTGACTTTTTTCTTGAGTCAATAGCGACTTGCCTATTGCATTGCAGCTATATATACTCCGCTGCAACACAGGCGTTTAAATATTTACAAGCACCTTCCGTGACACTCTTCGAGTTAATAGCCAATAAATTTTTCTTAAAATAATGTGGACAATCAGAAACTCGATACAGTACTTATCTCTTCTCAGCGACTGAGTTGTTCTAATTCGGTTCCAGGTTGTTTTTCAGAGTTCCTTTCCTGTAAGTTGTGCTACTTTTAGTTTATCGATGGATTCTATTCAAATCTTCGCGTACCTACTTTCTTTTACATATTTTGGAACCCACTTCTTCGAATCACAGAATGTAATAATTTAATCTGGTTACTAAAAGATTTTAATTTAGATGGAATGATTATGACATTGAGTCGAAATGGACCCAACACATGCCATCCGAAGGTACAAAAGAGTCTCATAAGCGGTTTACCATATCGAAAAATAGTGGGAAATTTCTGTACATTATTAAGTACATGACTGCATTATCAAGTTTTTATTAAATTGTGCAATTTGTCCATGGAAAATGTTGCAATTTATGTCGGTGAATTTAAAATGCGTTTCTGCAACATGCACTGAATTGAGTCATGAATATCAGAAAACAATGTTTTTCACATAAATTCTCGCTGTCACGAGTTACAGTGATAAAATATTTAAAACTTCCACGTGTAATCTTCATCACCAACTATGGCTTTCTATTGTCAGATATTGCTGTCAACAATAGAGATGCGATTCTTGTGATAACAATTGAAAACAGTTAGAATAATGTTGTTCACTAACATTATAATTATTGAATAGTACACCCTACTAATTATGGGTAATCCATAACAGCTGTGTTTATACATTTTTTTCATTATTCCTATGCATTTCTAACATACCAAAGTGTAAAATATAGAATAATTCTTATATGAATAATGAATGTCATTTTATATAATTGTCTTTCCAATTAAGTTTTTATAAAATACCCAGTTGAAAAATGATAAATTTAAATATGGATGGCAAGTTAATAACGCTCCCACAACACATTTAAAAACGCGATTAAAACCTTAATAGTAGGAAGTTCGTGTCTGTGACGGGTATATAAAGAACAGAAATGTTCGCTTAGATTAAAAAATTCTTTTAAACCTATGTCCAGCAACATGTTGAAGGCAATCAGTATTGCATTTCTCTTAATAAGTGTAATTGTTCTGATGACACTTAATACTATGCCTACTGAAGCAGGGGTAAGAATGTATTGTTAAGACTGCAAAATGTTACAATTTATTCATGGTAAATTCCGTTTTATCAATTTTGTATTATATTAATTATATTGTATATTTTCTCAGCCTCTTTGGTGCAACTGTTCGCAATACTCGAGGATGCCAAAATCATGGCGATGTCGGGTAAGGTTACATCGAATAATTTAATACAAAGTCACTCGTTCGTAACTGCAAAACTATTAAATAGAATATTTCAAACTAGTCAAGTTGACTTGGGTAAATCTAATGCTTATATACTGTGTAATTTACATACTACTTAATTTACAGTGTATAATATACGTAAGTAATAATAATGTTCCTGATTTTATCTGTTTTTTAGAAACTGTGCCAACGTCGTGGCTGATCAATTTGAACATGAAGATAATCCTTATGCATTGGATTTTAATTTTTCTCGTGTTTATGAAATTCGATTTGAATGTCTTGATATAATAAGATCTCTAGAAAATAAAAATCATAAATTTTGATCAATTGAAATTATGTAAAGTGTGACTTCCATTTTACCACCTACTATTATCAAGTATCCCGACGTCCATAGTTTCATGATGTAAAGATAAAAATGAATATCGTGGAAAATAATGGATTCACGTAAATATAGATAAAGAATAAATAACTCAGTCACGAAAAATGGTTTTAAAATGAAATTCAGATCTTAATAGTAGGAAACTCATAATCGCGACTGGTATATAAAGAGTAACAACGTTTGTAAACATTAATAGATTGAAAAATCTGCATAAAGCAACATGTTTAAGGCAGTCAACATCGCATTTCTCTTTGTGTCTGTAATTTTTCTGACGACACTATATACTATGCCAACTGAGGCGTCGGTAAGAATCCATATGAATATAAACTATGTTTATATAATTTTCTCATTTGGAATGTTTCTGTAAAATACATTAAAGCTCAAACTAATCAATTGCTCGTTGTAAATTTTCGATGAATGTCATATTACAAATATATGTCATTTCAATGATGTTATTAAACTTTTCAGCCTGCCGCGTGCAACTGTAAGAAGCCTGGAGGCATCAGGTGTGTGGTAAGACAACATATAGTTATTGAATATGTTGTGTACATAACTATCCAACGTATCTAATAATTTTTTCTGATTTATAGTTAAAGTGCGGACCGCGTGGTTGAACATTTCGAATATGACACTACAGGAAGCAGTTTACTGCAGACAAAAGAAATGGAAATAAAAAGAACACAATAAAAACAATTTTTTCGAGGAGAACATTGTAGTTTTATTTACCAAATGTAAAATACAGAT
This sequence comes from Lasioglossum villosulum, assembly GCA_963971365.1. Lineage (NCBI taxonomy): Eukaryota > Metazoa > Arthropoda > Insecta > Hymenoptera > Halictidae > Lasioglossum > Lasioglossum villosulum. Next base: position 7,579,384 of record OZ020495.1, read on the forward strand.
AGGTTTCTATGTGACGACGACATAGTTTGCCTAATATAAATTTATGCTAGCAAGTACTTCTATAACAAATGGTATAGAACGTTGCTATGATTCTCTGCTGTCCATAATGGCTTTCTGTTATGCAATGTTGTTGTCAGAAATGTTAAGATTATAAATGCATGGCATTAGAATAAACTTTATGTGCGCTGTTATGTTATATAGGTTCGAAATCGACGAGTTCACTATACGAAAGATACGAAAATTTGATTTTGCGTAGTCAAGTGTCAGTCAGGAGGAATATATAAGTAACGCTGAAAATATGTTCAAGAATATCATGTAAAACTTAGAAGTGTACAGTAACGAACATGTCGAACGTAGTTCACTTAGTTTTCTTGCCTCTTTCCCTTCTTTTAGTGTTGGGATACTTCTGGACAGCAGCTGCAGAAGTGAGTGTTGTACACTTATACTTCAACTGTTAAGTATTAATAATTCAAATATAATTAAAATAATATTCTTTGTGTGTTTAGGCATTTGGGTGCGACTGTAGTGCACCAGTAGGACGGCGATGTCGGGTAAAATTCTATAATAATTATTTACTATACTCTACATTTAAATACTTAATATACTATATTAATTTAGTATAATTCATATGTAAGGAATAGTAATATTCATGTTGTCTTTATTTTCTTTCCAGCGTCAATGCCAAGGTTAAGAAATTGAAAATGAACCAGATATGGCAATGTATCGAAGAGAATTACACTGCGTATTTTAATGTCTGTAACCTGAATACTATGAGCAAATAAAGCATATCCAGAATAAAAGCTATAATTGATTAATTGATGTACAACCAGAGATTTATAATGTTTTCTGTAGTGTAAATCCCTACTGCAAGAATCCTTCACATCTCATCTTCCTTTGGAAAACCCATTCATTTTGTTCTATGATGACACGCACAAGAAACAATTGAAGACAAAGCAATTGTTAAGAGAACAAAATTGCTTGTTTGTACTACATTCTGCTCGAATATTAAAATTGTAATATCAAAAATGCGATAAAAAATACGATAAGAAAAACGATTTTTAGTGTAACCTTCTACTTTTAATTTTTTGAAATTTGCTCTGTTGCTAGAAAAACAAAAATATTAATTGATCAGGGAAGTAAAATATATACTGTTGTGTAAATTCCAATGTAAAGAAACAGCACAGCTTCAATCGAAGCTTGAAATGGAGATTGTATACCATAAGAAAATGAAACATTTTATTTCAGAGTGGTTCTTGTCAAATTTTGTCACACTTAATTAAAGCTATATTACATCATGAAAAGCATTACCTGTTCCTAATAGTTGCAGGAAACTATTATTTCGTGTTTAAAAAAGTTTGTATGTTAGTAACGAAATCGTAATAAACATTTCTATTGAATTGTTTACCAGGTTCAGTATAATAAAGACAAACCGCTGAAGTTCGTAGCAACTAGGGATTGATAATGTTACTCAAATGTAAATATGGTCTGCGACCGCGGTAATAAAAAGTAACATTCAGTACCCCTAAGGAAAAATATAGCAAAATGCATACAAGATAAAAATAAACATATTCTAATAATTTTAATTACTACCATTATTTCTGTGCCAAATGGAAGATTAAAAATCTTCTCTTACAAAATAATCCGAAACGAAACTATTCGATTACGTTACTGAGAGTAAATTGTTGATTAATGTTTAAAGTTTCTGTTGCTGTTGGAAGATCTGTTAAAAAATCACAAGCCATTAGCCATAGAATTACAAAATTTATAATATAATCGCAGATAAATATCGTGTTACCTTACGACGATCATTATTCTAAAGAATGTAAAATTTTCTTCAAAACTCCAAGGCTTCATATTTATTTAATCGATTACAAATTGTAATCGAAACAAATATTTTCAACGCGAGTTACGTTACAGTATTAAAGAAACTTTATCAGTGTCGTGACCGCTGCTTGTAAACAAAATTGACGGTTCTGACGAATGACAGTCACGACACATGATCATCGTGACTTCATTTATCTAGCCAAATGTGTATTACGTGCGCCGTATGTTTATAACTATATTCGAACGTAACATGGCACTGATTGGAAGGTATATATAAACAGTAGCAGACTTACATATCTTCAAACTTTATTCCAGTTGTCATTTCAGTGATCCCATTAGTGCAAACATGTTCAAAAGTATTCGTACCGCTTTGTTACCTGTTTATCTCGTTGTAATTCTGGGATATTTTTGGGTGGCAGTTGCAGAGGTGAGCCTGATGCATAGTTATTAAATAATATTCATGCTTAATATATTGTTGCAATAATGAAAGTGTTTCTTCAGCCCATTTCATGCCGCTGTAATGCACCAGTAGGGGCTGCATGCCGGGTAAATTCATATTTAACTGATATACTATATATTTATCTATACAGTGTGTGGAAACAATACTAATGTCCACGCATTTATTTTGACTTTATAGCGAAGGTGCAAACCCAGAGGTTAAGATATTGGATATGATTCAAATGATGGCAGCTTATCGAAGACAACCTTTAGACACTGTGTATTGGAATGTCTGTTGTGCGTCCCAAATTTAATGTGACTGCCATGAAAAAATAAAGTACTTCAAAACTATACAACGTGAATTTATCTTGTTACCTTGCTTTCATTTACCATTATTCACGTCTTCCTTTCCGTCAAACGTTTACAGGTTCAAAAGTAAACAATTAGAAATTCAGAAATAAAAACTGATGTGTTCATTGAATAAACAAGTATCCGGAGACAGAAACCGTGTGTTTAATATAATATACATATATAATATAAAAAAAATGATCAACTTTTCGATTGTTGAAAGTGGGCCAGGTGGATCAAAACAGGTCAGCCATTGGTGTCAAACTGAGCGTGTTTGCCGAGTTTAGGTGCGCAATGGCAGCGATGCGCAACTTATCGCAGTCTAATGAAATTCAGTTGATTTCGTAATAGCGATTATAGATAAATTTATTATTTCTGGCTATTTAATGTCCATAACAATTGCACTTGACAACAATGTCGACAAGCACCCCCTTGGATATCTTACCATGGAAGCTATAATGCATCTATAAGGATTGCTTTCCTTACAGGTCTGTATAAATAAGCCTTGAACTTCAAGGATACTGTAGTATTCATTTATTTACAACCACGAAGTAATAAAACAACATATTTATAATTTCTAATGTCACATGATTCACATACTCGACTTCAGGTTGAAAATATTATGACTTGCCACGAAACACATTTACTGATACAAACATCATGCTAAAAACTGATTATTTTTGTACAAAAACATAGTTTTAAAAAAAAATGAACGGTTTCTATGAAAGACTGTCACGGCTTATTATGTGTCTCTTCAACCTATTTTATTTATCCACGGTATGTGGACAGAAAACTAATGTTCAATGATTTGCTTTTCCTCCATAACTTTATAATATATTAATATACATATATATAGAAAAACAATTAATAACATAGCGACGCAAAATGGATTTACAATAAGATTGGGACATAAGTGGTAGGAAACACATTATTGCGATTGGTTCATACGGAACGAAAACGTTTGTTAACATTAATAGATTCAAACAAAGTGTGAATTCTATTTTAAACCCCTACCATTACCAAGTATTCCGATGTTCATAGTTTCATGATGTAAACATAAAAATGAGTGTCGTGAAATATAATGTATTCACGAACATATAGATAACGAATTAAGAACTCAGTCACGAAAATAGTTTCAAAATGAGATTGAGATCTTAATGGTAGGAAACTCGTAATCGCGACTGGTATATAAAGAGCAAAAACGTTTGTTAACATTAATAGATTGAAAAATCTGCATAGAGCAACATGTTTAAGGCAATCAACATCGCATTTCTCTTTGTGTCTGTCATTTTTCTGACAACACTTTATACTATGCCAACTGAAGCGTCGGTAAGAATCAATATGAATATAAACTATGTTTGTATAATTTTCTCATCTGGAATGTTTCCGTTGAATACATTAAGCTCAGAATTAATCAATTGCTTATTGGAAATTTTCGATGAATGTCATATTATAAATATATATAATTTCAATGATGTTATTAAACTTTCCAGCCAACCGTGTGCAGCTGTAAGAGACCTAGAGGCATCCTGTGTTTGGTAAAATAATATATAGTTATCGAATACGTTGTGTACATAACTATTCAACGTATCTAATAATTTTTTCTGATTTATAGTTAAGGTGCAGACCGCGTGGTTGAACATTTGGAATATGACGCTAATGGCAGCAGTTTCCTGTACAGAAAAGTAATGGAAATAACAGGAACATAATAAAAACAATTTTTTCGAGGGGAATATTGTAGTTTTATTTACCAAAAATGTAAAATACAAATAAGTTTTTACGTGACAACAACATAGTTTGCCTAATATAAATTTATGCAAACACGTATTTCAATAACAAATGGTATAGGACGTTCCTATAATTCTCTGCTGTCCATAAAGGCTTTCATTTATCACTATTGACATCTTCGCATCCGTCGATCGTTCAAAAGTTCAGAAGTACACAATTAGAAATTCAGAAATAAAAATTGCTGTGTTCATTGAATGAATAAGTATCCCAAAACAGAAACTGTGTGTTCTAAATAATAAAAATTTATGATATAAAAAAAGTGGTCAACTTTCCAATTGTTGAAAGTGAGCCAGGTGGATCATCACTGGTCAGTCATTGGTCTGAGACTGAGCGTGCCTGTCGAGATAAGGGCGCAACGCGCAGCGATGCGCAACATATCGCAGTCTAATGAATTTCAGTTGATTTCGTAATAGTGATTATTGATAAATTTATTATTTCTGGCTGTTTAATGTCTATAAAAATTCTACTTGACAACAACGTCGAAAAGCACCCCTTTGTCCATAGTTTCATTATGTAAACGTAAGAATGAGTGTCGTGGAATATAATGTATTCACGTACATATAGATAACGAATTAATAACGCAGTCACGAAAATAGTTTCAAAACGAGATTGAGATCTTAATGGTGGAAAACTCGTAATCGCGACTGGTATATAAAGAGCAAAAACGTTTGTTAACATTAATAGATTGAAAAATCTGCATAGAGCAACATGTTTAAGGCAATCAACATCGCATTTCTCTTTGTGTCTGTCATTTTTCTGACGACACTTTATACTATGCCAACTGAAGCGTCGGTAAGAATCCATATGAATATAAACTATGTTTGTATAATTTTCTCATCAGGAATGTTTCCGTTGAATACATTAAAGCTCAGAATTAATCAATTGCTTATTGGAAATTTTCGATAAATGTCATATTATAAATATAACTCATTTCAATGATATTATTAAACTTTCCAGCCTGCCGGGTGCAACTGTAAGAATCCTAAAAGCATCCTGTGTAAGGTAAAATCATATATAGTTGTTGAATGTGGTGTACTCATAACTATTTAACATATGTAATTATTTTTTTCTGGTTTATAGATAGCGTGTAAAGCTCGTGGTTAAACATTTGGAATATGACGCTAATGGAAGCAGTTTTCTGGAGAGAAAAGAAATGGAAATAACAAGAACTTAATAAAAACTAATCTTTTCGAGGGGAATATTGTAGTTTTATTTACCAAATATAAAATACAAATAAGTTTCTATGTGACAACAACATAGTTTGCCTAATATAAATTTATACAAGCACATACTTCAATAACAAATGGTATAGGACGTTACTATAATTCTTTGCTGTCCATAGTAGCTTTCATTTTTCACTATTGACATCTCTGCATCCGTCGTACGTTTAAAAGTTCAGAAGTAAACAATTAGAAATTCAGAAAAAAATAGTATTGTTCATTAAATGAACAAGTATCCGGAGACAGAAACTGTGTGTTTAATATAATATACATATATAATATAAAAAGAATGATCAACTTTCCGATTGTTGAAAGTGGGCTAGGTGGATCAAAACAGGTCAGCCATTGGTGTCAAACAGAGCGTGTTTGCCGAGTTTAGGTGCGCAATGGTAGCGATGCGCAACTTATCGCAGTCTAATGAATTTCAGTTCATTTTGAAATAGCGATTATTGCTAAATTTATTATTTTTGGCTGTTTAATGACTATAACAATTCTACTTGACAACAATGTCGACAAGCACCCGTTTGGCTATCTTACCATGGATGTTATAATGCACCTACAAGGATTAATATCCTTACAGGTCTCTTTAAATACGCCTTGACCTTAAAGGATACTGTAGTATTCGTTTATTTACAACCACGAAGTAATAAAACAACATACTTATAATGTCACATGATTCACATATTCGTCATCTGGTTGAAAATATTACGACTTGCCACGAGACACATTTACTGATACAAACATCAAGCTAAAAACTGATTATTTTTGTACAAAAATATAGTATTATACAAAATGAACGGTTTCCATGAAAGACTGCCACGGCTTATTATGTGTCTCTTCAACCTATTTTATTTATCCACGGTATGTGGACAGAATACTAATGTTCGCAGATTTGTTTTTCCTCCATGACTTTATAATATATTAATATACATACATATAGACAAAGAATTAATATCACAGCCACGAAAAAGGATTTAAAATGAGATTGGGACCATAATGGTAGGAAACTCATAATCGCGACTGGTATATGAAGAACAATAACGTTTATTAAAGTTAATGGATTGAAAAATCTCTATAGAACAATGTGTTCGAGGCAATCAACGTAATATTTATTTCTATGTCTGTCATTATTTTGACAACACTTTTTACTATGTCAACAGCACGAATTGTGGTTAGAAATAATGTTCATATATATAAATTGTATTTACGTAGTTTTCTCATTTTAAATGTTTTTGTTGAATACATTATAGCTCAGAAAGATTATTTATTGGGTGGATAATGTTGAATGTTATATTATATTCATGATGAATGTAAAGTTATTAATATGTATCATTTCAATGACGTTATTACATCTTTCCAGATTCCATCCACGTGCAACTGTAAAAATGTTAGAACCTTCGAGTGTGATGTAAAGTTATACATAGTTATTGAATATTCTGTATACATAAATATTCAACATATCTAATGATATTTTCCTTGCTTGTAAATCGCGTGCCAATGGCATGTTTAAATAATTCGAATATGATGCTAATGGAAGCAGTTTCCTGCTGAGAAAAGAAATAGAAGTAACAAGAACAAAATAAAAACGATTTTCTCGAGGGAAATATTATAGTTTTATTTACCAAATGTAAAATACAGATAGGTTTCTATATGACAACAACATATTTTGAATAATATAAATTTATGCAAGCACGTACTTCAATAAAAAATGGTATAGGACGTTCCTATAATTCTCCGCTGTCCATAAAAGCTTTCTGTTATGCAATGCTGTTATCAGAAATGTTGAGATTATAAGTGCGTGGCATTAAAATAAACTTTATGTGCGTCGTGATGTTATATAGATTCGAAATCGATGATTTGACGATAAGAAAGACACGCAAAGTAAATTTTGCGTAGTTAAGTGCCAGTCAGGAGGAATATATAAGCAACGCTGAAAAAATTCAAAAATATTAAGTAAAACTTAGAAGTGTACAGTAACAAACATGTCGAACGTAGTTCGCTTAGTTTTCTTACCTTTTTCCCTTCTTTTAGTGTTGGGATACTTCTGGACAGCGACTGCAGAAGTGAGTGTTATTCATTTATACTTCAACTGTTAAGTATTAATAATTCATATATAATTACAATAATGCTGTATTTTTCTTTAGGCATCTCCTTGTAGTTGTCTTGCACCTGTAGGATGGGGATGTCGGGTAAAATTATATCTAATTATTGAATATGTTGTGTACATAAATTTTCAATATGTCTAATTTTATGTTTAATCATTTTTGCGTGCAGAAAGCGTGCAGAAGGAAAGGCTGAGAAATTCGTATACGATGGCAGCTTATTGAAGAAAAACTTCAATCACTGTGTATTGGAAATTCAATTATGTTTTCCAAATTTTATGTGTCTGCCATGAGAAAATAAAGTATTTAAAAAATAAACAACGTTTGTAGATATTTACACATGTCCTACGACTGATCTTGTATCTTACAAAAATAAGAAGCAGTAAACTTATCGGTACTTTATCGGTCGAGTAGAACTTTTTTGATCGGTTTTTTTTTAATACACTGTATATATTTTGACCGACTAGCGCGTTGCCCTGTTTTGGGGTTATGAAACGCAATTAGAAAAATAATAAACCCGATAAGGCCGTGTCGAGCCTCTATACAGTGGTAAAATGTGTGCTTCAGCAGGTACATATACAACAAACTGAAAGGTGCGTTCATATTCATAACTTCTGAAAATCTACTCATAGCAACATGTTCAAGTCAGTGAATCTCGCTTTTCTCTTCCTGTCGGTGATCGTTATGGCATCATTTTTCGTCACGTCCTCTGAAGCGGTAAGTAACAAATTTCATAGTACATATTTTTTCATACTGGACCATTCACATTTGATATCGTCACATTGTCTGACTGAGACACCAGATTTTGATAGATATACAATCGATGTACCGAATGGATGATTCTCTTATTCGTGTACATGAATTGACACCTTCTTTTCATGTACCTGAGGAATTTCATTAGTTTTAATTTGAGAAAATTACTATACGTTCATTCCATGTTTCATTCTTTTCTAGTCCCGAATTCGCATACGTAAAGGAAAAGGAACCAGAAGAAGTAGAGGATAATGAGGTCTTCAGGATGAAATGTTGTTTGTCATCGTGACAGCAAAGAATGGCTCCATGTTGCCATTCGTAAAATAAAATAAAATACAAAATGTAAATAGTGAACTATCTTCCTTTTTTAAAGTTCCCTTTAAAATAATCCTTAAACTTTAAGGATGCTGTGTTATCAATTTTAACCGTGAAATAGTAAAACAACATACTTATGATAATATTACGACATGTTACGAAACACATTTACTGATATCGTCTGAAATATTCAAAATGTTTTAAAGTTATAGCGGAGCGAGGTGCATGTTTTTAAACACTTTCTGCATGTTGCATGTGTTGTGTAGAATTTTGGTTTTACTTTAATCAAAAAGATACCTCAAACCGTCGGAAGTAAATTTTCCACTCTTCTGATTTTCATAAAATGAAAGTCCACGCATTGATTACGTCACATTTCATGTTTCACTGATCACTAATAATAAATTGATTACGATGAAAGTTTGAATATAACTGGGTGCTCGCAGTATGAAAACATCGATTACCATTTTGCCATGGCTGGTAGCGAAACGGATCGGCCGGAAATATTTAACATTTCATAAATTGACGCGCACGCGATGCAGATGAATAAATTCCTAGGCGTTTTACACGCGACGCGGAAATATGTCGTTCGGGTCAATCGCGCGTGCATCTGGCGAATGATAAAAAACTTCGATAAACAATATTGCCCCGTAAAAAGTTTTGCAGCAATTTTCATTCTCCGGTAGAAACAGGAATTCAATGCGGAGGTCGTGTAATTTCAAATCCGATATATTCGTGCTGTCACCCTATTTCTGCTTTTATCCGTTATCCGTCTGTAAATAAATTTCACGGAGCTCATTCTACAGTTTAGTTTGATAATACGAAACGCGTAAAACTCGAAGATTTTATTTTCACGCTTCCTACATCGTATCCGCATGCTGGGTAGGCAAATGTTGTTTGCCCGTTGTTATAATAAACTTGCATTTTGGATTCGATTTATGGAATGAACGGACTGAGTGCACGTAGTGCATACGTTTTATTAGATTGCTACATAACTCCCGTTTATCGCTTCGTTCGTACAAATACGTGAGTAACTCAATCCAAACACTACTGTAAATATCGATGCGGCAAACACCGTGCCAAACAAGTTGAGAAAAAGTGGAGCAAGAATTATATATTAAAAGAGCAATTCCTGCGATGTAATAATAATATCTTGTATGCTTTACGATATCTCGTTGCATCTAGTACAAATTCAAATAACTGTGGGCATTTAAACGAATTAACACGGCGATAGCAACTGCAGCCTGAATAGGCTCATTTTGCGCACCTTGTCAATACAGTATATACAGATTTAGGATCTAATACATCCGGTAAATACGTATATGGTAATGAGCAATGATGTTTGATGAATGAACCAGTACCACTTTACTCAACTTAATATCGTGCTGAGGTCAGTAAAATTGATACAGGCCTGATTCAGATTCTATTTTATCATCATTATTATTCATTTAATGCTTTAAACCAAATATGGTTTATATAGTGTAAGGATGTCCGAAAAAATATCAGTGTCGGTGGTTTTTAAAGAAAACGTTTATTTCTTCGCTGTGTTCTTATATGTTTCCGCATCGTAGGCGGTAGCTTCCGAAAACCAATCATATCTAGTTAAAATTAATGCACGCCCTCTAAGAGGCGACAAGGTGTGAGAAACTGGCCAGTTTGTGGAGGTACTCTCGCCTTGAGCCCTCGTTGCCTACCTAAGTCTCGCACTTGGTCTGCAGATGTTTTACGGTACGTCAACAGCTATTGAGATCTTTAGCTACAATACGAAGTCCCTAATAAATTAGAGATTTACATCTACTTATATCTACTCGGCGCTCGGCCGTAGCTTCCGAGATATTCGCAAAAAATTATTGCTAATACTGTATTGAATTTTCTCTCTTGAATTTTCGTATATCATAGGCGATCGCTTAACCAAAAATAAAAAGAATAACACAGGTATACAATATACGTATAAAAGGATTTTCGTATGCATGGTCGGGCCAGCCTGACGACCTGACCACAACTCATTCTGTTCGTATGATTTTTCCATTACTAGTTCAAATTCCGGATGACAGTTGCAGTGCAAAGATTATGCGAATAGAATGAGTTGTGGTTAGGTCGTGGAGGGGGCGAAGTATCCGACCACGCATACGAAAATTAACTTTATCGCTATTAAGAAAGTTCTAATGCCAAAATGAAATGCACTTGTAACTGAAGATTAACCGAAATTTTTCGCGAATATAATAGTAAACTTGTTAAAAAAAGAAAAACATATTTCATAAGAAATGTAGAATACTTTTATTCTACATAAAAATCCGAATATAAGAGTGGAGCACCCTTCGAGGGTTGATTAAAACGAAGGAACTTTACATGTGCTGTGAGAATCCGTAAAGATCGTGTTACGCTTAAACCGCTCAAATTGAAAAACCTGTTTGCAGAAAAAGTTTCTGCGCCTGTTCAGGTTGCCGACAATCGGTATCGCTCAGGTGATACGTCGGGCGGAAGTTTCGCGTGGAAAAGTGCTGGCGAAGTTTCGTCTTTAAAACCAATTAAGCTAATACAAAGTTCCGAGTTGTGTGTAGGAAGATCGAAGTCGGTTCGAAGTAACCTGCTGGGAAGAGGGGAGGCACGAGCCTCGATGCTGCAGGGACAGCTACATGGAAGCTCGAGCGACGTAATCGAGTAAACTAACAGGTGCCGTAGCAAATTAACAAGTTTTTATGCGTTTAGTTTGCCAGTTGTGCCGTCGTTATGTTCGACAATGTTAAATCCTACCGTGGCGACTTACAACGGCGTGCGATTCTCGCACGACGGCCAATATCTGCAACCGACTAGACTAGACGGTCTTTGATTAATCTTGACTCGTTGCCGACGCAAACAGGAATAATGAAGTTGATTAAACCTTAACCAGCATGGACACTGATCCTGCAAGATCTACTGCAAGGAATGCTACGGTCAAATGGAACGCTGATGTTCAGAGTGTTGTTGCCAGACAGTAGATTCCACGCATATTTGTGACAAAATTAAATTAAATGACATTGTTATATTATTTTAGAATTATCCACATTATTACACAAAGAAATACATTTTCATTCAACTTGTGTTACGCATTATCGATGCATACACTTATTATTTTGCGTAACGGTAGCGACGCCTACGAGATTTTCGTCATATATAAATATGGAGATATGGACATACCTGTAAACGGCGATAAATCTTCGTTATAAACTTTTAGTTGACTTCAGCTCGATAATGAAGGGCCATTATCCAGTGGATTCGTCCGAAGAAATTAAATTTTTATAATTAAAGGTACATTAACGGCGCGTCGGCAAAACGAATGAAAGTCAGATCAAAAAATCCAGCTCGGGTAAACAAATAAAATAATTAAAGTGGAGGAGAAGAGCGAAGTGAGCAGGAGTAAAAAGTTGATGGGACCGTTGCTGGCGCTTTTGCAGAGCGCGAACTGGTGAGATGGACCAGGATAAAGCTTGTAAAGTATTTCATATAATCTTTTAATAAGTTAGACGAGCTTCCTTCGAACGTTGTTGAACCAAGAGAAATTCTCCCATTTATTCCGAGCCATGATAATGCTTATTGAATTATCAATACGCCATATTTAAAGTAGCCTAGCAATTTTCCTAATTACGCTATAATCAGATTGGAAGATTCGAAACTTCGGGGCTCGGAAGGTTTTCAGACAGGTTCTTTTATAACTTGTCGATCGGAGGATGGTAACTTGATCAAGGGACTGTTTATCATTAGGAGGATCTTTCGACAAGCGCAGGAGAAAATTTCATTCATTGTTAATGACGTGAATCTACTATCTTGCCAATCCAGCGCTCATTAATATCCCGGATAGACAAGTCGAAGATTATGTCTACGTGCCGATCAAGCTTCGTAGACGGTTTTATTTATCGTTCCCCGGTGTCGCAGAGTATCGATCGTTAATTTCATTAAACGGGAAACTGAAATACAACAACGGAAGGCGTGGCAACGTGAAACAAGTTAGCAATTTTTTAAGATTGAAGCAAGATGGCTCGATGAATAATTTATTATTCAAAAATATTTTAATGAAATATATTATGTTAGCCAAAATCTAATCATGAGGGGCGTAATGTACCCAATCATATTGCGCACGAGCCTTTCAGTCGCGTTGCACATCTCGTAGAAATTAGAAGAGTGGATCGATTTTTCGAGAGGCATCTAAAATGAAATTATTTCGTTAGCGAGAAAAATTGCTCCTTCAAAACCGACTTCCTTCCTTCCCGGGAGCTTAATAATCGCGCCAAATTTAATATCTCACCCCACGCCCTCTATCTGATAAAGATCAAAAGCATGACAATTTCCAGCCGGCCCCGGGATTTTCATTACACTAAAGCGCTGCTCTTTGTTATTAACACATTATCGCTCGAGCACTTGCCGGGCGAGAGAGGATTATCTTGATAATGCGTTTTCTCTATAGCTCCCATCTGAGTAACATAACACGTTCTCCGGCAAACTTGAACAATCTCGCACCGGTCCGTTCTTAATTATTGCCGAGCAATAATATTCCCTCGAATCGTCAATATTCCGGTCGACGTTGTTCCGATTACAATGGAACTAGCCCTTGGTGTTGGCCGTACCATCGTTGTTTATACATTGTAAGTACTTTTTCACAAGATGCGTGTAGGTATTAACCGAACCAGGCTAATACGGACGAAGTAGAAATGGTCAGCCATAGTCAGACACGAGCCTCGTATGACAAAACCGTATTCCATAGGTTTGGTTTATTTTATTGAATACATTTACCCCCTCCTACATTGTATTATAAATTTTGAAATACACCGTGTGTTGTATACTAAAATTCATGAAATTTTTAATATTTTTATCTCGAAATTTCTACAGTACGGAACTTCACTGGGAGCTTGTTTTTCTTCTCCAGAGCAATAAAGATTTCGTAACTTTCCCTTCGCCTTGTATCAAAAAGGATTGGAGATTCCCACGGGAATTGACGTGTAGTGTTCTGCGAGATTGTAGCAAGATGGTTGCCGATGGCAGAACATTTTTGTCTTGCCGAAGGCGAGATTGAAGGCGTAGGAGAGTGAATTCATGAGAGAGAATAAAAATGTATTAGAAACCGTGGATGTCTATTGGACAATCCGAAGGTAATGGAAACATTTTATTCTTTAAATGGTGTGAGCCAGTTTCTTGATTACTCTTATTCTCTAGAATATAATTTAATAAATTTTACGTCTCGCATGAGCAATGCAGGGTAAAAGAATGTTCAAGTGAGAGTGTAAGATACCGTAAATACAGGAAGAGTGTAGTGAATAATTAAACGAAAGGATGTTTACAGCAGCGGCAGGATTCGTTCACCTGAGTATCAATTACCGAAAGGACATTGGCTGGTTGGGTTCGCGTGGCGGGCAGCTGAAATTGGCGGGGGCCGTTCTTGGCTCGGGACGCGACCAAATCTAATTTATACAAGGTTGTGTCGGGGCCGTTGGGCTCTCTCAATCTTTGGGCACGGTTTGCTGGATTACAAATTGTTTCGGTCGGCGATGCAGACAGCCGGTGGCCCCCGGTAGACACGGGCAGCGTTAAGGTTTACGCTTGGCCCAGAAACGCAGCAAGCAGCCGGAAGGAAGACGGCCCGTGAGTAGCAAAATGGCGTCAGATGGATGCCCCCATTAATTAGCAGCTACCTTAGAGTTCCTCCTCGCGGCTCTATCATTCATTCGAGTCACTCTTGTTTCCTGCGACTTATCTTACCTCCGAGCGTCAAATCGCGTCTCGTTTCAGCTGAATTTATACCGGCGCGCCGCGTCGCTCCCGAGGAAGAAGCTGTAAAACACCGCCGCGTCTCGTCGAAATGAGAACACGGCCGTACAGTTTGTCACCTGGTATCGTATCATGCTCGAGATTCAGCGTTATCGTCATTATTAATAGTCCTCGCGCCGGGCACTGCTAATCGTTCACCGATCGGTCGCGCGACTCTTTTAACCCTCTTCTTCATCATCGAAAAATGTCACACTGTCTTACGATCGGGTACCACCATTCACCATTATTTTAAATCCTTAACCTAATTTCACCATGCATGTCAACTGTAATCATGAAATTAATTTCTTTGTCGGTGGTGACACGGGATTTAACGAAGTGGAGATTGTAATCTGCGATTACGCGTTTCTCGCGATATCCGAGGAACGCGAGGATTTACGAGCCGCGGCTGAAGTGGACGACTCAATGTTCCGTAAAAGGTAGGTGCATTCACGGTTGACTGAAGGCAACGCGTCATCGAGCAAATGGGAGATTCTTCTGAATGTGGATGTTTACACCGGGGACGTTTGTATAATGTTACGAACGCCCGCGCGAGTGGGACACTTGAACTTCTTTTGTCCCTTATAGAATATTCTGTTGAACGGCACGGCACCGCGATGCCCGACCTTTCTGGTTCTCATCGCGTGTCAATCCCGCTGTGACAATTTCTGTCGCGATTTCCCGCATAATGTATATGAAATCTCGCTACGTCAGTTTATTTTTTATTCATCCACGACGGATGAATGTTTGATTAAACGGTGTCTATCCCGTCTAGAAAATGACAATCTTCTGGATATTCGAAGAACACACGTGCAAATGTTACCGTGAATCGAGACATTTCGATGGAACGCGTATGTTACGTCAAAGCTGACACGTTTCTAGGAAAGCTCGTGTTATTGTCGAATCGAAATAACACTGGCTCGAAAGATCAGAGATAGTTGGATTTAGATTTAAAGGAAATCGCGTGCTCAAAGGGTTCAATTAAACGAGAACGGATTGAACGCGAAACATTCATAGTACAGACCCATGAATAAAACAAATTCCGAAGACCGAATTTGGATTGGCACAGAATCCAGGAGTTAAAGTGCACTAACCCTGCACCGCAAAACACAATTTAGTGTTCCACAAGCTAGCGAAATGGACACATTTAGAACCAAGAAATTCGAAATAAACCAACCAGAGATGTGCAGACTCGAGTTGTATTCACCTAGAACCAGGAGATACTAATCGAACCGAATTTTAAGTTGCCGAACCTCGATATTAAGGATTCCAACTGAGGATTTCTAGATCTTGACAGGGTATGAAATATGGGATTCCAAAATCAACCGATTTTGGATACTATACTTTGTCAAATTCTATTGGATTAAATCCATTTCTTTTGGGTACAATTATCTAAAATTTTTTCAAAAAAGATAGTGGATAAACTAGTTTCAATTTTTCTGGATTTGTTCATTAATCTGTAGAAAATATAAAAAGATTCTTCTATACAGGATTGTACCTGTTCAACAATTTCCATAAAATGTATTACAGTTATCGGAAATAGACAATCAGAAAGGTTTTAACTCTGCATTGGTTTGGTAGCCGCTTAAATTGAAATGAATATGGAATAATAAATGGTAAAAATATATCAACGGTTGAAAGATAAAAATTTCAATTTCTGTAAAATACTCGATGGTCCTTTAGCTTACAAAAATCAAATTTTGTCAATATTGACTTAGTAGGTTCCGTTCAAACGAAAATGGTTTTACGTTTTTAATATGGAAACGATTTTAATAGGAGAATGACTTCACGGTTGGATTATTGGATTTGTAGTACCATGGCAATCTGTTACGATGTATATGAGTTTTCAATTTCGCGAATTCATTTATAACAATCCTGGTTACAACAAAAGAGATTACGAGCTTACCAATTTGACGAAGTTCTAAATGAGAAACTCAAATCACATTTGGAAAAGCATTACGAGTCTCGTCTCAATTAAGGATAAAAGTTTTCTCGCTCAATATGATGACAATTTGTTATAGAGTATGAGCTACCAATTTCATGTCAATCCTTTCTAATAGAACTAAAAACCCTATTCATCGGTACTAGAACCATTGACTGCCTATACACGGCCGTGTACACCACCGCTAGAGAAACATTACGTATACTTTATTCCCTGTAACAGGTACACGATAGTTTATGGTCATAATACTTTTATGGAGCGATAGCAAAGCGTTTCTTAGAATACACGCCAGGTCATAGCGCAAGGGACGCATGCATCTGTGTCTTTGATCACCAGCAGATCGCTTTGTAAACCCTGAGGCCAGGCGAAATTGCTCGCAGGTTTAATGAGATTATTTTATAATAAATTTCCATAACACTCGCTGGCAACGGCCCGTTAGCCACATGTTAGACGGCATTATTACGTAAACCTTCGGGCAGTTTTGTAACTACCCTATGTTTATTTAATAAGCCATTGTGTCTCTTGTTAAGAATCAAATATCATTACCCTTTGTATCAAAGAGGATTAATGCGACGACTCCACGCGAACATATTTTCTTGTCCAACTTTTGTCTTCCCCGAGAGTTCATCGAGTAAATTGGAAAATTTAATGAGACCGACCCACCCCCACCTCCTCCGTCTCCGCCATCTGTGACTATCCGTGCCTCTGTCTCCGAGATTAATTGAAGGTAATGTCCCTTATGTTACTCGAAGGATCCGTCTAAATCCAATGGAATCTGATTACACGGAGAACGCAGCGATGGCAAATACTAACGCGGGCGGGCACGATTTTCGGCGTCGTGGCCCAGCGAGCGACGCGAGGAAAGCAGAAACACAATTGGCAATGATAAACGGCACGCGGCGAGTCACGAACCGAACGATAATTCTCGGTCGTCAGCGAATCGGTAATTAAAAGCAAATCACGGGTACAGAATCGACCATTTACGTAGAATGAATATTTCATTCGGTTCCTAACGCTCGCGCTCGGCGAGTTTCGACGCGCGCGCGTGCTCGAACCCGCTTTAAGCCGCGGCGAGAAAAGTTCGCACGCGAGCGTTTAATTACTACACGTGTCGATGACATTTTACACCGAGTCTCTGCACACGTATCCGACCACCTACCACACTACCTTAATGTGTCTTTTTTTTGTGACCGGTCACGTATCGAATTATATTTTTATTCTTCCCGGGTCAACGTGTTGCGACGCGTCACGTTCGATAATCTCCTGTCCGCTGTACGTGCCTGCGCGATGTCTGTTTCTTCGCAACAACTCGATCGATTTTTAACCATTTGCACTCAACCGTCCCCTCCGACGCACCACTAAGAATTGCTATAGCATTGTCCCAAGAGTCTTTTTCGCAACGTGCATATTTTATATTATTAGGGGAAGGGGTAATAATTCAGCCCCTCAGGTTTATATTTCTTCCAGAAATCTGATTCCTGAAACAATTTCATTCAATTCAGTATGCCATTCTTTGATCAGGTTTAGAATAAAATTGACTCACAAAATTGTATCAACACTCATAGAGTAGATAAAAAACTATTCGCTCTGATCAATTTAAATTTTTTAGTTTCAGTTTCCTCGATTATAGTGCTTCGAAGTAGTGCAATTTTTGACAGTGAATCTTGTCGGGGGTTAAATGAAAGTATCAATTTTCTGTCAATCCGAGCCTTTAACATGTTACGTTTCTGGGTATGAGGGGTTGTCCTGATACAGGATTACATCGCGTAATACCACGATGAGTTTCGGGAACCGTCGAATTTGCGAATTCGGTTTCATCGGAGGTTGGACTGTCACTGTGGCGTTAGTCGGTAGCAATCATTCTTCGCCGGATGATCCCGGCGGACTATTAATTCGTACCAGATTCACTTTGATCTATTACGGCGCACCATTACAGAAGCATTGTCGTGCGCCGTGCCGGCCGCGATCGACCGGCAACCATGCCGAAGATATCGGAATTCCTGCGGTCGGTCGCTCCGATAAAATTAATACCGCCATCAAACGTAATGTAATTAAAATGTAAATTCAAGCGTGAATCATGATCCCGATCCGGCTGCCTGTTCCTCGCCGGCCGTCCCACGATCCGCTCCGGTTATTGTTGCGCGTTAACCATCCTCGGATGTCGTATTTGAATTTGGATATCGCAGAGCGACGATATCCCCTTCGACGAAAAGTATCATGAAAGGATTGGAAAGTTTAACGAGTCGTGAATTAATGGATGTATCAAAGTTACGGGCTCCATGGGCCGGCTGCGTTTCGAACCCACCAAGTAAAAAAGTTATGTATCGGTCGATTCTCGAAGCCGGATTCTACGTTTCCCGGATCGCTGCGTCCGGCAATCGAACCTGTCCCTGTGCTTTTATCAAATTTTTCTCTCTCCACGAAAATTCTACTGGGAAATGACTGCCGTTTATGACCGCTGGATAATCGTAAGTTTGTTTTACGCGAAACCCAACCTTGTTGGAAACACACCAAAACCATTTCCGAAATGTTACTCTGCTCTCCGAGGGCGCCTAGAGCCTACGCAACATTACTGGCTAAGGAACAGTAATAAATATTTCTTACATTCGTATAAATGTAGATTTATTACATTCTTGGTAGACAATTGCACAGTGCTTGAAAAATGGAAAATTTCACAGCGGCAATATTTTCAATATCGTCCTGACTTTTTTGTATAATATAAGCAAAAGTAAGCGCGTCACGATCGCGGGTCCCCACAAGCTGTTTGCATATTCGGAGCGAACGATTCGGTAATAATTCGCATTGTCGTGCACGCGTGCTGCAGCATTTGGCGAACAATGCGCATCATGTCGTCATTTTGGTTTCGCGTTATTTTAATTCCGCGGTGTACGCCGGCCACTCTATTTGTTTCGACGCGGGTAAAAATGCAGTGCGCGATGGTCTGCGTGATTTAATGTTCTATTTCGCGTGGAATTTACAAAGGGAAACGACATTCCCGTTGATTTCGCGTGCGTCACCGTCGCGGTTGCTTTATTTCGTTCGCGAATGGACGAATTTAAATATGCTGATTTTATTACACAAAGTTTTTACGTGTGTACGCGGAAGCTCGGACGTATTGTAACAAATTCTGCTGTACTCACCCGAGAAACGCTATATCCCGATTATTAATCGGCATACTTCTTCTCGCGTCGATACGATACTTTCTTTTGTGTTACATCGTCGTGTTCGACTAAAAGGTTGCATCGTACGAATTCAGATCACGGAGTAGGATATCGAAGTTGCCGAAAACTAATTAATACTTCAGCAAACCGTTTAAAACATCGACCTAATTTGACAAACGTGATCTAACCCGTGAAGATATTATTAGTAACAGTATATTTAGTAATGCTAATTATCGCGACAGAAACGTGTTTGACATAACCGTGACTCGTGTTTCGACGGAAGCTCGCAAATAGAAGGTTTCGAATATTTATACTGCGCAAAGAGTATCGGTAATCTCGTTACTTTAGGTAGTTTCTTTGAGCCCAGAGGTGCGCGAACCCGACAGGTGAGTGACGGTCGGTCCATTTTATCGTATATCGCCACCCACCGACCTTTTACTCGGACCTTCGCGTGCAACGATAATTAAAGGTGCCGTCCGACGCAAAATGCTGAAATCGAGCACGGCCACGTGGCAGCCGGAAATACATGCTTAACAGGCGTGTATAATGGATGCGCCGCAACAACGAGTGATTTTCGCCTTCCGGAGATTGATTGCTTTGGAAAGAGTCGTTAATGATTATCCTCCCTGACGCGATTAGCACGCATCTTCGATACAATGAAACTACGAGCCACGTGTGTTAACACCTTCGGTCACAAAAGCGCGTTCACACGACTAGGAAGTTGTTTTTGGGGGAGAGGGGGTCGGGATATATTCAAATACTTTTCTTCTTGAATTTGAACTATGGTTACAAACATACATATCAAAATTTTAATTTTCTGGAAGCAAGTTTCGATCATTAACTATTTATATCGGACCTCTTCTGCCTGCTGAAACCGTCGTTAAAATTCCGTCCACGCGTTATGAAGCAGCCTGTACGACAAAGTATTTCAGGTATTTCCAAGTACTTCGATGAAACGAATGATTTTAGATAGGTTGCGGATTCCCCGTGTTTGTGGCATTCACGAGCGAATAATACTCGCGAAACTGAATTTAACCAAGATTTCGCATGGTTATAGTACTACTGTTACAATATCGATGCTAGAGGAAGAATAAATTAGTTCATAAAATTTTCTGTTGATCACCGTTATCGAATAAAAACGTGAGCCGACCATGCTTCTTTATTCTTTTGACAGCGTTACACGTTTGACTGGAATAAAACCATAAACTTTTTACGGAGCATGCTCCGCGTTCATCCGAGTTTATCCGTTCATCCGTCTTCGTTTCGCGTGGAACGTTCCGGCGTCGTTCTGAGCTCCGATCCATTTCTAAACAGAATCGCTGATGATTCACGGTACTGTGGAAGTTATGAGCACTCCGGACAATGAAGTAATTATAGTTAAGCGGTCGTCCGCATTGTCAAGTATCAGGAAACATTTTGAATGACTCTGTTGTTGCAACGCGATAATACTCAACGTCCGTACACACGGCAACTGACAACTTTGCTCATTGTTCGTGTCATCGATCGGTCTCGTATCGGACGTTTAACGAATACGTATGTATGTATTCGGCTACCGATGTTTCCACTGCAGCCTGCGAAGGGGATTATCGTAGCTTCAATGAATCCTATCCGTTACACGCGAGTTAGCGCAAGCTTTAGCAGAACCGAATTTCCGTTAAGCGGTGTTTGTGGATTACTTTTTCCTCGCGAGTAACTGTTTGCCGATTCGTGCCACACGTACCGCGCGGTCAGTGACATCTTTTATGTATCACCCGAGTCCGACGACACTACATCCACCTCACAGGCCGAGAAAAGTGTTTCCACTGCATTAAGGGGGAAATCAAAAATGTGCTACTTCCGGAATTTTTGAAAGTATAATTAATAAATCAATAATTCCGGTTTTACGCAGTGATATTAGTATAACTCTTAACTTTATTCTCTATTTTTTCGGTGTTCCAGCACGCGATTGCGTTTGTTCGACGGAAACCGGCAACGCATTTTGTTAAAAGGTTGGTGAACGGTGCCGGACCCTAGACCGGTTTATTAATTAACAGCAATGACAATACCGATACAAGGCAGGTACCGTGTTCCCTAATTCTGACGATGGTTGACGCACAGCGCACCGCGCCAACTGTGTTACAATACTAGGCAACGACTTGCGCAAACACTTAGGGTGATCCCGGAGTGTACGTTTGTTTAGTTACATTCCCGTGCACATTGCCGGGCGAGAGAATGGTTGCTTATGCCCGCATGTACCCTCGCTGAAAATACACATGCTCGATTATACCGAGCGTTAAACGTGACAAGGTACGGGCGTAGTAATTGCGTCACGCTATTACATTTAATTAAAAGTTCGCCCCTCCTCCCCGTCTACCTTCCCCATCTCCTTCTCAACCTCGCCGGCAATGCTCCGAAGAAATCCGATTGTTCGAAGCTTGCTTAATATAACGAGGAAACGGGAGGCGAAGTTGCGCGAGCTACGCGCGGCAAGTTACAATTAAGCTCGCGTAAGCGTCCTGTAACAAGGGGATCTTATTGGAATGGAAAAATCGTTTTCAACGAATCGCACTGTTTTTTCACGTCCACTGGCTTAAACAGGTCTCCGCTGGCTCGTAATTTTCAAGTCCCGTCGTGCCACAGCTATTTGTCAACGCTCGTACCGCCGCTGGATAATTAATAATTCATATTTCGAAATTGTTATGATAATGCACCTATAATCGATTGGATATTATTCAAAGCGAGAGGTATTTATTTGCAATTACCACCGCGGCTTGTGAATCTAATAAATTTCGGTCGATTCCGCGAATTCAACAATATTTCCTGCACATTTTACTGTGCAACATCAAATTATTCTTTTCCGCACATTTTTCTTACCGAACAAGATTCGTCTATACAATACAATACAATTTTTATAGTAAATCACGTTGGTTCTTTATGTTACCTTAAACGTAAAGTTCTTTCTTCTTTGATTGAACATGGATACATTATATTTACAAAAATTGATGCAATCATTGTAAAATGTAATGATCCTTAGAACATTTCCGAAAGCATAACATTTCTTTAGATGGTCAAGGTGGTGTAGCCCCTCCAGGCGCAAACAGGATCAAATTTCGAGGTATTAGAATTTTAATGTACATCGACCACCATCTCGTACAGTTCAGCGGCCATCTTACCGTCGACAGGTGGAGCCCAGGCGTTTCGAGACCGTTGAATATTACTTATGCAAATCTTGCCGTGGAACCTTTTAACGGAGACCTGACGGTGGCTAGCAGCCGGCCATCTTTACGGACAGCGAGATTTAACCTTTAAGCTCACTCCGGCCCGTTAATTTTAATTGGGTCGTGAAAACAAATGTCCCAAGGAACGAGTCATACCGCACACCGGCGTTTTACATCCCTTCTGATGACGCGGACGTTCTTAATCCCGCGAGCTGATGTTGTGGCAGCTCCCAGAGTTTACCCGATCGTGAACATCACACCCGGCTCAGCCGTTGCTGATTCGACGAAAGGCAAATCTTGTTGATAGGTCCAGGTAATCCTCTCCGGCGAAGAAATCACCGAAAAAATATTCGTTCAGTCCTCGGCATTTAAATTCTGATTTTATGAGAGCCGGTGACATTCCGAATAGGACTCTTAATTGAGTCCGGACAAAACTTCATTATGAAGCGGCTTGAATTGGAAAAACAATTTTTATGCCCGAAGCGTGACGAATTACACCATACTGTCTACGAGTTACTGAGCCCAAAACAATCTTTTATACTCAAGGTGCGTCGTTCTGCAGCCTTAATTCGAACGACAGAACTAACCCTAGCTGCTGATTCGTTACAATAGTGATTCTCATGGGCCGTTTGAATATTGCGGTGCTCCGCACTTGAGAAAATGGCGCCGAGCCGGGAACAAAGACGATGATTTGCGTACCGCGAGACGGAAATGCGTTTTATAATGTAAATAAAAAGCGCGGAGGGGGATTATGGTTGGTTGAGTGGCTTTTAAAGACCTTTTCATTTCCCGCGGAGCCCACGCGGCGTGGCGCTCGGCGACGTCTTCAGTCGTTCCGCATTTTTTAATTAGCACGATAACCTTTATAAAGCAACAAAATCTCATTTCCCCAGCCGCGCTCTCCCTTCGAGCGGTTAATAAAAATCACCAGGCGTTCGTTCGCTTTATGCGACGACGCTGCGATTCAACCTTAATTGCGCAACGTTCCGGCTACTTTTTCCCCTTCCTGGCGTTCAGGCCAATTTCGTATTTCCGACGACACAAGATAGTGGATTATTGTTAACACATTCTAGTGGGACAGATCTTTCTCCAGTGCCATATTTTATTAAAATTAAGCCAACGTTGCCAACCGAAGGCTGCACGCTTATCATTTTGCAAACTAGCGAATATTTCTCGCGTACAAGTAAACAAGCACTCCTGTTCGTTTTATAATTTCGACTTCTAACGTAATTGTTCGCGTTTAGTATATATGTACCAGCATTCAATACGCTGCACAGAAATGACTCGTATAATTGCCACCACTGTATTCACACGGCATTGAATTCCAAATTGCTGCTGCGTGAGAAACACTTGCGAAGCTGACGCAATTGTCAGATGTGCATTGAAAGTATTTCATTGAAAACGTTTGAAAGTAATCAGACTAGAAACAACGGACATAAAAAGTTTTACGATTTCAGCATATTACAAAAAGAGCGGTTTATTTTGGCATTGATTACGAATTTATTACCGACGCCATTGTCCGCCGAGTTTATTGTCTATCAATATGATAACCGAGTCACGGTGCATTTAGACGTGATAGATGCAGTCATGTATATAAAGCAGCGAAGTGTGTGTCAATATTAATGGAAGGAAGGGCTCGACGAGAAGAAAAATCATGTTTCGGAAAATGAAGCTCGCCGTTCTCGTACTTTCCGTGGTTACTGTATCGGCGTTTTATATCGCGCCATCCGAAGCCAATGTAAGTTTTTATTCTGTATCGGCTGACGCCGAAAGTTTGATCACTTATTCGGGACTTGTTCAATTTTTGTCCGAGAAGTAACTAATGACGCTCATAGGTTTCAGTTTTGTGACACCAGAAATAAAATATATTTTAAAAATATGAACATTTAGCTAATATAAGCTAAAATATATTGTATTCGATTATTCTTGTATTTATGTTCGTGCTTATTGTGTCAGTATTTTAATTCGTATTGTTTACAGTAAATATTTATCGGACATATTCGATAGTGAACAGTCGTCACAGAACAATCATTTGTAATCACTTTAATTTTATCTGTTCATTAGGCCACGACTAAGAGCCCTGACATTGTCATACGTTTGGGATAACTACAAGCGCAACGTAAATGTCAGCTGAGGCAGACATGAAAAGATGAATTGAAATATATTTAAAAGGCAAACATCCTAATCACATCGATATAATAAAATTAATATAAGTTATAATATGAGTACGCAATTATTCGTACATTTATTTAAAACATGTAGCACATCTTAAATATAAGTACCTTTCATGTTAGTATATACAATTACGATAATAATAGCAAAAGATAAGAATATTGATAAGAAAAATAGGGTAAAGCAACAGTTAGAAATCGATAACCGTGTATTGCCTCTCAATTTTCCCTTTCCGCTAAACTGTGGAACATTTCTGAGCGTGAGTGTATAGTCTTCGCGGTATAACGTAATCACTAACAATCGTCTATAATCATGTTACTTTTATCTGTACAATAGAGCTCACGCAAGAGCACTGACTTTGTTCTAAATTATCATAAGGGGACCTGGATGTTACAACTTAATATAATAAATAAATTTTGTACTCAATTGTTCATGTATTTATTTCGAACATAAAGCTCATAAAATTCATTTTCATCAAATTACGTAGAAAATATTTTCGTACCTCATCCCCGCTAAGTGACTGCATTTAAGTGGACTGTCTGGCACACCGTAGATTAATAAACACTCGTGTCATTTTATTCCTTCTCGGCGGAAATACTGCCAATCGGACAACTGCTCAAAGGTTAACGCGATATTACTGTTTAGAATTCCGATGAGCGAGAAAGAGAAGGAGGAAAAGAGAAGGACGTCGCTCGGTGGCGTTTTCTAATTAAGGTTCCGGGCAAATCACGTACAAAGAGCCGGTGAATGCTTTCGCATTTGAATCGTCAGTCGAAGGAACGGGCCGGACGCCGCACGCCGTCGAGAAATTCATGATGATGAAGGCCGCGGTTAAAGAAATGAAAACTCATCGGGTAAAGACGTGCCGTGCGAAGATCGAAAAAGGATGACTCACTATACGGTGCCGGGGCCAAGAGACGATGAAGAAGGGTAAAGAAGGCAGAGGAGGTAGAGAAGATAAAGGAAGAAGAGAGGATAGAGAGAAGGCAGAGAAGGTCGCGGTACCGCTGGTGCCGGTGACCTTTTTCCCTACCCTTAACATTACCCGAGTCAAGGAATCGCCTATTCCTTGTTCTTCCGCGTCGCACGGACACCGTCTCTTCTTATAAAATATCCACGACGACAGCTGCATACCTACGCGATAGATCGCATAACGCAAAAACGTTGCACCGTTAGCTTATTGCGCATGTCATGTCGCCGGCGACATTATGTTGTCGTTACCCTCGACCGATTCGACTAGACATTGTTTTCACAATTTTCCCAACGATAATGTCGTCCATGGATTATCGGCTAACACCGCCAGCAGTCAAAGTGAATACCTTATAAGATATAACGCTAGGATCCACTGTTTTATGTCCACTAAGATCATGGACGCGCTTCTGCCATAGATAGATTATACAGGGACTGGTTGAAATAAAACTTGTTAAATATATCAACACGTTAGGTGGCGAGTTAGGTCACATATATTTTTGACACTAAATTTTGAACAGATAAATTAATTTTTATTACGGTAGTTTTAATAAACCGAATTTTGTTAGGTGGTTTAGAATGCTACGTTGCTAAAATAGTTTTAGCATTTTTGGGTACTGTTGCTTAAAATTAGTTTTATGATCTTCGTTTTTGATACCAGCTGTGAAAAAAGTGCTTAAAACAACGTGAACAATTCCGTTATTTCTACAATAAAAAATGAAAGGGCACGCGCATTTGTCAAGAAATCTGACCTTCAGGCACGCCATACATTAACGACACGAAAAAACGGTGACACCTGCAAAACAGGGAGTCAGTGTTTCACAAGAGTCTCAATTTCAGCTGCAACAAGCATGCTCCAGCGTTACAAAGTTTCATGATCCATTAAATATCAAATAAACAAGCAACAACCTTTGGAAAAACAGCCTAGAAACACTCGTCCTCATCCGTTAAGTGCATGTTCCATTAAGGTCTGGGCAAAACTGGTACTCCACAACCAGTCCGAAACGGTCATCGTTTTTCTTTACAATTCTCTGACAACAGTTGATAATATTCGTTTTGAGGTCTCTGATCGGACACGAACTGTTGCAATAATCAAGTAGTTAAATACATAATTTCCTCGTCGAAGGCTCGCACGATTCGCGCACAAATATTTCATGATCATACCCGAATAGAAAAGCTTTGCTGTCGCGTGACAGAACGTTTTTTTCACAAAACGTACCTCAAGGGAGGAACGTCGGCCGTAAATCGATACCAGAAAGAAAATAAGGAGCTCAGACGAAAGAAAACTCGGCAACATTCGTATTGTCTTCGTACGCGTCTCGATTCACCAGACGCTCGTAACGTATTCGTCACGTCATATAGCGACTATTATAGCGTATGCGCTATGTCGCGCACTGCTCGATGTTTAACGAGCTACAATAATTCACAAAAGAAAGTTTTCCCCCAGCATTGAACGATACTACTTCTGTCGATCTGTAACCCGTTAACGAGTAACGAGCAACTTCGTACTTGGGAAATTTTCGCGATGTCATGTCGTTCGCGGTCGGAGGTTTTGTCTTTGCTAATGACAAGACTGCTTCCGCGCGGAAATATGAAAACGGGGAAAAATAGAGAAAGAAAAGGGATGAAAACTTATCTGGCGGAAAGCACATGAGAGACCGTTTTCCAGGGACGCGGTTGTTACTTATCTCATAATATGCAGTTACCACACCGCGCTTCTAAAGCCAAGTGAAACTTTGATGCCATTCTCCTCGAAAAAAGTTTGTGTACATTTTCTCGCGCAAATTTCCCGACATTCCCCGGAGGCGTGCGAGTGCCGGTTACCATTCTGAACGGGGAAGAAAATTCTTTATATAATTTTGTAATAATGCAAATCGGCTCCATTGAATCTGCATTTCGTTCGGCCCAACGCGCCGCCATGCCGTGTCGATTCAATGTAGCGCGTTGGTCGATTTGCTCGGAAGTGTGGACAAAATTGAAAGATTATTTTCATGGAATCCAATCAGTGTTATATGCACTACATAGTTTCTTATTAATTTCAATGTTTTTAGTGGCGGACAAAAAGTTCTTTAAAAACTACGCAACAAATTGTGACATTTACAAAGGGGCACAAGTAACCGTAATTTTTCTGAGTAAGATTTGGAAGTAAGAAAATGTCCTTTACTAACAGTAAGACTTAACTATGAGTCTTTAATAACATTTCTGGTAACATAGTAGCGAAAAGCATAACACCTAAAACCAGATTTGATGGATCAGAAAATTGGAATAACAAGTACATTGGTAACGAAGGACATATGTATAACTAACACAGGTGTGGACATTGCGTGTGTTTTCGTTCATGTTAGTTAGTGCGCGGTGTATTGGCCAGTTACGAATATTGATAATGCGACACAATGCGAGTCTGTTTTCATCGTTCATGTTTGTTTTCAAGCGCGAGCATTCAATACGATGTTGTCACGTTAAAAAGTTATTATTTTGTTAGATGAGGTACGAATTTAATTGCATATGGGAAACAAAAGTTCTGTTTACTCTATTGTGCGAGGTAAAGTGTGCATCGATATATTGTTACGTAATGTAATTATTGCGTTTACGGGGCATTGTGGTCAAGTCAAAGCGAGAGTTATATAATGTTATTATGAAACACAATTATATTATGAATTATTGTGTAATTATTATAACGTGCGATTGCAATGACAAATTATTAAATACGGATGTCCGATTGTTGACTGCCGACCAAGCAACCCATACCAGCAGTAGTATTTATGGAACATCAAAGAAAACAGTATTGTGCCTTAATATCTTTGTGAACCTTTCGGAAGCCATAATTAATCTACTCCAATTTTACATCTAGTCGCAATTAAAGTGCGCTATAGTAAATATTGAAAGAATGAAACATTACTTCAGTACAATGTCTACTTTCAACCATTACGATATTTTTTACAGTGATGGCAATTAATACTCCTTTTTTTAAGTTTTTAAGATAATAATGGTAGTATTTTGTGTGAGTATAGCTTCCTGATCGCTATCCCAGATCATAAGTGCTCGGCACCTCATGGCCTCAGCGCAGTACCTACACGCGTTTCTTCGCGGGGAAACTGTTCGAGGGATGTTTTCCCTTGTGGATGCTGGTTGTGTTTCGTTGTTGGAAGTTGAGGCGTCCGCACAACAGCGACGTTCGAAAACAGCATTCAATCCGGACGATTAGATCCCGGACGTTGGACGTCCACGGCGGCGTCTTAGTCGACTGGCAGAGTCCTCGTGCTTGGGTTCCATTTGGTAGGCAAATGCACGGAAACTCTGCCGTCAAATATTGAGACACGTACGCTCACCGGTACCTGCGTGCACGGACCGGTGAACGGTACACGTGAAATCCGGCCTTTCCAGCTATTTATGTAAACGACAGTTCCCGGGAGAGTGTGGAAGGCTCGGTCGCGCGCGCGCGCGTCTCCACTCGGCGTTTGCTTATATTTCCGGCATTTTGTGAACATTACGGTGGCATTCAGGTGACGTATTCGCGGCTCTTCCTCCGGCGCTGTATCTTCTTTTCTTGTGCACCAGCCCGAGCACCGTCTGCGAGGCTTCACGCTCGTGCCGCGCGTCTTGCTTTATTTTCCCCTTTTCGAGCGCTCTTCCTGTTTCCCAACCCCCTGTCCCGCTCGCTTCCTTGTTTCTTTCACGGAACCTTCCTGCGGGATACCTTGCGTACTAGAACACGGCCCGCCATCGCAATAACTCACCGTTTCCCCGCCCTACCCCCGTTTTCTGGCCAAGTAATTCCTGCGAAGATTGTCGCGTCTGTTAACTATTATCGTCCTCCAGCCGCCGCGCCGCACCTTACGCTGAAACCTTCATTGTTCTTCGCGAACATTCATATTCTCGCGAACGATCCCGACCAAATGAGCACCGAAGAATATTCAGGTCTAACGATAGCCGTGATTGATTAAGTTTCTCCGGAATCTGTTCGGGAGGGTAGCTCCTCAGTTAGGGGATGCCCCTTCTCGAGCGTAACTTTGAGAACAGCCTCGAGGTATGATTGTTTTTCTTAACGTTCTGCTGGAGGAGAATTATTAGAGGCGTGCGAGAAGCCGAAAATGTAGGGTCGGAACAGGTCGATATTTTCAGTATTTTATATTGAATTGTAAATGTTCGAATGTTGACACGATGGAAACAGTGACTCGGTAATAAAAATCGAGAATGATTGAAACATTGCATATGTCATCAACCTTTATAGTTTCAAATACAGCAACGAATAATACTTCATTTACGCAACAGTTTGCAACTGATAGAACAGAACACGTGCATGTCTCCATTTCTGACTACGAATTACGTCAGCGCAAGCTATCGTGGGCAATAAGGATTACCACTGGAAGTTTATGACGCTTTAATACTGAAACACGTGACAGCATGAATTTGCATGAAACACATTACCGTTGTCGCTTTTTTGACACTTCTGACGGAAGTTTTACGTTACGAAAGTGCGTGTCCTCCATTCTGGCGCGAACCGCAGCGTTTTGTTCGGATAAATCGCATATTTTTTTAGCAACTTCGTGAAACGCTTGAACAAAACGCAGGTATACGATCAGTTTTAAAATGGATATATACAGGGTGTCCCAGCTAACTTAACCACCTTGAATATCTCGTTTAGTTCAGTAATAGAAAAAAATGTTATAGGACAATTTTAACCTAAGCAAAGGGGCAATATTATTTTATTACTAAAACCAAGCGAGATAGTCAAGGTGGTCAAGCTAGCTGGGACAACCTGTATATGTATTTACGCAACTCGATACTTCATTATTCAAAGTATTCGAAAGTATTAAATAATGTATACGCTATATTAAAAATTTAAAGCATTTAAAGAACGCATCTAGCTGCGGTCGGAAAAACAGAGCAAACATGATATACAATTCACAGTAAAGCAATCGATAATCGGTATCATATTTGATGCACCGAACAGATCAGAGGTTATTTTCCTCCAGTTACCAACAGCACTGGAAAACGACAGTGGATAAAACAACAGGTGCAGTCGTTCCTGAAATCAATAATAAATTTTCAAATTTTCCGGACACGAGTCATTGCACAGGAATAGCGATGATGTTACGGCGCCTGGGTAACAACTGGGTACGAGTGGTGTTCGCATGAGACGTTTGCACGTAATACCACGTCTATGGAAACATAGTGGGCGAAGTAAGGTAGGCAGAGTGGTGAAACAAATGGGGGTAGTGTGGGGAAAGTTCCTTAAGCTGGGAGCTTACGTAGGACAGAACCAGCGTTGGAGGATATATCGAATTTGTACGGAGAAAACGACGTGTTATTACCGTGGCGTGTATCGTCAGACATATTAATTACCGTCGTAAACGACAGCCAAAGATGCAAGCGAGCGTACCTGCTGGATTCTGCATCGGGGAGACGCTCGACGATCAGAATTAAGAATTAATATCTTATCAATGGAGCTGCGCGGCCATTATGCGGGACATTTTATTCATACGTGGCCCTCGTTGCCGAGCAAATTTATTCAACCAGTTATTTGAATGCACATCCGAACATCGGTTAAATTATAAGACACTCAAAACTTCCCTGGTAACCGGGCAAATGGATCTTCCTGACCCGTATAAGTGATTTAAGAAGCGACCGTACGCGACAGAGCGAGAGAGAGAGAGAGAATGCGCGAAAAAGTCGACTAAGAACAATTTGAATAATTTAAAATCGTAGTCGGATTCAAGTCTGCGAACCGAACGACGACTCTAACATGTTTTCCCCGGGGAACGCGTGTCATCGATCCGGGGTCTCCACGTCACGCATTCATAAAGCGTCGCATTAATAAATACGCTGTAAGTTCTATTTCCTCCGGGATAAAACCCCGCACACGATCGTAGCAAGCGTTGACGCCGATGTAATAGCTCGTAATTATTGAACAACGCGAATCAAAACCCGTCGTTCCTCTCACATGAATAAATAACCGCATCGCGAGATTCAATTTGTCGCGATCGCATTGAAATTCCAAGGGAAACTCGTTAAGCGGAAATTAACATTAGTTAGTTTAAAATTAGTTACGTTTGTCATTTTTTACGGTGCAATGGGACCCATCGATTTATAGTCGGAGGTGGATTCGTCGACGAAAAAAATGACTTAAAAAGAGAAGCTTCTTATTGGAACTTCTCAACTCAACTTATGGTAATCGCATCGTCAACGTGGGCGTTGCCGAAAATCACATTCAGGCGTGCCGTGACAACTGGTTCACTCGTAGGAGACGCAAAAATGTTGTCCCACCCCCGCAGGGACAGCCAATCAATTCCGCGTCACGACGTGGCGTTGCATCGATGACAACCGTCATTTGCAATGCTATTGCGCTTCGGTCTTATCGTTGACAATGGGTGATTTCAATGTATTAATTCGAGGTTGATACCGCATAATGTTCATTGTTCCGTTTAGACAGTGGGTAAAGACCGCACCCACACGCGGCCGCGGTCCAAGTGACGGCGAATACCAGCATCGGGCCGCGGATAGGAAGTAAGAGAGGTTTGCTGGATAACAGAGAGAAAGAGAGAGTGAGTGAGAGTAAGCGAGGGAGGAGCATTTCGTAGAGGGATGGGTTGCACAGCGGCGAAGGGTCGTGCAAATGCATGTATATTGCTTCATGAATGCGCGCACGATGAGCTTGTAGTTAGCCGTCGCGGTGTCATTATTAGCGTAGACAGGCTTATACGTCGCTTGTCCAGAATCCGCGGTGACAAATGGCCTACTGGCAGACGAAACAGGTCCGAAAGCAATTTGCACCCCGAGCTCGGGGCGGATTTCCGCGCCCGCCCCACCGAAAAATGTTACACAAGGCCGTCCACTCTTGTCACTTCTATCGTCATCGTTTATTAATGGCCGACGCGACGTCACCGCAACGTACAACTCCGGCCCAGTAGACACCTTGCCTAATTCATCAGCGTAATTGTATTCATATCCGCGCTCGTCTCCGTTCAGTTTGCCACAGTCCACTGTAAAAAAACGCTTGAGAAATCACGAGCTCGGCTCTTTACGCAACGACTCCCTGCGTGCTCTGGCCAAAGAGCTTCATTTACACATTAACGCTATTGTTACCATAGGTATCAATACTCTCAAAATTCGAATTTATCTTTGTTTTGTTTCGGTATCTATTATTGCGGGTAACACGATCAATATAGTTCAAAGAAAAATGCAGACTTTGCGCAAATAGGATCGCAAAGGGTTAATTTATTTTTTAAACGTAAGAAAATATTGCTAAGTTTATGGATTGTCAGAGATTACCAAGAATTACAAGAGACGAAGTACCAGCGATATCAAAGTCGCAATGCTTTCAATACGCAACAAGTTTGAACAAGAGCCAATCGCCCATTGATAACAGCTTCCGGTGGGTTACATTTTACTCAGGGAATGGGAGAATCGTATGATGAATAATATTAATCCGGCTAAAAGGCTGAAATTATGATTGGACTATTCCTTAAAAGATGGCTCGATGGAAAAGTTGGAGGAAGTTCGTAGCCGAAGGCGACTGTTGTGACGAAGGTCATTGTCTTCGACTGCATCGATGGGGGGCGGGTGCTGAGGGAGAAAGGAAAGTTTTCTTGGTTGGGAAATATTACATTTTATCACATCCTGCTACGATCATTGCTGGACAATACATAGAAAGAGCTTTATTCCCGATCCCCTTTCAATCTCCTGATGGGACAATTTCCTTCGAAACGGCGAATGATCAACCAATATCTATTTCTATACCTTTTTCTGAGATCCGAGGCCTCGGCACTCTGTCCCTCTTCTTCTACCCGCGACCTATTTCTATTAGCCATTTATGGCCGATGAGTTACTTTATGTAGTTCCATTGATCCAGCCGGCCATATCCGATTCTCCCCGTATCAGACCACGGATAAAACGACGACCCATTGTTATCTTGCGGAGCTGCGTTAGGGCGACGACGACGCACCAAAATCTAATCTACCACAGGAGAAATCAGTTTCGACCCCGGCTACCCAGTGCGTGGGAAGACGTCCCGAGATTGTTTTCGAATCGGCCGCAAACTCGATTTTTCAGGATTTCTCCACGATCCCGTAAAATTGATTTCGCTCGAGGAGAACTGTTCGATATGAATTCGAACAGTCCTGCTCGATAACTCGCTCTGCTTTCGAGTCTGATTCCCTCGAGAACAGGGCGAATCCCTATTTTTACAGGCAAAATTCATTGTCTTTCAAATTACAGTTTCGAAAGAAGTTATTAGATATCATCTCGTAATTCGTGTTACTAAAACTTTCCATTTTCTTTAATATTGCATATTTGTATCGATTGTGGCAAAATTTCAGCTATATCAATTTTATTTGTGTTATATGTCTCTTAAAGGGTTGTGTTATCTGGTGTAGCGTATACGTAGGTTCTCGACTGAATTTATTGCCACTATTAATGTCTACATTCCGCCTAATAATGTCAGATAGCTATATAAGATTTGAGCACCGAAATAACAGAAACAGTGAGGCGGGTTCATTAATTCTTGCTTTATCCATAGAGCGTTTCGACTCGAGCTTTGATCTGGATGATGTCTTGCTCAGAACGTGTTCAAGGATTATCTGAAACCCGGTCGGTAAATAATCACGGCCCAATGGGGTACTAAATTCTGCACAAGTTCGCATGTCCGTAGAGCCGGAGATTAGACGTACGATAATCTTCGGCGCGCAAGATACCGCGTCGCTGTACACGCGAATCTGATTCAGCAGTCACGAGCTGACAACGATATTATTCCCCCGCAATTTGTAGGAACGAAGACGACGACGACGATGATGACGACCTACAGACGCGTTATGACGCTCTCATACGATGTCGCAGAGCCACGGCCATCTTCGTAAAGTAACGCGAAGCACGCTCGTTATTTTTACACTGGAATTTGCAGGAACCCCTGTATTTACGACAAAGCTGCGTACGACGTGGGAAACGAGCCGGAGATAATTCGCCCTCTGTTTGCCTGCGCGTCGGTTGAAGGAGCAAACCCGCGTCTGCATCCTTCCCCGACGCTCCTGAGGATTGCTGTTTAACAAAACTCCCGCGTCTCTTCGCTGCCACTAACCACCGCAGATACTTCGACACTTATTCAAAAAGAAGATATAGATTCCTTCTGTCCTTGACTAGACAAAAGGAACAAATTTTGCTTTTAAAATACTTCGCAGTATTGGCTCGATATATGTAAAAGTCACGATATTTGTGTAAACGTATCCCCAAAAGGAACATCCCTTGAGAGTCTCTGCGCAGCGTAATGGCAGCAATAATGAAAGTGCGTTGGTCTGTTGCACCTGGATTGTAAGAGCAACAATGGTCGGTTACCCGTTTGGATTAAACTAATTAAATATCCGAGTTATCTGACTAATTGGTGCGCAGTTAAGAGGCTAACGTAATTAGGGCCAAATGATTGTATTTATCCGGTTAATTACTAAGACCCGAGCTTAGCTGCACGGGCAAAAAGAATTATAGGGAGTTTCATCTAGGGCGTGTTAATTGCAGAACTTTAGCTCATTAGTTGCGACGAGCAGAAGTGGAAATTAAATAAGCAACAAATTATCTGGCAAATTAATATAATTAAAACGATAATAGAATACGTTGACGAAGTATTGGTTTTCTTAAATAATAAAACGTATTTCCTTTCCATTTAGTTTCAATTAGTCGATCTATCGACGTACAAGTATAGAAGTTTCATTCCGTAAATGGGAATCGAAATGACACGTTGCCATTTGTAAAGTAGCCCACTTCCCTATCTCGACAATGAATTCGTTTTAATTTCAAGATAGAACTAATAACATATTCTCCTCTTGGTATCACTTACTCGCCTAAACGAGACGGCAGTTGCCACAGTTGACGCACGCAGAGGGTTATCGGAAACAAATTTATTTGAACGATCGCTGACACAGACACGTTGCGTTTTACAGGGTATCGACGGCTTCCCCGTATTTTTTCCGTCTTATTATACTAAACCGTACGCTCGCTGTGCAAATGTAGCGTGCACCTTATACGGTGCATGATAAATGGACGCGGTTAGTCAAATCAAACGGTAGTATTCAGCTGTTGCACGTTACCGCGCTGCACGGCACGCACTGCAAACAGTGATTTATAATATTTAATGAAACGCGACGATCGTGTACAGATTTGTTTGTGCAAGGCGCACCGCGAAAATTCATCGGTCCCAGATGAAAAATTGATAACTCGCCAGCTCGTTACGTGGCCAGGAAACGATGGAGAAGCGATTTCTCCTGAGTGAAAAGCAATTGATGCGGTGCATCATCGAATCAAATTAGAACTTTCAAGAATATCATGCAAACTTGGCAGGAATATACAAATTCATAAACAAGCGTACAATTTGCATTCGCTGATCGGTACAGTATCCCTCGGCAGAATGGAAATTAGCCTTCAGATCGCGGCCACAATCCTATTGCACAAAGATCATAATTGCGGACAAAATAGGAATCAGATTAATTCCGGCTAGTCGGTCTGTAACATCCGTTTGACTGGTAACAGTTGAATCCAATAACGATTAATCCGTGGGGATCGGGATAGCATTAAGAGCAGCGATACGTCGAAAACAGAGCGCGTCGGCCTCGGAACGAATCCGCTGAAAGGAAATAACTTTCGCGGGGGATTAAGGGTCCGTCGAGGGGGATCGTTCGGAAGTTCGGGAAACGAGCTACGTCGCCCCCCCCCTATTACTCGGTCACCTGGCATCCCGCTTTCGCCATCATTTTTAATTCAGGTTACCGCGGCGCAAGTTGCGAACGGATGTACCGAGGAAACCTGTCCAGGTTTCCGTGGGTCGACCCCATTAACGACGGGCAGAGGCGCAAAAGCCGGGGAATATTTTTAATTGGACCGCAAACTTTACTCGCGCCGGACGCTTGTTGCCAGTTTTCCGAGGCGGCGACGACGCGACGATGCGATGGCTCCCGCGGAAAAACCACCAGGACTCAAAAGTGACGTCGGCCGTGTCCGTCGATTTTTCGCAGTGGTCTTTTTCCGTCGGCCCCGGACAAAAACGGGAACAGGCCGAAAACAGACGCTGATCAACGCGGAATATCGTCGTGTGCACCGGTCATCGACGACGTAAAACGTGCACGTTTTAAAAAGGTATTCTGGTTGTTCAAGTAGAACCACTAATGTGGGTTTATAATAATAATGGAATGCGAATAGAATAGACTTTATTTTAACCGTACTTGACTAACTGACTACTCTTGATCCGCATCTCGGACACCTCGACCGCTACGCGCTCACACACACACACACATCGAGCCTCATCGGAGGCATCGGCAACATAAAATGTAAACAATCGTTCTCCCCTCGTCTTCCGAGTTTGGGGAAAAGCGTACACAAGTTTACAAACATAGGTTCGCCACCGATTCTTCGAACCGGTAATACAACGCAACAAACGTTGGTTTGTTTTGACTCCTCGAACCGGGCGGTACTTACAAATACGATTTAACACTGGTTTTTGATTTTCAAAAAATCGATTTCCTTCTCTCTGCAATTTCTTGGTTGAGCCACTAGTAATCAGGATAATTAATATCCTATTTCGATCACATAGGTTCAAGAAAAACTCTTCGCCAACGACCGCGATCGTTCAACGAGAAGAAAATCGTTCGATGGAAACAAACCTGATTTCGATCGCGGTGTTTCCCAATGAATCTACTGCACACTCGAGCGCGTCGATTAGCGAAATCCGGCCCGCGTCCGTTCAATAACTTAATTCCCGCTGTGTTGAAATCTGGTTCGGTACAATTATTCACTGCGGTGACTTTTGCGGGCCGCATGTATCTGCGATAATGTATACGGGGCAACGGCACGCGTACAAAGTGCACGCGTCATCAGGTTGCACCGCAGCTTCCAGATTATAAGCCATGGAACATAAAAGAGTGTGAAGAGGCCACAATTAAAGGCACGTCGCTGGCTCGGTGGCCGCGCACCGTGCCTCGCCCGTGTAAACTAATTACGCAAATGAATATTTATTCAATTGCTGCGTGAAACCTCAGCCAGGTGGCTCGGGACAAAGAGACGCGGTCGCGAGTAATATGTTGGCGTCCGCGACCTCGTCTCTATGCCCGTATCTCTGTTCCGGTGCATTCATTGCATCATTCCGCGATCGCACGCTGCGGACACGCGCGTCCACAACCGTCTAATTGCAACATTCACTCCCGGAATCCAGTTAGTCTCATTTTTATATAGGCTAGGAACTACGGCTAGGGCGAAGCGTGGCAGGGCACTGTCAACGAGCTGTGCAATTGATTCTAACATTCCATTTTAATCTACAATTCAAAAAGGACGTGTTAACCTGAATTAATGTTAATTATGGAAACTGGGTATCTTTGTAGAAAAATAGATTTTGTTTAATCTTTGCAGATTTATAAGAAATGGCTATTAGGATTCGAACAGTGCAATTGCAACGAAGACCATTTACGTGTTCCCCATAAAAAAAGAGCTTGCCGTGTATTCTATAACGAACAATATAAAGGTTTCAGACCGGCCGAGAACATTCAATACGTGGAACGCTTGAAAATACGAAACCGCCGCGACATTAAGTATTCATACGGAATCGCGAAGGAAGTGGTTCACCGCGAAGCTGGATTCTATAAAAACACCGTGCACCGCGGAATTAAATCGTCCGTACGCCGCGCTCCGGGAAGAAAATATTTTTCGTCTATGTGCATATGTATGTGATGCATGTAGCCTGCTTCGTACGGTTCGCTTGCAGCTCGGTTTTTGAAAGCGTGGTGACTCGCCTCCAGAAATCCGCGAGCGGTGCAAATTAATTTCGAACGCGCGATTAACAAGTGAAAAAAAGTTCGGGGTCTCAATAGGAGGATCGAAATTGCGCGCGCTTCTCCGCAGCTCCGTAACACCGCCGTGAAAATTAGTGTTGGGAGGAGATAAGATGGGGTATGTTCAAAATGCGATGATTCTTGCCGCGAATTGTGAAAACCCTGAATTAATTTGTACACCTAATGCATTGTGCTTCATAATTTAACTTCGTATTATAAATTTCGAAACTTTAATAAAAATCTGTACAGTAAGATAGATTTTTAAAAATTCAATATTGAAAATAAGTCGATAGTTTTGTACTCATTGCACAGGCCCTTGAATAAATTCGCGTTGCCAGCGAACGAGTAATTTGACCTAGTACGCAAATGTACACCGCAGTGTTAAAACACTTCATTACAACAGAGAGCATGATTGCATGATTAAACTCATCGCGCAAGGGCAAAGGTTAGTATAAACGTTCATTCTGCTCAGTCAAGTATTATCCTTCCTCTTCCTTTGTGTCGCACGATATAAATACATATAAAGAAAGTGTAATAGCCACGAGACGAGAGGAACGTGGCGAACAACTGTTTATATGGACTTTTTAAATAACTTCTATACGCGAAAATGTTCTCCTCGAGTTACCATCCACGTTTTACGAAATACCCTGTATTCTCTCTCTTCGAGCAAACATTCCATAAAACTTTCTCCGTGAATTCTGCGTCACCCTAGCCTTTCAAGCATGAATCACGCGCTGAACAACCATTCTCCGTACCTTGCCCCGAGATATCACGCAGACACTTATTCTGAAAACCCTTAAAAACCTGGAGGACCCTCTCCGAAGTGATATTCAAGTTTCAAGTTAGCAATCGGTACGCTTACGGTCCTGAACTTCCGTATTCACAATTTTTATAAGGGCGGGAGCACGGAGCTCGCATGAATCTTCCCGTATATTGGAAAACCTGCCGACGAAAGAGTTTATGAAGTACCGAGGCATGCGATGATCCGACGAACCATCAGCAAATACATTTTATTAACAAGACGATATATTTTTAATACGATGTAAAAAAAATGTTTCTCGCTTTTTATTTTTTAGGGGTGAAAGTAACCCTTGGCTTTAGTGTTTAGTGTATGTAGAGTGTGCACATTTATAATAATTATTACAGCACAGTAACCTCATGATTTACTACATTGAAATCAATATCCAGATACTTATTTCATTATGTAATTTTCAAAATATTTGGTGAATCGTGTTTTTGTCACTCCTAAGTTCAAATGTTATTTAAACTTTTTCAAATTTAACATGAATCTCTAACTTGAATTCATATCATGAACGTTCTGTCATTGACATATTGACTCCACTTACCGAATGTTCATTCTCCTCGTGCATACATTTTATTTATTCAAAACCGTCAGGCAGTGTACGACAGAGTACCAGCGCAGCGACCATACAGATAAACATCGATTCTCACACGCACATATACGCGCGCAGACAGAACTCGAGACAGATAGACAAGCCGAAAATGAAATTGGTCCAAGGGACGTTGCCAACAACCTGCCTTGACGCAAACTGATGATGCTGGTATTGCATGATCCGGCCCGGGCCCGAATATCGGAATTTGTGGCATCTAATACTCCGTTACATGTGCGCCCTTTGAATGATTCCGGGTACACCGTGGTCGAGCTAAGATTGATCGTCTTGTGTATCGGTTTCCGTGCTGTGTAAACGATACCGTTGTAACCGATAATATATCTCGCGTGTATCGGCTCAAAGGGTGTCGGTGCGTTAATTAATGTGTCCCTGGTCCGCGACTCGCTTCGAAATGTATTCAAAATTTCGTGTCCGCGGCGACCTGATCCATTACATTAGAGAATCACCGGACGTAAAGGGGTTGATCGGCAGCGTCATCGGTTACAGGGTTGCACCCCCACAGCCAGCGAAAATATCAATAGGACGAACAATGCGGGAATCAAGTTCACGATTGTAACAACGGAAGATTATACTGTACAATTGAGTGTGCAAAAGAGACCTAACAAGAAATGGATCCCGAAAATTCAAAAAAATATGAAACTTTGAGAATATACAACGGATATCCAAATTCACTTTAATCGGATCTGTCTGTATCATTAACGAAAGTCTGAAATTATGCAGATGCCCGATTTGCTCGACCGAATAGTTTTTTTTTGCGACGGATGAACCGATCCATTTCATTACCGAATCACAGAGTGTAAAAGGGTCGGCACACAACGTCACTGGTTACAGGGTTGTTGAGGGTGGTTCGGCATCCCCGCAGCCAGCAAAAACATCGATGGAACAAACATTGCAGGAATCACGACTTCAATGAACGAGCAGCGGCGGCCGGGCCACGCGACGTGCAAAAAAATATGAACAATGATACTCTCGATTGTGTGTTTCGTGTACGTACGCCAGAAGCTATGCACCCGTGAAAACACGAATAGACAGGCCATTTGGCAAAATTGGCATGGTCGAATTTTAACCGCAACGCAAC
This sequence comes from Lasioglossum villosulum, assembly GCA_963971365.1. Taxonomy (NCBI): domain Eukaryota; kingdom Metazoa; phylum Arthropoda; class Insecta; order Hymenoptera; family Halictidae; genus Lasioglossum; species Lasioglossum villosulum. The sequence goes on from OZ020495.1 coordinate 7,620,675, forward strand.
GCACGCATCCCCCTCCCCAAAAACATAAACAAAGCAGGTTTTATTTCCATTATTGACCATCGACAGTCCTATTTCACAGGTCGCCAGGGTCAATGCGGCCAACCGATCGGGTAATCTCGTCACACGTTGCTCGACCTCATAAATCATAAGGGTCGCGAAGTGTTTGCTTTACACGCGAAGATGGCCGGCAAGAAGACAAAGAGCCGGTGCAGATGATGGAAAGAGACGCAAGACGAAAGAAGGATGTTCCGACAGCGAAGAATTTCATAACCTCTTAATTGCACATACCACGATAGCGCCACTCATTTACATTTATATATCGCATTCCAATAACTCGGTGCCTCGCATAGTTCAGCTATATTTTTCTGCTCGCGTATCGTACAGCGAATTTTCACGCTTCGGCGTTCAGTTGACGTTCGCGTTCCTTTCACGAAAAAGTCTGTTATGTTTCGTTATTCCTGTTTTTTATGGATGCGGCTTGCTACGTCTCTGTAAATCGTAATTTCCCGTCGGGTGTAATTACTATTTCACCTTGTTTTCGATTTAAAATTATTCGAGCTGTAAAATGTTCTTTCAATTGCAAATTAAGGGGCAGGACCCTCATATTGAAGTTCACTCCTTTGATCGTACGTGCCTCTTATTTTTGGCTATCTTACAAATCAGCCGAGTTTCATCAATACCGAAAGGGGATAGTTGGATGATGTCTCTAGCCAATGTTTCTCACTCCACCTCTCGACCCAGTCAAAGGCCAGCGAGCCGGAGAAAAAGTACAATTCCTGGAATTACCGATGGTGATGTATACAAGTCGGTGAATATGTATGTGTCTTACAAAGCTCTAGTGTTGATCAATATTGTTGTCGATTAATGCTGGCGCCGGTCAAGCTCGCCTACACAGTGAGTTTTTCTAAGTCAAAATACGGTCCTGGCGAAACCTGTGTCGATATTGAAAACAACAAAAACATTTCGGTTTGGTGGTATTTTATTTTTTCGAGTACGCTCAGTTGAGAAAAACGATTTTCCGTTATTATTTTTCCCAGAAAATTACATAGGCACCTTTCACTTCAAAGTGGGGGATAAATATCTACGGAACGTTTGCTTCAGGCGCCCATCTTCCAAGATTTTCGTATGCAATATTACACAATTACGTTACACTGAACTACAAACTTCTTGTTAGCAGGCTTTGTCTAGAAACTTTTAATGCGCTGGAAACAACAATGCCACCTCCTGAACATTGATTAATAACGCTTCAAAATTATTTTCCGGAAATTTAATATTCATTATGTCTAGAAACTGTGTGCACTTAATTCAGTAGTTAAGAGACTTCCAGCCTCTTTCGAACATGCTCGTGTAATCGCTTCAGCGAGGAGAAATTATCGAAATTTTCCTTCCTTTGGATTGCAGACACATTTATTCACTTTTTTCTTGTTGTACTGACTTGGTATCAAGAGTGTCACATTTTATATTTAAATAATTTCAAGATGGAATTTCACGTAAAGTGAAATACTTTAACGTAAAGTGAAATACTACCTATAATACTTTTTTATATCCCCACGACCGCATATATTAAAATAAAGATGAAAATGTACGAGATCTTCGTTCCATGTTCTATCAGACGCGTACTTGAACGGCAGTCAGTAGTTGGATTAAAAGGAGATTTGATTTCAGCGGATCAACTGGAATCGGGGTCTCGGTGGCGAAGCGTTGAATTCCGTAAATTAAAAACACGCAGCTGCATCGTCGATCATTAGAAGATATTCAGAGAAGACTGGCGGGTGTACGTCGTGCGAGGATGAATACGCGACGGAACAACAAAGTGGCCGCAAATCTCCGGCTTCCAATTCCTCGACATTCATCAGAGGATCAGTAGCCCGTAACGAGGGAGTAGATCGGCCAATAATGGCTCATAAAACGGCAGGGCCCCGGATGGATCTGTGTGCGTGTTCGAAAGCGCGCGGGTAAGAATGCAGCCCGGCGAGAGAGGCGCCGAGAAAAACGGCTTTCATTAAGAACGTAGCAACGAGTGGTAATGAGAAAAACGGGTTCCACGTGAAATAGCGGCCAAGAGGAAGCCGCTTTTTATCCGGTGGAATGCGGCCATCGGGGAAAACAGAGCTTTTGCCTCGGTGGTATCCCCGATTGGTTCTCGCGAGGCGTGCACGCGTGTGCGAGAAAAGACTATGCTCGCGTATACGCGCTCCGATCCGATAAAAATCTTCGCTCGATCGGTTTTCCGGTCGCGAACGAGTTTTTCAATTATTCAGCCGACAGGAGCAACGTAGCAACGGATCCGTATACACGGAGAGGGAAAATAATTTATGGCGTTCGTCGAGCAATTAGACGAGAGTCGTACACCGCGGACCAATACAGATTTTGTAGACTACAACAGCATAGTTGCTCTTGTCTAGATAAATCCGACCGATAAATCTAAGCGATGCAAAACGAACCGGAGATCTAATACGAAACGCGAGATAAATAATTCTGGGTCGCCTCGCCGGATTGTAAATAACAAGAGGTGTTAGAATCGTAATTGGCCTCTGCTTTTGGTGTAGAGAGAGTGGATGATTCCATTTTCGGTAGATTGCAGTTGCAATTGCTTCGAAAGGAAAGGGGATTTCAGTTCACGAAGTGGATCAGTTGCGGTTGCTACGATTTGGAATTTGAGAGAAGGGCGCGGTGGTACAGCAATCTGATTTTTTACTTATTCAACATCGTATCTACGGTGTGGACGATTATGGTCTGGTAGATTTTGTACTTCGTACGTTACTACGTGTTCGTCTCACATTTTTTATTTGTTCATCTCCGTGTCCTCGTATTTTTTAATAAATTTGGATTTCATCCGTCGCATTTCCAGTTAAAGAAACTAATTTGTCTAGCTAAACAAACGTTGCACGTTTTTCCAAACGAAACCTGCATTTTCTAGCGTAAACGCCACCGATTAACGGGCCAGACATGATCAACCGACCAGAATGGGCAGCCACGTCTTCTGCAATCCGCGCAGCATTCGTGTGCATGCGAAATAAAACGGGTACGTGTAGCAGATGCGTAAAACGTGGCGAGTGCAGCACGTGGCCTTAAAAATCGGTCCGTTTGCTTCTTAAAGCGGCCACAGAACGGGCGTCGTTAATTTTACGAGGCGCTACAGATTGCGATACGAACGAGCATCGTAACGCTTCGAGTTAGATGGGGTGCATACGCGTGTGTACGATGCACCGTTGCCCCGAGAGCCGGCATCATAACGAAACCAGCGGTGGTCGCGTATGCGTGGAAGCGCGAATATGCGGTTCGTTCCGATCGTGCGTTGCTGGATGCATTAAAGCGTACACACGGGGCCGCGATACAGGGTGATTCAGCTAAGTGTGCCACCGAAATTACTTGTTAACTATTTTCCAGAGTAGCGTACAATGTCGCCACAATAGTGCAATTATTTTCTTGAACCCTTCCAATGCGCACCAATTACACTTCGCGATCGATTATGCAAAATGTTGAGCATTGCTTGCAATGAAAATCGTTCATAAATATCTCTAACTCAGGGCTCGATTCTCTTTCCAACCGCATGATTAAATGTACCTTTTAGAATAAAGAAATCTCAAGGTGACCTTTGCACCTCGATAAAAAAGAAAAACAGAAAACATCTAAATATTACATTTTATGAATAATTTACATTTTAGCTGAATCATCCTGTACCCCGCTCGTAGGCAACAACAAACCACTTGGGCCGCGTAAATTTCAAGGCACAAGGCCGCAAGGCCGCAAGGTTATAAGACGATGTACGCCGCATCGGCGTCGGCTTATTTCCTGATTGGTGGATTTTCGAGAACGAACCTGGCCGAGGCAAAAGGTCGCGGTGCATCACGGTGCATCACGGTCGGATGAGAAACGACGTCGTTTTCACGCTGGCCGGATTAACGGGCATAACTCGCCGCGCCGCACGCCAGCCCTGCCAATTTTCCGGAATAATAAGACCGTTCCGGGAAACGGTTTTTCCGGAACAGTTACATTACCATTGCACCGCTGTTGCCTCGGCACCCCGGCCCGAGCCGGTCCGACTCTCGCAGGTGTTTCCCGGCTACGGTTCTTGTTGTACTTTCAGTTTGTTTGCGCTTTAATGGCCGGCTAACAACCTGTTAATACTTAAGCGAGTTTAAAGGACTGCTCCCGCGATACGAGCCCCTCTGCCGTACATATCGACGTGACGGAACTCCCCCTGGAAACGATCGAATTTAGGTTACCGCTTTACATCGGCGAGCATCACGCTTAAAGTAGACAGCGTAAACAGTTCGGTGAAATTTATTCGCAGAAATTATGGTTGGCGCTTCTTTGAAACGCTTCGAAGGCTAATGAAATACTCGGCTGGATGCCACTCTACGAAACTGTTCCTTAACAAGGCATTACAGGTCGCTGAATACTGATGCGGCGGTGCTACCGGGATATTTGAATTTTGTAATTTTAGTTGAAATTGTTGAAATTCTCTCTCTCTCTCTCTGGCGAGAATCTTCTGTCGAAAGTTAATAGTGTTTCTAGATCTTTCAATTTGCAAGCTTTAAGTGTAATGTTGAATTATTATTGCCTTGAGGCATTCGGAGATGGCCTAACAAACAATATTTGCGATGGACAGAAGTATACAATAGACATCACATTTCTTGTTGTTCTCCGACATTATGAACGACGAAGAAGTTATAGGTCGAAGGGTTAGTATTCGGTGAAAACGAAACGGCAGCCGTCAGGTAAGTTTGTGTTGGTCACGGTCGAGCTAGCTTCAGTCCAATAAACTTCGATCATGTTCCACACGGTTTACTTCATCCACGGATGAAAAACACGATGCGAAGACGATCGTTGACCCGATGACCCGCAAGGGAGCCGTGTATGCCCGCCCGATTATATCGATTCGGCCCCTATTCGCGACAGCCTCTACCAATCGCAGTTTTAGCAATTTTAAACAACGAGGTCACAAAACTGGACCCGTTGATGCAAAATTGGATTAACAACCCGCAAGGTCTCTCTTCCTAGTCTACACGACCGTACGAATTTTTCGGCGGAGCTCTCTAGCCCGAGGACATTACAGATACAAAGATAGGATCTAAACGATTCGATAAAATGTTCGAATTGATTCGAGAGTGCGGGAATTAATGGCGAAACAGCCGGATCTTCGTTTTCAATTTTGTTGTGCGAACGGCGAGCCAGCGGGGAAATGATAATTCACTTTAATGGCGTAACGTTGTTATCGGAAAGGAAGATTTACCGATCCGGTTGCTTATATCGTGTCCCCGGTTTGCAAGTCGCAAACATGAAACGCCCGAGGAAAGAAAATTTGTATCTGGAAAATTACTTAGCCGGTACATTCGCCATCCCATCTATCTCCCGGTTAACAACGTCAAAATATAAATTTTCTTGTTGTAGTCAATAATAGGCAATTCAGGCAGAAATTGGAAATATTTATATCGATATTCTTCGAAGATAATAGAAATTGTAGCAAAAGTTTCTAAAATATTATTCTACAATCCTTGACAATTTTACTAACCATATTTCCTAGAACATACACAGTGAAATAAACATGCAAATATTTTGCTTAATCCCAGATAGCCATTGCTCACTGTTCATCTTGCATTGACAACAGAATGGACAGACAGCTATGCACGTCGATCGTACGCCGCGTGAAATAAACAGGATTGTTAAAACGTCGCGACGACTCGCGTCGCCGGTAAAAGGAAGAAATTTTGCGCGACGCCGGACAGTGACTACATACACCGTTCATGATTAATAATGTCGATGCGAATTGGGGGAGGGAGGTATATTGATTCGACTCGGTGTGACTGGTTCGCGACAGAATTATATAACGCAATTGTTCAGCCTCGGATTCAGACGCCGTCCATAAATTCAACTTCGAAACTATCGGTTCGAGTGGCCGCAGAATTGATTAGTCGCGCGACTAGCACGACCGAAGCCGTGACCTTAATAGTAATTTCTGTACCGCAGCCGTGCATTGCCTTTATGCTCTTCTCGTTTCCTCATCCTGTGTCCCCACACCCTCTATACTCCGTTCGTCGTGTTTCCGCGCTTGCAAGCTCGGCTGACGCTGCTGCGACCGGAAACGAGATTGAACCCCTGAGAAAAGGTAGCAACCACTCGCCGGAGAGCCCGCTACGTAACAAACCACCGATATGTTCGTTTGTCCCCTGTATACATTTGAAAATTGCCGGCCCCTTGAGACGGGCCCGATCATAATGTGTGACTAAACAATTCGGGGACAAACAACATTATCGAGGGGAAGCGCCGCTGCCGCTTAATTAACGTCGCGATTATTCGCCGGAAAATACGTGACTGTGAAATTGAATTGCCCGACAACAGGCTTTTGAATGTGCCAAGTGGAAACGCTGGCAATTTCATAATTGCTATAACAACCGAATTTTGAATCAAATTGGGAAGCTTCTTGGGAATGGTGCAATTATTCGATAAGATTGAAAGAAATGAAGATGGTCCGAAAAAATCCGTAAGTGGCTCCTTTCTCTTGGAACAAACGCAAATAATTTTTATTTTGCACGAAGATCCAAAACTTTCGTGTCCGGAAGACAGCGGGGGAGATACTCGATTCCAACCTCGTCGACATTTTCCAACGGTACCGGAGAGACTAGGTTGATGACGGTTGAAAAAAACTGTACGAGTCGATTTTCATCAAAAGGTCGTTTGACCCATCTGCGTCGGTGTTCGTCATATGGCGGGTTCAATGGCGACACATCGGCGCCGACGATATCGCAACTGTCAACACTGACCCGTTTAAATGTGACGTGAATTTCTTTGGGTAGATATTTCTAAGGTATTCGCAGAACTTTCTGCCTAGGCGAGGACTCGTGCCAAGCAATTCCGCGAGATACTTATCTCGTATCGTGCGTTTTGTTCCTCGTAATATCCCCGGGAGCATATTTCCTGCCGTACGTCGCGCACGATTTCGCGCGTTGCTGCTGGGAGAAATCAGCTCGATGGATAGGAGAAGCACAGGGATTAAGCGAGTGTCGCTTGTTTGCACTCGCGCTACGCCCCTATTTATCCGCGGCACGAGGAACTATCGAGGGAACGTCATGCGAAAGGTGTTCAACATAAATTTACCTTACAAACTTGGCAAATAGACGCAATGCTGCCGTCGAGCACAAGCCCTGCCACCGGCCTTCATGTAGAATTCATGTATGAATCCCTAGGTTAAGACAGCGGTACACTTCAGAAAGTATCCATATTGGGAACCGATGTGGAAACAGTGCCGGACGCCTAACCGTGTCCCACTTGACGCATCACTCAAGCAGAATATAGATTTTTTACTTTGTATGGATATCGCGGAAAATTTATCCACGGTGTAGTGATTGTCCGAAATGATCATCCAAAATAATTAGTAAGCAAAGAGACATTAAGTCTTTATTTTGCTTTATAAACTGCTTAGTCATTTTAAAAGTAAGATAATGTGTGTCGTACAATTATGAAAGAGGTAGACAATTTTTACGTATTGAAAAATAAAGATCTGTTGAAGTTACCGAGAAGTATCTTGGAGTGATTCTTGAGTATACTTTTATAATTTTATTGCGATACGCTTCGGTAGTAAAAGTACAGAAGCTTGCCATTTACAACCCTCTTTTGGCTCAAGTAGTTTCCCGGATATTCGTCTGAATATGTTTCTCACCCCTAACTTTGAAGACCATTTTCACTGCATCAGTGTTTGTGTGAAACTTGTTTGTATGCAGTACGTCTGTTCAGAGGATCAAATATATTTAAGGTATCCTTTCGATACAATAAATCAATCAAGAATTTGATGTACCAACGCGAGCTTTTTAATGAATTTCCATAATACGTATCGGTCGTTTATGCAAAGACCCGGACGGCAATATCGTTCCGATGTATTCAGCTGAATAGATTTCATCGTTCCGGGGGCGTAAAGTGAACGAAGAACCGTTCAGAATTCAAAAACGAGCCAGGACGGCCGGTCCAGCCTAAAAAGTGGCCAGTCGCCTCTGCGCTTGCAGAAACCGTGGCGAGGGCGGGAGAAGAAAAAAAGAATGGCGGAACGTACGCAAATTCGTTTTCCCCCGGACAAAGCGAGTTTCCCGCTCGCCGCAATGACGTTTTTCTTTCGCACAGCCTTCCTCAAAGCGTGTTCCGCGTTAGATCCCGCCCTGGTACGTGCCAATATTCTCTGGGCGCCCTCGTGCAGCGTCCCGGAATACCAAGGGAAGTATCAATATTTTTCACGTATTGATAACCGCCTTGTACGATCGGCCACTATAAAGTATATCGAGGGGGTTGCGCCTCGAAAAAGTATTGCGTAGCTACGTGCAAAGTGTCGGTGGTGGTTTTGCCGCCGCAAACCCCCGAACCCCGTTCGAGGGGTCCGCCAGTCGAAGCACGTGAGATTCTTTACGAATGCATTTTATATGCAGAGCGTCGCGTTTACTCGCGCGTCCCGGATGGGCCTCGAAACCAAGGAGAGGGATGCCGGAAATTTTACTGCCGGTTTATTGCGGCCAACTTGTTTAGAAACTCGCCGAGCCCCGAGAAATATTTAACTTCTCTCCGACCACTGAACGTCTCTCCAAGAAACGCTTCCCACCGGCCACTAACACGTGCCCGCTATTAATTATAAATTTCCCAACACGCAGTGCAACGAACGTTCCCGCGGACACAGCGAATCTTACGGATTGTACCCGTTCTGATTAAAAAATTAAATGAATGAGTAGATGGAGTAATAAACAGTAACGACATTAGAAGGATTTAAGAACAATTTTCAATTATTTCCAGTTTATTAAAAAGATTAAGAGGTGAAATTATATTGTATGAAAAATTTTAATTTCACACGAAGATCCTAATAATGTGGTGATGCGGTACAACAATAGGCATGGATCTGATGAAATCATTTTATAATCAGTCTATTGCAGACTAGAAATAAAAAAATATTCAAAGAACTATACTGTATCATAGCAGTTTAAGTCCCACGACACCGAAGTCTAGAGGGGACTCGACCAGGAAGAGAGGAATATTAAGAAGGAAGGCGGTGACATTATTGCTGGTTTATTGCGCGCAGCTTGTTTAAAAACTTAGAATGCAAAACGTGAATTGTCTGCGGAGAATAATAGAAAAGTTGGACGTCTGAGGATGACGTTGGTGCACTCGGGTAGGGCGGGGGTACTTGCCAGTGCACCTGGGTACGTGCACCTCGGGGAAGATTTATTTGTAGATCTTAATTCAATGTGAAAATTTTACGAAGATACCCGGCATTGTCTGCGAAAACTGCAGGTCCTGCTTTTACGACCAGGCCGTAAACCCACAAAACTGAGTAATTAGAAAGCGGGAGCTGTGTTTCGACAACCAACCCGCAAGAAGCGTTCTGTTACCGTGCATAGTTCGCGCTTATGCGCTGTTAAGGGAGTTCCGACGCGCAGATTGCACGGGAATGCGTACACGGAATATATCATCCCGCAGTTAACCGCTTCGGTTCCGTATATGCACCGTAGCACCTTGTTTTAAACTAACACATATAATGCCTAAAGTATCCAAGTAAACATTTGTCTTGTTCGAAGAGGAGCTCGCGTCGGTTTTGACGAAATGCGACGAGTTTCGACTATGTCTAACTATCTGATAATTGGCGATGTGATAATTAAAATCTCATTCTACGAAAAGGATTAAATTTCACGACCACTTACGTTCGCGCGGTGATAGGGAACGTTACGCGCCCCATGCATTTTCAGATCGTTGTATTTGATAATATTTCCTCGGTCGATTCGACAATCGATCATTCCTGGACCTCGGCGCACGAGTGAAGCATGAGCATTGCGTGACTCAATAATTTGCAAGCAAGGCAATCTGAATGTCCCAATTTCCCCCGCATGATTAACCCTAACCGGCTGCGTACGTTTCCGATGGTATATGTTCCAGCAGAGTACATCTTTACCAAAGTTGCACAAAGTTGGTCGGCGCAAACCGTTTAATATGAATATCGTGATTGCTGTGTAAAATGACGTTGCTTACTGAAGATCGAGCTCACGAGAACTGATGAAAAGTTAATCGAGATATTCCCAACCAGTCTCCAGGTTTGATGCATGTATAAGAAAAGTGTGAGTACTTGAAATACCAGAAGAATATAAGAATATGGTTAATATTGTGAGGAAAGATAAATTTCAATTGAACCCACTTTCCTGCAATTGATGGAGAAAATGTATATTTCCACTTTTCTTCATTGCGAAATTTGATACCATAATTTTACGTGCCTGCGGTCTATCTAGTTTATATCGGAAGACATGACAGAAATCTGAAGATCCTTCAGAAGCTACCATAAACTCTAAAATAGCCCGAGTGTCATATGTTGCAGTAATTCTCTTCCTACCGTGGCGACATAGTCCTAAATTGATTTTAGTTGGGTCTCGTGGTTCCAGATTGATGTGAGCCCATTCCGAGCCTCTTTATCTGGACATGTATAGTTCTAATTGAATTGCGATGATTGAGTTAGCTCTGTCTCCAGGTCTCGAGGGAACAATTTGTTTCTGTGTTCGGCTGTTTCTTGTTAAAGAGCGATTCCAATCTTTTATCAGCGAAAGTAGATCCCTAATACATTTTTCATTTGTGCATGCATTCGCTGGAATTAGCATAGAAATAACGTTAAATCAACATAGGCCTATCGTGTTAACCGTTCCAGGTATCTTGATGGAAATGTGGCTACTATATTGAGGTAATCGTGTGGAGGAAATTGGGACACTCTGGTTGAACTGCTCATGAATGATCGAGTTCCATGCTAAACGCGTCTGGGCCCAATCTACGCTTGATATTAGTCAAAAGTGATATCTGTAAACGCGAACAATTTGCAATCCGTACACGAGCATTCTTGAATAGTACAATTTTCTTGCAACGATCCAATCATTGCAACACGTAATCCGAGGGCAACACTGATTATGCTGAAAATAATAGTGACGTTTCAACTGTTAAAATAAATTTAAACATTAATTCGCGGCCTATGCATAGAAATTTTCTTTAACTCGTTGCCCCGTTACGTGATCACATTTCTGAGGCGTTTTCAATGAAACACTAATAATTACTACCCGATACCTCGGCGGAAGGAGTTTACGGCGCATAAAATTGAATTTATTTTCCTGCTCACTAGCTCCAGTCAAGGCGCGCGTTAATCTACGTGATACATAAATTACAAAATGCATTACGAAGATAAGAGCCCCTGTATTCCGGAAGAATGTGCTGCCGCGAAATATGGTACCAATCGATCGACAAAGAAACGTTCAGAAGCTCGATGCAACATAGTTGATTGCCGCATGTAAATTTCAGCCTTGTGTGCCTTTTTATTATACATTTATGCACAAATATTTTTCTATGAGGTTAGCGCGTGCAACATGTAACAATCTGTAATAAGTATAATGTTTGTAGCAGTAAGAATTTCTTCTTGATGCAACACTTGAAATAATGTTTGAACAATCAAATAGAGTGAACCATCCTCGATCTATATTCAGTAGAAAGAAAATCCCCAAGAAATAGTACAACGGGCGAAGAGACATGCTCCATTCATAAATAGCATTGAAATAGGGGTCTCTTCAGGAGGGCTGTTTCAGTTTCCGCCGCCACGCGTGTCGTACTATAAAGTATTCATCCGCTAGTGAATAAAAACCATTTACTTCTCCGCGACACGGTGGAGAGCAGCCGTCTCGGAGACGTTGTTCCGCTCGGTCGTTACTTCCATCAGGCCGTTCTAGCAGTCGAGCCACGGTAAATAAATTTTTGGAAATACGACTCAACGGAGATCTATTAAAGTCCTATTTGTTTACCGTCATATCGCGCCACCTAAATCGGATTTATACCGGCGCTTTATACGTTCGAGTAGTTTAACGACGCGGCGACGAGCTTTCGAAGGTGTGTCGCAAAACATTGGGATACATCTACGCGTGTAGAATTTTATTGGATACGTTCGTCTTCGACGGTCTGAAAACACTGTGAATTATCTATACATTGTACGGAGTTATAAGACACCCAGGAAACTGTCTGGATAACGACTTCATATTCTATTTATTTTACTAATCCGTAAAACGGAGATATTTCTTACCGCGTCAACTTTCTTTACTATCGATGAAAGAATTTGCACGCCAAGTTACGTATTTTTTTACGTTATTCATGGTTCGAATAAAAACTGGGGTAGAATCAGACTTAATGTAAAAGCAATACGAAGTCGCCATTCCTGTAATTCCCACAGCGTCATAATTTCGATCATCATAAATACACACTGTCGCAGCGCGTATCAACTGTTGAATACACGACACCGTCGATCTCCGAGCGACACTTAAACCAATTAAAGCCGCGCAGTATCCGCGAGCGCTTAATTATCACGATTAAATGCTTCGCCATTGACGAAACTTCGCTGGTCATTGGACTTTGCACGGGCAGACGACACTATTACGTCAGGTGCAGTTAACCGAAGTTGATACTTCGTTTTATAGTATAAAAAGCCGATTGGAAGTTAATTAAAGAGTTATCGGTGTTGGAACGACGGCCACAACTCATATTGCCCCCGACCGCGAACGGGGAAATTACTTTTCCGAAGTTTCAATACACGTTAGAATACCACGTAACGAAATTGCTAGGTGCGCTGGTTAAACGCCGTCTACGAAGTTCAATACGCTGTAACGATAGTCTCGAATCGTCAGAACGTGAATCTGACGTGAACGAAGTACCGTGGCAGGGGAACTTCCAGAAACCTTCTGTAGAAAGTGTGACCTACCTGTCGTATCTGTGCGTCATCTATCATAAAGATTCTTCTCCGTATATATCTCGCGATAAAAATTCACTTTCAAGGTTGATAGACTATGTTACCCATGGCGTCCTGAAATTGTCGTTTCCATATAAAAATCCAAGTAATTTTCATTCGTGTAATTTTTTAATATATTTGTGAACTCTTACTTTCAGGCTAATTTCGCCCAACTAAATCTGATTTTCCGCCGATAAGAGAAAAGACGTATGAAATATTTTTGACTGAATTATAAATAGACAAAATCGGTGATTGACACTTGCGCGACGTACTTTGCTCGTTCAGATTTAGAGCCACTTTCCTCGCTCGACGGGATCTACAGCGCAACCACGGACGTATTGCACTCGAGCGAAGATTTGGCCAGCGAAAAGTGCATTGACCAAAATGAGCACGGCTCTGCAAGGGCATCGCGTACAAACCCTCCCGTCCGCATCGATTCTGTGCGGAGCACCGATAAGAGCTGTCACCCGAACAGCACTTTATAACGAGAGAATGAGGCGGAAAGGGGAACGAAGGCAAAGCAGAATCAACGGGCGCAACGGGATCCCTCTGCAAAATTGTCCCCACGTTTTCCGGCGTCTTATCGCGGTGCGCCCGCAAATGGGAGGGAAAAAAATTGCTACACTTCCAGCCAAACTGTGCCGGGTGCCGACACCGATCGCCACGAACCCGATCAGTGGAAATGCGAGTTCGTTACAAGCCGGTCCCCATGATTTATTTCGTCACCGCACCGAGAAGAGAAAGGTAAATGGCCCGAATCTTGATCGGGCCTGAATGTTAAAGATTACGACAGGTCGTTAAACATCTGCTCCATCGAACCCATCCAGTGTTCAAAAACCCGTGCCGCGAATTTTGCACACGTGTAACCATCCTGCACTATGGTTCGAACATGGTACCAGAAAATTCACCGAGGAACGACCAATTTTAAGAACGCTACTCCTTGTGCAACTTCGTTCGGTGCAAAGTTGTACGAACATTTTCCGCTTTTTAAGTAAATAATTCCTCTGAAGTATTTTAGTTATTGCAGTAGCAAAAGATTAGTATACATTTTTCATTTTCTTTCTTTTTTTCACAGACTGATCATCCTCTTGAACTGCAACCTATTTACAGGCAATAACGTAACAAGGTCACCTGTGTACAGCCAACATAGGAATTTCTAGTCTCATTATTCACACAATTACGTATTAGTAAACATTTGATTCGACGATAATGACTGGTAGGTGAAGCTCGTCATTGCTTATTTGACATAGAAAGCCCATGACCAGCTGCACTCGTGTCAACATAAATTGTTTATATTTGTGTGCGTCACACAAAACGAAACTGTTTTGATATGAAAATTGTTGGAAATATTGTCTCCTTCCTGATTGTTCTGATACTCCTTCCGCGTTATTCTGATGTTTTAATTTTTCATTGTTTGTAACAATGTTTGTACTGTACATACATTTGTATATACATTTGTAACATACTATAATAAATCGTGTAAGAAAATGTTGTTACACATTTTAAGTTGCGATGGCTTGCAGAAGATATTACATCCGAGAATTTCTGCTTCAAACGGGGAGCCGAATCTCGAAAGTTCAAACACCGTCGTCCTCATAATACCGAGGCCCCCGATGAGTGATTATCCGAGTCCAGAACGAGGAGACTACAATAAGTTTCTACTTTCCCCTAGCGCTTTCCGACTGCGCACAAAACAACCCTCGCGATTCTGCTTTAACTCTCGCGGAACGTGGGTCTGCGTCTTTCACAGTCGAGTTCAGTTTTCACAAAGGATCCGCATGAACCTGCTAGTCCCGTGCATTATTATAAGGCCTTCATTACATATCGAACGTGCCCATAATCGCCGTTCCCTGTCGAGTGTTCGGTAAACGCCATTACCGGCTGTCACGACGCGACGCGATGCGACGGAGAGAAACACGATTAAATCCTCTTGCGCTCGCGAGGATCTTCGCGATTGAAGCTGATCACGGGCAGAATGGTTAATCGGCACAGTGTGTCAGCCAGCATTAAATTTTCAGAGCCTGGTTTCTAATCTCGCAATCGAAATACTTTCCTTTGACGCGTAGTCCGCGAATCACACTCGATGGAGTTGTAACCCAATTACTCGGAGATGTCGTCAGGCGGACACCTGAAAGGCTTAATCTCGTAGGCAGGAGCCGGTAGCGGGATAATTAAAACCGTCTAGTGGCGCGAATTAATCTCGTTAACCAGTAACGGGACGGTAAACGTTTACAATTTGCCGAAGAAACACTTGGGCAAACTTCGACGGGCCGATTAACGGAACAATACTCGCCGCGGCTTGTATGCATTTCATAACGGGGAAAGGAGGACGAACTCGGAGGCGTAGCACCTTAAATAATTATCGTGTTTGGTTAAGAAGCAGGAGAGAGAGAGAGAGAAAGAGAGGGAGAGTGGTGGGTAGCCACCCGCGTCCAGGGTCCTCTAATTCCGAGGGCGAAGGGTTAATTGAGGGCAACAATTAATTTACGATGTTGAACGAACTTACACAACTTTGACAAACTGCCAACGGTGAAGGATGAAGCGAAGAAAGCCGCCATAAATAAGGATGAAGCGAAGCGGGAACCAGGGCTATTCCGAGCAGGAACAAGGACCGGCTTGCCCGGGTCTCTGGATGGGCTAGGTCCTGGTTGGATGCCCGGTGACCAAGGGACAAGGGAAAGTCTTAAGCCCCCGGAACTAGCGAACACCGCCGTATCCTCGGCTCAAATTAGTCGCGCTGGATTTACTCGTCGGCGGATCAGTTTTTTAATCTCCCCCGGGAAGCCGCAAATAATTCCCCAGGACCGACGGCCGTGCGCAAAGCCCGCGGCGAACCCACGGTTATCCTTGATGAAAGTTTTTGAGATCGCTCCGATGAGCATTTGCATTCTCTCACGATCGAATCTAGCCCGGGTCTATAGTTCCGTTTAATCCCCCTACCTCACCCCTACGCCGAGTTTAGTCTATTTCATTTTTCGCGTTCGTTTACTCGCGATACGTGTTTGAGTATCGTTCAAACGAATTTTATTGCTCCAACGATCCTCGACGGGCGTTATATACGTGTACATATATAAATATATAGATATACATACACTAGGGACGTTACCCAGTGCAGAAATTGTATACTTTTCATCGGTATGCATATTCGTTGCCGCGGCGAATCTCGTTATCGCGACCGGTCGCGCGATTATCGTCCTCGATGGACGGGAAACACCTCTATTAGTTGCTGGAGACCGATCATCGGAAACTGAACGGCGTTATACCACATCAAATGAATTATGCCGACTATTATTTAACCCACCCAGAATGAAAAATACGCGTGTGAAAGGTTCCACGATAATATTTCATCCATTTTTACTTTACACTTTAAGTCAACAAAATACGTTGCATTTCTCGATTATCCGAACCGATAATATTCGTACCATACTTTTAATGCAGTTGCTCCTTCAGAATGATTCGCTCGGCGAACAGCTCATATATCAAATTTCAGTGTCAAAGACTAAACGCTACAGAACTTCTCGAAATTAATAGATATTCCAGACACCGGAGACTAATGGCTCTCCGAAACGTCTCCGCAGATGGTGAGTGCGATCCGGTTGCGCGTGTAAGAGTCCCGGTAATTAATTGCAATCAATATACTCTAATCTTCGGCTGCCAGGAGCGAGCGCAGGCGAGCGGGCCACGTATTCCGTGGAGCATTTATCATGTTAAAACGGGCCACTTCTGTTGCGAAGTTCGAAGCGGTTATTACTGTACACACAATCATCCGCGGACGTCCGAAATGCTATCCTTGCCAGCAGGCTGATAAAGCGATAGTTAACGGAGCCACGATAGCCCCGGAATCTTTTTTAATGAAAAACGATCATGGAAAACGGTAAATGTTAGCGTGGAAAAATCTCGAAATGTTGAATTGATTGAAAAGTCTCATAGTTTGTAAAAAAAAACAAATGGCGTGGTCAAATAAGGCGTTGCTTAGGAAATAATGAGTCACTAACAAACAGATAATAGCGTTGTATGAGTATATTCGTGTTATCTAATAATATGAAATGTGCACACAGCGAAAGACATTTTTGGTACAGCCTGATATATGTAATTTAGTGTTTCGATACCTTTCCGAGGTAGTGTAAGTATCGCGGAGGATGAAAGTACGGGGGCAAAGTCAAACTAGGAAGTACAACAGAAATAATCGCGAACGTGGATGCGTTTAGCTGGTTGGAGTCTTCCCTCGTTTCAATTGGGCTTCAATAATTTGTGGCTCCGCGCCAGTCGGCTGGTCGGACGATAAGATGTCGTGGGTTTGGGTGGAATCGCAGGGGCGAGAGCTGGTGTATGTGGAACAAGTAGAAGGAAGGAAAATCGGTGTGGAGAAAGACTCGGGGCGCGCCTCGGGGTAGCAGTCGGTGCAGCCAGGATATGCGAGGCAGTTGAAAAGTTTACACGCTTCGACGGTGATGTATGGAGATTGTGCGTGCGTGACTTGCTTAGTTCTGAGGCAGCCGCCGAAGCTCACTCACTTCTACACACACACCTCTACACAACCCTCTTTCACGTTTCCTTGGTCGTCTTGGCTCTGATAACTACCCCTTTATCGGCCCGATGGCGGGGATACCGGTAGTTTGTTAATTATTTTCCTTTAACCACCATCCGACACATTTTCCGCTACTTCTTTAATCCTTAGCCCTTTGCGAATGAAAGTACAACTCCAGTTTATTTAATTTTTATTTGGTTCGAGTACCTTGCAATTGATGTATCTTTCGATTAAATTCCAATGTCCACAGTGGTTAACTGTTAACCATTTAAGTTGGAATTTAAATAACGAATACTAGTAGGATACAACTTTAATAGTTTAATACAACTTTAATACAACAGTTAACGGAGAAAATAAACTCAAAATTGATTGCGCGTTTTTGGTCGACAGATATTTGAAAAATCGTCCAACGAACGCATTTAACGAGAATTACTTTGACCACAACCAATATTGACGACCGAATGAACGTTCCAATATATTTTGAACTGATGCATTTTTTTAATGATCTCTTTCACGATGCTCTTTATCATTCGTCCAGTTAATCGATTCTCATCGCTAACCTTTCTCAGTTTCAGGATTATTCGAAATCTCGAGGGGGTGGGGATTGAGTGGAGAGAAAGTATGAACGTCGAAGAGTTTAGCGATCGTCCAAAAGCTGTTCCCGTCGCCGTTGCCTTCGGCAGACTTTTCGTGTCCGGAAATTATTTGAAATTTCCGTTCGATATCCCCGGGAGCGTTTCGACGACGAAACTTTATTTGACCACGATTAGCCGGTGCCACGTCGATGCCTGTCGTGTGCCGGAGACAAATGGAGCTCCGCGATATTCCGGTGAATTATGAGAGCTCCATTTCGCGGATCTTTCGTCGATTGGATTGTCCAATCGGATACGCACATTAAGCTGCTGCTATTTCAGCTTCCGCCCATTCGTTTACCTGTTTTTTCGCCGGCTCATTTTTTCCGGGGTTGTTTTTCTTCACACGATATGAGAACTCTCGCAATAGATGTCCTTCGACGATTAAAATTTCCGACACCGGTATCGTTAACGTTCCACGCGAACGTATCGAAAATATTCATCGATAACCTGTAATCGACTGTTCGCGTACTGGAGGATGCGATATTAACGTCGACGCCGGTTTGTAATACGGAATTTATGGCGCGGAAATGAACGCCGCAAAAAATTGTAAACGCCGACAGCAAGATCTTTAATCATAGTGCTGCTAGGTCTTGTCAACCGCAGCCATCTGCACGGGTACGCTCGCATTTAGGGTACGCGGAAGGTATGCTGGTTACCGGAAATTGTTGTTACCATCGTATTCCAGACGAAACGGCCATTAGGGAGACTGAACCTTGGAAATGGGCTATTGTTATTTATAAGCTCCTCGGAGCTGGTTCCCGCTCCACTCTGTATTTGGACCACGTTGTTATTCGGTCGTGCAATTTTTAATACTTTACAATTGAACGCTTTTTGATGAAAACGACTGTTAGAAAATTTCCTATAAAATAACTCACGTAATAGTGAATTCATTTCTTACATCGATTCTGCATAGAACTAAATGTATCACTTTGTAACGCAGTATGGAACAATCAAACTCATTACGATCTTCGTAACGATCGTGGCTGGCCAGGTGCTCGAAATCCGTCTGTGGGAGCTTTTAATTTTACAGCTGAATCTGATTTCTAGCTGCGTAACATTCCCGCCGGTTCCGTGGGCAAATAGTCGCTAAAACGAAAAGAGACGGTAATAATTGTTGGTAGGTTAATAGCGGCTTTAACCGTACCTGACAAATTGTACGATATGTACATATGTATGTATATATACATACGGTAGCAGGGTTAACGAATGACCGGATCAGCGAACGTTTATCGTGTCCACGGTACAGAATCGTAGAGACGGGGTCGTTTCCAACTCCATGAACCTTCCAGCTGCCGGAAGCTTAAGAGCTGCCTAGTCCGAGAAACCGCATCGCCGGTCTGGGGATTCTGAGCCGGTGTTGTTATATATACACGTCGTACATGCACACATACACGTAAACGCGCATACTACACATACACGTACAGATGTAGATATACATGGATATCGCGCACGGATTATGCCAAAATGTGTGAACCAACACCTTGATTGGCGTAGAGCTACTTTAACCCTTTCGTCCGCAGGAGAAGCAATCCACGTACACAGAGCTGGCCGACGGCGAACCGCGGATCTTCTTTGGCGAAACTAACCCCTTCCCGATCCGCATATCCCATAGTAGCTCATTTCCTCTTGTTAGCTACGTCGCTTAAGCTTAGTTTCCGCCGGAAAGTGTTATCGATCTACACGGGCACGGCAGCCGGCCCTCGAACCTCGAGCCAGGTCCACCTCCGCACCCCTAACAGAGCCACACTCCTCGACAAAATGGTCGCATAAGCGTGCTACTTTTAATTTCCCGAAGGTACTGCGTAGAATGTCTGAATGAAACACGGTTACAGAGGGGAAGAACCTGTTGGTAAATAAAGTTCACGACCGCTGACTTTTGAACAGGCTGAAGATAAACGCAAACCTCGACCCCTAAACTGTATAGGGGACTTATAAAATATTTCAACAAGTTATTTGCCAAAATTATTGTGCTAATCTCAAATTTTTCAGATTTTTTTAATTCCTCGCTAAAACCTGCATCATTAATTAATACCTTAAAAAGTACTCCTCAAAACTCTTTCTT
This sequence comes from Lasioglossum villosulum, assembly GCA_963971365.1. Taxonomy (NCBI): domain Eukaryota; kingdom Metazoa; phylum Arthropoda; class Insecta; order Hymenoptera; family Halictidae; genus Lasioglossum; species Lasioglossum villosulum. Next base: position 7,640,672 of record OZ020495.1, read on the forward strand.
ATTGATTGTGAGTGTTCAATTCAGAAATTCTATGATATCTACGATAAATTAAACGTAACATGTGTAAGCTATCATTTTGCCGAGGAGCGTAGGTGTATGCATTGTACTAGAGGGTTTGCTTCTCGTAATAAGTACGGATGATCGTTTCAAACCGTCCCCAGTTGCTCGTAGATTTGAATCCGACCGGGAACGGATGAAAAGTATCCGGCCAATAGCAGTCCGTATTGCGAGCCGGCTCTTGTTCACTGGCTTATTCGAGAGCACACGGTCTGTCGCTGGTAAATTGCGGGACTCGCGAATTTCGGTCGCTTTTGGGCGTTATGCTTGCGAAACTACTCCGTGCGTCGTTGCCGCGACGCGCGACCTTGCCGAACCGCGAACGTTTTTCATCGGGAAGATCGGCCGACGTCGAAACATTTTTCAATGGAACATCCGCCGAGCGTCGCAGCCACTTTGTGCTCCGCTCAAACTTGTCGACACTTTGCTGTTACCCGACGATGTCAGGCTTTTTTCACGCCGCGCGGGTATCGGCAGTCCAGAAAAATACAGACGTAAATCGAGTTACACGCCTCCGGGAAAATGGTGTTGTATTATTCTTTGCGGTGTACCGCTGCTCACTCTCATTTCGAAAAGCGAACGCAGTCAAAACATTAGGACAGGTTCGACAATGAATGCTGGAACGGATACCATACCTGTGTTTATGGTGTTCCTTTACCGGCACACGGCCAACTAGGTATAGAGCAATGGCCGGAGTCTTCGAAGCGACGGAACCATTATTTCGGCAGCACAATAGCCTGGTATCGCTTAATTAGTTCTGAACAATTTCCGGTGAAACCTTTGGTACTTTCAATTCAATTAGTATCGTTTATGAGGTCGGAACTGCTCTGCGCCGGACTGTCCAAATTATTTCATAATTTCCTTGCATTGTCTTCTCGTGTATTGCGGAACGAAGACAGTGGAATTATCAAATGGTGGGCCGCTTCTGTGTGTTAGTTTGACGTGCCCACTTTCGTTATTATTTTCACTTGATCCACGTAAAACGATATTGTAATTGTAAGTAATTTAATTGCGGCTACTTCGTTCATTATTTTTCACTTACAGCGACCATTTTCAATAAAACGGTAATTCAACTTTCTAATGAACCTGCGGATTGACACAAAGTTCTGCAGTTTGTTAATGAAACATTCAATCAGCCAGGACCCTAGTGTCGACGCCGTGGAATCTGTAGGGGCGACATTGAAAGCGGAGTACACGATGAAGAATTTTTTGGCCGTGTCCGCGCGTTAGTCGTACAAGTGGGTTCGTACAGTTCCCCGTAATAAAGAGTGTATGATTTCAAAAGATGGAACAAAAATAAATGGAGATATAGAACGGTCCTTCATAAAAGGGGACGCGTGGAAAGCTGTTGTAAGGTGATACTGGCCGGTTGAACCCTCCGACGCTTGCTCCCCGTTGATGTCCTTCCTCTCTCTTACACTCTCTCTTTCTCTCTTGCTCTCTCCCACTACCTTTTCCCTAGCGATATACCCGCAAAGAGGATCGGATTTGTTATGACATGAAACTATTCGAAACTCGATCTTAAAGGGAAGGGTTTAATATTTTGACAAGGGTCTTCCGTCCCGGGGGTACGTGTCATTGCACATATTTCCGGTACAAATCGTTTTAGACGATCGTGCCTCGTATAACCGATCGTGACGCTTCTCGGTTTCGGGGAGAATCTTATAGAAACACACCTGCCTTCAAGGCTGTAGTTCTTCCTTCGGGATAAGCGGTCCCCGTGTTTCTCACGTATTGTACGAGCGGGCGGGGTGAAAATAGCCTAACTGTTCATCTCCGATTTTGAGTCCGCAACACTACGGCAGCGAAAACTGTCCCAAGTGGTACTATTAGGTATACAAACTAATTCAATGCATTCGCAATCACTCAGTACCAAAATATACTAAATTTATCATCGTTGAAGTAATCGACATTTTTCGGTCAGATAAATTTTAATCCGTTTTAATTCGTAGACTGAAGTGTTAAGTCGACCAAATTCTTCTAATGTGTCATTTGATTGCATGTCCCTGTCCAAGAATCGCTAAAAAATACCCAGTCGATCGAACACGAGGTCGTGGAGTGAAACGGTGCATTCATTTTGGGCATAATTCGCGGTCAGACACGATTATCACTTTTCCGCGAGCACTGTCCTCTTTTTGGCGGTGTGTCACATGCTGCCCACCGAAATAGGAAAGTAACGAGGGAAGCGTCCACCAGATAATAAGGGATTTTACGCAAGCAGACGTCGCAGGACGTCGGTCGAGTACTTCCGCCATTGCTCCACCGAACAATGCGGATTAAACGTCCAGCGGACATTCTCCGTAAGCGTCAATCGGTCTGCCTTCAGTCAATCTTAACATGCTCCCGGGTAATTGACGGTCATTTAATTAGCATACCTCGCGGGAAATATAATGCTGCTCAGTGGTAGTGGTGGTGGCTTCGTATTTTTTTTCCTCCGGGTCCTGAACAAAACAAAAAAGAGCATAATAATCGTTGATTTGACAAGGAAGAACGTGACCGGCCAAAGTCGACGGGGACTCCGCATAAAATTTCGCGGTGCTGTAATTTCAACTCGCGGGTATACGTTCCGCTTGAAACATTTATTACACAGAAAATGTTTTCTTCCCGTTTGTCCGGGGATAGCCGCCCCGGGGAACCGGAGGAGAGTGTAATTCCAACTAATTCCATCTTTACGCGTGAAATTTTTAATTTGTATCATTATGGCGAAATGCGCCGGCTCTCAAAAAGACATACGAACAATTCCACTTTGAACCGAATTTTAAATAACGCAAAATTCTAATGAGGCGCGTCGAAACGAATGCTTGTATCGTTCCAACCAACCCTCCTCTTCCGTATCGATACCATTCGTTTTTATAATCAAATAAGTCGACGAGTGATGGTTCACTTCTTTTATAAACACCAATAAAGGTCCAGATAAAATTAAAAAATTACATTCTGTGTATAATGATGGATCTTATAATAAACCGTTTGTGTGGATTACACAGTCTGTAACAGTAGAATGTATCATATATGTATGAGTATAATATACACGACAATACACTAATATGGACAATTACGTTGTATACTGTATAGAATTACGTTGTGTACACGGCGCAACGTATACACACATATCACAGTCCAATTCTATTGTGGCCCCTCTAATTTAGAACGCTTTGTTGCGTTCACAGCTGGATTATACATTATAATTACATTACAATGGACGACTTTTTAAATTAAAATAGACAAAAAAGATTTCGACTTCTTTCTCCAACGTTCTCCATGAAAGACTGCAAGAAATGTTCAGTATTTCAGAATACATTCTGAACCGAGTCGTGTCAGCTACCGGATCACCTAACCCGGAATTACTCTACAAGATTGTAGAGTGGATCGAATAGGAATCCTCAAAACGACAATGTACACGCGTCGCGTTCGCTATCTACACTTTGTACGCCGTCAAACGGAACATATTGAAAATTCAACGCATTCCAAAGTTAACAGTTGAACTAACGAATTTAAATTGCTGTGTAGTTCCACCTGGCGGCGACGATCTCCTGGGAGGCCATCAAGCTTTGATATTCGGAGGTGTTGATTACGTCTTGAGATGGATGACATGCCAGGAGTTCCACGAGAACCTGGTATACCGTGTCAAAGGCCCGCTGATGCCAGACTTCCGCCGCTGGGACAAGTTATTATAATTAGCCGTCGAATCAATTTATCGTCGAATTTATCGCGCGCCGACACACCTACTCTGAGTCCAGTGCCAATGAACCCGCGTATCCCGCTGTGGAACGCGAATTCGCATAACCACGATCTTCCGGTTGAACACCCCGGGAACCAAATGATACCGATATTAGACTGGATTAGAGTTCGACTGTAATTTCATCCGGCTAACGTCTACCGCCATATTACTCGTAGTATGTCTTTGTCACATTTAATAGGCTTCACAGAAAATGGTGACAATTAATATTTCTAAACACTTCTATTATTCATAGAATTATCGCCGTTCTATTTTACATCGCGATTTTCTGCTAGAATCGAATTTTCTTTCAAACTAAAGGAGAGGATCAATAGTAAACTAATTTGTAGACCACGGTTCTTTAAGCAAAATCCAAATTGTCCAAAATCGTCATGTGGTTGACACGGTTACTCTGACTCGTCCGACATTTTCAGAGCTAAAATGGGGTACTAGCTATTAGAATAGAAGTTTATTTGCGACGTTTGTTCCGCAGAGACAGTTCTGGAATTCCTGGAAGTACATAGTCACGATCTAAAACAGTGCTTCCCAAAGGGGTCAATACCGTTTCCTGGTGGACGATGGAACGATTCAAGGGGTCGGTGTACAAGTAATATAAACTAGTACAAATTACTGACGGTATCCTTTCGTTTATTCACTTAAGGAAGGTAGATCTTCAGATCTTAATTTTTTATATGAAAAAGAGAGCGGTAGGCCAAATAAGTTTGAGAACCTCTGATCTAAAGAATCCTAATCGGGCGACTCGTTGTCTTTTCGATTGTCCGAATTTCGGACGATTTTCGATAATTGAGCGGGAAAGAAGAGATTGAATGGGACTATCTGGGCAGTAAACGATCGTTCGACAGCGCGCTCGCAAATTCTGTAATATTCCGGCAGTGGCGCGGCATCGAAGTTTCAGGGACGCAGACACTCGAAATGCCGGAAGCCCGATGTCGTTCTGGAATTGAATGGAACTGCGTGTTATAGCTGCCAGGCAATTAACCGTTGCATTCGACTACTGTGTCCTTGCATGAACCGAGAGAAAACAAGGTTGGTCCTCTTGCGGATGCTCGTAGATTCGCAGCAGTTCATCCGGCCTCGCGCAGTGTTGTCTACCCGCTGCTGGAGTTCGGTTGGCCGGATAGGGCACTCTAATTCGTTGCAATCAGGGGAACCTTCGCCGGTGTTTGCCCACCTTGTTGCGCCTCTATTAGTTCCGCGTCAGAAAGCATGCTCACGTGATTTGTATCCCCAATGCGCCGCCTCGTCTGGACCAGACGCGTGCGTAAGTCCCGCATTCAAAGAAGCTCCGCGCTTGCCACGCCATCAACGTCCTTCTAATTCTGAGTAAATACACGTTCCAACGAAGTACATACTTCCAATTGAAGACAAAATCTACAACTAATTCCCCGGTTAAAATCCCCTGCTTTCGGTTTGCAGGACTTTGCAACCCTTGTGCACCAGGCATGAGTCTCGCTCGTTCCATGACGCTTTTAAACACATCACTTCGTTCTCGATTACTGATTCAATTATTTTCCTACTATTGGAAAATATTTCTTCGAAGGTTCCAATGTGTTAAACTGAATACCTTTTTGGAACTCCTAGTTGGTTATTTTCGTGGCGTAGCATCTTACTTTAACGGAGAACAGGTTTAAATTAATATGGTACCGCTAAAAACAGATTAGCACCAAGATTTGAATTACTCGTTGAATCAGCTAACTGTTTTAAAAGGTAAGTCGTTTTTAATTATTCCAAAGAGAGCGATTACGTCATAGAATTGGCGCAAGAGGAAGCCGGCAATCTCTTACATAATGCATTTCTAACCTTGCCACATTTATAGCCGGGTGTCATTGTACCTACAAGATCAATAACGTACCGATATCCGTGTTCACAGAGTGCTACTGCATTCTAACCCTTATAGTGCGTTGACATTCTTATGTCATTTATTTACGGGGTACAAAGTACGCATTCTTGTAGAACTTTTGGAAGAATTAATTGAACACGTGATTGTGCATTTCGAACTATCTTCCGACAGTGACTGATACAAATTATTAACAGACAAAGTAGAATTATTGTGCTCGAAAAGAAAAGAACTAAATGTCTCTTCCAATTTATTTCTGAAAATTTTTATTTTGTACAGAGATGTTCAATCTATTGATCAAAAAGTAGAAAAAAATGTGTTATTTTTCTAATCAAACGATTAACCTGCAATATCATACAAATAAGAATATATAACTTGCGTTAGGTTATTCCAGAACCATAACTATACAAATGTACATGGTAAAAACTATCGTTCGGGTCTCCAACGACCCAGTCGTCGTCGATCAACGATCGAGACGGTCAACGGAACGGAACAGTTTCATGGAGTTCGCTAACAAGCTTCGGTCGGTCGCCCTTTTGCTTGTTTGTCCACGCTTAATGAGTCTTATTACTTCGGATACTCGATAGCAGAGGGTGATGTCGGTAGAAATCGAATCGCGCCTCTTACGCCGAAAGATCGCACCGAATAAAACGATCGGAAGAACTTTGGTCGTTACGCAAGCTCACTGAACAAAAGGAGGAACTGCTCACGGAATTGCTCAGTCTAAGCATAGACGAGCTCCGTTCGAAAGTGCAATTGCGCTTGTCAGAACTTATCGAGTGCCTGATCTCGTAACTCATCCCACACCCTTTCTCTCCCTTTCTCTTCCTCCACAACCCTCCCACTACTCACCAACTCGTCCCTCTCTACCTTTCTTCCTCTTCGTTACTTTGTCTCTCTTTTTCCCCTCTCGTCAACCTTCACTCTCTCCCCCTTCTCTCTTCTCCTTCTTGTCTGTTCTCGGTGCACCGACCTTCTTTAAAACTTGATCTAAAACATCCATTAACGATACCCCGGCACGGTCCTACCTTTACCAAGTTCAGGAATGGCAATTTGTAGCGGTTCAATTAAGAGACTGAAAAACCAGCGATGGCTTCGGCGTATTCAAGAGTCGCATTTCGTTTCGTTGCTAGATCGGCGCAGCTTAAGTGTCCTGTAGTTCGAAGTTTTGCGACAAGAGCGTCCCTATATTTAATTGTCACGCTTTATTAAAGAGGGGTAGGTATTCCGAGTGAAGCTGAAGCTAACGCGATTGGGAAAAACAGACCCATTGGTTTGCGGACTTCAAAGTGCTTCATAATTATGCGTCTATTACTCAGTTTACTTAGTTTTACTGAGTTTTATTATAACCGAAGTATGACACGTGTAAAATTTATTATAGCTAGTAAGAACTGAATAGTCGAGGAACATAATTCACATATGAGACCGTATCTTGATAATCCGTAGCATCAGACGCGTTCTTCGGTATAAATTCATATTCTAGAAAGGAAGGAGATCGAGTTGGAACTGTGTTACAAGAGAATATAGATCTCGAAAGCGTTTCGAAAACGAAATGCGCCAATTTGAAAAACGACCGACCGACTAGACTGGATGCGGGCTAAGTTACTTCCAGAAGGTCCCCATCATCCATTGATATATGTGTGCGCTCCTCCGTGCATTTTAGTGAAAGAACATCCTGTCTCATTGAGTAATGTTATCAAACTGAAAGTTTTATCGCTGATGAAAGTTTCCTCACGCCGGCGTGACCCTCTGCCACTTGGAATGCAAAATGAACCTTCATGCGAAAAATTTTCACGAACTTGTTTTCGGAGTAGCAGCTTGAACGGATAACGACGCGAAGACTAATTGACAGTAATGACAGAAATATTCCACCCATGAATATTACATCTGCTACATTTATTTGTAATAATCTTTCGAGAGGGTGTTTTCATTTTCATCTGTTGATTTTACATAAAAATATTGGTTACAAACGTAATAGTCTTATATAATTGAAATAAAATGTTTTGTCCTCTCGGATAAATATTCTAACGAAATGAAATATCTTCCGGAGCTTTCATAGCAGATGACCCGGGAGGCTAGGCGTCCGAGGAACTTTCGCCGGACGGAAATTGTTATTCGAGCGTGAAAGTTGTAAATTATTTACCGCGGGAACCCGTGTATTTCATCTCTGCTGCATAATTCGCTTTTAATGCCGGTCGCGTCATGAAGCGGGTCCGACGACGTCGTCGTCGTCGCCGTCTGAAACTAATAAAATTGCATTAGCCAGTCATCGGGCGTCACTGTTCACAGCTGAGCGTACTCGACGTCATGCTCGTCGAGCACCCAGAGCTCTCAAACCCTGGGAATAGATTTTTTCCCTGAAAGCGGCTCGGGAGCGGTGACGTCACTGGTGGAGCAAAGGGAAAAGAGAAAGGACTCGAGTAAAGACGAAGTGAACTATCACGGAAAATTGCGCAGCGGAGCGTTCTTCCAGAAAATCGACAGTTTCTTCTATTTGTCAGGTCGCGCTTTTAGGATCAAAAGAATGAAACTTTAATTAGCGACCCGGGCTAGATAGGTACGTGTCGGCGCGCGAGAGAGCTGCAGCAAGGCCTGCCCGGTCCTTCTGTACGTCCTTACGCATCCTCACAAAGGAGGACACCGCTTTCAAGCGGCCAAGTTACACAGTTTAAAGCAATCAAAGGCCCCTATCTATGGATTTGTCGTTTGCAATATGGAATACAACGATCAATTATCTCCGAGTGTCAGTGCTTCGAAGCATCTTGTAAGATAATAAGATTAGTATAAATTTATTTTCTTATTCATTTTTATTAAATTTTTAAAATTACTTAATCTTCATGCATATAATAAAAATACACATATATGTAATAAATATTTACACAATATCCAATGCATGCAATGAATGCAACGAGAGGAATGCCGGAGGACCAGATCCGAATGAACGTCGCAGTAGATTTAACGGGCATAATTCTACTCCTTGGAGCGGTGACTAGCCTGTAGAGGATTCATTAATTTTTCAGTAAGTAATCGAACATTAATCCCGGAAATTGTTACGACCGAGAGCGCAGGGTCTGTTCAAACAACAGTTTATTTTACGACAGGGTCTACCGGAGGGCATAGAATCAACATTTATTCAAGCGTGCATACCGCGAACGTTGGCTCGGCCTGTACACAATTTTGATTCATTTACATGCGACTGCGTTGCGGCCGCATGCCGAATTGCGCATTGAATACCCGTTCGCCTTATATTCCATATCCATCTTCGTTATCCGCCGTCGCGTCGTCCCGTGGATTCTTTCCTCTGGCATTGTGGCGGGCAACGAGCACTATACCGTTCCAACCCCCGTCGCGGTGACACAAGGACGGCTCGCATTTATATGAACCGACCGAATAGAGATTCTATTTTTGTATGGGCAGACATTATATAGTAGGTCAAGACAAGTTGCGCGGATAGGAGATTCCCTTCTATTGTGTCTGGGGCGGTGAGGGTCGGCGCGGGAGATGAACGGTGGACGAGAGGAAAGGGGTGGTAGCAAGGCAGAACTCCAATATTCGGAATTTATAACCCCTCGTAACTCAGTCGGTTTCTGCACCTAATACCGGGCCGACCTCTAGCCAGCAACCTGCATCCCGTGCATCCGGCTGCAGGATGTCCGAAATCATCTTATCGCTATACTTTAGGGTCATTATGCGTTCTCATATCCACGGGGAAATTGAAGTTCAAACAGGAAAGAGAGGCTTGGTGTACACGAGAAAGAAGGAGAGAGAGACGAGAGAGCAGAGTTGTTGCTCGACGGGAAGTCGAGCCATGAAATACGCGGCATTTTCGGCTCGAGTGATAGCGCGGCGCAGTCTTGGCAGCACGACGGATGCTCACTTTTCGGGGCTAACCAGTTAGGACGCCCGATAACGCGTGATTTATCCGCCCTGCACTCGGATACACGAAAATATACTGGCACCCGTGACTTCGTTCGACGTTTAGACCGAGTTAATACCGGGAATTCCCGAGTCGAATCCAACGTGTTCTACTGATGGGAATGTTATTTTACTATTCGTAAACGAAGGGCGACTCTGAGGCACAGTGGGTTGCTTTTGTAAAATTGATGGAATTGAGTCAACAATTTTCTATAGTTCAAGGAAAAATAAAAAGAGGTGTTACGTCCACACTACTATCTCAAACATCATTTACTTTAGCTCCTGCAGTTAAGTAGTCAAGTTTAAAATTTGCTAATTCTGTAAATTAATTTGGATTACCATGATAATTCCCCATAAAATGGACGTATTTGTACAGATTCAATGCAGATTACATTTTCATTTGTAATTCTACACAATTATTGATAATTTTGCAGAATTTCCATTTAATCGTATTACAACGTCCCAGAAATTGTACATCCATTTAATTCGAAAAGCAAGGTCAGAATCGTTATTAAATCGATATACATTACTGCATGTACACCATCGAGAATTCTTGAATAAAGTTCAACAGAACACAATAATATTCTTGACATCACAATTTTATCAGTCACTCGATGCTTTATCGAATATGTCCAACACTACTTTTACAGTAATAATCACCTCTCTCTGCATTTACAAAGCTTTTACTGCACATTCGAACGAAAATAAAAATAATAAACTACTACATACATGCAAACAATGTACAAAATATTTACAACAGTGTATTCCAAAAATTACGCTCAAACTTCGATTCGAAGCAACGTAAATACCAAAAAAGTATTGTACAGCAACATTCTTTGATCCAAAGAGTACCCGATGTAACAAAGCTGTTATTTTATACCCACACCACTTCCACCCCTCCCCCCCCCAAATAAAAAGAAGCAGTAGTTTCAAAACGCGATAAAACAGTAAGACCGAAAATTATGTACAGTTCGCCAGTAAAAAGAGTTTCAATAATAAAACGTCAACTACGCTTTCGATGCGCGCAAAACATATCAAATCCCAGACGCTACGAACCGGTCCAGTATCCGAAACAAATAAATTCCGCAACGGCGTAGGAGGGCGCAGAGATCGTGGTCTATTTGCATCGAAGAACGGCGCGGCGCGGCGGTTGAAAGGTAGCGGAACACTGGAGAGCGGGAGATTACGCTTAGGCCCCGAAGACAGAGCTCACTGGGTATTGATTTCGCATTCGCGCGTAAGTGCGTCCCCGGGCAGCCTGTAAGGTATTATACACCGATAAATTCGTGAAACCGCATATCTCTGGGCAATCGTAATACATAGTCGGAGGCGTTTCCACGAGAAAAATATAACCTCCAAAGGAGATTCCCCGGGGCTCTATACAGCCACGTTTTTCTACGCTTCCGCCTTCGAGGCCTGGCGTGGAGCATTGCTCCGAGCAGTTTCTTTTCTCCGCTGGCCTGCAGCTCCTTCTACCGTTTCTTTCGCGTTTTAATGGGCAGTCGTAAAGTACAGGAAAATTAAAAATTCATACCAGCGAAAATTTAAGAGTCCCCGTGTACGTACAAACGACTGCATTTACCTTGGTTGAGTTCTGTCTCGCATGTATTTGCACGCCCTCTTGACTGCCTTGTCGCTCGAAGCTTCTCTTTCGCACATCCCTGCGTTTCCAACTCCCCCCTCTCTTTCTCTCTCGTTCTGTCCGCCCTTTCTTATAATGTTTCACCCCCTCTCTTCCTCTGCTACCTTACTCCACTTCCACATTTCTCTTTCTCTCTCTGTTCGCCTATCTCTGTTCGTCCCTCACTCTTCCTCCCTTGCGCCCTTGTCTCCCTTCCTTTGCATTGCTTGTACCACCGCCGTGAAAGAGCGGAAACACGGTACCGGAAGCCTTGGCCGCTGGTTGCCGCGAGAAGAAATACGCGCAAGGTCCCGACGTTTCCGAGGAAATCCTTTTCCTCGTCCCGTTTCGCGACCCACTTTCACGCTTTTCAGCTCCTCGCCCGCGACTTTCCTTAGCGACCGTCACTCTACGGTGCCCGCCGCGCTTCCGAGTCTTTTCTGCCGCGAGACCAAGTCGACGCGGAATGCCTTTGAGACGTTTACGACCAACAGCTGCCCTTTGAATCCGTAATAATCCGATATCGAACGGCCGCCGGACCTTCCGAAGTTCCGACGAACCGTCCAGCCGAGCCCACCATCGGCGTCCCCTTGTCGGTAAAGGGCACTTCGCGCTTTGATGGCTCCATTTTTCGGCCATTCTTTCGAAACGAAATTGCGACGGCAGCGCGCACTTTAATTTACACAATGCGGGACCCCGGAGGAGAACTTTTGCGTAATAAGGTAGCATTTCTCTTTCAGTGAGATGCTTATATGCGAATAAATTTTCTTGGGATATGTAGATACGGCCTTGAGTTAAAAGAACACATTTCATTCAGTAGCGCTTGCTTATTTGTTTATTCCACGAGGTACAATCGTGTTAACATGTTCAAACCAATGCAAACAAGGAATTGTTCTTTTGGACTTGTTAACTCTAGGAACCGAACTTAATTATTCGAGCTATGACAAGTATGCGCCGAATATTGTACCGTGTGGAAACCCGGATAGGACCTCTGTTTAAAGAAAACGTATTTATTTTAAGATGGGATGTCGTGCTTATTTAAATATAACAGTAAATTAAAGCTACATGTAGAGAGAAAATTGTCTCTGAGGAAGGTTTTGAAGTGATTAACGGAACGCTTTTACAGTTGACAGCTGCACAGTTCTCTGGGACCGGGAATTCCATTAGCCCCACGTGAACGAGACTCGTGGATGAGACATACAATGATAATTATTTAAAAATATAATTATTCTCTCGATGTTCCATTAGATTCGTTGACAAGATTTTTCAACGGTCTGGGAGAACCGCCGAAATTCGATGTCAGATATTTTCGTCATCCGTGGCATTTGACATGCTGGCGATATCAAGAAACGTAAATTGAATTGTCGAAATGAAGAGCTCGATAAATCGTACAAGCATTTATCGTTTCGTATCTCGTATTAATTGAATGTATCCACTTTGATTGCTTACAGTAATAATAATGTTACAATTTAGCCATACACGTATGTATTTAAAAACAGAGATCATGAATACGGATGAAAACATAAAGCTTTCCGTCATAATTAACGTGTGTATAATTTGAATCGCGGTTATATTGTAAATCATATACATAGTACCGTAATGTATATACGAAGTGCTCGCGTGGAAATGTTAACCTGCATACAATTGACTTTCAAATTTGTTTTCAAACCTCTTTATAAATTGCCACGACGTAATCTCTTCTGTAAGATGATGTGTAATTTTATTAGATCGGTCCAACTGGAATAAGAAATTATTTCATTTGTAATCGAAGCAACAAATTTTTATTTTGCATAAAGATCCAAAGTCTAATTATAATTGTGAACAGAATACGACGACTGGAGTGACAATGCTGTGACAGAAAAGTGTTTAGCCAACACAGCGTAGAATTCGAGACACATTGTATACTCGTCACGGGAAGTGTATTGAATGGATTTCGTCGGGGGTTGAAATTAAATCGCACGTGTTTGGGTTAGCGGAAGGGTGGAAGTTTAGACAGCGAGTGCTCCTGGTGGACAGATCGCAGCCATCAATAGAGGGGTTTCTATTTTTCTGTGAGAAAGGAAATCAACGGTTTCTGCTGGTAATCCGAATCCAGACGAGACGGGAATGCATCAACTGTTCCCCGCGTGAACGATGCGTCGTGACAGCTGAGACGGTTCCCTCTAGAAACGTCAAACCCTTTGGGACATCTATAACCATTGAAGCGTCCTGTAATGGAGAAAGTCGGTTTCCGAGGGAGCGTTTTCGGTACACCGCATCCCCCACGTAGAATTATTTCAATTACATCGAAACACTGGAACCCTTCTTGTGTGCTACGAGAGAGGATACTGACATAGGGGTTAATGAGGACTGTTCTTGAACATGTTTACAGAATAGTTTGTCTGAATTCGTAAAATTAATTTATGGATGTAATCTTATGAACTGATATAGTTTTATTAATATAAAAATAATAAATTCGTACATTCTCTGAACTAATACGTTTGTACCTTATTATTTATTACTAGTAGGTACACTTTCTCTGTGTATTGTTTAGTGGGTGAGTTTAGGGATCCTCGCGTGACGAGAAGATTTCAATAAAATTAAAATATTCGGATCTATGCAGCCGTTCTTAATCTCGCCTGGCGCGAAGTTATCTCGCCGAACGAGCGGGTGATGTGCAGTCATCGACAATCAGAACAACACGGTCTGTTTTCTCACCCTATCCGAGACAGCTTGCATTCTACCGCGGCGTAAAAATACTACACATCGTTGTGTATTCAGATTTTTAGCCCCGCCGTAATTTAAACTAGCATACGATCTCGTACTTCGCGGCAGCCAATTAAAACTGGTCTAGCAGCAGACTCCTCCACCAACCCCAATATTCTAATTGCGTTACCAGACAGCAAGTGCAGTCTCGATAATAATAACTGCACCCTCGGTGCTGAGAGATAGAAGAAACTTATACACAAATTGACAGGATAACTTCTGATGGACATTCCACACAATAAAAAAACAAATGGAATTCGATGAAATCGCAATAAACCACTTCTTATTTTTGTCTACAGGAATACTCACGTTACATTTCAAAACAGTCTGAAACTTCCAGCACCACAAATTGTATTTTTCATGTAGATCCGAAGTCCAGTATCAAAGTATGCGACCCAGAGACCATTGCGAGATAAGCCTGTGTTACAGATGTAAGAAACACGACTGGAATTATAAGCATCTAATAAGAGAATTCGAAGTCTTGAGGAAGCATACAGAGACCCTCGGATCATAAGTACCCGAATCAGGTTTCATGGTATCGCTATTGGTGATCTGAAATTCGTAGCATACTCCTGGGACACTTGGAGTGGGTTGTAGAACCACATCACCAGGAATCCAGAGATCGTCTAAACACCTTCGAATCACCTGGGATAGCGGCTTCTCGGCTGGGAACTATTTCAGTCACGGGAGTTGTCTCGAATCATTCCCCTATCCTAGGAATAAACTTTTTATCCTTCGCTAAAAATATCGGATTCTTCGAGTACTCCTTCGACTACTCCCCAGTTCCCCTTGAAAGAAAGAGAGAGGGAGAGAGAGACCACTAAGAACGTAGGACAGATTCTACTTACTCGGTTTATCCAGAAGTTCCAGAATGGTTTGGACATTTTAGGGGGTCGTGTCTTTAGAATTTAGACGCTCCAAGAGATTTCGAGAATCTCGAATCGATCGGGTCTGTCCCCGGCTGTTTCGGAAGATTTGAAAGTTGTCGAAGTCCCGATGCGTTTCAGACTTCCACGGTATGTTCCCCAAAGACTGAGAGTTTCTAAGCATTCAATGGGTCAAGAGATTCCAAGCGATTCGCAGAATTTTTGTAATCCGAACAATTCCCTTGGACCTTTAACGTGAGCCTTAAAAGTTCTCAAACTGTAAAAGATTCGGTGGTTGTGAGATTTTGTTGGACAACAAAAGTGGACGATACTGTTAGTTTTCTGTACTTTCAGAGTACAACCCCGCTCGTTGCAAACTAGCGACCCTCACCAGGAATTGTTAGACGTTCTGGAACTCGTGGTGACTATATAATGTCCTGGAGTGAGTAAACAGATTGGTTATCTCTTTTTTTGGACAACCTCAATTTTTGCACACATTTTTGGATTCATTCCGCGCAACGAACGGGGTTCTACTGTACTATAGAACAGTAGAATTCTACATAGATTACGGAGGGTAGTATCGATATACACTTATTACACTCAATTACTGTAATCGCTGTAGTCATGTTCCTATTTGTAGTCGCATCATGCACCGCTTCTCGAGAGAAAGCTATTATAATCTCGTGTCCGAATGTTCCCGCAATTCCGATCGGCCCCTTCGCAACACGACAGAAAACGAAGGCTAATCCCATGACGTTCCGTGTCCCCAGGATAACTGTTAAGTGGCAACAATACTAGCAGGCGAGGCAACCGGCAGCCAAGATATGTCAAATCCGTGGTAAGGGTATCTGCATAACTGCACAAGGAATATTATTGTTAGTGTGTCGCCAGCGACGAGGCCGAATCCCGGATTTCCGGGCCGTCCAGCCGGAAAGCCAGGGGTCTAACCGTCGCGAGCTGCGGTTACTTTAATCTCGCTTAATCACCAACCAGTAACGATAACGAATCGCCGATATAAACTTGAAACCCTTAAAACACGGGGACACAACATGGTAAGTGTTAACTCGCGGTTTGCATCCGGTTCGCATTTATTCTCGCGCAACGTGTAATTCATTAGGACGAAAACGTTACAACTTATTGATTTCAACAATCGAAATTTACACCTCTACATGTATAAAATCTAATCTACTCTTCGTGAAGTCAATTGTGTTTTTTTTAAAATAAATTTATCAATAATGGATTTGAAACGGAATTTATATGACGATAGACACTATTTCCGGCGGTGGAACGCGTACAAACGTTGATAAACCCGGCACCGTTCGCCGGATCGAACCGGCACGTCGCTGAATTACGAATTTTAAATAACTTCAGTGAACTGTTCAAACTTCCCCGGATGGGAGCCATTTAATTTTACGCGTTATCTCAGGAACTAATTACTACCGGCGAAATGGACGTGCTCAAAAAACCGAAGGGAAGAAAAGCAGGATGACGGAAGTCGACAGAAGTTTCAATTGCGTTCTACGGTTCTCACGGTTGAGGCTTCGGGGGTATGGGCTGTGCGGGCTTTTGCAAAAGTTACCCAGACGTTTCGTTAACATTGTAGCCAGCGCCGTCCGGGAGAAACAGTAATATGTACTGATATCAGCGTATAATGTGTCATTCAGCCTCCGCTCAGGAAGTTGGCTGCAATGTAAACGAAACGTTGAGAGAAGTTTTCCGAAGGGAAAAGGACTACACCTGAAAGTCTTCATCTCGGAAACGACTCAAATTTCTGATTCAATTGTGGTAGGATTTCCATGAGCTGCGTTTGCGACGCCATTGTATCAATAAGTAAAAGAAAAAACAAGACAAGACCCGCTGTTATAGTTTGCCATGGATAATTGCAAGTAATAACTTTTCTCACACCTAACTTCGAGCAAGTACTTTTAGTTCATAGATTACATTATCAGCGAGATTTCTCCAGGTAAAAGACGCAGTATTTCGAAAACGGATGTATCTAATTTCGGGACCAGTGTTCATTAAAATCAATGCACCTGTCCAGACAGTGTAGGTATCCAGGAGGTATAGATAGCGGAATTATAAATCATTTTCAATTTTGCAAATTAATCGCGACCGACCGTCTGCGCCGACGAAGAAATTTCCATAAATGGTAGCTCGGAGCCGAATTCGTCGAAGAGTGATGTAACTGCGCTTGGACGTCGCATGATTGCATCGTGCGCGCGGCAAATCCGGCGAACATATTTCGCGGCGAGTCGTTCGATTAAACATGGAAATTGTAGAGAATTTCAAGAAGAAAAAGAACCGACGAAGATAGGACGAAGAGGGATGAGTCGAGTGTCCGCCGATCAGCGATGATGACAACGATAATGAAGATTGGGCGGCTGGCTCGTCATTATAAAGCTATTTAATGCGTTCAACATGGAATTGCATGGTCCAGAACCCGCTTCTTTGTATTCACGGCGACACGAGCTGGGTTTAATACGTCCTTCACACTGTTTGGCGTTCTCCGTTTAAACGATCCGTATTTAAACGTTCTTGTCGCTCTCCGGCGCACGTTGTTGCGCTCTACAGCAACGCGTTTCTCCTCCCCGTTTTTCGCTTGTCCTCTTTGATAACTGCCACCGGGAGTACGTTAGTGTTCACCATACAACAAACTCTTCCAGGCTGCTTCAACCGCGTACCTTAATTACGCATTCAGGGCCGGCATCGTTCGTTGTAATTATAAACTTCGACATGAAAGTAACTTGGCGAGCGAGCGTTCCTTTACTTCGAACTGCCTTTGCTCGTGTAATCGAGATCGAATCGAACAAAGTGCTTGATTACGCCGCCACGCGCGACCGCATCCGTTCCCGCGGAATACATTGCGAGCTCGAGATGATAGAAAAATCGGTTCTATACAAATCTATTCGAACGTTGGGCGAAGCATAGTGAGGACAATTAAGCATCCTTTCGATTACACCGTTTCTCGCTAGCACACTTACCGCGGGAAAGATAATGGGCCTGCGATACTTGCGTTTGAAGTCTCTTTGATGACAAGTAAAGATAATGGTTCGTCGGAAATTACATTTTCATGCACTTGCTGACTGAAATACTAGATACATTCATACATTTCCTAGTTAGAAGTGCTATATTTTATTACTAGACTGTACATCTATAATTATTTACAGCTCCCTAGGATCTGCAATATTCTCAAAAATATACTTGAATCGGCAATGTAGAAAATGGGTGTATTGTTTTTCAAGAATCTCTATTAAAATCCGTAGCTACTATAGCAGTCTCAACGTGTCCAGAGTTTTCTTCGTTTAATTAACCGGTCACGCAACCGGCTTTACCGTTTTGGCCGACGCGACATAGGACCGTGAATTTAAGCTGTTCGACGACAGTGCCACGTGAATTTATCGCTTGATTTGAAATGCACCCACCGCGCAATGTCCATTCATATCTCATCCGTGGTAATAGTGAATATTGCGCCAGTAGAAGGTCCTGGCGGCGTTGGTCGGGGTCGAATGGATTCCTGACATTGCCCCCTGGCCGACGGGGTTGAATTTGTTCGGTGTAGGCCCAACGTTTCCACCGTGTGCTTGGACGCATATGGAAATGGTCACTTTGCCTGGGCAAGGTGTATTTACACGTTCCAAAGGATCCGCTATGCATGCTCAATCTTCGGCCAGTCTGTTGGACGTCTCTCTATTATGTGGTCGGCAGAAATGGCTTGTTGATTAGTTGTGAATGGCTCTTGTCCCTGGAAGATTTCTGCATCTCAATTGGATTGCACCTTCAAAGAAACATGCTCGCGCTCGACTGCATCTCTCGTGAATAACACCAATACTTGTATCATTGTTCTCTGTCTCTTTCTTTTATATACAATGCTAACTAGATCGTTTAAGTAATACTGGTTTGTAGAAAACTAATTTGATGCTAATAAAGAATTAGCGTTTAAAATAATTACAAATAGCAGTGAAAAGTAGCTACGTATTATAATAGATCGAAGGAGAATGAAGTGACAGCGTCGCCTGGAATGGTTGAAAAAAATGGTCAAAATTTACTGCATGGAAGGAAATGTGATGAAGACTTGAAATACCTGTCGGAACGTTCGTGCTCGGAGAATTTCCGGCAGCCTGGAAATATAATAAGCTGAGCCGCATATTCTTGGCTCTGCCAGTACCTTTCTCTCTCTCTTTCTCTACCTCTCTCTCCTTTAATAACGTTACAATATTCAATTCAATATTTTACATATAAAAAGGTCTTTTATAAATGAAAATCTTCTGCACACACGTTATATTGATTCATTCGTATAATATTCATCTATATCATATTACATTTTTATTTTGGAATACTACGTATCAGTTTGTTACTAATTAGCAGACTGCAGACTGTTTCGCAAAATTGAAATTTTGCTGCATGTTCATATCATTTTAACAAGATAAATGTAGCGTGTCGACATGTTTCAATGATTACAATTTTTGAACTGCTTCGAATTTTGAGAATTGAGATACAGAGGGATCACATTCCTCTCGATTATTGCAGGAAATTAGTTGAAGGTATGCCAAAATACCTTCCAAGTTTCCCAACCACGATTCTTTTCGAATCTCTATAGAAACGTAACCCTCGTTTAATTACAATAATCCTTTCGCATTATTTCCCGTGGAATCTCTCTCTCGCGCACGAAATCCAATCCTGAGCGTTGTTTACGTAATGATTATTTCAGTTGGAGGGTTTGGCTTACTAGAGTCCGGCGCAGAACTTCGTTACATTGAATTAGACAGCAATGTTCAGATTCGCGATTAGTGCAGATGGCAGTGGTAACTCTACATGGAAACTTTCAGAACTGGGAATCTCTATGCTCCCAGTGTTATTCGGGATTCTAGACAAACTCCCGGCCACGATGGGGGCAGCTTCCATTTCCAGCGGGCTTAAAATAAATTAAGATTTTTTGACACGTCAGTTGCAAAACCGTCCCGGAAGCTCCGCGATGAATTCCGAACTGGAGCTGCCGAAACTGTCGACGAACTTCGCCGATGGTTTCACGAGCAAACGATTGATCTCCGTGCAGTTGTAATTGACGAGATAATCAACGATACGGTTTTTGTTCGTTGTTTATGGCTCCACCTAACTTTCCGGATTACGATCGCTCGCTCGACCCAGTAGTTATTTACGCGCGGCAACAGACTCGCGATAGAATCGATTTCGGTGCATGTACGAGAGCTTTTTAATCCCTATAGAAATCACGTAATGAAATACATTTCTCGCTTTTGAAAAGTGTGCTTATTAATTTTTTCAGCACCACTAACGAACGTTCGCGTTTAATCATTGTTGAATCGTTAATGGCAAAACGAAACGCGTCGAGCGTAAAGGTTTATTACGAATTCTCCGCGTTACAAATAGCTTTATATTTCCATTCCTATTAATTACATTCGACAACGATTTGCATAATAAAGTAGAGAGGAGACAATGATTAACAATAGTCATTAGGAAGCAAATTGTTGTAACGATTAAACAGTGAGAAATAATAACTATAAAAATACAATTACCAGGAACGTGGGATTTAAAATCGCAGTATAACGGGAGCGGTGGTTCTTTGATGCGTTCCCATTGGGATAATGATAAAAAGCACTTGGCCTTCCCACAACTGTTCAAATGCTGATGCACGATAACGAAAATATGGCGGATATGAGTACGAAACGAGCGCGACTGACGGGTCTACAAAATGCTGTCGGTAAAAATCCGAAAGAAGCTTTATTAAAACACGATTGCAAAGGATATTAAAACATTGGCAATGTGAACTGGTAGGCGGACCGAATTGCAACGCAGCCTATTTAATCGTTCTCGAAACGATTATTTGTATCCCGTTGCGTATTCGGATCGAGATGAAAGTCGAAGTTCGAATGGCAACGGAACTTTTGTGAAAATTGAGAAAAGCTTTTAACGCAAATACGCAGGAAATGAGAAAGAACATTTCAAAGGGGGAGCTTTCAGACGCTTACTTAGAATGATAAGTTAAAAACTGAGCTGTTCGGACCGGGATGAATAGAAATCCGGGATTGAATCGCGGCTGTGCGAAGAATTAAAGTCTGCAGTGGACTTTAAATCCAATCTATTGTCTGCGGCCACTTTCCTACAAAAATTCACCGCGATATCGACGTGAATTAATCGCGATAATAAATGCAATTAGTTGGCCGAAGTCGGGTCGGTCACCACCTGTGCAATTGCTATCGTTGCGCACATTTCTTTGCCTTTGACATCAATGATTATCAGACAAATACAGTTACATTTTTTACTGAATATTGTAAGATTTAATTAACAACCTCCTAATATTATATTTATTCAAACGTATCCGAAGGGTTAAAACATTTTTTAATTCAGTGTAAAATGTACCGTTTCAAAGCTAGATCGTGAGATCTATAGTGAATCTAACAATTCGCTCAGCTACGATACAGTAGAACCGATGCAACAGTTTCAGGCGGAACTGCTAGAAGGTTAACAACGTTTCAATAGGGTGTCGTCAATCGGAGGATAGTAACCGCGCAAGATACGATCTGCTGTTAGGTTCGGTGGCAAGCGTAATCAGGAACGCATCGGTAGTTCCGTTGAACGATTATCATCGGGATCGATCGTTGCTTCGCGAGGCCCATTGATTAACCGCGATCTAAACGCGCCGCGTAGAGTCGGAAGTTGTCAGAGCTCGGTGTCGTCGTTATACCGTGTAACGTGTCGGGGCGATCGGCGGGTCTCTTAATTGGATCGGAGTTTACACCAGAGAAATGCGTTATTATCGTCACCGGGTAGCTGGAAATGTCGGGCGCATGCCGGTTGTTATCTGGATACAAGCAACAAGCCACACATTTGAGCCCCCGAGTAATCACACTAACATGAGATGCAGAGTCCGCCGCTAACTAAACTCTAAAGTCTGCCGCAAGTTGGCCCGATGTGGTGTCAGCCCAAGCACAGAAGGAATTCCCGCGTAAGTACGTATCCCAAGGCCTGGGTGTACCTGTCAATTGCAAGTGTGTAGGTGGGTCGAAATACCTTTGGATCCCGGGAGGTTAACCGCGACGCTAAGATAGCATTCAACGCAAACTCGGGAGCTCTTATTTTAATTACCCCGTCCTTCTATGTTAGACCGGGGCCACATCACCGAGGAAAACAGAGAAAGAGAGACATAGAGAGATGGATAGACCAGGAGAGAGTGAAGGAGAGAGAAAGAGAAACAAGCCATCGTTCCGTAATATGTTTCCTTCGCAGATTAATGCAGTTACCCGCCTTCGTTCGCGTCGCAACACCGTTTTCCTTGTTACAGGAAATCAAAGTTCCCACCGTGGAGACAATTCTTGTTATCAAGATTCCGCTGGGAGAACGTGATTCTTATGCGAATTAAAGCACGCTTGTCCGAAACCAGCCATCACCGAAACAACCCCCTGTGCGCCCCAACACTGCTCCCGGTGTTGCAATATTTTGCATACGTGCACCGCTTCGACTAACTTCATTATCTAATTCGTGATGGAATTGATCCGGATTCTCAGTCACAGAAAAATCAAAATATTAGATTCACGAATCACTGCGAGTCGTTACAGATGACATTTAAGTAGGCTCTGGAAATTAAAATTTTTAGAATCAAGGATAACATTCAATGTACAAAACTTGATTCATGCCATTGCTATTTCATCATTCTCGTAAATTTCTGCCATTCTTTAATTTAAATATTGTACTACATAATCACATATTGTTAAACATATTTTAAACAACCCTCTACCATTCCATTTATAATTAGCCTCGTGCTGAGCACTATTTGGTATGCATAACAGCGTTCGTAGAATGAGTTTACTACTCTAATTACGTTCTTAATACTATTATTGCAACTTCGACTTACTTTTCCATTTCTTATCTCGTACTTGGAATAATATCTTTGTTATATTATAATATATATACAAATTCGTGGATCAATTGACTGTATTAATATTTATAATTTGCAAGTTTCATCCAGTTAAAGTACATATAAAAAATTTCAAAATAACTCTATTCTCTTCAAATCAACATCAACGAAAATAATTCATGAAAATGTATGAAAAGCCAGAAAGAAGGCTAAAGAAGCAACTGCCAGCCGGATATGTGTTAACGTCTCCTTCATCTTTCGCGAATTTGCAAGTGCCGTAAACTCATAAAGGACCACGCTCTAGCGATGACGTTTAATACTTCAGAAACTGGTGCCAGAGTTCTGAACACAATGAAAACTTCGCAGCGACCCGGCTCGGGGTTGGTCTGGGAATCGTAGGTGAAAAAGTCCTTGGCCCAAATGCGTTCTGAACTAGGCCAGAAAATTTAAAGATTCCTATTCACCGTCGAGTCGAGGCCGTCGAGGGGAAGCAAATTGGCGTCAGCCCACCTGCTTACGTGGCACGTATTCCGCATTCCATTGACCCCTGGGTAACGAGGCATCGGACACCATCCTGTGATCCTGCGACCTGCAAGTAACGACGTTTCTTTCACCATTCTGACGGGAAGCAGGAACACGATATGTCGCCGAAAACTCTTAAGTCTGCAGACATTTTCGTGAGAGCTTGGTAGTGGAGTTTGGATCTGCCTAAAAATCAGCTTCCTATGAATCTTTTCTTGGGGAAGAGATTTCAAAATAGCAAAGGAGTCGCGTCGGTGGCATGGAAATAATCGTGTAATCTTAACAGAAACACTGACAGATCGTGACACGGTTAATGCAAAGTTATGAAGCCATGCGTTACTGTGGTCGCCGTTGTCAATTCCGATCCACGACCGCCACCAGAGACTATCCATTAAGTTCGGTCACGGGAACTTTGTCTAAGATTAATTTATCAGGTAACAGGCTGAAGTAAGGAATCCCTGGTTACCAATGAATCGATAATCATCGGAAGATTTATGGACATCGTCTTTCCGTCCCTCGACGCTCCTCTCCCCTCTCATGTGCTTTATGCATACATTTCCATTAACACGTTTAATGACTTGGCGAACGTTAATGTCCCTTTGTGCGTCTATTACGCGATCGAGACAATGAATATGGGACAAGGCACGATGACAAGTGGAGCCGATAGAGAAGCTCCCTCGGCTCTCATGGAGCCATAATTGCGGTCAAGCTTTTTCAACGGATCGGAGACGGCGTAATTTCCCTTGCGAGGACTCGGCGCGGATCAATAAAGCCAATTTGTCTTTTCGCTCGCTTGTCCATCCAATTAGAGCAACGGAGCATCGTTATAAAATCTCGTCCGTCGCGAGAAAACCGTTAAACGACCGGCAAAAGGCTCCGGAGGATCGCGAAACAATATTCCAGCCGCGGATGCATCGCATGCGACGCGATGGAAGCGGCCCCGGTTCATCGTTTATGCATTCCGCAGCGACGCGTAAATTTTTTTCTGCTTCGCGAAAAGGATCGGCCCCCTGTTTCGCCTGTGTGTACCGTTCCCTGTTTGCCGGGCAAGCGACACGCGCCGTTAAAAGCTACTCAATATTTGACGGCCAGGCGAAAATGACTTAGAGCTCTGTACCCCTCTGACCTCTCTGTCCCTCTGTCCCTCTGTCTTCTTCATACATCCACCTACCGGTCCGTGGAATCGTTCGACGAGATCGATGGGGGAATCGAGTCCAGAGAGCCGAAAAAAGAGTTTGCATACACGATTAATTGTTTTCCGCCTCGTACCGCTATGATTTATCTCGCAAATTCTTCGACGGAGAACGGCGCGGAACGCGCATGAACGGGGAAAACTGACCGACTACATAGTACCGACGCGCAGCCCTGTAATTACACCTCTCAGAACGTTCTTTCTCATCGTGTATTCCTCCATTCCACCGTTCGATGTCCAGCTCTATCCGGGGGCTAAAGCTGCGTGTCGACTTGAAAGTTCCATCACGCCGATATTGACCTTCGATAGAGGCTATAGCGAATTTTCGGCGAACTAAAAACGGAAAAACAGATTTTCGAGATAGGTGAATAAAAGTGAGATACAGCTGAATTTTATGTACAGGGTGTGAAGAAATGTTTGGTCCTGGCTGTCATAGCGATATTCTACATCTTCGGATCGGTGAAGATCTGCGAAAAAATGTTGCCGCAAAATTGTCCTTGACCTTGAATTTCAAGGGCAAAATTTTGTGTTATTGCATTGTATTCTACGCATAATGGGGACAAAAAGTGTTAAGAGACCATAGGTGAGTTGAGTTTTGACTCATGGTTCCCTTGACACTTTTTGGCCCCATGATGCGTAGAATACAACGCAATAACACAAAAATTTGCTCTTGAAATTCAAGCTCAAGAACAATTTGCGGCAACTTTTTTTCACAGATCTTCACCGATTCGAAAATGTAGAATACGCCTACGGAAGCCAGGACCAAACATTTCTTTACACCCTGTACAGTAGAACCTCGCCTGTTCCTAACTCGTTTATTCACCTTTAAAGTGCAAAACTCTGTCAAACGACTGCTTTAGATCAACCTGAGAGTCTACTTTAGCTTCAGCAGCTGGCGCTTGTAATTGTAGATAGTAGCTATCTCCGTGTGAGAAGCGGGCACCAGTATCCTGTGATTAATATTTTTATGTGCAATTCATTATTAGATAACTAAATTTCAAGTTAGACCGCTTTTGTTCTTTCCTTTTGTGCAATAGAACTGTCAGTTCTATTCTCGAGAGTAACATATAACCTACGGGACTCTACTTTTTGACGAATTCTGCAGAATTATTGGACTGCGGAGTTTACGCATTCACGAGAAAAATGAGTTGGGATAATTAGAAATAGTGAGAAGGTTGATAGAATTGAAGTCAAACCATGGCGGCTGGAAAACACTTAGTGGGCACAGAAAAGAAAGAAAAGCAGACAGTTACTATGTTAGTCATGAGAATCTTTCCCGATCCCTTTCGCCATCAGGATTCTATGGAGGACCTATCAGCATCTCAATGGGGTATCCAAAGCTTGGTCCACACCTTCAGATATCACTGTTAACAGCCAGTTCCGATAAAATCAAGGTATCAAAGCGGAAGAAGAGTCTTGACTCCTCCGTTTGCAAGGTTGTTTGCGCTGGGCACTTTTGTGTCTCGGAGATACTGCGAAACCCATTAGCTGGATTGTGACCGGTGTCTATGCTGGTACATAAGATCGACTAGTCTCGGAGAAGGTATTGGACCATAATACCTGACAGTAGAGGACATTACTCGAGCTTTACTATAGCTTTTCTCGAACGTAAGTCATGGAATGGTTAACCTCTCCGTGGTCCCCGTGTACACTAGTTCTATTCTCGAGGATGGAACTTTCGAGTGGACACATGTCATAAAACCAACTGAGATATAGTTTGAAGAGGACACAGAGGTGAGATGCATCCTCGAGAAGTGTTCTCAAGTGAACACGCAGCATAAGCCGCCTCGGACAACACTCGCCCCCCTTGCTCCTGTAAATCGACATGACTACCGTCAGGATCTTCTCTGCAATTCGTTCAGGATGTTCGAGTCGGTGAATCTCGAGGAAATGAACGGAGCAAAGGAGGCCCGAAAAGGGAAATTTCGATGCCGGAATTCGGTTACCTTTACTCCCGGATGATCAGGGTTGGACCAAACGGATCCTCGTTTCCCTGTGGATCGGCGATGCCCGATTTATTCAGTTATTGACTACGAAGGATCGATTTCGGTGATCGTCGTTTCTCTTCAAATATTGTAAAAAGTTTGTATATATTGCCATTTCCAATTTAAAACATTTCTTTGCGAATTTCTATTACAATATGATTTTGAAAAAGAAATTAATTCAATAAGTGAGTTATAACTTTTTTTACAAGACAAATTTTCGGCGGCTATTC
Source organism: Lasioglossum villosulum (assembly GCA_963971365.1). Lineage (NCBI taxonomy): Eukaryota > Metazoa > Arthropoda > Insecta > Hymenoptera > Halictidae > Lasioglossum > Lasioglossum villosulum. Next base: position 7,667,248 of record OZ020495.1, read on the forward strand.
GCAATATGTGGTTCGTTTTATTTCAGCAAGCTCGTCGTCACGATCAGTATAAAATTGCTCTTTCAAACACCGATGATTGCGCGGCACGTGGACGCGTATGAGCGCAACAGCGTTGCAATTTACACGTAGCTTGTCGTTAATTGTATATACACAGACAAAGTAATGGAAATTACGATCCAATTGGCCATCCTGAAAAGACCGTGTGCGCTATCGTGTACGGTTCAGTTTACACAATAGACAGAGCAATATCTTTGTTGCGCCGTCCTGATTGGACTGTTAGAGACTCTGCTTATGTTAGTTATGCCGGTGCATTCAACCAGCAGCCAGAACTGCTTTGTTGGCACTGGCATATCAGGGTGTAACGAGCATCTGTATTGACGTTCCATTCTCCTGCTCTGTCTGACCGTGAATCTCCTGTTTTCAACAACTACTATTACTATATACCTTTGTGCACGCGGTCCTAGGCTTTATATGTACATTGGAAAGTTTTCCTGATTCCTGGCGCAAGTTTATGGATAACAAAGTTAACTCCAACATCGCGTCCCGAGGTTTGGACACGTGAAGCTCAGAAATGTTCCCTTCGAGAAACTCGCAAATTTAAGCCTCATTTAACCGAATATCTAACACCACGTTAATTCTCTGCAATTCTGCTGCGGCTGTTACACGAATCAACTGAGAAATTCGGCTTACGGATTGATTTCTTCTTTACCGCTCCTCTGTGGGATTACATGGTCCCGTGGACATTTTAGAAATTATGTTATTTATATATTTTCAGTGGGTGTAAAAAATATTTAAACGTTATATTTCCGACTAACCATCTCTCCGTCTACTGCTAGGAGCACCGTCCATTTTCGAGCACCTGTGTACCATTGGACTTCGATGATAGCCCGAAGGCGTCTAATGGTCCGTAGGCAGCTCGTCTGGAACCACGCGTGCAACGTCAGACATCCTGGGCAAGGAGTGGCCAAAAATCGCGTGCATTCCGATCGATTCGACGATTCCAGGATTCCAGATCGTGGGTTCCATCCTGTAGGAATCCAGCAGACCGAACGGAGGGCCGTTGTCCGTCTCAGTCGAAGGAGGCTGGGCTGGAAACATCATGCAACCGGCCAGAGCTGTTTGGTAGCCAGTGACCCGCCGCGCTGCGACGCGCCGTGCAGACGCATCCATCTTACCGGGCTCTCTTCGCCGGCAACGATGTGAAATCAGTTTTATTGTATCTCTGTACTTGCTGACTCGCGTCGCGTATGGATGCAAATTTGCTTCATTAGGGTATCGAGGATACGACGTGGGCCGAATACGCTTGTCCGCCACGGCGATACCCGCGGACCAACCATCGGATATGGCGAAACGCACCAATTAACTTGAAGGCTATCGCGTGCCCGAAACGTAAAAGGAGAGCATTCTCGGATTCGCCTCTGCCTCCGCCGGACTGATTCATATTATCGATTCCGTGACTCTGCCTTTCTTCGCAATACGTTCCCCTACCTATTTAAAATAGTTGCACGGCAGCCTGGTTGAAAATTGCGCGCGCCTTATCGTTCGGATCATCGACTATCAATTTTTTACGGGAAACAACAAAAGGACAGTGTCTTTTTTGCTTCATTTATTCTTCATTTATTTTTGCTTCCGTATTATTCATTTACGTAATATTAAATCCCTGTTTTCCAACGAATGCATGAGCTGTCTCTCTTCAATACATTTCTGCAATACATTCAATGCATGTAAACCCTTCGCTTCGAATTGTCCGAGCAGGCAAAATAAAATACATTTAATTTTTTCAATACAGTAGCAAGAATAAGCTTCGTTACGATCGTGGTCCGAACAAACGCATGGGACATGTAACGTAATTAATTTTTCATGCGCGGACGTTCAACATCCTTTCCACGGTGAATTATTTATACCTCAGAATAACATTTCCAGTGAATACGATTTCACCAATATATTTTTCCGATAGCCGTGGTTATCACTCAATGAAATTTCCAAAAGAATGCCAGTGAAATATTAAATCAATATCGACAAAGTGAAAGAAATAATTGAAGAGTTTTTCTGTAAAAAAAACATCCACTTTTCGCTTCGTTAGCCAGAGAGTATGTAACACATTGAAATCTACGGGTTCGGATCGCTTTTATTATAATAGTCCATTATATTCTTTCGTTTGCAGAGGAAACTAAATTTGAATATTCGTCACAGTGAATACGCTTAGCCAACTGTTCGGTCCATTGGTGACCGATTCTACTGGCGATCATTGACGTCGACCGGCAATTCAGCAGGCTCTGAAAATCGTTTTTCTCATTATGATCTCTGATGATTCTCATTCCGCTTGACAAGCATTGACTCATCCCTCGTTATGGCTCGGTATTAAAGCGAATCCTGCAACTGTGTCATCCGTGTATGCAAATACCATGCGCCCGTTCTGTTTCCTTTTAACAAGGGTATAATGTCATTCGCCGATTGCATTCTTGCGTCCGACACAAAGCGCAACGTTTCGTTTCCAGATCGAGCGAGTAATTAAAATCCTTTGTGACCGGCCCTCGGCTCGCCCAGTGCCTGGATAATTTTGATCTTTTCAAGTGAACGAGAAGAAACGCGGCTGCGATTCTAGTGAAGGGAGACGATTGCATCGATGCCGATTAAAAGTAATGGTATTGAATATGAAACATGTGGTTGATACGATACACTGTAATAAATGTGACCCGGTTGTATCTGATGAATTTTGATATTACAAAAAAATCGACTCTCGCAACGAGGTGTACAAGGTTCCAGAACGTGTTGGGGATTGCGGTGGTTAACTCTTCCGTTGCACAATCTCGATTTTGAGCACACATTTTCGCTTCCGTTTCGTGCAACGAGCGTCACTCTACTGTATAAATGAACGAGGTTCCACATTCCAGCGGTTTATTAAAAACAATGTGCACATAATGCGCGTCGCTAATGAAAACGAAGACCACCGCGTGCCGAGAACACAAACGAAGATCCGCGGAGAGATTTCCGTCTCGTTTCTGGTCGTGGTCTCCGATTTCTATTTACGTACCCGGCTCACGTATGCTGCGTGCGGAACGAAAGATCAGAACCACAAAAGAGGCACGGCTTCTCCTCGATCTTCTCGCTCCCAGCATCCTCCTCGTAGCTTAAGAGGCAGCCCTTCGATTCCTACACGCCGGAGAACGCAGCGGCCGATTAATTTCCGCGAGTTTCTTCTACGAGAAGCCCGGAAAACTGATTTGCCGTTACGCGTTCCCGGATGTTTGCTCTGCGGATACGCAGGTGTTCCCATGGAAATCGGTTTCCACTGGGGGGAGAGGATTTTCTCAGCTCGCGTGAAGCTGGGTCGAACGGAGCCGAACGGAGAACGCCTGGTACTCGCGTGCCCCGCATAGTGAAACATTAAACGCAAATCGATTCGAACGCGCCTTAAGCCCGCAAATAAATAGATCCCGATTCTTCTGTTCTAGGTTCAGGAATCCCCAGACCCGTGTCAAGCTCCTCGGCCTTCTGCCGAAGCACCCTGAGCTTCCGGATTACCCGGGCGTTAACCTCCTGCATCCAGATTTATTTCGTAACTATCCTTTGTCAGTCGTTATCGAGCGCGCCACGAATTTTTTTCAATTTTGTTTCTCGACGTTTATATATTTGAAGACACGGACAACAGTGCAGCTCAGAGTCTATTGAGAAACATATTACGGGAGAGATTGTTTGCATTTCTCGCAAGCCCTAATCATACATCGTCCGGTGCGTGTAAAACAACCATTTCATCATCCGTAAACGTTCCTTCAAATTGGGGATTGCTTTTTGTTAACAAAACTGGGACAAATATGTACGTGTTCTGATGCTTCTGCAAACTGTTCGGGAAGTAATGTTAATCTCTTCCCTGAAGCAGTTAAGATCGACGACGTAACTAGACTTTAAGTACTCGTTAGCTAAGCGAGCTATAGTCCAATGTGCATAATGAATACGTCGTTGCAGCTGTGTTTCCGAGATTTGTTATTTCCTTCCTTGTTTAACTACTTCTGCGGCGATGATCGCTTGTTAAATGAAATAAGAATAACCATTTGTACTGGAACGTCGTCAAGATTTCTCATATAAACAATAACGTTTACAAGAATAATATAAATTCATTCAAAGCTTTACGTTGTACAGGAATAATAATAATGAAAGAACTAATTATGATGATTAAGACACAAGGGGAGAAATATTCAAGAATTATTCTATCAATGAAAGGAATTCACATTTCACAAGGAATCCACTGTTGTGCCAGTGGAAAAAATGGATTGTATAAAGCTGCACGTAGAATGAGAATTTGTTGCGAAACAGTTTCTAGCACGGCAGTGTTTAAATACCCCTTCGGAAGGCGACCCGCTCGACAATTTTCTGAATCCCTTCGAAAGGCAACCCGCTCGACAATTTTAAATACTCCTTCGAAAGGCAACCCGCTCGACAATTTTAAATACCCCTTCGAAAGGCAACCCGCTCGACAATTTTCTGAACTCCTTCGAAAGGCAACCCGCTCGACAATTTTCTGAACCCCTTCGAAAGGCATCCCTCTCGACAATTTTCTGTACCCCTTCGAAAGGCAACCCGCTCGACAATTTTAAATACCCCTTCGAAAGGCAACCCTCTCGACAATTTTCTGTACCCCTTCGAAAGGCAACCCGCTCGACAATTTTAAATGCCCCTTCGAAAGGCAACCCTCTCGACAATTTTCTGAACCCCTTCGAAAGGCAACCCTCTCGACAATTTTATGTACCCCTTCGAAAGGCAACCCGCTCGACAATTTTAAATACCCCTTCGAAAGGCAACCCGCTCGACAATTTTAAATACCCCTTCGAAAGGCAACCCGCTCGACAATTTTCTGAACTCCTTCGAAAGGCAACCCTCTCGACAATTTTCTGAACCACTTCGAAAGGCAACCCGCTCGACAATTTTAAGATGCGCCTGCGCATCTTTTTTTGAGATGCGTCTGCGCATCTTTTTTTGAGATGCGCATGCGCAGCTTTTTTTAACACTTTCGCTACTACGAGCGACTATAGTCGCTCTGCATAAAACGCCACTGATGTACTACGGGCGACTATAGTCGCTCTGCATAAAATGCCACTGAGGTACTACGGGCGTCTATAGTCTCTCTGCATAAGATGCCGCGTACTGGATATATGACCAGCAATTGGAGTTATTGGCACGATTACGATTTCCGTGGCCCCTCGTTTTGAGGTTATATTTGTGTTCTTGGAGTTTTCTCTCCACGGCGAGAACCAACCCGTTCAGCGGGAGTACTGCGGCGGAGAAGCAGCCCGTAGCGAAAGGGTTAAAAGAGCACAGGAATAGTCTGCCAAGAAACTTAGGTATACGAGGAGCATTAACTTCGTTCAAGTGTAACGGGAACACTATACCATGCCGAACTAGAGCAACTAGCATACATATACTTTGCCAAACCTGTACACACAATCTAGATAATCGTACATAATTTAACGCCTGGGGAATGCTGCTAGCGAGGGGGCTTATATTGAATTTTTGATGAACAATCCGACAGCCTGCTCAAAGCTTGGATTGTTGCATGTACAATCGTATCGTTAATCTACGGATTTCTCAGTTTCTCTGAACTGATAAAACATGAACGAAGAAAGATTGTACTTGAATACGGTTAACAGATCGGTCGACATGAAACCACGTTTTTCTGGAATTTTCGCCCGCTTCAGCTTATAAAGCGGAACACTATTTAATTATTCTGCCCTCGTATAAAATTGAGATAGAATACGCAAGGAGATCCGTAATACGTGTGTATCGTTTATGTCCATAAGAATTTGAATTAATTGAAAGTCATATACCAGCGTGTTTAGATGTTTCTACAGTTTTAACTTTGCATAAAATCCGTAATTTCTTTGCACGGTACAAGAACAAGTCAGTGGAAGAACCTGAAGACTTGTAAGGATAAACAGCACTCGAAAGTGCAAAGATTTTTTAGTATATCGAGAACGAACGAAACTTCGAACTAACAATGGCTGCGATAACATGTCCGAGGCTAGTCAGCAAAGTGCAGGGACTCAACAGGAAAACCCTGTGACAGTGGCTGTCCCCGAAAGGATGTCATGAGCTGCGGCAAGTGAGCAACTTGTATTTTCATATTTTCGGCGCAACGTACAGTTGGACAACTGTAAACGACGTTAGGTGTCGGAACAATTAAGTTCGTGCAATTTCATAATACCGATTCGAGCAGTGTTAGTCGGCATTACTATAGTTAAGGTCAGGGTATGCTTGGGAGTGGCTTAAACTGTGGTAACATCCCCTGTACGGTTCCGAAATTCAAGAAACTCCGATATTAGAGTTCAGAATGCGCGGAAATTCCATTAGTCGGGGATGTGGGGAGGGGTGAGGTGGGGGAGAATTGTGTCCTTACATCAATACAACCCGGTGACTGGTACTTTGCTAGTTGCAAAGTGGAGGGATGTTGAGTATGTTGAGGACCGGAGTCCGGCGCCCGGAGATTCCGTGAAATTTGGAAGTCAGCGCGGCGGCCGGGCCGACGTAAATCTGCAAGCAAATACAAATAAGCTGATTGCCCTCCGAGTCCTTCGTCCATCCCTCACCAGTAATTAAACAGGGCAATCTGCACTTCCTAGCCGGGGCGTCGCATGAACGGCGAGAATGAGCTGGATCCTACGGAACGGGCGGGCACCTATAGCTTCGAGAGGGAACCGTCTGTGTGCGCTAAGATTATATTTGGGCTTGGCCCATGTAAATTCATGAGTTTCTCGACATCCTGACATTCGGCTAGTTCGAGGTAGATAGACGCGAGGGTATTGTAGCTAACTACTTCAATGGCATCCGGCCTTGTAACGCGAATTATCGAGGACCCTTCCCATGAAACGAACTCCCAACGATTCTCGAATAAACCCGTCGACCCCGCAATTAATTATCCATTAGAGAGGGGTGCGTGTTCATCTACGAGCGCGCTCATGCACCAGTCCTAGGTCGGACCCTTGACGTCTTGAATCATATTTGTGTAAACAGAAGCTGGTTAAATGAATATTAATGCAGCCACTGCCTGTTAATCCAGAATTCCCATGAAACGGTAATTACTCGTAACACGAGTATAATGTGCCGTGTAACACAATGTCGGAAGAAACGTGCATTTATGGAATAATGCGGCTAGACATGAGTATATGTTTTATGACTTTAATGTCTTGTTGCAGTTTGCATGATGCGCTGAAATTGCGCGAGATTCGTGTACGCTCTGTATTCGCAATTTGTTCGGGTTTCCCACAGGACGCAATGATAACAATTATACAGCGGATCTTTACGCAAAATAAAAATTTTCTACCTGAGTTGCAACAAACTGCAACAGTGAAATGGAATTATATTTAATGTTTTAACATGTTCTTCTAATACTTTTAATAACCATTTTTACGGACATGTTATTATAGAAATGTCTGGGTATAAAAGCTCCCACTAATGGCCGTGCGAGTGTTAATCTAACCTTTTTCCACATTTGAGAGCAATACAATTCAGGAACCAACACGCAAGATACTGGTGGCGCACGTAACCGAGAGTTTCAGTTAACATTGACCAAGGCGAAGAATCACGCGGTACCGTGAAAGGGAACAAAATTTTGATAATTAGCAGCGCGGCAGAATATTCACGATTTCGCTCCCAGCAATACCCACAGAGTTCGGGGAGGTAATGGTGGTTGTCGAGGTGGGGGCGTGGAGCAGGGGGTGCAGCTGTATTAATTCTTCAGCAACTTATCTCATCGTAGAAAGTTCGGTTTATCTTGCAGTAACCTGCGGAAAGTAAACGCCTAGACGAGACGAATTTCGGAGATACCCGCGATATGGAGACATTCTGTCGTATTTTATGCTGATCCTAATCCACCTTTGGAACACGGGCCGAAACTTTTGAACAAGGAGCATTGGTAAGCACACAGAGTGCAGAGCTGTCTGAGGATGCGCTGGCGACGATCCCGAAAAAGACACTTCGTTCAAAATATTAGTAGCTTCTTGCCAGATTAAGGCGGCCCATGACGGACGGGTGTATTTTCGGATCTGCTTGCCATGACTCGCGGTGGAGTAACATTTTCAATATTATAGCACTTAGCGCGGCTCCATCGTCGTTCGCATTAAAACTTTCTTCCGTGCAGTGTCGTCAGACCGGGGAAATTGAGGGGAATACGGTTACCTGCTCTCTGTTATTATCGAATTAGTCACGTGACATTGTGAAACATACACGACCGAGACGAAACGAGTCACGTGAACGAAGCCGTGCTCGGAGCGCGGGGATGCTGGGAAAGGTAGAATGAGAAACAAGTCTTAATCTAACGGCACTGCTCCCCCTATTACCATCTAAGCACCTTGGAACGTTGAAAACAGCTGGATTTAGGACGCACCGTTGAAGAATGCAAAAGCTCTTTTAATTCGAGTGTTTTGCGCTACTGCTGCTACTGCAATTCGGTGGGCGACTTTTAACTAGCAAATTGTTAGTCAAATTTTTAATGACCAGGCCGTCGAATATAAAGCGGCGAGTAACAGAGTTCGAGAGAGTCCTTCTGTATTTAACAGTGCATTCGAAATACGGGTCAAAAGGTCGAACGTACGACAAACTGTAATTTCACGTTATTCGACGGACGCTCTCGCGCAACACGGCCACCGTTTTGCAGATTCATCTGGCGGGTAGTGCGTGCGATCGTTCAACGTCCATTATTTAGAACTCAATTTGAATCCTCGTCATTATTTTTACGCGTGTCGAGCGTCGTTGTCAACTGGACGCGAACGTATCGAGGTATCGAGCTTAACGAAACTTCAATTACCAGATATTTCTGCTCCGCTCTTCCCGCAAAATTTACTGATCATTCGTTGCGAAACGCTCTCGTCCTGAATCCACCGGTTTATAGATTGACCCATAGATCTGTGAAATCGTGATTCCCTCGAATTCAGAGTTAAAAAAAGAAGTTACTCTCTTTTATTCATTCATTTAAATAAATGAATGCCTAACCTTTTTTCTAGCTTTATGGTTCCAGGAATATTGGCAGCAATGCTTTCAATTTTAAACTTTAAATTAGAGCGTTCCCAATTGGACGACCTTAAAAAGTTTTTCAAACTTCCCTGCACTAAAAAAAATCTGGTAACGATTGTCATTTAGAGTGGTAGACAGGCGGCTGCGGCCCCACGAATCTCATTATCAGTGTCCGCCGATAAGCGATCGTCGTCGGTAGAATTCCAGAAACTCTGATGTCCCGGCAGGGATCCGCGGTACCCACGGTAGCGACAAAGAACCGGAGCGGGGGGCGTGCATGCCTTAACATTCCGGCGACGTACTCCAAAGATAGCGTTACACCGTCATTAAACAGCACCGAATATTTGCATTATAATGGGACACGGAGGCTGTGATTCATTGAGTTCGTCTCGTTCGTTATTAATGGCCCTCGGGTGCGCGGGTATCACCGTGCTGGCTGCATTGTGTGTCAGTCCGTGCCGGTTCCTCCTTGGTACACGCTTCCCTCCACATTAACATAAGCACCGTATCTCGCAGGGTGTCACTCGGAGTCGCGAGACACCGAGAGACCATTGCCATCCGCAAACAGACAGAGAGAGAGAGAGAGTAAGAGAGAGAGAGAAACTCTCTTCATGCCCACACCCTATCCTCTTTTCCGCCCTCTTTGCGTACCAATCCAACGAATGCGAGCTGCTCTAATGATGACGTCCGCTCGGGCCCGATGCATTCTAAATGCCGACACGCCTCTAAATTAGTGTCTTCGCTCGGCCAGACCAAAGGGTACGTCAACATCGGTGACGCGCAAAAAGGGCCGCGACAAGCCGAGCTCCGGCTACAGGATATCCGAGGACGTTCGACTCGCGTGGTCGACGTCTTCACGGGACCCCGTGTCACCAACGCGAACAGGAAAGGCGACGAGTATGGGGGAAAAGGTAACAATGTAATTCGCTCCTGTACTCCAGTTGCCACAGTCCCCCGTAGGATTGGGTGGAGCTAAAGATCCAAGGTACAAACTCCACTACGAAATCTCCATTCTTCGACAATGGATTGAATATTGATCATACTACACTACTTTGTAAAAAATTGTCAATCGTTTAGGAAGTGAAATCATTACCTTCGCGACCTTGAATTCAGTTCTCCAAAGTTCCTCTTTTTGTGCTTAAAAACGAAGAGACCAGAATTGCATATTTTCTGTGATATGAGTTCATACAACACTCTACTGAATTTATACAATTGTTTTCCAAATTCGTTTTAATATGAGAAGAGAAATTCCCCGGTGTAACGACCGCTCAAAAAGTGTGCGTTTACTTTTGCAGACACGAAATGCAATGGTCCCGAGATGCAGCTGTTTGCCCAAAAATTATCTGGACACTGAATTTGTTTGCAGTTCGCGTGACATCGATGGTTTCTTGGAGGTTTTTCTCTTCTTTGTAAAGGAATATAATGTGCCGACTGAAGAGTGTTGAAGCAATTTGGACCAGTTGCGGTTCGACACTTCATTATACCGCGATCGTAACAGATGGTGTTTCAGAAGCTGCAGACCTAAAAAGTAAAGAACCAGTCTTCTCAAACTTATACTTAATTTTTCACCATTCTAACATTACGTATTCCAATGTGACTTTAATACGAATTTGCTACTATCTTTTTTGAAATTGTTGAATATTCATAATTATTGAACTTCTCTATTGAAACACAGATTGCAATAACAATTCTATGAATATACATCTATACAAATAAAATAATATCGCACTAACATATAATATTTACTTGGTATTGAATTTATTATTCGATGAGAACGTCATCTGATATCACAAGCTTCAAATTACCATTTCTCGGAAAGACTAATTATCCAGGGTCAATAACTAGGAATTAATTATCACGAAATTCTGTGGTTAATTGCATCTATTCTTGACTCTGTTTAGCAATCACAGATCGTCTGCTCGTGACACGGCCAGATAATTCGTTAGTATTCAGTCGATCGACAAATTTTCCGCGCCACCTGGAAAATGCATTATTCGAATAGTTGTCTCGTCTGTGTCAGACCCGTAACGTCGATGAAGTATTTAGGATTACGTGTACTATATTCAAATCCTTCACTGGTAGTACCTATCAGGAAACGTCGTTTCCCCGAACGTATTCACTTCCCTTCTCGATTCTGCAGTAAAATATCGACCAGCTACATGGTAAATGCAGATGGCGTGCATCTAGTTTCATGGAAAGGTAATAAGGGGCTAGACTGTTTAAACCCCAATGAATGTCCGATCGCGTTTACCGAGATCACCGTCATGTGACGTTAAATCACTACCTACGGTCTCTGCAATCAATTCTTCATGATCTTAGATGAATCTGGACAGCAACAGACTACCAGAAAATCGATTTCACTTGGATTATTCTAGATTATATTTCTACTGTGCTGATTTTAAATAAAGTGGTGGACGAGACTTTTTCAGACAAGGACGATTTTATTGACATGTTTTATTGTGGAATAGTGTGTAAATATAATAATGTAATTAGTCCTTTCTCCTGAGATGGGTTATTTATGTCAAAAGTAAATTTATCTGTGTTTGGAATCAGGTGTTTCATATTAGCAGCCTTTATCCTAATCGGTCGCTTCATCGCGTTGTGTTTAAAGGTGGGTGGGGGAGAGGCAGCTTGAGGCATGGAGAACGAGAGCATTGAATGGACATTTACGGGACACCATAAAAACGTCGGAGGACGGGAGCGTACGCGAGCATACGAAGGATATCTAAATACTCGTTTAAATTGCCGGGAGTTTCCGCGGCAGAACGGCTTGCCGTTCGAATGAATGCGGTAAGATGAATGCGGTCCGCGGAGGACACGACGAAAAATAAGTAAAAGTGTCCGTGCGTGTCCTGGGGAATAGCGAAGAAACGTTTCTTTCGGCGTGCATCCGTGCCGGTGTGTGCAGTTGCCATTCGAAGTTGCAGCCGCGGCGTGCTCCCCCTCTGTCCGCCTTTGTATCCAGCTTGCGTGAAGACGTAAATAAAACTGCACACGCAATTTATTCGCCGAACTCGGGGCCGCGATCTCTACCTCTCTCCGTCTCTCTTTTTTCTCTCTTTCTCACTCTCTATCTGCCCCCCTCTCCCCTCCTTTCACGATGCACCCCGTGAGAATATATATCTGCTGGTTGCTTTCCTCCGGAAACACGTGCGGTTTTCTTTCTGCCCGACGCCCTTTACACGACTGTGAATGCGAATCTCGCGGCGAGTTGACGTTCTTTTGTTAGTTCGATATGGAATTTCAGTTTGTCGAGCGTACTTCACCGAGTATATTGAAACGCTATCCGGTATCGTCGCCGGTTTTCTTTCCCTCGGAAATAGTAAGACGGTTTGCAGCGCTTTCTCCATTGTACTTGTAAATTGTGTCGTACCCCGTTCCCCGTTTCTCTCTCTCTCTCTTATTCTTTCTCACCCTCATGGAAGTATCGATGTCACGCACAGATACGTTTGTACAGATAAATGCGAGAGCAAGCTGTTTTACCATGATTTTAAAAGCTATGACCGGGAAATAAGCGTAAGTGTCGCTGTAATTGCAGAAAGCTCCAATATCAGCTTCGTTTATACCGCCAACGCCCACTAAATAATACACAGAGCGATACAATATCAGCATCCTATATATTCAGCGCATAAAAATCACCTATTTGTTATTGAAACATATAACGCGTGTTAATCTAGTTGTAATCGACAGTATCGAGTTAATCAGAATTATTAATAAATGTATAGCTTCTACCTTTATTATGCATTCACGTTAATAAATTTGACTAACTGTATCCATTTGAGAATTGTCGATATCAAATGTGCCGTAGATGCATGATTGTCGAATAAATTCTGCAATGAACGATTTAATTAACTAACGCAGCCACGGTAACAATTAATCGATAACTGTGAATCGAGCAAGTTATTCGGCCGCCAAATTCCGAAAAGAAGAATATAAACGCGATGAAAAAAATGGAAGTCTTCCGTCCACTAAAATATTTCGTTGTATAATTAGCATTGCTGGTTCTGGCGCGAAATATTCAACGGAAATCGTGAAAAGTGATTATTAGAAGGATTAATTGGGTGTTCATTAAAAACGAAACATAGTATTGTACATTATTAAGCAAATCCGTTAGTCTCGAAAACTGCATACAATTAATGATGATTATAATGCTTAAATAAGCTCTTTGTAACAAATAATGCCCACGCGAATACCTAAAAATTTAATTCATCTTGCACGATGGAACTGCAGGAGTGATTAAGAAAAAGAATATTGCTTTTTCCACGAGCTATATTAATTTTCCAATACAATTAAATTACGATCAAGTACATAATGCACTCTTCAATATTCTAGGAATTAAATGATTAAACGAAAAAATTTATTTAATTCTGCATGCTGTTTTATTGAAATTTGATTACATTGTGAATAATGATAAATTCATGTATCTGGACCTGGAGTCAATTTCATGATGGTGTTGCCATCATGCGCCATGTCGTTTAGGGGAATCAGTACTCTCTAGCACTGAATGTAACAAAGAATATGTATCATAAAGTGTGATCGATGCTAATCAATAGATGTTATTAAATAGAAACATACCTTGCAAATTAGTTTAAGCGGTCCCTTGCATTTGCCGGCCTTCTTTGCTGCCGCACATAATATAGTTTTCTAAGAACATAAGACAATGGATTATTGGAAGTCCGAAAAGAAAGACACGCATTTATTAAAAGTATAACATAACAATATAACATATGCCTTAACTTACAGGTAAACCTGCTTGTGCCGGTTCCATAAAGAACACCGACAACAGAACAAGGCAAACAAGTAGGAACGGGAACTGTAGCTTGCAGAGCATGATTGTTAGTCTTTCGAAGTTTCTGGAGACAATGATCGACATTGTTGTATCCTCCTTTTATATGAAGTAAGTCAGGAAAAACGTGACAAATAATGGTTACGTAAACCGTTAAAAATGTTTTTTCATATTTTGCGCGATAAATGCTTATCTATATGCGAATTTCGTGTAGCACGTGGTGCAGGGTAATAAACAAATTGAATGACAATGATTGTTTCTATTGTCCAAAAACGATGCGTGGTGGAAATGCAAGAGCGATTAAAAAATAATACTACTGTATTTTCAATGAACTGTATTAATTTTTCAATACGATTATTATGTTGCAATCTAATTTAGACAATTTATAGCAGCCTATTAATGACACCCGCTTGACGGGCGCAATCGAATCCTTATCGCCAATTGTGTACAATCCACAGGCATCGCTTCAATAGCGAACATTTCCGGTAAATCCATTTCACGAGCATAGCCAAACCGATTAATTGTAAAAATGTTGCGACTTCAAAGAACGAGTCCTGTAAACTGTGCTCTCGGTGTGCGGACTCTTTGTGCGGTCCTCATTAGTAACCACATTTCTAGGCGCTTTGAGTCGTAACTCTAATAACGAAACTCATTCCACATTTCCTCTCTCGGCCACATAATTTTCATGATCCGGGGAATGGATATTACATTACCGGTGTCCGACCGGTGTAGCCCGGGGAAACTGCTTCGCCGGTTCTTTCCCGATCCAAGCAAGTCAAAAGGAAGATAATCCGTGGACGGGGTCGTGTAAAAGAATCCAGCCGGCCGGTATGCTTTCTAAAAATGTTGTACGAGCAAATAGTAGGGTGGACAAGTTTCGCGCAAGAAACTTCGCAATCAGGACAGAGAGACGCGTGACGCACACGTGACTTCTTGTTCCGCCTGTTCTCTTCCTCGACAGCAAACAGCAGCAGGGTTTGAGAGTCCATTTTCCTGGACGGATAGCAGCCTCGGGACGAGGACTATTTCATGATAGTCCTTTTGTGACCAGTGGTCGCGACGCCTTTCAGGTTTGAGTGGTTTCGCAGGTCGGTTCCGTGGAAAGAATCGTCTCGCACGGCCGGAATTTGCTTTGACCGGTTAAGGTATAATTTTCAGATACTTCCGAAGCTCTTTCAGTAGCTGGACACTTGTCAGCCGAGCCAATTCCGTGTCGGAAACTTTTGTGGAGTTCATTGGAGAAATCGGTCTAGGGACAGAAAGAGAAGTTCCCCCACAACGACGTAAAAGCGCTCCCACTCCCCTGGGAATATTAAATCCATGCAAAAATCCGCGAAACGCGGCGAACGCGTCGCTGACAACCGAACTATTCATTTAATATTCCAGATTCCCTCCGTTACAAGTAGGTCAAATATTTCGGACGTTCTTCCGTTTCCTGCTCAGCAACCTATCTCCTCTTCTATCCACCCTACCTGTCATCCCCATTCAACCCCCCACTTATTAATGTCGAACGAAAGTTAGTATCTAAAATTACGCCGTTCCCCGGCTTCCGTCGAAGTAACCAAGGGAAACTTCTTTCGGCCCGTGACGTGGACTTTCGAAACAAGTTTTAATAATGATTCTGCATTAACGTCATAATACTTGCGGGCCGGCTTGCGCTGCGAACAGAAAGGTTACGATGAAGACTGTTAGAATTATTTACTTTTTAGATGGTTCCATTGTGCGATGTGCATTATCGTTTATGGCTTAACGCCTGTTAGGAACGTTTCTTCGTGAGCTCGTCACTCCTGAGGCCCTTTTTGAATTCCGGAAATGTATAACTTTCTCAGTAGCTCGTAATTACTTTCGTTTTTCTCTTCCTCGTATTTTGGAAAAAATTAAAACATTTTTAAATCTGGACACCAGATATCGTTCGAGTCTAGCACAGGAAGAAGAAGAAATAAAATTCCTCCAGAAATGCTTTGACCTCCAACAAAATAGGCATACAAGTCGATGAACATTTTCAATTTTCAGATTGCTCGGCTCAAAAGGGATCTACTCCGCGCCGCTGCGCAGCATAATCTCGCCACGGAAATTAATTCTCGCGGCAGATGCTGACAGCGATACTTTGCGACGTCGATGAATTTCGACCAAGCAGAATTGAATCTTACAGCGCACTTATCTCGCCATTAGCACGCCAGCGGTACGGAACGTTTTGCTCCGTGTATGTCCATCTTCCTGGCGACGGTATTCGATTAAAATTCGACGGGGCCCGCGATCGTGTAACGCCATTAGCGTGCGGCCTTGATAATCAGCCCGCGAGAATTCGTCAGCCATGCGGAGCGTCTCTGGGATCTCGTTTTCGGGATGCGTGCCGTTGGAATTTGCATTATTATCAGGACACGTACGGGAGACAGGTGCCTTGACGGGTCTGCGATGGTAATCACCGATGGCAGGTGCACGGTGAACAATTTTGGGGACACGACACACCGTGAGCTCATCTCAGCCCCCCATTAGACGCCGAGGCGATCGGCCAGTAAAAACCGACATTAAGAGTTTACGCCCGCCTCCGTCTACGCGCGGAGCGGCGCGACGACGTGCCGATACCGTCCCCTCTCGGGCGTATTATCATTCTTTTGATTCGACGATTAGGAAATCGATTGGGGGCAAGAACACGCTTATTCTGATGACGCGGCGCTTGTCCCGTTCGGTGTTTCCGTAATTATGGCCGGACCAACCCTCGGCCCTACTGATCCAGCGAGAAAGTTTTGCACTATCAGTAATCAGCAGGCTTGAGTACAGTTCTTTTTTCCTGATCTGCGGAGATCAGTGCTATGGGAAAACTGATAGTGCTTGTTATTTCAACAGTATATGGAATTCATTTAGTGTTCATATCATTTTCCATTAAATATCTCCAAACAAAACTATTGACCCATTTCTCAGACAGAACCTAGCGCTCCGATCAAATCCAACGAACCCCCCGACAAACCGTATCATAAAAATTGTTCTTCAACTTCGAGAGAGAGAGAGCTTTTCTCACTATATTCCGTTTCCACGCTAATCAAACGTAGACTGAAAGGGTCGGTTTCTCGGCGCACGCAATAGCGTTCCACGATGATAATCACTTTCTCCGTTCTCATTTGCCATTTTCGAGATCACGCGAGCGCGGCGGCGTGCCGCGGCCAGCGTACTTTTTCTTTCCACCCCCGCAGCAGCTGCTGGTTTTTTATGTATTGAACGAGCGGATAATTCAAACGAATGCAAAGTTTCCAAGCGATGCAGCGCGTCCGGCATCTCCTTGTGTTGCGTGGGGTTACATCTTTCAATAATGGCGATGCGTTCGTGATTCCACTCTGGCGGATGAAAAAAAGCAGCGCAGACGGCGTAGTATCGTCCGCAACTTTTTATCCTCTCGCTCTCCCCTCGCACGCGGCGCGGTATGGGCCCATTTCCGCAACAGCGAATCCGCGCCGTGCCGATGCTTCAATGCAAATGCTTCTTGCCAAAAGGCTGGCGCTCGTTCGCCCGCGCGCACCTCTTATCTCAATGGAAAGCCTTCACCGATTATGTATTACCTTTGCAAATTTAAACATCTCATTACACTTACTCCGACGCCGCACCATCCACGAATTTTCAATCCCGTTTGTATATAAAAATTCCCCGCAATTCTTTAATGGCTCGTAACTGCGACTCCGAGACCGCGTAAACCCGGCCGTGATTTTAATCACCGAAGCGAACCCATGGATCGTACCTGCTTTGATGTTTGCACGGTGTTTTTGATTCGATGGGACGGCTTTTCTCAAATTTTTTCATTATCGGTTCGGATATTAGAGAATTTACTAAATTTTATGTTTATGCCCAATGTAAGTGAAATGTTAAGAACGCGTTCACAAAAATTTCATTGCAAAATAAATACTGCTCGTTTATGAAGAAACTCATTACTAGATCGTGAATAATAATGGTGAATATTATCTATTTATATGTTAAATGAAATCTTTACGAAAAAAAGGAGTTGAACGTTTTTCGCGGTGAGGGGAATGATAGGTGGATGGTCTGGCGTTATCTATCGGTACGAGGAACAGCGGGCGTTGAAAGTTACAGGAGTATCGATCAAAATCAGGAACATCGCCCACCATCCAGCCCAGCATCTAGTCGTAATGAATTGATGTCGAATTGATGGTAGCGAAGTATACACGACTGGCAGCGCCCGTTACACAGGTCGGTCGACGTCTAACTGGAATTATGCAATCAAATGACACAATGGTTCAACTATTATGTATCAGCCGAGCGACCAACTTCCCCGCAATGAATGCAACTGTGACAATACCAGATCTCGTCTCTTCTCCTGTCTAGCACACCAGTGGCACGTTTAGTATCGTCCAATTCTCATGGATAATAATTGTCGTCCCGGAGGCTCGTTCTGTAACGCCGCCTATTAAAAATCAATTTTCCCGGCGACGCTCGCGTCGATGCCAGCTGCAAAACGAGGATTAATTCAATCGACAATAATCACGCATATACTCGATTATTACTTATTGTTAGTTGGTGTTTGTGGCCGCGTTTCTCCTAGCCGCAACTCAGCAAAATAAAAGTCGCGAATAAATTGTGGATTTCATGCATTCGTAACAGAAATGATCAAACGATACACAAAAATGTGAAAACGTCGGAAAGAATAATACTGCAATGTTATTTTCATTTTGTCAGGTTTATTACGAGAAAAAATACATTTTTATTGGAAACGTGTTCGCCGTCATTTGGGCAGAAAATTTTTATTTTCTATCCAATTTCGCAATCTTGTCCTGAAAGTTGGGCACTCATGCTTGGTTCGATAAAGAACACTGTTTAGAACATAACCTATGAGAAGTGTTAAGAAAAATTATGGCGGAGTTTTAAGAACTATTTTAGAAAAGCTTGCTCGAATTACCAGGAAGATCTACTTCGTATCATTAATAATAATCTGTTCCATTAACGATAAGAATATCCAATCAGCATGACATTATAAGTAAATGACAGTTAAAATACTATGACGATTAAAAGAACATAAAAATTTCGATATATTATTTTAATATTTCCATTTTGTTTCTCTTTCATAGACACGTTTCGAAACATTTTTATTTTACGTAAAAATCCGCAGTTTCATCATAAGCAATGAAATCTCAATACAATTAAAATTCCCAAAATTGTTTCTTAATACCTGTTTCAATGATATCAACTGTCTTCGAACACATCTACAAATTCTATACAACGAAATCCATTGTCCTGCAGATAACAGTGCGTCGCGTCGCCGGCTCGATAAAAACATTTTTCGATAAAATAGAGAACCGGCGCGAGAGTATCTGGCATTCCGAATTTACAAAAACATTCCTGGAAATAATTTGTCGGTTATTTGAAAAATCCTATTGGCACGTCCAGATCGGAGCGATCGTTCGGTATAATGCCCCGCCGGCAGCAAACTTCCCTGCGAACGGGCCGTCCGGAATAATTAAAATTTTTACAATCAAATAATCATTTTTAATGCTGGCTGAAAATTTCGCCGCGGTGGAACGCAACGCGGTGTGCTGGCGCGGCACGAGGTATGAATTTCGATGGTCGGGTTTCCGCGGAAAAAAAAGTATGCCTGTTCGACTTCCGCGGAAAACCGGTCCCGGCGCAAGTGAAACCGTTTTATCTTTTCCCGGTGCAACGTAACCATCTTCTCCCCCGTGTATTTTCGTATTAAAATGCAGATCGCCGCGTTCCCTTCGTCCGTGCCGGCCACATTTTTCCGTTCGAAATTTCCTCGAAAATGGTTTGGTAATTCGAGAGCGAAGACCAAAGTACGCGCACTTCCAAATTTTCCCATTACAATGCAGATCAATCGAGTGCCGCGCGGAACACTCCCGGTTTTCCCTGGTCATCCGCTGCAAAACCGATTTTTACAGGACCACCGGAATTTCAATGCACGGTCCACACATACATATGCACATATACACACCTGTTTCCTGCCCTTGCCCGGTAATTTTCTTCGATTTATCACGAGAAAAATCGTCGCCATTGGTACAAACAGTTGGTCAATCTAGCGAACCATGGAGGCCACCTGTAACGAGAAAATCGTGTTCCTTTGTAACCGTATAATTCTGCCGGAAAATTGTTGGGCGCCCCGTTATTCGTCGATTTTCAAACGACAATATATGTGTGTATGTGTGTGTGTTTGTGTTTCTATATGCTTTATACATATATACCTTTCTTGTCTACCGTATAATACTGGTATTGCTTTTATTGTTTACAGATTGAATCAAATGTTTGGTCGCTACATGGTGGAAGGTGCGCGTGCATATTGCAACAATTTTCAAATTCCTTTTTTAAGTACCATACTGCGAATCGTTTAAAAAATGTTTCTCAATTAAAATTTTCGAATGGTTTTTCAGGAAACACAAATTCGAGGAATTCGATATTTCGTTAAAAAGTTTCTATCATACATTTTTGCACAAACATGTCTTGTTTCGCGGAGGGATGGTTCACGATTGAAATTTTGCTAATGCCACACCATTCATATTTAACCGTAGTAGTAATTAAAATTTCAAGTTAAACGTAGTACCTATCTATTAACAGTTTTAATTTACGTTTAAACAACGTGCAGTTAATCTTATACTCAATCTAATTCAGACAGCGTAATAATACAATGCAGATTTTATACATTCACAATGCGAGCTTACAAAGCACAGAGAAATAAAATTTAAATATAGGCGGAACACGATTTTTAGTTATTCTCTACCCTCAATTTTGAAAAATTATATTCTGCGAAATAATTTCAGCAAATCTACATTTTCACGTTCACATTTTCCAATCAGGAAATCATATCACGGTTTCAATTAATGCATTCAACCAGGCTCAGCGATCTGAAATTTTTTATTAGAGGAAATGAATTTGTTTGGTACGAGCCGTGCGGTTTTGTAGATAATTCCCGAATAGTTTTCATTAGTGTGCGTAGATTTTTACGATACTTCAAGTACATTATGAATACGTTCCATATTACCTACACAGTCCAACGCTTGTTTCATTGAATTAAATGTTATGTGTTATTATTGACTTTCATGCAAAATAAATGCATAAAATCCGCAGCCTACTTATTGTCATCATTGTTTCTAAATTTGATGTTTGAGAAAATTTGAAATATATATATATGTTCTAGGGAAATACATTGTACCAAACAAATTATTCTCTCGACGAAAAAAAAATAAATCAAATTCCACGAGTTTGAACAGTACAACAGGAATGGAATAAATCAAAAGGTATAACAGCAACGAAGATATATGTTGCCGTAATAAATTTATAAACACAACACTAGAAAAGATCGCAACGAGAATTAATTATATGTATCACAATTCAATATTTATACATCTCAAACTTCACAGACATTCAGTGTTAACCTTATTATAAAATAGACAAAATCGTGAAATTTCCACAAATAACACAATTCTATGTACATGTATATAACAGTTTCTACGTGTTTCTCAGTCGAGAATTCCAGAACGTAAGACAGATGATTAAAACACTCGGTTTTTTCAAATCCTCTTCAGTCTCTGAAACGCGTCTACCAATATTTCATCATGATCTCAGTCGGAAAAAGGTTGAAATTTACTGTAGCGGTGCGCGTCTTCGTAATTAATCGCGACAGAGACGCATCGTCGGGTTCGCCTAATCGAACCGCCATTTGAATCCCGGCGCACGGAGCGCCGTGAGCAAGAAGCATCGCGTTCCGTTCGATTATTCCGACTCCGTGATAAGATTCTTGGGTGTAACGAGGACCGGAGAAGCGCCAAAGATGCATTGTCATTGGGCGCAACACGGGGATAAGAAGCAAAAGCTGCAAGCACGGCGACGTATTAGAGATGCAATGGATGTCTTTAGTTGGCGTCTGCTAGCGCTTCCTCTCTCTTTCTCATGCATAGACGAGCACAGAGAAAGACATACACAGGCACACAAACACACGCGTTTGGTTGCTCTCATTTCCATAACGGGATAGGTACATATTACCTTACGTACCTTCATTTCCGTGAGCTCTCTTCTGCGACCGACCTCTCTCGGTCTCCGGCTCTCGTCTTCATCTCCCTTTTTCGCGTCTCCATTCGCCCCGAAGTTTAGCGTCTCCTCTTCTTTATTCTTCTTACGGAACCGTCATTCAACGACCCCCCCCCCCTTATCATTACTCTTCACCACCCTGGAATATCTCATTTCTGCTCTCCCCAGACCGTGCGTTCCACTCTTGTTTCCCTAACCAGCCGGAAGCTGAAGTTGCAACTTCAGTTGCGAAGTGGACCAACCTGCAGATCGTTTCGGATTTGATTCGTGTTTTTTTGAACCGTCCGGTTCGCACATGGTGTGTTCCCGATATCTATTCGCCAGTTTAGTGTTGACAGTAAATGGAGAGAGTTGTAGATCTTAAATTATGCTGGAAAATATCGAGAATTAAAACAATAAACGGATGGACAATATTTTTCCAGTGATCGCCATTTCATTAAAAGTAATACTAGAATGAAAACAGTGTATCGGTTTCAATATAATGGAGCTTAATGACACCTCATGGAAATTGAATGCCGGGTATGAAAATTCCTCCGAACGTGGAGCAGCGAGTTTAGGAATTACAGAATTGTCAGAAGGGAATTGTATCGCATGTGCGTGGTTAATGGAACGGTACCGTGACAAAAGGGAGTAAAGGAAAATAAACGAATTTATGACGACGCGAGAGAAAAAATATTGAATAAAAGAGCCGGAGCCCCGAATGGGACGGTGTCCAATCGACGACAGGGCGCGTCATGCACGGGGGTAAACTGTCGAATTGTCATTTTGCCAAACGGATAAATTGCGAGCCGGATATCTCATTGAATGGACAAATTGCTGAATATGTTGCGTCGGCAATAAGCGAACGGGCGCATACGGTCCCGCCTATTAAACGTGTTAAATGGATTTATTAAACTTTTGTATTCTTTGGCGGGCGGCGTCAGCACGAGCTCGAAATATGCGACGTGCTCAAAGCGAGTCGGCTGATCACGAATTTGGTGAAAAAAAATTTAACGACGCGGATTCGAACACGTTTCGCACGCTGTCCACGGATATTTGTAAAAACGGCTGGACATCCATTCATTTCGTACAATATTTATCTATTTTTTTTTGGTACTTCTGCTACTCTGTACCCGACACGTACACAGTTCCATGAAATATTAAAAAGTCATTGTCGTTTCATAAATCCAATCAGAATTAGGACGACGAAAGCAGATCAATGTCTTCATAAATTAGATCATTTTTATAAATAATTTCACGTTCCACACAATTGTCCCTCAAGCTTGTTGTGAAACACCATTAAACACAATAATGGTACATACACTCATTAATAATGATCACCGCTCATTTTAGTAATTGTAGACATTAACTAACACGACGATTGTTGAATGAATGAGGCTAATCAAACTACGTCTTTCCAGTAAGTGGAAATAGTGAATCATGGTTAGACAAACGAGCCAAGTAATAGAAACGATTAACAGCTGACATGAGAATGTCCTTTCATTTTCCTCTGCTTCTTCGTTTTCTCTACAATGAGCTGATCGTTCTCGGACTTTTGAGTCAGATCGCAACCTAGATTGATCTTTCATCTAGCGATTTTGACTACTAAGATATCAGAAGTGAAATCCCGGACCCTTGCAACGGTGTGTGCTCACACAACAAATAGGTTGACCCTGCCCTTAAATGAAACGATGTTTACAAATAAAGAAATCGATAAAATTTGTATATCGAACTGAAAATTTACACACGTTTCCAATACATGTATGAATTACAACCTCTTAAAGACAAAAAAAATGTTAGAGAATGGCGATTTTACTAGATTTGGATAAAAAATGATAAACAAACCTTAAAAAGCACGTGTCGCACCAAAGGAGCCGCTTAATTAAAGAAAGCCCGAGCATGCGACTTTCGAGGATGAAAGCACGAGGGGTGATTTTAATTAACAAACGTTTGGTGATAGTAGCGAGCGAAATTGTCACGGGTGTCGTGGATCATTGGAATTTTATCCAACTCAAAGGTATCAATATTTGCCAGGTATGTCTCGGCCGGCAGAAGTGATTGTACACGCGTAAATCCGACAAGAGGAAGCTCGGTAATCTCATATTTGTCCAGGTGGTGGGGAGCCGTGCGAGCAGGTGTTTAACCCTGGACACCTCTTGATTGGCAAACATGCATATTTTATCCGGCCTCGCAATCGGATAACGTGTTGTTCGTATCAATTATTCTCCAAAACTCAATGCCTCCGCCTAATGGGAATGGAGTTTTAATTGAAACGTAATCCCAATTAAAATGAGCTCGCGATACTTCGCGAGCACGAACATTCGTAATTATAATCGCGTTAACGAAATGAAATGTCCAGTCGGGCACAAAATATCAATGCGTTTGGGAAAATAGGAAAGGCGGGCTTTTTAACTCGAAAATCGATCGAGAATCGTGCCCACAGGCTTTCTGAATGATTATTTTGAACTACACATCTAGAACCGCGATTTCCAAGAATACCGCTCGAAATGCTAATTCGTACTTTAATGATCATCAAAAAAATTCTTTCATGCCGTTTCCTTCTCGCAGAGGACAAATACCCCTGGCCATTTTCGAGTGAGTGAGCATACTGCTCGCGGCTGGTTAGAATTATTCAATTAAATCTTTACTCGCCGCGTGATATTAATGATGACCGAGAATTGCATTCGCCCGGCGAAATAATAGTTAAAATTTCACGATCCCGGGAAATGGACCGAATCGCACGGGATCACGGATTTTGGTGTTGAAACAAATCGGTGGTTCCTCTCTCAATATATTTATTCAGTTTATTTATTCATAACGACTTATAGCTCTATATTCTTCAAATATACAGTCTTGTATCTGGCATCACTCGTACCGACAGGTATTTACAACGACTCTCACAGAACGCCACGTAACAACTTCTCATCCACACCTTTTGTAAATATAACGCTTCTTTTATAAACGACTTCTCTTGTAGGATTCATGTGCCCTCCATCAACGTTCGCAACGGTAGTCGCACGTGGACGACGCACACTCTCAACACCATCGCTCTCGATTATGCTAACCTCCCTTCGATTATCTCCGTAGAAAAAGAACCCCGTTCCTACGCGCAATGTTCGTCCATCAACGAGCAATCGATAAATCACGGGAAAAGAACGAAAAGAGGCAACGTGAAGTTAAACGTGTTCGAAGGAAACATGTTCGGAATCGAGGAGAACCGAATTTACGGATCGGTGCAGAACGAAAAAAGCTCGAGTTGCGTCCTCTGTAAGTTCTGTTTCTCTGTCTGGGAGGGGAAAGAAAATGGGAACGCTTTTACAGGACACAATGCACAACGCTATTATCGATCTCTTATCAGCTACCTACGTCTAGTTTCACCTTTGCTTAGTTTAACGCGCCAATGCCTCGTTAAAGCACGTTTACGAATACTTTCTATTCCTCACAGGCTTCTGAACCTACCACACGGTTCACTGAATTTGGCCGCGCGTCAGCGAACGAACGTGACGGCGTTACTACTCTCGTCCTTTCGTCCAGTTTGCCAGGAAAATATAGTTTTCTTTTCTCGGACAGCGTGCGATCAGAAGGATACTCGGACAGAGGGTGCGAATAGATTCATAGTTCTACAATTCAGCCACCCGGCGGGTTGAGCAAACTCATTCTCGACCTGTCATGCTCCTCGTTGCAATAATTATTAGCCTGTGGACCTTTAAGCAAGATAAAAATAGTCCCCATCGAGTGCAGGACACAAGAGTTACGTAAAATTTTGTCTCTTTAATAATCAACGGAAGACGAACAAAAAGATTTCTAAAGTCAGTATACAAAAGTGACTGTGTTAAAATAATACTTTATAATATGGTTGATCCAGTTGTGGACAACTTAGCTTGCAGCGAGGAACTAGAATGAATTTGCTGCGACCGTTCGATCATTTATAAAAGTTTACGACGAACGTGCGCTCTTATAACCCTGTTGAAATGCGTGCACCCTTCACCATAGTTTCTTACGTGACAGAGAAGGTACATGCCGTTCAGACGAATACGAAGTTATTGCAGAAGCTTATTGTACTGGGATCTACATGTCTGATTTATCCATGGGAACTCCTCTCTTCAGCGTTTCTTTGCAGTGAGCTAGCGAGTCGCGTGGAATTCGGTGCAGATACGTGGAGAATGTCTGAGAGAATCTTCAATATCTAGAAATTATGACAAATGAGCGACAACGATATCAAGAACCGACGCGCAGAGTGCTTCTTTGATATCTTAGAAGTCGGAAAGAAATTCATTGATTGCTCAAAGTCAGCGACCTCTATCGTTCTTCCATTTCGAGATTATTAGATAGGGATGGTTTAGTCTGTTGAGGCATCTCCAAGAGACTCCGAGCAAATAATTAATTTGTTTCCGACAATAGCGCACGACCAGTTTGAAACGCCTGAAAGATTGTTGTAATTTCACCAAATCATGTTGCCTTGTTTGTGTTACGGTGTCTAGAGGCACATGAACGCAGCTACTTCGGTAATTTTGTCGTTCTTTGACTCGCCTTACCGAAACGAATGAACTGTCTCAGATCGGAACAGTGCGTATAAAAATCTTCACGCGTGGAATTGCAAATTGACGAATCTACCTACCATCAACGGGTTTATTGGACGTAATGTTTCACCTACTCGCTATACAAGCCGATCGAAATCAATTAGAAATTAATTCCTTGCACTTCTCAAACCTTTATGCAACAATGGTGGGATTGAACGAATACTTGTTTTATTCAAACTATACTGAAGTCCCGGTGTGATGAATCTGCTGTTGTAAAATATGAAAAAATTCACACGTAAAAACCGAGATAGTATCTAGACTGGAATCGAAGAGTCTGCGAGAAAATTTACGTTTAAGCATAGCTCGGCCAAGCTCACACCACGCACGATGACGTCGAACAATACGAGGATTATCATCTTATTAGAAACATCTAAAAATACTACGTTTTATCTTCCTTTTTTATTTAATATAAAAAGATCTCGAGCGACTCTTGAAGTTCCTTTTTTTCGTGTACTTAATATACAACCAACATCCCTATATCGTTATGTACAATTTGTTTGTGTCTCCTCACACTCCCCTTTCGTGTCCGGCGTTAGGTTAATCGCACGCCATTCTGTTCTTAAAAGAAACGGCGCCGGCCGTGTTGTGCACGAGCCGAGTTCTGCGCAAACGTACGGACAAATTAAACACTATCGCGGCTTCCGTTGAATATAACAACTTCTATAATTTTATACAATCTCTCGCGTCTATAATATTGTATCTTTTCGGAGGAAATTTCACGTTACCACAGTCCCGTGATCAGTGCCGTGATTTACGATCGCATGCGAGATCACTGTAGCAAAAGCGGACCCACTGGGGGAGGAATGGAAGGCATTTTGTAACGTTCTCTCTTTTTTATTAGCGCAAAACTTCTCTTTCTCTCACTCTCACCACTTTTTTCTCTCTATCTTGCTCTCGTTCGAACTTCTCGTGCACTCTTTGGGGCTACTAATCGCAACGTACTGAATAATCGAGACGTGATAACGAGGTTTCTTTGCGAGATTGGAGGGAGATCGAAGGCATCGCATTAGAAATTGCAAGTGTGTACGTTCCGCATGGATCTTTAGTGCTGTTCAGCAAGCGTTTGTTTTCTTTCTCTCTCTCTTTCTTCTTCTTTTTCTTCTTTTTCTCTGAACGAGAAACTCACCGAAAGAGACAAAAAATGACAGAGAGAACGTTGGAGATTCTCGTGAAGCCGTTTCAAGCAGAGTTCGTAAAAAACGTTCGTTTAATTAGTCAACGTTCATAGACTATAAACATTCGGAGAAAACGGAGTTAATGATTATCGCTAAAGAGGAGGGGAAGTATGCGACAGTACGTGAAAATTCAACGTTCGATCTGTTGAGCGATATTCTTCTAATATCTTGTAACGTGTTGAAGTCGGGTCACCTTTTCTCCAAGCTATCGAGGTACCTCGCGCGAGAAGATAGCGATCGATCGCAGTTGCATCGATCATTATCCATCATTGATCACGCGAGGCAAACGCGGACTTCAAAACAGTTACACCGTTCAAATGCATTCGGTACGAACAGTAAATCGATTTGTAACACTGTACGCCATATAATCGCAAAGTTTAGCGGCAACGGGCTCCACGCAGATGATAACTTAGGCCCATTGTCTCTGCGTCAAAGTCACCAAGTCTCCAGCAGCTCTCACCCGATCACTGATTCATCACCACATAATATTCACCCTTCTCACACGTGATAAGTCCGAAAATCAGGTAGAACCTGAACCAGCGCGTTTCAATTGTCTCGCACTATGACCTCTTCAGCTGTCCCATGTCGGGGCTCTTTTGGGGATAGAGGCCCAGCTTCAGCGTTAGTTCGTTCGGCTTCCTAGGAGCATTCCTGATGGGGAATGGGCTGAACTGTGTCTTCGGGCTGACCAGGGTGTTGTAATTGTTCTCGACGCCTTTGCTAGAGTGTCCTATGTTTCCCAGGCTCAGCGAGGACTTCTGGTAGCTGCTGGCCACTCCTCTATCGGGCAGCTCGGTGTACTTGCCAATGCTGAGTTTTCCAGGAAATTCGGGATGCGAGACGGGCCGCTTGGTCTCGTCAGCGAAGCCTGGAGACAGCTTCGACCCGTAATGGTTCGCTGCGGCGGAGAAGTGTTGGTCGATGAACTGGTGATTCGGCGACAAGGCATGGTAGTCCAGGTGTTTCGTCGGCAAGTACGAACCTAGTTCCGACGTTGCCTCTATAGAAGGCAGCAGGTGTCTGTCGTACTCCGCGCTCTTGTGCGAATATTCCTTCGGGGACAACGGCTCGTACTTGCGTCGCAGGTCCGTGGATTCACCTGTGTACTCCATGAAAGAGGACCCGGTTGGATCCAAGCACCTCTCCTCCTTGGACACGTACTTTGTGGGCGTCAACGGTTCGGTGTTCCCGTTGCTATAATAAGGAGACTTTCTCGAAGTCAGCGTCAGATCTGACGGCAGGGACATGTAGTCCGCGCCGATATCCCTGGAAGGCTCTTCTTCGTACCTCACGCGAAACTCCAGCGACTCTTTTGTCAACATCGGACTCTTTAAATGAGTGTCGTAAGTGTTCTCGGAAAGATCCGGTTTGTTATTGATATATTCGAAAGTGGTGTCGATGATGGGTTGATCGTAAGAGGCAGCCACAAAGGGGTTGGTCGTCGCATGCTTAGGAGACAGTTTGGGTGAAAACTCGAAGGTTTTGTAAGGATCATAGGCAGATTTCAAGGGCGATGTATCGTACTGAACCGGTTTCGTTGTGTATCTAATTGGTGGGACGTCGTTGAACGGAGAAGTGTTCGGGACGTACGGGATGGAGGACAATTCCTTCTGGGGAAGGTCCAAGATCGGATGCGGTAGCACCTGGGCC
Organism: Lasioglossum villosulum; assembly: GCA_963971365.1. Lineage (NCBI taxonomy): Eukaryota > Metazoa > Arthropoda > Insecta > Hymenoptera > Halictidae > Lasioglossum > Lasioglossum villosulum. The sequence goes on from OZ020495.1 coordinate 7,696,461, forward strand.
GAAGAGATCTGATCTAACTTCTCTAATTCTCTGTATATGTCTATATCGCTTTTAGGGGATGAATCGTCGTCTCTGTACTTGGACACATTATACGGTAACACTTTCTCAGTGTACTGTGAAAATTTCTCGACCGGCAACGTCGGCTCTTGCGTTGTTGTGAGATCGCTCCTGGTGTCTATAGAGTCGTTCGAGGATTTATAAGAGAAAACATTGGTGGAAATGCTGGACAAGTCAAGACCATCGATCTCGCTGATGTTCTGACTGGATCCCTTCTCCAAGTTTGCCATGCTCGCCGGTGAGCGGTCCTCGTAGTTTAACAACAGCTTGGATAGTTCTTCGTTGATTTTCCGATCGATCAGAGCCTCTCTCCTGTCGGAATACTGATGTGCGATCACCTCATCGACTCCGAAATGATCTATATGCTCGTTGTCGTCGATCAGCGACAGCCTCGACAATTCCTCGTTAATCTTCGCGTCAAACTCAGACACACTAGTGGCCGTCATGTTGTCAAAGTCCTTGAAGTTGATCCTCGCCAGTTCCTCGTTGATCTCATGCTCGTTCAGCCCCATTTTCTCTAAAATCGGACTAAAGATCTTTGAGATCTCCTCGTTGATCGGGCTTATGCTGATCTCTTTGGATATCTCTTCAAGATCCGGCAGCCGTTTCTTCGCCTGGCACGTGAGGATCTTCTGAAGTATCACGGAATTCTCTTGAATAATCTTCAGCGCCCTGTCGCTGTTTCTACGACCATTGTCGCCTCTTTTCCGAGGCTTCACCTTCGTCCACACACCTAACTTCGACTCTCTGCCGTCATCGGAGTCCCCGTTGTTTTGACTGCGTGCTACAGTGTTCAGTATACTGTCGGCATTTTCGTCGATACTGATCATCGGATGAACAATATAGGATTTCCTACCTTCGCCTGTCACGCTTATGTCAGGTATCTCCAGACGACGTTTGGAGAAGGTGCTCGCGGAGTCAGAGAATGTGTCCTGCCTCCTAGCCTCCAGATTCTTCAAGTCTTCCCACATGTAACTCTTCTTCGTGAGTATCCCAGAGTCCGACGATCCCTCGCTCGCCTTCGCCTCCAAGTGCTTGATGTCCTCCAAGATATCGCTGGACCTCTTCTTTACCATGGAGGCGTTGAACTCGTCCGACGAGACGGACAACTTCATATCAACGAATCGTCTGCTTTCCAGACTACTGGAACTTCTCTCGAGCATCTTTGACTTGTCTCTGTGCCGATAATTGTAGTTTAAATAATGCTTATCCAGCTTCTCCAATGGCAAAGACGGCACCACGTCCTTCTCCGATAGAGGATCATCTCCGCCATCATCGAGGTCTTTATCCTTTCGATAATAATCGCTGCTGCTGGACTGATAATAGTGGACATCGCTATCCCCGTTTCTCCTGTCACTCGAGACCTCTTTTTTCGTATTATATTCTCTTCTGTATTCCTCTTTTCTGGTCGCCCCTGTGTCCAAGTCTTTGATGTCCGACTTGAGGGTCGAGTCAAACTTGGACTGATAGCCTAGATACTTGTTCGATTCCTTCGAGCTGCTCGATTTCTGCTCGGGTGATGTTTCTGTGCTGTCCAGGCTGGACCTTTGCCTGGAAACGCTGTAAGGCGACGGAGGAGTCTTCTGGTTCGGGTTCGAGATCGGATAAAACGGCGAGGTAGCCGCGCTCAGGTCCATCGGCGAGCCGGATAAGTTGTCCTGACCGCGTCTATTGTAATTCGAGGTATATTTGATCGAGTTGGCACTTATTGGCGATTGAAGGTCCGAACTGAACGACCTCTCGGAAGACTTCATTTTACCGGGGCTGCACGAATCGCTGGAGCTGCTCACGATCAGCTTCGGGCTCGTCTCCGACTTGAGCCTCAGCGAGTCCGTGCTGATCGGCGTCAACGAACTGGACTTCTCGAAGCTGGCCCTCTTCGTGTCGGTCTTGTCGCTGTCTCTGGTCACGTCCGAGTCCCCAGAGCGAAAAACCAAAGTCTTCGAGTCCGAGCTCACAGAGGAAGACACTGACTTGTCCATTAGATAATCCCGCGAGTCGGACCGAACCGGAGTCCTTGGGCTAATGGCCATGCTGGAGGGTTTTGTGTCAGGACCCATAGTTTCCCCGGAGCTGAAAGACTTGTTGCTCTCCGGTGTCTGGGGACTTGTCTTCAAGTCCGAATACGGTTTCGTCTGTACACTTTGTATTCTATCCATGAAATACGGCTTCTCCAATACTTGAGAGTTAGCAGAGTCTGTAGCCAACGTCGTAATAACGTTGGCTACGTGTACAGACGTCAGCTGACTCAACTTTTGATCCACGGTCACTGGTGAGATCGGCAAGTGTCCAACATACGTCTTGCAGTATAGATTTCTTTCTATATCGACTGAACTTGGTTGTTCAACAATCGGACTCACTTTTGCTGGCTTGTACGTATTCGAGTCTAAGGACATTCTGCTAGAGAAGTCGAAGGTCGACCTATATCGGTCCCCATTCTCGCATTCCAGATCGAGAACTGGCTTACCTGGGATTTTGTCGAACTTCAAGTCCAGGGGTGACGTCTTTTCTAAGATCAGATCGTATTTCGTATCTAACGATACTTGCTCTGCTATTTTATCGTATTTTGTATCCAACGATACTTTATCTGTTATTTTATCGTATTTTGTATCCAACGGTACTTTATCTGTTATTTTATCGTATTTCGTATCCAACAATACTTTCTCTGTTATTTTATCGTACCTCTTATCCAACGATACTTCCTCTGTTATTTTATCGTATTTTGTATCCAACGATTCTATTCTTTTATCATACTTCGTATCCAACGATACTTTCTCTGTTGTTTTATCATACATCGTATCCAACGATACTTTGTCCGTTGTTTTTTCGTATTTCTTGTCAAAAGAATGAATTCCGTCGTATTTTGCGTCCAACGAACTAGATTTATTGTATTTCTTGTCCGATGGAGCAGCTCCGTCCATGATCTTATCATATTTCGAATCTAATGAAGTAGACTTGCTTGATATCTTGTCGTATTTCGTGTCTTCGCTCTCATCTTTCTTCGTGTCTAGCAACATAGTAATTCCTGCTACTTTGTCGAATTTCGTGTCTAACGGAGAGGCTCTATTCAAGATTGCATCGCTTTTAGCATTTAACGAGATCGGCCCCGCAAGTTTCTCGTACTTCGTGTCTGGCGGAGCCATTTTGATTATGATTTCATCGCATTTCGAATCATTCTCAAATTTCCGGTCTAGTAAAACGTCAAACCTTTTGTCTGTCACTACATCTGTCTCCGTTTTGATCAAAGAAGATTTCTCAAGCACCTTGTCGTACTTTACATCTAAAGACACGGCCTTATCTGCGATCTGATCAAGTTTAGCTTGTAACATGGTTGTCTCTCCTGTTTTGTTGTACTTTGTGCCTAACGAAGTAGCCTTGTCCGCGATATCATCGTACCTTCTATCTAACAAAATAGATTTCTCTGTCATTTCACCGTACTTTCTGTCTAATAGGCTAGTTTTATCTGCGATTTTATCATACCTTGTGTCTGACGAAGCAGTCGTCGCCGTCACTGTACCGTATTTAGCATCCGAAGAAACTGTCTTATCCGCGACGTCGTTCTGCTTCGTGTCTAACTTCGAGTCCGCTTTCTCTGTCGAGATTTTTTCGTAGCTTGTGTCTACCGTCGTAGGTTGATCGAATAGTTGATCGTACTTCGTACCTAGCAACGTCGGATATTCCGCTAGCGGTTTTGAATCTTGATGCTGAACGCGCGTGGACATTGCCTCTTGCCCTGGATCCTTCAGATCCTTCAGGCTTCCTACGAAGTCGTCCGATTCCTTCGCTGGACCTTTCGACTTGTAGCTCTCGTGCACCAAGACTTCTTCATCTTTCACGTTGATCGTGCTGCTGCGCAAACCTAAATAGTCGTACTCGTCCAGAGCTAAAGATTTTTGGACGGTGGTGTCCAAAGTGAAATCCGGTGAAAGATCGACCGCAGACTGATTCTTCTCCATAGATGATTGTACCGTCATCGACGAATCATCCGGCGAATTCTTGCTCCGCGTGTTGAACGATTGAGGAACCATTGAATTATTGTCATCCTCTGCGGACAGTCGTCGGATCTGATCGGTGATCTTGGCGATTGACATGTCCCCCAAATTCTCTTCGATCAGCCCTAAGTCTTGTTTGCTATCGACAGAGACTGGCTCACTTTTGTCATCGGAGGATGAACGACCAAGTGACTTCTCTGGCATCGGCGATCCACCTCCTCGGGATAGTTTCTCTTCGTCCGTTGCCATGACGTACGATTCGGACGCGGACGTCAAATCTTCGCTGTCAACGTCGCTGAGACGATCTGGTTCGTCGCAAAGTTCGGTCGACGTACTGTCACTGTCGCTGTCGCCATTACTACGCTTTGGAGAAGCTAGCTCAGCTTCCAAGGGCTGCAGTGCAGCAGCCTCCGCTGGACCTGGGTGAGCAGATACGGATCCATATGTAACACTTATTGTTAAATGCTTAAAAATATTCTACTACAGGCGAGATATAGGAGTATAACAGTCTCCTTATGAGATTTCGTGTTGCACGATCTGAGAGACCGACAAGAATTTATACTCGATTCCCGAAATGCTCTAGAGCCCCCATGATCATGTGACAGAAAAATGCATTGGGAGATTGATTTATTAACATATCATGTCTGTGATTCTACACACTTGAGTAAATGCTTAGGCTTAGACCAATCACTCAATGTAACCCTAGGTCGTATACACAAAACACCTTATGATAATTGCTCTACTTTTATACCTCGTCTGTGCATGACTAAAACAGCAATTAACGCTATGAGTTTAATCCATGTTATCTAAGGAATTTCTACTTCAATGTTTATACAGGAAGTTTCACTATCGGTAGACAGTAACACAAACCATCAGACGATATAGCTTGCCAGTAGAAGGGGTAGTACAGATTTCTGTTTTACCACCTTCCGATGCTATTTCCTTACCAGCAGCTAATGCACAATTCACAAATACAGTTTTTAAATAAATAAAATGCTAAATTAAATACAGTTATATTCGTTGTTTGAAAAATGATATGATTTTTACGTTTTGCACCAACACAGTGAAAAATAATTTTGTATATGCACTGTATAATAATAAACAATTTCTAATTCCTAAACAAATTAATTGTCAATTATTTCTGATTGTATTTTAGTAGTGAACATACCTTCACTTTGAATACTAATAAACTTAAGATAAATTTTATATTTATAAATACATTCGTCAACAAAAATCTGATCTCCTTTACGATCGCCTACTTTTTAGTCGACCAGGCTTCGACTAATTGATTACAATAATTACTGTATTATATTCTGAACATCTCATGTTAGCAATTTAATCAGATAATGTTGATGCTGTAGAGTGTATAACCGAGAATTTGAAGATATAATGCAGCGGTACGTATTATCGATCCATATCAAATCGTGCAGGGGAACCACGAACCTGATGCATTCGCAGCTTTCTGCTTCGCTTTCTTTGTGTCCTTCCAATGCAACGTAATGCCCTGTCTGTCCCTTCGGGCCTGACTTAGAGGTGTAGGTCGTGTCTTCGCCTGTGCAGTACCAGAAGGTAGACTCAAGGGTCGATTCTTCGCGCTCACGAGCGCATTTTTGCCCACTAAAAGATGATTCATGGCCTGAGAAGTAGGAGGTGGTACCATGGTCTGCCTTGCACATGCAGCTGCGTCAAGAAAGAATTTATGCATTTTTGCTCTGATTCTATTTTAAGCAAACATACATTCACAGCCTTAACGTTAACGCTCTCTTCTCAACAAACACAAAAATCCAACAACTTATGCTTGGATTTAGCTTATCAGCTAAATACAAGGTAGTTCAAGAGACACTAGACCATTTTACAAATCCACTTATTTAAAAAAAATTCATGTTCTATTCTTTAAGAAACGAATTCGAATTTTAAATGATCTAGTGATGTTTGAGCAACCCTGTATATATTTTCTTCCTATTTCTTTGAACGCGCGATAGCCATTTCGAAAACAACGATCAGCGACTTTTAAGCGATTAACTGAACCCTAAAGAATGAACGAGAACTCTGATGGAAATGAGCATTTACCAGACAGTATGATGTGTGCTTGTCGTTGACGTTCCCGTAGCTTAGCATACTGCTGCTTCAATGTGCTAATGTCCAAAGCGAGGCGTTCTCGATCGCTGCTGGGCGCCATTGCCTGTAGCGCGCCGATTGTTTGAGGTATACGATCTACAAGCATGTCTTGCGTGTCACCGGCACAAAACAGAATGATATCGTCAGAACACCATTGTTACAACAGACAACGTACTTTCATCGGTCTACGGTTTTTTTACCTTTTTTCAGACGTTGCGCCATGCTGAACATCGCAGCAGCCACGGCCAGCCTTTCATCCTCTTCTGTATCGCTGTCGTCGTCGTCGCTGAGTTTTCTTGCCCACGGTGTGATATTGTATCTGTGCTTCTCCCTTAAACCTGTTACACCTTGCAAAGGTCCCATGCTGACTATATTCTACGCATAAATAACTCGGATTCAATACACAGCCGACGAACATTGCATCCTGCGCAGAGATCGCTTGCAAACTAAACGTTTGAGACTTCGCGATATCAATTTTAAAGACAAGAGTAACAACAATCGATTGCTTTCACACATTTATGAATTTTAACAATATTATATTTATGTTTAATCAATCAGTAAGTTCAGATGGTGGGTGTGTGAAGTAAATATTCGATGTTGATATGACTTGAACATTTATTTTGTCAACACTTCGTGTTGCTAATATCTACGTAGATCTTTAACGAACCTTGATGAGATTATTCGTGTCTGTGAACTCTAGCATCTCCCTAGTTAGGACGCCCATTATGCTGTAAAACTCGTCGGCCGATGTAACGGTCATGATACGACTGTAAACGAATGATTATTACAGTATTGAACTAATAGAGAAGATTAAGAAAGAAAATCATTCACTGTACAAACGAGAAATCTATTATTTTCAATCAAGCGAAGAACAATTCATGCTTCCAACAGCATTTCATCACACAAAAAGCAATTTATGTATTTAATTAACATGATTGTGTAACCAACAGAATCACTTATAGGCGTAGTTAAATGTTAAGTGAAAGATGGCACCTACTCTGATAATCCTTCCCAGATGGTCAAAGCAGTTCTAAGAAGAATCTCATCACCTTCTAGGAATATCAAATCCCAGACTCGAAGGACAGCTTCCTGAGGTAAACAGTGGCAAAAGAGTGTGAGGAACCATTGCATCGTGAACACATTCGTCAGAGGTGGCTCGTAACTGCTGCCTAAAAGATAAGGCATTAATAACCGAATCACTTTTGACAGTGGCATAAAAATGTTTGAGCCGGGAAATGAATCCTTTCAGATTTTCCTTGTGGAACATCTTATACACTGCTTGTATAAATTGCATCCAAAATATACGTGTTTCTGGTTTCGCTGACCTAGCAATTATAAAAAATAATTTTACTTGCCATTTCTTTCGTTACCCAAGATCATAAAGAATATGGATCGCAAGAAGGTCGAGCGCGAGCGGTGCCAGAAACGCGTGTACCACAAAACCTGAAGCATTGGCCGACCCAACAGAAAACAAATTGTAGGAACTTGCTCGAAAAGGAATAACCTGTCGCCTTGTCCTTCGCGTCGTTCTGCAGCGCCTCAAGGTGTTTCGAGAGCTTGGGCAGCCTGGTCCTCAGGAGATCACGAAACACCGCCATGTCGACGGAGAGGCCGCGTAGATTGTCCGCGAAATAACCCTCGGGCAGGACACCTTCTATCAAGTAGATCATCACCTTCACCGCGGCGGACTCGGCGCGATCCATAACTTGCAGAACGAGGGCGGCAAGCACGTTCAGGCCTTGGCAATAGCCGACGGACTTGTTCCATCGAGCGAAGCCAAGCAGAACTCGACGGAGCACCGCTTGATTGTCTCTGCCAGCTGCGCCGCAAAATAGACTGCAGCCTGTCCTGTGTAAATCCTGAAAGGGCCCGGCAACCAGAGTCGATTACAGAAGTGCACGGTTGAATTTACATAACGAGAGAGAACCCGAAAATCTCGGGTACCGATGGTCGAGACGGATCCTTGAAAATTAATAGGATTCTTAAACATATCGGGAATCCCAATATATTCCAGAATCTCAAATAGGGATCCCGATATATTCGAGAACTCCCAATATGCTTGGGAATCCGGAATATTCTTGGGAATCTCCATATATTCGAGAATCTGGAAATTTTCAGGAATTTGACCCGTTTTGGTCCGACGTCTCCCCAACCTGTCCCGACTATCGGTTACCCGACATTTTCATGTTCTCGCGTCAGAAAATTCTGGAAATTTTCGACTTCCTCGCGCACGCGAAAAACGACGTCGACCGACGCTGAGCCGTCCGTTAAAGGTCGTTCGTCGTTCGTCGCGCGACCAAGCTAATTGGAAGGCTCATCGGCGACATTTAATTGCCCGGCGTCGAAGTGATTAATGATCGAAATTTAATTGCTTGTAATTATATACACCGAAGACTGAAACCGTTCCAGACGCGATACCGCCGAGCGTTGTCGGCCAGGAATTGCGTCACGATTATTTTTCTGAACCAGTTACGCAAGAGGAGATATCCAGCTCGGTCTTGGACTGAGACTTTCGGAAATTATTGTTTAATGCTCCCAGGGTGGACGCTTTTGACGATTTCGTCATGCCTTTATGGTTTCATTTTCATAAATTTGTAATTTTTTTTTTTGAAATTCACGTTCGTATTTTTTAGCACGTCCGCTATTTATTTCAACTATAGCCTGCATAGAGACACTAATATTCTATCAACCCTGAGACGGTGGACCTTTCTGACAGCGTTTACTAATTCACTATTTTACTTATGAATTCTCTCGAACATATTTTTGAAGATGCTTAATCGTAGTCGCAGATTCTGGATCGATAAGCAAACAATTTTCCATTACTCCGTGAGATAGGTTTTAGTTTAACAGCCTCCAGCATTCGTTAAAAGAAATAATTAATTGCGCATTGCCACTTCTTTGTCATTTATTGCGGTGGATGACCGTCCGCATTATTCTAAGAATTTTTTATCTCTCACAGAGATTCTTCACGATTACGAAGTGTAATATTTCATACAACCATCCTGTCGGCTAAAACGTCGAGAATACGATGCGAATTAAATAAGTCGATAGCTCTTCGTTACGTAACGAATTTATGCAGCACTATCTAACTGCGTGAAGCGAGTTACAGACACCAGTACGTATTTAAATTATGCAAATTATTCTTCACATCCAAAAGAAATTCAAATTCATATTTCTATCTATTATTTAGGTCTGCGAAGATTCGTCCAGAAATTAAATTCCATTTCTCTCACTTAAAGCTGAGCAATTTATGTAGCAATTAGTGGGATTATGAATTATGCTACCCAAAGGCAGTGGAGGAAGCTATTTTTGCATAGCAATCCCAAGCTAAATTTGCAGATTGTATTACTCGGCGTGATTAAAATTGTTGTTCTTAAAAAATTTTTTTAAGAGATCATTGAAATCGTAAACAATTGTTATTCTGCAGAAATATACGTAGTCTAATAACGGGTTTTGAAAAGTTCTTCGCTACGACTCGTAGATATTTGAAAAGCTATGAAGTAGTTGTAGGTAACGTGCTAACAAACGGATTTTTCTCTTCGTCAAGTACTTATCGAGTATCCTCGAACGTTGCCAACAAAATAATCACGATATTCGTCTGAGCGCCGTCGCACAGTGTTGTAAAAAGGATGTACGTTTCCCAGTCTTACTTTAACGATCTGTATACCGAGCTCTTCATCGTCAGGATTGCTCCACTCATTGAAGCAGACCTTTTCAGCCTGCTTCCAATCTACGCCGCGCTGCTCCAGATGACGTTCCGCCAGTGTCAGCCATAACTGCGACAAATATTTCGAGATGAGGATACGGAAACGAACGAGGTACACGGGTCAGCCGAGCTTTTCCTATCACTCACCTTCTTCCGAAACTCCGGTGGTATGCCTCCCTGCAACCTGGCGACCATTTTCATCGCGTCCAGCCATTGTATGAAACCACTTTCTCCGGGCTGCGGCGTCAGGCTGAATCTCATCTTCGTGTCTTCGACTGCAAATTTCATAAATTTGCATGGTGAGTAAGTCGAGAGCTTTCGGTCGAAATTTTAATAAAATCGGTTGAGCATTCGACGACACAGAACACTCGTTACTGGATTGGAAACATGTAATCACCGCAACGGCAAAATTTATTTTTCAACGGCTTTGGGTCTATATAGTTCTCTTCACTGAAACCAATTTTTAAATAGTACTGTGTCGAAGAATGATTGTTCCGTGGCTCTAACAGAGCCTGTTAAGTGCGAAAAGTTGAATGCAAATGATCGTGAATAAGATCGTATATAACCGAATTGGCGGTCACGAACGGTCACCAGCCACTTCGTTAAGCAAACACAGTCAACTGTGGTTCCAATTCAATCGAAATGTCCAAGTTTTATTGTGAAAACCGGCGTTCAAGGGAACATCAAACAAATAACAAGAACGTGCGTGTTTAAACGAAATGAAACGATCCGACGTTCGTCGAGTTCATTAGTGCGTTTATCAACGGCAGTTATGTCGCTGTCGATACGGAAACTTAATTAGCTGCTTTAAACCATCGAGTCAGATGTGTAACGAGTACTGACACTCAAAATACGAAAGGCATTTATGCGTAAAGAGAGTTCATTTAAATAATACCTTCGCCCTAGTTCAAGCGAATAATTTCTGCGATTCCGTCAAGCGTTGTCTTCCTCGTTTCTCTACACAATGTTTACACATTGTATATTTTTTATCAATTAGTATGCTAATTAACCAGTGTGAAATAAAGAATGTTGTCTAATGCACTTTCCCTAGTATAGTATATTCTAATTTAAAATAGTTGTGTGTAATGTTCGCGTAAAAACCGTATCTGTAATAGAACGGAAATTGTCCGATTAGATTTTTCCCTAGTAACGATAATTATTAGCTTGTTAAAGTGATGATGCTCGTCCGGCAGAAGAGCGGATAGTTGTAGCTAGACGAGGCGTAATTATCATATACAATATCTTCAGAAGCAGTATTCAACAGCAATTTGGCCGTATACAACGAGTTCATTACCCACGTACTATTCCGCGTCAGCGAGCTAAAGTGCACACTCGCCCCTCATAAATTTTACAACTCTGTCGGAATAAGGTAAACTCATGACCTATCTATCGAGCGCATTAGAAATACAACGTGAATTGATGCCCGCTACCCTTTTGTTGCTCGAGTCTACTCCCAGGCGTCCGATTCTATTCGAACTGGGATTGTCTGATAAAATACAGCCACGTATCGCACAAAAGAAAACACGGAGAAGCGATTGCGTTTTTATGAAGTTGGCTATCGTTCTGTAACATTAGATATCACTGTCCAACACCAAAAATGTTTCCATATAACTACTGGATGTATCTTATGGAGTTTTTTGCGCTGATTCCGAATCTGTCCTTATTTTTTCTCCTACAAGCATAGTTATTTGTAACCCAAATAGACCCAATAGTTATTTGGAAACACGAAAAAAGTTGGAGTTTGTTGGACAGTGTATTTTGCTAGTCTCTATACCATCAATTACTTTTCACCTGTCATGTAAGGGGGAGAATAAATATTTGCATGGTATCGATTCTGCTCTGCAATCGCTAATAGTGTTTCCACTGCAACAACACAACATTGCTTAAATTAAGAGGGATTAATCAACTGACGACTTCACTCATTACACATTTCCACGTGTTTTAACATTTTCTGAATGAAATTATCGACCTTCTCGATGTTCATTAGTTAAAGAATTTATCGTTGAATTTATTATTGAAAATGGGGATTATAATAGCTAAAAGGACACAAATATGCAGGAAGGATGAAGAAGTATGCATGCAAATTTCTCGCACGAAGTAGATTCGATTCATTTTTTGGAAAGTGCTCAAGTTTCAAAGAAGACTCGTCATCGGCGCTGTAGCAGCTTTTCATCGTCCTAAATTCATGCATATGGATGAGGTCATAGAAGACAAACATTTTAGTAATATGTACATTTACTTACAATACTTTACATCAACATGCATTAATTCAAGAACATGCAAAGTTCGGTGAAGATGATTGAAGCCGCTCAAACAAATCTAAATTGATTCCAATTCTTTTGTTGCTTCGCGATTTTCATGATTTCGTTATTCGCGGATATGCTCCCTCTTCTATTTTCTCGAAGCAGATCATGAAAGAAAGGAAATTACATTATCAGAGCAATTGACGAAGTTTATTTCATGTAATAAACATGTAAATCACATTTCTGTTAATCAAAACATCAACGAACTTTTTATGGTACATCACTTTTAACTTGATGTATCCATTATTGGTGAATAATTCTTCTCCCTGTAAATTATGCTATAAACATTTCCTTCATAGTTTGTGGAAATTCGCCGGAATTAATCAATATAATTACATGTTGCTGAGTTAAAACAGAATTATATGGTTTTACTAAGCAAACTTGAGGTCTCCGATTCACATTCGGAGGATTACGTGCATGTATGGTCTCCCATGGCGAACAATACCCTTCCAACATTGCGACGAGACTTTCTCGAAACAGTTTGATTGGTCCCGATGAATGATCGCAGTGTCCATTGACTATAATTGACTATCAGACAGTCGAAGACCCTCGTTTCCCCACTGAATCCTCTTATCTTCGCTTTGGGCCTCAAGTTCGCACGGCAAACCCATACAAACGGAAAATCTACGGCAATCGAATTAAACGTTCATCGTGAAAGCAACGGAAAGCTTCTGAGAACGAAGGCAGGTTGGCGGTTGAAAATTGCTTCGTGCAGGTGAGCAAAAGCAAAAATTGAACGACGCGGCCGCGGAGAATTGGAAACGGAGTACGGTACACGTGCAACGAGGGATTCTGAAATAATTTCGTTCACCTTCCAATTCTTCGTACTTCGAGGCAGAGCTGGCAGCGTACGCGGCTCCTGACGCCAAGTTTTTGAGGGAGTTGAAAAATCCGCTCATTCTCCAATTAGGAACGCCACTCTTTCTTCTTCATCGTCACTTTCACCTCTCCCGTCTCTTGTTGCACTGCGTACAGCCGCCTTTCAACCGTTTTCGTGATTCATCATCCGTCGCTGTTGCGTTCAGTTTCTCGAAATCATGTTCGATTGTACCGCGTTCCGATGCTTCTTTCGCGCGTAACGCATTTTTATCGCGTGTCTGAAATTTCGATGGGCTCAGTTTCCTCTGCAACGCGCTCGAATCAAATGAGAAACTTTCGTTCGAGCTTCTGACGCGCCTCGCTCGCGATTGATAGGACGATTCGAAATTCGTGATCAATAAACTGCGGATTCTATGTGCTCGTGGCAGAAATCAATAGGACAAATACAAAAATTTCAACACAAAGTTACATTATTTTCGACTTTCCGAGACGATACAAAATGGATGTTCATGTTTATTTAACTTCGCTTTTCTACTATATAATTAGACAATCTTTATTTTGCATAAAGACCCGCTGTCTAGTGATCATTAAGTCGAAAAAAAAGAATTTTATCGTTTAAGGCTTTGTTGTCGAGAAAATCGAGTTTGAGAATTCAGCGAGTACGCGCACTATTATTGTAGATAGGAGTTGGCTGATATGTCTGATCATGACCTACCGGTTCTACTTCCTGCGAAACCAGCGCACGCGAACCCAACGGACCTTCAAACTCATTTTCCTCGAAAGCGAAACCTTAAACGAAAAAACATTATTCTTTCTTCTCGTCTTATTTTTCATATAGATTCACCTTCTTGTCATTTGTATTTCGAAAACACCATGTATATGAGCGGTTCAATGTAAAAGTGGTGTTAATAAATTTTAATTATAATGTAATATTATCGTGTCTGTAATTCTTTGATATTATTGCGTTAGAACTTTTACTGAAATCCTGGATATCCAATAAATAGTTGTTTTGATCTGCACCACTCTTTCATAAAACGACTCAAGTGTTTACGATAGTAGAACTAAATTTTATAATGAAAGTTAATTTGGTTGAGGAAATATAAATATTGTTTCGGATGATTTGAATAGGATTTGTGATCAATGCAGATGTACTACGAACTTTATGTCATTTAGAATGTTATCGTACCTGCAATGCTACGATTAGCAGAAATCAATTATGGAACTCAATTTTATAATGCTAACTAATTTTCTTGAGTGAATGTGAATTATTTCGTTATTGGAAACTCGCATTCTGAACCCCAATATCAATAACCATTATTGTCGGTTTTGAAGTTCGTGTGATTGTGGGATGATCAATGATTATGATTCTGCATTATATGTACGATTACATCAAAATTAATGGAAAATATACGCACATAAAGAAACACATAAAGACACGGAGTAAAAAGAAAGTTCGAACACCCTCAAGAATATTATCTTTTCCCTTCGTAGTGCTCAAACTGTTCTGGTATTATTTTAGGTGTGTGTGTGTGATTCCATCATGGTTAGAAACAATAGCACCTTTCATAAAAACAATAGCATCTTTCATACAAGATCTTCATAAAAACTGAAACGGTGAACACGTATTATACAAACAGTGTTCTATTTCATTAATCAATGTTGAACATAATGTTGCATGAAAAATTTTGTTCAACATATATTCACTATGAAATTGAGTATTTCTTCTAAATCCGCGCATATTATTAAAATTCACAGCATCTAATTAATTACGAGTTTGCAATTTCTCCAACCTTGCTGTTTCACAATACCTATAAAAAAGGGACAAAAATGATGTTCCACGAAATAAATAACAATATACACAACAAGCACGATTCTCCATTAACAGTGTTGAAGAAAAATAAGGAATAGCAAAGAAAGGGATGAATTTCTTCGCATCGGAAAAGTCTCCTGCAAGAGAGAAACTGTTTCCGTGGAAATGGATACACCCTCGTGACGTCCGGGTTGTTGACAACAAATGACCCAACCCCCACTTCATTTTTTCTTAACAGTGTCTGTGCAGAGGTACCACCTGTTACGAGGTACATAATGTGGAGCTGATGTAACATATGCAATCGATCTTGCGAAGAAATCCATGCTCCCAATACTGATTCAAGATAATCGGCCGTTCGATGGTTCGTGTGACGCATGGAGTGCTAAGTTTGCTCCTCGGAAATCACGATTCTTCGTACTCCAAAAAATCGCGAAACAAAACCCGAACAAAAAAAAGCATTTTATTCACAAAAAACACAAGACTCTATAAGCATATAAAGTCACCGAGTGAATTTAAGGACAGCGAACTTGAAATTGTTCTGCAACAACTTTCACAGCAAAGTGAAATTTCCCACAGAATTTTCGAACATTTTCAGCACGCGTCTTCCGATGTCGAAGCACGGAACGGCAGAAGGTTGAATTGTAAAACGAGTAGATACAGAAAATCGTGCACATTGGATTTTCGGGAAGGACGGTCCGCGAGGGTTGCATATGGTCGCCAGAGCCCACGTCGTCGAACACTCGTGCATCACAGTAACTTCACGGGCACGCGTATTCACTATAAATCGGTCGCAGCAGGTATTAACACAGTGTGACCGCGTTTCGATTTATCTAATCCAATTCGGGGGCAAGGCATTGATTTCCCAAGTCCTCGAAGCAGTCACGTCGGAAATGCTACAGAATAGAACGACCCGTTTATAAAGACTGTTGGCATCCGGATGGCACCCCTCCTAAACAGTTGCTCTAAATATTCCCCACCCTCTAAATATTCAACGCTCCTGTATAATTCAAGAACCCGTGTGTATATATACGTGTGTCTGTATGTACATGTATATATCTGTATAGGTTGTATGCGTGCCTGTATGTGTGTGTAAGCCAGGAATATCATTATGATCGGTGGAGGCGAGCGACGACGTTCAACGTTCCTGATCGCGGTCAAGGATGGACGACCAAAACACACATCATCCCTGACGACCCCGGTGCCGTCCAAGAGAGACCTTACCATTGTCAGGTCGTGGATCGACGTCGTGATAGCGTGGTGTCGACGTCGTGTCCCCGGGAACGCACTCCGGACTACGCATCTGCCGTCATCCCGTCGATCTGTGGCAACGAGGACTCACCAGAGAACCACGTCCACCCCTGCGTACTACTCGTCTAGCACACTTTGCTTCTCCGCATGCAGGGCCGACCGTTGGGGACGATCGAACACAAATACACGGAGGCACGCGTGGGCGAGAAGAACCGATGGGAGACAAGCAAGACAGAGACAGA
This sequence comes from Lasioglossum villosulum, assembly GCA_963971365.1. NCBI lineage: Eukaryota > Metazoa > Arthropoda > Insecta > Hymenoptera > Halictidae > Lasioglossum > Lasioglossum villosulum. The sequence goes on from OZ020495.1 coordinate 7,712,756, forward strand.
GAGCGAGAGAAAGATCAAAAGACCTGGCAGAAGCTAGCGAAGGCCCTGATCGGGTGGTAGGTCGCTAGAACTGAGCTAGCAACGGGGGCCGTTCTTCGGAGAGCAAAGCCGAGCAGAGCTGATACGTGTCGAGTCAGCTGAACGCGACCACTACGTCGACGACGACGACGAGAGGGAGCCGCGCGTGCGTCCACACTGATAATAACCACGAAGGGCAGCTAGCACGGTAGGGGTAGCTGTCTCGTGGAACCTTGCAATAGGCACTGAAGCCGTTCCACGAACCGTCCGCTACCTTAGCGATCAGCCACTCCCGGATGGCCGCATGCGCAGCCACCCACACCACCAGCAACCCCACTGCGAAGAATTTGTATCCGTGGAGTTCTCGCGTGTACCGTCGAACACTGCCAACAGGAACACCGCGAACCCAGGGGTGGTTCTCTCGAATCACGTCGCCTTTTTTCACCAGGCTTCTGCCATGCCGACGTCACAGTGAAACGAGTAAGAAAAATGACTGGACGTGCCAATTATTCCTGTCGTTTCGGTTTATGGCAAAATCGTTTCGAGCAAAGCTGCATTGCTTCTACGTTCAACGATGATGAAGAGTCCTCTTCAGAATTTTTCTTTCCCATATCTAACGAGATTTCGAGACTATCCGCATTTCAATGAAAAATCTTGTTTCCAATAAGAAAATAGCGGTCGCGTCGCATTCTGGTGTAATTTGTACCGCAGGCTCTTCGTTTTTGCCAATGGACGACCCCGGGGCTGAAATTGCGGTTTCTTCCCTCTCCCCAAGCGTCCAACCCCTTCTTCGAGGCTTAAGGAATGCTTCAGGTTTGCGCTTTTCTATGATTGTCTTCGGTTTCCTTTTCTCCTTCTTGTTCTTCTTCTTTTGTCTCGGGTTTCGAGGATGCTTGAATTGTTGGGATGGTCAGAGTTCGGGTTTTATATTTCAGGAAGGAAGGTTTCGGGGTTTAAGGGCATGGTGGCAGGGTGATAGAAAAGATTCTATCGCACCGTCATCGCGGTGCAGCCGTCGATTTTAATCCGCGTACACAACAAAGCCGAGCGCTACGGATCGATGAACTTATCGACTCGGTCCCTTTATGGGTCAGTCGGAAATGTCGTCAGAATCGGTAACAACGGAGACTAAGGCCATCAGATACGCTCGCGGATGGAACGCGTGTACGCGCGCCCTTCACGATACACGCGAAACAAGAAAATTCCGACGATGAAAGTGAATTTCGTGGCTTTGAACGATTTATTTTGATGTTGGTGACGCTGGGCCAACGAAGTGACTGGATCCGATTATGTTGTGTAGGTTTAGTTGTTTCTTGAGAGTCGGCTGTCTCAATTTTGTATAGCTTCTAAAGCATACTGTATATACTATATATAGCAGTGAAATAGACTTATTTGGATTCAAAATGTGACTTCTACCGTGAAATAAAAAAAGGGATTTTTGCCTGAGAAGAGTCAGATTTCCGGGTTTACTGTTGTTTTCAGAGAGTATTCCGTGCAGCAGTGGAATATACCGGCTTATTCGAGGTTAAAAAATGCAGAAGATGTTTTAGAATTTACTATGTTGCTCATGTGACCTGTTTTCCGTATTTCCGAATTTTTCTTAAACACTGCAATCTATCTCGCACTGGTTGCAGTACAAAAATTTTAACCACAAATTACGTATTCGTATAGTTTACACAGATTTTGGTATAACTCTCTATGTTTCAATTTGCTTTAAAACTTTTGTGAACATGATAATATTTGTTGCTCGGAAACGGGGTAAGTAGGGCGGGAGTTATGAAACATCCTGTATATAACTGAGTACATAATAAAGCCAGAGGAAAATATTTATACATATTTCATGAACATATTCTAACCTTCCTCTACATTACACATACCGTACTGTAACGTTTGGTAATGTAAGGATCAGATTCGAAAAGCCTATAATGAAAAATTCGGTGTGGGTCAGAGTTGATCCGATATTGGATTAACTGCGACGCTATCGGATGATTAACCTCTCGAGGGTCAATCCGATGAAATCGATATCCCCCGCCAAGCATTCTCCACCCTACGATCGAAATTTGCCCCCTCTCCTAATTATAATATAAACCTAATATCCATAAAACAAAAAATCCTTCTTTTAGAAATTACAAAACACGCACTGGTATCTTGAATCAAAAATTTACGTACTAAATGTATAGATTTTATAAAATTGTAAAATTATTATTTAAATTCTTTAAAAAGTAAGGCAAAGGTTTAACAATTTTTCTTTTGAACTTATTAATAATCTCTTTCATTCGATGTGCTTTCACATAGGTTTTTAGGATTTTGAAACAGTCCCAGAAATTATCCGCGTTGATTATCGTGGTTGGTGGAGTCCAAAGATTTCCGGAGGAGGATTTCCATATTCGTAAACGTTATCGCGGAATAAATATGTATCCGAAAGCAGGCGGGATACGACGCCGTCTCATTTTCCGCTGATTAGTGTCGACGATAAGCGGAACACTATCGTTCGCGTGGCCAGGTGCCGGAAATAATTAGGAGCACTGCCAGGAGATCGGCGATACGTTTCGCAGGGAACGTCGACGCTCATCCCGGGCACGACGACGGAAATAAAAATCGCGAATTATCGACATCTTCCGCTTTGAATCTGGTTCAATCTCGAGGATAGTGGCAGCGGCGAGTAGTTGAATATTGATTAAAGGGGCGGAAAGGATGCCCGTTTACAGATAGAATTACCGTTTTCGATGTCAACAACGCTAGATCACATATTCTCAGCCGTCTCTGAAACACGCGATCCTTTTCCCTCGCAAATGCGATCCAATCCGATTCGTTTTGATCCAGCAGCTTCGTGCGATCCCTTATTTTCAGATTCCGCGCGTTGCTGGCGGTCAGTGCGCTCGAATTTCAATAGACGGTAATCAGACTGGCCATTCGAGCGATCCGGCGAACCATAGCTTTCCCCTAATTCCAGTTTTACCGACCGGCTTTTTTGTCACCGAAACATTTCGCGCCCTACTTCGTCCCTTTTTTCACAGAGCAACCTACACATGGATTTCATGTGCAAAGTGCAAAAAGGAATTTTTTAAGAAAGTAAATAGCATGGTAATGCAAGAGGAAACTTGCAAAATAAAAATGGTAAGGCACAGACGATCGTCTGCATCCTTAATAATTTCACAAAACAGAAAAAAGAATTTAAAATAAAGACATAACATTCATATTTATCTTCATTCATATTCATCACGAGCTTGACTTGTTAATTATAAGGAAACGGGTTAGATACGAGAATATTAGAGTCGTCATACAAATGCAAAGGGCTATGAGTGCTAAAAATAGTGCAGCGGGCCCCTAATTGCATTTCCACGGGACAAACTATACAATTGCATGTACACCTGGACTTTAATAGCGGAAAATAGAGGAAGACGGCGCGAGATTAATATAGTAATTTTTAATGGCTCAGATAAGAGATAAACGTGTCCAGAAGGAAAAAATAATAAATGGACGATAACGTAGGTGAGGAAATAACGTGCACGTAAACATTGTATTCATGCGAACATCGGAGTATGAGTTCTGGTATTATGTAAACGGTGAGCTTTATGATAAACGGTATAATCATCAACGCATAATCCGGGCGGATATTATTCAGCAGATACGCTCATTTCGTAAGACCGTGTTTTTGTCGGGACGATGGCGGACACATCGGGGGTAATGACTCAGAAGCAGTTACTTAATATTTTGAACGCTTCGCTGAACTATTGAAGCAGTCCTGGTAAAGAGAGAGAACGAAGAGAGAGAGAGAGAGAGAGAGAGAGAGAGAGAGAGAGAGGAGTTTAGAGGCGTTTGAAAAATTGCGCGAGGTCAATAAGTTTCTGGAGCTAAGGATGAAAAATTACCCTCCGAGTATCCCCGTCGCCTGAACGGATCGAACGTTTCGCAAAAGACTGTCCTGCACAGAAATAAAAGAAAAGGAAGATCGCAAATAAAATGACGAGGGGTGCCTCGGTGATTTCCTTTTTATCTTACCTCAAAACTATTATTTTTCTTTTTTATGCAGTTAAATATATTGATAAGTCACTCTGTCAAAAATATTGATTTTTTAGTAAAATTATAATTGTTCGCTTTAATCTTTAAATGATTTTAATTCTTTCCAACGTGTAGACTTGTTGTCCACCTAAGTTCTTAAACTCCAGACTATTGACGTAAATAAATTTTTTAACTGAATCACTTTTTCTGCCGAGGATTATTCTATCACAACTTTTAAACAATATTTATAAATCAGTCAAAATAATAGATGTTCTATTACTGTCGATGAGTTTCTAGCATGGCTCGTTCAGTCGAGGAAATTAACGCAGGGATGGAATTTGTTTTTGACATTTCGAAATGGTATGGGGTCGTTTCAATCACTTGTATCTTTTCTGTCGAGGTCGGTAATTTTGAAAGGTTGAAATTACTCGTGACATTAGCGTTTAATTGCTATTCACGTTTGCCATTTTACAAACGAGTCTTATCATTCCAGAAGTAATTTCCTGGTGGTTAAACAAGAGAATTGCACAATTTCGATTTGCGGTACAAAAATATTATCGAACAGAGAATGAAATTGTAAGATAAAGCTGAAAGTAACGTACACTATTATAAGTATACAAAGGATGATGAAGGAACAAGAAAATGACGCAAGAGAACGTACCTGGAAATAAAAATTGTAAGATACATATAGGCTGGAAAATAACATTGACATAAATCCACAAAGAATCCCACCTTCTGCACCCCTAATAATCAGCACGGTGCCCGCTCTAATTCCTGCAAAGGCGAAAGCAATTAAATTGCCATATTTATGTAAACGAGAGAAGAAAAACGCACGGCTGCTCGACGTCGCATAACGATTTCCTTGATTCTTTAATGCCCGGCATTCACTGCTCCCGAAGCTCCCGAAGCACTAAATACTTTATCGAGCGATAAAGTCGTTTAAGTGAACGACCCCTAATTACACAAGCTGGTAAACCCTCTTTATAGCCCGGCTGTACACCGATGGTCGATTATGAAAGACGATAAGAATAATCTCGCTAGAAGTCGTGAAAAGTTTAACGATTCGGTAAACCCGAAACGAAAAGTGGACAGGAAAAACAAATAAAAAACACCGTCGAGAAAAACGTCTGGAATCGTCTGGGATCGTCTGAACGTGAGATAGGACGGTCTGGAAGGCGGTGGAAAAAAATTGTTCCCTGGTTGCGCAACCCCTTGATGAAGGGGTTGAATATCTTCAGCGGTGGAATGCGCGACGCCCCACGGCGGAACGAAACGCCAATTGTCTTGGACATCGAGCGAAATATTTAAACGTCGAAGTTTTGTACTGCAGGTTCTTTAAATTTTCATTAAGTAACCGTGGTGGAAAAAGAATGAAAAAAACTTCGGCCTTAGTGTCTTTCAATTGTACTTTAAACAATTACCACCCAAAACTATTTAGTTAATTTTGTCGGCAAATCCGATCCACAACAATTTTTCCATTTCTAAGTAATTGTTCTAACTTCTCAAAAAATATTGAAGTCGTATGGCCCAGTCTTGAAAGTTATTGTCCCTGTAAGGGTGTCTGATGATTATTGTCGGTGTGCGACAGTATGTTCCTGTCACGCAATGTCTCGCGACGTGGGGGTTCATCGTGCTAAATACGGGTCCCGAAGTAATGGTGAATACCTGAAGAAAGTTCCGCATTTCCGTTTCGCAGGCGCAACATCATTAAAAGTTTATCAATGACGGGGAACGTCGGCGTTTCGGCCGCGCGTACCGCACCAGGGGCATGCGTGGTCGGCGCGGTACTCGCGCGGCAAAGTCTAATTATTGATCACCGAGCCGCTGGCACGTGAAGGAGGCCTTTTTGTTTTCCGGAAGTGTCCGTGACGACACAGGTATGAGTATTTGCGATACCGATATTGCCAGTCCTCCCTTCCCAAGTGTATCGATAACGGGATTTCGAAAGTGCTCGGTTTTCGAGTGGCTACGAAAGTGCACACCGATCGTCAACGAAAAATGTCCCCATCGCATAGTGTTCTAAAACGACCATCTGACCGCGAGAGCCTCGTCATTTAAGCTACCAAATCCCTAAAGGTATCCTATCAAAATTGTTTAATCCTTGCTCATTTTCTTTGCACGTATTGTAGTTTCTTACGATCCAATTTTACGTTCCTATAAAAAACCAATAATTGTTCAAAGAAGGAATGTGTGGACAATGTGTTTCGCATTCTTACTGGTGTCTCTGGATCCTCTAATACGCAGATTTTTGTAACATTTTAAGACAAGTGATCGTAGATGGATTATGTAAGTACATTTCGGAACAACTAGGCCGAACGGCGACTTTGAACTTTCCGGCACGCGCAGTTTCACTATGCCTCACGCGCGTTTGCTTATGATTCTGGTGACATAGCTCGCATTCTAAAAATTATGATTGCCGTTTGTATTCCGAAACTTTCTTGCGAACGGTGGACATAAAGTACATTCTTGCAGACTACTTGATACATAGGTATTTCCTTCTTATTCGTTTATGTAGTGTGCAGTGAAACGTTTAGTGCAGATAGGTACCATAAACTAGAGAACAATACCGACGGTACTGAAATTCAATATAATAAGAAACAATTATCAATAATTTTGATTAAGAACAAAATGTTGAACTTCCTTGAAAGGGGTAATTTCTGAAATGGTTTGAAGTAACTTTTTCCTTTGTAGGAATGTTCACCACGGCTTTGTTCAGGAGTTATTAACGAAAAACACGGATCAATCAGAGCGCGGTTACTACGGACGAATTCCGGCTCGAGCAATGCCAAAACAACGCTCAGTGGGACCTGTGCTCTGATTGGTCCGTGTTTTTCGTTAATACCTTCGTAACACAGCCGCGGAAAACATTTGCGCAAAGGAAAAAGTTACTTTAAATCACCTCAGGAATCATCCCTTTCAAGGAAGTTCATTTTTGGGACACCTTGTATAAAAATATTTAGCAGAAGTACATTTACACGGAATTTCTGATGGGTCAAGAAAGTTTCCATGAATTTCCCTTAAGGTATCCGCAAAGCCAGGGATCTTCTTCCGGAAGATGTTGAAGGATCACCATGTTCTCGGAGTAAAGTCCTTCTCGGAAGTCTCTCGAGGACAACCGAGATCTTCCCGGCCGTTCGTCGAAGTCCTTCTAAATTTTCCGGAGGAAAACCGATCTCTTCGTCAAGTCCTTCCCAGGGGATTCCCGAGGCCGCCTGCGACCCTCCCATCAAATTGAAGGTCTCTTGGAACTATTAAAAGTATATCCGAGAAGTCTTCTTATGAATTCGCAAGTCCTGGTCTTTGTTAGAGGTTCTATGAAACTGTCTGAGGTCCCGGAGGTTCCATACAATTATTAAAATTTTCTTCCTTTTCAAATTCGTGGTATCTCTATTCGTAGTTCCTCCCAACTTGTCTGAGTAAAATCTGCAGAAGAGATCTTGTCGCAGTCTCCTGAACTTTGTCAAAATGAGAATCTCATTTTGCATTGTTTCTTGTGTTAATTCTGGTATTAATTTTTAATAAAATTTTAATGTGGTCAGAATGGAATATTGCAAAACATTTTTCACGCACTGGTTTTGCATGTGCAAAACTGACGGATCATTCCCCGTTCTACTATTATCGCACTTTGACGTAAACTGAAACTCAGTCGTAATATTTTAACGATTCGAACCGATACGAGATACGTTAAATATTATACAATCACATGGAAAATTAAAATTATCGCCCATTTTCTTGCGTCGAATGGGACAGTTATAATTAAGTTATACTTATCTCCTTTTTTGTAACAACGCGAAGAAGTCGTCGTAAACGAAACATGAAATTCAAACAATACAGAAATTGAATACATTTTACACTTCATGTATTCATGTTAATTCCATTGTAAAATTAAGCTAAGATAAACGCTTTATCGATGTTTGATTTTATTTTTGTCTGGAACAGATTTAAAAACTGAATAAATTATTTCTATCTGAATTTCAGCGTGTAAGTCAATGTATTTGATTGCAATGTTGGAATAGATTTTTTTTTAAATAATGAAGTAAAAATCTCATTTCATAGTCTGACATTTTTAGAGCACACGACATTTCTATGACTCAGGTTTGTCTCGGCGCTCGCGGTTGAACTTCTGCTTCGGTTACTCCATATTTATGAATGCAAAACAGCGATAACGTAAATAATAAGGAACCGGCTGCGGTGGCGGAACTGTAAATCGCATCGCGGTTTTTAACGTCGGTCAGCACAAAGATCGCTTCTTGCAGAGCGACGTTTTTGTTCACGAAAACGAAACACGAAGTTCCATTGAACAAGACAACGCGACGCGTTGCGTTGCCGTGTTATGAGAGGGCCTATTGTTTATTCAGAGTAACTGGCCGTGGTTAAAACATTGCTGTTTCTTGTACGCTACTTCCTGCTGTCCTAATCATAGTGGTTCGCAGAATTGTAAAGTGCAAATTGTAGTGGCACCGTGCAGCTTCAAACCGGAAAACAGTGTTACAATGAAAATGCAAAACATGTTAAGGTAACTCTTTCAGAAAATGCAAATTCTTCCAATAAACAACATCAAAACAGTCTGCATTCTTCCTCAACCGCCACTTTGAAATTAAAATGTGATATAACCTCTTACTTAGACATTGACTCTGAAAGCTTAAAATCGCCTTTCACGATTCAAACATTTTGGCAGTGTATAAATTGATGTGACTATTTCTGATCACTGAAGTGTATTTGACGATTTAATAAGCGTTGTTCCAGTTGCAATCATTTGTTTGTGGATTAATTTATTCGAGTGATTCGAAGCGTTCGATATTAGGTCTCGATTTATTCAAAGAGGCCATCGACTCTCGAGTCCCATGAATAGAAGGATGCGACAGTTTATTAAGTATATGCTAATTTATATACTCACTATGTTTTCGGCTGTAGGCTTGAAGGTACGCTGTAATAATGTCGCATTGTTTTTCACGCTTGATGCTGAGATAATCCTTCCGTCGCAGCTGGCGGATCAGCAAGCTGCCGGTATGATTGATATGGTCTCGTAAATTCCGTATTAGAATTTGAAGTTCGCTTTTGCCTGCGGAAGAAGAACCGTTCGCTGTTAGTAAACTGAAAATTGCATTATGAAACGCTGATAAAAGAAATTTATAAAAGTCACGATTCTTTCAGATTGTTCTCCTGTCATAAACCTATAAAATGTACAATCTAATAGCGACGATGATCCAAGTTCGATTTTTATCGCGAGGAGGTTGGCAGGGAAGCAATGTTCCGCAGAGCGAGTTATGCGAAATCCGAAATACAGCGAGTATGCAGGGTGTGCGTGAGATTGCGGACGACACTTTCGAATTGAAGGGGACGCGTTCATGCGAGCTCAGGTTAGGCGAGACAAGGCGGGACACCGCGAGGAGTCCGTGAATTGAAGCCGCAATCTTGATAACGGCCCGAAAGGGCTCTCCCTGTGTACACACTCGGCCCAAGATTGCAGTTTTCCAACTCTTCCCGCTGTTACTTATGCTCCCTACGTACATCGGGATCCAGCCCGGAAGAGAGACTGCCGAGTACCGACACTATTTTCCTTTGATCATTATGAACACGAGGCCAGATGTTCTCAATCGCGCGGCTCCCGGGAGCCTGCCTAAGCCCGCCTTAACTAAGTTGAATTACGTTAACTTCCGCGTTAAAATTTAAATTGAAGAACTCTCCGCGAAATGGTACATCTACGGCGAATATAAAACGTCACGGAGAAATCTTTGACGGGCCCCGGGATTCTGTAACGGGCGTTTCGCACTCCACGCACGTCCGCACGGCATTGCGTATTCATATCGACACGGGCCATCAGGGATTAGCGAAATGCCTCGTGACTTTGTCTCTCGGAGCACCGAGAATTCAATATACTTAATTCTGCAAAAGGAATCCGGGTCGTTCCGATACGATTATTCTGCCCTTAACCCATTTCGATCTGCTAAGAAGAAGACCTACGTCAGACCTTGCACATGCATTTTGTCAATGAATTACAAAGTTCTTAGAAATTTAATTCTTTGGTCGTTTCGATCAAGAAAGTCACGGCGAGTTTACAAGGTTGCACAAAAGGAAAGATGTTTCTACATGAGTTCTGTCTTTCAGACTACGAAACCTCACCCCTATGCGTGTTCAACGAAGTAGCATCGTCTATAGAAATAAAAGGACTGGTTCTCCCGTGGAAAAAAGGGGGAAAAAGTAGCACTCCAAGCCAAAGAACCTTCTCGCCTTGAAGTCGACGAGGTCGCTTGTCTGTATGGCCAACGCGACCTCTTGTCTCGTCAGCTTCTGCCGAAGTATCTTCGTCTAATTCGAATGGATTTCGAATCCGCATCACTGTATTCGATCGATATTACAAAACGTACGAAGATTGAAATAGTAGTATAGCGTCATACATCTTAACGTTTCAATCTTGACTTCGTCAAGTAAATCACATCGATGCAACGGAATTTTTCCGGTTGCTTTGTCAGTCAAATTGTTACAAACCTATTCTGAATCCGCATCGAAGAACAAACTTTTCGTGTCGCAACGTCGAGTGACAATCTGAAACGTTATTATCTGTAATGACGAGTAGTCGCTTTCGTTAATGGATTATTGTGAAGGAAACGGTAATGCAGACTTCGCAAACGCTTCTGCAGTGTCCCATCTACATCCGTTCCATAACAATCGCATTCGTTCCCTCTATATTATGAAATTCTACGCGTTAAATAATCGCTCGGCGTGGTTTGACAATGAGAAGCTTCCACAATAAATGTCCCCGATGTAAACCCATTTATCAGTCGCCCACGCTCCTCTCTTTTCCCCCGGTGTTATAGACATTTCTATCTCTTATTGAGTTACTCTTACTTTTCCATAGCAGACGCGCCTTTTGCAGCTGCCGATGCTGCGGACGCGCCTTCAGGGACGAGGCTGTCGAGTCACTTTCCGATCGTCCCCTGTCACCGTCTGGCAGCCCGTAGATATCCAGCAACAGCTGATCCACCAGCGACGAGACGGATCGTTCCTTTCTTGGCGGTGCGTCGGGCAACGGCGACGGATACGTCTGAAACACGCGACGATGTATTACCATTATTGGCGAACTCGAATCAAATTCAACAGATATCTAATTACGAAAACATCCAATCAATCCGCTCCACGGAATTCCAATTCTGTTCCACGCTGCACCGGGGAACCGAAGCTTACCCCCACGCTGCACTTTCTTCCACTTTATGCCCGTTTCTTATTTCAGCGAATCTCATTTGATGCGCTCTAAGCTCCGGACCTTTCTAATCAACTTCTCTTCTTTCATCTTTATGATATTACTTTCTAATATCCGGAAATTCGGTTAATTCGGGGGAAAAGCGTCATGGAAGGGCAAGAAGGGAGACTAGTTTAACTGTGGCGCTACAGTGGTTTGGATCGAGAAATTTTTTTGAAATTTTCATAATACAAAGAATAAATGTTGAGTAGAAATTAATAAATTGTTTGAGTAGATACTTGAGAAGCTCCTAAAAACTTATTCTCCTCGGTTCGCTAGTTCAGCTATTATGATTGAATGGAAAAAAAGTTGACGCTTTATTTTACACGTCTGTAAAACCAACAATTCTTAAGATTACGAAAAATTCTTTGAAATCGTTTAGATATCATTACAAGAAAAAGACTTTAATTAGCCCCTTTTCACCGCCGAGTTAATAATTCAATTATTGCGATTGAGCTTTATTGAGACCTATTATTTATAGCTACGTCGAGTGACTGCACTTTAGTAGCGCACACTGTAATACCGGTATTAATTTCCTATTAACCTTCGACCTTTGATCACCTCCATGTTCGCGATCATTCAGAAAGCGAGATTAGTGGGCGTAGTAACGCCGTAGCCTTAGCTAGCCTATAAAGCCGAAAGAAGTAACTGTGAAACAGGATTACCTTCGGATTCCGAACTTCGGTCTCGCTGTTCGCGGTGCCATTGTTCTTGCAGTCGTATTGCGCAATGTGCCTCGTGTCGCCGACCGATTTCGATCTCTTCAAGCATTTCCTAGACGGTTTCGCCGGCACGATGCTCGCTCTTCGAATCGGCTTCTTCTTATTCAGCTCCATAAAATCCGGCCCCTGCCAGTCCCTCTGTATCAAGTTGCATTTTCTTCGCGCGTACAACGAGGGAAACTGATATCCGTCCGCACAATAGAGCAGATTTCGCGTCTGCTGGGTGACGTACACGTCACCGAACACGCGCTCATTCTCCACAGACACGCATTTCACGCGGTAGCTGATTTCCGCGTACTTCTTCAGGGGCGTCACGTTGCAGCTCATCTTCCGTCAGCTGTTTCGATTATCCTCGAACGAGACTCGAAAATCGACAAAGTAATCCGCAAGATAATTAATTTCGCCAAGCTATTCTCTTCGAAATGTTCTACGATGACGTTAACATCGTGCTACCATTTTAATCGACATTGGTTACCCACGTGTGGATCGCGAAATTCCTCAACTCGAACGCGGAAACTAGTTAGCAGGTTACAAAGCGATTGGCATACGCCGCAGGAAATGCAGAAAATTTCCAGCAATTCGGGAGCTCGAAATTAACATAATTGAACGATCCGTTTGCGAGGTCTGTCGTTAAGTCAACAGATAAATCGCCGGACAATACCTCTGTGACATTTGCACGCGGAACACGAGATAAAGAACGACCTTCTTCGCAGTTGCAATTATCTGACATTTATCATTTTTGATACGGGGACGCGTCGTAATTGTTCCTACCGCCACCCGCTGACGCAGAAATCAAGGTTTGCCGAGTCGAACATGTGTCTTTGCTATTGTTGCGAACTGGGCCGGTCATCGGTACAAGCTGAAACGTTGTCGTGAATTATGGGAACGTGTTTTAGCAAACGATCGGTTCCGGTGGCATTATCGGAACCGGTTCGCGTCTGTTCCTGTGTTTCTTGAAATTAAATTTGATGTTGCAATTAATTATTAGAATATCTACCACGGAATATTTTGGTTTTGTTGAAGTTTGTTTTTTATTCTTTTATTTCTATACCGGCACACTATTCGTTTGTAAATAAATCCACAAACACTGTCACTTATTTTTGCTGTCTTAGAGTTCGTGCACGTGTTAAGCAGGATATATGTTCGAACATTTTCGTACGGTGTGTTGAATTGGTTCGACTACGTCCACTTTTTACAGCACAGCACTGGTATCGTGGCCCTTATCGGGAGTCCGGTATTACACTTCTGGTGGACAGACCGCAACTGGAAGTGTCGGCGATGATACTCGTTTCATTAAGTCCATACCTACGCTCGCGTTGTCGCCAAGTCTGTCGGCAGAGGTGATGCACAACTAATGGAACAGTTGTGCATTAAAATTGCCACGTGTCCAACGAAAACACAATGTACTTCGGGCATCACTGAAAATAAAATTCAACGTCACTAATCTGCTCGTATATAACCAAGATAATTTTATTTCAGCGCGAAACATTAATGTACGAGTTTTAAACCAAGAAAAAGAAGCCATGTGTCCAGTACAGATAGGATAAACCTCGTGGATCTTCGAAAAATAAAATTGAACGTTAATAGTCCGTTCTCAACATAGCCAATTTTATTTTAGCACGAAACATCAATGTGGGAGTTTTGAAACGAGAAAAAGAGCCACATGTTCAACGAAAATGCAATAAACCGCGCGAATCGCTGCAAAACAAAATGTAAGGTTAATAGTTCGCTTGTTTATAACAAAAGCAATTTCATATGAACACGAAACGTCAATTCAGAAGTTTTGGAAGAAGAAAAGCAAATATCCCGTGAAAATAAAGTGAAGCTTGTGGATTTATGCAAAATAATATATACCTACAACATTAATATTCTGCTTGTTTGACAGCTAGAAAAATATTGCGATTGCACGAAACATCAATACGAAGTCTCGGGAGAAGAAAAGCGAGAAGTTGGACGTCCAATGAAAAACTTTTAATTATTTTATGGCCAGGACAGCGTAGAGGACGGTCGGAGCGATTCGGTTTTTCCTCGAGTTTAATTTTCTTGGCTCGCGATTCGCGGGTAATTGCCGACGAAAAATGTGTCTTACCGGTCACGTCCTATTCCCACACCGTTCCCGCGGACGTTCTCGCAGGAAGTCCGTGGGGAAACGCGATTTCAAGCCGGTCAACGAAACCACTACTGTTATCGACGTCGCTGATAGCGCGACCGACGTAATGTAGTGCATACTCAGCTAGAATTTTAAATGCTTGCCGGGCGTGCAGTAGTCGTTCACCTGGCTGGTTCAATAACCCTCTTTCCTCACAAAAAGGAGCGCTCCGAAGGGACCGAGCCCCTATCTTCTCGCTGGCAAGTGCATACACCCGACTATTTTAAGCGTGAACCTGTTTATAAATACATTTTACGTAACAGCAAAATGTGTGACAGACCCAGAAATTTCATCTCCTTAACAGTCTTCGCGCATATTCTCTCTGAAAGCATGATCCGATTCTAGAAAACAACGAGAATGATTCCTTTACACAAACATAAATAAATTAGAAATACAAATTTAAATTGAAAGCATATATTATATTAGAATCACTAATTGTACTTATATTAAGCATCTTCTTGTCACAATGCAGTTTGAGCATTTTTATTGAGTGTAATTTCAAATTTTGAATTGTAGCAGCAGGCCTGGCCAGCCATGGGATTATTGTTAGATCGATTGCACCCCACGTTCGAGATACTGTCGCTATAGGAACGAAACATTTGTGGCCGATGTCAGAGCCGAAATTACAAGATGGTTCCATGGTGTTCGACGGAGATTATGCTTTAGGAAACTGGTGTCAGGATACGTTTGTATCTGGATTGATCCGCGGGACGTCCGAATATGATAGAAACGCGATGTGTGTGCGCAGAAAAGAAGGCTCAGGAGGAGGGAAAGGACGCGTTGGGTCCTCGCACCGATGACATTTACGGAACCTGCAATCTTCCGACTCGCTTCATGTACCCACGTGAGTCTAAATAATTTATCAATAGCGACGTTTTGCACCGTACATGCTAGTTCGATAGTTCCGAGCACCATCTATCCTGCTGAATTTATTATATTGACCCTTTGTGCTGGATACTCTTTCGAAATTTCTCGCGCACTCGGGTTATATATGAGTTTGCGGTATCTTGATAATAATTTTTTGTTACGTATACGTTCTATATAATTTTACAGTCGCACTCTCCCTCTTTGAAACGAATATTTTTGAATGCAATTAAAAGTTTCTTTTATTTAAAAAATAAAACATTGAACGTTATTTGGAACAATCAATCGTTGCAATGGTTAAATTTAATATTCCGATAAAGATTGTTTCCAACTTCTGTGCAGCAGTGAACAATGTATCGTTACCGATAGCAAATTATAGAACGATGAATACGTCTATCGTCATGCGAGACGTGTTTGTTCTGCAGTCGGATTCTGTGACCGAATTAATTAATGGAAATTTAATTAATATCGATATGCAAATGTGCGTAGGCGTTTCGCATAAGTGGTTTCCGATTCGGTTTCGTGTATCACAGGAATAACAGACTTCGCGGAAGACAATTGCTATAAGAAGTTTCTCCGTATTAAAACGATAACGCTCTGCTATTAATAAGCCAGCGCTCACGATCGGTACTCTCGCCGAGGCTTATCGGTGTTTCAGAGCATTTTTGCACATGTCGCAGGAACCCTTCACAAGATAGCCGTTGTTGGAAATGTACACAATTCCTCTCTTTCAACGCATCTTTCGCTGTTACCCCTTCTGTGCCATAAAGACGGAAAGAATAATTTACCGAGAAGCGTATAAAATCGTACTCGCGTAATTACATCCATGAAGTACAGTCTACCCCGTTGAAAAACAGCATATATTATGATTTTATACGTAATACTGTGTGTTGCGCAGAAAAAAGTAGAACGCTAAAAATATCATCAAAACAAAATTTTTTAATACAGCGCTATTTTGAGATACTTGATTAATTCTACCTCGCGTTACACTACAATTAAAATATCGTTCCACGGCAAACGTGAAATTCGCACGGAGCCTCGAAATAAAACGGTGTAATTTGCTTTGAAGTTCAGCAGCCGCTAGCTTCAAAAGAATATGAGAAGCTGTCGGACGAAGCCGAAAATTCGGAAAAATCTCTGGTGTCCTTTCTGAAAAAGAAAATTACGAATATTAATCTCGGTCAGCGAACGACGTGGGAAGGGGAGGGTAGTCCGATGAAACGCGATTTCAATAAAATTGAATTGCAAGATGAAATGCCGGTGGTCAACTTATCAGAGCAAGCGAGATACAGAGGTTTTAATAAAGCCAGCGGGAATCGGCGCGCGGCAAAATGAATAAAACATCTAATTTCTACGAAACTGGCCAGCGATCGCGTCGTATTGGACGCACGCATCGAATGCTATATCATTTGAGAAGTAACCGTCGGTTTACACGCTCGGCCGCTCTTGGATAGGTCTTAATCTCGAAGCCGTTCAGTGGGCATCCAGCATTCTGAGGGAACCATGCGCTTCCTCTTGCTCGTTTATCTCCTGTTATCGGTCAGTGGTCAAGACGCTAGCTCGGAGGAAGTGGACTGCCAGGTTTACAACCATCTTTACGTTTGCCTGGTGAACGGCGTGCTGCAGAACGTCGCGTTCGAGGATGTCAACGAGGTGCAGACGATCGATGACATAGAGCTGCACCTGGAGAGCCTTGGTATCACAGAGATCGCCAAGGATGCGTTCCTCGAGGTGGCCAATTCTTCGGCGATCTATCTGCGTGACAACGACCTGACCGTCATCTCCAGACATTATTTCACCGGCTTGGACCAGCTGACGTACCTGGACCTCAAGAACAACACGATCATCGAGCTAGAGGATGGCGCATTCGCAAGGCTACGCAGCCTGGAGACCCTGCTGCTCGACTACAATAACATCTCCAGCTTCAAACCCGGCACCTGGAAAGGTCTGAACGATCTCCGCGAGCTGTATGCCACAAACAATAATATTGTTCTGAGGAGAAACATGTTCAGAGGACTCAGACACCTAGAGACGCTCGCGCTAGACAACAATGAAATTACCGAGCTACCCGTAGGCACCTTCGATGGATTGCCGCACATCGATCTCCTGTATCTCTCCAGGAACAATATTTCATCCCTTCATTCCGAAACCTTCCGAGGGCTCGGAGAGGTGAACGAATTGGATTTGGGGAGAAACCCGCTGACGAATCTACCCGCTGGCACCTTTCGACACCTGAAGAAGCTGAACTCCTTGTGGCTGAACGGGAATCGTATTGTCGCCCTTAGAGCCAACGCTTTTGAAGGATTGGATAATTTGTTGGTCTTGTTTCTGAGTGGCAGCGAGCTTCATCATGTCGATATGTCCGCCTTCGGGAGGATGAAGAACGTGACGGTGGATCCTGGGTTCAAGATACGCGGAGCTTTCGTTGACCGTATCTCGAATGTGCATGGACGGTTTCAGTGCCACAGTGTTTCTGATCAGTTGCCTTACGAGTGCGTTGGAACTAAACTTTAAAGTGATGATCGAATGTAAAGCGATGCTTATTGTAATCCGAAGTTTTTGTATCCTAACGTATGCTATTTTCAGTCGAATTTATATATATGTATGTAAATAACGCTGCAGAGCGCATGGTTTTTTAATAAAGTTTTGTATAAACATTGGTTCTCGATTTACTTGAACTGAATGAACATTAGGGGATTTCGAGGGAGAAGTTGATGTTTAGGCATGTACACTGTAGTTTTACCATGCGAATAAAAAATCCACCATTTTGGATGTGTAAATTTGTTATGCGGAAATTAAAGTTCTAGTCGAGGCTGACCTTTTGGAACCTGTTTTTAAAAATTTGAAACTGCGCAAACATCGCAGTCTATTAATGACACTGATGTATTATTATACCCGTGGTAGTCACAGCATTTCATGATATCGCGCAATAAGTAAAACTGTTTGCAATATTGTTGAGCGCCTAAGGTACTCGATAATAAGAGTTCATCGCGAAACAAAGGGCAGTTTATCCGATGAAAGTTATTTTTGCAGGAACCTTCCTGGGGTACCGGCAGGACGACAGTCCACTTCCGCATCCCTGTTACAGAAGCACGTCGATGGATTACGGATGGTACGCGCCATCCATACACACGGTGCCTACGAGATATTACCCGCGAAACACTTCTTTCAGCGAACATCAAGCTCTCGGCGGAATGTATAGAAACTGCTCCCTCAACACGGAACTGGACAAAAGCATTGTTTAAGTATCTTATCAGCTGCCTATGAAAATAATCCACCTCGATTCAGCTAGCTTCGCGTGCACAATTATTCAACATCCAACTAGAGGATATTTTTCAGAAACATATAAATTATACATCTTGTATACCCCACCTATTTTCAATAAATCTTTTAATTTCAATATCTATTTTATATATGATTTTACATAGTGTAATAAGAAGGCTACGGATATCGTGCATTTAGACTTTAGATCAATAAACTATATCAATGTAGAGATAGCTTTTATTGAAGTCGTTGAGAAAATTTTTTACATTTTCATTGATAATCTGAAAAATATTTTTCATTTTCATCTTTTTGCTAAAGAGAAAGCAGTTGAATCTTTTTCCAAAATATTCTAACCACGAATTTTGGTTATTTAACGTTATCGAATATTGACAGATAGGGTTAACGAAACGGATAAACGAATGCGTAATGTTCTATGTTTATATATATTCTTTATTATTACAGTTTAGCTTACGCATCGCAGTAATCGTATTTTTTAACAGACCCTACGCAGGCGACCCAAGATTATACTGCGTCCCGACTCTACCGCTGACTAAAATGGTGTCTTTACGCTCGGATTATTGTTTACGTTCACTAACTTTGTCTTAGTTACAGCGTTCTCTGTTAGTTGAATTCGCTAGGGTCTTCGGTAATCATTCAATTTTCCGACTTGAGAGTTCCTTTACAAACGTTTGATAATTCGAGTGCATATGCCATTTCATCGATTACGCTGCTTTAGTGGTGTCCATCATAGTGGTAATGGTAACTTCAACATAGATTTTCATATATATATATATAATTTTCGTTTTTTATATATATATATTTATATGTATTTATAAATGTGTGTACATAACACAATGCGACTGCTCAATTTATCAAAGAGTTCTCAACATTTCAAATGCTTCAACAACCATAACGACCCGCTGAACGTGTCACGGCAACGTTTCATCGTCCTGTATGGTACTATTTACCGGTATGCAAGTTCTACACTCGCTTCCTATCCAAGAGACTCTGCAAACGTTCGTTCAAGATATATTCGATAAACGGCGCCGCGTCATCGACAATTTCACGGAGCCACCGTCGTCGCGTCGAGAAACAGAAAACCCGCAGCAGCCTGATTGGCCGCCCTTGTCGAACCGTAACTAGTTTGCCCAGCGATTTTCCACATCATGTCACGTATCAAAATGTTCTTAATGGCGTCATGTGAAAAACTGAGCGAACCCGTGGAAGACCGCGCCGTCTGAGAGCAGGAAGCTGTCCGGAACGTCACCGTCCGCGAACAATCTTATTAAACGTGACGCTTTCACGTCCATGAATCTTCCTGCTCAACGTCAAACGCGTTCCCAGCCGTGTACTCGTGCAAATCCCTTCGATCGCTTCATCGCGAATGAAACGCGGAAGAACCGACGAAAATTTAAACAAATCCGGCCGGTATCCGATCTCATTCGCGATTGTATCTTCAAGCGAAGATTGATCCATTACACCGTTACCTTTTCCGATAGTGAAACTATCCTCTCTAGGATAGCAGTACGGTAGATCGATCCGTTATGATCTCATTAACATTGTGAAACAATAGGACCCTTCAAATGTTGTTCACTCTGCCAAGACTCGTACAGAGCTCCGTGAAACGGCCCAGCTACCTGTCCCCTAGCGTTTATCTCGTTCCCCGACACGATATTACGGAACAAGTTGCAAGTCGACAACCCAGTCAGGTGGTCGGAGAAAACCTTTCCCACGATATTCTCAGAGGAGCCTTTAAAGGGACACGCTCGTTTTCTAGCCACGAGGAGGATCGATCAGCAGCAATAAGACGCAGCAGCCGTGTCAGCGTTATTCCTATACATCGCTTACTACTTGTACCGTTCCCTCGGAGTCTTAATCGTAATTAATACTTTTAATATAAATAATCATTACATTATACCATACTCGATAATCCAATGATGATCCTTAACGGCTAAACGATGACAGATAGAACTCGCATTTTACGCAATTACTTTAACACCCCAATCCGATTGCTCTTCGTCTTAAGTGGCGGTTAGATAAACGTGGTAAATGATCTCGCGATCCGGATAATCGCCGATCGAACTGCGGACGAGATCGAAATTACGGATCATGGAATCGAGTCGAAACTTCGTTATTCTACCGACAGTTCCGTCAGGTTCCCGGCTGGCGAACGATTCGTCAAATCTTATGGCTCGTTTAAGCCGTAAGCTTGTACAGGATCCGCGCAGTTCGATCGACGATCGGTCGGAACCGAGTGCGCACGCTGTGTTCGCGATCGCGTCGATCGTGTTCGTTGTTCGTACGATGTGACGTATAATCGAGGCGTTCAAAGTTACATCTTTACTTTGAGCGGACTCGGCTATTAGCGGGAGAAAGGTGCGCGCTCGGCGATCGGCGAATCGGCGGCTGTCGCGCTGATCGTAGCCGTGGAAATATGGATATTTTCTTTGTGGAAGATGGAATATATCGTATTCTCTATCTTTGCGTAGATATTTCTCTCGATCGTGGAGATTTCCCCGGGTCGATCTCGCGACTCGGTTCCGCTGGATCGCTCGAAGCGTCGCGACGCGTCTGGGATAAACCGCGTCGCGATCAGAACATCGATTCAACGCTAACGCTACTCTCTCACACTTGTCTCGTTGGAGGGGCGCGATCGCAAGAAGGATTCTTGCGACGCTCCACTCGTGAATATCTTATATTGTCGTACAATTGATATCAAATATCGTTTCTCGAACGAGGACCGTGCCCGCGCCTGCGGCGTCTCCGCTCGCCGATCGGAGAGAAAGTGATCGACGATCGGGGACGCCGTCCACGTTCGGAGGAAAACGTGGCGGACACACATTTCTCTACGGGCACGATCCTCTCCACTCTTCCGTTGTCTTACATACATTACATAGCATTCCGACCAATTTACAATTAATTAGACCTGAAACTTCCCATTTTCCCACATCTTTACGGCACCGGTTACGTCCCTGGAACAATAGGCTCCGTTTTGTTCGTCCGGGTCGATAAGCTACACTTGCCTTGTGTCTTTTATATACGTGTATGGTATATAATACGTTTGTGTGTGTATGTGTGTGTGTGATGGTGTAGAATAATTTTTCGTGTACACATATCTGCGTACGTGTGTGTTCGCGTGGATACGTGTATATGATTATAGTACATGTTGGCTAGCACTCATTGAAATCAAGGAGGTAACATACGGTTACATAGAGCCTATCTTGCTAGCCTATAATTGATAACCTCGCCTTAACCGATTAAGTACTTCGTTATTACCTTAAATCTGTTACACAGAGACACTGAATATAATGATCAAGGGGACGAGCGTCGCCGCAATCGGCTAGCCTGTGCTCGATCCGCGTGTACCGGAAGCCGAACCGGCGAGGTTCCAGCTCTGGATCATGGTTGCTTAACAATTTGTGTTCCGACCCTTCGTGATTCGTTGTAATTAGATCGTAGTTTGGTGTTACTTCTCACAACCAAAGCGTCGTCGTCCAGAAGAGCAAGAACGATTCATTGGTGTTAGATGTCCAGCTTTAACCCAGCTAGGGAAGTGTCTAGTCTCAACCTGTCAGCTAGGTGTCCACCTTCGACCCAGCTAGGTAGGTGTCTAGCTTAAACCTGGTAGCTAGGTGTCCACTTTCGACCTAGCTATTTAGATGTCCGACTTTAATCTGTTAACTTAGAGTCTAGTTTCGATCTAGCTAGGTAGGTATCTAGCTTCGATCTAGCTAGCTACGTGTCTAGCTTCGACCTAGCTAGCCATGTGTCTAGCTTGAACCTGGTAGCTATGTGTCCAGTTTCGGCCTAGCTACTTCGACGTCTAGATTCAACCAATTAGCCAGGTGTCCAGCATCTACCTAGCTAGCTAGGTGTCTAGTGATGGTCGTCTACTCGACGAGCGAAGGAGTTAAGAAAAAGGAAACAGAGGATCGACGGAAGGGAAAGCAACGAGGCACTAAATCGGCAGCGCGAACGCCGCGAGCTGAAATCGCCGGCTCGACTGCAAACACGATCGTTCGGGCCCACTTTGCGGATCGAGCGCTCGTCATGCTCGGTGAGATGGTGAGAATCCCACTTTAACTCTAGGCTCGATTTGTAATACCGATCCCGTAGCTTACCGCATGATTCTTTAATCAAGCAACACGCGAAAAGCAGTGGAAAATCGGTCGTTACTCTACGACGAGCATAATCGCTTGAGCCTGGTTCCTTTCTATGTCCTTACTTAATATGGTGTCGTCGTCCAAGTCATCTAATTAGTTCCACGGCCTTAAAGTACGCTATTCACGGCGGATTTTAGCCAACAACGGTGTGTATTACACGACACATGGGGATTCTAAATAGATTAGATTGATCTTAAACGCTACTTACGTCAAGGAAAAAGCGTGTAACTTCGAATGGAATGTAACTGTATGGATCAATTCGTGGAACGGGAATACCTATCCGACTACTGGTATTGCTGGTACGTTGTTACGAAGAAAATGAAACGTTAGTTGCTGACGTAAACGCGGTTAAAAGGGTATGAAGAGGTATTAACGGCTGCTCACTACATCACACGGGCACTAGAACAAATGATTGAAGAACAATTTTCGCTAAGAGATTCAGCATTTGTGGTCAAGCAAATGCCTGACTGTGTTGTTCGTTTTAGTGTCTAATCAATTCATCTATATTAACTTCGAAATGTCTAAATTCGCTCTTGTGTTAATATAGATTATATGAATCCTTCGTGTACGTCTAGGAGTGTTGAAAGTTGTTTTAGGATGTGTGTATTCTTTAAATTTTGGGAAATTGTTCGTGGATCGTGTTCTCGGTGTTGATTAGACGATCACGCAAGTCGTTCCGGTCCGATATCGAATTCGTCCTTAAGTGGGTCATCCCCAAGATGTCTCCGAAGGAAGCCTGCTAACTCTAGTCGTTACGTGGATCGCGATAACTCAATGCCGTCGATTCGTCTAGACTTCAACGCTTGAACCCAGCTGCCTTTTCTAGTTTCTATTCTACCTAGTGCTTAAACTTGCACCCCTGAGATATTCGGTAATCTTTAACCGCATCTACGTATCAGTGCAGATCGAACCCGTTCTGCTCAGCGAGTCCGTTGAGGCGCGTTTACACTGCTGAAACGATCAGTTCAAACGATTCCATCCTTCTCAGACTTCCAACAATTCTCCCGGCTCCTCTCTGTCAATAGAACAGAGATCGAGGCGTCCACAGTGTACGCGCACCCTTAAACTTCCGTTTCGTTCTGCGTCGTGGCGTCAGCTCCGAAACCGTGTTCTGAACCTTCTCGTGGACTTGCCACTCCTCTCGCTTATCCTGAAGCAATGAACGTTGCTCTCGGTTCGTTTTAGATGAGAACGGGAGCTTCGTAAATTCGGTTACCTTCCTGCCTAGCTCCAAAGCTTTTACTCCCATCGCTCTAAACTCCTACACAGTCTACCACTGTCTACGTTTCTTCGTCCGTAAAAAGAAACCTCCTCGCAGAATTCCATTGAATCTAACGGTAACGCGAAACGAATCGTGTAATCGAGGTATTATCGTAATATCAACGTGTTTCTCGGTTTCGTTCGTTCCTCGAGGAATTGACATGTGAAATGAATCTAACGCCTTCGTTTCCCAGCTGATGTTTGATGCCTGGACGGTGTACCTGCACTTATCCACGGATACGAGCAACAAAGATCTCGTCGCGATGATCATACAAATGCAATGGTGCACGTGTCTCATATAAAAAGTATAAACAATAGGATCACATGGTCAAGTGCGCGGCAGGAGTGTTTTACAAAGAGATAGATAGAGATAGGATAGATAGATATAGATGGAGACTTTGCAGTCTCGAATGAGTGAAATCGGTGACAAGAAGGGCACTTAAGTTGTCAAGGCACATCAATAACTAAACAGTCGGACGTCTATTACCTCATTAAACTCGTGAACTCGGGAGCCATTTTATAAGCTACAATAAACAGTCCAATGAAAAGCTACGAGTCGATAGAGTATCGAGCTGCAAAATTGTGCAAATAGAGGATGGATTAAGTCTTACATCTTTGCATCTGTATATTGCGTCAGCTATTCCGTTATACGCGTCGTTTCTCAAGTAATCCGAATCGAAAGAATTCTGAAATTTGCTTTCATAGTTCTACGCATGCCCTATCATGCTTCTAACTAACGTAAACCATCATCGAAAACGATTCATTTCTAAAGAACCGAAGGTACGTTCCGTTGTAAGTTTGAAAATTCGAACAGAATAGTGGAAGGAATTCTTTACAGTTTCAAAGCTGACACCACGAGGTCTGTCTTCGTCATAATATACGTTGATCAGCCCTTACGCTAATGTAAATTGAGATCATTTGGATAAAAGAGACTTTCGTCTCTCTCTTGTTGCCGATTGATGGTCTCATCGGCCATTGTGTTTTCACATACGAGTACTGTTACCAAAGAAGCGAATCGCAACGCATCGTTCCGGCGAGCGGACACCTGATTATTATATATTTGCAGATCATCAAACGTTCTCAGTTTGCATCGAATTTGCGCGAGCGCAAACAGTAGAATGCCCATTTGTATATTTTTTCCCTTTCACTCTTTCTTCAAACTTCGTCCTCGCATGACACCGAGTCAACCACATTCGCGTTTCGCCTTTCCGTGCCCTTGTTCACGAACCCGTTGTTATCTTTTTTTATTACATTTTGATTTTCCCATCACACGGTAGTCGATCTTAACTCTACGGACGAACGAACGTCCTTCGTTTTTCGCGAGTTTCCACCCCGGTCCGATCGAAACAGTCGCGACGACGCGAAAATCTCGGATAAACGACCACGTTCCGTTCGTTTCATTTTTTAACGTTTTTTATTTTTTAATTTTATTTGGAATCCGGGACAGTTTTCAACATCGAGATGCTCGCGCTGTACGGAAGACAATGAATTTTGAACACGTCCAAATCGATCGGTCGCCGGTCGAGAGAGTTCCTTTTTGACTTGGCCGAAATATATAGTGTCGTGTAACCGAGCCGGCGAGCCACGGAATAATTTTTTTCACCTTTTAGTCCGTTTCGTCCAACCATTTTGCGTTGCTCACATGCACGATATCAAAGTACTGTCCGCCATCGAAAGCTTAATGACTATTTGTGCGCTTAAGACACAGAGACGCGCGGATCGTGTTCTTCTTGACCGAAACGATAATGGTAACCGTATCGGCGATCGATCCGTTGTCCTGTCTCTAGCCAAATGTTCAAGTATAATGCCCGAATCTCCTCGTTTTTTTTGTTCTCCTCAATCATATTGTATGACGTCGGTTTACAAATATTTTAACAATTTTACAAATATTTTCACCTGCAAGACTTTTCCTTCTCCTGTTATCTTCCCTTCGCAATCCCAGTCGATTTGTTTCCAAACCCCTCGTTTCTTTTTCCCACTATTTTTCCCCTCCTTTCTCTTTCTCTTTTAATCGTCTTCTTCTCGTCTGCGTTTCCTTTTAGACAATGCTCTATAATCGAAAGTTAAGCCTAAAAATGGTGGATCGCTGGAAGTAAAGTCGGATGAGGAGATGACAGGGGCCTATGGAACTGTTCTCTTCCTGTTTCTGAATCGAAAACCAAGTGCGGCGTTCCCGTAACCGAGACGAGAGTGTGTGCAGAACGGATACGTCGATGGTAACGAAACATAACCGGACGCTCGGAAAAAGTATTATTTATCGTTCATTTAACCTGAGAATCTTCTTAGCCACTATTTAAATGCTGAATACATCGAATACATAGAACCTACATAGTATTTTTTCTTTTTCACTTCATTAATATACATAAACGACCACGACTTTTCTCTTAATCCCCCGGTGAATTTTTGTCTAACCCCCCCAGTATCGAAACACGCAGTTAATTTTGATGGAACGCATAGATTAAATACTCAAGAAAACTCAACGAATTAATTAACCGGTGAAGTAAAGAATAGAACTGTATCGGAAATCAGAATAAGAAGAAAATCATCGATTCGCTCGAACGAATTCAATCAGAATGCAGAGGTACAGGGTAAAGGACGAATCGTTAATCGGTAAACGAATGGTATTTCTCTCTTTTTTTAACGAGTTATGTTTATGTTTATACACATCGCCGTGGACCGTTAGCAAAATTTACATCGTTGCGTCGCGTCACGTGCGAGACGCTAGCGTCGTTTAATCGCGCTCGGTGATCTGCAAATATATCGATGTCGCGCTCGCTCGCGAATCAATCTCGAATATCTAGCGAAATAGAATCGGTGTGTAAGCTAATCTAAATCAGGCCTGCCCAATATAAGTAGATAGAATCTCAGCAATAGCAACAAATCATTGTAGAAGATATGTAACGTAAATCGCTTTTCTATTATGTAGTAAAGTTCTGAGTTGCATCGTTCAGTACATACTGATCTAACATAAATAAGCTTTGAGGAGATCTCCTTTGCTCCAGTACTTTCGTTCGATGAATTTACATATCGCCAAATATGCCAGCGAACGTCTTCCGAAGATTCTTCATGGTGTCCTCGGAGTCTTCGTTCTGAGTCTGGCTTCCTTGCCGGTGGAAAGGTACTCTGGTTGGTGGCGGATCTTCGGGACGTCGCCCGACCGATGGTGCGCTGCTCACTGTGCTCGATTGCGATGCTATGTGCCAAAAAATGCAAAATTAATCATTTCATATCAACAGATCAAGATTGTTACTGAAGTTAGAAGATTCCTAGGATTTAAGCCAGATGACTTTGAAAGTGTAGGGGACTAAGATTCTATAACTTTAAACTTTAGAGCTAAACTCGGAGACCAATATATGTACATACCTTGAGAATCGCGACGCTGCAGTTGATGGTGGCTCTCCGTGGTTGTAGTTTCGGTGGGAATAGCAGTTGTAGACCCTAGAGACCCTATGCTTCCTATGCTTGCCATAGATCCTAAGCTTCCATGCGATCCCAGAGGTACAGGTGGTGGTGCTGGGCGATCTTCAACTGGACTCGTTGCTTGACTGGTGCCAGTTATTGACCCTCTGGACGCTGTTTTCGTCAACACGCTTGGGGGTCGGCAACATACCTGAAAAATGATCTCAACGTTAATATTCATTGCCCGTTTAAACTTTATTAGAACAATTCAGTAAAGGAAACTAGTTTGTTTGAACTACGACTTGGTAGACGTCACATATATGTCACGGTGGGACTGTCTACAGTTCGGTATTTCACCAAGTAATTTTTATCAAGAACGCGTATAAAATCTCCAATTTATCTACAAGGACATCTTGATAGATGTACCCATAACATAAACCGTTAGAAAAGCATTAAACCCTTCCCTTACCTGCATCTTAGCGGTAACGAGGTCTGCGATGTGACGACGATCCTCTTCCTGTGTGTCTCCCATTAACGACAAAGCGCTGTCATTTACTTCGATTATGTACTCCCGGCCATCCTTCCCGACGAGCAGCTCGATCGCGCAGATATCCAATCCGCCAAACAATTGTGACACGTGATCGATCCATGTACGGTGTTTCTCGCTCACGGCTAATTGCTCCAACATCGCTGAACCCGTGTTGGACTTCCAGTTTCCGCTTATGCTCTTCCGCCTGCGTGCAGTACCGACAACGGTTTTATACTATTCGTCTTAGGAAGTCCCGCGGTGTAATGATTTACGCATTCATCGCTGTTGCTTGGTCAATTAACTCTCAACCGGTGAGGTCGAGGCGAGACATCAATCCCTCAACGCGTCACATTTAATCATTTCTAATTGACAGTCTCGATTATTGGCAAACTTTTTCATTCGCCCCGCCACTCGGAAAATATACTATCTTTTACATTAATCATTGCAATAGAAAAAGAACCGTCAATTTCTCTAAACCTCAAAGGACAACAAGCTATCTGCAATTAAAATATCCAAGACTAATCGTCCTCGATTATTGTCATTTTACTGGGTGTTCCAATGATTTATACAGCCGGAGTCAAAGAACAAGACGAGGTGGACTATTGCAAAGAATGGCAGGTGTGCATCAATCATGCTTCTGTCAGTTATAGGCCGTACTCTGACTCGCCTGTAGCCACATATTCAATTGTTAATTTCAATGAAAGGCGTTCGGTGGTCATTTATTTCAGATCATTCTCACCCACCGGTTCTCTACGTCCACCTACCCGTTGATGATCGAACAACAATGTGGAGCGAAGTGTACGTATGTACCCTATTGCTACATGCAGGAAACATTGCGGACTTTGTTCTCGATTCGTATTTATCGCGGATTATTGACGCCACTGGTGGATAGACACGGTCCGAACGGGTTAGCAGGAGACGTGGTTTCGCGACACTCACATGAACGCTTTGTAGTTATTGCCGATTTTCTGCACGTGCACGTCGTACTTGGTCTCCACGTATGGCTCCGCGGTGCAGTAGGTGTTCGCCAGTGCAGCCAACGAAGCGAGATCCAGAAACTCCTGATTCGTCTCGGCACGGGCTTTCCCCACTCCCCCGTGGGCGTGTCCGAGTTTCACCACGACCGGATAACGAGATGCGCTCACCTGCAAAAGAAGATAATCGAGGTATATAATTAATGCGGCGATACGATTACGTGACGAGTCGCCCCGAGCCCGCGTGTTTATGGCTTAGGCTACCGGTGCGACGCCAGCCTCCGAGACCATCGAACAAGAGCTATGACCATCACTCGGACGTTTTTATTAGATTACAGATGTTGATGCGGTTTCCAGGAAATTAATTACAATACTAATCTGTAGACAGCGGATGAGTAGTTGTAAATTACAATAGGAAAAACATTAGAATAATTAAAACTACTGTTATATTGTTTTCAACATATTTTGAAAGAAAATAAATTTCTAATTCACTCCACTGCATTAGAATGCAAGCAGAAAATTTTTATTTTGCTTAAGGATCCGCTGTCTACTCATGTGAAAGTTTATTATCATAAATTCAAATGTATTCTAAATGATTTTACCATCCGCAACCTATTTCTAGTGTGCCAAATTCAATTTAGCGATAGGTGTAACCGGTGTAATAAGTATATTATGTGAATTATTAGTGAACGCGTGTCACCGTGTACCGGCAGGGGATCGATTAACAATAACGGTGGGAATTCTGCATTCCAATCTAAGATCGACGGAAACCAGTCTCCCGATGGGACGCCTACAGTAGTCTCGGGGCTGTCTTCCATAATCGAATACATTAACCGACATCTGTGAATGAAGATCAAAGTCTGCCGATATGCAGGCGGTTGATTAAGCAGTCTACAATATTCACGTGGGCTGAAAAAGATTATTACACGCCGATAACAACACCGCGTGCCATTCAGTTCCGCGAAAATCTATTTCAGTCGTCTGTCCATGAAACTTACCTATCTTCAATTTCCACGGTCGTCGAAAAAAAGCATTTCCTTCGAAACCGTGCACGCAGTCCGATCATACCGGTTCTCGTTTACATAAACAACAAATCGTTACAGTTTCTGTAACTACAACAATCACAATAGTCCTCTAGCCAATTGGATCTCAATAGATGACACAAGCAAATGGATAGACTATCTACCATTTTTCTTTTTTGAGAACAGGCTACGGTAGACTTAATCTTTACAACAAATTTCATCTAATTCCATGATCGAACGACGAGAAGACGGGTAGGACAACATGAAATGTGAATGCTCTCCGACTCGTCCCGTTAGCATAGATAACCGCGGTATTCTCGTTGATAGAAAGAAGTCTACCGTGACTAAGTGGTTGATATTGCCTCTAATCCTCTGACCAGTCTCGATCGCATCCTGTGCGCTCTTCTATCTATTCCCGGAATGTGAAATGCATTCGCGTCACCTGTCTGTTTACTAGCGTGAATTGTCGCGAACCCCATCTGCGAAACTGGAGTTAAAATCAGATTCGAGATCAACTAGCGAAGTTTGAATTTGTTAAAACGAAACATCCTCTACATTTTTATCTAGAAAGGATATTCCACGTTAGGAGCATTGATTGTAAACTTTCTCGTGCACCGTAGATTTGTATGGTTCTGTATACTGTCTCGTAATATTATCAAAGAGTGTTTTTACAGGCCGGCGTAGAAAAAGGAAGTGGCTGTTTAATGGATTGCCCCTTCGTGCTCGTGTCCGGGCAGCCATAGGCCGGCAGCCCCGATGGTTCGCCGGTAGAGCGAGCAGTGCTCAAACTGAATCTGCACGTGTGCGAAACCGACACGTGGGTGTCGCGAAACTGCAACTCTGAGCACCGCTGTTGTACGCGTGCCCCTTCCCCCCCTCGGACGGACACCAACGACGGGGATCAACGGCGAGGGACACGGAGATAAATCATTTATCGTGCCCAAGGGGACTTTCGAGGACTCCGAGGGCAGACAGGGGTGTCACCTTCAATTTCGTTTTCTCCCGCTCTCGGACGCACTAAAAATAATGCGCGTTTCACGCGGACGGAACCGAACGTTTATATCCACGTGACACGCTGTCCTCCGGTAATGAATAAGTAAGTTTCGGTTAGACGGAGATCATCGGTTACTTAAGAGTCAATGGTTTTTCGAGACATGCTTGATGTTCGGGTCGTTGACCCCTGATGGGCCACCGGCGAATACCAATTAGAAAGTCGTAATTGAAGACTGTAATTAGAGTGTTGTAGTATCAAGGTTGTAGCCCCACTCTTCATGTCTTTTGTATTATGTATTCTAACTAAGAGAAATTGGAAGTGGAAGTGCTGTTCTGGAATTTTAAAGCACTAACTAATTTTTTTAAAAATATGATTTGTTATAATTCAAAGGATCGCAGCCCCACCGTTTATATGAAATAAATTAAAATTGTTTCCAAAACTTTGATTCATCTGACGATCAGAGGGTGTTCCGGACATTTGAGCGAGTCTGTACACGAGTACTTTCTAACGCTGTTTCATTGGCATAAAAATATTTACCTCTTAAGGTAATCCCAGATTATGCTTCACAAATCGATAAACTCAACCAACCAGTTATAACTAATAAACTCAGCTGGCTGATTAGTTCATAAAAGATAAAGTTTCTTAAAATGTCGAGAGAAAGTCGAACGATTTCTTGAAATTCAGTAAACGATTTCAAACATAATATCACGTAACCATGACAAATCTCGAAATCAGTACAATTTGTTTCACGCATGATCGGAATGGTTGAGCATAGAAATTCCCATGAATTTGACCACTTATCTTCCAACAGATGAACCGTCGTCGTAATAACGTTGTCCGTTTGAAACTCTATACATGTCGAACGTTTAGACACCGGAATGCCTAGCGGTCTCCTAACGAGATCCACGTATGCTAAATTTTATGTCTTCGTCGGCGCAACTTTAAACAGATAGTTTCCCACTAGGTCAGCAGCGTTCTGTTTGTAATTTCGAGCTGTTTGGACTCTCGAATTCCTGAGATTCCGTCAATTCGAACATCCGTGTACACGGGGCGTCGAAGTCCTCTTGAACGCACGAACAAAATCACGATAATCGCAAAAAACAGTTAATAGAAAAATGCAACAACTCAGAATGTATAAATATTAGCACAGTCGTCTTTACAAGTACTTTGATTACGGCATTTGCCAAAAGAATTATTTTTCATGAAGGTCCGCAGACCAGACATAACGCAGTCATTGACAAACAATTCGATAGGTTTTCCGGTATCAAACGAGTTAATTGAACGACTCACAGATGGCCAGCCTCGCAGAGACATGCCATCATAGTAAAATGCAAATTCCATAGGCAAAGTCCGTTTCCGCCCAATTCGGCTCCGTGTTCCAGAGTTCCGACCCGCCCACCATAGATGATAGTAATCGTGGATGAAACGGTGATGAGTGGGACCCCCGCGAGCGCGATTTTCGTTGAAGGGGGTCCACGGTCCCCCGAGAGCAAACAAAGAGAGAAGCAACTATCGATCGAAAAAGAAAAGAAAATAGATCGTCTGTAGTTCGAACCAAGAGAAGAATACATAGAAGACGGCACTCTTCGAGGAGGAGAAAGATAGAGAGCTGTGGGTGGCCGACGGGAGACGGAAAGTGAGCAAGGTATACCAAAGCGGTGGGAGATAGAGGCTTGATAGTAGGGAGACCTCTCGGTCGCTTGTGGAGGGGAAGCAGAGGATCAAACGAAGGAGGACGGAGCGAACGATAATGAAAACGCGAGAGAAGGACAGTCCGTCGACGGTGTCGGAGGATAGAGCGAGAAAGGTGAGCAATGTGGAACGAGCAGAAACGAGGAACGGAACGAGAGAAGTCGGATTGAAGGAATAGGGGATAAAGACGCGGAATAGGCTTGGGAGAGAGATCGAGGAAGAGGGTGAACGAGCTGGGTGAGAGGGGGAGAGAGCGAGAAAGGTAAAAGTCAGAAATGAGAAGCGGGACGGAGAGGTCCCGGGATGATTGAGCGAGCAAGAGAGAAAAACCGAGCGAGAAAGCCGATGTTGAAGCTCGTCGGCGGAAGAAGGAGCGAGCTAAGGAACGTAGGAAGGAACGAGAGGCTCCCGTGTCGGTGTCGGTTCGCGCTTGCATTGCTTTTCGAAGCTCGCGCGCGAAAGGTTCGTGGGTAGGTGCGTGAGTGCGTGTGCGATCGATAAACGCACGTGAAAATCCAGTCGGTCTTCTTTCGCGGCTCCGTATCGGCCTCGAGACACCTCGTGGATTCGAAGCGTGCGGCGTTCGCGGGTCCGGAAAGCTCGCTGATACTACCACCAGTTTCGCACGATCCTCTTCCTCCGATACCACAGTCCGAATTCCGGTGCACGTGAATCTACCGCGAAACAGTTCACAAATTGGTACCGGTGTCTTCCGGTCCGTCGACGGGCATCCGCCGGTCACGCGCCCGCTCGCCGGTGCCCGCGCGTCTTTGAGGTCAAGCGGAATAACGGGGAGAAAGGCGGAGTGCAAGTTAAACTGTGCGAGGAAAGCGGAAGAAGAAGGATCTGCTAGAGGTCACGGAGAAAGGTATACATTGTGCGCGCGCGATTTTCGCATTCCCCTGTCATACTGTTCCGTGTTTATGGCGATTACGCCGCGACTCGCGCGCTGAACTTGTTTCCGAGAGATTTTACAATGTCACTGCGCGATCGCCTGTGTTTGTTTTCTTTTTCTTGTCCGCGGCACTTGCGTCGCATAAACCATCTCGTCATTAGACAACGCTCGGTTTATTTTGAGATTTTTAAACTCGAATGTGACCTCCAGACATTAAGACCGTATGAGATTCTCTCTCGAGTGTATGTTTCATTCAGAACTCGGTAAAACGATCATATATTGGTTGCATACAATTTTTCTGCGTAAAACAGGAGCTGTTTGGAACCTGTTATTTGTTTCATCCTTACTATTCGGTGTATCCATGATCTAGCAGTTTAATGCGCACCAGTGTGATTACGTATTTGCATGAAGTGCCTCGTTATGCCCACATAAAATCATTTTATTACGACTTGATGCATTCTTATTAGATGCAATACTGCCCGCCTGTCATAATTCAAACTTATTGGTACATTACGATTAGAATGCGGCTCTTTGTGCAATTATGGCACATGCGGTGTTCGAAATACAAGGAAACGCGTACTTATAGTACTTATATTTTTGTTATTTCAGAAAAGAAATATCAAAGAAATTTTCCTCTGGAATTAATTTTCATAAAATTAGATAGGAAAATGCGAACTTCTATAAATATTCTCAGTCCAAATTTTACATTACCTCGTTAGACGAATTCTCGATATATTTGAACATTCTGCTCCTACGTTCTAATAATTCCTACGGGCCAACAAAACAGCTGCGCGCAACATCCGCGATAATAACTCTCCTATACTATAATACAATGGAAAATAAATGAGTGCAGGTTCATTAAAGCTCCTCTCAATCTCTGAACGTGGAATACGTGTAGCAGCCGTTTCATGTGGCAGTCGTGTTCCGCAGCACACGATCCTAGAATCCCAGCAATCACTGTCAAACCGAAACTCTTTCGTGCCAAGAAACGTTGCGCACGCTATAATAATGCATTGGCCGAGAGCGGGGTCATCCGCACGGCGGAATTTGGAGCATAAAAAAAGTGCGGTGCACTTCTACACGGACGTGTCCGGCTTCGATTCGGCCAGTACGGACAAAGATTAGATTTGACGCTTTATTGGACTAGCAATCAAGACGATGACATCAGAGTCGGCTGCTGCAGGCCAAAATAAACTTTGCTGAACGCGCGGCTGAGCGATCTCGCAATCGGGCTTCTGCAAACCTTCTGTGTCGAGAGTCGATCGACGACGGACACCGTTCGCGAACTTATCATTCCGCCTGTGTACCTGTTAACATTTCAGTGAACTTGGGAAAGCTGACGGCACACAACGGTACGTGATCGCACGGCTGAAGCCGCACGACGATATTGTTGGTAAATACCTCGAGCGGTTCCGTATCGGACTCCTGGCAAACATAGTGATTGAACATGCTGAGCAGCGTTACCACTCATGTAGTTATAGTATGTGGCAATCTTATGTACAAAAATGAATCGTATAATTTGAATCTGTTAGCACTTTGTCATACAAAAATGATGCAAAGAAACAAATAAAAGTTTGCACGGTGCACAGGTATGATTGTACGCTGCCAAATAAACAAGTAGAGCTAATACAACTTTAAAAATTGATCAACATCCCAAGAACAGTTGTTTTCGACAACAAATTCATGAAGCTCAATTTTATATCTGCAACGCGAGAAGCGCACGTTGGATGAATTACCTTCCAGTAAGAATCCACGAAGACCTTAACTCACGGCTAGTAAACAAAATGTATCGAGAGTAAATATGTACTGTTTCTCTGACCCACTGCATATTCGACTCCAGGACAGGGTCAGGTGCCACCGCGCGTTCGCATAATAGTTTACGGCACAGCGGCGGGTCTGTTGGAAACGCGAAATCCACGGCTGGAGGCTTGGCCGTCTCCAGCAGGAAATATAACACGAGATTAAGACGTTTACGGTCGTTTCATTATGTTAATTCCACGATGGGACAACCATTATGTCCAGCGTCCGTGCCTCCACATGAAAAGAAGCGTTGTCGGCCGTTTCCTGAGATTTCGCGCGCGAATAAAACACGAAACTCTCTCACCTGGTTACATTCTATCATCGTCGGTTTCCACGACCAGCCTCGTAATGAATAATTCATATTACTAATTAGTCGAGGTTCGATGTATCGGCGCCCCGGTCGCTGCCTATCATCGTCTTTGCCACGACTTTTGCCGGTCGCGATAACAGAGATTCGCGCACGAGACTTGAACGCTTACCAGCGAATTTAATAAGAATCAATTTAACCGAGATCGAAGCACTGCAGAAACGTTTACGGATTGAAATGTTTTGGTCGTGAAATGTTGCGGTTCGTGTCGATCGAACGTGGAAACACGATGCACTGGGTGGTTCGAATAGGAAACGTAACAGATCGAGATCTGTCCGGGAAGATTAGTCTCACAAAGTATGGAAATCGTATGCTAATAATATCGGTGTTCCATTACCGATCGCTGTCAACAAGGTGACAGAATCGATTTGGAAAAAGGCTGATAGCGAGGGTCTCCCGTAGCATGCATAAATTTCAATCCATTACGTTTTATTATCCGAGACGCGGAGTACACGATTTCCAGCGAAATTCCATATTCATGGACAGGCCACCGGTACGCGTTTCCTTGTGAACAGATTTTCTCATACACGGACGCCATACCGGTGTTTTTCTCCCCCTCGATTCCCTCGGTCGTAACAGCGAAAGTCCACGTATCCCCTGGATAGCCTTAATTGCCATCTCTAGCATGCGAAACACATCTCGTTAGCAACCCCGTGATTGCACTATCTGGACATTTATCATGTGAAATGCTCGCAATTTTTGTTTTGTTTGGCCGAAGGGTCTTCCTGCTTGCTCGTCGCGTCGCAAATTTTATAATACCTTGTAATCGCCGGAGCTTGAATAATGTTCTGCAACTTTACGCCTGCAACTTTTGTTGCACAAGGTAACAATTACTGGAAGGAGTGCCGGAAATGTGCTACGTGTTGTAAAAAGTCATTATGGATCGTTTACGTTGTGTTGATTCGTAAAAATATATGTACTCAGCTATTCGTGTACTTTGAATTATTTATTGACTAAATTACATATATTATAGACGTATTTGCTACAACGTTTTCAACGAATATCGAGACAAGCTCTTTCGTGCAACGAGTATCGTAAAGTCGAGTATAGCAAGGGTTCGACTCGACCTTCAATCGAACGTGAGACGGACGACCGTGTAATCGAATTTTGTACGCTTCCGAGCAATCGATTTCGATAAACGGAACGGCGCAAAGTGTGAGAGCA
This sequence comes from Lasioglossum villosulum, assembly GCA_963971365.1. Classification (NCBI taxonomy): domain Eukaryota; kingdom Metazoa; phylum Arthropoda; class Insecta; order Hymenoptera; family Halictidae; genus Lasioglossum; species Lasioglossum villosulum. Next base: position 7,749,274 of record OZ020495.1, read on the forward strand.
CCGAGTTGATTGAACGAGGGGGTCTTGTCGAAGAATGATATTGAGTTAATTGTCGATTCCTCTGCTCCGACTCCTTCTATATCCATGGGACAATATCCTATAACAAATTGTGACCCGTCGTCCAATGGCAGTAGGAAATTTCATAACAAATATTCTCGAAACGAATGGTTCGAGCTATTACTTGAAAGTATCCACAAGAGGAGGAGCGTAATAACCAGAATATTAGTAAAAGGTTAATATCGTAGAGCGGAATGTGGTATAATTTAAAATACACAGAACTAGTTTTCTTGAAAAATGACAGACAGTTTTCCTACAGAATAGAGAATACATCTTCATAAAACTGAAATTCATGTAGATAAGTTTGCATTTAACATGCTTGCACACTGTTAGAAGCTATTTCGAGGTATTTGTATCGAAAAGCTTTCTGTTCTATGATTTCTGTTGCAATTGCGTTCATCAGAGCTAGCTTGCTTGGAACTTCTGTGTGGTAACATTACATTAACGCTACACACTTTTAACTTACAATTATTGGTATCACAGAGAGAGACTGGGAAACAGAACTCCTCGACTTGAAAAGATCGAATGTCATGGGACACGGGAGGCGCGAATTTTTGGGTGGCTCTTTAGTGATCGGATGCTTTTTGGATCCAGTGTGGTTGTCGTTTTTCGAGGCGACTCGCGGGGCGAGCATGTTCCCCGAATGGAAATAAATGCTGCGTAGAGCAAAGGTACGAGAGAACGGGCTCACGATGGTCTCGTGTTCGTGTTCGTATGTAAGGTACATGTAAGGTACGTAGGTGCGTGAAGTGGCCGGCTGGTTGGCGCCATTCGGTCCTCCGCGTATCGGCGGAACGCGTAATAAACGTAATATCGTAGAAGCCGATACGGCTCATGCATTACGCTCCGTTACGAGTCGAACCCGAGGGATTATATCTTCCTTGGCCGGTTAATCGGCGTATCACAATCCGATCCCACGACGTGGGGAGGCCTACCGACGATTTATAACGCGTTCGAGGCTATTCGTTTCTGTTTGTACTTCAGGGGAATCACTTCTCTTCTAATGAACGCTGTCCATGCCCGGTCGCGGACATTACGAGAAATCATACTGCCCGGACCTTCGGAAACCCAATGGGAATTTGTGGAGGTTCTTTCCGAGAAACTTAGACGCTTAACAGCGCGAGGTGCACAGGATTTGTGGCGGCTCCGGGCTCATTTCGATGAAAAACGACACCATCGAATCGCCCTATAGTCTCCCATATCCAAATTAAGAGGAGATGCAAACCAGGAAAATCGACTATCATTTCAACACTTTTTTCTAAAAAACCATTAGCTACAGAAGTGTATCGTTTCATAGAAAAAATATTGCACACTCAATGTTAATTAGGTAGCTGAAATTTAAGAAGGTTAATATATATTAAGATTAATAAAGAAAAAGAGAACTTTTTGTTTGGTTTCTCCATCCTGCAATTAATGCTAAAGATTTTTATTATGAAAATTTGTTGAAAATTGGTTCAGAACTTAGTCTATAGATTTCAGAATATACGTCGAAAAGGTGTCGCTGAATTTTTCGAATTCGAGGGTTTGCGGCGAGACAGGAACGAGCTCGTACCAGACTGGACCCGCGAATCTAATAATTTATAGTCGTCGGTTTTTCGTGATTACGCTCGCGGCGCCATCGGTATAGCCAGTGTAACGATAGAAAACGGGTGGGACAGGACACGGATCGTGGTCACGGGTCCGATAACGCCGCGGGAGTTCGCGATACATTCTTCTTTACTGCAACGACACCGTAATCTGGGAATCTTGGCGATAAATCCTCAACTATTCCGGGATCAAACGCCGCCCGGACACCGGGCCGAGTTATTGGCAATTTTCTCGTAATTTATGCACGCGTCGTTTCGCGTCGCGGTTGTATCGTATCCTTGATTACACCGTGTTGCAGCGGCGGTTCTTTATCAAGCAGCCATTACGGGACCACCGTCCCCAACCGATATTTATACCGCGGATTTGTATAAAGAGCGACGCGCCGCTCGTTATTTTCGGTTCGGTATTATTCGACGACCCCATTCTAGCCGAGCTGCCGTGCATTTTCGACAAGGTGAATGCACGTGCCCGCGACCGGTGATTAATCGGCGCTCCGTGCATCGTTGGCCATTATCCAATCCGCGTCGCTGGCGCCAGTCATAAATTAATAGTTTCCGCGAAACCAAGGACCCACCCTTCTCGCGCATCTTCGGAACTAACTATTTCACTATTCATAGTACAATCGGGCAAAAAGTATAATGATTCTAATGTATACAATTACTGGACTGTAATTTTGCATCACACATCCGGAATTTGGGATAATGTCAATGATAGGTTCTCAGTCACTTGCAACGTTAGTTTCGATCCCCGTTTTCCCGATACTTTGAAGCAACGATTGCGAACGGTGGATAGGGTTAATTGCAGGTATGAACACTACCATTCCGTGGAAATGCTCGTGTTTAAGGACGACTGTGCCTCCGAGGCGTGAGAGGTCTTTTCCCGTCGCCACCAGTAACGCTGGGACGACTAATGAAATATTTCTGACCACAACGTTGGTCTTCATTCACCTGGAAACACTGCGCGGCGCTACATTTCTCACGCGGTAATTACTCGCGGTTCAAGAACCTTTGTGGCTCCGGGCGGACGCGAACTGTCAACGATTCGTGAAGGAATTGCTATGCCACTTGAAAATGTTTTCTACACCTAATAATTAACAACGTTGGAATTAGTGAAAAATTGAAAATATTTCACTTGGGATTTCCTGGCTTATAATTAGTGAAATTATTAAGGCGTTTTTGCTGGATGCTATTAAATCAATTAGGCCAGCCTTTCACAAATACACTCTTGTCATTTGCACGAAATAGTACACGTCATGATCGCGTGTCACCTGATGTTGGTATAATAATAATGAATTAAGCATAGGCTGTTTGCTGAAGAAATGTCGTTCACTGTTTTTGTCTTCGAGTCTAAAGTTTCATTTGATACACGTAGACATACTATTCTATGAGTTCTAGAATAATGCTACCAAACTACCAAAAGCATGCTATATAGCTGGAGTTTGCAACTCATATTCTGTAAAGCTTTATAATTTCACCGACAATTTATTGTTCTCTTTTAGTAAGAAAAAATGTTGAGATATAACTGTTCTATTGCGAATGAAATAAGACCTGAACGCTTGAAATACAGGCTAGAAAATTAGCAAAGCTAGTTAGTTATTCATAGCAAGGGATCGTTAGAACACGTTGCACAGTGAGAATAGCATTTTAGTACTGTGTTACAATTCTACCTTGAGAGATATTAATGACCATTACTTCCCACATTACTCTGAAAATAAACACACCTCCGCACCAACCAAAATAGGGATACAAAACCTACTTTGTACTATGAAGACATTATAAATCAACAGCAGATGTTCATGTATTTATGAGCAAATTTCAAAGCGTCAGAATCGAACAGTGTAAAAACTAGAGTGAGAGAATTCTTTGAAGTAAAAATTGAAAAACAGTGTGAACTGTTTAATTATTACATCAAAGTGCTCCGAAACGATAGCGGATCGATGCAAACGACTTAATAATCGATCGAAATGAATGAATGTGATCCAAGTGTTTCCTTGAAAATTGTACAAGTATGTGGTAGATTGTAGCGAACAAAAATCCGCTTCTGTTCGAGTAAGCAATCTTAAACTGTTGATCTCCCTCGCGTATCATAAATCAGCGGCAGTAGACCAAAATGGAAACGTGCTGTACAAGAGCTTCAGCAGCTGTACGGTATAGCGATTTAATGCGGCACGCGTAATGCAGTCGGCTTCGCCGGCAAACAGGCTGCCAACGAATAATCGGGAACGTTAATTAAGACTCGCGGTCGATTATGCGCGCCACGTAATCCTGCGGCGCGAGCGATGAATCCTCCTGGATGCGGGTTGGCACTGAGGATTAAGGGGAAGAAACGGGAAAATTGGAATGCCAGCCACCCAGAAACTGCATGACTAGACTCAGCCATATATTCGTGATGTTGTAACAGGAGAAACCGCGGAGAGACCACACCCCGACGGCCACCGCAGCCACGTGCTCTGTTTCGTAAGATGCCGGGTTTTAGGCAAGGCCGTCACCATGTGGGATGGTACTTGCTCCCCGTAAGGTATAGTCGGCGACGGTTTCGGCCGACATTAATCTCCCGTGTCCTCTTGCCGGGCGCCGGGCCCTTGTCGGCGGATAAGCGAACTCGATATGGCGACGCCATTGAAAAATGCGACCACAGCATCATAAGTTTGCTCGAGTCAAAAAATTGGATCGGCGATCTTATAATTAGATCTTCGTACACCTACGGTCACTCAGAAAAAAATCACTGTATCCAGTTCACTATAGTATGAAGTAACCAATCATAGTGATTCCTAGTGCCGTTTTCTTTTGCTTCTACGTACACCACCAGTTCTAGAACCTTGAAGACGTGGTGGGAGTTATTAATATGCAACTCGAGGGTTCCGTGCAACCAGTGAGGTTCTACTGTACTATAATTCAAATCAATTTCTACATTACTAAATGCCTTTTTGTTTGGAAAATATTCTTGATCAGAATCGTTCGAATTCGGGAGTCGAAATTTATTGCTCCTAGTAAATTACCCAATGTTAATAAAATCATTTTTTAACAATGTGTCCCGCTTTACCTCGAATCCTCTGACACCACAAGTGCTTCCAACACAATCAAACACTCCGCATTCCAACGGCTTCTAGCAACTAACAAACCGCAAAAAATAGCCGGCCATTGCTTAGCAATAACAGTCTGGTTAGCGTCGCACTTTCGCAAAAGCCGCGGGAACCTTTACCGAGAAAGTAGCAGCGATTCATCAGCATACTTAATCCGGCGATCTGCAGTCATGACGACGTCCAGCACTGAATCACTCTCGATGCAGTTCGAGCGTATACAGAATTCCATTTGACGATCTGCCGATGCACGGGTTCGCGGGAAGCGTGTTCGCGAATGAATTTTCAGCGGGACGAGTTTGGGTTTCGAAGCGAGGGCGGATCGCTACCGTGACTCAGCCTTGGCACCGATACCACCGGTATCCATAAATTAGCATTCGGCAAACCTCGGTTACCCAGAAGACCTTCGGCGACGGTCCTCTCCTCTGGTAATTTTAAAATTTCAACGGCGTGCGTCGCGTCACGCCGGTTCTTGGCCGGTGACGTCTGCCGCGTTCTTTCGCGGGCTAACTAACGCCGTAGACTTTACTACGCGGTCGTGACTCACCGGCCAACAATCTCATTCATCGGAGAACGAGAATCGCGATAACCGCGTATAAACTTTCGCAACGACGCACGCGGCTCTGCAATGTCGTTTCGCAGCGAGTCGAAAAGGTTTCCCTCTAGAGGTTGCACACTCAGAGATGTTCCACGATTTTCCTTTATAAATAAAATTGTGTTTCTTCAACAATTCAATATGTGCATCTTATAAATAACTTAAATTCGAAGGACGTAGCAGCATTTGTTGTCGAAGTTGATTTTGAAGAATTCAAGTTTTAAAAAAGATTTCGGGAGATTTTGAGGGTCAAAAATATTAGATAATCACAAATGTTTTCCCGTTTCCACCGTTTTACAAGTCTGTGTGCCGCCAACGTTCCGAGTTCGCGGAACGAGACATTTTATACGATGGGAAAGTGTTTCAGCAATTCGCTGGACGCGATGATGCTTCTTCCTCTCACTCCTCGTCCTTCTTTTCCTCAATTCCCCTTTGCCGCGTTTCTTCGTGACTTGAGGAGATTTACTGTCCATGTAATGCGAACCATATGAATTTCGGACGATAAGTTGCTTTCTGAAGGTCTGCTTAAATCGCACAGCTTGAAGATCTCCGTGCAAATTCCCATTGTTTAATATCTTTATCGATTGGAAGATTCCTTCCAGTAAAAATGAAAAAAAAATCAATATTTATTAATATACACATTATCTTGTAATTGACAAATTTGTACACCTGTGAATAACATTCTTTTCTCATTGTTTTCGCGAAGGAACCTCCCTATCAACGAAAGAAATATTCCGCACATTCTAATTTTCATAGAATTAAGTATGCAGATATGTATGCATTAAACTCTTGGATCTTATCTTCAGATTTACGATTCCAATAATAAAAGTGCCGCGTAAAATGTGATGTAAACCAGATCTTCTTGAAGATATTCGGTGTATCATTTCCTGTATCAGAGAGCACAGCGAAACACGCAAATACTTCATTAAGTTTATCCGAAGCAAATAATTATTCTATCCCAAGAATTATTTTCTTTTTATGCCAACTTTAAAAACGTTTGGCGTGTTGTTACACGTTGCGTGACCGTCGATCGATAAAAGGAACCCGCAAAAGTGAATTATGTCCAAGACGAAGTACATGTTAGGTACAGCTTTAACAGCTAAGTATTTCTTATTGAATTTTTCCCCATCGATTTAGGTAACTGTTCAACCCAGCATGGCACGAATTTGCGCATTCGATACTCATTTCGATCATCCTAGATCTGCTCGAGCCATTAGGTCCGTAGCAGATGCAGCATCGTTTATTTTAGTTCGCTTTATCTACTTGACTAGAAATGCATCTTGCGATTGCTTTTAGGAAGCGAAGGTCATGCGGCGTTGGTTCGCGTGAAATCATTCGCGGAAATAGTGGCCGAACGTCAACGGAAGTCCGCGTTTTTCTTTGATCTTTCACCCACGCTTCGACATAACAGCTACGCTCCAAGTTGCACATCTCAGCGATGCTGAATGATTTCATCCGTTATTTTGAATGCTCGGCCGTCAGTGGGTGGACAGTGTGAACATTTATAATGTGGTATCGATTGCGCCGATACGATCGATATATATTTGGTTTCGAATACGCCGGTGTGGTTACGCTTTGGGATCGTTGTTCGTAGACTGACGCTCAACGTGCCGAACCGGTGAGATTAACCGGAACGAAATGGCCATCTTCTTGGAACGCTAACATTAGAACAATTCTACATTACCATCGATCACGTAATGATAGAGACATTCGATTTTACAGCTTCTGCGAAAGTGGCTTCGCCAAGAAAGTTGTTCTCGGAATCGAATAAAGCGATTCATTAGGAGGGTCAGTAAAATATTAAAATGATCAATCTGGTACGGAAAATACATAGCAAAATAACTCGTTAGTATTTTTGAGAAATTCCATTCAAATAGAAAATTAGAAAAAGCCCGGTTTATATTTGACTGGTCCTCGATCGAGAGACACGTCAAAGAAAAGTATAAAACCGACCACGTTGTAAGTAGTTCCAAATCTGACCGGTCATTTCAAGAATGGCGAACGACACGTTCGAAATGCTGTTTCGGCACGCGTGAGCGCATCGTTGTGATAGCTCGCGGCAGATTCGCACCAAAGATAGAGCTATTCGTCAGCGAGCCACGCTATTTTTCTCCTGTCTGGGTATAAATAGCTACAGACAATCCGTGTCAGCGGTTTGTGACCCACGGGCTGTTTTGAAACACTTTTATTTCTTCGACACTGGTGAAAATAGCCGGCCATTTATTCCTGTGCCGTTTAACTGCCCTATATATTTTTGGCCCACTGTTTTACCAAACCTAAACACCCTGATACATATACCGCGTGTAGAATTGCCTGGAACGATATTGATCGGTCAGGTCCTGCCATTAGTCTTCGAACTTTATACAATTTCCATTGCATGTGTTATTACATACGGAAAATACCAAAAATAATTTTTTTTAATTACATCCATAATTATCTTCGTCTAAATTGTAAGTATAGCATAATAAAATGTATAAACCTTTTATTCGTGCATTAAAGATAAACTTCGAGATTACTAATGATAACATCAACTTTTGCATCCATATTTTTAGCAGGTTCGGTGCAATTAAATTTCCGTCGCACTTTCTAAATCTTACATTGCGGCAGAAAGTGTGTGCGTTAACGCAGTTCTGGCCAAAAAATTGTTTTGAAAGTATCCAGATTCTCAGAGTTAAACGGAACCATGCAGAATTCCTTAGACACGGTTCAATCGCAAAATCGTTCTTCATTGTTCAGCGACCGCAATTTTCATATAAGAAAGAACATAGCTATTGTTATTAATCTCCGTGACAGATTTTACGGCTTCACATAATTTTGCATTAGACTCGCACGTCGCGTTTCTCTTTGAAGTTAATCATTAATTTCCTTGGTCCGCCGATGTAAGCCGTAAAAATTTATGTCACGAGCTTGTCTCGATATGCTCTCTTCCTTCGAAAGGATGATTGTAGTTCTAAGTACGTGTTCGCACGATTTCCTCTTTATTATATAAATATGTACATTGCAGACACCATAAACTTTGTTTGCGCTGAATAAGGATGCGTCTGTGGTTAGCTCGCTGTGTCTGGTTAGGGTCGGTTCGTATCTACTTGCCCTAATTCTCCGAGAGCCGCTTATGCGATCAGGAAAAACGGGTATAAGTGCCAACCCGACGCACAGGTTATAGCAATTAAACAATCATTGCTAACCTCTTCTGATTATTTTTTGAAATTTTCAAGTATTAAATAAATAGCTCATTAACGATACTGTTCCTTACTATTACAAGTCAAATTTACATCATAGCAGCAATTTCAACAGAATTGTCTTCGAATTTCCATGAAGAACCACGCGGACAATATGACAATTCACACCGTGCGTATTTGCTGACGCATCAAAGCGGTTCGGTTACAACAGCGTGAATAAGTGTCGGTTAACTAAAATTGCAAACACGCAATCGTTGCACTATAATCTGAAACGTCGTGTTGCTCGCACGGCCTTAAAAGTATGATTCACGTGCTGCTCGAAAGGATAATGTACCCGAACATTATGGTTTCCGTCCGTCCCGTGTTTTCGTTCGTGAAACCACCCGAGCAATTGCAGTTCGATGCGATCCATCTCAATCGACGGATGAATCATAATATGTTATTACAACGAACGGAACGTTTCAGAATCGTATTGTTACGAAGCGCACGCGCGAATCCTTCGAATGAACGCGGCGCGCGACGCACCACTTAATAAAACCGATTATGGTTCTTCCTTTTTTCCCTGTTATTTTGGACGTTGAATGAAGACTGGCGGATCGTTATCGGCCGACACGGTGCACATTAACAAGTGATTTGATGAACAGCAAATTGTCGGCCACCAGTATCGCACCAGCTCCTTCGTTATTTACTGTGAGTCACACCGTAAATATAGATACGTATTCATGAGGATACCCGCTAACACTCTGAATCCTTTTATCGGAGCTGCTTTTCCCGCTTCGCGAACGATTACCGTAATTTGCCCAATTATCATAATGAAACGCGTCGCTTCGAATTTCGCTGTCGTCGGAAAGCTCTGATTGTTCCCTAACTGGCCATTACCACTCTCGTGGAACACGAACGTAAGCTAATACCTTCGAGACCCAAGGTCACGAGCAGTCTGCATTTCCACGTGAAGTTTTCATCTATTTATTCGTTCCGCCTGCATAGTTTATAAAATTATATAAATTTAATGCAAACGATTTTCGAACACTCAAGCTCCCATTCCTCTGAAATGATCGATATGAAAGTAAAAAAGCCTCATTGACTAAATATTTTCGCGTCGTGCAAAAATGAAATAAAATTATTGATCACTTTAAAAGTCCATACAGAACAAGTATCTGCACGAAACATTCCAATGGGAAATTTTCGTCCATTTCACGCGTCCATAAAGATCGTTCGGAAAATATACGGGAGTTTCCATAAACGTCACGTAGCCGATCATGAATCAGTCACCGCGAGTTCGCAGGTAAACGAGAAGCAAAAGCTCCGAAAGTTAATTCGCTGTCAGGAAGTTTTATACTTGTGCGGGTAACGCGAACATATTATAGCGTTCTGGTTCGACGTCCCCAATAGCGATTGACGCATTGATATCACAAACCCACGATACGGCACGCACAGTCAACGGCCCCGACTCCCATTACTAGTTTTCCAGCGGATCTTTTTCCTCGGAGAAAAAACTATTGCACGACAAAGTGGCTGAACGTCGCCTTAAGGCTCGGCCACTCGACGATAGACGTTTCTGTTCTTGATTCGTCGATTTACGTAATTACTCGGCTAGACACAACGGGGCACGAGTCACTATTAGTCACACTTCGTTTTCTTCGTGCTCCGGCGCGAGAGATCGAAACCCGTCCTACAACTTAATCGCATCGCGGCATCGTAAAAAACGAATTCTACGGAGAATTTATACAACACGGCGCGGTATCAATTGTCGCTGGTGTTGGCGTTCAATGAAACTGCTTTGAGAGATACCGATATCATTACCGGCTACAACTTATGGATGATAAACTTTCTCTCTCTTTCTCTCTTTGCTGGAAACATTGTAAATTATCTGTAAATGAATAATCTTTCGTAAAAACTATGTTCAGAAGATTGTACCCTTTGACGTCAGATGATTCGCCAAAAGCTTCTGTGAAAAAAATCAACACCATATATAACTTTTACATTTATTTTACTTCTCGAAGGTACTTTTGTTGCTGAATAAGACTAGTCCAATTACGTTCGTGTTTCTAATTGACATCGGTACAGAGCAGTGATGCAATCGCGATGCAAATGAGCGTACTCAATACGAGAATACTTAAATTAGCATGAACTCTAATTCGACTTGGATCTGCGTTGGAAAGTAATACAATATATTCCAGTTTATAGCAATAATTGCAATATCTACGAGCGCAGTTATGAACCCTCCACCATTCGGACTAATAATACTGGACATAGCGGTACGCTATACATATGTCCAGCGTATTGGCTCACTGAAACTTTGAACTGGTTTTTCTGCCAAACTTGTCAGTTCGCATATAAAAGCTGGTATAATATGTTCTCGTGGCGCCCTAGGTGCATTTAAAGTAGCTCACGACTTGGCCGTGCAGTTACAACAGTTGAAGTACATGTAGAGGCGAGACGTCGTTGAAGATTTATTGAAACTTTATGTATAAAGGCTGCAGATAAATCATTGCATACGATTTCCCATGCAATAAAAGCAATTATATGTACAACAGGAAAATACAGCACTATCTTTTTTCTACTTATGAATTATGTGTGCATTATTTCTACGTATGGACGACAGTGTGCGCAGAAGATTTGGCACAAGTCCCTTGCGAGAAGTCAAGCAAATGTTACGGCGCGGGGACATGCGTCGGAATTGCAATGTTACGCATGCGATTAATAATAGCGGGACTGCATGAGGGAGACGATGCGGTCATGCAAATTGTGAAAGATTCGTCAGTGACCGCAGTCGAGTGTCGTTGATTTCCTCTTTTTTATTCGGCAAACGGGATTCGCGAATTCAGCCTGGAATATCTTTCGCACCGTTTCAGAATCGAGCACGCGACGATGCACTGCCGATGCACTTTTCGTGCACGGTAATGAGGCAACACGACGTCGCGTCCGAATTCATGATTAATCGAGTAATCGTGGCTGGCAGTTGCATGGATATCTGTCCGCGTAATTAAAGGACTTGTCGTTGCGTCTGTTCCTACTGTCAGAAGTATGAAGACCAAGTCTGATCGGAGATGCGGTCGAGTGATACTGCAAATGGAATTCGATTGGTGCAGTTTTTTAGAGCAGATGCAGTGGAGATGCTTGCGACTTTGTTTAAACATACCAATAATAAAGCGAATGCACCGAATTTAGTAACCAGTACTCCAATCGTATAAAAAATGAATGAATCTGAAGGAGACAAGGGCAATTAATTCTCTGATATGTGTGCCTGCTGCTGGTAATAATTTTCTACAGCAGATTGAAACATGGGAGGCAAGCAATTAGCAAGGCACTAACATAGTTTGTTAGAGTCTGACTCATAAATGTACTTGCGAGTGTGACAGTATCACACGAAGTGAAAAATGTGGGTTAAACTAGAATCTTAAATATCAAAATTATATATTCTGACATATTTATAAATTGCTAGCTTGTATAATCGTTCGGACATCAAGAATAATTATTTATTTAGTTCGCAAACTGAAATCGTCTTTAAGATTCTGCAAAGATATTCAGGTGGTGGCCAATTTTTGCCTTTCACCATAAAAGAACGAACCGTATTAAGCGTAATTAAAACAAGCTTGGCGTAACATGTTCCTCGAGTTTATACTGAGTCATTGTGTTTGTAAACACGTTTCTCCGAGAAACGAACACGCTTATTATAGTGTACAGCGATCTTCTCGGAATTTCAGAGACAACGAAAGTTCGTATCTTAATTAATCTTTTCGTTGGAATGAACTTATCCATGTACGATATTGTCGTTTGGCGAAAACCCAATTTAATTGCTCCGTTCCGTTAACGACGCTTATGCAATAGTAGAGATAATACATTTTTCATACTGGATTGGCGGCTATTTTTATTATGATTTCTCCATTTCCTCCAAAAAGTTTATCAAAATTATTCTTTGGAGGAGCTTATCAAAATTGATTAGTGCAAAATCCGAATATTATGGCCACCGTCAAGTGGTGAATTAATCGAAAACAAGCCGAGGAAGGCGTGCACGACGTTCCGACATCTTTACTGAGAAGAATCGACGTAATCGTCCGGTCGACGGCTGCACTTCCGAGCCGGCTCGTCGGCGCAACATGACGCAACGTCCAAATTTATGATTAATCGCATCCGATACGCTTCAGCCTGTTCCTTTTTCGGCAAGACGAATGTTTTGCGTTCACCTTCCATAGGCATGAGGCTGAAACTTGTTCGATATCATCGATGCACTTACATTTCTTATTGATATCTTACGTATCAATCAATTCCTACCACTCCAAACAACTCAATGTCTCAAAACAAATGAGCCTCTAATAAAACCAGTCTCTAATGAAACTTAATATTGTATAATAAACTTCATGGAACTGAGATCGATTTTAAAACTTTGTATATGGTACAGCATCAGAATTTATATTTGTATACACACGCGATCGAAAGTGCGGTAGCAGCAGGAAGTGATTCATTAGGTATATGCAAAAATAAATCAAAAGTGAAGTGTTCATTCAGACATCAGTTTTCGGGGAAATCCAAGTTTAAACATCCTGCGTACGCATACAGTTACTTATTATCCAGCTTGCGGTTATTTTAGTGGTTTTATCCTGGATAAAGTTTCCAAAATAAAAATGGTGAGACATGGTTGTACATGGAAATTCGATACTGGAGATAATTCATTTCAATAGAGGTCCTAAACAAAAGAGAGAAATGAACAGACGGTTGCGAGCCAAAAATAATGCACACCATATACATATATACGTATCTAATCTTAAACAGCTTGAACAAGTAGTAGCTAACGAAATTATTAACCGATAAAATTAGTATTGATAACCTGTATTATACTTAAAATGTATTATCTAAGAATGTTTGTTATAAATTTATAAAATAGCAGCCTACTAATAACTTTGTTGTGACTTACTGATGAATCCCCGAATACCTGGCAATGGTACAGTATCGACAACATATGAAACAGTGCCAAAAATGCTCGACTAATGTCATTGACATGTTACTTCGATACAAGTTCGATACCACAGCCCGGAACTCGGGAATTAATAGATATTAGTATTAATGAGCCGGTCCCTCTGAATTGGTCCCACCACCATCGGTGCGACGTATGAGCTCAGAGCTCATGCGTGCACACACGTACGGATGCTGCCGCGCGGAATATAATAGCGGTAATGCGATGGAACTGGGGCAGTTCTGCTTTGACGCGCGTCTTAGAAGCCTCCACCTGCTCCGCTCTGCTACCGGGCCGCGAATTTTTATTTTTGGAACCGGCCGACCGATCTTCGAGGTTCGTTTCTTGTCGCAATTCAATTCGTCGCGAGTTTGGGCTGAATCATAGCCCCTATCATGTTCGCGAATTTATTATTGAAAAATCCGATCGAATTCTTGATCTCCTAAAATATCTGAACCCTTGTATACACAATCAAAACATACAAATCACTTAGAACTCAATTTCAAAATCTTTACTTATCCAATTTTAATTTAATATAAAAATAGTTCTCACCTACTCAATTTTAAAGGTGAAAGTGTTCAGAAAATATTTTCGCAAAACCATACAAAATAATTTTAACAAACGCGAAATTGGACAGCCGCTTGTCTACACAAGGGTTGATGTATTTTTATTGTTCGCGACATTGTGTGATCGAGTGAATTGTTCCAGTTTACGAGACTCTCTGTTACTTGTTGTTCGACTCGACGTATCAAGTAGTACATATCGTGGTCTTGGAGTAATCGTGCCCTCCCGGGGAAACTAGAGTAAGTTCATCCACATCAATTTAATCGATGCACCGCGAGTCATCTCGCCAAAGGTTGCGCCGATGGAATGCAACAAGCATCTGCAACCGATGACCGTCAACTCACGCGCAGTCACGTCGAAACTCACTTTCCTCCTTCGTGAACATTTCGCTCGTTTATTTCTCGGGATCGATTACCATGATGCTCGGAAACCTTTCCGGATAATCGATTCTTCTCTAAGTATGCGCGAGTCGCGCGTTTATTCGCGTGTTTCATGAAAAATTCTTACTTGACAGCTACTTGTTTATCTAAGCTATCTTTTGTTTTGACAGTCGTCTGTGTGAGTCGAGTCAATTTGCGCGCGAACCTAAAAAATAACGCTTTTGGGCACCTGTGAGTGTTCAAATGTTCAAATTGTTTCTTTCATGGCACACGTATTGTTTTTTACGGATGATATTCATCTGCGCGATCGATTGTGGTCTTCCATGAATTAACGAATGGTAAATCGTTAACAATGATCTTCGCGGAACCACTTCCTCAGAGAAACGAGGCATAATGACGCTAAATGAGCGAAGTAGAAGCGTGTCTTCTCTATGCGACGCATTGTCTCCGCACACGTTTCAAGCGACACTTGAAACGTGAGGCCGTCGTTACGCTCGGCGCAATTATCAATTTGCAACACTCGACAAAACATGTATCGTCATAACAACGCGTCTTTGAGGCCCGACCAGCCCTTTAGTTAAATCGTTTGTTAATCGAACGTTGTTTCCAGCAAATGGCTCGGAAAATGTAAATTATTTGCGCGCGCGAACGCGTTGCGTCGCCGATTTATCTTGGAGTAACGCGATTCGAAACGTGCCACCAAGTTGCTGTGCGACCATTCATTAGCTGCGTGATTGATCGATCGTATAATTAATACTTGTCCGAACGACTGCTTTCGCGCGAGCGCTCGCAACTCCACAGTCTTCTTCTTCTGATCGGACAGTGTATAATGATTCGACTGTTTCTGTAGAAACTTTTCGATTCCCTTTACTTCCTACCGCAACGTGTACACGTGTAGAATGTGTAGAATCGACGGGCGAAGTGTGCTCGTGCTGTTTCTCTAATGAGCGAGATCAATTTCAGTTTGCGGCTCGATAAATGGTATTACTCTATTCGATCTGTCGCCACCAGTGCTAGAATAACGATAGTGATTTATGCACTGCTGACACGGTAAACGGTAGTCGAGCGGCAATAATTCTCCGACGAAACTTCTCCTCGAATCTGTTTTTCGGCAACCTTGATCGCATTAAACACGAAAGTTTGGCCGAATTAATTTTGAGCAGAACGAACTCGAATAATATTTCTGACCTTGGATAGTCGAGCAAAATTCCGCGACGAAACCAGTTGGCTCCGTGGAGTTTTCGATCGGGTTTTCTCTAAAGGAAAACCAGAAGCCTGCAGATGCAGCAAGACGCGCACGAAGAAGCGAGGAAAGCTGCAACGGGATCGATCGAAGAATTTATACGCGAAACCTTGAAGGCGATACTCGACTGCAGCTGTCAATATATAATATTTGATATGTACGGCGTATTTCGTTTGCGTAACCGGTTCCAGGATTTACGCACACATCTTATCGACTGATTTCATGCCGCGCAGACTTTTTACTAATCTCGTTTAATGTTTATGCACGTTCCACGAACGGAATCGCATCTTGCAACGAGTCGTTTGAATCCTGTCCGGCGCTCGAGCGGAATACTTTCGCGGTTGCTAATGGGAAAAAAATGTTTCAGATCTAGTCTTCCCGCGATCGAATACACACCCCGTAGATCCGTTTTGCAATTAAACCACGTTCCGCGTAATGGGAGATGTAAAGTACAGAGCGATCCGGCTCCGGGATTCGTTAATAGATTATATCATTAGAACCGCGTTTGGAAACCCCTGCACCGCATTTAGCATGACCGATTATGAAAGGTGCTAATTGCCGGCAACATAAACGCCCAGTCAGCCGCATTCCCGTCAAGTATGCGGGAAAATTATACCGCTCCGATTCTCCGAGCCCTATTATAACCATTGCAATTTCACGCTCCGCGAATTAGCATTCGCGCAAGAAAGTGTGAACAGATGCAAAAATGATGGTTTAAGTACTGTTTACCCAGCGCTGTCAATACGATGTATTAATTGAATGTTTGCCTTGCCTACATGCAAACGAGAGGCATCGGGTTGAAGGTTGTACGCACGAGACCTCGCAATCTGTACACGTTTGCTTTTGGAACCCTTCTGTGACTGTCGCAGGTAACATTCTGTAATAGGTAGACAGTACAATATTTTTCTAGCAGAAAATATTCTTGAAGATGAAAACCGATGTTTGTTTCAGGATTAAATTTCTCAAAAATGACATTATACACTCAAACTAATAGTAAATACGTATGCAACGAATAAACACAAAACAGCCTCCTAATTTCTTTTTAAAAAATTACAAAGGCCAACGTAGCATTATCGTAGGATCTTTTATGGAACTATTTCTGATGAGCGTACAAGAGTTAGTAAGATGAATCAGATGGTTTGTTAGCGACGTCTGAAGAGTCTCACACAAGCCATGACGAGGTCGGTGCGCGTCTGTTATTGACGACAGGTTGAAAGTAATGTCCGATAAATCGTATCGGGGATGAGCAGGCGCCAATTCATTCTATAAAATTCGACCGTGTATCCCGGCTCCGATTAACGTGGAACAGGTAGCTGGGGGTTAATGAATATGCAAACGAAGCCTGACGAAAACGGTACTCTGATGAGGTACTACACCGTCTTGACCGCCATTAACAATGGACCGCCGCTGACGTTATCCCCGATTCCTAATAAATTTTTCCACGGTTTCGTACGGTAGCCTAATCTCTCTGCGGGCCTGTTAAAGGGTTGTTATTACCCTTAACGAGATGCGCTTCGTTATACATTCCGATAGGTTCTCCTATGCAATTTGCCGCCTCGAATACCGGCAGGACTTCAGAATTTACGTTTGAACGGGTCCATCGTTTTGTCGGTAACGGACAAAGAGTGACGTTGAAACTTGCCGCGACGATTAACACGATAATAAAGTTCTTCGACGAAGTCTGGCGTCGGTGGTTCAAACGGACGGGCCCCTCCAGAACAATATAACGAAAATATTCAAAGTAGCAGTTTGGACCGGATTAATTTCGAACCGATTTCACAGTGCAGAGATTTCATAATATTTTGCGAACCTATTCTGCTCGTTCGATCGATTCATAGCAGCGACCTTCGCCTTTTCTATTTATTGACGCTGCAGAGTGCGAAAGTACAGAGCGTCAAGGTTTAAAGAAGCGGCCGCCCCGGTTCTTGCAGTGGGAATTATTTGCTTCAGCGACAAAGTAAAATAAATCTGGGAATTCTGGGAATTTGGAGCCTTCGATAAACCCGGTGGAGTAACGGGAACTCAAAATAGTTCACTTTTCCAACGAGTTCTTCGGATTCCTTCGCAAAATTGTTCGGTGCAGAAATTTACACCAGTCCAAAGCAAATTGTTCTCTTAGCCACATAAGCAGTTTCTTCAATTGAGTTTTCAAAAGAGTACGCAGTGTTTGATGGTGCCCATCAAACGAGATCGTGTATATTGCTGTATTGCATACTTAAATGATCAGCAGCATTCAATCTTGCGATGCTCCTTTAATTTTCAAGATTAGCACTGTCAATGCTCGCTGCAGCAGATACGAGATTCCATCGTAATCTTACAATTGATAAAGTGCGAGGGCAACGAATTAATTTGTACTCCTAATATCTCGTATGGATCTGTCGGAATAATTAATTTCTTAGTTTTACTGATTGATTCGCGGCTAGCTATCTTCGCATCGGCGAGCCTGTTTTAAAATCGGAGATTTATTAATATTCTCGGTGCATATCTCGCCGTCTATCCGACCGGTTGACTCATCCATCAGTAACAGATTAATTTATAGGAATTCGTCAATACGCGCCCGAGAACAACCGTGCACCGATCATCTCCCCGCCGGACAATAAATAACATCCTCATACAGCTGGTTACAGCATGCCTGCTGTCGTCGCTAATTTTCTTTCACGCTGCCGTGGCAAGAAAATGTTAATTGAACAGGTTTTGTTCCACGCCCCTTCTACGCACGGGATCGGCGCACGAAACCGGCCGTAGCCGACAATAAAAATCGCGGAGCATTTGGACAGCTTGGAGAATTCATGCCCGACGAATTGCGCAGACTTCTTCGGTTTCGCCTCGCGTCGAGGTTTCTTTGATATTATCTGGTGTTGCGCACTGTGTCACTGTGCCGGCGTAAAATTCTCGCCCGTCAAACTGCTGATTCCAAGCTTCTCCATCGCGAAACGGAATACGATACCGATGATAGCTGCAAAGCGATACAGGACCCGGCGAAGCTAAGCTGTCTAATGGACGCGTAAATCCGCCTACTGTAGATCGTAAACAATTAGAAGAATGTCTGGTGTGACACGGTAGTTTGTCATGCCTTCGGCTTGTAAGTTTCTTGGAAGTTTTCATTTTCAATTGTTCGATCGGTTAGGTCATCGTCTCGAAGGATTTTCTTCGTTCGCCCACGCTGATTCGGGAAAGTATATGAATACTTGAAATATCATATTGAAAAAATTGAATTTTTAAGATATTATTAGCAGATGACTACCACGACTTTCTGGATAAAGTTTGAGATAAATACGAGAATGTGTGTAGAAGTTGTAAAACGTTTATTACAAACATACACAGAGTTTAAAGTAGTACAAACTATCTGTGCGATTACACGTATCTTCAATTAATCCTCTCGCTTAGAATATGAATTACATACTCCCTCAGTGCTTCAGCCGATCTATTAGCATTTCCACACACTCACTCTCCATTACTCACGTCATCGTCTCGAACGCCTAACTATGTAAACATTCGAAATGAAATATCCTCTCGAAGCAACGGAGTAAGAGTGCCTCAATCAATGCTAAAACGATCAATCCGTAAACCGAGGAATATCCATTTCAGTACTCGTCGGTAAAATTTCTTTGAAGAATATTAATCAGTTATCCCTGTTAACGACGATTATTTATACGACGCAACTGATCTAGTAAAAGCCACTAAGATGCTTCTTCAACGAATGTTTAACAATTCCTTCCACTAACATACGTATACGAAAATGTCATAAACGAGAAAACACAGAAGAGTCTGTAGGTCGAATCGGATTCCGAAAATTCGCGCAGTCGCGCTCTAAATAGCGCAACCGTGGGATAACTTATCGCGTCAGGCGTAAATATAACGATAGAGACCGTAAGGTACAAGTTGTAATAGCCGGTCAGTGAGTTGTAATGGAACCTGTAAATGAAAGCGCGAGGCGTGGAGAAAGTCGGCGCGACGCGTAGGTAGAAAAAGATTCAGCTAGACGCATTAGCGGGTCCGCAATCACGGATAGTGCACTTCGACGACGCGGAATCGCGACACTCTTTGACAATCCCGTCGGCCTCGGACGTTGCCCCGAATATTTCGGCTTCCATTTGTCGGCTTGAAAAAGCCCCGGTGAATCTCGGTCGAGAGACTTTGAATCGTGCGAAAAGAGAAAGAGACCAACACACAACACGCGGGTCTCTTGCACGCTGGAGAACGCTGAAAACATTCGCGTTTTACGGCGACGCTTTATATGCAATACCGTTCCGATCTCTGGGCTTTAATGAAGATATACAAAAGCGATAAACGTTACGACAGGACATGAAATACTCCTTTCGACGGCACCGTACAATAAATTCGCGCCCGTATTTATGAAGTTACGTAAAGTCACGTGACGAGCGTGATGTTAGTGCGGCCTGATAAGGGAACATGAAGCTGAATCAATCGACTGGTGACTGATAAAACGATTATGTAAGGTTCCTGAAGCGTGGAAATGATGCGACTTTCCATAAGAGAAAGATTCCTAGAAGCACTTCGACGATATCGACAATCGAATCGACTAGATTGACTAAATTAATTTTCAATCGGACGACTCTAGAATTCTTCAGGAACAAAAATCTCGGGTTAAGTCAGATAAACTTCTGGCAGTTTCATCATTTTTTAACATGTGGCTCTATGTTAAACTGTAATACTGGATACTGGCGTATAAACCTGTAAATACTTAATTCGAGTATACATAATATCTTTCGTTATCTTTCAATTAAAATTGCGGACATTTAACGAATTGCTATTACCATAGTCGCAATACGTGATCGTTTCAAACCGTTTTGAAGTCTTCAATCTGAGTGTAAAATGAATTTCATTAGAACATGAGCCATGTAAAAGCCAAGCGAAAGATGCTTGCTTAAAATAGAAAGTCCTGGATGTAATAAACCGTAATAATTCGGTCGACACTGACCGAGTCCGAGAATTTATTACCTCTTTGACGGGTCTGTAAGATTCAAGAGCATTTTTCTGACAACTTCACGATAAACTTGCCTCGTTAGAATATTGAGCGGTAATTTCGAGAAGTGATTACAATTGTTATTTATTTGTTCTCGGGGATCGAACAAATTCCTGGCGCCATTATCATAAGGAGGGACGATAAATCGTCATTTGCGGGACCTCGGAGTGTTGAATTATCGTAAGGTCTTATATGTTCGTGCTGATGATAGGCGCGAGAAAAGTGCGGGAGAGTTATAATATCGCACTTATATGTGCGCCCATGTTAGATTACCATAAGTATGAGGTGTAACGCGGCTACATGGCCCGGCACTCGTTCACATTTACCAGCTCTCTCTCTCTCTCTCTCCTTACCCTTCGTGCACGATCTTATTCGGAGTTTAAGGTTAATTGGCATAGCCTTGCACACTTATTTACGTCCGCGCAATCACAAATCTCCGTTTCAGACAGGAATTATCGATCGTAAATTACTCTGTACATTGTACCGACGCGCAAGCTCGCGGTTGCTCATTTCGTAAACACGGAACGCGATAATGGGGCCCTTATTCGACAGTAATAAAAACGAAGACATTTTTACGTTCGTTCGGCTGTGTAGAAACCGAAGCTGGAAGAAAGTACCAGCGCGAGGAACCGTGCAGACAAATCACTTAATCTCCTGCGCTGAAAAGCCGTCACCTCCTTTTTTGCGGAATTACGCCGCTAGTAGTAAAGTCAACAATTCAGTTAACAATAACCGTGGAAAAAGTGAATGAAAAAATCGTTGCATCATTCAGAGAAATCTGTCGGAGTTGTAACAACCATTGGTTTAGAAGTATGTATCAGTAAAATGTTTTCTATAATGAAAATAGTCCTCGTATCATTGCTCGTTCCATTGTTATGCACTATTTTCAAGGTCGAAATTATTACGAGAAAGTAATGACCAGTACAATTTGCGCAATTTTTTCTGCATTTTCTATGTCAGCCGAAGGTCGGGTGATATCGCACCTGACCTGCAGCATATCATCAGGTGTGAGGAGTTGAAGTGGGCCACAAGGAAATCAAATCCGCTTAATGTGTCGCGCAATATTCATCCGGCACTAGGTCGCTACGTGCATTAAATACATTGAGGCGCGCACCTCGGGAGACTGTGCGAACGATCACGGGCACGGCGGCGTCAGGTAGACCGCTGTCGCGTCGTAACTCAATTTTGTGGCGAAATAAATCCTGTCGCTTATGACGAATCAACGTGGAAACGTGCGAAACAGAGAAACATAGGGAGAGACGAGTAGAAGAGAAGAGAGAAAAGAAGTCGCCAGGATGCGTCACGAGCCGTGAATTGCTGTTCACGGGCCATCGGTGTGTTTATTGTCGCCAGCGGAAATAAAAGTAATGCGAGAGTACGTGGTGGCTGCCTATGACATCAGCCGGCCAATCAATCCGTTTTGCATGATGATGCATGAAGTGCAGCGGATGAATACCATGTGAGAATACTGCCGGCCGATCGTCGTGGGTGTGGGCGCCGCGAATTTGCCCCGCAGAAATTCTATCGCGTAATTATTCAGCGTAGTTTCGCGCGCGCTCCGCAGCGGAATTATTGAGCTCCTTTTGTGACATGGTCGCAGCACTTTCGATGGTGTAAAATTTTGCAGGACATACAAAAATGAGAATAAAATGTGATCAATAATACCAACTGAAGTTGACTTTAAAGCTTCGGAATGCGAAGACTCTCTTTTGTTATTGTGATGTTCATGTACCTTCAGCTTTCTGCTCTGTAAAAATTTTCCTTGGTTTTGAAACAGATCTCGTATGAAATTTTCTATAATAAAAAATTTAAAAAAATACGAAGACAGTAAGAAAGATCAACTTCCATAAAAATATTGCTGCAGCCTGTTAAATTCACGTTTTCCACTTCGCCGCAGTATTTTCACGGGAGGATATATTTAGAAGTTTGTAGCGAAGGTTCTTCGATTATTTAATCTTGTTTGTAAACAAGAAACTCGAGACTACTAAGTCTCGTAAGGTGTCAAGAAGATCAAGAAAAAATACGTGTCTCGTTCCAAGGTTAAGTCGACCACCTACACTTTGCATTGCTCGCAAAGATGTTTTTCTTGGTTTCAAGGTGTCGGATACGCCTACAAATTTTCCTGCCATCAAACGTTTCCAGGAACGCTAATAACAGTGTTCAATAGGAAGTCTATTGTGAAGAACGGCACCGTCTGTATGGCTGAACTTGCGACATTTGAACACCTCGTACCATTCGGTCTCCAATTACTCTTGCAATATATCCCGTACCGGAGTGGTACTATTTTCAACATAAATAACAAAATTACAAAATATAGCGGCCGTGTAGAAGCGAGGGTTCGCCGCATCGGTCTCTAACCAGTCGGTTTTATGGGCCCGAAGAGTTCCAATTCAGTTGAATTGCCTGTATTATTAACACTCAGCCTACCAAACGTTGCGAGTACACTGCAGAGCGTAGCTCTGTCGAATAAATTTTCCGAAACGACCGCGGAACGAATGTTTATCGTCAGTTGCGGGACGGAGCTCAACGAGGACGAATAAATTCGACGGGATCGCAAATTAAACGATGATCACCGGGTGCACCTGCAAATCCGCTCGTCCCCCGCAGACGTGTAAACTGCGTTTACAAAGTGCGTTTGCGTGCATGCCTCTGACACCGCCGTTACGCTCCAAACTCTTCGAGCGTGATGCATTGTCATTGATACGCAGGCACACGTTGTCATGCCTGTTCAAACATCCCAATGACATGCTGCACGAGCATTTAATGCATGCCAAATGGCGCATCGCTTTTCGCGAGCAACGCATTCCACCGGTGCTGTAAAATCCTTCGGAGACGCGGAGAAACAGTGTCAGGAAATCTGGAAGTGCAATTCTATTTCGAATTCACAGATAGGATAATTATTCGAAACTCGAGGCTTTTAGAGAATTTAAATAATTATTCTGTAAGGCGATGTCTAGCGAGATAATAATACACTTCGATCAGTAAAAATACATTCACCTTGGAAAGGGCCGAATTAACATACTCTCATCTACATTATGTTCCATTTTGAAAAATTTGTATTTATAGTATCCAAAGAGAAGAAGCTATATTACTTTTACTGCTAACAAGTCAGAGAGAAGATTTAATTTCGTTTAAAAAATGTTACCACAATATAGTCATTATTTTACTCTGATTGTTAATACGATTTGTAAGTACCAGTTTAATGATATTGCTCGGTAATTTTGAATATTATCTGCCCCACGTATTTATAGCTCTTCAGTCTACGAAGAGAACCTGCGTTCTAATTTATAATTGAATGTGCTCCCTCACCTTCATAACTAATCTAGATCTTTATGCCTAATTATATCCGACTACGATCTCTGCTCTGACATCATACAAGTAAAGGGGTGTATACTATTTTCAAAACAAGCGAGTCACTTTCCATTATGAATGAAATTGTCTTAATTCGGACAGATTCTAAAAATATCTTCGCACTACAATTAGCGACCACTAAATACGACCGATGTACCATACTTTTGTAATAATGATTAGTCTTCGAAACTTATCCAAAATATACAGGGTGGTCCACGCAATTGTTGCAAGTCATAACTCCGTTATTATTGCATTTACGAAAAAATGCCAAACGATCGAGAAATAACAAAACAATTACCCTGTATAATGTTTGATATGAATTTGAAGTTTGTTAAAAAATTTTTCATGAGAATGATTTTATCGTGTCCACAATTGTAAAAGAAAAACTTCGGATCAAGTGATTTTTATTCGTCTGGTAGTGCTAATGTTAATCGAGTTTAAACAGCTTGCGCTAAAGTAAAATGAGTGGAACAATAGCACTATTTAAGAGATCGTGTATCCGCGCAGTCCCAGATCTAGCCAGCTCGAATTCCGCGACTGTCGAAGGTTCCGTTAGAATTGCCTAGTTCTGCTAGTCTGTGCTGGTCTATTCTCGCAGCCGAAGAAAACGCATCGTCAATGCCATCTTTTAGGCGGATCGCATCGTTTCTGGACCGTGTTCGACTGCGTTACCGTTTTATATCTATATTTAGATCCGGTCCAGCTTAGCTTGATAAACTAGGTCGGATTACTCTGCTTCCGCAATTCCTGTTATCGTGCATACCTCAAATTCTCTTTCAAAAGAATGCGACTGAGCGATTTTGATAAAATTTATGGTAATAGGCATTCATCGAATTATGATTGGAATTTAAATATCGAAACAGCTATTTTAATCAATTGAATCTGTTTATGAAAACATTAAATACAGTTTTACATTTTTCAAAGAACTACTCATTGCATAAATTTTTTTAAACCTGACGCGTGGATTTAAATGCTTCCACTTTGCGCTACCTATTCATTACGCTCGGTAAACAGCAAACTGTGAATAAACCCGAAAATGTTCCCACCGCATTCCCTCAAAGCGAAACCAGTTAGTATCTTTCACTAGATGAGCAAATTGGTCTTATAGACGCTCCTTGCAGTAGCGAGGCTTTCAAACGTCGAGTGTAGTTCATCACACCACCGAAAGTGGTACTCGCTAGTAACTAGCTAAAATGGTAATTAGTCTGCGGAACTTTATGCAAATCCGCACTAAAGACAAACTTAACGAAACAAAAGCCGCAGGAACAGTTAACGTCCTTTGCTGGCAAATACGATGACTGCAGCAGCGATTATCTTACAAATTGTAATTTAGCCACGACGAAGAAAGTGGTGTCTTAACTTCACAGTGTCTAAGTTAGTTAGTTTATAAATTGGTCCATCAATGTGACAAAAATTTTGAAAGATTCAATAAACTCGGTACATTAGTTACAAAAATATTAAACAGAGAATTAGTTTACTAATTAATCCCAATTTTTATTTTTCATAGATTTATCTAGCAGAATAAACGTAGTTACACAGTGAACACAATATACCGTCCCTTCCAGCAAATTAAAGACGGTAGGGTGCCTTTTACGAGCATGTACACATAGTGCAGGGTGAAATACCTAATCGTCGTGCTGATATCAACTAGCCGGAGCTTTTAGCTGTACAAGTTTCGTTTATTCACATCGCTGTTAACGGGTGTTTATAGATCGTTTCTAGGAATTCGCACGTAAATTCGAATCTGCTCCGCATCGGCGCGCGAAGGATCGAATAAATTTGCATTAACAAGGATCGTAGGTGGGCACAGCCGAGATACCAGATTTAGATGGGCCAATGACAAATTGAAATTTGTTGTTTAAGGGATTGCCTCATTCATTGGCTGCGTTCGCCGGTGAGGAATTCGCGATGAAAAGAAAAAAAAATATAGCGGAACACGCGTTCTCGACTTAACGAGCTTGTTCCGCGTTCGTTAAATAGAGTTATACGTTTCCTAGCATACGACATGTGACGGCCGGGTTTGAATCATTCGGACACGCATAATCCGATTTCGAAGATGAATGGGTCTTGACTGGCCCGGGGATCGTTTTGCCGAACGCCAGTCTTTAGATCCCGTCGCGATTCTCGCGTGTCTTTGAAACGCTGCGATTCAATTATAAACGCAGCTTCTTTGTGAAATTATTATTGTCAGTATCGGTCTGTCTTATCTCTAATAATTTGATTTTTTTCTGTTCGCAGATGTGGCGGTTAACATTTTGGACGTACTTCCTGCTGATCGCGTTATCGCTAGCCCCAGTGCAGAGAGTTTTGGCGTGTTCATGCATGAGATCTCATCCTCAGTCTTTATATTGCAAATCAGATTATGGTTCGTATTATGTCAATTTTGGAAGTAGCAGTTTCCTAGACCGACTCATAGAAATTTCTAAATTTCAAAATGCTATTTTTCCAGTCGCCGTGGTGAGAGTGAGGAACGTGGAGCAGAGGAATGACGTACAGTTAGCCTACCATGTGAAAGTGAATAAAGTCTTCAAGGTTCGTAAGTCCAAGGAACTGTTTGATTTTTACGAGCGATGTTATTCGAAAACGATTTTATATCCCGTTTCGAATCCTAATACTATAACACGATTACTTAGGATCGGAACATCGTAAATCCTGTGAATTTCCCGAGGCGAGAGATTTTGTGGACCATGGTCACAGACTCCATGTGCGGTGTCGTTCTGAATGTCGGGGAAACCTACGTGATAAGCGGAATGATCGGACAAGGAAGAATACATCTATCATTATGCGCCTTGCATATGCGATGGTCTGAAGTGCCGCCCAGGCAACGGAAAGGCTTCAGAGGCCTCTTTCACCGTGGCTGTGCTTGCGACGTAAGTGAAATGACACTACTTTCTCGAATTTAAACTTGATGTCACTCCTGACATTATCGCGAAGTCGTTCGTACAAATCCCCATTTTTAAAAGCTGTTCTATATCAAGTTACCAAAGTCATTTTATAAAAATCAAAATTCGGAACACATTTTCTGCTATTTTATAAGATTTTGTAAGGTTTTATAAAATTCGTAAAAAAAGTGTGTAGAAAGTGCAGGCGCGATCAACTTTCCCAAAAATGATGAATTCCACCGTTCCTTATAGTTGTATGACTAAGCTAAACGTTTCCATTCGTCCGATCTATAGAATATTCGGAAACAGTTGTCGCCTACATCGCCTGCCTTGACAAACGTGGCCATTTTCGACCACGCACGAAACCCAAATTTCTGAATAAAATGAATTGCGTAGACGTGAGATACGGGGGCGCTTCCTACCTCTTAACAGTAAAAATGATAATTTTTCCGAGGACGAAACTCTAACAATTTATTGTGTGTTTAGATACACTATACACCTTGGTTTAGGAAGGGTGAACATCTCGGCGGAAAGAAACGATGCTTATGGGAAAGCGAGCCAGGTCCTTACCATTGCCAAGAAACATACGGCATCTGCTTGGCCTCGCCAGGTGGGTGCTCCTGGACTCCGTCATTGCCTTACAACGTCTGCATCAGGGAGCACCAACAGAAACGCGAGCAGGAGAGGTTGTTGGAGCCTTAATAAAGCCGGCGGCTGCTCGCACGACAACGCGCTTGGTTGTACAGATAGAACGGATACCGATCACGCTGGCGGAAAACGAGAAACATGTACGCTCCCGAGAATGATGAACACCCTTCGAAGAACCTGCTGTCAAGTGGATTGGATGTATTTATTTATTCCAGACGTAGCGTTAGATCGTTGACCATTCGCGTTTATTCATCCTCCGTACCGCGTCACGTTCTATTTATTCTCGCGTTTTACCAAAAGTATTAATTGGAAGGTTGTGTCAACGAGTACA
This sequence comes from Lasioglossum villosulum, assembly GCA_963971365.1. Lineage (NCBI taxonomy): Eukaryota > Metazoa > Arthropoda > Insecta > Hymenoptera > Halictidae > Lasioglossum > Lasioglossum villosulum. The sequence continues at coordinate 7,777,111 of OZ020495.1, forward strand.
AAAGTCGGTCGCCGATTGGCACGCGGCCGCGTCGAATCATCGTAATCATTGCAAGCTGGCCGCTGTAACTGCACTGTCGTTGAACAATGTAAATTCGTATCTATAAAAGTGAAATGAAAATATTGAAAAAATTTTTCAACCTCCACGTTTCGAGCTGTAATTGTAACTTCCGGTTTGAATGATCATCGGGTATCGCAAGAGAATGAACGTTCATCTAGGAAAAGCAAACTTTCATCGGCAGTGTACTCAACGCATTTGCTGGCAAACTATGGCTTGCAGCGACACGATAAATTTCCAAATGTTCCGAGGCACGACGGCGTTGTCGATGCGACCTTTTTGCCATTCGGTCGTCCGATGCACTCTATCCACTTTTAACGTTTGAATAATTGAGGACGGGAGGAGCCGGTATTCGATACACTCGAGGAGAATTATTAGTCGGAGGAGAATTATTCATGAAGGAGGAGTCTCGTGGACGAATCTCTGAACTTCCCATTAGGACCGATGCCGTCGGCCTCGTTACGTTTAATCAAACAATTTGGCCAGGACGATCCGCAATCGAAATCGACCGAAACCGCGTCAAAGTTGAAGGAAAGAGTAAAGCGAAGCGTACTCCACATCGATTGGCTATATTTTAGTTGTACATATAGGCTATTAATGTATATTATGCATTTTTAAATTATTCTTATTGTTTCTTTCGTTCCTGCGCACCCTGGACGTGTGTGTGTATGTGTAGAAGAAATTACTGAAACCTATTTAATAATTCTTGGTATAGACTATAGCACGGAACTCTGAATACAGAAGCGATAATAATAAAAAGTTTGTCTCGAAATTTGACGACTAGGCGTCGCAAAGTGGTAAACGATTCTTCGTTTCTTTGGATTGCGACATAAATAAATTTATTGTCATTTGTACAAAAGATACGTCGTCTGATTATTCAGAGAACGTACGCCGGGCGTCGTGCTAGAAGCGTAATCGATTAAGTTCTTTATTTGTAAACGGTGTCTGAGGCGTGATCAATCGTCATGATATTATCGCGATGATAATAGCAGCGAGGAACAGAACCCTGTACAGGGGTGAAAATTTAGTACAAAATGCTAAACGAGCGATACGAAGAGAGTTAGTCGGCATTTCCTAACACGAGAAACATATGTACGTTAAGTCAAGATGTATTCTAGTTTAGTTCTTCCATTTGATAACTTTTGTAATTATTATATATTACTTGAACGATGAGAAATAAAGGGAGAAAATGTAACATCGCTCGTTCTGTCGAATAATGTCTCTGACTCACCATTTCACGATGATTCGGGTAGAATGTCTGCTCGATTAGGGGGAAGTTGTCTTTCCCCAAACGACGCTGAAGTCCCAGCAGGTACGCGAACACCCACGGCTTATCCTACATGGGGAACGTTGATTAATGGCGTTTCATTTAAATCTTTCATTTGTTTCAACCGGTGGTGTCATACGATCGTTCATTTGCAATGCTTCCAAGAGAATGACTAACGAACACCGGAAAAGATATGAATCACTGGATCGATGAAATCAAAATCTTCAATAGTAGGAAAAACATAGGTACACGAACAAACATTAGATTGAAAAATCTACTTAACTAGTAGATGAAAATATACAAATAATATTAACCCTTCTGTGATCTTCAATCGAATTATTCAAAATGACATTACCAAAAGTAGAGACATTTGTTAGCAACAATACTTTTCTCTAGCGAGGAAACTGCCTCTAAGAAAAATTAGGGGCGCAATGTAAGCATCTCGTTTTTAGGAATATGACTTTTGTAATCATTGTTATAGCAAGAGACATTATGCATATTATCCTGATGCATCTAGCAGATGGTGCATGATAGTATTTTTTGATATGCGACCCATGACGTTTTCTAATCCAAAATCGGTTCCACTGATTCCTCGTGTCGTATGTAATCATAATTTATTTTTCCTACATTTGCCACCATGTTTGGGTTCACAAATCATGAATATTTACCTGGAAGTTGTAAATTGCAGTAAGATTGTTAATACTCGGTACACCTCCGTACATTAGACCGAGAAGAAGGTTCTTGTAGTCTTCTCCTGCGTCCTTTAAGTTCTGTCGTATCAGGACGAAATCTGGTTTGAAAGATCTAGGAACAAATTTAGTCGTTTAGTCAACGTGTACAGCCCATTATTATAAAAAGTAGAAGAACAGAAAGTGTTAGCTTACCGGATGACTTTGGTCCCGTTACGATAAACAGCCATAGACACCACGGTGCCAGCCTCGCTCGCTGTCAACGACAATTCCCGAAATTCCGCTTGCTCCACGCGGATCTCAAAATCGCCGTGGAGTCTACGGCCCCGGAAGTACTTGCTCCAGTCGGTGTTCTGATCGTCGATCACAAGGAGTGTGAAACAGCGATCTTTGTTGAATGACGGGCCCCTCGTCGCTCCAGACACTGCTGCTCCAAGAATAGACGCGCCCTAAACATGGCAAAAGAAGGGATGATCTAGTTGCCATACAGTTGATATCAAAGAGATTCATTAATTCCTCAGTATATGTGAAAACTTCTGAACTGAAATGTGTACATACAGGATGGGGCAATAACTATGTCTACTTTGAATATTGCCGTTATTTGTAATAATATGAAAAAATGTTATATACAAAACTTACACGTGGCTGGAGGCATAGAAGACATTTCAAGATCACCATCATCTTTTTAAAGAGAATGACCCTTTCTTATTCCTTAGATCGATAAGAGAGAAACTAAATCTTTCCATTTAAAGAAATCGTAATGACCTTGAAATCTCCTCTATGCCACTACCCACGCAGAAAATGTTTTTTTCACAATATGCCCTTCTATACTGTGTAAGTTTTGTATATAACATTTTTTCGTGTTATTACAAATAACGGCAATATTCAAAGTGGACATAGTTATTGCCCCAGCTTGCATATTGAGGCATTACTATACAAAGGAAAAGCTTTGTTGAGAGTGTTACAGTACCTGATCGCGAGCAGCACCGGTCAAGCTTTGCACCCTCTGGAGCAAGCTCTCTCGGGTCTTGGCCGGCGACGAGGGCGCGCTGGTGGTTCTCGATCCTGGCCTCAGGTTTAGGCTTAGATCGCCGCCAACAGGTTGAGGAGGTCCAGGTGGAGGTGCTCCAGGCACCGGTGGTTGGCTAGCTGGTGGAACAGGCGTTGGCTGTGACTGCAACGGCCGTTCTGTTGCGGCTTGATACGATTGGGACGAATCCCTGGCCATGGAGGCCAGCCCGGAGTCTGTGCTTGGTTCATCGTCTAGCTCCGAGCTTAAATCCCCTGACGAGAACCTGGAAGACAAGCTAAGATGGTGGTCGTGACAGTGACAATCGGTCCGATCGTTCCCTGCGGTTTCGCTGTGTAATGTTACTTGGTTTTTGTTTAGTTGTTCGTTTGTTTGTTCATTGACGTAAACTGCACATCGAACAGCCACAGTGCGCTTGGGGAGATGTTTTGGCATGAATTGCGTCGACGACGATGGACGATTTGCTGAATTGCTGTGGCTTGCATGCGTGACGGGTGACGACACATTCTCGGCTCTGATGCGGACAGCTATCACATAGCCTTTTTTGCTGGCGAACACACATCGCTCGCGGTGTTATGCTCACGATCGTTCGTGCTTCGTAAAATAGGAACGATGTTTTCCCTAGCGAGATGGACAAGTTGGCCGGCATACACTGATTGCCATGGATTTGGAATCAATTCTTGATTTATAGTCAGAGAGTCAAACTAGTTAGATATGTAGGCGCAAAGGAAGAGGAGAGAATGTAGGGAGGAAGGGAAGGGACGGGAAGGACGTGGGAAGTGGAGGGAAGCATCCAGGGAGGAGAAGATTAAGGGCAGGGGAGTAGGGGATCTTAGTAGGCAAGGGATGGAGCTGGGTGAGAGGGGAAAAAAGACACTGGATGGGAAGGGACAAGGGTGGACCAGGAATCATGAAGCACCTGCAAGGATCAGCAAAAGTCCCCCTAAGCTGCCGAGATACGCACTCCCGGGACTCCACTGAGCTCCCGGAGGATTCGTGTTCATGACAGCTTTCAAGGGACTGACAATTTTTGGCAGCGCATCTCTATATATAGATGTGCATGATAGCATGGTTGATCTATGGCGTAGCGCTGTCGTCGATCGATAGAGCGCACCAGTGATCACGAAAATGTCTTGTGACAATCTAAGACTGTACCAAAATAGGTTCAATAAAGTTTTTTAACACAGCTATAATCGATTTCCAATTTTTGACAGAGTGCCAGAAAAATACATTAAACGATCGTTCTACTCCTATTACATTTGATAAAATGCATAAAATGATTCCAAGCTTCTGACAGTCAGTGTATGCTATTTTATGGCTTACAAAATCTCTGAAATAAATAATTCAAGACATTGGAGTGCATCTGATAAGCTTCGCAGTTACATCATAATCGAGGGCGAATATCGGAACTTTGCGTGTTGTTTTATTTTCGTGCTCTATTCCTGGATCACATGAATATGAAAAACGTCAAGAGGTTTAGGCGGTGATCGTACGATATCGAAAGCAAATTTTTAAACAGACGCATGCAGAAACACAATAAATCCTTAAATAGCTGCAAGAATATTTTATGTTTCCTAGCACTGATTAAAAAGCCGATGCCTTAATTAAATGAAGCTGTCAATTAATATTATCACTTTTCCTATCCGCCGTTCATGAAATTCGTATAATACTATTAATTATAGCCAAACGAAAGAATCAGATAACCGCTCCTCTTAATTGAACGAGCAATTTATCGACTTGCACGGTATATCGCGTTGCGAGTCACAATACACTGTTCTATTAAATCAAGTTTGAATCGCGATACCCATTTATCACTACCGGTAGTCATTACCCTGCGCTTTTTACAGATTCCGTCCAACATTGATCAACAATCGTATTTGCGGAGTCCCAAATAATATTTTTTAATACCGTTCCTGTTAAATTAAATATAATTGTGTGTTAAGCTCGTTAGCAACATTGGTTCGACAAAACCGAAGTTAAATTCAACCATTATCACAGAACCCAAATTATCACCTGAATTTGAAACACTCAAGGTATCAACACAAAATGATAGTTGAACAAAAACCTCTTGAGTTGCAAAGGAACTGTATCCAGCTATCTTTGGTATGTCTCTAAACAAAATGAACCGTCACTGGAACAGTAAGTTATATCTAGCACGTTCACTGAGATTCAAGCCCAATAAAACTCGCACATAAGCAACTGTCACAGCGGGCTAGAACGCGACGGTTCCCAGAAATGACGCTAACGCAGCAATTATGCTACAAGATTTCCCAACTACAGACGCTTGCTAAGAATTCCCGAGATAGCTAACCCGATACAGACTGCTCCTCGAGGGCATGACATTCATATTGCGGCGATCTCGAGCGTCGCGCTTCTGAATTCCTCGGGTCGCCTCCGCTGGTTAGAGGAATGTTCCGCGAATTCCATCGAGCGGGAGCGGTGTTTTGCGCATGCAAAGTCAGCGTTGCGAATCGCGAAACGGATGGCACTCACCTCCGTTTCAGGTAGTTAACATTGGAAGTGAAGGACTGCCGAAAACTGGAGAATGAAATGTTGCCGGGTGAAGGAGCTGTACCACAGTATTTGGCGCAACCGCCGCGGCCGGTAATCTTGCTGGTTGACGCAGACTTCGTCTTTCAGACGAAAACCGCCGATTTCCTGCTATCCGCTCGATGTCGATCGCGTTCGCGACCTTTACCTTCGACCCTTCGGCTGATTGGGGTCCGGGGATCAGGGGTTCACGGCGCCTAGGGTTGCCGGTCCTTCGGTGATCAACCGATTCGATGTTTTGCGTCTCTCGTCGAGTTGCAGAAGAAACTTCAACGTAAGATAACCCGAAAGGAAAGGATGAAATAAGAGAGGTGAGGAAGGAGAAACTAAACAATCCAAGTTGAAATCTGCAAGGACAAACCATGGACATTGTTAATAAAATGCTCTATTTCCCTCAATGTCTGTTATTCTAAGGGTGCACTAGTTTAAATAAGTTGGAACTCAATATTGACTTTGTATAATTGTGTTCATAGCTATAGGGGTAGATGTGCCGGAATGCCATTCATTTTCCGTTTACTAATCTTACATAAACCACGAAATACGTATGAAAAACCATAAATGTGCATCATAAAATCAGGAGACGATGAGAATGACGAAATTTCTAAAGATTTCCAGCGATATTTTCGAAGCGCAGTGAAACTGGGTACTGTTGAATGAAAAATTAATTGGAGACCCGCTTCTTGCGGCGCCCCAAAGTATTCTCTTTCGTCGGATCCCAGCGAGCATTCAACCGATGAAAGATAGCAGCAAACATCTTTCACAAGAGGTGCTCCTCAGACTGTGATAAAAATGTCTCCACCGTATTCTTTATGCGCGCGAGATGAAGACCTCTCGTAGAAATTTAGCACAGGCAAAAGTAGAGCTTGATATCTCGCTGATCGATACCGGCGCACTTTCGCAGCATAGCTCTGCACGCTGGAGAATTTTTTCGCGCGGCCCGACTCCCGTGTTTTTTATTTCCTCCTCGAAACAATGATTTCCAGCCGGCTCGATTATTGGATTGCGATAAAGAATGCCGATAACGAGTTAGCCGGCTCTCGTTGGCTCTGCGAACCACCGGAACACGAGATAATTGTTTCCGTGGAACGGGGCAAGATGAAACAGCAATTTGCACACGCTCGAAGCGATGCCGCTTTTCCAGTCGCATGCGATTCGCGGCTCGCGCGATTTTCCGAACAATTCCGGCACACGCAACCGGCTTCGTGACTGTGAAATCCGTCGAAACGAATTAGCATCCGCTAAGTTTGACGGCGTAGAAACTCGACGGAATGTTTCTGAAGTTTCAGAATTTCTTTTCCCATTTCGTCGCCGAAGTCATGTCCCCACGACTGGAGCGCTAAACTTTAAATTAACGCGGCTCCACGCCGCACACGTCACACCTCGGCGAGCCGCCGGCATTCAATTAATTTCAGGGACCGCGAACTTGATTGAATTTCAAATCAGTCTACATGAATTCCAAGCCCCGTGATTCTTCTCCGCGACTCGCGCAACCTTCCGAAGTCGGCTTTTCTCGTTCTTTCGTCGGATTATGCGGCACGATGAAACCGACACCCACGAAACTCGATATCAATCGATTGGAGCTCGTCGAGCATTTCTGATCTGAATCAGGCGAATTCAGACACCGAACCGATGACAGTGATGCACAGCCGCGGTGGTATGGCAAGCACGGTTCTTTAAATCGATTGGTTTCGCGACACACCCTTTTAAACCCCTGTTGAAACACTGGATCGCTGGAATTCGATATTTGTCCGTTTCTGCGAAGTTTCGGTGAAGTATGTATTTTTCAGTTTTTCGTTGAAGTTCTTTATATAATTTTTTAAGTAGTGCGAGACGAGAAGAATTTTAGTTACTTTTTTAAATGTTCCTAGATTGGCGAAACTTATCCACGCTTTCTACGGGGCGTTTAGCTTAGACTTCAGTAATAATCGATGACGGAAGAGTCCCTAGGTGTTAGGAAAGGGCAGGCGCATTGACCGCCCAAAGCTGCGCATACAGAAACGTTATGTACACGGTAGTGTGCTATTCTTGTGTCGAAAACGCGAACGAGAAAATCGAAATGTGCTGAACAGTCGTTCCAACTAAGAGGACTTTTTTCAAACAACATTTTCTGACAGACAACCCCATTCCACTTTCGATTAAAAGTACCTCACACAATTTTATTTTGGAAACATTGCAGCAGTGGTCTCGTGACCAAGTCGCTTTTCGTGGTCGAGAAAATCGAAACGTGCTAAACAATGGTTCCTATTTCTCTGAAGTAACATTTTCTGGCAGACGAGTCCTTTCCACTTTAAATCATATTTTTCACACACATTTTATCTGGAAACCTTCTGTATATGGCAGGCAGCTGGCCTCGTGTCGTGAGCGAGGAAATCTAAACGAGCTACACAATCGTCCCTGTTTGTACTTCTCTCAAACAAAATTTTTCTACTCCGAATTTGTTGCACACATTTTATCCGAATTCATTATTTAGCGGAACAACGATGGGCAGCACTTCAAAGAAGAAAGACTTCTCAAGAAAATTCAACGTATGTGAACTATATGAAATAAAAAAGAAAGTCGTCAATCAATCACAAGGAATTCGCAAGACCTCGGAGCAAAGAAAATAAAGATCGCCGAGCGGTCACGTGAAAACGACATGCGAACCCGCGTGAACAATCGCTGGTCGTCAGTTCCGGCGGCAGGCTAGTGTGCCTGATCGATCAACATAGTGTTGCTATCATTGTGCTCCCGCGTAAATTTAAACCGTGTAGAATTCGAGCGAACGGTCGCCTGACCGAGCGTGCAGTGGTCGCAATTGACCAAGGTACACGTCTCACTGAACCGAGAAGCCTGTGAGTCTCTAACGCGAATGAACCATCACAATCTCCTTAACTTTATTGAATTAAAAGTGCGGGCCGGGGGGTCGCAAGTCAACCGAAACGGTCCGCAGGAGGCGGTCGGATAATCGAAAATCAATCTCGAGGGCTGTTTACTGTCCCGCACGATAGTTCCAATTCACCGGGACCTGTAGGGACCATCGAAGTCCTAGGCTTCGCAACGGTACTCGTAGAACGTAGACTAGGTCCTAGCACGAGGAGAGAACGATCGACGAGTTATCCGAAATACTTTGTTCACTTCGGAGGACTGTGGCGATGAACTGTGGTCCCGAATGCTATTGCATTCACCCGTAATTCTACGTCTTAAATACACTGGGCAAGATCTGAGAAAACTGGGTACTCACCTGTGTCGCGTGCGTGTACTACCCACTAGTTTGCCGGTGAAGCAGTGAGCCTCAGCCGAGGATCGCGAGGGTGTTACCCGGAGGGTTTGCGGGTCGATAGGTTCGCGCGTGCGTGCTTCTTATCATCCCCCACCGGGTCTTTTGGCGAGCTAACGACGACGGGGAGGAAAAGGGAACGAGCCCCAGTGTTTCCCGATATGCCTGGTCCCGGTCCGTGTTTATACAGGGTGACGTCGCTCGATGCGCGTCAAATACGCTCCACCTGCTGGCCGAGTGAAGATGAAACGTCAGGCTACGCCGTATAACACGGTCGCGCCTTCATCGAGCCGGTACCCGGTGTTCTACCCGGCCGGTCGTCGTTTCAACGAGGCGGGTAGCGAAAATACGGACCCTGTCTAGACTTGTTTCACAGTTGGAGACGTGGTTGCAATCTCTCTATCTTCCCGATAATAATTATGGAAGCTCGTGTTGTTTTTCCACCGGTGGACCTACCCTCCACTCGAGTCGGGTAGCTCGGATACAACCCCCGGCTACACCAGCTTCATGGTTTGAATCGTGGTTGCAATCTCTCTACTTTCCCGATAATAATTACGGAGGCTCGCGTTGTTTTTTCGCGGGCGGACCTACCCGCCACTCGAGCGGGTACACTCGAGCGAGCAGTGTGCCCGCCGTATGAAAGAATTAATGCGACGACCCAGATACCCGCGGCGCAGCGCTCGCCGAGCTTTTGTGTCTATGGAAATCGTACTTTGGGATCTTTCGAGAGATAGAATTTCCATTGTCCGGTACTCGTGCGCGCAAACAACCCGCCGCGCCGCGCCGGTCCGTACCGTACCGGTTGGGAACCGCCACACGGAACGCAGAACGTGGAAGAAAATTTCTTTGTTCCAGAACTGCTCTCGCGCGACCAAGCCTCGCGGAATTAAATTCCGTCGGGTACAATAAGATTAATATAATACAGCGATTAATGCTTTCCTTTATTTCCGGTGTTGCTCCAGGCGCAGATTTCTGGCGGTGTTTTCTTTGTTCCGCTTCTACGCCGCGGGAGAGGTTGGAAAGTGTTTTTTCTCTCTGTCCCGTTTTTCTTCTCCGTGGGAAAGTGGGTCGCCGACATTTTTCCGGGATAAGATCGCTCAAAGGATGTACGAGTCGGTGGAGTTTCATTGAGATTACGTTCTTCATGTTACACGTCGTACGACTACCTCTGTTCGTTACGTAAGAAAAATGTTAATCACGAGTGACTCTTTCTCCACGCCGGGTTACTTTTGTTTTCACCCGCGTGCCGCGCGTCAGCACTGGGGGATCATTCAATGACCACTCGACACACAGCGCCCGGCACTCGGTTAGCAAAAACTGTTCCAGTTCCATGGAGACCCGTATTCACCTACCATTGAGATTTTAATTATACTTGATAAGATGTTGGGATTATACAACGGAGCTGCAGATTCTTTAAATGAATTTAATGTAACAACGATTGAACACGATGACATAAGATCAATACACAATGCGACGAACGTTTTCACGTTACAAAACCGTGACAATAAGGACCACACATTTATCGACTCTATAAGTCCGCATGTTTTATGCAATTAAATTTAATGTGTTCGGTAAAACCGGAACAATTATAAATCCTATTAATATTGGTGTATATAAATTTGAATACATTAACACATGCCATTGTAATGATAGCTCCGGCTTCCGGAATGCTATTACGCATAAGCTATAAAAACTTGTAGCATCCGGTATTTAAATCATTCCTCCATAAAGATATTGGTGCATCATGATCTTGAATGGTTCACACGTCATCCATGAATGATCCTATAAGCCAGCTATTGTCTCCGACGTGCGCCTTTGTCTGCATTGTGACAACTTAAGAGGCACGGCGACACTACCTCCGCAAGCATCGCGACTATCGACAGTCATGTAACTCCGCAATCTTCGTCCAAATCAATATTCATTCAATCGTATGTCTCTTCAGATCGCACAACAGTTGCTAACGTGCGCAAACACGTGCAACATTCTAAGAATCATCTTTCTGCGTCAATGCAGAAGGTAAAAGATGTTTTAACAATGTTCTTTCTAAGAGGATATCCTAGATAGTCAGCAATTTCGATACAGAGCCGGGTACATTTCAAACAAAATATATTGGAAATAGCGTCTAAAATATTTTCATTGTAATACGATGATAAGTTAAGATTTAAATGTATTGAAATTATTAATTGAAATAATATTTTTTGTGGATTATATTCCAAATAATTATATCAAATAACATTCTACTTAAATAATTATCAGTTGAAATAATTTCATGCTCTTGAACTCGTTGAACGATACGTAAACATTAATTTTTACTGTCAAGCCATATTCACGAGTACCTTGTAACGGGGATTTTATTCGTGTAGAAAAATTATACACGAAATTTCGTTACACAAAGAAGAAATGTTTCAACTCTACTCTACAATTTTTGCAGTCATTGGTAAATACGAGTACCGTGGCAAACGAGGGTCTAATTGACATAATTCCGCGCCCCGGCGAAATCGTTACGAAGTTCCGAAACTTTAAGCTTTAAAGCAGACGTGCCGTCTTCCGAGTCAATATCTACATCCACCTACGCGGAGAAATAGGGCTCTGCTAACCCAGCATGCATAAAATCTCACTGATCCAAGTTAATTCCGGTCGGATAATTATTCTACAAATATCAACATTGTCGAAAAAAGGAGAAGGCCGGGTGGAGGGAACTTTTTTCACCGAGGTAACCGCGAGGGTACGCGAATTAGGGTCACCGCCTAGCGGAGCACGACTTTACAGTCATTCGACGAACGTTCCCGAACGTTTGCCGGAGCGAGTAAAACTGTGCCGGTACGGCCGGTATCTACGACACAATCGGGTAGCTTGCACAGTGCTGGCCTCGAACGTCGAGCACAGCGAACCACGGTCTGCTGATCGTTCGGTTCAGAGACTTGAATGCGTGGATTGCATACACATCGAGCGAAAAGGGAATGGCCGCCGCTTGCACGATCTATCCCCACCAAAATGCCGAACACTTGAGCGTCCCTGGGGGCAGTTCAGGAGGAACAGTCATTATTGCGCCAGTATAACACTCGGCAGCAGTTCTCCGCGACGAACGATCGAGTTTTCGAGCGGGACCGTCGACGATAGATCGCTCGATCCACGACCTTCGCGTGATCGGAAAGAAGCCGCGTGGCCGCCACGAGAGAAACGCCTCGCCTGCCTGAGACTGTGTGCCCCTCGTCGCGAATACGATGCGACCGTTCTCGTTCAGTAACGAAAATGTGACGTGAGACTGAGCCAAACCGACGGAGAGAGCATTCGCAAGAACGTGACACGTCCCGCGCTCGGTCGTACAGTGTTGGCGCGATTACACCGCCGAAAATGACAGTGGGGACCAACAATATTCACGCGTTCTCCGGTGCGCTTGTGTCGGTAGTGTGCCTGGCCCTGGTGGCGCTCCGTGTCGGCGAGGTAAGTCCGTCACTGTCTAGGAGATTCTACGTTCCGAGCACCGCTACGCGAGGACACGCTTCGCGGAGATTTCGTTCGTGCGGTATCTGGCTGCCTCTTTTGCAGAACACTCGCATGACCGTTCTTCAAACCACCACTCTAAACAACCTTCGGAACGCTCGAAATAAAACTCTCAACTCTTAGCACCATGTCGAAACGCGCAGACTTATGAATGAAGAGACAGATCACGCGCGCGCTTCTTCAAGGTTGATCGAGTAGATAAAAAGGCCGCGTAAAATTACTTTTCATTAAGATAACCGTGTGAGCGGTCCTCCAGCCGAGGACACGCTTCGCGGAGATTTCGCTCGTGCGATCTCTGGCACGCCACTCTTGCAGAACACTCGAACGACCATCCTTCGGAGCACCAATCCAAAGAACCTTCAAAGCGCTCAAATCCAAACTCTCAACTCCTAGTACCATGTCGAAACGCGCGGACTTATGAATGAAGAGACAGATCACGCGCACGCTTTCGAGTCGATCGTCCTTCAGAGACGACATTAGTGCGTTGTATTAAATCTTACGAGGGCGAGCAGGTTAACTGGAGGCATACTAATGAGTTCAAAGTAGATAATTGGGACAAAGACTCTTCTTTTTATTCTAATTACAATATAGTAATACAATAAAGTAATACAGTAACACAAATACAATACTAAAGAGTTAGTATACGAATTTTTAACAGATTAAGTAAAATAATTCAGTCATTAATTCATGAATTAACAAGTTATCTCAATAGCACAGTAATTGGGACAAAAACCCTAGTTAAATACCGCAAGGGTCTGGTATTCAGCTAATGAATTTGAAATGACCGAGAACTACGTTACCGGTCTTGAGTGTGTTAAGATAATCGCGCGAGCCATGCGGGGACACTATTCGGAGAGATTTCGCTCGTGCAATTTCGCCAGCACGATCTGTGGCATGCCCTGCACAGCATTCAGAAGATTAAAGCCATCGAATACACGAACTTCCAGCTTATAGCACCCTGTCGAACCTAGCGGACCTATGAATGAAAGGACAGATCACGCGCGAGCGCTTCTTCCAGGTTGATCGAGCAGATAAAACGACCCGTCGAAGATGATTTTTCATTAAGATAACCGCGCGAGTGGTCCGCCATGCGAGCAAGACGTTAATGCTCGACGACGTTGATCCACCGTTGCGAACTATTAATTAGACGACCATGAAAATCGACGGAGCGGAGCACTGGTATGCGAGTTTGATCCGATCGGTTCGTACCGCGTATCCGTCAAGCTCGGAAAATAAAGGAACTCTGATAAAAGCTATATACACGATGTTCTTGCCCTGGTAGCACGGGGAGCACGCGTTCGCCGATAATAAATCGGCGCATCTCCAGCTGACTCATTCATTCACCGTGTAAATACGCGCTGCTTCAAAACGATGTCGCCTGAATACCGGCGGTGTGTGTTCAGACAGAGATGTTATCGCCTCCGGGCGTTCGATCACAGAGATTTCGTGTCTTTATGCAATTTAATGGCGCGTGACGGAAGGACCTAGCATGGGAAACGGTACGCGAGCGCTCTTAGGATCGTGAAATTGCACGCGGAAAGTGGGAATCGGTTTGGAATCTGTACCCGACTGTCGTAACGAGATATGGAGCAATATCGGGAAGGAGTTACGGTAACGGCCGTAAACTTGCTTTTCTACATTGTTCCGCTAAAAGTGCTCGACCCGGTTCCCGGAAAAATTCGTTTTAGATCGTTCTCCCGCTCTCGATCTCGCGATCGCGCTGACTATCAGACCCGGTCAGCCTTGCCATTCTCGCGGCAATGGGGAATGCGTGTGCAGCGGGTGGGCTGCGTTGAGCGCTGTCGTTCCGAGCCGAAATATATTGAGCGACGAAAAGCGGCGGGCCCCTTCGGGCTCTGCCTATTACCGGCAGGAATGCAGGCTGCCCACAAAGCCCGGCACGCATACGTACGATCCCGTCGAACGTGCGGCGAATGCGTGAATCGCACAACGACACGTACTCGACCCGGTCGCCTTGGTGTAGCAACCAATTGCTGGAATTAGTACACCTTCGACGCTGATTTAGGGAAATGTAGGAAACCAGAATTTGTCCTACTGCGCTCCTTTGGCGGGAGACGATCTACCGGGTACCCCCTGAAACGCGGCCGTGGCTTCGGCACAGTCGGCATGTGTAATTTGTGATAACTATCGTCGTTTCTTTGTAGATTCTCAGGAAAAGAATCTTCGCGTTAGGTACAAGAGGCAGGAGTTTATTTTATTTCTTCGCATAACACATTATCTGCCGGGCTCGTAATTGTTAAAGTCTATGGTACGTATTTAACCCCTTGCAGTGTAATAACAAGTCTTTATAAACGTCATTGTAAAATCGCAGTTTCATTTCGGGAAGCAGGTGATGTAAAATATGCAGAAATTCGTTTCGGAACACACTTGCCGATGGCCACTGGCTCGAGCAAAAGGAACAGAGTAGGTTGCCTTTCATTTTTAATGTCGGAGGATGCTACGCTTAATAATTAAGTAGCCTTTTTATATCGGCCGATATATTCCTGTTGCGCACAATCAAATTTACATTCAGAATTTAAAATTCTGAATAATTTAAAAGATGTTCTTTCCACGAAAGGCCAGTCTGGGAGAGGCATGCATACATTAAATGCACAGAGTGTCTCGAAATGAGTTTATAAGAAAACAAGAAGGACCAACGTACAAATGTATCCTTTCAAGAATACAGTCATTAATCAAGAATTGCAATTCGAAAAGGAAATTGATCGATTTCAATAAACATTCGTGCAACAACAATGTATAAATGTACTTTATATCGTATACAATTCCCTGAATAAAAGATCACACGGTATACACCAAGAAATACACACGCTATAAGTGACCAACGATACAATAACGCGCGCACAGGCCTGAAGGCACCTGTGTTTGTGCGTGTGCTGCTCCCCGCGCACCGAACTTTTCTTTAATTAAAAAATCTGTTTAACAGGAAGCTGGCCTTGCCACATGCAGGGCTATCTACGACGTAAATCGTAGATAGGATTCATTCGGGTCCACCTATATAAATATACCTCTGCAAAGTCGTCCCCGGATCCGAGCATGATTTTTCCCCGTATGCACCATTACGCGCGTTGAGATCGAAAGAGCGTATTGCATGCGAAGAGAGTTATCGAAACCGTCGATATGATCCGGAAAGCTCTGGTTTATATTTGAAAGCGACTTGCGCAAGCTCGCCGAGAATTTTAATGGCGTTCGCGTCGTGCATCGAGGTGAGGTCTCCCGGGTGAATTAATTGCAAATGCTTGTACAGACTTGTCAAGAATTTTAATTGTGCTTCTTTCGTCGATACATGTAATTGAGGGCAATACGGGGAGCAACTAATAGTAGGTGGTCTTATTAAGCGACGAGGTCCCGCATACATCGATTTAACGTTTCTTTATTAATATTGATGAGTCCCGATCGTGTCATCGCCTGAGAACCCCCAGTGACACGGGAAAGCCAGTTCGGACCGTTGCGCATTTATTTCGCAACGATTACGCTGTCCCGGGCACGAACCTGCCATCATTTTTTATCGCCCAGGGTGTACGTTTATCCAGTTTAGATTGTCAGAATATATGTTTGTATTTGCTGTTTGCTAAAATTATTACATACATAGCCCCTTTATAACAGAGACGCAAGATGTACGGTCACGAACATGGAATTTTTATTATTTAGCCGGATCCACAGTAGTAGATCGAAAGGTTAACACAGTAATATTTTTAGAGAATAATAATCAATTTTTACAGTATTAATAATTGCTGACGATGCAAATTTGAAATTTTTCTTTCAAGCACAAAATGTCGTGGTTAAGCGGAAGCTTAGGAAATAATGAGAGATTAGTACGCAAATCGTTGTTTGCATAATAAGCGTGAATATTGCGTCTTTTAGGACAAACTGATATATCCATTTGATTTAGCTAGCGTGTTCTAGCAGCACAAACAGTGGTGTCGCACAGAAGCTTTCTTTATTAGAGAGGGAAGCGGTTTCCCGTAATCCGAGGATTAGCCAGCAATTAAAACATTCCATTACTCACGATAGCATTATCAAACTGGCAGAATGTTTAAGTAGCGGCTAACGTGAGAATACGGGATCGGAGAGTACCTGGCGATCTACTTGGTAAATTATTCATCCGTGGCGTATTGACGCAATGGAAAACGGGAGGCGACGGAAGAAAAATCCACTCCTTCATGCTTGCACGCATCTACTATATGTGTATGTGCGTGGCTCGCATACCATACGACGTCCTCGAGTCTCACGCAGGAAATCTCATGCGTCTCGTATATCTCATTTCTCAACTAAACGGCGGAATTTACATTTTCCGCAAGAATTCCAGGGAATACTTTTTCCCTGCGAGAGACCGTAGAGGACCGTGCGCGCCGAAGAAATCGACGGAATTTTAAACGTGAAACGGCTGCCACGCCGCGCGAACGCATTTATTCCGCCTTTGTAATCCGCTTACATCGAATGTTTCCCAAGGACGACGCACTGGAAACACGAACAGGTTATGAGGGAACCGACAGTGATCGAATGTCGTGGCAAAAACCGCCGCCATTAATGGAACCATTTCAAACGCAATTAATATCGCGAATCCCTCGACTAACACGTTTACCCGTGCAACCCCATCGATTACAATCCCCCCAGCGCCGCGCTGCCGTCCCGAATTCAAAAATTCATTTTTATGGTCTGTTGAATGTCTGATGCGCAATTAATTACCATCTGTGTTATTCGGTCTGTCGATCGTAAAGTATTTCGAGTGGACCGGGATGCATTTCACCCGAGCTGATTCGCGGATTCGTTCGGTCCTGCCGGTGGAAATTTTCGGGCATCAACTTCAGTTGTGCCGATATGGAAATCAGATGGTCCAGTGGTTTCCCAAGTACATTAGAGCCTCGCTCGGTACACGAAACGAGACCGACAATGCGTGCAAGAATCAAGGTAGTTGCACATTGGTGACTCCTACCACGAGTTGTTAGAAGTTCTGGCTCTCGTGATGGGATCGTGGTGAATCGTCGCTATCTAGAAGAAATATGAGAGTTTGCGAGTGGGAAAACAAATCGTCCGGTTTCGTGCAACGAGTGAGGTACTACTGTACCACTAAGCGATCTGCCATTTTCTCGACGCGGCTCGAGGAGACGAAGACCAACGTCAGGAATAAAGTAACGCGTACTTCGAACCGTCTCGAAATCGCGTATTAAATTTAACGGATAATGACTCGCTTGCTGGTACACTGTAGATTGAATAACAGATCGTGCACACACGAATTCAAAGAGATTAATTGTAGAAAAGGAACGGGGCGACGCGACGTTACGGTACGCGCGGATTTTCATGGTCATCCGATTCAAGGAGCGGTCGTTAAAAAATATCCGGTGAATAAATGTTCAAAGAAGATCAATAGCGCAAACGCGAGGCATAAATTGTGTTCCCTTTGTGCCGGGTTATTGCGAACCGAGACACGCAATAAAAGTCGCAACGTCGCGTCAAGGAGTAGTTGTTGTGTTGACTCGGTAAAAAGAGGCGGCTACGGTTCTACGTAGGGTTACCGGGGGGTGAGGATGAGGGGTGGGGCATGGGGGACAGGACTAGAACTTTTACGAACGAGAAGAGACGTGGTATTACGTTATCGCGGCGCATCTAAACGTCAATCTTCCAAATTAGAAAGCGTTGGTTGCCGCGACGGAAATTTTCGCTATGATGATACATGAAAGGGTCGTTTCGTTACGCGCATCACGGGGCTCCGCGATACATTGGCCGCGCGCCACGTCCACCGCGCGGTTATATTGTTTTAAATATATTCACTTTCAATGACGTTTAGTAACATCTTGATAGCCCGGGAAATAATGAAAGCGGGAATAGCGGTGAAATCGCAGGTATTGTACGTAGTGCGACGCATAGTATGCAGGCTGTTGGAGCGCGTCATCATTAGCGCTGTTTCCGTTCGCTCTGATACTCGGCAACACGTAACGCTGAAGCGATGCGTAATTCCCACTGGTCAGATCATTTGAGAATTTACCAATTCAAATCCGGAAAAAATATGTGGCTCTCATTATGCGACCCTTTTTCCGCCGATGTCGTTGCCGTTCTTGCAATCAGAAATCCGAGCGGATCCGAAACAGGCTACTTAGTCATCCTTTATCGTTATTTCAGTAAATTGTACTGCGGATCTTCATGCAAAATAAAAATGATCTGCATCAATTATATGATACAGCGAATAGGTTGAAACGTATTTATTTTCTTAATAATTCTAATGCTAAGAATGAACAGCATTCTTAGCACAATGCAGTATATTAGCAACACTCTTATTTGTAATGTAGAATAAGTTTACGCCCAGAACACCGAGTCCGATCACTGTTTTTTCTTTTTCTGTAACTGTTATTTCAACAACACGGCTATCTGCGAAATCAAATGAATTTTGGTAGTACAATTAAGTCGTTCGTATACAACTCCGCTATACGGAAAAATCATGAAATTGTAATACGGTAAGAAGATGTAAATTATTACAGCACGATCTTTATCATTGTCCTAATTATCTCGCTCTAAGGCCTCGAAGTTACCTACCGCATGCGCAACCTGATTTTCTTAAATATGGCGCGTAAAATGTATGCATTGCTACTCGAACAGATCATCTTTCGGCAATTTCTAAATGAAGAAATTATGGGCCTTGAAGATTTCAGATAAGGGAATAGAACTTGAAAATTTTCGTGCATGTTTGTTGATGTTCGAAGACCGTGGGCTATAATTTTTACATAATTACGTTAGCATATCGTTCACAGCATCTGGATTTAAGTGATAGTTAGATCAATGATGATTTCAATCTGTATAACTGTGATTACTGTCTGTGCATACGTACAACAGGAATGATGTCTTTGGACAAAGTGGCAGCCATAACACCGATTTTAAATAGGAGCTGCTGTAAATATGAATAGAATGTCATAAATTATTTAATGAAAAGTACAAGAGACAATTATAAAACAGTCGATAAAACTAAAAGGGACGCGTTGAAATAAAATCAATTTTTCCGGCCGTAACCTCTGAGAGGACTTAAAGCCCGCTTCTAATTCCATAAAGCACGGTCCGGTGGGTCTTGTCGCGGGCATAAACCAGGAAATATGTCTTCTTAGAGCGAAAGAGCTGGCATGGGACTATCCTGCTCTTATCACAATAAACCCGAGATTTTATACGCTGCGATGGAACACGTTCCAGCGAACGTGGGACTAAAATCGGACAATACAGCGCGCGTTATGCTTCCGTGTCGCGTCGTACGTGGTTGATTCTCGCGATGTAGATACAACGTGTGACATACGCCGGCCCTGCGACTGAGTCTCTGCTTATGGTTGCCTCGAAAGGCGCCGATGGGTGGATCGCCGATATTCAACGGGGCTGTTTCGCAATCTCCAAGGAAAGACATATTATCGCGAGCGAGCAAGCGAACGTAGGCCGCGGAGTCGCAGCGTAGGCCGAACGATCTGGTCCGTGGTCGTTTGCCCGAAATGGACAGGCCAGACGAGAGCAAAAGTATGCAACGGTTCTGACCATTTTTGTGGGGACACCTTTATACGGCCGCGTACTTGCCCCCAGGGACTAGCGAATCTCCTCGATGAGCTTCAGCCTCGTTTCGCCGGCAGAAAGTTCGAGGACACTCTTACCGTGAAGCAACACGCGGAATTTTATGAGCTTGTTGCTTTAAAGCGGCATTCTGCTCTGTAGATCCTTCGGGACTTTTCAAGCAGACGTCAGGATTCTACGGACATTTATTTACTGTGACTTCTAGTACAGTACAGCCTCGCTCGATGTACGAAATATTTTCATGTTGCTACCGCTTACTTACGTATTTTTCTCAAGAAACAAAATTCTATATCAAAGTCTTCAGTTTCGCCAATAGATAAAAGCATACATTGATCTTTCGTTAGTAGAATAGTTGAATTACTTTTTCGTGACTTGTAGAGACTGTACACATTATACAGCCAATATGACTACGCTCGTCCCGAAAGGTTTAATTTAAGCAGAGATATCGCCAGAAGGAACTAGCGGGACGAACAGTAAATCTTTGGAGGCGAGCACTATCGAAACACGTTGTCACCATGAAACCTGTTAGGAGTTCCGTATTACGGAGACCATTCCCAACGGAAAACCGCACGTTTATTATTTGAACAGTGGTCGAATGATCGTGTCATCGCCGGAAAACGGTTCTTCTCGGTTCCCAGGGCGAGCGACGCCGCCGTTAAACATCGATCCTCTCGGTCCGCGGTTTCGCTAGCATTCAGACAGGACTCACGGACGCCTTCCATCTTTACGACAATGCCATTTCGTACGGATCGAAGAGGAGCGTTGCGTCTTCAAGCCTGACGTGCACACGTACACTCGGTGGAGCCGTGAACAGAGCCCCGGAGTATTGCAAACGAAGCGTAAAGAACGAACGAACGCAAGCGCCTCTTTTGCCGATTTGGTCCCGGCGTCGCCTTCGGGAGAACCGCGGATATAAATCACGATCTCCACTGACGTGGCTGATTTGCCGGCTGCCGTGGGCAAGCCTATATGAGTCCCTCTCAGACTGTTTAAACTTACCCGCAAGGTTGTTGCGTACCCTCCAAACCATCAAAACAAAAGAGGAAAAAGAGGACGACGCGAACGTACGGTAATAAAAACAACCGAAATCTCCATCCATTCTGTTGGAGCACCGAGATTGGTAGATGACCTCCAGAGGCGTGCGAAAACTCGTAAACGTTGAGTCGGGACGAGTCGAGAATTTTTGAAAACATTTTTTTCAATATCGGCTTTCCCGAAATCTCCCACGATATGTTAAAGATCGACACGTAGACGAGGACCACTAATTGCGATCTTCAGTTTTTCGATACCCCCTCTTTTGCAATTGTTTATGTGCTACTAGACGACTCTGGGTGACGGAATACCGTTACGCAATATTATTGAAGGTATCTGTTCGAAGCTAGCGGTACATTGGTTGATAACGCGCCAGATTTACTACGATGACGTCGCGTGTGTTACGGGTCAATGAGGCACGATCGTGCTCGATAACGTGGTCATCGACGTTTCCGTTTGTTGATTGGAAAATCGACGTAGTAATGACCTCTTTATTGGGTGCACGATCGTCTTGTTATAAGTATTTTAATAAAGTACACGAACATTCTCATCATGTATTCATAAATTACGGATTTTATGCTTTTGTCAGAAAACTGAATAAATGAAACACGAAACAGTGAAAACATTAAGAGTGTTAGCGAACACCTTTAACCCTAGCATAATTTTTATTTTGCATACAATCTGCAATGACGTCTTTCTAATTTCTCGATTCAACGTAAAGTGAATATGGTCGGAGGTTACAAGGAGTCTCTTCTAAAAAACAATTTCCGATGTAAGCCAGCCGGAGGCTATCAAAAAGACAGCATCTCGTAAGTCTCGTAAACTGTGCAGCTATGCACGGAACATAAAAAATAAGTGCCCGTTCACAGTAGTGGAACGAGTGGCGCTGCAACAGCTAAATAATTACGCGTGTCGTTTCCGAACGTATTACCACGGAAAGAGAGAAACTAAGAAAAAAACTACGCCACATTCCTTGTGCAAATGAATGGAAACCGATTCCTGGATACTCGCAGGGAATCACTTCCGATCCTCTTTCCCGGAACACCTTGGAAGCATTCCTTTATCTCTTTCCCGTTCCTCCGTTTGCTTGGAAATCGATTTTATTCAACGATCAGAGTTTTACCGTTTTCCACGAAACGAGGCAGAACGGCTCGGGCTTCTGTATGGCATCACGCTCTTGTTTTAACGACCCCTTCACAGCCCAGGAATGCCGTTTTTGCTCGCGGTTTTGTATTAAACAATCATTCGCCGGTCCATTCGGCAGTGACCGATGGTTGAATAGCGGGGAAATCGAATCATCTGTGATATTATCTTCTCATGAGAAATGGCGTCCATTCTTATTCCCCGTTTAGTGGGATTCCAGTGATCGGAAAATGTTAGGTAATTCCATAAGTTGTAATCCATTGATCTATTGCACAACTGCAATTACTAAATTACTTTGTCTTTAATAAATTCCCAGAAGAAAATTTTAGATTTTATGTATGTAAATAAAACTTAAATGCACTTCGTTTGTAAGCGCATCACCTGAGAACGGTAGAACCGATTTGGCTAATTTTTTTCAAAAAATTTCAGAAAAATTGGAAGAGTTGCCCGGAAAAATGGAAATTTCTACTTCCAAAAATTTTACTCGTCCTTAAATTGAATATCCATGGCCACACTTGTTAATATTGTAGATACAATGATCATTCAGAAATACTTTTTTTTCTCATTTTTACTTTGATTGCACATTTCCAATATCTTTTCACAAATTCACAAAATGTTCACAAACAAATTCATTGAAATTGGGACAGGACAATGTCTGTCGGATACTTTCGAATAAAATTCACGCCAAAAATGCTTCTGTCATTAAATGAGATAGTTCGTGCATCAATAATTGAAAGTACACTTTAAGTATTGGTATTCCACGCTTGGAGTCAACATCGAAAAGCAATACGACTCGCGGGAAGACCAAATACGAGCCGGTGTGCGAGCAGCAGAGCGCAGGAACAATAAAGAGGCAGCATGTGTCGCCGGTAGAAAACGTAATGATGTCGTTTTGGAGGAGACGTACAGCGCATTTAAGAAAACAGCATCGACAGGGATTTCCTTCGGTTCTCCGTACATACTCATTATACCGGTGATGCCAGTGTCCGAACAGAATCATTGAAATGTTCCTGGTGCTTCATTCTCCCTCGTACGGCTGCCATTACGCCGGATGCGGATGCTACGCGTTAGGTTCACGCGTGACACCGTGTTATGGCGAAGGCGTAAGTCCGCATGAATTAGAAATGCTACCTCCGAGAACGAAACAAAACCGTTTCGAATAAACCGTGGAGCAGCTTATGCCACGTTTACTAACTTCTGCCCCTGTTGCGACGCGGTAGCTTAATTATTAAATGCTGAAACGAAGACTCGGAGACTAGGCGACATTATTTGATGCTGATGCGTTTCAATTGCATATTTTATAAATATAATTTTAATAGATCCAGGGACTCGGAGACACTGCTAGAATGCGGATTTATATGCGAAATTCCATTCAGGGATTTTATGAACATCAGAATAAACAGCTTCATTTTTGTGCTGCCTAAAAGAGCTAGAATACCATCGTAGAAAGTTAAAAATACGGTAAACAAGAAATACAATAATTTTCAAAAGAAGCAACTACTAACCAACTTCCGCGAATGATTCAGCTTTTCATGTGATGAAATGAATCACTTTTACAACGAGGAGTATTAACCGCACAGAATGGTTCGACTTGCCAACACCGTCGTTCTAACGAAATAAAAACGAAATGTCTTTCTATTTCACAGTAAAGTGATACATTACGCTTTCAACTATTTTTAGCGGGGATTGTCAGCTTCGTAGGAGTACATAGCGAGCACTATCGTTATTGGCACAGCCGCAGTAGCTCGAATTCCTTGTGTAAGTCAAGGCTCGCCGGCGAGACCGCAGAGAAGAGGAGTTTCTCGGCGACCTCAGTCGGCAGTAAAACCGAATGCAATTTTGCCTTTTTGCTTTTTAATTTCATACTTTCACTTTTCGCCGTACTTTTCCGTCTGGCTGCGGCTAGCGTACCATACGAGACACTCTCTGGCATGCATGCTCGCCCGGTTTCAGCATTTTTCTCTCTTTCTCGTTACGAGAAACACTCGATCCTGTTTATTAATTGAACCGCGGGTGTAGCGGGTAAAACCACAGCACGCAATTTCATATTTAAATTGGTCTACATCCGCGAGACAACTCCTCCGCGACAAGGAACGTTTATTAATTGCGTCGGGAAGGTGGTAACGCTGTTTAATGATTTAACCAGCCAGCAGATTAACGACGATACAAAAGAAATCGCGCGCTTTCTACTCTCCGCGGTCGGTAAAAGAAGCATATCAGCTTCGCCGAGGATATAATTTAATTGCAACGGTATTGCCGTATGCTTTACCGATTTCAATCAGATTAATGGCTGGCACTTACGTATGGCTCTACATTAAAACCGTCGAAGATAGATCTGTAGCTTCTTCGCGAATATCCTGGAATTTTAATAACGAAGGTGAACCGGTCAATTAATAAAGAGATTGTCCCGGTAATAGATTACACTCGAGCCTATGCAAGTAAACTCAATCTCTTAATGGACACGTGTCTGCAATCTTACGAACAGATAATTAAAATTATAAACTGAGTTGCCGACACTTGTTCCCGGCGCGTACCATTTTGCACGCGAATTTAAGCGGGATCATAATAATTCATCTCCTCGCAAAGAATGCTGCTTTATATTCGCCGTTGCGATTACGGAAAGATATTCATGGCGATCTTACAGGACGATCCTACGACGTTCCATTCTCGGTTTTTGTCACAGATGTTACCATAATACGCTAATTAACACTTTGAGTGACAGTCCAGCAGCCTGCAAAGTTGTACAAAATAAAAATAACAGGAGTTGTTTTTGAAGGGTTAATGTAAAATGAGATTTCATATCGTATCCAGTTGCTATCATGTTTCTTGAGTCGCGTTGCCGGTATTAACAATTTTCATCTCTCCGAACAGCGTCGAAATTATAGAAGGCGAGCGTTTTCTTCGGCGTCTGAAAAATCGCGATAGTTTCGCGCAGATAAGTAATATCGCCAAGCGATCTTCCATGGGGGACCGTGTAATATCCATCTGTTGCTACGCTATGGCATTATTGCAACTTATCGACTTATCGATTTCGACGCAGGTGGCGAGGGCAATGGGTACCACGCGCGTTCCGTATAATCGTAATAATTTCACACAATTCACTTTCGCCATTCAATAACGCGCACGGAGGAACGCGCAACGCCCCATGCTGCACTGGGAACGCACGCCCACGGTTATTAAGGGCAGGGTGCAAGCATCATACGTACGTTTCTATCGATTTATAATTTATGCGACACCCGAGATGCAAACTCGTTATGAAAATCATCATTCTCCCCCTCGGCTTTGTTTGTTTAACGCCCGGTTGGCCACTTTTTTGCGGGGTGAGAAGACATTGTACGAAAAATACCACTCCTCGAAAGGTTAAGCAGATGCAAACCGCTTGCAAAAGCTCGCGGCATAATTTTACACTGGCTCACGGGTTCAGCGTTTCTCAACACTTCAGCGACACGTTAGTTTTAAAAAAAAAATAATTTATTCTGTCTACATAATATCACTACATTTCAAAAACATGCTCTGAAAATGATCAATTTTTTGTCAATTAGTAATTGTCATTGAATTGAACACACTCAGAACACAGAACTTATCCACGCTAGGTGTTTCTAATACTCTTGAACATTTTCGAAGCTTTTTATTATTTTTGAGAATAGTGCTGCGTATGATGGGCTTTTTTGTCACTATCAAAAGAAAGAGGTGCTACTAGCTCGACGGGACAAAAGTACATTGATTATAGTTCTCGTCCTTTTTCCTCAGCGGGTCTTCGCGCGGAGAATTTATAGCGAAGGTCTGGAAAAATACTAAACGCGTGGAACAACACATGGCGCGGCAGAGTAATTGAAAAATACGGGGAAGTCACGTCTCCGTAGAACAATGCCGCTGTGTCACACTCGCGGACTGCGTTATATGTACTATAGGTATTTACATCGCCATTGGCCTTTCCGACGAGGCGAGTTTCGCGAAACAGCTTGTAGTAATTGTTTACGTGCTTTAGACCTTCTTTCTTGCCCGTCGGCTCACTGAGCACTTTTACGAAGATTGAAGTTACTGGCACTTTAACGGGGCACTAGGCAAGAAAACACCGAACTCGCTACGTGAAAGGTATTCGACTTCCTGTTACCACAATGAAATGTATGGTCGTTCAATTTTCTAAATGTACGAACACGATCGGTTCGTCCAGAATTACAGGAACTTGTTACACAGCAAAATTACAGTGGATAAACCCAGTATTAAACGAAGAAATTGAATGATTTAAGTGTCACACTGTCTCAAGTTGTGTGGTTAGCGAACTATGATTCTTCTCTTATTATTACAAGGAACATTCTTTTCGACGAGGAACATTTTACCTAACTTTGACTTTCTCCTTATTTCGCACCTCTCATTTCTATATTTTTTTTCTTTTCGTTTACTCATGATTACATCTCATTTTGACTTCCATTTCGTTTACACCACGTTTTGATATTTTCACAAACGAGTGTATGAAACTCGGAATTAACATAACGAGTCTCGATCTAAACGTCGGTATTGGATTTAACGTATTATTTTTAACTTCTACGTAAAATATTCATCTCAGTATTATGTATTCCGGTCTAGCGTTGCTCAACACAGATAAACTAGACGTATTACGTCACCGATGACACAGAGTTCGTGGGAGGTAATGTATGTGACTGAGTCTACGCCAGACAAGTCGCAATACGATCGAGACAATGCTTTATATGTAGGGAGGATCGTGGGTTCAGTTCAATTGATATTGGAAACGTCGCAAACAGCTGAACGTTAGATCCACAAGGTCGTGGAGTCGCGACGATTGATAGAGACCGCTATCGATTCGGTTTTTGCTACCATAGGCGAATAGGATGTCCGATAGGTGATTTATAGCATGCAGAATGTGAAAAGAGCCAGGATCTATAGGATCGTAGTTCACTCAAATATTTATAGCCTTACAAAACAACGCAAAAATATACCTAGCGACTCAATGCAATCAGAGACACGTTGCAAGTGTCAGAAAATAATGGTTCTGTACATAAACCAGAACACAAGAAGACGAACGACCTACTAAAATTCAATTCAAATGGTCATGGTTCTGCTCTACAAATCCGGTGACACCTTGACCACAGTAACATTCATCACATGCACGTAGAGCCGCGATACTTGAATGTAAGGACTCGATAGGCCCAGTGAAATTTGACCTCAGGTACAAGGGAACATGATACATTGACATACACGCTCGCTAGACATAGCGATGATGACCACAAACTTGTAAGAAAGTGATACTTCGACTTATAGACTCGTTGAACCTAAAAGAGTTCATTTTAAGGAGATGAGGACACGATTCTAAAGACATGAAATTAGAAATGCTGGACAGTACAATCTCCTTGAATCGAAGTTAGGGCATCTTCAAATTACGAGACCTAAACCAGACGATCTCCAGATGTCATAATCACGAACCAATGGATCCTAAAACTCCAGTGAACCAAACCTGGAGACTCGCCAACTCAGAAATCCAAGTCAAGTTCAGAGATTTACAGCCTTAGGCCTTATTAGATGGATCTAGATTAGATTGACCAGAGTTCGAAGGTTTGTCTTCTCAGGATTTAGGGGTTTATCTACTTTTGGTCCCTCGATTTTGATCTTTCTCCATAGCGTGCTTACGTAGTCAAATTTTGCTTGCACAATTTTTATTGGTTGTTTCACAGACACATCCTGTCTAATGTAACTTTTCATTACTGAATTGTGGCCTCACTCACCCGAGGCGCTTTTTACAAGATGCTCCGATTACACAGAACCATAGATTGTCCTACACTCGCGATGTCAGTTGTACTACCTCAATCATGTACGCATGTCGTGCTCCTACGTGTCCATTGTGATCTGTCTAAGCATATCCAACATTTATCACACAAGTCCCATAAGCGGCAAGACCATGCTGTACACCACACGAACTAGAAGAAGCAAGATCCTCGAAGGCATGTGGTTTAGTGATCAGAATTGTCACCTAACTGACAGCAAACACAATCTTAATCCCCGTTCCAGCTTTCACTTCTCAATTCAAAGTTGTAGTATTAATAACATAGAGGTGTCGGCAGATTAAAAAAGGCGTGATCACAGGCACCGTGTGCAATATTTTTATGCGCAGATTCCTTAATCCCAGACTTCTACGTTTTATGCTAGTCCTTTTCACGAATTTCATTCTTTTTGTATTATGGGAAATTTCTTTTAGAAACAATTCATTTTACGTCAACTTTGATATTTTCTACTTTTCCGTACAATTGCATCAGATTTCTCGGTCCTAGAGTATAAAATACCCAATTTTCCACACCGTTAAACATTTTACACGTCGCCATGTGTCCGCACCAGCAGCGTTTCCTTCGTCGAATTTTCATTCTTTCTGTGTCTCGGCGCGCGAAGTTCCTTCATATGCTGGAACGGCATTGTAAAAGATGTCGTTCAACCGTTGAACAACTCATATTTTAAATCGCAAATGCTACCACGTTCGTGGCAAACTAAAAGTAAACTCGGTTTTGTCGTTCGCTTTGGTTTCCTCGGCTCCGAGGTATCCCTTGTGCAGCTTACCGTCTCTGTCCGGCCCTGTTCCGGGCGTTTGTCAATGCGAAGTCCTCGCACGGACACAATACATGCAGCTGAAAGTGCATTCTTTGGCCAGAGGGCTCGAACCGGCTCTCGAATTATCTTGCACGGGGAAAGGAAGAAAGAGAAGCCAAAACCTATGTTATTGACCCTGCCCTCCTCTCCTCCCGGTCGTTCTCTTTCGTCTAACTTCTCTCAGGGCGCTCGTTTTCTTCGGCTTTCTTTTCGGTCCTCCTTTTCTTTTCTCTTTTGCAACAAACACCGAGCCGGAATTTTCGCTCGGCGAGAGACACGGTCCGGGGGCCCCTTCGAAGAGTCTCGCCGTGGTCCGTTGCTACTGCCAGTTTACGCCGTAATTTCGATCGGATCGTTTCGTTGATTTTACGCCTCGAAAACCTAACGGCAGACGTATCGCTAAAAAATGACTGTTTACACGGAAGCCGAGAGAAGCGTTTACGTTGAACGGCGTGCGAGTTAATGCCCGAACAACTTCCAGGAACGAAGGTCCTCGGAGAAATTTCCGTGGTTAACAATATGGCCGACCGTCAATTTGTTCCCCGCCGCCGCGCCGCGCCGTCGAAGAAGCGTTCACCATGCGCTCGTTCCCCAACGAACAGATACTTTCGCTACTTCCTGCCCTGACGATAATTTACTATTATGCGACCGCGGTCTTTAGGAGCTCGTAAGCTAATTATTAGCGCCGTAGTCGCGATTTGAAAGCTACTCGCCTTGTAACTCCGCAGGAAACCAGCTTAATGGAAATTGATCGCGCGTCTTCATGCAAATGAACACCTCTGTATGAGACAACAATTACGTAAAAATTTACTTCTTCTACTATTTATTCTTGTAAGCTAGAACCAGTTTTAGTATTCTTCGACCCTCCTTTAAACATTTCCATAAATGCATGAAATCCCCAGTTTAATGATAACGATGCATTTTGACGAACGAGCAATCCAATTTTGTGGAAAGTTCTCCGATGGTATCTTGTAGCTAGCATTTGGAAAGAAGGATCAATTATGCGGGAGGTGAAACATACGAGAGGCGGCCGGCGTAAAAGTGTACGGTCCAGACCACTGTTTAACGATTCGACGGTTCATTATCAGACGCGCTTGTGGCAGGAGATAATTGTAAATTAGTTTTGCGGTATATCTGATCGACTCGCTCGTCATCTCCGCCCGCGTTTGTGGGAGCAGACCTCTCGAAAACCGAAAGCGTATAAGTGAAAGCTGAATGCACCGGCATCGCACCGGTAACAGCTCGTAAATTTACGCACGGTGGAAACGGTTCGAAAGAACAGTCGGAACATGTGAAAGTGTACGATTTAAGAAGATCTACCGTGGAACGAACTCTGCCGTTCGCAACCGAGGACCTCTTGTATTCCATTATATTCGCGTCTCAGAGTTGCGTGGTCTGTGGTAATCTCGTTTCTCCTTCGAATATAATGCGCCTAAAATAATGACTAGATCGTTAATGAAAGCGGGCGTGCATACGATGCGGCAGCATCCTTTATATAATATTCGATGCATCGGAACTTTCGCGTCTTCCTTTGTGCTCCTCTCACTGAACCCATATTTTACTTCGCGTTCATTGTAGACGGATCTTCTTGATGCGTGACATGGAACGCAATTTCTTTTTTCTATGTAACAATCTATCATTGTCTTTCTTTTTAAATTTTAGCTTGATGTTGTGAACATACGCATTTAGAATTAATAATGGAATGACGTTTTTTGAAGTGTGTAGTTTAGTTTCTGTTATGCATGCACTTATATTGTTATTTTTAAAAGGCAATGTTTATCAGTTGCGTTTAGTATTAAAAAACTAGGTCGTCAGTTCTCGAGTCAGCTGATTATACATTGAAACACGTTCGATGACTTGGTTTACGAGCCAATGCACGTTTCACAATTTTATATGCAAGATTGTTACTAGGTTACAGTTACTTATGCTTTTATGATGTGTACAGACTTGTGAAACACGGGAGAACATTAATGGAACGAGGAACGTTCGAACGACGAACATGCTCATAAAGCCATATAATACGATTATACAAACAAACCTTAGAAACAATTTATGAACTAATTAAAAATACCAAGTTTTATTACAGTAGAGAATTTTTCAACGTTCATTTTCCATCGTCGTCAATATGCATCTAAAAATAGTTGAACCTAGATGTTTCGATAGAAACACGATCGCAATCACATTTTCGAAAAGCTTGCATTCAGACGAATCTGTCAAAATCCGCAAAACTTCGGATGAAATCTCTAAATTTACGGCTGTCGCAGGTATCGGTGACAGACGGAGCATAACGTTAAAAATTTCCCGGAAAAATGATCGAGCCGAGTAACATAATACCGCGTTTACGCGTAGCGGCCTCTATTTATTCGCTCGATAAAACAGGCCCGTCGTATTGGACAGGCCGGTGTGTGTCGTGTGTCTCGATACGTCCTGCGCTGTATTTCATCCGGTTACCAAAAATGCAGGCCGCTTCGCAGTCGATACTATTCCGCCCTCGATCCTGCGGTTCGCATACTCGCCGATGGGTGTGTACTATCGGAATGTGTTGAAACATTGCGGCCACGAGGCGGTCGGATTAAATCTTGATACATTGCCGCTATCCACGCGTAAAATTCGCGCGCGAGCGCTTGTACGGGAACGCGCGGCCCGAAACACGTACACGCACGCATACACGTATAGTACATAGAGCCATATTTGTGTACAAAGACAGAGACGTGCTTACATTGGCGTACATTGGCGCACAGGGAAACACTTTGTAATTCTCTCCACACCGCAACGAAAGTTTGCGCGCGGCGCGGAAAGAACGAAAAAATACCGGTGATTTATCGTTGGGCCGACCGATTGCCGATAATGTACATTCTATCGTAGCGAATTACTAAGTGGCCACTTGTCCTCCACCGTCCCTTGTACATGAATTATTCTATTCCGTGACCAGGCGTGCGTCCAACCCGGCTAATTGTTGCTTTCCTCGTCGACGAGCAAAGTCACTCGTTAGCGGTTGCATCGCTCGTGATCCGCAACTTTGTTCAGGGCAGTCGTTGAGATCACGCGAATATCATTTAGTCAAGGTCTACGATACGGACGCGACTTCTTTGCCATTTTGTTTTCTTAATGCTGAGCTTGACCCTCATACGTTCTTCGGAGATAATTGCATAAACGAGTCAATGACATTTTTATATTTTACATTTTAAATACATTTCACCGCACCGACAGGAAGTGATTAATTCTGCAGTACGCGAATCTAGTAAATTGGTGAATTTCCACCGCGAGGAACGTATGAGGATTAACAGTCAGCGGTTGGCCACGTGTCACAAGAGCGAAATTCGATGGAGAATACATGCATATAACGGAACTCACCCAACGTGGTTATCCAATCGGTGGACCATGTTAACTTTCGTTTATATAAGCGCCGGTTCCCGTGATGTCACCGACGACCACTATACACAACGTTCTCGTCTATACCTCTGCATACCTGGTCGGGAACGATGATTACGTCAGGCCGTTAACGGCAAATGACTGTCCTACGGCCTCGTTTTTATATCGCTGCGCCGAGAGGAAAGTTAGCGACGCACGGTTTCGTTCGAACTGTACATACTATGCAACAGCATGGAAATCCGAAATTTCACTTTCAGATCGATTTTTTCATGTAAAATAATTTATTTTACTAGGGATCGAAAGTGAAACTCGTTTTAACAGATAACTGAATTCTTTTTTGGTTGCAAAAATTGTTGCGACGTGTATTTGTTCCACTTTTCAGAGGAAATTTATTACTGTCGTTTTCTCTAAGTTCGGTTTAATCAGCTTGTCATGGTCTGCTTTCCGAAATGAGTCCTTGCACATGTCGATAGCCACAATACCTGTCCGCCCACTACCATAACTCACGCGTTATGAGTCTGGTTTGATCGGGGTAGGGTGGATAATCATCTAGGCACGTATCAAATGTTAAAGAATTTATTAAAAAAAATTAATAATACCTTGAATGCAGTTTTAAAAACCGTTCATAAAATACAAAATAGTTTTATGAACTTATAAAGACCCCGGAGAGCATAAAACTTCCCCGTCCAGTTATTATAATATTTTTTACCTTGAGCATGACTCGTATAAATAGTTACAAGTAGATCAATTATTTTCGATAAAACAGAAACATGTAGATCGATAAGATTGAGGAATAGTTAATTATCTACCCATCAAACGACTCTAAAACACGTTCAAATCAGAAGGAAGTATAAACTTCGATGAACACGATGCACTATTGCGGAACATTCGCTAATTCCAATCAGTTTAAACTGATTCACAAATGAGTAAAAAAAAATGTTGTACAATACATTACAAACACTTTTCCTTCTCCTAAGCGCACACTCACACGCTGCCAATCTGAGAAATCATGTTCCAATCTGGAAGATATCTAACGGTATTTCTAATAGTTCTTTAATAGATCGATATCCTCAATAGAGACTACAAATTCCTGTTTTTCCTCAATAATCTACAACAATCTGAATTTGCATACGTATCAGCAATCTAGTTATCGCCGACAGTAAGTTAGCCGATGTCACGTTATCATATAGATCATCTTACGCCTTTCGTGTTTCTCCTTTTCCGTTGAAACACGCTTTCGTGAACCGTGAATTGTAAGCCCCATCCCGTAAAGAATGGAATACTTCTGCACCGTAATAATACAACCTACAGCCCGATATTCCGTAATTGTACACATCGGAATATTAATATTATCAGTATCAAAATTCCCATGGTCACGGAAAATCGCGTGCATCAACGTATCTCTGATCGGTATGCAACAAAAAAACGAGACACGATGATGATACGCTTCGATCGAAAATTAAATCTGTCGGACTATGTGCAAATTCTCTGATCAAATTTTTCTATATTTTTATTATTTATTTTTTTTTCAAACTCCAAAAAGTATCCTTTAATTACACAGATCATAATATTAACAAAAAATTGTTTATTAAAATTTTTTAAATTTCGTCTGGTTCGCCTTTGCGCCTTGGACCTCCACTTTTGAATCTGCCGGTACAGTTAAAGAATTATCTGTGTAGCTGTTCATAAATTCCGTTCAAACTCCATAAATTATCCAGCTGGAATTTCGCCGATTCGAGCACGCGAGTCGGCCGCGCAGCGATCGCACGTCAATGGAGAGAAATAACAGATTTCGTGAGGTATCAAATGTTGCGTGCCGGCCGCACGGCGGCAGAGCGATTGTGAATCATAGTAATTACACCTGGCTGCCGTGACTCCGTGGATCCTAGACGGAAATTAGAGAACGCCAGGAATGGGTACGGCGGCGGCTGTTGCGTTTCTCGCGACTCCGCCGAATTCCGGGACGTCCTCCGCCAGCGGATGCATACTTCTGACAGACTGTCGCGGTTTCATTGAACTATCCGCTAATTGGAACCAGCTGCGTATTGATTACGTAAAGCCTTGAGCTCTAAACGCGAACTCGTGACAAAGCTATAATTAGCGAATTCCTTTCGAGATAGTCACCGGTCGCTAAGACGTCGATTGGGGTTGCATCATGACCATAAAGAAAGATCCATTTCGATGAATTGCGAGAATCTGGGTCGAAAATGCGGCGCTGCAAATGGCAACGCGTGGAATGATGCCTCCACAGAAACCGAAATTACTGGCTCGTTTTCCCCTGTACTAGTTGTAAGACTGTATTGAGGTTTCCATCAATTTAAGAAATGGATCGATTAAAAAAATAACACAGCTGAGAAAAATTCAATTTTTTACGCAAACACGTATAAATGCGATGTACATATTATTTCGATTCGATTCTTATCTGCTGAGGTAGTTTCGTTTATCTCGAGGCATTGAATTGAGGGAAGAGAATTGATTTTAGCCAAGCAGATTTTGAGTAAAATTTAGCCGAATCTCATTGCGTTCCGATTTGAAAATGCGCATTTTGGATGTTCGAAGGATAGTGCTCGGTCTCCGTAACGCAAATCGGTGATATTTTCCCGGCCCGATCGTTAAGTTAATGTTCAAGTAAACTTGGGACCGGTCTGGGCGGTAGCTATCGGCCCACGCTAACTTTCAATTTCATGCGGCCGGACCACTTCGTGGCCACGGATAACGTATACACGCTTGTATACGAGGAATGTCCAGCACAGCGGTGCCCGCGGACGGATACACCAACAATAAAATCGGTCTCGGGCTAGGTTGGAGATGCTGCGACGAACATAGGCACTCACCATCGCCGAGACAAAGGTCTGGACGTAGGCGTTCGCAAGGCCACCAGTCCTAAATGCTTCAACGAACTCTCTTTCTCTTTCTCTCTCTTTCTCTCTGTGTGTCTCTCACGCACACAGTCTTCCTCTGCCTCTTTCTTTCTCGTCCTCGGCAGGAGGATCGGGGAGACGCGTTGGGTTACAGAAAAGGATTCCTCTGGCTGTGGACGGCTAATCGATTATGAGAACGCGACATGGCAACGTATACCACTGTCCTTGCGTTTTGACAGATGCTCCTTTTTTCATCTCCGATCTACCCGCGTGCCGATCCCCTATCCCCGATTGCCATCTATCCTATTATCCGCGGGATGCTGCGGCTGACTCTCTTTTTGCCGTCGACCAAGTCTTTTACGAATTCATAATGGTTCCTCGTATCCTTCGGGGAGCCGACTGTTATTGCCTGACTGGGTATCTGCTCACTGATGTTAGCGATAGAAATTAATGGCTAGACTGTGTCTAGGTATCACGAATTCATGAGAAAAGTTAGGGTAACAAACATAAAACACGGTAAAAATTGGAACTACCTTATGGATATTCTCGTATTTGCGACAG
The DNA here is from genome assembly GCA_963971365.1 of Lasioglossum villosulum. NCBI lineage: Eukaryota > Metazoa > Arthropoda > Insecta > Hymenoptera > Halictidae > Lasioglossum > Lasioglossum villosulum. The sequence goes on from OZ020495.1 coordinate 7,812,584, forward strand.
AAATGAATGGTTGGACTTTACAGAGTGCAAGGAAAATATTGTTGCATTATTTTCAACCTATTAGACTTATCCCAGCACGCACAGCACTTGAAATTGGAGCTAAAGCCACGAACTCCAAAGTCTGCAAGCGACTGCGTAAACACAGCGATAGGTAGATCCCCATTGAAATTTCGGCTCGTTCCACGGATAAATAATTAGAAACCAGCGCGAAAGAGGAACGAATCCCGAACGCACGGTTTTAAGGGCAAGAAGCAATTATCCGGGCGCAATTAAACCAGCCGCGCCGGTGGTAATTAGCTGTGCGCGTTAATATTAATTGCGAGAGTGATCCATTTTTACCCTGTCCCGTTCCCATGATTCGAGCCTCGATAGTCGTAAATCGCGTATCGTTCGAACAACCGCACTGAAATTGTCTACAAGGTGGTTACACTTTCATGTAAGGATATCCATCTGACACTGAAATCGAATATTAAACTCTCCAGACACACGTGATTGATTCTCCGCGCGCGTTTTCGGATAGAATTTCGTCCGCGGATGTAGTTGTAACGTGCGGTTATGTACTCGACTATTAATTGAAACGTAGAGAGCGAACCCCGGGACCACTTCGTTAACTCGGCAAATATTGATTTTAACAGAAATTCGTTTCGCCGGGTGGGCTGGCGCGTCGCGGTGGTGCGGTACTTGCGTTTCAGACTCGCTTTCGACATGCCGAATGAAAAAGAAATTCGCTCGCCGTAAACGCGATTGGAACAGGCGTGGGGCTCGCCTAATTAAGAACGGCCACGGCGAATCAACGCGTCGTCGAAGAATTTCGAGAAAATTACGATGTTAAGTCCATTAGTTCCGGACACAGACCGAAGAATGTGTAGAAACTTTAAGCGCACAATATTAACACTACAATCACCGAGCCTGTCAAAATGATGGATTTCAGTTTCTGCATTTTACAACTACTGGAAGTTTAAAAATGTATTTGTGGACACGTTTGCTTGTTCATAAGTATTTCGTAAGAAACATGTGCAACGTCTCGATTAATGTTCTCTTTTTATCTTTAAAAGGCAATGCTCAGTAGTGACTTTTAGTATTCATTTTACACCACGCAGACAGCGTTGAAAATAAAGTATTTAATTTAATGCAACCTTTAAAATGATATATTTAATTTACTGGAGTCTCGAAAATGAAATATTAAATTCCTACGTAATGTTAATTAAGAGTTTTCTTGTCACTCATGCGGTGCTTCCACTGTTTTCCCAGCGACGCGCATTGATCGAATTCCGGAGATGGATAATTATTTTCACGGCTGTCTGACAATGTGAGGCGCAATTACCGGGTAACTGAGGGGATTCGGAGAATTCAATCGCGTTTTTGTTCCGTCACAGGTCACCGGCCAATTAGCGGACACCGAGTTCCAGCCAACGGTCACGGCGACATGCAAAGCCGGCCACATGACGATACGAGTGAATCTGAACCAGAGTTTTGTGGGTGCTGTTCATGCTCGAGATTTTCGGACGCCACAGTGTATGGCGCCAGGGAACGGCTCGAACCATGCTACCCTCGCTATTAATCTTCTAGCTCCCAAAGGATCTCCTGACTACTGCGGCGTCTCGGTAAATAATGTAAGTGACAGTCCGTGAAAATTTAATTCCAATCAAACCTGTAAACAATCGTTCATCTCTTTCGAAGCCAGGGCTGCTCGCTGCCTGAAGATCTCTGCACTTCGTTCGATCACATTGTTTCGTCAAACAATTTATTCGTAATTTAAACTCATGCTTCTCTCGCAAATATGTTTAATTCAGTGTCCCTCGCAAAATAAACTGCCTGGCTCATTTGTCCGCGGAATGGTTTACTTACACCGGTATTAAGTCGCCGTAAAAGTGTCTCGGCGACTGCGACCACTAGTTTTAATCGCATCGGTAACGGATTCCCCTTAATCTCGTTGTAATTCTTGCAGGACAACGAGGAGCGCTCCATCCCCATCGCGGTTCGGATACATAAGACTCTGGAGCTGGCGGACGATAAATTTTATGTTATTACCTGCGGAAAGCCCGGATTCAAAAACGCCAAGTACGCATAGCCTTTATTAATATTAGCTCGTATCTCTTGGGAATTGTGCGGGGAAGCGCGACGGCTAGCAGGGGTTGTATATAATTTTCACGCGTTACGATCGTTTTCTCTGTTTGTAGGAACGAGACTTCGTTAGTGTCGCTGCGGCTTTTGGAAGGGGGGCACAAAGTGCAGGAGGCTATTTATGGTCACAACTATACTTTGCGTGCGGAGATCTCGCGACCAGATGGTTCGTAACAGCATCTCTCACTTCCATTTCACCCTTGCATTTAATTGGAATTAACGAGCCCGTGCGATATGCGCGCACCGCGCCGCTCGCTCGTGTGTGCAGCGCATGCCGGGTGATGCACTTTCATCAATCCTTTTCTTTACAGGTATGTACGGAATCAAGGTGAAGTCTTGCTTCGCGTTCAATAAGCGAAACAACAGCGTACAGCTGATCGACGACAAGGGGTACGTTGCATTTTAGTCACGGAAGCGCGGCAATCGCAGCCGGAATCAATTAATAACTTGCGTTCAAATGGATGTGCTGTTTCACTTCTCTGTTCAACTTTTTTCTATATTTGTGCTAAATATAGCCAGATGTTTGGTTCTTTAAGTTCTTGTTTCAAAGTACAAATTTACATGCAGCTCGTATAATCTATCTACGACAGACGAATCAAAGCCACAGGTTAGCCTGATACATTGAATCAAAAAATTTCGAAAATCAAGTTTAACTTGCGATATGTTCCTGTAAATTCTTGTGTGAAAATTTTAATTGACATGCAGCCTCCACGATTTATTAGGAACGAATCAAAGCCGCGAGTTGGCCAGATAAAATGAATTGAAAAACGTCCTATGGATAGCGCGAAGAGCCTTGTCGTTCCTCGATGAATAACGAGATACTGTGCGCTTCTAATGACGCCAATTTTGCGCAAATCGAGACGGAATGATGGTAATCACGGTTACGCAATGTTTTCTGTTCCATCGGACAAAGGTGTCCCGTGAAGGTTCGAGTCATGACGAAATTCATATACGATCGGAACACCGGCCTGGCGGATGCGACATTGTTCTCGATGTTCCGGTTTCCTGACAGTCCGCAAGTGCATTTCCAATGCGACATCGCTGTGTGCCGAGGTAAACAGATCCGTCGACTGATTTCCCGATTACGGAGCGCTGCGTGCCGAATCTGGGTTACAGTGTGCCGTTCAACTCAAGCCCCGTGGATTAACATATTCCCTCGGAAGTACCCTACGCTATCAGATGCACAAGTGTGCGCTCGCAACGCGGCTGTCCCTCGTCATTACGGTTTTCCTTCTCTTTTCACCGCGCTTTTCAAGTTTCCCGGGGTCGCTGTCCCGTTCCGCCCTGGTCCCAAATCAGGATTTAGCTGCTCTTCAGTTTCTAGCGACAGAGCAAAAGAGCCAAAGTTGCAAATTATTAATATGTTCCTTGATGATCATTAACACACTATTTACTGACTTTTTCATACCAAAGGGAAACTTGAAGAATATTCTTTTACGGAATAATCTCAGAAGCGATGATTACATTCTTGAAGTTAGTTTATGATCGAAATTGTTATCGGTGTTGAATAATATTTCACGAAATGCTCAGTCGTGAATCACGAGCCTAATCTACGAAATAGTCGCCGGTAAGTTATGTGTTAAGGATGTTATGTATCTGTTTTAATGAAATGAATTTCGTTCGGTACTCGTGAGCTTCTAAACCGACCTCGTGGACCGGTGTGCGTCTGTCGTGCGTGGAACGGTAAATTGCATCTCCGAGATAACAGGTGAAACGTAAAACGTTAATCTTCTTTCCTCCAGGAAGCTGCGGTATCCCTATTTGCGAAGGCGATAACGAGGAAGAAATAAAGGGAGCGTCTTTAATTAATGGGCAAAGCGTGAGCGGCGAGGAAGGAGTGCTTCTTGCGGGCACGAGCGTGTTCGTTCTTGACCCTGGTCAAACGCCATGTAAATATTCCAACGAGTACTTTTCATAGTCCATACGTGTACACACCAATTCACCATACAGATACACATACACATAGACGCATACATACTGAAACTAATTAACCTATATGTATTCCGTTGATACCGTAACTAAAATTATCCACGAACTTTTTCCCGAGACGATTAATTAATTAAACCCGCTCCCAATGAACCTTTTGTCTGGAAATAAACTCTTAATGGGTTTCAATGTCGATATATCTTGTTTAATAGCTGTACAAACTCTGTACGAGGACGGCAGCGTCCACCCATTATGGCTGCTATGGCTGGCCGTAGCTCTTGGCATTCTGTTCCTCATCATGCTCATTATCAACATATTCCTCTGCTCCGCGATGACCTGCAGTTGCACCAGGACCGACATCATCGAGAAAGAACCATCGATCATCGAAGATTACGATCCCTATCGCAGCTGGCATGGTTCCCAATATGGCTCGAGGTTTGATTCCAACTTTTTTCTTTTTTTCAACGATACCCCAGTCTATTTTAGATTTATTTATGTGGCGGGAACAGGTGATGGATTCAATATAACTTTTTTTCATGAATGCAATCGCATTTCAGAAATATCTCCAGAATCTGAGAAAATGCACTCGCCTGTTTTGGTCAGAGCAATTCCATCCTTCTGCAGTAATAAATTGAATTGGAGTAAAATTTGTTAGATTTCGATAATTGCAAAGTAATACAAATTTGGAATCCATAAGTGAACAACGCAGAAATGTAGAAAGTGTATGTTGTTATAATGTTGCCGATGTTTGCAGGTATTCTCTAAACGGGAAGCAAGGATATGCTTCCGGAGGATCAACGATGAACTCGACGAGGTCGATATCGACGAACAGCGACCATTACGCCATAGTTCACTCGCGACCAGGAAGCAGATACTCTGGGCCGGGTCAGAAGCATCATCATCATCACAGAGGGCCGCCGTCAAACATCGGTTCCCATTATTCTGGAAAATAATTAACTAATAGCCGCCCCTAACGAAAAACTTAGAGCGAACGATCACGATCGATTAAACTATTAAACGATCTAAAATAGTAATTCTCCGTTTTAACGCAGCGATCGCTTGGAACGAACACCGAGACTCGATGGAATCGGTGTCCGAGGTCGTTTTCGACGCAAATTATTAATCGGTAGCGACCCACTAAACGATAAGTTGATCTTCGTTTCGATGAACAGCGACATCATAACAAGACACCGTCGTTTCAAACATTTGTTAAAGCCTTAAGGATTGATCCTCGTAACTCCGTGTGTCCTTAATAGTTACTACTAATATATTATGTACGCAAAAAGGTTAAACAATTCTTGCCTTGAAGAGTATTTTTGTACTAATTTTCAACTATCAGTATAGTTATCCGCACCTTCTTCCGACGGGGATACATGCGAATTTCAAAGATGTTAACGATTGAATGATCTTTTTGGTATTGAAATGTTATGGTGATCTTATTCATGTTTTGTTTATGTCTTCGCTCGGGGGGAGGTTCCTCTGCTAGATCGTGTATGTATCATATGATAGTCATAAATATAGGTACTTAGCATTTACGATGTTGGACAGTATCGTACTTAATTCAGTGGAATTAGACGAACGCTTTTGTACATAAATTCATTGATCGGGATTCATCCTTCGTGACTGTCGACGCGCGTCGTTGCCTTCTATCATCAAAATTAGTGTAGGGTCTATGCTGTCCAGTTAGGTGTACTTACTGCCGTCACGATCAAAAAATTGATGTTTTGTATAAAATCCGCGGAGTGTAGCGGCCGGGAACAAATTGATCATCGACTGTTCCGTTCTTGACACGATATTATATATATATATAAATATATATATCTATTCTCTGATAGCTCAATGAAACATTCCATGTTCAACGAGTCACGATTACATGCTACAAATACATTAAAAGTTTAAGGAAACTGTCAGATTTCTTAATGTGTTCCTTACCCAAAAAGTTGGTGAAGGGAAATTGTTTTCCATTATGTTTAAGTGTTATATAACATGTTAACATCGAGCTTGTTTCTTAACAAGGTTCCGACCTGATTTAGTGAATTTATATAAAACGACGTAATTAGAATGTAATTACTCTACAATCTAGTTATAAAGCATTCATAGATTCATATTGAAGGACGTGACCCTGGCTGCATGCAACATTCGTGAATATGGCTTGTCATGTAAGGAGACACGCGTGTTGTATGATTTTATAATACTAAGTAGTCCATCAAGGTCGAATTATGAATGCTACCTTCAATGACAGCGACTGATTAATCAATACTATTTACAATTTAAGAAAATACTTTTACCGAGCTCGCTTTACAATTCAAGAAAATACTTTTCCCTAATTCGCTTTTCGAACACTTATATTCTCTTTATGATTGATCTTCAATGAATAATTCATACTTTATGCACAGCTGTTGGTAATTTATAATTATTAGTAACAAAATAGTAATTTCAATAACAAAGGGGATGTAATAACTACTTTTCTCTACTTTCAATTTTTGATTTAAATTCGAATACAAAATACGTTTAATATCGAACACGGATCTCATGTATAAATTATTATCCATTAACATTCTTGTTATGCTATGTTGTTTTAAAGAAAAATCAATTATTAAATGCAATTACGATATGAACATAAATTAATAATTGATGTGTGTCATGTTGGGCTTCATTAGCTGCATTCGATTTTCACAGGAGTATAATTAATCGGAACTGCGAATATAAATATTTACTGCATGCTGGTTTTAATGTATGCTTTCACTCTTACTCTCGTTAATTACTGGGAACAAACCACGTCTCCGGATAACTGTATTCTTCTGGCTTAATTAAATGAGTCCGTGCACCGGTAGTTTTGCAACTTCATTTACCAGAGAATTCGTTAACTCTAATGACGAGAGTAGTCTAGTTTCTCGCGTGGCCGTTGTCCTGGGATTTTGAGAAAGTTAGGTCAATGCATCTTTCTATCGCACGACAATGAAAATTAATTAGGATAAGTTCTCCGGCACTTACTACACGTTACTAATTGTTCTCATAATTAGGTATTCGGTCAAAATCAACCGAAATATTGGACCCGCGTTTCAAATACAGAAATATTTCCTGCTTCGAGTTTGAACTTTCCACAAAAATACATATTCTAAACAACAGGTTTCCAAATAAAAATGTAGTCGAATTTTTAAAAACAAATTTATTATTAAATGTACATCTTTATCTGATAACGGAGTATACGCGAATTACTCGCTTAAATACTACCTGTACAAAAACACGAAAACTCATCTGTATGTGCACCATAACTTACGAAACGCGCCGGCGTTCCGTCGCATAAATAAGAATATAAAAGTCCGACACTCTAATTCCAGAAACGCGAAAGAGTCCAGTGGCAAAGGATTCAACCATAAATTCGCGATAATCTTCAATGAAGGATCCTCTTCGTGACGAAACGTTTTATAATACATTTCGAAAACGTACGTCTATACATCGATGTAAAAAGTGAGCAAATAAATTAGCAGGTGGAAGAAAATTTACAACAATGATGTTATTCGCGAACGAATGCTCTGTTCAATGACACTGGTTATTCGAATGTTCAGAAGCTGACGATTAGTCCATCCTTTCACCGCTAATATAAAAAAACAGCGCTACTTCCAGTAGAACAAATCTTCTTTGAGTGGCAAGCAATCGAATTTGGGAACGTCTGACTAGTGACAGTCACGTTCCACTTCGAATCGACGGACGATTCCGCTGAAACCTTTTATATATCATTATTCACAGTATGAAACTTATGACTGGGCTATGGACTTTATGCATTGATGACAAAAATTAGTAGATAAAATTGAAAGAAATCAACAAATTAAAAGAATTTATCATCCAGCGGGTGCAAACAATTTTTATATCGCATAAAGATCCGTAGCTTATGACCGTTCATTATATGGAATGAATACAGAGTGACCTGTGTTCAATTTCTTTTTCAAAATTGTTTAATGCAAAAGTGATATAACACTATATTTATCTGTACGATTTACCACATCTAAATCACCAATAAATAAAACAAATTTAATATAATTTTAGCGTGTTCCTGACGTCGCATTAATGTGTTTTTTGTAAAGCTTTTATTTAATTTCTCATGATTCAATGATGAACTATTATCGCATTAAATGGTTCATTATCGTCGTCAGACTAAATCAGAAGAGAAAAAATAAAATCCAATGAAAATCATTAATGAAGCAAGTTTCCTTTGCATCAGTCGACGAAGTTCGCAGAAACCGTGGTGTAGTTGCCACGGTTTCGATTGCGGCGAGATGAAAGATGGGTGTCTCTGATGAAAAAGTTGCCGGAAGAGAATGTTCCTGGCCGCGAATGGGTATCGCGAGGAATAAATTACAAGGCAAACGGAACACGCTCTTCGAGAGACAAGAGAACGACACCGCGGAGCTCGGCATCGCGGGAGACGCGGAGCGTTGAACATTGAACATTGAACAATGACTGCTGTTAAATGTTTGCTCGTTAGCCCAGTCCCCTTAGTGTGACTGGGTAGTAGCGTCGCGATTGAGTATTTCGTGTTTTAACGGTCCCGTCGTGTGTATTCAGCGAAACGAGCCAGGAGGGGTTTATCTACAAAACGCGGATCGTGACGGAGGCGCACGTGCAACGATGCAGTCGCACCTGCACAACGCCACGACCGACCACGAAAGCGTTAATTGTGAGTTGCGAGTAACCGTAAGATGTATTCTCCATCCGCGATAAAGAAAACGGAGGCACCATGAGTAAAACGTACACTAACACCACCCGGAGACCAGAAAATGCTCCACTCTCTCTCCCTCTCGCTGAAATCCGTGCCACGATCCCGTTCATTGGTGTTAACCCTAGTTGACAGTGTATTCGAGTTCTTCGAGTGCAGAAGTATCAATGAATTTTCAAACAGTCGTCTCAGCCGTTCACAGATCAAATGGAAACTTTACTATTAAGTGTCCAACGATGAGCAACGACAATACTTATTTTTACTATGAACGACATTGTTAATCAAATAACATTCTAATAATTTGTGGAATAATCACGTAGTACGACATTTTTCATACTCGTCTGCTAGAACAATCACTCAACTATTAGGTGTTCCGATCAACAACGTGCAGAAGCGAACTAACGGATACGTGTTTTATTGATCTTCTTGTCTCCGCGCAGTGCAACATCGTGCAACGCATTCTCTGTCGCAGAGAACGCAATGCAACGTCTTTTGGGGTAAATAGAGAAAGATTACGTATGAAAGTAAGTACAGAACGATCACGTCCGAAACGAGAAAGATTCCCGACGACGACGGTGCTCGTTTCAATTCACGATTGCAGCTGCTGTCGAAGAAGAATCGCAAAATCCATGGCGAGCAAATAATAAATAGTGAACGAGACTCGTGAGAAATCGCGAATTGATTCGAGAGGACCGACCCCCCGAGGGCTGAACGAAAATTAAACTAGTTCCCATATCGTTTCCAAAAAGCCGCGATTCCGGGGAGAATCTTACCTAGTCATCCTTGACACACTAATCTGTATGTTGAATATTTTTTGCGTTTTATATTTTCTAGTTTTATCCGTTCCGAATATCTCATTCCCTACGTGCTCTACGTGTTAGGGAACCCGGCTTACCCCTTAATTGATCTACGCTGGAAAGAAAAGAGAAGGCTGACACGAGGACAAGAACGAAAGCCAACCGGCGTGCTCCGTATACACAAGCACGAATTTTCTCCCTAACTAAGGCCACTTTAGGAACCTGGATGCGATCCAGCGAAGCGTTTCGAGCTCGTACTGTATCTCGCATCATCTGGATCGAACGGATCGGGTTTCCTTAAACAGCGTTTCCCTAATGATCGCCGATAGACCGGCTCTCACGGTGAAAGGTCCTGCTACATTGTATCCTCCGCAGATCCCCCTCTTCGCCCTCTACTTTTGCCCCGAAACATTTACTCCCTTATAATTGTCTCGATTAAATGTAACGACTATTTCTACATTATTTACACAGTTACAATATTGTTAGTTAACGTTCGTGCGCGTCCTACGCGTGACAAGGCCCGATCGATGTTACTTACTTTTCATGCGATCGCCTTTGCTCGAATTATCGGTTGCCCTGTTTCGTTCCAATTTCGACGAAATTCGAACTACCCGGGATCGGTGTTTGCGATCGTTTGCAGGGCCATAACCGTCTGGGACGTAGTAAATATCGATTATCGCCAACTTCGAGTCGTTACCGTCTTGGAAACGATCGCCTATCGGGGCACCATAAGAGGTATCCGGCTGTCTGATCGAACTCTTTCTTTCGCTTGTTCTACTATCGTTTCCGGGGACCACAATTATTTCTTTCTCATTCTCACTCTCTTTCTCTCTCTCATACTCTCTGTCTTTCTCTCACTCTCTCGCTCTCACTCTATTCCTCCCGTGGAGTAGACGCTCTTCGACGAACGCGACCCAACGAGAGCAAAAATATTTACGGAATGATTCGCTACAGCATACTGACTAATTTACAGGAATACGCTAAGAATATCGTGTATGCTTTGGACCGCCTCAATATCTGAGCTCCTTCAGGATCGATCAGTGAAACGAGTCTAACAGCGATGGCGGTGTGATCGGCGGTAAATGATCGCCGCATCTTGGGAAGTTCGGCGGGATCGGTGGCAGATCCGCGTGCGTCCCCACGTGCAGGATCAAGTTCATACCGATCAATATGTGGAACAGGAAGTGACAATGGAACAGCCAGTATCCTAGAACACGGAAATATTTTTAGACAAATGTCAACACTATGTTCTTACTATGCGTCCTAAATGTTTGTTTTCAGCTGAACACAATGGCAATAACCAAACATGATTGTACGCATCTCGATTTTACGAAATATTGCGTATTGTTTCGACAGAGGAAACGCTAACCGATATTTCAGTTCACTTACCAGGATTATCTGCGCGGAATCGGAAAATTACGTAGCCGTTGTTTGGAACGGCGATAGTGTCCTTGGCAGGTGGCAAATTGAACTGTCGATTGAGGAGACCTCGCTTGTCGAGATCGAGCGCGTGCTTCAGATTAATCTTTTTCACGTTCTTGTCAGGCGAACGACCCATACCGATCACGTTAAACGCGTATCCGTGCAAGTGGAAGGGATGCGACAGGTTCGGTTGTTGGACTGCAAGAACCATTAATCATGATCAAATATTCCAAACATCGAGAGCTTCGAGCTTTGTTCAGCTTTTCCAATCATAATTTATATTTCGTAATCCATAAAATTGTCCAAATCTTGTATCATCCAAAAAATCCTTTTAATTAGCCAAAAAATAAAACTGTTCTTGAGTCAATCCATTTTGGTAAGTTACTACTCGTTCCAGAATTTGTGAAAACATCGTATCAATTTTGATAATATTCATTATGATTGAGAAATACTGAAATTATATGCATGTGTGTTATAATCGTGACATCCATCAGAAGGAAATATTTTTCAATTTCGGACATTTGTCGTATAATTCGTACTTGAAAATGATTGAAAGAGCGTTAATTCAGAATAGGAAACGAAAATACAGGAACGAGGAACGACACCCACCTTCGTCTACGAGGACCACCTCGACAACGGCGTTATGTGGTATATCAACCTGATGGGTGCACATGCAGTTGGCGCCACAGTCCGCAGGCCTGTTGTCCCCGTTGCAGAATTGTTCGGGTGGGATGTCGTCGATTTGCGAAAGCGGTGGCGCCGGCGGAAACGTAAACGAGATTTCATCGACGAGAGAAATTACGTGATCTCCGGTCGGTGCAACTGTAACCATAACACACGAGGAGAATTGACAGACAGCCTGGTCTCACGGAACGGATTCCGATTTAGTAGGTTCCGATGATAATGAACGGCGCGCGCGGGTTGCGTCAGATCCATCGAGAGAAAAAGAAGCTATGCTCCGATGCAGAGACCGATGCGGATGGTTTTGCTAAGCCCGGGAGCAAACGAGGATTTTGAAATCACCGGTTCTTACCCAAGAATCGATTATAAGTCTGCGGCTGGAAGACTTCTTCTGGTCTGTAGAAGAGGAAACGGAATGGCAAGAATATTTTCACATCTGGACGCTGCTGCAGAATTCCTTGGTCTATCTGGCGAGCATTCTTCAGCTGGTTCACACAGACCGCGTCTTCTCGTGGACGGCCGCATATGGCGTCCAGGGGGTTCAACACCTGGTCGACAATATTTATATTTGTAAGAAAATGTCCACGGATGGAGCATAAGGTTTCTGAACTCAATTTTTCGGTGAAGTACGAGAGGAATAATTAATTTACTCTCGACGAAAACAAGGTTCGTGCAGAACACTTATCTTCAGATGAACACTAGCTTTCGTAGAAATCGAATGGAGGCGTTCTACTTACGACACCCTGTGGGAGACCAAAGTCGTACGTCGGCGCCGTGGTGGTAGGTTGATAAGGACCACGAGCATAACGCAGAATGGCGAGTTGTTGAGCACGCGGGATACCACACTCACCGAGAGCACGAACTTGGATCCAGTATGCACCGACGGGCTGGTCAGCATTTATAACGAAATCGTATCGTTCACCTGAAAGTTAGCGAAGCAGCATTACAATTTGAAGATAAAAGTTACCAATGTGTTAAAAATTTCTTTCTTTTTTTACTGTGAAGACAAATGATAAGAAAAAAGGAGAGACTCACCAGAGAACGAAATAATGGTGTCCACATTGACCGGTTGCACCGCCTCTCCGTCGGTCGCGATCAGGGTAAGAGCATGACCTTCGACCGTAATCTGAGATGGACAGACCGATCCGAAGGAATTGATCATTCGGAAACGATAACGGCGGCCGGGAGTTATGGTGAAGACCTCCAGGGGTGTGTTCGTCATGAAACCGGTGTTGGGATCCTACGGAATCGGAAATACGATCTTCAAACCCTTTTATTGTTTGTTGAGGAGAACCGTCGACGTTTGCGAAAAAATTGCTGAGCGAAGATAATAACGAGACTCGCGATAACAATGAATATTGAAATCTAAACTGCGATCGAGTCTATAATTTCCAATGATACAGTTGATTCGTGATGAACCATCTAAAAATGACACCGTAGAACGACGACAGAGTATTGTCGTGAATGGATTGCGGATTTGATGTACTTATATAAGAAAAATGGATTGGTCAAATACGAAGCTGTAAAGACATTAGAGAAATTACATACCCTAAATTGTCCTTTTCCGTTGATCAGAACGCTTTCAGGAGCTTGTCCGGTGTTAACAGCGAGACGACCAGGGAAACGTTCAGCTGCAGTCTCGTGGAACCAATCGCTGAGCAATATGACATGAGTAGTCAGGTCGTAGTCGTACAGGTGACTGTTAGGGTCCTTGCTGGGTGGTTGACGTACCACGATGCTTCCGTAAAGACCGTCTATTTTCTGCAAGCCGGTATGAGCGTGCCAGAAATGCGTACCCTCGTTGCCAGCCATCCATTGATACCTGTGGACACGCAAACGGTGAACATTCGCGCTGAAATAAGCACGGACACATGAATTTACGATTTACGTGTACTAGTCTTCAGAATCAACCCATTTTCACCTATTTTGATTTAAAATTTAATTGAGATTTTCTCGTTGAAAGTGCTTATTCATATAGCTTTCCACTTCGAGTTCAATGATAATCAATTAGCAGTGGTTTATGAATCTTTATGCACGTTCTAATTCTTGTACATTATTGTAGAAGATTTCTTGATACCAAGATATTATAAAACAGGGTCACTCTCAATTTTGATGAACAATATACCACAATAATGATTAAATTAACGATTGAATAATGATTACCTAAATGTACTACCCTCCTGGATGGGACACTGTGTTACAAACGGTACACCATCGTAGTATTGAGACCCTCTCTGCCAGACTCCGTGCCAGTGAATTGTAACATCCATCCCTTCGATGTGGTTCTCCACGTCAATTACGACTTTGTCGCCCTGACAGACTTGAATGCTTGGTCCCGGTACCATTCTGTTCGCAGTTAGTATACCTCTCTCGACACCGTCCGCCAGCACACACTGACAGTCACTCCAGACTACGTTGGTCGCATTAGGGGTGCAAATTTGACATGCACTGTGGATCAAGATCAAAGCAATGGTAAGAATCAACAGAACCTAGTTACCATTGAACGCAAATCTACAATTGTTTGACTTCTTTTGTTTTTGTTGGATGGATTTTCTTTAAAATGTGATATTTCAATTAAAAGAGCAGAAGTAAAGCTCTTGCAGTTATTTTAAATGGAATAATAACTAAGACCTCGCTTTTACAGAGGTTTGACAACTTCATGACGTCGTCAGTGATCCTGGAGTGTCGTTCGAGGGCTAAGTCATTTTCAACTTTCATGAAAGAGGCAAAATATCTTCAGCCTCGAAGGGACACTGGAGTCGATAGACGGGTCCAACTCTAGCCACTATGTCAAGAAGAGATTAGAAAGGGGAGACACACTTACGCTCCTAGCACGGTATAATATTCGAGGGTGAAGTGGTAGTAGCATATCCTCGGTGGTTCATTTTCGCGGCAAGCCCTCGCGCATTCATCCGGCGAAGAAAGCGACGGATTTCTACGTAATTCAGCGGTGGCACGTTCACTATAGTCGAGGGGTCTCGTTCTCGGTGGTCTGACTGTCACACCCCTGCTACCGAGGTTGTCGATACCGCCGAAACCGCTTCGGAACACGTTCCCAGATGGATGCGTTTGGACCAGACCGTGGCTGGATGGGAAGAAGTTTGACGTGTCATCGGTAAAGATGTTGCCCGTTTTGATAGTGGGCGTCCAGAATGATGACGCTGCCGTCTGATCGGTGGCTACATCTGTAACAAACAAAATCATCAAGTACATTGGAAATGTTGTAGTAAATAGTTACTGCGGTAGTGGAACTTCCAAAGAACAATTTCTATTTATTGTTGATTTTCATTTCCATTTTAGACAAATTTTATTGCGAATGAAAATAGCTGAGTGCGCATTAATTCACAAGCTGTAGGAAGATAAATTGACAATGATTGAAGCGTATTTCTGAGGTGTATAAGATTAAAAGGAACACAATGCACTCGCCACAATTATCCACCTAGAATCAGCAGAGTTTTTAGCGCGAAGCCTTTTCGTTCATTCATGAATCACTTTCTATAATCAGAATGCACATCGTAGTTCAAAATATATGGTCGCCATTAGCTTGATGGATTAACAGAAAATTAGATGCTTGGAAAATAATGCGGGGGAGATAGGTAGACCGTATATAATGAAGGCAAAGAAAGTGAAGATTTTAGAGGTAGCTGTTTTGACCTAAACATAAATACCTTGAGCAGAATGTTGTGAGATACCTCGACACTGCCATACTCAACTAAATATTATAAACAACATATTTCAAATAGGAATCTAAAACCAACCGAGAACCACAAATGACTAATTTGTATTCCTTGTTAAAAATGACGAGACTATTTTTACCAAATACGAATACATAGATGTACTCAACAAAGAAAAGTAATCCAAGTAAAATAAAGAATCCGAAGCCGTTCAATTAGTTACATGGGCTAATATTAAGTAATCGCGTTCCGCTATGTAAAAAGAAATTAATCCACATGAATTCTCCTGTTAAAAGAAATTAATAATGGACTTCCTATTATGTAACTGAAGAACGTCTTATGATATTATTGTGTCAACGAAATTGCTGCAACTCGACGACAGCTTTCAGAACGACGGAACAGACATTTCTACGCCGACAAGATAACCATCAGAGGCACCCGTGAAAATGAAAGTGGAAATAGCAACTGTGTATATCACGTAGAAAAACTCTCAATAAATCAACAAGTTACGCGGTCCGCAAAACGGAAATGATATAACGCGAAAATTGATCTCCGAGACAAAAAAGATGTTTATATTTCTTCTATGTGCCTTACAGTAATTCCGGGCGCAAAAACACACACCTGACAGGAATTACTGGTGGAAATACCGGTCGGGCTTATTCGGGTAATTAAATATAGCCGAATGATGAAGTGCGCGCTATTTGTCGATGGTACGCACACACATACGCGCACGCACGAAGAGAGAGAAGTGGATCGAAAGAGTTCGCGAGAGCACACTCGACCCGAGATTGATCGTCCTGGTACCGACATTACGATGTGCTGAAATGATTATTCGAAGAAAGTACGCAGCCGGGCAAGAAGTCTGAAAGGTTCGCGTCCATTTCTCATGCACTGGCGTGCAAAACTCACGGGGCCCGAGTTTACCTTGCGATTTATAAGGAAAAATGCTGGCTATTAAAACGAGGCGCCGAGTCGCGGCACGCATTCATAGAACGAAAAACGCTGGCTGCCGGTCGCGGACACGCTCGCTCGTTCTGCCTCGAAAGCATGCGAAAGAATGCGATTCACTGACTCCGAGAAATCGCGCCCATGACGGGTCTCTGGATCAAGACGTCCTGTTGTCTGTTATCCTATGTGACGCAACCAGACGCAACTTCCTTTGGTCCACGCAAAAACGAAGCGCGTACACTGATTACCCACGACAAGGTGAAAGTGCAACGTATTGACTCGGCTGCTTATTATTATTGGGAGGCTTCAGTGTTAGTAGCAAACTCTAAACACGTTTTTCTCGAAATTATATATTTTTAATTGATGTACAAACGAAACTGTTTTTTGTAATTCTTGTCAGATTTTTGGCATTTAAAGGTTTTTTCCCTTTAAGGACCTGACGGTATAGCAATATGGAAACCAGACAAAGTGAAATATTCACGCAACGAGATACAACTTTCTTCGATCGCGAATCTGCGTGCAAACATTGTCTAGCAGAGGCAGGTGAAAGAGGAAGTCCTGGCTGTGTTCTCTGTTATTACTTTATTGGATAATCATCGTTGTTATAAGCACCGATTAACTCATTAACCACTATGCGGCCACGCACGGGCCATAAACACACGTGATAATCGTATTAACAAGCGAACAAAGTAATTTGATGGTCACTCCGTATTTCCTCGTACAGTATTTTCCCCTTAATTACTGGGACGCTCGAGTGATTCCTCGCCGGCCGTTTTCACTACGCGTCGATGCTCGGAACCGAGGCCAGTTGAAAAGTCAATTACGGAATCGCATCGGCGCTCTTTTTATTCCATTGTTGTTTTGTTTCGGTGCGTGTGGAGACAGATCGGATAATTGAAAGAAAAATTGAGGACAATGGATAATGGAAAGGCTGGTCCGGAAACCTGTAATCGAGTTTCTATAATGCGGAAGAGATAGTATTGCAATGGTGCATATCAATGAAAGAACAAGCTATTTGTTTCTGGTCTTGACCTATTTTCTCTTTTCCATTTTCTTGGAGACGCATTCGCAATTATAGTTGGCTGTTTTTGGACATTACGATCAAGCTTATAATTACTCCGTATTTGTTAAAAATTCTTGAAGAATGAAAGCTATTCAGCTCATGTTTCATGTAACTAATACCAGTACCTTCTATTTTGAACATCTTCCGCTATTGTAAATAGCCGTAATCTGTCGAAAACCAATTATACAGACCCGAGGTTCGATTATCTGCCAATGGAGACCGAGAGCGGTTCGTGCGTCGGTTTTAATACACGCTCGGCGTCTTCATGAAATATTAATGTCAATAATGTCCGTGCAGGGTCGTAAAGATGCTTTGTTTCGGTGGAAAAAATTCAGGACCGTTTTCGGCGTTCCTTTTACGGTCAGCTGGAATCCGAGAGGGGATCGGGGAACCGACGAGATACGAGGCAGAGCTTCCACGAATTCGTCGTAAATCGTAAATCGTGTTCGGTTAGTTGGACGGTTTGTGAAACTCGGTGCTGTCCCGGTGCAAACTTATTTCCGTTGTCGCCCATGTAAATAAACCGGGGCCGACTGTCGATCGGTTTTCCGTGCGCGTGAATTGCCCGAGATTCCCGGCGCGGTTTACGGAACCGGTTTTCGTCGCGCGAAAAAATCGAACCGTGAAAAAATCGGCCGCGCTGGAATTTCGGATTGCGCAGCGTTCAGAAGACAAGTACGATAAATCCACGTTGTTGATCCAAGGCGGCGCACGTTCCGCGACTCGATGAAAATCGAACGGTTCCCGCATGTCCGTCTATCTGTCGCCATACTCGTCGACTGTCGACTGCTACTATGTTTCCGATATCGGAGGAAATTTCTTGCGAAACGTTTCATAAATTTTTCGATCGGAACAAACAAGTTAGACAGATTGCGGTTCAGTTCTTATCCGATGATTCCGTTCTTTTACTCGATCCACGAATTTCGACATTACATTATATGCACATATTAAACTTTTTTTTAATGTATTGAATGATTGCAGAAGTTTGCGCATTTTCCTTTTTCATCTTCATATGACGATAAAGTAGCTAAAACAACTACAGAAAATATAAGATACACGTTCGCAAGCGTGAAGAAGGTTCGAAAATTTAATGAATTATTAGTGACGAGTTGTTTCTTCCGGGTCACCCTGTATATACACGTCTCGGTCCCATCGCGTCTTCAATTGTGCAAATTTTTCAGTCCGATCGAGATGTAAGACCTGAAACGCGATGAAGCGGCGAGCCGGTGCACGGACCTGGCCGCTTTTCAATATTTAACTACCCTGTAAAACTATAGACACTACACGTAAAGGGTTATAGTATTGTAATTTACCATTCTATCCGGTCGCACGCCAGGCGGTCGGCCTCGTCTGCGACTGGCATAGGCGTGCATTATTTACGACCGTGTACCGAACGTGCATCGCCAGAGAAAAATTCTTCTGCGATGAATTATGCCGCTTGCTCGGTACGAGCTTTCGAAACCCAAACACGCTTGAGAAGCTTTTATACGGTTGGATTTTATCATCGGTTTCGCAAATAGATGCTGGTACCATTCTATTAAATACACGTAAAAGTGATTGCCTTATCATTCGTTGTAGGCATGAAAGAATGGGATTCTATAAAAATTATTTATTTTGATTTTGTTCGGGATACTAATGATTATGCATTCATAGAATACGTAATTAATTTAATTATTTTAATGACAAAATTGTTGGTTGTTTGTGTAAAGATTTACTTCTATATACAAAAATTATCTTTTCTTTCTTTCACATCCGAATTTCAATACAAGCGGGATCAGTCGGCGTACCTGTGGGAAATAGTTTTTTGTGGAACTAGGGGATGAGAGGTCGGTAAATACAAGGCGAATTCTTCGTCTACGATGTTTAGTTTCAGTGTGTCATTCGACAAGTAAAGACGCGCCTTCCTTGAACTAATGATATTTAATAAAGTAAAATAAGTGAAATATTATTTGCGAGTGTTTATTTATAATGCCCTAAATCAACAAAAGTTATCTAGCATAAAAGTGTAATTACAGCAGAAATCACAGGAACTTAGCAAGAAGATCGAGCTGACCGTTTTGCAATCAAAGATCGGTTTCATATGTGGATCAGGGACCTTCGCTTTCCATTACCTTCAACTTCATTGAAACGATTTTCTACTCTACACGCGCGTGTCGAAGCAGTTCTTCTCATGGCAACCAGAAAGCCGCGGAAAACCGATCGGCTTATTATACAATGTTTATCGAGATAGTCTCGACCAATATAAACCGACATCTCGCAACCTATGCAAATCGGCCGGCCGAGTCGCCGCGTTTTGCAACGTTTCCTCGGAAAAGTCAAGCGTATCGTTAGAGAAATTTCTCCGAAGGATCGCGGACTCCCTAGAAGCCGGTCGTTCGCCACCGACGGCGTATTTACTCGTTCGCGCCGATTTTGAAGCCGCGAAAGGAAACACAGAATGGTTCCGGTCGAGAGGAACGCGGGCCACGGTTAACTGGAAACGCAATATTCAATAATTAGCTTGTTTCCTTAATTGGTCTCCCTAGACGGCTTGACCATAAAGCAATTTTGGGGAATATTTTCCAAGAACCGCATTGGGTATTATTATTCCAAACTTGGTGAGTTTGTTATGCAACATCTGAAGAATGTACTCAAATTGTTATAAGCAATACGAATCGTTTTCCTCACAGTTACAGTAGCATTTAATAACTAGCTTGTTTCCTTAACTGGTATCTCTAGACGATTTAACTATAAGGCAATTTTTAGAATTTTCGAAGAATAATGATAATTGCGTTAATGAAAATTTCGTTTGCACGCGAATTCGGCAAACCGATCGCTCTAAATCGGCCGACGTTCAGCTGTGATCGTAACGAAGCGCGTTCGCCATTCGAAAAGTGAATCGTTGTGTCGCAACAATGCCCGGCTAAATACATTGCCCTAAATAACAAAGAGTCAGTCTCTATGCCGAAAAGAGAATAGAGAAAGAGAGCCAAAAAGAAAGGGATCCCGCGGAATGGCTAGTAATCGCGAGTAAAGGTGGCGTTTTTGCCTCGTGGTAATTTCGTAAACCGTTCGTTCGGTTACCTAACCAAATCGGCGCGGTGTGGCGCGGGCAAGAAAAGGGATGCAGATTACGATTTATTGCCGTTTCAGATTCAGTAAATCTCGCGGAATCCGCGGCCGAGGCTGCGAACGCTGAAAGTTTTATATCCGGCAAGGACGAGGACCTGCAGCACGGTAGCTTGGTTCCAGAACTCGCCGATTTACTTCCTTGATTTAGTAGCATTGCTAGCATAGGCCGTTAACCGACCGATCATTTTCTATCGTAAATTTCTATCTTCGAAGACGAATGACTCCGACACGGACACGCCCGATACGCGGACGAAATCCGTGGTACGACGCTGCCGGGATCCGGCCGGAGATAAATTTGTCTATTACATCGAAAGGTCTGCCTCGCAGCGCTCGCGATCCAGAGGCAGAGGAAAAAATGCCCGCGCCATTATTGAGCGCATGTGATCGCCGTGCCGCGCCAACGGGAAACCGCGGAGCCGGCCGCGAACAAATATATAAAGACATCTATGAAGGGTAAAAGTAGAAAGCGTGAATAATTCATGCAGACAATGATCCCTCGAACGAGATTTCGATGGACGCCGGCCGCGCCACAAGAAACGAATGGAAAGGCGGCGGGAAATCAGTGCGGTCGTAACGATGCTTTGCTTGTTCGTGTTCGGCTCTTATGTCAGTCTCCGAATTTTCTAACAGAATTCGCATTCGTCTCTGTAACAGTCTTTGTAGTCGTAACATTCTAAACCAACGTAAGCAATGCGATTGTACTTTTAGAAACTAGAAATCGTAGGAGATGAATGTATCATGGCATTTTGAATATGTCCGAGGCAGATTCTTACATTTTGAAAAAAGAATTCTTTACTTTTTCAGGTACAGTGTCAAATTGCTCATAGAACACGCAGTAGAACTACAATGCAATTTCGCAGTATCCTCATAAGATCGTAAAGAAAAGCTTTAAAATCAAGTGACAATACCCCCATTGATTACAGGGTTAATAGCACGTCTGCGAGAGACGGATCCGTAACGTCGACTTTCGCTGGTTATCGTTCGCGATACATATTTGTCGACAGATGACACGGTCAACGTGATGTCATTCGGCGTCCCATTGTGTTCTAGTCGGTTTATATAATTTTTACAGTTTTACGCAAGCAGATCGCGCGGGAATACGAGGTTTACATAAGCTGTTGCTCGGTTGGAGTAGTTAGCGGGCCCGGCATATGACGTCGTCCACCTACAAAGCTGTAAATGTAAACCGTCACGCGATGCTCTTCATGATGACAGTATGATGTAGCAATGTCGTGTCAGCCTAGTTGTACGACGCGGTGCAAACAATGTGTCTGTGTAATAAGGCGAGCAATTTCTTCGTCCTAGACGGAGAAACGTCACCCACGCTGGTTGACGTAAAAATACGGTTGTGCAACGGACGATCACGGGAAAATGGTACGGACTGTCTTACAAGATGAATGGCGACGCGTTGAACGGATTCCTGTCGATCTCCCACCGTATTGAAGACACACGTGTTAGCGTTTCAAAAAAATGAACCAAAACCAGATATATTATGGATTTTGATGCATGATTCAGTAGATGGACATTGATCAAGTTCCGACAAGTGGTGAATAAACTTTCTGTGGTCTACTCCTACGTCGACGCAGGTGTGGGAGCTATTCCAGAGAATTATTCTCATGTGATGATGCAGCACAACCATCGAGGATTGCTTTTATGCAAAGTCCCGCCATCACATTTCGGAACACCCAAGGGGTAGCTTAGCTAAGATATTCCTCAGGAGTCAGCATATATTCCGCAATTCAAACGTATTAATTTTTAGAGTATTTCCGAAGCTTTCAATATTTAGAGTATTTGCAAATTGAATGTCTCCTTCGCATTAAATATTTCTTTTTTAAGATGGTTTAATCAAGGTCGCAAGAACATCTCGGGTTATTAACAACCGCGATATTTATTAGCGAAAAAATCAGCCACCTGCAATACCTTAAGAATACATATTTGTGGAGTATTCTTTTCGATGAACTGCAATGTTTTCAAGATCCAATATAACGTCCCAA
The DNA here is from genome assembly GCA_963971365.1 of Lasioglossum villosulum. Lineage (NCBI taxonomy): Eukaryota > Metazoa > Arthropoda > Insecta > Hymenoptera > Halictidae > Lasioglossum > Lasioglossum villosulum. The sequence continues at coordinate 7,835,041 of OZ020495.1, forward strand.
AATCCATTGAGGGAGCAGAAAGAAACAGCTCCACGCGCGCAAAAATCGAGATTCCCACGCAATTCCGCAGACAGAGACCAACGATATTGCACGATAATGTAAACCAGCGCCTCGAGATTTCAATCGTTGTACTTTTTGTTGAACTTTCTACGCTTCTCGTTGACGGGATCCAATTTTCTGTGGCTTATGCAAGAACTAGTTAGCGGGTCGTTAAAAGTACGTCCTCTTAAATCGGTCGAAGGTGGAGTATTCGATGCGAGTGGTATATGCTACGTCAAAGAAGAAAGTGCATAATTGCATACTGATTTCGTATGGATAACGGGACAGGAGGTTGTTCGTAGGAACAGAATCCTTCAGGAGATTTAATCGATTCACCAAGGTCCAGAGCGCTTTCTTTTCGCTGCTATCCTCATGTGAATATGTCAAATATCGCGCACAATGATATGCACATCTGAAAATCCGGCTCGCAATGATCTTCCTGTCAGAAAATAATCGGCTCAACGTCAGGTTTTCGCGACGTTCTTGTCCGTATTCGAGACACGTCTTCTGCAGTTTGGTGTAGATTCTTTTTCTCGCGTGTTCACTCAGCACCGTTCTCTTGCTAGTAGCGGTGAACCACGTGAAACTCCTGCGTCGATTATCTCCGTTGGGGCTGGCAACGACCAACAATTTGCTCTGTGTTCCTATTCAAACTGGCAGTTGGTGGCCTCGGATCGATCCCCTTTGCGGAGGGATTCTTCGAAAGAAGATCGGAACGTCGAACTGGGTCGAAGGAAACGGAACCACTAAATGTCAGGGTTCCGACGTGTGCCTCTGTCAAGAGTCGAAGTTTGTCCTTTCATCGGAATGCAATTGAACTTTCAGAGAACGTTCGAGCAAGACGGAGAATACAGATGCTCGGCAAAGAGGTTCCCGGGTCCGTCGCAGGACTTCGTGTCGCGAATCGAAAGCATTCGAGAAATAGAACAGAATCGAGTTCTCTTCGAAATTAAACGCTGCATAAGTGTGGAAGCTGTTCTTACTTAAATGTCAGTGCTTCAAGAAGCTGTTGCATTTCAAGACAAGACCTGAGAGAAATCTTACTTAGTTCCTCATTATCCAATGGTTAACTGTTTCGGCTTCTACCACTTTTGCATTGATCGGTTCAATATATAGAATTATAACCCGATGTTCCTAATATAACAACATTTATCTCAAAGGGTTAAAGCTCATGAGGTGCAGCGCTTTCCCTCGTTATTGTTTCCATCGCACAATAAAACAATTGTGCGCTACGCCTTGATTCCCGATCCATGCTAATTACAATGTGTTTCTGTCATTTCGCAACGATAAACACGCGCAACGCGCCGGCAATATTGTTTACGGGACCGCGAATCATAGCAATGCAAGGAAGTGAGAGCGAAATCTGACGCGTTGCGTGATGATTTAATGTTTCGTTCTATTACTCGCCGATAAAGATCACGAAAATTATTTCCCGCACAATTAGACGGTTAAATTATTTACGCCGATTGCGCAAGTGATTAAAGGTGAGTACTCTAATAATCAAATGGTCGTTCCGATGGGATTGGTGAGCGTGTGCGATGAACTTAGGCGATGAACGCGATAATTGACACACGCGGGGAGCTAACAAAGCTGCGATCTGTTCTGAAGACACATCGTCGAGGGCATTCTCACCGTGAGAGTCGTTAGGCGAGATTCATCTTTCTTAAAGTTCAAACGACAGGTAAAGTTCAAACAAAAGTGAAGTCGTAATGGGATTGTGTAGGGTCGAGCTCGTGTTGCGCCTTGATCGTGGCTTCACGGCCTCGTTTTTGCTGTCGACGACCGAGGAATCGAAATGCCACAGTGCTCGAGCATGTACAGCCTCGAAAAGTCATAAACTACAGCAGGTTCTATTGTCGAAGTAAATGAGAGGAAATGTTTCTTTGTTTTCCAACGCAACCAGCAATAAAAGTCGTGCTGAGAAGTTTGTCCATTAACAAAAACCACAGGGGAAATAAAAGTGGAATTTTGTGAAAGTCCGAGTACCGATTATCATAATAAACTAACACCAGTCATAATTATGCTCGAGATGGCTTTTTAGTTATTATTCGATATTAAGGTTGAGAAGATTCCGACACCGTGAAAAACCTATCCGAATGTAGTTTAAATCAGTTCCTTCGGTGACTACCTAGGCTCTTTAATGAGTATTTAATATCGAGCACGAGTAACTACTGCGAACGTGTTTATTCTGTTTTCTTGGTTATGCAATTTTTATGGACACTGGCGTTGCGAAGACTGTAACTGCTCTACATAGTTGCAGGGCGATACCATTTCTCATCGGATAACTTCCAGGTGATTGCTTATTACTGGATACGTTATTGGAACTTGTCATTTCACATACCGTGAGATTTATTGCCTTATTTCATGTTTCTCACTTGTGAAGTTTTATGGCCTTCACTTGCTCTGGAGTTGTAAATTAGAATCAAGTCCATTAAGGACTTCGTTGCTCTCTTTTGAAAGCAATCTCATAAAAGTTATTTTGAGGACTACGCAAATTACTCCACCGGTTGCAAAATGAAAATACATGCGTGAAACACGAATACCTAATAATTTCAGAGCTCTTTACGAAAAATTCCAAAAGTTCAACATCGCTATAACAGGGAAATTTTATTTGGATAAATTTGGAGGCACGATATTATCGGTATTGACGAGTAACATGCATTTTGCGTAAGCCATCCGCGATGCGTCGCTCGCGAGTATGGTTGCATGAGCGATGATGCTGCGTGTTACAGAGTCACGCTGGCGAGCAGAGATAGAAAGTGCGATGATCCGAGAATGAACTTGGCCTTGTCCTTGTCCTCGTCTCATCTTACGGAGCGCTTAAGCGTTTCTCGCTTGTGCAAAACCGTGGTATTGTGCAAACACTTGTGGTGAGGCTCGCCTGGCAGAAGGTGAAGGGAAGGTGCAGGCAGGCCGGTTGCATCGAGGTTCCCCCGGTAATGATGCCACATAAACACCGCTTCGATTGCGCTAATGAATGTAATAACGGTCCACTCAAACGGGAGCTTTCTAGTCCCCGGTTACGTCCAGATTGCTAGAGGAATGTGTTTCTGTTCCGTGTCGACCGTCGCAACAACGTTTACGAGAGCCCATCTCCCGTCATTCTTCTCGCCGCAGTGATCTTCCAGAACTATTTCACTGATTAATGGGTCGGCGATAATTTTTACTGTTAATGCGTTAGCTTATTAAACGGCATCATTTCTCACATCCGTCTCGAATTGCTTTATTTCCGTAACGCTCCGTGTAGACTGATGGCCGGCTATTTGTCATTCACCTTTTCACTTTTGATTCGCTGTGTACATTAACGCGGACCCCCGCTGCGGTTAATTTAATAGACCCGTCAGGCATAAAGTTAACTTTTCATTACCGCTTTTAATGGAATTTTGAGATTTCATTCGCACAACATCGCGTCGGCGCCGACTTTAATGTTCGCTTTCACAAACTTTGCAAACATAATTCATCGATGCAGATTTTTACCGGTCGAATTAGAAACGATGTCTTTATATCAATTGCCTCGCGATAGCCACTCGTGTTTCGTAATTCGATCTTGTTAACCATCTCCGGTAACGTTACCGAAGAATGTCGGAAATAAACCACAGAATAATTATTTTATCTATTCTTATATTACTCAGATAAACTGTGGAGGAACTGTAGCTCGTTTCACCTCTATCGGAATCCATTTGCATAAACACGTGGTTCCATTTTTATACTCGCCGTGCATGCTTAAACAGTGCCACTTAACAAAGGACATTCTTTTAAACTGTTATCTCTGAGCCACCTAATTTATCTTTGAAAGACATACCTAAAAGGATGAAAGCTTTTAAACTCTACACTTTTCCCAATAATAAAATAATATTTAAAACTTGGCTTCACAAGCTCCGCCATTTTCAAAGGCCTCGGCAAAGATGTTTGCAGATTAGGCGAAGCAATTTTCTTCGTCGATTCCGCAAGTCCATGAATCAAGCGGCGTGGCAAGGCCAATCGCTGGGAACGGGGCTCAAGAGTCCCCAGCTGCGAGCGCCGTGCCGATCTACTAAATCCTCCGAGTACTTTCTTCGATCAGTCTTCCTTATCACAAGGCACTCGAGGAATCTCCGAGTAACGCAGCGAGCATTCTTAATCTGTATTTTTTCCAGGGCAATTCGTCTCGTTAAGGGAACATGTACCGATGTTCTTGTAATCAATCGCCGGGCAGCGCTGGCCGGGCAATCGTATAAGCCAATTAAGTTAAATGAACAGAGCCGGTTCCAGCGGCTGATGGCAAGTGAAAGGCTTATCCCAGGGCTGGCTTGACGCCGGAAACGCTTGTACACACGCTCCCCACGAATTTCACGGCCGATTCTATCATTAAGATCGTCCCACTAACGTCCGAGATCGCGCTTCCTTCGATTCTCTCCGCGTTTTATGCCTCGACGAGCAATCAGCGTAGACGACCGTGGAGCACTTTCATTGGCAACCGTTCCATGAAATTGCGACTCCACCTACATGCGCTCCTATCAACTCTAACCGTTATCATATCCTCTCCTTTTTTCTGCGATCTCTCTTTCTCTCCAGGAGTCTCGGTTCGGTCGAAAATAAATAAAAAAACCCGACGACTTTCCCCACGATGGAAAACCCTTTCCGCTTCCACATGCGCTTTTTGCCGGCTCGCGGCGCGGCGGCTTTAATGATTGATTCTTAATCACCCGGCTCTTTGCTCTTTGCACCGGGCGAAACTAGTTCCTCAGTGAGCTGTCGCTTTTACGAACTCGCAAAAATCTGTATAGAACTTTCCCGCATCCCGCCCATGTTTCCCGCGGACTCTTACAAGCGGTTTTATGACGTCGTTTCGTGCGATGAATTTCGATTCTTTCCGCGAGTAACAAGAATTAACGTCAGCGTTAGTATCAGCTTCGTTTAAATGGGAACCTAATAAATATTCAATATTTAATAATTTATTGAGCGTCACAATATTTTGATTAAATTATTCTAATTTGTCAACTACGGAAAAGACGCCGATTGAAATTACAGCGCCAAATATACCTGTGATTATGAAAGTAACACACAACATAAAATTAGTTCACGTGTGTCAGGAACGAGGATCTTCCGATAAGAAGTCTACGTAATTGCGGCTGAAAATGGGACACCTGATGCAATTATTAAATCTGTTATAGTTACAAAGTGTTACAAAGTGTGCTAGCTTATCTACAAAACGTGTCTAGGTCACTGCTTTCCGAGAAAGCTTTCTCTAATCGATATTTTTACTTCGTTTCGTTCGTCTCCCAGCTAAATAGACGATGACTAGTGGTTTATGCTTGAGCAGTTACTATCGTGAAGTACGAGAATTATAGAATTTCGTTGGCACGATAGAAGATATCCCAAAGGGGTTTCTTTTTATTTCGTTGAACACGAAATCGCTTTAGCTCAACATTTTTAGGGGATGAAATGAAAGTGACTTCCGTTTCAGCTTTCGTCTTCTTCCAGCAAATAAGATTGCAGCGGAAAGTGGGTCAAACAAGAGTATTGACTATCAAGTGTAATCCGTGGTTACGAAAGCCATTTTCTATAGAAAGTAGTGAATTTAAAAGAAAACAAAGTTGCAGAGGTGTGTAATTTCATGTAGATATCAGAACTTAATTTTACGGTGTTTGGAAAAGAAAAAACAAAGAACAAGTAGACGGAGCTTTCTCGACGAGTCGAAGCAAGGATCCGGTTTCCGTTTAGCCGTCGATTTCTCACACCGCGGACCTTGATAATCCGCAGAAAAACGCAGGCATCGCACTTGCGACCGTTTGCCAAAGTGAAACCAGCACAACAGAAGAAAGACATCGTTACATCACGGCCGCTGTTCCTTTTTATTAACTTTCAATTTACTACTAGAGATTGACCGCCGCTTGCACAATTCTAGAAGCGCGGGAAGGGAAGATATTGAAAAAAGTCTCGGGACACCAGCGAAAGGAACGATTTACTGTTCTCGCGGATATGTTTAACAAAATTACTCGAACAACTACGTATTACAATAAGCATCATGTTTTGAAACGCGAGTCGAATATAGATTGCATCTACGAAAGCGACATTGTGAGAAACATTAGTCACGTTTCCAGCTTTTCCAGTTTAAAACTAGATGCAACCTTACGTGTGCCGGTCGCGTGGTTTGTACCGCATTTCCGTCGACATTACAAAAATGGAGTTAACAAAGATCAAGATCGGTCAAGTAACCGATCGCCCCTTTAAAGGTATGGGAACGAGCATAATGTGAATTTTGCGTCACCAGGAATCGATCATCGCGGACATCGTCGAGCGGCCAGCGAGTATCGGGATACCTTTCTTAACGAGATCCAATTCCGTTCTCCTAAATGGCGATAATGTTGCATTAGAGTCGCTTAGCCGGAAGGAAAATCCAATTACGCTTTCATAATGGGCAACGTAATCTTTTCGCCGCTCGATCCCCGGGCTGCGTAACAGAATTACGGCGCCGAAGATCAGAAAGAGTCATTGTAATCCGATCGAGATCGGATCGACCTTTTTCCCCGCCGAGAACCTTGTAATCGGGAGACCGATTGATTTTCATTGAACCAATCGTCCATCGATCCGCCAAATTGCGATCGTTCGGTCGATCGATCGCGATCAGGGCGATCTCTCGATGACAAAAGCGGAAGGCCGGTACCGTTGGCTACGATTTATCTCTGCCCGCACGGTTAACAAATCAGGCCGAGATCGGTTTCGTTCGCGTCCGATTGGTTGCGTGCTGGACAAGTAGTGATGCAGAAAGCGTGACACAGTTTTAGACGACTGATCGTGGGATTTAACCGCTTCGCCTCGGAAATAGAGAGTGATCCAGTGTCGGCGTAGATCGTGATAGATGCGATCTATCGTGGCACGCGTATATATGTATGTGTGTACTGGACATTTTCACCGTTACACTGACCTCCCACGTTTGCTACATGTGGTCTGCTACCGAACGGTGTTCGGTTACTTCCTGATCCTTTGGCAGGAACGTTGTTCACGACTTAAGCTTCATACATATGTTCGTCACACAACGATCGATAATTCGTTAAAAAAATGATCATTTTTCTTTATGTACCTCCAAGAACACGTGAAATAAACAAGGAATTTGAATGAACTTGTGGAACGTGGACTAAAACTAAGAGAACTAGTGTAAATATCATTTTCCACTGATTCATGGAGACTCTGTTGAACAATATCAGATTTTCACACATTGATAAACATTTTCAAAAACCGTAGCGGTATAATGAACAGCAAAAACTTGGAAAGTTATCATAGTTGAAGGAAATGTACGTACGAAGCGATTTGAACGATTACACGTATGTGTAAATAAAAGTCACGCGGATACCATTTTATAGTCTCCTTAATGCCCCGGCATACTTGGCTGCGGCAAAAATTTCAAGGTATCGGTATATATATTATATGTTACAAGCAATAAATCGGGATAACTGGCCATTATATTCATAATGCTTGCAGTAAAGTGCATTCAGGTTGAAATCCGAGCTTGAACGAGCCACGGCACTGTCAGAAATGCTTGAAATCTTTTTTTTTGAACGTGTATCGTGGGAACAGTTCGTGGTTGAGCTACAGAATTGAAAGTATCGTTAAGCTCAGTATTTATTACCGCCTGCTTCAAATAGTTATACTGGACACCTCGGTATCCCGTGGACTTCGCAATATTTTACACTGGTCGGTGCCTAACCTAATTCGTCCCGCAACGACACATTCTAACTCGTTTAGTGTTGTCAATTTCGTTGAATTTCACGCTTTCCAATCGTTACCCGGGGAGTCGAATCTCTACGATGATTCGCGAAATTCCGCAAAGACTGCGCAGTGACTCGCGGTGTTACTGGAGCCGCATAGCGAGACTGCGGAAGTTTATGCAAACGCGCATTTCTGCGGGGAGTAAATAAATGAGATTTCAACACAAGTATGTTTCATGATTAAGGATCTTAAAACTGTCCTGTTCATTTTGCATATTGCATATACTTTACATATTTCCTGCCGATTATGCCTGCGATATCTTCCGCAGTCTACACCTCATTAATGACTTTCAGCGATTTCCAGACGTATTATCTTCCTAAATGTAATATTTCTATGAATTTCTTCTATCCGTATAATTTAATCACAGGAAATGGAGTTTCTAAATAACGATTCTGATACTGTGGGTCAAAATAGACTCATGCACCGCTGTGGAAAGGTTAAAGATGACTTGTCCATTCATGGTGCTCCAGAAGGGGTCAACAAACGAAGTCACTCGTCTAACCAGGTTCGAATTTCTTTGGTAACCTTGGAGATCGATGTTATACGATAAAAGATGGCATTCGACAGTCAACGACCGGTCAGAAAGCGGTCGAACTAGTTTGGTCCGTGTACGAACGATCGCTTACTGGTTTTCGCCAATGTCAAGTGCACGGGAACTTCGGTCGAAGACAGGCCCCTTACTTAATACCGACTTAATGGACCTCCGTGATGTCACTGCGGACATCGAATTTCGAAGACTCATGGATTCGATTAACCGGTACCGTAGCGTTCGGTGTAGGCGTTGTGAAATAACGACATCCGAGGTCGAGAAGTTTTTTACGGAGACACGGCCGAATACGGCGAATCTTTCAGCCGCCAGGGCAATTAAATTAATTAACCGGACTGTTTTGTATAGTTAATGAACCGCCGCGCTGTCGCCGGGACTTAATTAAACTCCAACGCAATCCGACCGAGGTTCCAATTGAATACTGAATATTTTGTCCCGGGAAACTGACCCGGAATACATCGATCTTCGATGGGACTAGCACTGTAGAATTAATTAAAGAGCTTATCGGCCGATCAACGATCGATCCGTATAATTCATGCCAGTTTTCGGCTACTCGCGCGCGAGTATATGGAATTTAATCGTGTCGAGAGCAGCATCCACCGAGTATTGCAACTTTTATGAATTATTTATACGCCGATAATCCCGTTAGATGGTCCAGCGAATTCGGATCCTCTGGAAATCGGACGAGCTGAATAAATAGCTAATTTAATTTTTCATGGACGTAACGAACAGAATTCCTTCTTTCATCGTGTTGTTTAGTCCAGTTTCCCGATAAGTGGACGATTCACTCTTTAAAAGCAAATTTAATAACACTCATGTTAATTAGACTAAAGATTTTAAGCATTTTTCAGAAGCATAATATCAGAAACTTGTATAAATAGACTAAAAAATACATGTCATTGCAATCGATGCACAACATTTTTATTTTGCAAGAAAAATACATTACACCCTATTACAGTTCAGGTATTCGTTATGTACAAGCCGAAAGCAATAAACTGGTTATTGTACATACTGTTTCGGCTCGTTTTCAATGCGATAAAAAGTCGTATAATTTTTAGGAGTGCAAAGAACTTCCTTTTTTGATGTCGAAGAGTTTGTGCAATAATAGCACGCAGGGACGTAAAGAAAGCACGCGGTTTCTTTGATCGTGTTTCTTGCTCGTGATTCTTCCCGCATACGAAGATTGGGGCCACGTGAAAGAGCCTCGCGTCTTTCAAAAGACAGTTCGCGAAAGGACGCGTTCGGTCTGCACGTGTTTCAACCTTTATGGTCCAATTACAGCCCAGTCCCTTTCATTCCGCGTTGCTTGACCTTTAACGGTACCCGCGCTGCTAATAAATGCAGAAAATCTGCGAAATGACTTCGGGCTTACTTACACGAGGGTATTAACCCCGATCGCACGCCCAATCAAATGCAATACATATCCCATTCGCGGATATCCATTTAAATTTGTGATGTTTCGTCCGGCCCGCTTGCTGATGTCGTTTCTTGATCACGTGAGGTGCCACTGTAAAGGTAGTTAAAATGAAAATAATTAATCCCATAAAAATGCTATATGTAGATAAGCAAATAAATATTAATTATTTTCTTTCTTATAACTAATTTTTATTATTTTCTTTCTGCAATTCATATATCTTTTTACTTCTCTCAATGTGTATTTTTATGAATGGATCGTGCAGAAACAGCCTATCGATCGATTACCCTACAGATCGCAGATCCAATGTCAAGTTTACGTCACGATCAGCCACGCGATTCACTTTGCATTCTAGTCTGTGGCGATTCGCGGTAACGCCGATTGCTCGATGAAGAATTAGTATGCTTTTCAAGGCTCGTTTGACAAGCCGCACGCTCCCTTGATGACCGGCTAGCACGAAAATTTTGGTCAATGACAGTGCGTGACCGGCGTGCAGAAACTCCGAGGCGCCTGGCCATTTCCATTCGAAGAAAGAGTACGAGGACCTCTCGTTCTGCTTTCGGTCACGCGTCCCTGATGAACGTAAAGATCCAGGTGAACTTGCGTGACCTGTGTCATGGTCTCCGTTAAGTGAGGTACAGTAGACTCTCACATCACGCAATCCAACAACTTGCGGGAAGTAATTTAGTCTTACTAATACATGAATACATATGAACAAATTTAAAATTGAATTCCAACACTCTCGTATTCGTTTTGGCGTGCTGAAACGGGCACGCTTTTTCACGAATCATACCGAGTACATACCGAATGAAAGAATGCTTGCGATTCGCCTCGAAGCGAAGCAAACGGATTTAACTATATCGCGCCGGAAGCATTAAATCAGCGGACAGTCGGGTGCGACAATTAACTCTCAGACGCACGCATACATCTGCATCGATGATGATCGCTCGAACCTAGAATTATCGCCTGCCGTTACACGGGTTCGATGCCATTATATCAGCGGACCGTTTCCGTCTGGTTTCGCCTTCTCATGTGAACGAACCGTGGAACATTCCCTGGGCGGCCGGTGCTATTTACACGCGAAAGAAGAAAGCCGCCGTGGATGCCTCCAGTAAAAAAATAAATAAAAACCTAGAACAAAATACGCCGAAACACCAGAAGCATAGTTCCGTGTGATAAAAAGAAGTTTCACCTGTTGTCCTCTCACCGAGCCGCATCTTCTGGACGACAGAAAATTCATTAGCCGAGAGGATTTATTGTCGGTTAGATCCCGTTTTGATTTCGAGCGAACAAGAATGATAAGCCAGTGTTCTGGTTGCGCGTTTCGGCTCATAAATATTATCATTTTATTTCCACGGGATAGTTAACAACGCTGCCAAGGCCGCGTGAAATCGTGGTTGTTTGCCGCCTGAAGACGTCGCTGGGATTAGTTTATTTCGAACGAAGTCAGATTCCCGGGAGAGTTTAATTTATCAAAAGACGAGAACCTTTCACGGATAGAAAAATACATGTTCGATAATATCTATTACTAAACTACGGTTGCTTATATTAATTCGAATGTCTAGATACCGACTAGGTATAGTTTCGTTTATTACCTCACTCACGATTTTACCGCGATCATAAAAACCCACCTAAAACACATTATAATATATCCCTCATTACGCTTCTTGTATCAGGCAATCCATTAACACGTATACTGGATTTAATTATAACCGTTAATGCTATCTTCATGAAGTCTAAAACCGATTATTTAATTTTAAGTATTTATTTTATTACCGGCGAGTTGTTTATAGACTTGAGCGACAGAAGCTATATAAATGTATAGAGTGTTCATTCCTTTTTGGAAGCCAGCATAGGAACAAGAAAAAATATACTCGGTGTATCAAAGGTACAAGCCATGTTAGAAGTGACTGATAGAAGCAAGGAAAATTTTATTTCCTCTATATCGTGTCTAGAAGCTGTTATAGGACTGTGATAAAGTTTCTATGTATAGCTCGTAGAAGTAAAATCAATTTTAGTGAATGTGTATCGAATCTAAAAGACAAACTAGAAACGAACTATAGATACAAAAAAAATTATTTTATATATACCCAATGTAGAAGCGATTCTAAAAGTGAGAAGTAATAAAATTTTATTACATACGTATCGAGAGTGCAATTCATTTCAGATATATTAGAAATTATACAAATTTTATAGCATACATATCGAGTCTACAAGCCATTTTAGATATGAGTAATACAAGCAAGCAACATTTTACTTCATATATTCCGAATTTAGTCAGGTAAGAAAAATTTCATTATATCCTAATTCAGTCTACAAGCCATTTTAGAAGTGAGCGATGGAAGTAAAAAAGACTTAATGTGACATGTATCGGGACTGCAAGGAGTTTCAGAATTAATAACGGCAGTAAGAAAAGTTTGATTTCGTATGCACCGGGGCTGCAAGCAACTTCAGAATAATTGATGGCGGTAAGAACAATTTTATTCGGCGTGTCTAGGAGTTGTTACAGAAATTAACCCAGAAGTTTTATAGAGTTACAGTACGAGTTACGGAAGTAGTGGAGGCAAGAAGCCGTTTTAGTTTCGTTGGAGGTCCTGGTTTTCGAGAATAATTGACCATTAAGCTTCAAATATTGCGTGAGAGCTACGATGATCGTTGGCGAACAGCATTCCACGGGAGTCCCAGAATCTCATAAATATGGAGAGCACACAGCCGCCGCGTTACGCAATCTAATTCTATCGATTTATTATTATACCGCTTTCTTCTTGCGAAGGATATTGCTAACTAGCATCGCGGAGTGCGGTGGTTTAATCGACGGTAACGTTCGCCGGTCTGGCGCGGAAAAGGCCGCCATATCGATCGTAGGAATCGTCATATGCATACGAAAGATTCGTCAGACGGCGTGGAAAACGCATTTTACGATAGCGTAAATGCGTCACGGCTCGCTGCGACTTCTGAAAAACGACACTGGAAATTTTCCTGGTCGACGGAAACTTTCGCTTTTCACTTTCAGCCGATCGAGTAACCCTGTGACAGATGTGTTTTCAAAGATCGAAAAAATCGTGCGGACAGATCCGACACCGAACCCACGATTCGAGATTTACCAGGTGTATCGCGTTCGCGGCGGGAATCTCGATTCGATTTCAATTAATTCTAACACGACACCGCACTGCGGTCTCGCCAGCCTCGGACGAAATTCAAATTCGAGGAGAGAAAAGGAACTATATCGCTCGACGAGCCGTGAATGATGCATCGCGTTCTCTGGACTGTACGATGATGTATCTGGGTCCTTCTAACCTCATTCCGGATTCGGCGATAGCAAACGGTCACACACGGTTACGTTCTCCAGCTTTTCAGTTTATTCGTCTTCATTAACAGACGCTCGCTGACGGCAGCACGTCACTTGCCAGTTTCATCGTCGAATCAACTGTAATTTATTTTCCTGAAAGATTATTCTTCACGAAGAAGTTTTGTTACGAAGTCCCTGAGTATTTTAATTTTCAACAATTTTCTTTGGATTGATAATTTCAAAAAAACCCTTTTAATCTTGTCCACCGAAATTTTGTTCACAGTCAAGATGCGCAATCTAGATCTTATTATGCAAAACGACTACTTTCGTGATGGAAGTGAGGTTTTACCAGTAGTAGATTTTATCCGTACTGTATTTGCTAAAAAATTATTAAATATGTAAATACCCTTCTTGCGAGTCCAGGAATAAAAAAGCTAGAAAGCTAAAAACTAGATACTTCCGGTAATCAGTACTTCTTCCATTATACCCCTATCCCTTCGAAAAATATCCTGTCGTTCAGCCCGGTCGGCCACCAAAGGAGTAGAAATCGAGCACAATCAAGATTTCGACGAGACGTGAGACACTTGTTATACTTGTTGGCTGATTTCCCATGCAAATTCCATGCGCGACGAGATAGGGAATTACAGAGTTCCACTCGAAATTCCGCTCCGAGAAAGGCTCTCGAGTTGTTTTCGATTCCCGGATGTTTCGGAGTGTATAGAGTTGTCGTGGACGAGAGCACGTCATGTTCCAGCGTGGCACGTCTTGTCAAGGATACAGACACGATAATCAGCATAGCTAGGTACTCGGTACAAGTACCATGAATGTAATACTAGTCACCGGAACAGAGAACTTCGCGCGTTGCTGACTTTTCGATGCTGCGCCGGTTAATAGTTACTCTCCGCGAAGGAGGAGATTTAAGATAGTGTTGATCGGAATCTCATTAAACGGTTGCTGTATCTAGCTTTACTCGCAGGCAAACATTTTTCACGTTTATCAGTTTCCGTGGATTTATGACTAAATGATTATGACTAGGAATTTATGGAATTTATATTACAATTAATTTTAGTCTTACATACTTAAATATGTTAATTATATTTCTTGATTGTCGTTCTGCATGTGTGTATAAAATATCTTGTTTCATTTAGAACCGGTACCGAATTAAAATAAAATTGCTGCATTCAAATTTGTACAAAATTTCAGTTCCACTAAATGAAGTCAACGATACTTTTGTCAAGAGTGAAATCGTGCGGGCGAACCAACACAGCGGCAGCTTCAATAAAGAAGGAGCTTGAATTCTCGCAGGCGAACGGACGCCAGAAGCGAGTCGTTCCTAATTTGAATAAACAGGAACAGCAGCGACAGCCTGGCGAACAAGAAATCATATGATCACGACACGTGTTCATATTTGTCGAAGCGCGATGGAACAAGGGTTTCGTGAGCTTTCGTGCTGCGCCGCGTGCCACGGGTCTATTTTCACCTCGAGTATAGTAATTCCGACGCAAGATTACGCCTCGGGCGGCAACACCCGTGAAAACGCTCCAACAAAACAATTCTTTTGTCTGCAGCTTGATCTCTTGAGAAATTGAGGCTAGACTAAGTAATACTTATTTCATTTTTCTTCGGTGCAAATGCCGTAAACATAAAATAATTCGCCATGAAATATTCATGTAATATAGGCAAGATTCGTTATGCCACCGCCCACTCAATCCTGAAGCTTCGCTCCCTCAAATCCTGAAAATGTGTGCGCGCTCACGAATTCTTCCAGAAAATCGATTCAGATCGGATCTTGCCAATATCAGCGCACTACCATAAGAATTGGTGATTACTTTTCTTTCACGGATACTTTATAAGACGACAGTGATGTATTCTTTGGCAGCTGATGCCAAATCAGGGGATGAAGAAACTTCTAAGGAAGCAATTCAAGAATCACTCCAAGAGGTGTACAGTTGTTAATAACATTCCTACAAGTAAATGGTTGCATTAATTAAAATTAACATTTTTTTCATTTTATGGTAATCAAGTGGGATGCGTATGAAATTTTCATAAATTTTCATCTGGAGTGTATTATAATGCCTTTTAAGAGACGATGTTTCTACGGATAATAATATGAACGCGATGAAGGTGCAGAAATAAGATTCTGCATGCTTTTCCTTTCCACAAATTACTGTATAAAATCGCGAATTTGCATGCTTGTCGGATAATCATCTGCACTGGACGATTTGCGAGTGTCATCAAAGTATGGAAAATATAAGTAGTATTGCAGACACGACATTAGAGCGCCGAGTGCTCACATATGGCGCGTAGACAACGTTTTGCACTTTGACATATCGACGTAGGAACTTTTGCGACGAGTAGAAGGGTGTGGTGGTCGTCAGATCGAGGACTTTAGGTCGCCACTTTCCCGACCTCGTCATGCGTTTTACACGATCATACCCATAAACGTAGCTTCCCACTCTTCCAGGTACGTGGGTGCTGCCGGCGTTCCAACAATAGACTCACCTGGCCGACTCGATTTCGTTCTTTTTCACGTCTGTTCCCTATAAGTCCTACAAATGGGACAGGATGTGACGAAAGTTCCGCGAACAACTGCATTTGTCGCAATTCGTCAAACGTTCGAGCCTTATCGTTCGTTGCCTTCGAACCTTTTCTCCCGGAAGTGTTGTATCGCGTTACCGTTCCTTGCGCAATAATTCTTTCTGCAAAATTACTCATTAGACTGCGGATTTCAAGCATTTAAAATTTTATTATTTTCGTGTTATTAGAATCGTTAAAATATAAAGAAATTTTTGTTTCACTGCTACTACTTGAAATCGATTTAGAAAATTTTTATTTTGTATAAAAATCCGAAATTTGCGAAACGCAAAAAGAAAGTTGATATTTTGAGGCCGCGAATGAAATGTTACCGCAAGGGGTAATTTCTTTATTGGCGATTCTCTTTCGCCACGTATTAAGATTCCACGGACGAAAACGCGTTGAGACGAAGCAGTGTGTACTAGGCCTCACACACAAATTTCTATCTGCGGTTAAGGGAGCACTGTATCGGGTGTATCGGCAGTAAAATCAGAAGGGAGCGAACCGGCGCGGCTGCGATCGTTTTTCGAATTCCGATACTGCGGGTTCTGCCGGTCGCGGTTCCTGCGGTGCGGTGTCTCGCGCGCTTCACATTTGGACATTATACCTCGGATATTAAAATATCACCGAAGCATATCGAACGAGCGAGTCAGCAAACCAACAGAACGAGCGAACAGCTACCGATTCCGAAACGCGTTTACGTAAGAGTCAAATGACCGCGGATACGCCGCGCCGGCAAGACCTGCGAAAAGTGAAATTACGGGTCTCTCGTACTTCGTCCAGAAGCTGTCGCGAAGTAGACCGGTAATTAGTTCGGACTGGAGCTTTTTGTCAACAAATCGTTATCTAATATTGTCGCGCAAAACGGCCGCGAAATGGCGTAATATTTCACTGCGACGCGAAACAACCGAACGAACAAAGGGGACGCTTTT
The DNA here is from genome assembly GCA_963971365.1 of Lasioglossum villosulum. NCBI lineage: Eukaryota > Metazoa > Arthropoda > Insecta > Hymenoptera > Halictidae > Lasioglossum > Lasioglossum villosulum. Next base: position 7,851,585 of record OZ020495.1, read on the forward strand.
TGCTGCCGGGGTTTTAATTCTCCTTTGCCTGTGTTCCTCGCTCTCTTCCGGGAGCCGGGACCATTTCGACTGTCTGCCACGTTTCACGTTCCCAGCTCGAAGATTTTTATGAAACCGCGGCGTTCTCGGAATTTTTGAGACGCTAACTCGCGTGGGAATTGTATGCAGTTTTTCTTGCCCGATAATATGCTGCAACTGCGGCAAAATTCCGGCAACTAGTTCGGAATTATTTCTTCGAACTACAATGTGGGTTAAGATGAGCGTACCAAAATATTTCGTCGGTTCTCGTTCAAAAGCACAGGATTCTTGTGTTGGGAAAATATTTTGGAGAAATTTCTGAGTAGTGTAAAAATATACTTTAGATTGTTAAGATACGGTTACAGAAATAAATTCCACGAAGTTGTGCAGAAATGTTTCTTCACGTTGGACTTGGAAGGCTCGATACATGTACTGTGAAACTTTGTAGGCTTGTTTCGCGTGTTAGATATCGCTACGTACGAATGCATAAGCTTCCGCGGTGCACTATCGCGGGATATTCTGTGTAGAAAGCGGGAGGCACTAATTTTAATATTTAAAGGAAAATTCGCCTCGTTGGTCTGCCACAGTGGAACGATTGTACTGGAGAGACGTCGCGTCGTTCGCATGTAGTATAGTAAAATGATGTAACGTACCTGCGGCGAAGTTAGTGTGTCGGCATATTCGTACCTAAGTAAAATAAAAGTGTGTCTGTGGCGCGTGACCCACTGCACAAGCAACAGCTATATGTACGCGGGAGACGAACTGCACTGTTATTTTATATTGTTGCTTAGTAGGGCAACTGACAACTGGCATCCCATTAAGCGCAGGAAGTGAGGCAAGTAGTGGCAAGACGATGCTCAGGGCAACGGATCATAGTATTCCCAGAGTTTTGCTCGGTGGTCTGGCTGACTGCTAATTAACAGCCGGACGGAATACCGACGAATCAGAGCGCGAGTTTCAACTAGCTCCGGGCTATGCAGGTGACGCTGATGAAGCAGGTACTCTGATCAATGGACTAACGCGTCGCAGCCACGCGAATGAATCGTCTACATTTCGGAGAGCCATTGTGCCGCTGCCAATTCCTCTTAGCCTTAAATTTCCGTCGATTCGCCCTTCCATAATATATACTAAAATTGCAACACGCCGGGTTTTATCAATAATTACTTCCAGCACGAACTCGTTGTAATATTTTCAGGAAACTTTTGTATCATGTCATGCTTTCGAATCGAAACACAGATATAACGCGCGACGAGGTGATCCAGTATCGAAATGAATTATTCGAGCACGTCAGACGCCCTTAACATCCGCAGGAGCTCGTGTTATTTTCCCGTCGACGATCCTTGACAGTTTACTCCTCCGTAGAATCGCGTGTGACATAAATCGTCAACGTAGGAATTGGCATATCGCACGTTTCGACGCGCCATTAACACGCTCTATAAAAGCGAGTGTCTCGGCGAACAATCACGGCCGAGTGACGCCAAATACGATCTTCGCGAAAAACAGAAACTGCGAGAAGCCGATCGATCAAACTGGAACGGAAGAAGTGCAAGCCTGGAGCGCCTTGTACGTCGAAACCGACGTCGGTTTTAGTCATCGACGTGGTTCTGGTTTAATCAGAGGCTCATTCTCACGATCAAATTAATGAGAACTTTGTCAGGTTACACGGTAGGAGTGTCGACGTTTGTTACTTGATGAATCTTTTACCTTACAGTGAGAGCCAGACACGGAACGGAACAAAGTATACCTTTTTTGTCGTATACTATTCGTTAGGCCATTTTTGTCAACGCGCCACCAGCTCGCCTTATTTGCCTTTGCTCGTTATTTATCGGGAAACATCGATATCGGAGGCCATACTATCTGAATTTGATTCAACGATGGCGGAAACGTGGGCGACCAAGGCTGAGAAAAATTTCATTTCTGGTTTCCGATCACTTGCAACATGTGCTGGCATTTTTAGTAATAATGTATCAGCGCTCCATTGTGTGAACCTACCGTTATAATTATTAATATACGCATATTACCCTTTTCGTTTGCATTAGCTCAATTTCCCGTTGGTTCCAAGCAAAGGAACTTTTGCTGTCAGCATCGATAAGGCACAACAGCGTTATTGCATTATGCAAATCGCATCGACATTCCAGCTCCAGTTCCACGTCCTGAACAATATCTCGCGGCTACTTGCGACGCATGTCAACCGGAACGGTGACAGTAGTCGAAGTTTCTCACGCGATTGTCACACCTGTGAACGCGCGTATGTCCCTCGAAAAGAAACAGCCTGGTCGAGAGAGAATAAGAGAGGGCGAAAAAAGATACCGAGAGATTAAACGAAACAAGGCCGATGGAAAGTGGCGAATCTTTCCGCGTCCCGTGACAGGAAACGCTGGTTTAATCTGTACCAGATGAGCGTGTTGCTGTTAGGTGGATCGGCGCAGTCACGTCTCGTTCTGTCCCACTTTTCCGACGCCGACGTTTCGTTCACGATCGTGGAACGTGTTCTAGTCTACCCTTCGGTTACGCTCCTTTGATAATCGATAGCTTTACGCCAGGCTCATAAAGCCGGATGCATTAATGCAACGGGATCCGTCCATTATCGGGCAACAACAGTTTTCTCTCGCGACTTTCTTTCCGTAAGAGAGAAACCCTCAGTTTTCATTGACTCATCCGATATCCTGGAATTCTCCGCGATGATCCTCCGCGCTCTTTTCGTTTCCCGTTGACACTGGAATTATCACGTACGTGGAAACGAGGGTCTTCAAGTTTCTTTTGTTATAATTGATACGATAAGGAAGATGCTTTCATAGGAAATCAATACGCACTCTGGTGTTAAGAAAATATTCTTAATGCTCCTTATTTTTTTCTTTGCATTCTAGAATTACTTGAGGGTAGTGTAAGAGATAGCGAACTTCCAAACCAACAACAAACGCGTCGGGAGAAAACGGTTTTGAAAGAAAGCTGTCCGTTGATTGTCGCGAATACGAATGATCGATGACCGGCAGATCCTCGAACCCCGATGTATGTATGACGGTCTAGTTAAAACGTCGCCGACAGCGTCGCAGCAAAACACTTGTTAGGCCGGATGTGTGGACATAAGCCGAGTACATTTTGCCAATGTTGCGTCGAAATCAGCCGGGAAGTGGCTTTTTATTGCGTCTTTCCATCGAGGGTACAGCTCACGGTAATGGAATCCGTTACTGGTTCTCGATCCGAACCCATACGATTGATCGAGGCACGCGTAACTTGTGAACAATTACCGCGAGCGTTTCCCCGTGTTTTATTCCTTCGATCGCGTTAATGAAATCAACGATCGGCCGGTATTATTCCCCTGAGGACTGTCCGCACTCGAATTCCATGGAATTGAACGGGGAACTGGGAATTGTTCAATCGGAATCAAGGTGATTCCTTATTCAACAGTTAATCGATACTGCCTTTTGATTACACGTAAAATAAAAAGTGCAGAGAGTTTAATTTCTGTTTAATTTACGGAGTAGGAAACGTGACTATTTTACTTTAATTTTAAAAAATAACGAGACCGTGTCTATCCAGTAATTCTTTTTTTATAATATGTATCCCAAGAAATAAATTCGTTGAAGGTTTGAATTAAATTTTTTGAGGAGAGTAGAGATCGTTAGATGACTTCTGATAGGTAATTATTTGCGGTCCAAATTGTCGTTTTTATTACGTCTATTTGGTATAATATTTTATAATTACAAGATAAATTCAATTTCATGTAACTTCACTAACCTATTCATAGTTCCCGCACGTCATTAAGTCTCAAAGCAAATTACAATTAAAGAAGCGGTACCCCCGATGGGGTTAAACATTAATTACACGCAACACAGAGGTAATTTATGCTAAAGAATTAGTTGTTCATGCTTCCAGCAGCGTTTAATTACAATTTCCTGCGCATAAGTAATGTATCACGCACATGCGATGCGAACGCGAGGATTATTCGTAAGTTTGCATTAAACGAAGTGAATTCAATTCCGGGGATATTATTATAGGTCGCTACCGTGGAAGTGCGTACTTACATATGTTAAACTAAATTTAATTTTCTGTAGGAATGGTTCCCGTAACATAAAGAAAAAATGCATTTCACTAGGATTTTCCGGAAGTTCATTAAACTTGATCAAGTCTATTAATTCTTAGAACAGTTTCATACGGTATCCAGCGCATAAACTTTTGCGGTTTAATCTCGCGGATAGTGGGGCTATTTTTCGCAGTCTCTATGTACAGCGTGTCTCTTTATGTAAAAATGAAAAAAATGTATTTTGTATTTTCGACTTGTTTGCTCGTGTAAAACCATCCCTACCACGGTGAACTTATAATCAATATCAGGACACCCCGTATGATGAAAGTGTCGCGTCTCCGAAGGATCGTAACGCGCTCGAGGTGAGCGTATAAAATTTACCCGCGGTCGAGGATGTCGGAGTAAAGATAAACTCTAGGAAATTCGCGCAACGTTTTTGCGCTGTTTGCGTTTTCACCTGTTTAATGGACCTCTTGGCAAACAGCTCAACGAAATGGTCTTCGGATCGATCTTTCGACGGAAACTGCTCGACGGATGGAACAGGCATAAACTCCTAGGATAGTTCACGCAGATGATTTCTCAGTTTTCTAGCGGCAAGAAAGTACGTGCCGTAAATTTTATACGCTGTTAATCGCCGGACATTTGTCAATCCTCTCCAGTCGCGACTAAGCAACTGTCTGGAGCAAGAATTCGGACTTTCGAATGTAACTGTAGGGTATGCTTCGTTAAAAAACGTCAGGATATAAAAATAGTCCATTTTCATTGGCGACAGATGAAATCATAATTTATTAAAAAATATAAGAACAAACATCAGGAAGATGAACAGGAAAAAATACCGGTTGCATATGTGTTTAGGAGATAACAATTTATTTGTTATGCTTTCTAATCCACTGTACTACACCCAATGGCGCGTTAAATGAAGTCCGAATTAACTTCATCTAGCAGAAATAATCTAATTTCTCAATCGGAACAAAAACCTTGTAAGCAACGTCCAATATACTGTTACAAAAAGGGGAAAATTAGAACCTCTTTGTAATGTATAGAAAACCAAGCCATCCAGAATTACTATGATCGTGAAGTGTACGAAACTGTAAACCGATTGTCAGACGGATCTTGCGCCATTATTAACGAGCACAGTTGTTCGTGCAATTAAACCCGGTAGCGTACGAGAAAACCGGTGAAATTACCGGTAAAAGTTGCAATTAACGGTGATCGAAAGTCCCCGTTGAGCGGAAATGATTGACGTCTGTCCCGCGTGGGCAATTAATAGCGACTAATTAACTGCCTACTAGGAATATCGGAGATGTGTTCAAGTATGGCGGTGGGTATGGAGGTCGATGGATCGTCTCTGAAACAAAGATCTATGAGCATCCTGACCGAACGGGGTGAAAATAACCACTCGCGCGGAACCATGATATGCCATGGTGACGACGAAGAAATTTGAGATCGACGTGAAAGAGAACTTTCTCCCAAAAAGCCGTTATTTCGTCCCCGTCAATGCCACACAAAAAAAGCGGTTTCCCCCCTTTTCGCTGAATGGCCAACTCCTACCGGCTTAATTGTTCTTCGCCTTACTTTCACAGACGCGCAGCCGAAAACAGGGCCACTGGCATTGATAATTGCCCATCTAGAAAGGTATTAACATCCACGTCGACATTTCGCTTCAGTCAGCAAAAAATTCGACGTTTCTTAAAATACCGATCTTCCTGAGAATTTCTGATTTAAATCTCCAATTCCACGGAAACTTTTATGAATAAACGTTGCTGACCATTTCGAAAAGCATGTCTTTTAAAGTGAGTCATAGAATTATTAAGACATTACTCGCCTACCGACAGCTAGTTAGTAGTTTATAAAAGTCTATGATTCATTGCTGTCGATTTCTTAATCATTTTTTCAGCAGCAGTGGCAACTTCATTCCGAAACCATTTGCCTCGGTAAAATAATTTAACCATTATTTTCCTAATAGACTCTCCATTGACAGACTTTGGACTTTCGTGCTGAATAAAAGTTGACTGGATTAATTTGGTGTCGCATCCACACAGACATTTAGTACTTTTTATTAATTTTAAGGAGTTGGAAATAACGCAAAGATGTTTTTCAATTCTTGAAAAATGTCTTTCCTTTGTTTGGTCATTTATGAATTAATAGTGTTAAAATTAGTTACTGTACGAATACTTCTACATTTGATTTAAAACAAGTATTAAGTCGAGTGAGTGTGTTTTTTCGTAGACTTTTTTCACAGGAAAGGGGCTGTGGAACATTCCCAGTTAACATGACGTCTTAAAAGAAGCCGAGTCAGCTTCCTTATGCACGGAACCACGGGTCATCGAACTCGATCTTTCGTTTTACGATTTCGTGAACGTTTAATGGGGGCCCATCGGAAATTTCGCCTCCGGTTATGTTGCGGTAAATTCGAGAAACCGTAGGCCACGTACGAGCACGAAACGTATTTTTGCATCGAGATGGATCAACTGCCGGAGACCTACCCTGCGGGTTAATCAATTTACTGTTATTGGTCCAAATAAGCGGTGGGGTAACGAGGGAATGCGATTTCTCGGCGAATAATAGGCAAGCAAATGCGAAAGAAAGGTCGGTCGAAATGCTAAAAGCGGCGGTCTGTCGATATCGAGACTAAATAACGACAACAAGATGACGGTTCTAAACATTGTCGCGGTGCCGACGACGAGACTATTCGAACGAAACTTATTCGCCGGACTGTGGGAATCATTTCAGGGATTAAGTGGCAGTGAACCTACTTCGTGAAATGAATGGATCCCCGGGGGAATCGTTAAGACAAACTACGGTACTTGCGAAGTGAATTGCCCGACGATAAACGACCTATTGTCCGATTACGTTGGAAACGAGAGGTCCTCAAACGTGAACGGAAAAATTGTTAACGCGTTGGTATGCGCCCTCGAAAGTGCGTTTGGGTAACACACTTCGGTAGACAAATTAAACTTACCATCATACTTCGAATCACCGAGTTTATTTTTCCATAAAAATAATAGTGATAGGTAGGTTTAGCGTTAATAAATGAGGAAGCTCTTCCACCATTTTCACACAGTTTCATGAGGACTTGGTTATTTTCCCACGTCTATGAGAAAACGACCAGCAGTAGCCGCTTAAAAACGCCAAGAGAACAAGATAATTCGCTCGTGATCCTAAAACTTCGCCGAGTTCTATCATTTCACAATCCGCTAGTGGTATAAATAGTGCACCCGCAAATATTCCGAGGAAATTACCTTGTCAGTCAGAGCGACGCGACGGGGCCGCAGACACCGGTGCGAGCAACCATAAAATCAATCTGCCGATCGGCACGGGATCGCAGAGGCCAGGGCTGTGCCGATCGGCGGAGATAGGTGTAATTTCGAATCCATTAGAATCAATTTTCTTAGAGCTCTGCTATCGCACGGAACGCACGCGTGTCGTACCCGCGGCGACGCGCTGTCGGTGGTTTCACCGTGATTGCGATTCCAGGCGGACGCGTCACGAAGATCGGACCCGTGTGCTCTCAGCGATCGACAGGAATGCCCGGTTTAACCTAGATCAACGGATCCAGCGACGAGGAAGAAGCCAATCGATGCCACGACAGAAGTCGTTCGTTCGACTAGCCGCGATTTCTAGCTCCTTTTTCGTTGCCACCCCGGTGCACTCCGGCACTCTTCCTCCGCTTCCGGCGACGGAAACGGAAATTAGAGAACCGAAGAGGATACGTATTCTAAGTTTATTGATTGAATTCGGTGAAACAGTCAAGCAGGATGCTGACAATTCATGTGCCGAAAACAGACCTTTCGTTTCGCTTTTTCTCCCCTCAATATCACGGCATTTCGCGCCTGACGAATGTCGTTTCCGGTTTTTGCGCGCCAAGAATGTGGCCGGCTGATGCATGGCTTCTGCCATTTTATGGCGTACGCTGCTCGCTGAATCCGGTGACCATAGATGTTTAAATCGGAATGGAAAGAATTCCGAAGAATTATTTCTCCAGTGAAATGTTTTTGTAACTGGTTCGTGATGACCTAATGCCGTTCGATTGGAGAACAACGAACGATGCTCTCGTTTATCGAAAAATCGTCTTTGGACATTCTAATTCCATGATAAATAATATGAATGATGTACAGTAATGGGTTACCGTATGACGAAGCGCATTATGTGACGAGTGAAAGGATTAGAAACTGACAAATTAAATACTAATCCTCATCGAACCGTGGACTTTCATGTTAATTCATGTTTTTAAGGACTGATCGATAAAAACAGGTACTATATTCGTCAAGATTATAAAACAATATTTGAACTGCACGCGATTTAATTATACAGTATTACGAATGTAAAATTTATGTTCGCATATACATTTATAATGTAGTCACAAGAAACAACGAAAACCAGTTAGTTTCACCCTCCGCCATCTGGTACTCGAGAAGACATTACCAATACGTAGACTGACAACGTCTCCGATCAATACGTCACAGTGAACAAGAACACAGTAGATGGAATCCAATTTCACTTTTAATTAAGCATTCCCGATAGATCTCCATCCCATCGCCATTTAAATGAACATGCCTATCCGGGCGAGCTGCCTAACACAGTTTCCTGAGCGACCTCTTCGCTCGTTAACGATACCCATTCATTAAGCAGGTTTACAATGAACGCTCGTACACTCGCTGCTTTTTTTTTACGTAAACGAATGCGGCGAGACCACCAGCGTGTTTCATTCACGGGCAGTCTCTTGGTTAAACCGTTAAGGACGCGAGACTTCAAGGAGACAGAAACAAAGTCGGTGAGAGAGCTGCGACAAAGACGGAGAAAGAGAAAATGACTAGTTTGAGATGAGGCTGACCGGGAGACTTGACGAGGCTCATTTATAGGTGTACAACTATTTTATATAAATCTTCTATCGAGTGTACCCATGCAGATTATGATCTCCATTTTCAAGTGTACCCATGTAGATAATACGAAATGTATGAAGTGAATCTGGTTGAACCAAATTAAGAAAAGAGTGTGCATAAGAGTGTAATTTGTCAGTTGTTAATTGAACATCGTTTGTGTTACATATAATATGTTTGTTAAATATATGGTTCGTTTATGAACATTCATATGTTTCTGTGCAAGTTACGAACTATTTTGTGCAATTTTCCTATACCCAAAACAAGCAATAATAATTGTTCAAGTCCCGCATAGATTACATCTTGTTCAAAAAAATTTGCGATTTTTGACTGCTCCAATTCAGAGTGTGACTTGTAGGTTGAAAGTGATCAGAACGATCATAATCGCACACGGAAGGAACAACGAGCGTTATTTCTATGTAGGTGAACAACTCGACGGACCAGTCCGCGATAAACGGTTCTGTGCACTGGCGTCGTACCATCCGCTTCAAAAACCCATTCCTATCGTCGGCTATCATGTCGGCGGAATAAAAGAAACGGAAACGCTGGCCGACGATTGCGGAAAAAAAGGAAAGGGGGAACAAACCGGTAGGCCTTTCCGCAAACGCGATCCAGAACCAGATTGTCGTTCGAGGAAATCATCGCTGGCTGCGGTAATTTGCCACCTCGCGTTTCGCTGAGCTGTCGCGGCCGCCTTGCCTTTTGCATTCATTACGCGACCGTTTAGCGACAATTAATGAATAGCCGTCCCGTTTTGCGCAGAACGTGAGCCGCCTCAGTGTTTAACGAACGATCTCCTTCCTCGAGACAACACGATTTCACACGAGCACGTAATCATGTAACGAGCCACGCGCCGACTCTATCGAACATTGTGCCTGGTTTCGGACCCTATTCGTGGTTCGTTGTCCTGGTGCATACTTCGGGAGAAAATCATCGATCTGATCGACATTATACCTACCACAGTAAAATGATCGGTTTCATATTTTCTAGCAGAATATTGCAAAAGATCGTATCCGATTTGAAAATAAAAGGTCTGGAATTCTCTGAAGACTGGCATAGACTTTTGAAATCATTCACCATTTTGCAATTTTTGAAATTGTAATGGTGCTATCATGGTGAAACTTGATAATTTTAGTCCTGAGGTCGTGTTCCTGTATATCACGTCCAAGCAATAGATTCGGTTCGATGTGTATCAAAAGTACAGTATTTGAAAAATAGCTTTCACTGTCACCGGAATACTTCCTTAATAAATTCACCTGGACAGCTGTTATCCAGGAACAATTGGTTGTTGTATGCAAATGTCGAGGTAGTTCGCGACTGGGTAACCGGTCCCGTTGGGACTCGAAAAATCGCATTTCCTCGTATTGCGTAAACGATATTTAAGTTTCAATGGTGAATACGTTCTGCTCGATTTGTAGTATTCCTACAAACGCAGTTAAGAGCCTTCTGTCGCTTTCTGTTTCTACGTTCGTGGTTTTATTGTCGTCATCTCCGCCTACACGTTCGGTTTTAGATATCAGACATCTACTGGAAATCCATCGAAAGTGCAGTTTTGAATTGTGGAGTGTCAAGATGAATCATACATATTACTCAAACACGAACTGATAGACTGACCTGATAAATTGTATCGAAGTTTACTTTCATTCGTATCGGTGGAATAATGTGCATGCTATGCATATATTTCTGCGGTAATTTTTCGATGCAGGTTGCAGCATGGTAATCGACTATAATTTAGTTAAAATTGCGGCGTGATCGATGCGTACTAGCAATCGAAAGTTGCAGCTCGGGCAGATTTCTCCTCCGCGAGTCTACGAATGGTCAGTTTTACAAACTGTCATGCTTGTTGTAAACTTGTAATAAATTTGTTGTAAAATAAAAATCGTTCATTTTCTTGTACGATGACTTAGGGGTGTAGGTAAAAACGAAATCGTTGGCAAAAACACAAGAATAGTTGATCCGCTAAAGAGCGAAGTAAAAGATAATAATATATTATAGTAATCGAGCGTACAACCAGGTATATTAGACGCTTTCATCGCCAATGTCTCCTGGCGATATTGCGAGTTTAGCGACTCGTGATTTATACACGAGCGCATGTTCATGGATTTTTCCTAATTACGCGTTGCGCGATCCTAACAGCTACTGGTTCGAGTATTGTGCAACGGTGTCGTTACGCTTTTCCTATCAGCTTGGTATACGCCGATTTACAGTTTCGGTAAGTGACATCCAACCAGAATCGGTCACGTGGCCCACGTACGCCGAGAAATTAGAGAAATAATCGCTACGTGTACAACGATTAGTCGCGCTTGCCTTAATTACTGTAATTACCTCTCCGTAGGTACTGATCGTCTAATGTTCAGCGTGTTTTGCGACCACGGTTCTCTTCCTATGGAAAATTGCCAGGGTAATGTGCATCTTGGAATGTGCACGCGGGAAAATGCAGCATCTCGGAACTCGATCAAAAGAGAAATCACTTCCGATATCAGTTTGGAAACCGTACTTGAAGAAAACAAATCATTTCGAAATTTGCCGGGATAACCTCCGATCCAATGCCTAGGAACGCATGAAAATTTTTTGATCAACCGACGATTAATTAACATGTTAAAAATTGTTCAATACTTGGCTTACGGGCTTCTAATATTGTTAATTTACGATTACGCATTCTTCGACAAATTTATTTCTTTAGACAAGATTTAATTCATTCTTTTTTGAACGTTTTTCAACTCAAATCAATTTCAAGCAATATAATTCAGAGACCAACTCTGTGCAAAGACAATTACAAAGTACAAAATTTATAAAAAATGGTTTATAGTTACAAAATTCGGAGCGTCCAGTGACAGAAAAATGCAAGAACGAATTTCGAGAGATTTAATCGAGAGTCTCGAAGTTTCGGAGCATCGAAAGTAGACTAATCCTGCGCAGGCCTACGAAACACGCGGGAAAAGGACGACTCGCAAAATCACAAGGACTCAATTCCCCGGACGACCCAGATACCGGCCACGAGACATCGTGTGCGACTGTATTGGGTATAACGGTGCAATTTCACACAGTACGCACACCATTTCTCCGGCTTCCTGTGAGATGATCGTCCGTCTAGATCGACGATCGCTGGGCACTCTTATATTCATCCGAGCGAGTTTCCGCGTGGGTGTCGAATCCTTACGATTCTGTCACTCGCGACTCTATCAACCGTTTCCACCGTATCCGGAAGAACGATAGTATTTTCTAAGCAGTAAAAAATTCGAACAACACTCCGTGCGAAATGGGACACTAATTGCATGGCGCACAAACTAGCGAGCGAAACCAATACCGAGCGGCGCGAGTTACAACAGGCTGGTTTGACATTTACTTTGACATTTATCAGTGTACTCTGATCCATGCTAGCGTCTTAAAAAAACGCCGGATGATCGTGGGAACAGCACGATCGGTCCTGATGGATCGCGGCCATGTCCAAACCGTGATCAGTGTGTCCCATAGATCCGCACACATCACGGTGTAGTCACTTGATTCCCGCGTGTGTCAACAGTCCCGACAAAACACAGATAGAGAAGTACACTTCACTCACGATCAGATCTCTGCGCCGGTTCTCGTTTGAATCTGCGCGCGGAGATGCTACGCGACCGAAAGAAACCGAACATGTGAGGAAAAGAGTCCCGGTTCGTAGCGGGAGAAGCTAGGCGAAGAAGCAGGAAGCCGAGAGCAGTTGAGACCAGGAAAACGAAGAAGCAGACGAAGAAGAAGAGGAGAAGGAGAAGAGGATGAGGTCGAAGACCGCGAAACGAGAAGGATAACCGTACCGGTAGTACGAGGAGGAAAGGGAAACGGCGGCAGTGGCTGTATCGGAACGTTGGAAGGTGGTTAGGCAAAGGTGGAACAAGCAGACAGATGCACCGGTAATAGAAGAGGATAGTAGAGAGAAGAGCAAGAAGATAACTCACCGTTCTTCCTGCCGGCGTTTTGCGTGACGCGTATGCCGCTCGAGATCCGCGTGGCAGCGAGAATCGTCGCAAGGACGATCAGCGTGTTGGGTCCGTGGTAGAGTCTCATGACTCCTCCGGAACAACTTCCTCGGACTAGAATCCCGGGACTTGTCGGCGAGACTTGCTGAGGCAATGGCTCAGCGTCGACTGAGACGTTCTTTGTGCCCGCCGCTCTATCTGAGGACTGTCACTTCTCTCGTCGTCGGGGTTTTCACACCGTGGTCTACCGATATCCCCAGGGAGAGCGAAAACCGAGAGACTACCACCACCGACAGAGACGACGACGACGTACGGTGTACGGAGATTGACGGGCGCCGCACGTGTTCTTCTATTCGTTCGCACTTTTCCAACTCGTAAATCCCGAAAATCAAAAGCCCGCGTCCTCTGCCTCGCACCGTATCGGTCTTATCCGACTAGCCGTAATCCACCGTGCGGTCTTGTACACCTATTTAAAACCTATCGCTCCACCTCGCGCTTCTTACTATTGGCTCCTGCCCCAATTCCTTGTCCAATGATACACTCTCGCGCGCGTTCACCTCCTTTTCAGATCGAGACGTACACGGTCGGATTGGAGTGGTGGCAGAAAGTGTCGGGTAGTAGGTGGTAGGTGGCAGCGACAACGGGTAGGTGGTAATATCTCCGGATGTTTGGAAGGCGCCGCGCTAATAATCGGCCCTGGAAAAGTGTCCGTTCTTCGTCTCCCTTCTCCACGAGAGCCGGCCCCCTCTCTCTTCTGTACGGGCCCGTTCCGTTTCGTTTCGTTCCGTTTCGTTCCGTTGCGTCGCGTTTCCATCGTTTCTATCGCGCCTGCCGCCGCCGCCGATTCCGCTCGATGAAGGTGAAGGGGTTTTGCGTTCCGAGGCTCGCTACCATAGCCAAGATCGCCCCGCTAACTTCTGTACGCCTTTCTTGCGCCTGTCTACGTGCCCGTTTTACCGTCTATCGGTTTGTCTGACTCTGATAGCGCAGCGCACACGTGGTGGGGCCCAGGATACCTTCCTCTCTCGGGCTCTATACGCTCCAGCTACCTTCTACCAGCCAGCAGAAGCTTCCTCCGATCCGGACACATGCCCCACAGTCGTGGACGGCTATTCTTTCAGCACCTGCATTTCATAAGACACGTTTTGATAGCGTTTGACCGGACACGCCTGGCCTACGTACACCTTGGCAATGAGCTGCTAGACGACCATCGCTTCGGACCGTGTCAACGATCACTGCCGGATCGTTCCGTCAGGAATGTGGTCTTTAATGGTGACTTGCAGTGTTGAGGATCATGCAATTAGTACGTTTTTAAGATTCTCCGTGATTCGCATAAGACACCCGCCACGGTTAACGATCCTCGCGGCAGTGACTGTGGAATGGGACTGAAATTTTTGACATTTTGTACATACTGGTGCGCAAAAATGATTTTTCTGCATGCTCTGAATGTTATTTTTAAAGATAGTATTTTTTGCATATTTTACAAGAGGATGCACCGCATTCGATAATATATTGTAACTATGAAGAGAATGGCGGAAGCTAAGTTGACGAATAAACATGATGTTACACAGGTTCACAAACTGGACCAGGCAATCGTTAATTATAAACTTGTAGCGTACACGGTCAAAAAGGCAGGTAAGAGTTGGAATCTAGTTTTGAAAGTTAACGTCAAACTGCACGCTGCTTATAAAATGACCCAGTGTTATCCTTTCTACCGATCGATGACGTCGACTTCTATGGCGAATGACTCATGGCTGTACAAACTAAGGCACACCGTTGAAAAAGCTTGACGTTGACGAATATTATTAGACAGTTATGACGTAGAAACTAGATGAAAATTTTATCGATAGATGCACGAGCACGGTGGACCTGGAGGTTTCGAAAGTGGTAGAATAACGCAACCACGGGTGAGATTTATTCAAATAGTATGCATATTTACTGGGTCTCTCAAATTGGATAAAAATACACTCGATTCACGGCTTGATTTACTCTTCTTGGATTTCTACTTTCTACTTTTTTCCTCCTCGGAAGCACACAATTCGATCCGTTTTAAAGGCTGTCTGCTTTATAACGTTTCAGAACATGCCGCTAGCCGAAAACATATAATCAGCTTAACACGATCGCCGTCGCCTAATCGCGTGAAATCTTCCTGTATCGGGTGATCTGAGCAGAGCCGCGAGGAATGTTGGGTCCGTTACGATATTAGCGTTCTTTTCTTTAATCGAACGAAGTTGTTTGCCGGGAGCGTTTCATTCCTCTTTTTCAGTCGCTTAACGGGGACTTACGATCAATTATGACTGTCAGTTATCGATGAACTGTGAAATCGTGGCCAGTCAGGTCTCTTTTGAAAGTAATAGCTGTTGGTTTTCGGTTTGTCTGACATGCGTTAGTAATCTGATTAATCTTGTACCAGAAGTAATATCTGGAAATAATCATAGCTCGGATAAACGGATACCTAACCCAGACCTCCAACTATGAACAACTTCGAACGAAATAGTAAATCATATGGTTACATAAATTGGCGACGAGTGACTATAGACTTTTATGCCTGCAAGTGTTTGTTGCAGCGAAACGTCCACAAGGTTGTGGGCAGCGAATAAGAAGGTCGATTAACTTCAACGAAGTCTGTATTCCCCTGTGAACATCATAAATCTTTAAGCGTTGATTGTAAATTAGCGTTTGTCACACATTTCTGATAATTGGGCCCATAAAAACATGGCATTTGCATAAACAACCACGGTTAGCTTATCGTTGTATCACTCAAAGTTGCGATTAATCACGACGGCGGATACGCGTTGATCTCTTCCAGAGCCTTACCACGTTGGCTACCAAGCCCCTTTTCCGACTTCCTCTAGATACCATCTGTGTGTTCCAATAGTTAACTTTTTTTTGTTTTTCTGAATACAGTTTATGGTTATAAGACATACATATATTAGACTAAATAACTTTACAACCCCATGGTAGCTAACATGTTAAGCTAGTTTTACACCTTCCAGCAATCCTGTTGTTATATCCAATACTGGAACGCGGCACTTGTGGCTGGGTCTAGTCGGAAGTCGTTAAGGTAGCCGTTGATTGAACGTGACGAAAGGGTTCGTCACGATAGACAGGTTCAGCAAGATCATGTGCCTGTCATCCAGCCTTGTTAGAAATGTTGTCGTCACCTTCTTGGCGATAGGATGGATTAAAAATGGATTAGGCATCCATTCCTTTGATTAAAAGATCGATATCTCGAATCAGTGCTTTAATGTAGAAGTCGAGAATCGATTTTCCTCCTTATCCTGTTCCGAATTACAGATAATCAATTGGGAATCGTACTGTTCCGTAAAATTTCCACGTATTAAGCTAAATAAAACCGCGATTTACGACGGGCCAGGAAACAAAAGATCGCATCTTCGTGAAATGTTTTACGTATTAGCGGGCGCGATGACGGTGAGAAATGTTTTCCAATGTCGATTATCTTCGCATGGGAACATTTCGCGGTAAATTATCGGAAGCCGAGATAATTGCCATCGAGGCCTTTCCCATTCACCGGTGCAATCGAATATTCATAGCATTAATAGCGAATCGAAAATTAATGCGCTCACTGTGCATAAAATATTTATCGTGCCGAGCCGTACAATTTTGATTACAGTTGCTTGGGTCATTTCATTTTCCACTCGTTCACGTGGCCATATGGAAATGGTAATTATTCCGATGTTCTTTCATTTTGTAAATCAGTAAACATCCGCCTGTATCCCAAGGCGATCGAAATTGATAGAATGATCTGCATTCAATTTATTCTCGGAAAGCATTGCAGACAATAGCAATATTAACAGTATGCGATGAAGACATCTCGAGAGGATGCAAAACAGCTGAAAGTCGATCATACAACCGTCGTCCGAATGTGGTTGAATATCAAATAAAGCGAAATGTAGCTTTGAATTTCAAGAACAAAAGCCGCAATTAATTCCATACCGCTTGGTAAATTTCAGAGCCGAGTGGAATTGCGGTAAATGTTTGAGAAGCGGTTTATGACTCCTTGCCCACGCAGGAAAGGAAAATGGAAGCCGTCGGCGACCGAAAGCGACAGAGGGTAGAAAGGAGTCATAAATTACAAACGAAGCAAACCAAAACGACGCCGGATAATTAGAGTGGCGAGAAAAGTGCATAGACCGGATGCGAGGAAAATCACGGGTGCGTCGTTGGCAATCCGGAGCGCTTTTCTCTCTGAAAAGGAAAGCAACCAAGGAAAACATCGCGACGCTTGCTCGCGCGCGCGCTTGTTCGCCGCGCCGCGCCGCCGTGCCGGTGAAAAGTGATTTAGATCGGACACGCGACGCATTTCAACGCGCCAAGTAGCAACGCCGGAACATCTTGATGGGGTCTGGGTTAGCTCTCTGCCAGGCCGACGACACGTTCGCTCGCGATTTCCATAGAAATCGAAAGGGAATTCGCGAACGTGGTAGGCGCGGTCGACGAGCAGATTTGCCGCTCGACGCTTTCCACCGTCGCGCTGAACACCGCTGAAATTCGATTTCCGCTTAGCGAGCGAGACTGAAATCGATTTTCCGTGACCTGCATTCTACCTTTCCTCATCCAGTATTTGTAGCAGGCCTGGCCGCGAATAAATCACCGCTTCCGTTCTGAAAAGGCAACGAACGTTCAGATTCTTCGAAGATACCGCCACAAACATGTACGTTTGATTTCAATTTTCTGAATGCTAACGTCATGCAGCGATTTCTTCAAAAGATTCTGTCATAGTCTACAATTTTATACCGAGAAGCATTTGAACACGAAATACCCATTTCTCCATCAGTTTTTTGTTAACCGATATTTACACAATTGAGTAACAAACTAACACTGTCACAGACAACACTTTACTCTCAAATGGCACTAATTTAAGGAAACACTTCCAGCAAAGAGGTCACTGTGAATTATGGTTAATAAAACTTTGTGTTCAGTAACGGTTTACCTGCCCGCGTTTACGTTTCATTTCTGGGAAGCATCATCTGCGGGACTACTATAAAGCTTAAAGTTTATGTATCACTTTTATTTTTATATCTGTTTCTTCTACTGTGTTTTTAACGCAACGTGGAAGACAACTCTCCGAGGGATCGAAACAATGATCAGACACAACAAGACAATCATCAGAAAATCAAATTCCTGTTAGTTATGGTGGAGTAAAAAATTTAAAAATGTCAAGAATTTCTCGAAAGCGAGAACTACAGGTGTAGGACACAGCAAGAGCAAGTGCTCTTTCGGCGACAAAGATGCTATCTAACATCATTAACACCTCGGTTTATCTGCGCGCGAGTTCTTGTAATTAGGTCAATAAAATTCACGAAGTATTCGACGGTTGATTTCATGCTCCGTTCGCATACCAGTTCACCGAGTGTGAACGGTTCGTAGGTGCTATAAGTGGTTCACATTTCGCCAGTATTGCCTAGTAACCGGTTACGATAAATTTCCGACCAGTGCAATGTTTTGTCTGCCGATCTAGTTCCTTCCTATCGCGGCAGACCCGAAAGTTGTCGGTCAAGACTCTGCATCGAAAGTGAAAGACAATTTGTGCAATTAAAACAGATTTTGGGCGCGATGAGTACTTGCTGCGTTCAGTGCAGGATCAACTCACACTTTCTCTGGCTGTATTTAACGAAAAAGCAGAGCCAGCTGGTCGCAATTTTGTCTGTGAACTGCGACGAGTTTTTCGTTGGCGTGAAAGTCCGTGTTAGGAAATATTATTTCTTCGGCTAATTGTCGGATCGCCGTAACGATTGCACAGTATCGTTCTGTTCATAATAGATCAGAGCATCCAAAAGTACCAACCCCTTGTGGGCGCTGGGACGATTCAAGGGAGCACTGCACGAAGACGTCGCGGCGAATATTATCGACAAATTCACGAACGTTTTCATAACTTTGAGCGAATCGCCGGCTGCGATGTCCACCTCCATCCTCGAGTGGTATGTCAGGTGCTCGCAGTCTACAGACGTTTTTACAAGCTAGAATGGCGAACCATGTTAAATTGGTCTCTATCGAACCGTGCACCCTCGACGCAAGAACAAGTGACAAGTATTAATGTCGTAACTCCCGGTGAGCGCCTGATTGACAATTATATCAACCACGGAGTGTATCATTTTCCACGGCGATGCATAGCACCGTTTCGTCATTCAATTGCTCCACATTTGACGAACTTCTTGCAGCCGCTTCCGTTGCAATTATTTAACAACCGTTCAAACTATAGTATCTCGCTGTTCTCAAGCTTTACGAGGCTACACATCGAAATTTTATAACGTATCTAATGACTCATGCGTACTGAAAGTATGTGCCAGAGATCCTGGATTACTCACGGTTCTGGAATTTCGGATTTCGACGTTCGGCGTTGAGGTCAACGAATGTAAAAAAAACATGAACAGTCACCACTCTTTTTTGAAAATATCGGGTTTTGCCAGAGAGTTCTGTGCAATTCATTGTTATGTACATCCGTCGTTTTATCATCGTATAACTTTATTGCACAATTTTACTGTCTATGATTCAGTGTTCATTTTGTTGAGTAATATCTTTAAAATTCTTGGTCTTTGGTAATATACACTTTCTGTCATTATGTTATTAAATATTAATCTAAAGAATATTGAAAGTACTTTCATCCAGATCTAACATCGCTAAGAACAATTTTTTGGACGGTTGTGAGGAGAGAGTAGTTCGAACAATAAATAAGAACTTCCCGTTTTTCGTCCTGCATATTTAATATTGAATTGGTTTAACGCATTTAAAGTCGTTCCATATCGACAGATTAATTCTGTGTCTTTGGTATCCTATAATTGAATTTTCTTTAACGGACCGGGATTGAAAAGTAATAGCGATCATTTCTGGATAAGCGTGTGGCAAAGAACCGTTCTAGCGATCACCGTAGTGCAAAAACGACCGAATAGAGTCGCCGCGTTCCCCTAATTAATTGAAAATCAACGTGAAAGTGTACGACTGGTGGCTCAATCGTAATGTTATCGTCGAAAACGCCACGGAAGAAAGTACCCGACAAAAAGGTGGCGTTTGCAGGTCGTGTCTAGACGTGTAACAATCCTTCGCCGTACTATCCCATTGATTTGTAGTCTTTAAAACACAATATAGTGTTTGCGTGACGCAAGCGTAGAAAATGTGCACATTCGAATCCGGTACGAGCCGCGCGCTCCTGACTGTGTTTACACTTTCGATATTCCCCGAGTTGAGGTGAACAGTTTCTGCGTTGGATAACACGTGAGAACGCTGACGGATTTTAGGCCCGTTTTTCAATGTTACGGATTGCAAGCCTGGCAAGTAAAAGCGTTCGAAGAGCACGCGTGCACGGCCGATCTGTTCCTGGTACACACCATTGTGAATGTGGAGATCGTGACTGTGTACTATCGATCCTAGGATCGTGGCTGAATAGAAGGTGCACGGACAATGACGTAACAGCCGAGCGATTGCAGAATAACGAGACCAGATTCTCGATCAAATGTAGCGCAACCGGATGAATGTTCCTGGTCGACTATATCTTCCGAGTATCGAAACGAAAAACTAGCAACCGTGTTCTCCTGACGGTACAATGAGTCTTTGAATTATTCACAAATTGAGAGTATTCTCGATCAAAGTCATTGTTGTGGGAGCAGGGAGCGGGGTTAGGAAACTGCTCTCACAACATTCACTCGAAATCTCGAATTTGTTAATACAATATGGAATAATTTATAATTTGCCTTTATGTTGCAACATTATCAATGTATAACTGGCTTGCCTCTACATCATAGCATAACGAAACCCGCGATCGTTCTGCCTCTGCAATTTACATAATATCATTACATCCACACTGCATTGTAACAGCAGGATTAAATTAGGGCTTGCTCCGGTTTCGTGGTTCAATCTCAAAAAGAAATCAATGCGAAGTGACCTGTTCTCTAAAAGAGGCAAATAACTGAGAATAAAAGAAACGAGGAAAACGGGTCGATTGACTGGAGCGATTACCATTAGCGGTTGAGCAGTGCTTAGACAGCGATGCCAATAATACAAACCGGCCTTATGTAAATGACCGGAAGATGACGAACGTCACCGACGGCGTCCATGCAGCAGTCGAGTTCCGGCAACGCACGTAATTCAACAAACATCCAGTCGAACGCGCGCCGATTGTGCAACGGGCCAATGGAAACCGCCAATTACAGCAGATCGGGTGCAATCGACTTCGGGCTGAATTGAAGCCATTTAAAATGCACCGAAAAAGACAAAAAACGTGGACCAATCGTAAGAGATTGAAAATCAACTTCGTATTTCGTGTTCCCATCGAGTCTACGCTCGATGCGAAGTACCGAGCGTGTACGCGGGCGGGAAATACATACTTTCTACGCAGATTTCTCTCCGCTCTCGATGTATCAGTAATAATTTCGCAAAAAAGCACGCCCGCGATAGGCTGTTGCGGATGCTTGAACACGGGCGAAAAAATTACGCCGCTGGAAAAACGTGTTCAAGCATTTTGGAACGCCGGGAATGCGAATAGCACGCGTGTTTAAACATCGTATATTTTTCACAAGCTTCCGTTTAACGCGCATTTTATATTCTAATTATGTTTGAACACGAATTTACAACGTACGCGAGCCAAAATAGCCTTTCGGGGTATGCACTCGTTTCAGCTATGTGCCGTTGAAATTGCAATCAACCGTTGCGGCAATTTATTAAAAGCTTCGGAACTTAGGATACGCGAGCACGATAATTGCTGCGCGTATCTGTCAATCTGGAAATGTGGGATGCGTATGTTTGAAATTACCAATATGAATAATATAACACAGTGAAGGGAAACTCGTAACTGAATATTTGCTACGAGGTGATAGGAAGCTCAAGTGGCGAATCAACTAGTTGTCTTCAAAGGTTAATTGAATCAATTGTACAGAAACGAAAATTGAAATCAATAGTCAAACCAATTCAGGAATCCCGAGTATGCAGATAGTTGCTATAAATCTCACTGTGAAGATAATCGTGTAAATAGAAAATATTGCAGCAACAAGTCTTGCAAGAGAATTGACGGTATTGTTCCCACAAAGAAGGATGCGTTGCAAGCACACAACGTCTCGAGAATGCTGTCAACGATATTTTGCTCAGCTGGTACGTAATATATATTCCGCTGTCTATTACTTTATTTGTGACCCACTGGTATTCTCATCGATACAAATTTGTGAAACGCGTGGGTAGTGTCTAAACTTGCGAGGCGATCCTCTCACGCAATTTCTACGTCGTTCTCATCGCGTGATATAAGAGAATAACAACGGTGGAGGGATTGCTCCCATTTCGTTAACCGAACTCGAAGAGAAATTAATGCTGTGTTGACCTGTTCTCTGAAAGAGGTAAAGGCCTCTCCGGCAAAAAGAGAATAGGGAAAACGGAGCGATTAATTCAGGTAGTACCCATTAATGGTTCTACCAGCGGGATTCCGAGCCAACAAGACCACCCGGGCTTATGTAAATACTCGGAAGATGACGAACGTCACCGGCACCTGGCACGAGATCTAGGTTTCCGGCAATACACATAATTTAACAAACACTCGGGGAGCGTGCTTCGATTGTGCAACTAGTCTCCCGGTTAATGGAAACCAATTATCGCTGATTGGGTGTAATCGCCGGGGTAAATCGTTGCCAACTATTAACCCTTCGGAGATCGGCCACCGAAAATCTTTTGTCGAGACGCTGCGTCTGACGGACTCAATACAGGATGGGATCACCATTACGCGTCTGGACGCTGCGGTTTTTTATCCGTATTTCATTCGTCGTAGGTCTCTGCTGTACCTCTGGACGCACAAGTTTGCGTTCCTATGTTGCGATTTGGTATGTCTTTCCTTGTATTTAATTTGCGAAGAAAAGACAAAAAGCATCGCCCCAAAATATTTCGCGAACCTTTCCACGTTTTTTCTAGATAGCAAAACTACACTCCCCGTACTCGCGCGTCCCTCTTGGAGGGGACGAAACTTACCAGGAGACGGGGAAGAGATTCAAACAACGCATCATCGCATTCCTTGCCTCGTCCGGCCGATTCAGACCATAGATTTTATAAACGCAGTTGTCTTTATAAGACCTTAACCCATGAGAAAGTGGAACTCGAACATTTTCAAGACTTTAGAAAAGCACAAATATTTCCTTCTGTAGAACTGTTTCGTAGTGAAGCATAGCGATTTGCTGTACGTTTGACATGTAAATGTTTAGTATTTTTAAACAATTTTGAGCTTCATCCAAGTCCATACTACGTGACTGGATTGTTTCTGTTTCACGCACCGGGGAAGTTCTGTGCGTGTACGCGCGCGAAAAACACTTTCTTCGCGGATTTCTCTCTGCTCTTGCTGTACGGCCATTAACTTTGCAAGAAATCGCGACTAGGATCAGGTGTCATAGATACCTGTGTGTAGCAGGAAAAATTCAACAGATGGAGAAGCATGTCTCTACAATGTTCAACGTGGAATTCGAAGTATTGAGCTTGCCTTTAGCAGTACAATTTACATTTTAACGTTCGCTCGGATTTTGTCTGCGTTTTATTCAGACGGAGATGGAAAAGTGTTGCAAACAGGAACGTGTAGAATTTGCCTTTAAATTGCATTGTATCTTTGGAATAAAGACATTTGTATAACAGTTCAGCGAGTAAATCGCTTTTCTCTATCAAGATGAATTGAATAATGCAATTGATGGAGAAACTAAGAGTTCTAAAGGAAGTTTTTGAAAATTAGATTGAACGTAAAAAAAATATTTTACCGAAACTTATAATTCTGAACTTATGATCGGTAGTGCATATTGTAATGGACATGTCAAAAACTTCTGAATGACCACTTTACTGGATTGTGCACTTAACGACGCAGCAGACGGTGCAAATGAAATTGCAACTGTCACCGAGCCGAAACAGCGGAATTCCTGGGAGTTTTAAGGGCTTAGTCCTAGGATGGGTAATGGGATAGAGTCTAGGAAGTTCAGGTGGAGGACACAGAATTTAGGATGACGTAGAGGAGTCGTAAAGTTCGGATGGCATCGTGTTTCCCGGCACGAATGACGCAGTGTCCCCTGTCACGGGGAAAACTACAAACTACAAGAGAAAACAATGCATGCTTTCAAGGCGAATGATATATCGATGTCCATGAAATATACATATAACGAAAAGGGATCCTGTGGAAGACATCCTTCCCTTTCCCTACCCTTTGTAAATCCCGACGTGTTATGATCTTCTTGACTTTTTACGTGTTCCTATGACAGTATTTTTGCAATAACTTAATACCAATTTTCATGAAATATGTTCGTCTCGAATAATCGACATTCTGTCATATCTTACATCCCAATTAATTACCCATATGATAATGGAACTGCCTAATTATGATGGAACACCCTGTACATCGTCGATCACAATTAGCACCAAATGTAACGTCAGAATTTTTAATCCAGCTTTCGAAATGGATAGGCAGAGCATCAAGATCGGCGTGACCATTAGAGTTCAATTAGATCTATATAGAGATTACGCAAACGTTGTCATTGCGTCATCGCGAATCCATTTAGCGGCAGTTTAACACGTGATCCCAGCTTCGCAACGACAAATTCACTGATCGTGAATCGAATGACCTCCCTTCAGATCGTGTTTCTCGAGTCATCGTCGGAATAATACGCGAGAGATTTGCTTCGTGTCGTTGTGTATTGATCCACGCAAGGCTCAGCATGCGACGCCGTAGATCTCGTGGAATAGATTTCCCGTGGTTCGCAATAACGTTCGATTCATTCACAGTCGAAGACAGGTAGGGTCGTGGGTCATTGAAACTCGGACATAGTTGTGTAATCTCCTAGCGGATTGACCAACGAACACTTTCAATGTCGCAGAAGTTGATCAACTCTCCGAGTCGACTGACCTTTGTGAAATATTCTCGTACAGTCGAGTAAAACGTTTAAGCGACCGTGGTCTTCTCACTCTTCTAATGATTTCTTCACGTTTCCATTTTTCTGAATATTATCGTTGAAAGAAATATAATTATATGTATGAAAATTACCAATATTTTTTTGCTCCTGCTTTCGCAAGACTATCTTAAAAGTGTGGCTCATTTCTATATATTTTTGCTCAGATTATTTTAACGACAGGCAATAAAACGGATTATATTCGTGAAACCGGTAGGTGTTGCGCCTTCATTAAATTATCATTTGCGACAGGAAATCAGGCACAATTAAGACAATTAAGCAGCGCAAGACAGTAACTACGATTGTGCGAAGCGAATCGCACGACGTTACTTACGGCGAAATTAACGAACTCGTTTAGCGGTTCGCGTTAGTTGATTTTGCATGTCAGAATGGACGATTATTTCTGCCGTATAGCACCGGATGGGATTTAATTACTATACACGGGCTCGGTGGATTATATGAATCAATTTATCATTCAATTTTCATGATTGTTCTATCGTAAAATTGAATTTAATTACCGATACCAATATGTTTCCCTATATTTCGGACAATATTGATTTCACATGTTTAATATTCGTTATCATGAACTGCCAATAGAAGTTCCTGGACACGTGCATGTTTGGAAGTATACGGAGTTGTCGCTAAAATGTTTTACTTCCTTGAGAGGGCAGATTTCTGCAGTCCTTTGAAGTAACTTTCTCTGTAAATGTTTATACAGAAAATTGGTTAATATATTTACGGGAATCGATAAGTTGGCTGTCGAAAGGTGTCCGAATGCCAAACGCGTTTCGGACAGAACGTTTGCTCGAGGGAACGAGGATTATTCACGGTTACGTAAACTCGTCGTAGATCGGTGTTTAATTAGACCAGGATCTGAAACGCTGAGGAGTCGAGGTGGGCGAGATGTCGCATCATTAAGGCCGTAAGAAATTGCATCGTATAACTTCCGCATCGTGGGCTACCTCGTTACGCCTGACTCGAAATTTTAATTGAGTAGCTATCGAAGGACGTCGCATTAATCACGTTGCTACGAGTTATCGAATATCCAACACTATCCATGATAGCATCTGTCTCAGAGTTTAGCAAAAACGACTTCGTAAATCGATAATACACGTTCCCTTTCTTCCGCTTTCTAACGGAACGTGTTGCATTACAGCGACCACGGGATTGTCAATCGTCCTGTAATGGGTAATTAATGTCACTAATTAGCGAAGACGGGCGGTCGTATCCCCTGCTTGTTCGGGGTCATTATTTTAACCAATGTAGTAATTTTAGAGTTATTAAATCAATTTTGCCATATTCGACGTATGCAATTAATTAAGCAACTTTCATGCTACCATTAACGTTGCGGGAAAAACACATGAAAATTACTTTATTTTGAATACCATGGTACTATTGTGATTGGTTTCAAAATGAAATTAGATGACGCATAAAAGTTCAGTTTTAAAAATCATCCACAAATTCCTGAGTAACTCTCGGACCCTTAAACGTGCACACTACAAAAATTCCTACCATAGAACATTTCTAAACGACGTCTTTAGTGAATGATAACGCTTTAATAGACAGTCGTGCCCAGACGCGTGTTATAGGGCGGAAGTTCTTAGGACTCAAATTCCACGGTTTTTCACAAGCGGTTACGTGCGAACTGGAGCAGCGAGAGTGCAACAGGGTCCAATTGAAATTTTGTTCAGCAAATATGATTTCTCATTTCGCATTTCTCCGTGCGTCTGTTGTTTCTTTGCGATCGCAGCGCGATCCCGCGGGAAATTAATCGTGATGGACGAGCGTGTCTAACCAGGCTGAAAGACCCTGTCGACGCGACGCTGGGCAGGGCCGACGGTTTGTTGTTTCATAAATTCGTCTCACGTTTGCGGAAAGACGTTGTCCGCGGTTTCTGCAGAAAAATTTCCGCAGGCTGTGTCGAGTGTTTTTGATTCCACGGCTCGCGGCTAACAATCGAATAATGAGCCTGTGGCATTTCATAAATATGCGCGACGGGTACACGATAGAAACCCATTTGAATCGGAACGAGAGCATCCGTCTGTTCAGAGAAACAAAAACCGTCATAACCGGCGGTACACGCGGGAATAGTTTTTTACAACAGTAATTTTTCTTTGTCGATTTCGCTGTCGCGGTTTTTTTTCACCTTCCACCTTTGCCCGTGAGAAATTACCGGGACCGGTCGGCAGTATCGTTTGCTATTTTTGCTCGCATAATGCCGAGCGATAAACCCTATTTAGAGAAAGAAACGAAGAAGTTCTCAGCTATACCCGTTTCTTACGGTCTCCCGAAGGAAACGTGTCTCTCTCCGGCTTCCATTATTAGTTCTATTCATCCGAGAGGAAAAACCCGAAGGAAGCCGCATCGAATTTCTGCATACCATAGATAGTAGCATAAGTAGTCTCTGGGGATTTATGCAAAATAGCTGCCTGCGTAAATTGTGGGACACACAACCAAATAGAAATTTCTTTCTTTCATAACTTTAGCAGGTTGAAAGCTACACATCAATACTATTCAGTTCTTTTAATCTTTCCACTGCTTTCAATTTCATTCACGCACTTTCATTATGAGCGCATACAAGCCATGTTTCAATATTTTCATAGTTCGAACTGCAGTGGTCGCTTGGATAACGATCATACTAATAACATATTTTTATATTTCCCTAGTGACTCGAGATCTTCCATTTTAAATAAAAATACGATACAATTCTATATGACATTTTCAGTTTCAAGCATCGTGTCATAACTTATTAAGGCAAATTTATTAAAAGTTCGAGTGGGTTCCATAACCGCACGTTTCCTGTCCCTTGTCAGTGCAGGAACTCAAATTTTGCTTCTAAAAATTTACTGATACAAATATAAATTTGCATAACCACCTGCAGCCCAGTCGCCGGATAACTGCTACACTTTAATATTTGGAAAATAGAAGTGTGAAAATGATTCCAGAACTATGATATGCGTGTACTACAAGAGTCCTGTTATGTAGGAAGGGAGCAACGTAACTACGAAGCAAGTGTTATAACAGAATCGGAATAACGTGTGAAATGTTATCGAATAATTCGTCGTTCCTCCGGTTTTCTGCTCGAGCGTTGCGCGAGTTCGTTGAGTAGCCGGGAAAATCATAAGTAATTTAACAGAAAACACGTGACTGAATACTTTCATTTTTAGGCGATTTGCATATTAAGTAGTAAATAGGTAAAGGTAAACTTGTTCTACTGGAAGTCATCGAACTGGTTTAATCAAAAACCACCGATAGAAGTTTAACACGCATGAATGCATGCACGGAGACCGAAAGCAGCTTTTCCTTCGTTTCAGAACGTTTATCAGTTGACATTTCAGGCAATCTTTCGTAACTAACAATAAAGTCCAGTCGGTGGAACTGTATAAGTAGTGTGACGGAAGGTTGAGCATGACGGTTTTTTCCGCTCGTTTTTCTCATTTTTTCCTCTTTTTGTAAGGGAATACCTTTGGCTGTGAGGCAAGTACCGTCTAGTAACAAATACACTGTTATGAATATTATTGTACATAACCGTGATTAAGTCTTGAAAGTGATTTCATATTCCGTTCTAATAAAACCATGTGATTTGTCAAATGGTTAGAAAACTAGTTTTACCTGGAAACTGAAACTCGCACCGTATTATAGGGATCTGAACGCCACACAAGTGTCTAGATAGTACTGCAATTAAACAGACATTGTATAATATTTAACTGGCCCCACCGAGTAAGAACTGAGGAGAAGTTTTTTCCTAGCGAGACGTAGTTTTATCTGTAAAAATGACGTACAAACTACAAAGAAACTGGAGCAATCTGGTTTGATGTAATCGCAACAGTCTCAAAAAATCATAGAAAACGTATGTGTACTGTGTTGGGTAACCAAGAACGGAAAAAGCAGTATTTTATTCAAAAAAGTTCACCTTCGACGTTTACTACCTTTTTCTCTGATTCATTTTATTTTCCTAAGTTTGTTCGATCGAAGTCTGCATCTTGATTCAAATAACTCGAATACTCCATCGAGTTGGTTCGATTTAAAAGTATAGCAGAACCTTGCTCGAAAAACAGATGACACGATTGGTCATCTCTTTCGTTGCACAACCTTGATGGTTGCATTTTCGGTCAGGTTTCGTGTAACGAGCGTGGTGCTTACTGCATTAATCTTTGTTCGAGTCAATTTGCGCAGATTTTCCCGGCTTGTTCTGCAATTAAAGAACCAAATCGTCGAATGAACGAGTCATTCGAGTCCTCAATGTATTAATTATGGATCGAAATTGCATGTTGCAGAAAGATACAGAATAATATTCTTATTTCGCCCTGGTGCTCGGGAGTTTTATGTATAGCACCGTTTCCTAATCGTAAAATACGGTGTCCAAAGAGATAGTTTTAATACGTGTGATTAAATAATTATATCTGTTCTGCAACAGCGTGAACGGAATGATCTTTTCGGCCGAAACGCAAGTACACACCTGTTAATCCCGGTGCTCGAGACCCGGTATTTTTTTAAGAAATACCGCAAACTCCGACCGACGAAAACTTTCGAGAGCAAGTGAAGCAATTGAGCAACGAACCGCCTCTAATTGGGGCTGGCACACGCCGTAAAAAGGCGCCGCAAGGTAGGCTTCGTGTAAATGAATCGCGCCCTGCTTTCCGTTTCCTCGATAACGTCCGACAGTTTTCAACGAAATTAGCTCCCCTTAGACGTACCCAGTCTGAAACGAACCTAACAGCGCAAACAAAGAAGACCGAATCTCCAAGCACCATCCACTTCAACCTACTGCACCGTATACGGTCCAGTTCATTAAAAAGAATTTCAAGATTCTCTACTGAGTATTCTTTCAAACTGCATCTACTCAAGTTTGTCATAACTGCATCACATCAAAGTCTATTCATAACGTAATGTAAACTAGTTACTTTGAGTGCACATAATAAATCATAATTATTGCTCGATAGATTAGGATTTATTTAATTATCAGAGTGCAACTAAATATCGACCATAGCTAAATGCTAGAGCATAAATCTATGTCTTGTCTGCTCCCACAGATTGTAATCTGCGTGCTATGTCTTTTATACATTTTATCCTTTTTACGTTTACATTTCTCGAGCTAAATGAACCTTTGAAGCTCTAAATTGCTTACACATAAGTAGGTACCTCATCAACTCGGTTATCTGTCAATAAGCTTCGTTACTCACCATCTCTCATCATTTCTGCATTGAAAGTGTCGATGTCGATTGTATCGATCACCGTGACGCGCTTCTTTCTCGGCCATTTCTCTACGTGAATTAATCGTTACTCCTGTAAGGAAATATCAGGCACCAGAGTACTTGACCGATTATTTTCTCGTGTACGGAATACCATCGGCACTGTGACATTTTAATTACACGTCGCTCAGCATTGCTAGTCGGGCGACGTTGTACAAAAATTCCTTCCCTCTTCAATGAATAACAAGTTCTCTGGGTAAATAACACGTATCGTCAATGGGAAATGCATTGCGAAACGCTGTCAAGATAGAAAAGTAGTCGTTCTAGTAAATGCGCTCAATCGGCGTAATAAACTCCCGTACGGCACGCGGTATATATGGTGTTCGTCTGTCGTGATTATCCTGAGAAAAAAAGCGGTCTGGTGTTCCCCATAATGCATGATAACAGCACGTGAACACGGATTTCCAATTGATTTTCCTTCGTTCGCGAAGCCACCACGAACGCAATAACAGTAGTATCGTTAAATGCAAACGAGTAGAAAATCAATTCGGTTCAGTGAGCAGCCGATTAGCGGAACACGAATTTTTTAATCAGATTAAGACGAAATTTAATTTCTCATTTTTCGCTTATTGTTTTCGTTCTCGTTTGCGTCATCGCGACTGCTCGAACAATGTCCGTTACAGTAACAAACAGTAATTCTTCGCGTTGATCCGTTTCGACCAATTATATGAAAAAATAAATCCTCAGGGAAAGACTTATGATAGCTCTGAGGTGTTATCGACGTGGTTCTCAATTCGGCGAAAGTGCACGCTGGCATGCAAGCCGAGTCGAATCCGTAATTGGAGCCCGTGTTAACACGGTCCTCGGACTATAATCGAACACGTGCCGCGGGCATAGTGACGATAAAAATCTCTGTTCGCGCATAAATTGCAATCGCAAACCCGTACACATTATCGATTCGATTGTTCCGATATCGAGACGAAGACGAAATCGATGAAAAGTGTGAAATAGTCCGTTCGCGAATTTGTATCGTTTAATGTTCTTATCTGATTATTAGCGGAACACGACGTCGAACCCCAAATGACTGCTCGGTGAATAAATTATATTAAACATTAGATTTCTGCATCCAACTCCACGGTAGATGATAAATCATGCTTCATGATGGTTTTTAAATTAAACATTAAGTAGCTCTGTAATTTCGTTCGCTTCAAGCTGGAACAGGAACGGGTGTGTAATTCTCTAAATGAGATCGTTCACGAACGTTCATTCTAGACTTTCATATTAAAGAGCGCACAGATCATGCATTTATGACGTAAATGATTAGATGGAATACAAAATTGTAAAAACATTGAAAGAATTGATTCATCCTGATCTAACGTCTGTCTCCTGCAATTGTCTCAGAAGATTTTCATATACCATAAAAATCCACAGTGCATTGATAAGAAAGTGCAATTCTCGAAAGTCGAATTCATTACCTCTAACGTCTGTATCTACAATTCTACCGAGTTCGATGAAGTTGAAGTATTCTAGTTAGCTAACTCAAGCTACCTGTTAGCTACCTGTAAGGTACCCGCTAGCTACCGGTTAACAATCATTAGTTCCAGGTATTGCGGAGTATCTCTAGGTTTTTTCGATGCCTTGAAGTTCTACAATTGCCTTCCTGGTCTCTTGTTTAACCATCGCATCTGCGTAAAGCATTTTCAATGTCTCAAAGTTCTGCAATCGCCTATCTTGATCTTGCTTAACTATCTTCGGATAATTGCGGAACAGGCTTAATGACTTTTGACCAATTTCTAATGGCCAGTCTTGACTATCCTTTTTCAGTGGTTACATGTTCCGGTGACGGTCCCCAGAATACTAATGAAAGATTCGGATGCTTACTTTGTCGTTGGTAGACTCGGAACTCCAACCACGAAGTTTGCGACGGTATTGACTAATCTATCTGGTTAAGGACTAACTTAATTAATTGCTATACAGCAAGCTTGGCGATTTTCCACCAGTCACCTACAGGGTGTTATCTCTTGAATATTTCCCAGTATGGTGTTTTCTAGCGTATTTTATACTTGGGATATACTCAAGCCTTATTCCAATCGTATTTTTATTTGATCCTTTGTTGATAACCAAAATTTTCTACGATATTCAACGATGTTGCACTTTACGATAAAAATGCCGAGGATTGGTGATGATCCAGTCGATGGGCTTCCTGTTAGTAAAGCGATAAAACATATGACTCAAGATAAATCTGTGCGCTTCTTCCGGCGGTGATTCCCATGCATTGCGCTTCTGCCCGTGTTCAGTTAGCTGCTAAAGGTTCACCCACAAGACAGAGCGCTCATAAGCCCGCATGATGCAAAATAACTATTGCATCTCGCGGTTTCTCCGCGGATGAAATAGGCGCGGCGTGATGTAAGCACGTACTGCACGCGGCAATCCTTCGTCTCCGTAGAAGGCAGCGGACATTTCACGTTCCCGTGCATCAGGAATACTAAAACGCCGCCGGTGGAGTGACCGTCGCGCGTCGGGTATTTATGAGATATCGATTGCCATCGACTCACCGGTTGCGAGGGAAACGCCATTGACAGCGGAAAAAGATTCTATCGCGCACGCTGCCGGAATGGGAATACCATCATCCTCTCTGTGTGAAATCGTTGCGGCAGGACAAAGTGAAACGACAAACGCACTATACACGATACGTTCAAACACTTTAATGAAAAATTGATATCTGTTAATTAAGAAATTTTTATTGTTCAGCTTTCTACATGCATTTCATCTTGCTACACAGTCAGTGCATACAGAGAGAAATTCCTCTTTTATTATCGGTTCTGATTGCTCTATTACTGACGGGTATCGATTTTTGAAAGCGCGAAAAAGTTGCCAGATATTAAATCTGGCGAATAACAGATATCGGAACTAATTCGTACCATTCTGGACAGTAGAACAAAATACTATCGATTTGATAAGCATGAATTCACAGTTCTGTTAACACTAAACCTCGGTCAAACAATCAGTTCTTTTATCGCACATTTGTTGAGATTGTAAAACTGCCAAAAAAAACGCAGGAAAAGATTCTATCGCGCGCGCTGCCAGAATAGCAAACTATCATCCTCCCTGCGAATCACCGGAACAGAGCGAAGAGACAAACGCACAGCGTTTGCCATTCTGCGATAACGGATTTTCACGAAGCAGCATCGAACGGAACGATTTTTTCCAATCTTTTTTTTACCAAAGCCCCTTTTTTATTCGAATTTTTATTGTACTCGCATCGCTGAATGTGCCGCGCGAAGTTATGTGAATAGAGTGCAGATTTTGATGCGGTTGCGGCCGCGAATTTGTGAAACGCGCAAAAGCATATCCGTTAACAACTATTAACGAGATCGTTGCCTCATCTTTATTGCGAGATTATTTTTTATTGCCTGGTCGATTACATGGATTTTATCCTCGTACTGCTTTTAACGAAAATTATGAATGATCCATTGATCATACTTTCCTTCCCAGTATATTTGCCAAATGAATTGCAGATCGACGCCGTTGTATGCAAGTTATACGAGTGACAGGTTGTGGTATGTGCACAAGTATTTTATGGGTCTCTAATAGTAGTAATTTACCGTCATATCGGTTTTTATTATCGTGATTCTTGTAACATACGTGTCTACAATCACTACGTTAGTCATTAGGATTTAATGAGCTCGGTCATAATTTATGGTACTTCGGAAAATTGATTTTCCAATTTTCAACGAATTCAACACTCAAAAATTGTTGAACTTACAATTTTGTCTTTAAAGAAGTACACGCGATTGACAGATACTGCTTATAATATCAGCGATTTATTTTCATACTTTCTACGGACTTTCTTAAATATTAATAGTCTTTGCACTGACGCAGCAAATCTCTCTGTGATTTATAATGTACCATAATAACGGTCATGAATATTTATTTCACCGCGATGGTATCGTCCGCTGAAATTTCACGTAAAATCTAAGAACAATCTCAAATACCGACAGAATTAACAGTAATTGTTAACAACGATATTCCAATGAAAGGTTGTACAATTTTCTGGGTGTATACATGATAAACTGAATGATATTTTCTATTTAATATTATTACACTAGTATTAGTTATTCAAATTAATTCACAGTCCTAGCAATCAATTATAACTTCACTTTAAATTCAAATCTTTTATCAGCCAAATCAGACATTCATTAATTACATATAAAATAGAGCAAGTGATAATGATAGCGGTTATTTTTGCGACTGGAATATCCTTGGTTGCCTGCAACTAATCAATAAAATTCACGGAGAAAGGTCTACGAATAATTAGCATACGTAATACACTATTCATAACTGAGAATTGAGTCTTGAACTTACTGCTACAAGAAAATTAGCGGAACTGTCTCGAATCCAGCGTTACAACTTTCCAGCCCAAGAACTCTGTTGTTCCCGTTAGGTAATCGCCGTAATTAAGCAATGGACAGGAACAAGCCACCGGATTTTTGTAAATCCGTATCATGCCAAAGCTCGTGCGTCAGAAGATGAATGTGCGACTGCGGCGGGCGTAGAGTGTCGTATCACTTGGAAAAATCTCATAGGAAGCAATTAAATCGTTCACGGGTTGCCATAGAAAGTAGATATATTACTGGTTATGCCATTAAAATTTTATCACTTCCACCTGGGAGGCTCCTGATGCCAAGTATTCGATCTAACTGGCGGGTACTAAATTTATAGTGCATCTACGACAATTTTTCGTTGAGAACGTAACCCACGAGTCCATATTTGTTTCTGAAAAAGAAAAAAACGATGCCATAAATCTCGTTTTCGTTTCCTTATTACTTGTCTTGATAGAAAATTAATGGAGAGCCATCTGAAAACCTTCAGCAATAACAATTACAGTGATAGCCACTTGGACGAAGTGTATCTTGATCTCTGCTTATCGTTTCAGACATTTTTCAATAGTTCACTACGGAAAATTATAGTTAGATAGTGGATGTTTATGCGAAATAAAATTTCTCCAACAAACAGGAACCGAGTAGAACTTTCCTTCTTTCGCTGAAGACTTCAATAAAATTTAGCTACATCAAATACCCATAAAAACATGTGCAAAATTCCGATGCAAAAATTTTAATAGATCTTTTGGGAACAATTCGTAAATATTGGCGGAAAAACTGTCTCAAAGACCAGGATATAATTACAATCGGCAGAGAATAGATGGAACTGAAAGTATCTCGACATATTTTTCGCCGGGATCTTAATTACAGGGATCGGCCACGTAGGTTTCATCAAAAGTGGCTTACTTGGATATCAATCAACAACAGCCAGCGGCCACGATTCGTCGCGCAAGGAAAACGTAATATACTTTCCGCGGGCCAGTTGGGCCGTTACCTTTCCTGACCGCGATAAATCAGTCATTTTCTCGAATTCCAGCAGCGTCCTAATGTTGATTGGCCGCCGATCTGCTCTCGAAGGCAGTCGTTTGCCCGGCGATGTCGCAAATGATATACTGCATGGCTCGCGAATGCATTAAGAAGAGCGCGGAATCGATGCAATCCGCTTAATTAAGCGATTAACCATTTGCTTCGATTAAACTGCTACAGAGTATTCCATTATCCCTGTCACATACGATTTATGTCGAGCTAGACAATTTTCCTCTGTCCACTCTTAACAGCAAAAATTTAAAAACATCCAAAGAATTCGCTGGACCAAAAAGAATTCGAACTGTATCACAATCCTGCAGGCTAATCCGATTACACGGAAGCTGAATTTCACAGAGGCTGGGAAATAAAAATTTGAAAGTATAAATCACAGAGTAATTCGGGGAAAAAGTAGTTGTGGATGATTGGTTGTCACGGAACTTTCTCAAAATAACACAATACCGACGAAATAGATAACGCTGACGTATCTCGGTAGTAAATCGTTTTAACTCGGCTGATCGAGATCGTCGAAACAGGATCTTCTAAATCAGACAATAATGATCAGCGTAATCCGGGTCATAATGTTGCGGTAAGGCTAGACAATAAGTTTACCATATCGCGGTTCCATTGAGTTTTTAATTAGTCTCTCTCCTTCTTCCTCGTGGGCGTCAGCATGGTCCTACGCTTGTCGAGCACCCTTCAATTGATGTAACATCTGTCTGCGCATAATGTTAGGTAGCAAAGGCGTTACTCGGCCACACTTCGACTTCCCAGGATTCTATGCATAGCATCGAGCTGTGGGAAACGAGCGGAACGCGTCGGTTTCCCGGCGGTTTTGTAAAAGCGTGTCGATTCGCAGCAGCGTCGTGTACAAGCGCAAGTGTATCCGTACTTACCCGTCCTGCGAATAATTGCCGAGCGCGGAAATCGTTGACAGTTCGGAAACGACGGCAACATCTTTCCATTACATAGCTGCGGAAAGGAAAAGTCTACCGCGAACCGTCCTAATGGACAACAAATCGCTGGAAACCGCGGAACGACTGACCGAACCAGATCGTCGATTTAATTAGATGAAATCACTCTCTCATTAAATATTTGCGTTTCACCGAGATAACGAACTCGCTGGATCACAGTTTCCGAATATCGTTCGATCGATCGGTTTCTCCTTATCCTCCCTCGATCGGAGACGCCTAGACAATTTTAACGTTGTCTAAAGCACACATTTGCATAACACGAGACGGAACACGATTCCGATTCGGTCGTTGGTTCACTGGAATACTTAAGTAATTTTTATCAGGTGCGTTATTTGTTGCATATATGAATCAACTCTTTCCGATTGCTTTCATACAATCGATACAGATACTCATATCGTAATGGTCTTTATGGATATGCTAAACGATAGAATCGAGACCATTTAGTGGCCAATGTTAATGTCAAGTGATTTTGCTTCATGGCACCAGCTACAGACGATGTCATTTATGCTATTTATTTGCTTGGTGCGGCGTTATCTTATCACTATGCAAAATGAAAATGTTTCGCTTCAATTGCGACAAACTGGAATGAAATAAAAATGCTTTTCTTTTTATAGTACAATAATATAATGATCGATAGATATATAATACCCACCTTTTAATAAAATCTTGATTCCACTTTAAAATTCAAAAGAAGTGATTCGCACATCTACGATTCGCGATCGTAGGCGATCGAGAGATCTCTTCTTGTGCTGATCGGCCGCGTTGAAATCACCAAGCTAGAACGCTTGATAGGAAACACGCATGGCATCTCAACGATGACAAGATGAAATGCACGGAAGATATTTATTAGAAGCCGACCACCTTTCTAGCTGCATACTCGCCTCGATGTGTGTATGTAGATTAGGGCGTAATTCATAGTAAAAAAGGAACGATCCAACATTGTGACTAATACAGGGTGATCGTTAAAGCGATCCCACAACCCGTGAGCCTGGCGCATAAATAACTCGGATCGATCGCGTTTCAGCGCGTCAAGATAATTTGTTGCTTCCTAATTATTATTCGTACCTT
Organism: Lasioglossum villosulum; assembly: GCA_963971365.1. Taxonomy (NCBI): domain Eukaryota; kingdom Metazoa; phylum Arthropoda; class Insecta; order Hymenoptera; family Halictidae; genus Lasioglossum; species Lasioglossum villosulum. Next base: position 7,889,011 of record OZ020495.1, read on the forward strand.
CGCTTTCACCCTCGTTCGCATACTGACCTTTTCATTTATCGTCCCGGGGCACTAGTAAGTTCCGCTCTGCACGTGTGCAGGCGCGTATACTACGGCAACTTACGACTAACTCGGAATAATCTGCGTATGCGCGGGCGACTTTAAGAGTTCTTATGAGCGTCTCAATAATAATTTATTCTCCGTAGCTTACTTTTATTGCCAAAATATAGCAACGAGAGTCATGGCTAACTTCCGCGTTGCTGAAGAGTCAACTGTAAATTAGATAGTGTGTGCAAATTATGCGAACGGCTGGATACTATTAGAAAGGAGGAAGTTTAGTTTGAACTGGGAATGTCCAAGGGAAAATTGTCCCTAAACGTGTACTTTCGATGAAAATTAGTGAATTATTCCTTTCTAATTGGTGGCACAAGTTGAGAGGCTAACGATTGAGATCAATTGTTCGTGCTGTTCTTCCCAGCTGAAGATAATGATCTTCCGAAGATTAGGATGCACAGCACATTGATCCTGCCCCAAAAGGGTCATGGCTACGTCCGTGCTCGCTGCCTCCAGTTGCGCCACGTCCATTATCCTTGAATTATAGCGCTCGATCGGTATAAATTATCATCTTATTCGCGCGCAATCTTGATCGTTGCACCCGTAGACCCACTGCTTAACAAACATTGATTTTTTTCGCAGTTGGCCGACGGCATGTAGATTCCGACAACCTATTAATTAATTTCAAGTTAATGAACACAATATAACATCGCGGGCATGCAAATTTGTCGCTGTTTCCGAGAAAATTATTTCGCCGTTCAATAATTCAACTCGGCTGTAGTGTTGCGCAATCGTTCGAACACATTACGCGGGGTGGGGGTGGTGGAACGAGAGTAAATCAAACGGCCTTATCTGCCGCGACCACACCAGATAAGAAGCCAATGAACGCAACTACTATGCGTCACGGTGATTTTTTCGCGACGCTCGCGCTCTCGGTAAACGCTTCGGAAAAACGACGATCGATCTCGGACACCTGTAGCACGTTACTTTTACTTTCCGAGTTGAAATGGTAGCACGTTAATTGGAACGGTGACTCGCTGAGAGTGCTTGGTGCCGGGGCTGCCTCCCGAGGCCAGGCCGAGACCGATCGAAGACAATAAAATCGAAAGGAGAGCCGCGGGTTCCCTTTCCAGCGCCGTTATCGCCGATGATCTGCGAAAATGCAACGGCCGGTGGAACAAGAGCGCGGGTCGCGGGCACACATTCTCGCGAGGCACACGTACCGCGCGGATAGTTCCTTGGTTTGTTCGGCCGGTCCGATCGGTTCGTTCCATGGGAGCAGAAACACTGCAATTCGTCTCGCACGAGCGACCAGCGCGATTTTCGAGTCCCTCTCGAGACACCGGAGTCGTGTGCCCGACCGGACACGTCGCTCGCCTCCGCGCACGCCCCTCCTTTTCGATGGATATTCTGCGACTTAACAGCACTAAATAATTCCTTTTGCCCCAGCCGATCAGGAACTTTCACTATTCGTGAGACACCGACTATCGCGGCCGCGATCGCGAACGCTGCACGAACTGAATGGCTTGAATTTGCGTCACGTCGGTTGAACCCGCGTACATCCTTGCACTTGTAATATCGAATGCTATTTTCTTCGACTTCGATTGTTGTAGATAAGAAAATTCACTCGTGAGTTTTTTAAACAAATATATTCTATGCAGGAGGTGGAAAAAGCACAACAATACATTTGTAGACACACAATGCGAGTACCAATGAATATATTTCCCTAATAACTTCCCATCAAGGTGTTTCCCTGATGTCGGTACTTCATTGTTAGGATCTTTCCGAACGAAAAAACAGAATGAAATGCCGACAGCCTGTTTCATTTCTCAGCAATCGTGAACATGTTCCACGATAGGTGCGAAAAACGCTTGATACTGTTGTAAAATAATTAAGTCCGGCCGTGTCGAAGTATTTCTTCAACTACTGACGCAACGTGCTCGCGATAGAAAATAATTTACCGGACGAATTATATAATGCTGATTTTTCGCAGGATAATATCCATTGGAATCACTCGGCTCTCTCTGTCTCTCTCTCTCTCTCCCTCTGTATCCCCCATACGTATCGTACCTCTTTCTCCCGCTTTGCTCGTGTCGAGTGAACAAGCAAAACATTGCCGCGGCATAATTAACCACCTGGAATAGCGCGATCGATCAACTTGCGCAATTATCGTCAAGTTCTCGTTAGCGTAGTCAAATGCGGCGCCCCTCGATTCGGCCCGCGGTGCGTACTCGAAATTGAAGCTTATAATTCAACCGGGAATCGAAATCGTTAACCGATTCTCTGGATACCGGGTGGAGAAAGTTTGCATCGCCAGCCGAGGCGAACAATAAAATGATCTTGTGACCAGGGGCAATTTAGTGGCGTGCATCGCTGGACCTAATAATTAATCGCGGAAAGGGGAACGCACGGAATTCGCATTGCGGATGTTCTTTCGGCTGGTAGCGTCCCACGGTATAGGACCCCGTGAAACCAACCACCTTCGACGATCTCTTTCCCCCCGTCGCCTTTTGTTCCGATCTTTAATTTATCTCCGCTGGTGGTTCACCGGCTCGTGTAACACGTTGCCCATTGTATGTCCTTGCCGCAACAGGAACGATTTATCGCGCACCTTGCACGCTGACTGTGACGAAATACTTCTTGGTCAGTTCGCGTGACAGTGTCCTTACTCGGGCTGGATTGTTAGCGTAACAGCACTTCTAAACGGATCGCGATCCTCTCGAATCGCAATCGATCCGATACGATAGCATTCTAAGGTCGGTATGTTACAGTAATAGTGACTCCCTCGACGCCTTTCCTGTCAAAGATGCCATTGGACTTTCTCGGGACATGTCCACCGATGACTTGTGACATGTTGCACATCTGACTTGAGAAGCTAACCAGAAACAGAGGAATCTATTTAACCCCTTGTTATGTGGTATGTATGCAGTCCGATTAGTAACGGGAATTTCGAACAGGATCTATTAAACGCCAATCTTATTAATTTCATAACATTATTCCATCTATCTTATTAATCATAACATTATTCCATTCATCTTATTCATTTCGATTTGAAATAAAAATGTATACTTCTGTTCTCTTAAGTGTTCAAGAAAAATATGATTTTTTCTGAAAATAAAATAAATTAATATTCTTTAACTCACCTTCAGTGTGATTAAACCATAAGAAACGAAAACATTTACTCTTTCAATGATGAATGCCCGCCTGATCGTAATGAATATCTACTTCTTCTGAGAAATTGATATACACGAGATTAAATATTTTAAATTATTATAACTCCGGTCGATTTCCTTGTAATTGTTCTTTCACTGGAATATTTACGGGTACGCCAGTCAATCGATTGGTTCGACCATAGTCAATCGTGAACCTAAATGAGTCATAACCAATTAATGACTTGGCGAAATGCCGGCAGAGGCGTGTTAAAATAGACACGATTATCGTAGCCTGAATACGGATCGGTTGCTATTGTTTCAGTAAATTGCTTCTATTAATCGCGGACTTAAATTTCCGATCATTTGATTCATAACATTTTTATGTTGTTCATAACATTTTTTCGTTTATACTGTACAAAAGTCTTGGCTGATAATCAGCCAATGATCAGTCAATTATCTGAAATCTTGACTTAAAAATTATAAACTGCCAAATAATTTCTGCTGTTCGTATAGAAATTTTCTATTTCACTAACACAGGAAGAGTTGAAAAAGTGTTATAACATTCAGTAAATCTGAGGGCGGAGGGCGTTGCGGTCATAGAACAAGAACAACCATAACTATAAATACCCCAAGGGGTATCAAAACTGTGTGGTCGATGGTGCTTGCGCACGATGCTTTTGTTCGGTCACTACGTATCAACATAATGTATCCTTCTCGCCTCTCACTAATCGAGTTACCCACGTAACCTTTCCACCCATTATCTGTCTTCTGAGTCGCAAACGTGAAAGTCTAGAGTCCAGTGATACAGCACTATAGGGATACTACATGTACTGGAATAACTACTTTATGAAGTCTTACGGCCTGCATTCGTACGGATTCTATGCACACTTTCTATTTTGTTGGTTGCAGCTAACAAAACCACATGGGTGGCGGTCATTTTCTATCAACGTTTTGGACAAAGGTTGTCGAAGTTAATGATGTAATTCAAACAAGAAATATATTTCTTTTTAACTACAAATAAATAAACGACCTTGAAATGTCCTTGACACTATATCGAGCAACGAAGTAGAAATACCTGTTTGAATTTTACTACATTCTTTGGTTCATTAGACAACACTTAATTTTCATTATTTTAAATGTATAATGCGAGACTGGATGAACTTGCATATTAATTTTGTAGCCACCTCCATTCTTGCAGCAGACTGTACTGGCCTAATTGAACTTGGTTATAGTTGAACTACGGATCATTATGCAAATTAAAATGTTCATGGACTGAAAGATTTCATGTGATAGAAATAAAATAAGAATATTATTCGTTTTTATCAATGTACGTGTTTTCTTGTATTTTGCATACAAATGCATACAGATCCGCAGTCAAGATATTACTGAATTGTGGATGCTCATGAAAATTAGCATTCTCGGAGACAACTCCATGAAAACAAGGGCCGGACAAACTATTACATTTGCATACAATTTTGTCAAAATTGTCTCTTTATTAATACACCTGAAGTTCACAGTTTATCCAACTACACCGAATTAATTCTACCTCTCTTAACAATACTTGCCGCGATAGCACAATCTGGCCATCTGCAGATGCTCGCGGAAACATGAGTATTGCCACCTTTGCATAATCGCACGCTTAATACCGTTCCGCGAGGTCCATCGCGCAGTTTTACGCGGATCGTTCCGAACCCAAATGCGGCGCATGTTACGATCGCAGAAATTCCGCGAAATGGAATTTTTTCCCCTAAATCACAAGCCGAGAAAGTCTTCGGCTGGATGCTTTACGAAATTGCGTACCAAGAAGCGTCAACGATATTTCGCACGTTTGAGACGATTTGAAATCGTGTCCTCCAGGCAGGTATGAGTCACGCACGACTATGAAACAGGATTCAAGGATCCGAGTTGCAGCGAGGCGTGCGTGATTTTGGTAAAAGTATCTTCTGGACCAGGAACTGTCTGAAAAGCCCCTCGCAGCCGGTCAACGGACTGAGACCGAGACCAACGGCTCGCAGGAAAAGAAAGCCGCAGACGCTGCTCTCTTCTGCTTCTCTAGACATCTAGAGAAGTAGACCGCACGATATATCATTTCTGTGCACTTTCACCGAAAATCTCGCTCTCGTTGTCCTGAGACGTGACAGCTAGACGCCTACCGGGTTCGGCTCTCTTCGGTCCTCGTCCAGGAGTTCAGCGGAGGCGGATGTCCCTTATTCGCATGCTTCGCGGAGCTTGCACGCTCGACATACTTGGCCATCGAACCATTGGTTGTGATACGGTCGACGACGTGTGGATTAGTTCTGCTCGATTTGCCGATAAAATAGTTGCGGTAACACTGTGGAGAAGAAACGAAATTTCAAGAATTTTTTGTGGGCAATCAAAAAATAATTTTATATTTATCATTCTATCGCGAAAAAAGTAGGTGTGAGATGTCTGCATTAGATGTTTCCAAAAATGAATTTTTCGAACGTGATATCGTCTTCAGCTAGCTGAATGTAGACGTCGTCAATAGACTGCTGCATAATGCTGTAGCAGTCGCGTGTATACGTACCAAGTTCACTGTCAAAGGCCTAGAAGTATTGTAATGTTCTCGTGGAGGTATTGCATTAAGAATTGATGACACGTCACGTTGCAGACAGCACTCTGCACGCATTGGAATCACTTGAACACATAGCTGCATACCTTACACTTGGCCTCTCTGTGAACTTCTTGTCTTGCATGACAGTTTTCCAATCGTTTGCTGTCGCTTTTATGACTCCAATGTTGCTTGATAACGAATTGCATAATTCTATAAATCTGCACATTCTCTGCACCATTATTGCTTTCGTATTACAGCGATGAAGATATTGTATATAGCAGTGATTCATTAGATGGAAGTTAAGTTACAAACCAGCTTGTGTCTTATTTGAATTTTTAATCGATCAAGCACTTAATTACAAAGTGCTAAAGTACTCGAGCAAGTGGTAGGCAAGTGAGAAATGTTATTGACAAACGTCAATGAATATTTATAAATCTAACGAAACACGAGTACGATATGCTGCTGATCACAGCTAAATAATTACTTTCGGATAAAATTATTGAAATCGCTAGTGCGTAGAGAGTGCAGTGGTGCATTTGTGCGTTTATGCAGTGGATTGTCTTTGATATCGTTGGATCGCTCCTCCGAATTCTACCAGGAAAGTAACTAAGACGAGCGAATCGGTTTCTCGCAGCTGAGAATTCGTGGAGATTATCATTTCGAGAATATCGTCAGAATAAATATTGATGTGTCTGGTAATTCAACGCGATTATTAGCTGACTAATTGCTACGGCACGTCTTTTTTCGCGGTGTTACTGAATAAATTGGCTTCACGCCGAATTCGTTTACCGCGACGTGATGAAATACATACGTTATGTTATGATGTTACTTTCTTTCTACGATGTAATATATCAGGATCAGGCGTATCGAAAGCCTTGATACACGATTCGAAGAATGATCAGCCGAATACAATGAACAATGTTGAATGAATACACGAGTCGCTCGGATCATCGAGAGTACGTTGCCATAGGTGATCGATGATCCCCGATCTAAAGGAGAAATTTGTATAGCTAAATATTTTTTAGTGCGAACAAAAGCACAGCTGCCGGTAATCATAAATTTGATGTCGATTTCTCCTAGGATTCGTATAAGACGTTATTTTCAATTTTTAACAATACTTTATTACTTCATTTGTAATAGACAGGAGCATAGAAATGATTATGGGAACCGGGAGATAAACCAACGGGTCAAGACTTAACAGAAAATAGACAATCTCGTCTGGATGCTGTTGAACATACATATACGGTGAGAATTGATCGATCGGTTGATTTCTTCTAGCAGCCACGCCGGGCATGAGTAAATACGATCGGGTAATTGGTGTAATTACGGCGGTTCATTACTATTCTATAAGTAACACGTCGCTACACAGACCCAAGTTCTTGCACAGAATCGTTAAAACGAGGTATGCGATTCCCATTAATTCAATTTGATCTGTCGCTGTTATACTCCGGATTAAGATTTACGTCGCGACAATCACGTTTTTCCGAGTATCGATTGTTAGTTTGGAATACTATGATAACATGTATAATAAAGAAGGGAGTCGGTCCACTTAATCTGAAGAATATAAATTGGTAAAGTGATTGAATTGAAATATCTTAATTGAAGTGGCAGCATGTTTTCATTTAATATCAGCTGTAGATTTTCTTGAAAAGGAACATGCCCGCGATGCTATCGCATCTGATTCGCCGTGAAGTAACACTTTGTAAGGGAAGAGATAAAGAACCATGCCCGTAAAATGCGATTCCTCTTTCAATGCATCAGTTAAGGACCTCGCGGAACCCTACGTGGGCTGCGGGTCGCAAGAACATGGCGATCTTTCGGTGAAAGGTGCTTCCTGGAAAATACATGAAAGGAAAGGGGTGTTGCACGTCACAGAACAACTGTCCTCAATGTTGGACCAGGATACATTCAAAAAGAAAGCGCAGTTTACCACGGCGGCGTAATAAAAAGTCTTTCGACGGCCACGTCAGTGTACTGGAGATTTCAGACTGATTGCCATGAATCCTGCTTATCTGCAGTACAAGACACATCACCTCGCACGGTATATTTTACTGTCCAAAATATATCTTCTCTCAACCCTCGAAATACTAAACTCATCGGCAAAGAAAGTCATTCGTACGCGATCCTGTTTTGAGAGATAAAATTACGAAATTAAAAGCATGTATCCAGATACAATTCCTATGATGTACACGTCTAGAAATAATTCTTTTTGAACAATCAGCTTGCTGTCTCGACAGGTTTTGTTGAACATAGTGACGCGGTTTCATCATTGAATTTGACGACATCCTACGCATCAACTTTCACATTTGTCACAGCGTCACACGAATCTCATGATCATACAAAACCACATGGCAGTTGAGAGTGTAGCTTCCCTGCAGGTGTGAAAATATGAATTGTCGGTCTAATGGGAAATAACATCCGCAATAACAGCGTAGCACTCTCACAGATTTAGGACAGTTCCCGTTTCGTTTCACACGTAAAAACGCCTTGCGTAATGAGTACCTGGCCAGATGAATATCAAGGTAATGGACCCGCGGCTCGTCAGACATTTTTCGTAGGACAGGGCATCATCGCAGGGACGCGACGCTCGAAATGCATTTTCTCACCGTTGCAGCACGCTGCACCGCCTATTGTTACCTCTGACGCACTTAATTCGCGACCACGAGTAGTGCACCGGGCGGTGATTAACATGCCGCTCATGAAACACTGGAAAAAAGCCATACCACTGTCGCTTGTGTTATTATGAAACGGTTTGTAAGCTTTAATGAAACCGCTGTCGCTCGGATAGCCTATAATGTTGCAACGCCGGAAACGCATCTAGAGAAGTGCACTTAATCCTACATCAACACTGCATTTGTAAATAAAAATATTTTCTTCGAAGTAAGAACCGTATTGAAGACAAACATAAGCGCTTCTTATGGTCATAGGCAAGTAAATTAATTTGACTAAAATAATAACGGATAATCTGCTATTTGATCCAGATGATTTAATTACATCGAACAAGAAAGTACTTTCTCTGTATCTTTTCTAAAAAGAGAAACAAAAACCAGTAAATAATTTCGAATTGCTATGTTTTATTCTGAATAAAATGTGCCCGAGTAAGGTCGGTATCATTAATACGACATTACATAGTAACGGCATTTATATTTCCTGCGACGGTAAAACCGTGAAAGCAAATCTTGCGGCAACTGAAGAAGGAAAATGTGTTGCGAAGATTTAATGAATCCAACTTATAAATCCGCGACACAAATAGTTTTCATACCCGCGTGTACACCGGGAATTTTATGAAATCGTTATTTATAACGATCGATTATTTATAATGATCCAGTATTTTAATAATCCAGGTGTGTGGTTTCACATGATTAGTGCTACGGCAATGCGTGCGGCGCGGCGGTTCTTTATTCTTTCATTTAGTTGCGAGCGTTCCGCTATACCGGAGGCGTGGACATTTCGGTGCACGTTCGAGACAATTATATTGGTGCAGATTAGAATTTGCGGTGCGCAGATAAACGCCGGGGCATTATGATTTCATAGTACTGTACCGGGCAACAATGTGGCGTCGAAATGAAAAGAACGTATTTCCGTGCAACGCGCTATTTAACATTGCAACTCGCTGCAATGTATCTCATTTCCTGTAATAATTGCCGCATTATGCCATATAATTACCGCGATACGTTCGCGATACTAGCGTTGCTTGATTCACGAGCGCGTTTCGATCAGGTGATTTAGGATGCACGTGGTATTCAGTTTATAAAACGTTGCTTCTATTTACGATTCTTCCTAGCATTAAATCCAAAACAATTTTCACTTCCTAGACTTTTTACTTCCCATAGGAATTCTCGATTCGCGTGCACGAACCCGACCAAACTCAATCCTTTTGAATGGTACGCTTATCGATGTAAAGATGATACGCGGCGCGGAGATCCACGAATCCAGATAAAAATCGCGAATCGCTTAAAGCCCGCTTTAACATCCTGTGCAATTAACCTGCCATTGTTTACACTCAAAAAACGGAAATACGATTTTTCGCCATTTAAATTCTACCAGAAGTCGGATAATTTACCTCGCGGTATTCGCATAATTTCTCTGGTCTCGCGCAGCCGTTAATTGCACCGAATGAAAAATATTCCGCGATACTCTTCATTCCCTGCGGTCGGGCCCATATAGCTTCCCTGAAAATATGCTCGATAATTAGCGGGCCGTTAATCAGGATGGACGCGTTTACGTCGACCGGTATGCGGACACGATCCAAACGCTGCGGAAAAACCGCGAGAGCACACAAGATCCAATAAGAAAAGCAACTCGTCGCTTTTCACCGAGATCGGGTGTTGCCTTATTTTTGTTAATCGGCCGGCTACCATGTTACCCGCTGGACCGTGAATTTCTTTTCCACATTGCCACACGACAAGTTTATTAATCGTTACGAAACCGACAAGAATACGGTCGCGATTCGGATTTCAAACGATCATGGCTGATGCATGGACTGCGATCGCGATTATTAAACGGAATTATTTGACGTGTAATTCCTTCGTTCGCCGTTACGGATAATGAAGTGATACAGAAACACGCCGGAAAACAGATTAATGGGAATGCGGAATAAATCAATCTTCCCGGCCATTTTACCACTTGGCAGCGAGCAAGCAGCGGCCAGTTACCGTCGATATTAACTACCAGCGTCAATTTCTGCTATCAAGAAAATTGTCGTGGACTTTTATTTCGACCCCGCGATCCGGAATTCCGTTCACCACATCAATCGCGTGGCCACGGTCTCGTTAATAATGAATTATCATTTCGTCCCCCCTCATTTTCCCGTTCTTACCTCAACGCAATGTGTTCTATCGTTTTCTGTTATTCATGCTGTCCTATATACCGTTCAGATTTCCCAAAGAAACACTCGAATTTATTTGCACAATCCCTCGACGAACAACAATGTTACACGATTTCACTTTTCACGATGTCCTCAGACAATTCGTCTTAATTAAATCCTAATTATATGGAATCGTTGAAAATTCGTAACATCGACTCGTGCCCTCGAATTTCACTGTTCTGCAAGACGCACGGATTTCGAAAATGGAATTTCTGCGAGGTAATTATCCTGTCGAAGCATTATTACGCGAAGGTTACGCATATTACGTATCCGTCCACCTTGTGCAACGTGTTTCATTAAGTGACAGCCGGTGATTGCAAACGCGTGCGGATTTTTCCAGATTCCCCGTCGGAATATAATAATTTCCCGAAACGATTGAGTCACAACCAATAATTCCCTAGCAATGAGCCTGCGACGGGCAATTATCGTAGGTGTGTACCGCGGATCTGAAAAAAACATGGGCGTTATTTAATACCCGCTTATTAATATTCCTTAGTAACAGTAAAATTTTCATCTCGCTTTCGTGTCAGCTGATCTTTTGCAAACGATAGAAAAAATCTCGAAATTTAATAGTTCGTTCATCGACGCGATCAACATTCTCCTCGAGGTCCCTGGGGGTTTCGAGATTGTTACATTTTAGTATGGTGATTTCATCGACACTTTTTCTGCAGATCCTTAATGAGGAGACCGATCGTTCAGAAATATTTCAACAATGTTAAACGGGCGATGGAAGGCATGATGGCTTAAGAATGAACTTTGTTAGATTTTAATTTCAACATCCACTTGTCTCGGTTTATTAAAGCGTGTAGAGCATTGCACAAGTAAAGTAGCTCCCCTCGTAGTAATAAACTTTATGCTTGACCGTAAAAAAAATTGACTGTAAAAAGAACCAGATTAATACGATCTTGTTCAGGATTAATCAGGATCGTCAATTAGAAAATGCTGGTGACTATAAAATTGATTACTAGAACTGTTATTTTAAAATATAGCTAATACTTCGTTGAAAATTCTCCATATTGTACAAACAGATACCTGCATCTAATAAAACAATTCCAACTGCGACCGCTGCCTCAGAAACGAAAGGTAATGTATCAGACACGCACTGATACTTATGAACACCCTGTGCATTGTGTTCTAAGACACGATCTATTGTTATCTCGTAGCCTGCAGCACTTCAGAAACTGCATCTCTCGAGGCTGGAAACGTGCAACATCGGTGGCTGGTAACAGGATGCATCATCGAGAGATGCTTCCTCAACTTGGCAGCCGACATGCACTTGAACTTCCTTTTCAAGCTGGTGAAACAAAACTTCGTACACCTGCTGACGAGGCGTGAAAGCTGCTATAATTGCACGTACGTGTCGAATATTTTATTACCATATGAAAGTCAGTTTTTTCTTGTCGATGACAGCGTGACATGAGTCCGGACATTTTCATGCGGGTCAGGGGAACGCGTCCTCGGAATACGATAGTAGAAACGTTCGTCTACATTCCAAGCAGACACGTTACGTGCACCCAACTATGCGATTCGATATCTGTGCCACCCCAACCTTTAACTTCGCTAACGATCAGGCATGTGTTGGTATGATCTTGCACTTCTTGAGAGGCCTTCTGGGTCGAGAGGCTGAAAAACACCGTACGGTGCGATCTGACATTCACTGGCAGTGTGATCGATGTTCTTTCTGATCCGTAATGTGCTACTCGCGATTTGTGATCGATACGATTTTGATCGAGGCGTGTACTGGGTGGGGCAAAATTTGTTTGTCCTCGCGCCGTAACATAATACCTCAACCTTTTGCAAGGCGTAGTCCTCTTTCCAAAGTGTTTGATGATTCGTTTGGTTGAACTACCAATGATAAAACTTTCTTGTGTAAATTATAAGAATTTATGCGTTATACGGATACTGTATGAATTCAAGGAAACATTGACATTAATGAGTGCCACTGACATTACTGGTACAAAACTTTCACCACATGAAAGTTTTGTACCAGTAATATACACAAAAGCGAACTGACAATCAATCATCGTTAACATCAATCTAATATTTAAAATGCATCTATGAGAATGAAAACATAAGTCGTGTAAACTGCTAATGCAATCTATATAATCCTCGAAGAACAAAATTAAGAATCTGCAAAGAACAAAGTTACAACCACCCCTTAGTATGAAGGCATTACAGTAAGACCTCGATGGTTGTAACCTCGTTAATTGCACGGAATTCTAGTTCGTTTCATACCAGCAACTTCTACCACGCGGTGTTCAAAGTTGTGGAACTCGTGGTGGGGATTGTAGTTTACGTCAGGACCTTCTGGGTCCTCCCCACCAAACTCCTGTGAAGTGTAGGAAGAGGATTGGGAGAAGTAGGAGATGTAAGTAGGGAATACTCGTGAGAAACACAGAAACATTAATGCGTTAATAATGTAATTGACACGTACACACACGCATACCAATGTAAGCAGAAATAAACCTGCATAGGAGTTGCAAAAATAAAATGAAAAACGAAATTCGTCCACCGGGCATGCAGAAATTTGCAATTATGCGGTTCGCGCTTGTTGGCCAATCCGTCGTGCGTTGATGCACAGATTCAAGTCGTCGGGTGTTGCGCTAATCGTCGAAATTTGTAAACTAATCCACGCTCGCTTGGTTTTCTTCCTTTCACTGGCGTGTTCCTCTTTAGACGGACAAACTGGTGTTTCACGGAACACGACATCGGATTTTTTTCGCGGTCGCGTTCCATGCACACAAGGCGTGCGCACCGCTCAGAAAATGTCAAACGTGGTTTTGCAAAGCCCGGGCTCGGCTTAGGGTTTCCCCGCGGAACGTAAGTCAGGGAAAGGATATTTCGTGTTCGCAGGCTAGCCTGGTGTCCCGTCGAGCTCAAATGAACCGGAGCAAATGAAAGTTTTACGGCGGTCATCTATGAAAAATAAGAACTAGACGGGACGCGCGTGCCTATGTACCAGTCGTTGGAGGTTATGTGGCTGGTTTTTCTGACGGAATGCGATTGAAAAACCACTGTTATTAATTTGTACGGATGATGCTGTATTTCTCTTGTCCTGCGCGATGTCTAGTTTCGCTTTTTTACCGTTTCGGACAAGTACAAATTTCTCTTCATGTTCATTCCCCTGATTTTTTCACTGGAGTTTCGCCGCAGAAAGAAATGGAAATACCGTACACGGACGTTCTCCGATGCGAACATTCCTGGTGCCATCCGCTTATCTGTTGACTGGTTCGGCTGGATTTCTTGCTGGTGATAAGCATCCTCTGCGGGTAACAGATTGATTACTACAGAGGCGTTCCGTAAGAGCTGAGCGACTTCCGTATACGACGATAACTCGTGGCCCGTTCTTCGACTCTTTCCTATTTTTGTTATCTATCTAGGAACGAAAGTCTGAAACGAGATTGTAGGGGTTCTACCGATGAAGTCCTAATGGACTTTGTGTATTCAATGTTTCTTCCCTACGTCCACTCAGCAAGCAATGCTCTGCACAAATGAAACGTAACAGTTTCCCTGGAAATCGATATTTTTGCAGTTCGAAACTCACATTGTAGAAATACGATAAAGAGTTGCATAATCAATAGCGTTCGAACTCCTCAATGAAAACCGTTTTACAGGCCCAAAAAACTCCGGTTACGTGGATTGGGAGATATCCTTAATGAAATCAGAGTGACTAGTTAGAAAAGTAGTATTCTGCTCCCGATTCACGCGAGGCTACGTGGATGTTTTGCACGGTTGCAGCAAAAGTAGCAGGAATTTGCATTCCCCATCAAGAATGTTGAAATGTTTAGTCACGGTTTAGGAAAAAAGAGAGCATGCGGTGTATCGGGTAGCAAGTTCCGCATGAAAATAAGTCAACTGGGTGTAAAATTGAACGTTCCGCTCTCGGCGATGGGAAGAAAAGGAAACTGAAATCAAACTCCACGGATCTGGACACGGACCGAGGCGTGGTTTTTATTCAGCTCTGCACCACTTTCCCTTTCTTTCCCCTGAGAAATTTAGCAATAATTATGTCGCTCGAACTCCCATTACTTAAGCCCCGCCAGGCTACTCGAAGTATCGAGCGACCGCTGAAAGTGCCAGGTTGCCATGAAATATTTTCGTCACTTGTTCTCGTAACTTGCAATTGTTGGCCATCCGAAGTGATCTAAAAGACCCTTTTGTTTTCGGTTTGCAGAATATTAAGAAATAATGGACTAATTTTGATTACCAGTACTTTAAAGAAATAACTTATTTCCTTGAAATGGTCATAAAGGTGTGTGCAAAATCCTAATATATGGAAAGTTGAATAGTTCCTCGGGAAAAAATTCCAAAAAATCTAAATACCCCTTAAGACAATATCCCGTTCTCATCAGCACCGAAACGAAATTCGGGGTAGAGAAAATTCATCTGGATCGCCGTAGCAGGATTAATTACACAGTCGATTTCTAGCAGGAACAAGACGTCGCAAAATACATATTACGCATCGATCGAATTTCGCTTCTAGGAACCGTTTATCAGTGGTCGAGTGGAGCAGACACGTTGTTGCGTAGTGACATTTCCTTATTGCCCGTGGAACGTGTAGTTATCGCGTGAACAACGTTTTCAGCTGATCAGGAACTGAGTTTCCATGAAAAGGAAATCACAGGTAACGGGCTCCGCACCCCGTCGCGTCGGGATTTACGGGTTCGAAAAATTGGAACGTCGAACGGGAAAATTTTCAGTTTCCGGCGCTGCTCGATTTTAACGAGCGGCTTCTCGTCGGCTCTGATTAAACGTCGATTTTATAGGTGCATCGAGTTTCGTTCGGGTTCTCGTTACCGTCTTCGTTACACGCTCATTTATTATGCCAACCTACGGATTCCATCTAGATAATCGCATTAGCATATTGGTGTAGCTCGTTACGTAACGTCGTGCGTATTTGTGCGGCAGAACCAATAAAATGTAAATAGATCAGCGGATTTTTCGTTCCATTCAGCGACTTTCACTAATATTCCATTCCCAGTATGCAAGCCGGCCGCGGACCGATACACGGATTCGAACTCAACCAGTGCCACAGCGCATTTCCTATTTCGTATTAAAGAGGCCACCGCGTTTTGTAACGTCGTTAGTATTGTAAAAGGAATCGGCCATCGGCATTGTATCGTATGGAATCGTGGGTTCGCTAATTAGCACGACACAGGAAGGAAATTCGACCATCATAGACTTCTAACATCGTTTCCTAATCTCTTTTGGCTCGCTACCCCCTTACAAAGTTTATTTTGTTCCTCGCCTCCTTTGGGTAAATTATAATTTGAGGAATGCATTGCATTCTCTTCACAATATTTTAATCTTTTCGGTGCCCAAAAATTTAGCACCTTGGTATATAAATACGTCTCGAATTTATTCTGAGTTTGCCAAAATGATGATTATTATGTTTATTAACAGTAACTCTCTTAATATGTGAAGGGGTTAAATCTGCACGTACATCAACGACTGCCAGTAATGCACTGCATTTCCTGTTTAGTATTAGACGGCAGATCGTTTTGTAACATCGTTAGTGCAAAAGGAATCAGCCATTGGCATTGTGTCGACAAGTAACTGAGAGTCCTCTAATTAGCACAATACAGGAAAGTCCCGATGACGTTGGTCAGCATCAAATCCATGTTTCAACGTAGGAAGTCGCAGTTAGGCGACCGATTAATTGACGGTACACGCAATCTCGTAAACAACCCGCGAATGAAGGAAGAAAACCAGTACCATTCCGCGGGAACGAACATGGAGAACCGACGGAAACGAAAGCAGACCCGTCCACTTGATAAAGATATAAACGCAGGTGTAAACAACACGGACAACAACTCGAGAAAAGAAACTGAAAATGGAAATACTAGTTCGGGAACCAATGGTCGCGTGGAACAGAATGTCATTCCTGGAATTACTGCCTCCAAAATGGCGGCACCAGACATCTCGAAATCGTAGAAGAATAGAAATCTTTAAAACAATTTTAATCTCGGAAACTCCATCTTGCTACTTGATTCAAACGACGGGAGTAGGTTCCATTTTTAGGTAACTTTAATTAAATTGTAGATTTCATACATCGAGGACAGAGGTGTTTCTATAACATAAAAAGTAGTAGGAACATTGAAAGAACTTAAGAAAAATATTTTTACTGGATGCCTGCAATTGAAGAAACAATTTTTGTAATACCTTGCCATCTAAGAATTAAAGGTTTACTTCAATTTGCTTGAGTTGCTTCATTCGTAAAGTCCACTCTACAAACGGAATTATACCCACACAATTATCATTCCCAAGCGCGGTGTAATCAAGGAACATCCGGTTATTCCGATCCATTTCGACTGGCAAAGTCAAACTGGCGGTCGATCGCCGGTAAAAGTACAAAGCGAGAAGTTTTAATCGACTGATCTCCGTTTTCGAGAGTGTCCGGAATCAATTAAGTGAAGATTTCGCAACGTAGAAAGCGGGTGTGTAGACCAAAGTCTCTGCGGAAAGCGAGCGGAAGCTGGGTCTTCCACGTTAGATTAAACATCAATCTGGCAGATATCTACGGGCGAGGTCTAAATGAGTTACGGCCCGCGGATTTTAATCGCGACTGTTTGCGCTTTCTACGGTGCGCGGTGTCTTTTCTCTCGGTTGTATCCTAAAGAAAAAGTGTTCCCCATATCTATGCTTTGGCATCGGGGGCGACAATCTTAACGAAGACGTCGCACGAACGAGGACAATTCAGTGACAATCTCCACTGCGACGTCGCCCATAAATCACTCGGCAATCTTACCTAATGTTTATCTTAGAATTTGACGTGCATACATACATTGTATCCGCGACGGTAATGAAGCGGGTTGCGATAGGCCTGGGGTCTTAATGAGCCGGTTCTCAGCCGGTAATTAGTATTCTCGCTTTTCTCTTTGTCTCCGGCTGCATGCCGTGCTTTTTCACCCGGCCGAAAGCCGTTCAATTAGCGGATCACGATCGTTCCTGACAATTCCGACCCTCCTGGGGAAAGTCTTCTGATTTCGGTGGATCCCGTGGTACATTGGGAGCGGAAGAACACGTGGCAGTTGCCGTTCACGATTCATCCGAACGGAGCCGTGCTCTGGAAAGGAAAGTGCTCGGACCACCGTTGCGCCGCAGCACCATCTCATACGGATTGATTTCGTTCCCCTACGGACAATTTTTTTCCACGCCTCCGAGTTATCGATCTATAGTCTTGATCAATTCGAATCGCGGAGAAAGGATTTTCTACTCACCTTCTGGCGCGGTTCCGTTGTTTTTGTCCGAGGGCGGGGCAATGGTTCGAATCACTTTTTTAATTATTTGAACGGGTTCAGAAAATGAAAGTGTTCTGTGTCTGTAAAAGAAATGAAGATTGAGACATCAGGAAAAGGGAAAGATGACTCGTGCGTATAATATTTAATAATTATGTATCATCGGCCACGTTGTATTGTCGGTGTTACGAGACAGCAGTTATTATGGGAGCAACATAAACGGTACAATGAGCGCATAAATAATGATGGTCCATTTACGTACAGACTCGCTGCACTTTCCTTTCGGTTTTGGCACACGAGGAGTGGTGTGTTGATGGCAATGAGATATGCATATAGAAAATAATCTGGCCACATCCCATTGGAGATCATGGCGAGTGTCTTAGGTTGGGCGTGACACACTTGTGTCGATTATTGCAAGAAAACAAATCCGATTCTAAGAACCAGCGCGACGTGATGGTAAGAAATGCTCGGATATGATTAAAGTTCATGCGGTGTGAAGTTAACGGATTGATTACGAGCGAGCATTGTGTGTAAACGTTATCGAAACAAATTGATAAATGAACTTGTCGCTTGTTCTTACGGTAGTTGCACAGCGGTGGAATGTATATTAAAAAATTCTCTCCGTCGGATCTACTTTAGGATATACTGTCGGATCATACGACTTTCGAACTGCGGCACCGTTCGAGTTTATTATTTAAGATTGCGGGACGTTACAGTTCTCAGAAGACGAAACGGAATTAAGGGCTCAGGAAGTTTCCGAGTCTCAACGGAACAGTGTTTCACGAGGTTAAAAATTCAATGTCTCCGAAGCTCTGGGCATTCCACAAGCCTTCAAACTAAGAGATCATAAAATTTTACCGTCCCAGAACCTCGCGACTCCAATTCTCATTTCTAAAATCCTAACATTTCAAATTCAATTACTCAATTATTTCGTTCACTATATTTTCTTGATTTTCACAGAAATCTCTGACGAAGGAACATGACAGCAATTTCGACGACCGAGTTTACATGTTCCATTTCCGAGCTAACCTAATTCGAACTGAATCAATTCAGTTCGAGAACTTCAATATATTATGCTGCTTACGTATGCTACAATTTCCTCAATTAAATTCATTAAAATCGAAACTTTCGTTCTGACCAAGCAGAACGGGACGCCATTAAAAACTGAAGTTGAGGGTTATTGCAGGAAACGGTGCCGCAAAAAAACTTCAAAACCGTGGCTTGTCAACTTTTTCCGCTAATAATAATTTATAGCGCGGTTCAAATTTCTTGTTTTACATAGACTAAGTTGCAACGATAAAGTACGAGTGCCAGTGATGAAATTATATCTCGTTGCTACGGTTACGATGCAATTACGTTAGACAACGATCTGTCAGCCACTTTCGAAACTATATTTCTATAACTATATAGCTTGTACGTCATATCAGAAATATGCCCCCAAACTTTGCGTGTAACTAGTTCACCTGCGATCACTGTTACTGTCTAAATGAGGCCGGGTCATGGCAGATGGTGTTCGGTAACAACACCGACAATTGAAACTTTGAAGTCGGTGCCGTTGTCCAAAGAAATGGCCCGCAGCCATGTTTCGTTTATCTATTGACCTCGAAACGGCTGAATCGGGATTAGTATCGCGAATACAGCGATTTCATATCGTGCTTAGAGCATAATCGTGTATGTTCCCCTTTCTTTCTATTCTGCCTTCTTTGCCATCGATACACTGACGCATTGTCCAATAGAAATTATCGATAGTTTGACCATTAATCAAAATATCGTCACTTTCTGTCGGCTGTACAGCCGCTAATAGTATTTCAGCAACCATTAGTCATGATCAGCTAATATGAGATAGAGGGTACATATGAATCCTAACGGTAAATGATTTATTCAATAAATAGCATTGTACAGAGAAATTAGGTAAACCATTCGAACATTAAAATAATATATTCAAGTATAAATATTGAAGAACTGATAAAGTTAATGAACAAGGTTGTCTTATTATTAATTTATTCTATCAACAACTGTGCTCAATTCTTAATTATAAAGAAATTAATCTGGGTCAAAAATTACTGTTGACCCGAATGCTGATTTTATGGAAATCGATTTCTAGAGATACATATAAAATGTTTTCAGTTTATTCGAAGAATAATTAACGAATAGAATTTATAGCTTGTTTACATATTCGAGCTTTACCTTCTGGCCGCCGTTTAACCATAAATAACAGCGCCTGCTTCCTGTATTCGGTTTTATCGATAGATGTTACATCTTCACAACCGGAATTTATAACGTGTGTTAATGAAATGTGACAATTCGACATAAGGATGAATCAGAATAGTATGATTAGAATGTCGTTTGACATTGGCTACGATGGGTACAACCTCCATAAAAATAAAGTAGCTGAAATATTTGTTGGACATTCTTAGCAAGGACACTTTTTTCGATCGACATTCCACTGCTCCAGTCCACAAGAGATCAATGAAGTTTTTTCTAAAAATATCTCCGTGTGATTGTCGCAACACGTTTGCCATCTACGAAATTGAGCCAGGTTTATACCTAAATGTTTCCATAATCCTGAGAAAAGTAAAGAAATTCTATCGTTCGAATCAAGACACGGTGTTTCAATTATTTCACAATATGGCGATTTAATGACTTACAAGTTGCTTTGTAAGGTTGTTCACGGCTAGAAAACAAAAACTCGTATCACAACGAATTCCCGGATCGGTCTACGATTTTCTGCGAACGTAAATTTGTTTCGTCGAGCACTCATATCCAGCATTTGCGCGGCAAAAAGATCGTATTCATTGATTTTGTCCGGGGACGCCATATACGGCGCCTAAGAAAGTCTTCCTAATTGCTCTTAATTGATTGTGATGTTAATATAGCGGCCCGGAACGACAAGGAATGATCTTTCGATCTGGTTCGTGTAAGGCGTAATTGACTGGGCATTTTTCTGCAAGACAAGAATCAAGTCCGATACTGTGGATCTCCTAAACCGGTTGCGTTACGATATATTTATCTTCACCCCGTGACCGGAATAATTTGGTCAATAGCATTACGAACTTCTTACCCCATTTATTCCATTCTGACGAAATAGGCATAATTGTCTTGCACCAGTAGATTAATTGACGACAAACCGATAAGTTAGCAAGATCGACAACTGGATTAGTCCATTTCAAGCAATTTTCTATTTGAAAGAATGAAGACAGATGTCAGTGCAGCAACAACTAACGAGGCTTAAATATAAATTCCTATTGTTATGCAATGACGGAACGATGCCTAGCGCGCACACTGCCGATTGAGAGTGCGGCACAACAAGGATCGAGATATCTCTGCGAAGCAACCATGTAATTAAGATTTTAACCTTTTTGATGACACGAACGATATTACCGCGGGAGTAAAATTCAATTATACAAGAACGAGTGGCATAAATTGCAATCGGAGAACTATCGCGGCTACGGTATTTTAATTGTCCATAAATCGCATAGTCGGTATTGACCATCGTTTACTCTCTAGATATGTTATCAAACGCAGCAGAATATTCGAACGATTCGAACGTTGCGGCGTTTCGGTGCATGCCCGCGATACGCATCGCGAAAAATGCAGCGGGCGCAGAGAAAATTGAAAACGTAACGTATCCAGCGATGTGAATGACACTTGTAATGTTATATTAATGGTTTCATGCACATAGCAGGAATTGAATTTGCAAAAATATTTTTGCCTGAAGTATAACATACTTTCTGGAAGATTTCAATGGATACGAGTGCTTGTGGTGCATTGGGATGCGTGAAGCATAAAATAAAAATTATATTGAAAATTTTCTGTCGATCTTCATTTGTAAGATAAAAAATTATTTTTGCCCGAAGTTGTTAACAGTTCATTTAAAGCTGCAATTTGTAAATGAAAATATTCAGAATGGAGAATATAAATACAGATAATTTCGAAAAATTAATATTTGACCTACTTAGGCGTACGTGTAACCGTCGACTAAACCTTTCTCTAAATGTAACAAGCTGCAACCACACGAAACCAGGCTTTTTTGTTGATACCGATCTAGCGACCTTTCATGCGTTTAATCAACTGCGGACTGTTTCAAATCTATCTGAACAGGATAGTCATTTTTAGCAGCTCGTTCAACCGTGGTAGTTGTATCTTGATTCGGACATGAAGGAACTTTTTCATACAGCAGTTGAAGTTTCAATACCGAAGAATATGTACCAGTTACTGTATACTGGTTCACGTTCACTGAAAACATTCAATATCATTAACAGGATTACATTACACCGTTCCTCGTATTAAATACAACTAACAACAATAATGCGAAAATTTTGTTGTACGACCATCATTTTTAACAATACAATTTTCGAACAAAGAGATAAAATACTTAATATTTCCATCTACTCAAAATACATCGAATAGAGCAACAAAATAAATCCAATTCCAAATATTCCTCGATTAAGTTAATTTTTTCGGTTCAATACGAGATCGCTCCTTTTCATTCAATTCACGTCGCATCATCAATCTCGCAGCGACCCTTTCATTTCGGTTTTCGGCAAACCCGTTATAAATCGGGACATAGGATAAGTGATAGGGCAAATTCAATAATCCTGGCAACGTTTCTTCGGTCAGCGTCCCATTCTCTTGTCTCCATTATTTCTCATCGTTTCCCCATCGCGGTATTCCAATTCAAGGGGACCGTTCACCGCATTCAAATGACTACATGGTGATAATAATGATCAGGATAATTGCGTACGTGTTGAAAATAATGACTTAAGGGGCCTGGCTATTCGATTTCCATGGTGTCAGAGGTTCGGTGTCCGCAACCTCACGCGTATTTGTTATTACCGGCGCAAAGTGGAAATTTGACAGGAAAAGTCGGGAAAAAATCAATTTCGAAATGCATTTTAGCTAAATCCTTACATTGCAGAAGCCTTACAAGCTTGAACCCATAAATAATGCTCAAATAGTTTTTCCAACTTTTCAAGGAACCTTTTGGGGCACTACTGATGAACATTTGCCGTGCTGGTGATCCGGCGCGGTCTCGCGCATTTCCTGTTTCTCGTGTCTGCAGTTTTGTACTTGGATCAGCCGGCAACCATGTTCTTCATCGTCACGGCTTTGATCTGATTTTCAAATTACCCGGTAATGAACTTTCATTCCGCGCGGGCGAATTTATCGCGAACCGATCCCATCTCTCGCGTTTCGATTTCTCCTGATGATGGCCAGTTAACAATTAATCCGCATGGAAAACTAACCAGATTTCCTTCCG
This sequence comes from Lasioglossum villosulum, assembly GCA_963971365.1. Lineage (NCBI taxonomy): Eukaryota > Metazoa > Arthropoda > Insecta > Hymenoptera > Halictidae > Lasioglossum > Lasioglossum villosulum. The sequence goes on from OZ020495.1 coordinate 7,912,136, forward strand.
GAGGCCGGTTCATCTTGCCAAGGAATGGGAACTCATCGAGAATAATAATCAAGTGGTGCGAAACACGGTGAACCGCGCCGAGCAGAATGATAGTAATGATGTCATTACCACTTTTCCTCTCACTGACAGTTAAGCGGGACCTTGCCGCGGCCAACGCCCAGCTTCGCGGTTCTCTTTGCAGCGGGTCCACCTGGTAGATTGCTCCTGAGCGATCTCAGCGGCAATTTGCTACGAATTGGTAATCTAGAAGATATTCGCTGACGATTCAAGGCCAGGAGCAAGAGAAACGGATTTCCTGGCAAGATTGCTGCACGGCCGAGAGATGGAACGCCTCGATCTGTTTTATATTCCACACCGGATTAAAGGAGCCCGAACAATTTATTCATAGAAAGTCTCAAACATTCATGCGCCTCTTTTCGACCGTGTTATTAGCTATTCCGAAACGAGTGGAAGGTGACCTTGCTGAAAATATCGTGCCATTCAATCGTTCGTAACTGGGATGGTCAAGATTGTAGACGCTGAACTACTCGATCCGCTGTGTATTTCTAAAACAGTTCAAATTATTCATTTTCTCTCCAAAATACTTCAAAAAACATATACAAAGTAACCTGACGACTGTTGATACAAATGTTTCCGCTTTCCACGAGCGCCGTGAACGACAGTTACGCGAGAAACGTAAAATTCGCGTGACAGCGAGCACGTTGAAAATGACAAGGTATTTTGCTCGCATGCCGAAGTGTTGCTCCATTGGCAAAAGGAGAACCGCGGATCGGGTTTGTGTGCGGGATTCATTTACATGTTCAGGCGTGTATGATAATGATTTGTCCCGGCATTGTTGCGGTGTACGTTATACAACGTGTAAAGCTACAGGAGGTATCCAAACGGAGTACCACCCACAGGGTACCTTTGCCAAAGAGTGCTCTTACCCTCGGGTTTGTTTTACCCGTGCATTTCAATCGCTCGCTCGCTCGTGACAAGTTAGCATCAAAGCAATATTGACGTAATTTTTTTTCATCGTTATGGTACTAAATGGAACCGCAGCCTGCTCGCGGACATGTCATTGGCAGCGAATGAAATATTTCTAAAGAAAGTGGATGCTCCTAGATTGGGAAACAGAAATTATTCAATTAGACGTTGGATAACGCCGGTGTACAAGCGATGGAGCCAGAGCTCAGAACGGATAATGGTACAGGAAACATGTTTTTCACCGCGTTGCACGTGTTCCAGTAAAAATATTACGCCTGGGACGTCGATTGTGTTCGATCGGCTGCTCAGCTGCATGGAAAGTTCTATTATGTACGATCGATAGATTTCAGAGAATTCCGCGTGTACCGTTTCCGCGAGCAACATTACTTCGCGCACACTAATTCCTTTCTACGCGCACAATAAAATGTAGTGCATTGTTTCCAGCCGCTAATTACCCACCTTGAATCCCAAAGGTCTCGTAAGAACGTCTGTAACTGGTCAGCTTTGGTAATTAGTCACCGTTCTTATTGTTTACCCAGGAAATAGATTTCACATGTTGCAATATTTGCATGGTGTTGTACTAACATTTGATATGTTGCACTGATTGAGCCTTGACTTGGCATATTCACCGCAAATTCAGTTGAGCAGCTACAACTGAAGATAACGAATGGAGTAACCTGTTTCTGAATTCTCATGGGCTCGTTAGAATAGACGCGTTTCTACTGCATTGGCAATGTTCCAATTAATTCTCGACTTAAGATAATAACGATAATTTCTTTTCGTCGTAAATACATAAATATCGGAGTCTAATTATCAATTTTCATTTGCGATTGTTTCAACAAAATCGTGTTGTTTCCGACGGAATGCCGAGCGCAGGACAGCCCGCGGGCTAAGCACCATATCATTCATCAGCTATTACTCGGCTATGCAATTTTCGTAAAACGTTAGCCGTGTTCTCACACTGGATGGCCATTTTCATACCAGTGTCCCAGTTCCAGATGACATCGCGCGAACAATTGCATCATACGGGGAAAAGGGGGTTGGCCGGGAACCGTAACGGTATTTTGCAAATCGTCCTGTGTTACAATTTGTTCGCGAACGCGATGGGAAAGGGAGTTAAGGGGCGACACTAAGCGTTAATTAAAAAAGATTAACGCGTAACCGGAACGCCGTTGATTATAATGGATATACACGCACCTCCTGCTTGCTGCGTCACGAGGGTAATTCAGTAGAACCTGATGCCCGCCAAGTGTGATAGCAAAGGGTGCAAGCGACCATAACTGACCGTATCGAAAGTTCTTCCCACTACGTCGAGAGTAAATTGGTGCGGATCAAACAATTGTTATTCAGTAATTATAAAACTGTAGATAGCCCCGATAGGAATTTAATCATCGGATAAGCGGGAAGTCGAGCTAAATACATTGAAAAAAGGTTTGCGGGTTCCTTCGAGTGTTGAAGGTGGCATACAGTTCGCCAAGTTTGGTAGAAACTTTGCAAGTAGATATAATATTTTCATCTGTACAAGCGGATCCAAGTTACATTGTTTCTTAATGGTTCTTAATGACCGTGTTTGACTGTACTAGACACAGTTGGATCATAAATTCTGAAGTAAGTGAAAACCTACGGTATGGTGGCTTCTGAACGGGAGAATCGCGAAACGGAAATTTCATTTTTAATGGCGCCGGAAGCAACCGAGTTTTGAGATATCGATGTGCCGACGAGAAATGCCTTTTGCATAAAGGACAATCGATAATAAAAATAATTTCCTCGTCGTTCACAGCACAATCGCGATGGGCTGGTGCTGGTACGCAATCTCTCCTTCTTTATCTGGCTTTCACGATTGATCCTCGTGTTCCGTCAAAATAAGTCGTTCATTCTCCCACACGAAAAAAATGATGCAACTCGCAGCCGCGCACCATTGCAGGATGTATGGTTTTTCCCCGCTGGTGAAAAGGTCGTATGAACATCTGTCCTGAGCGACGCAATGAAATTGAGTATTCCCATGCTTTCGAAACGCCCCCGCGCGAGCGTACATAACTACCATTCGAAAACATAATGTTCGAGGTGTTGCAGCGGGAGAAAAAAGCGGAGAATCTTGGCGCGAACACGTCGCACGGAATGCATCACGATGATACTGCAAGTTTACTTCGTGTTCGATCGATGGGGTCATTACTTGTTACTACTTCGCCATTAATTATGATTCAATGTGTCACGTTGAACGCGTTTTTCTCGAGTCCATATGAAGTCTGTGAACATTCATATAATTTGCAAATCTCACTTCAATATATGTATCAGACGATTGCAAAAGTTCGTGTCCGAATTGAAAATGAAATATACGTGGTTACGTCGTAAATTCAATTATATTGTCATCATTATTTTCTACAATTTTAACGTTTTACAAGCAGGTGAACTCTTTTTCTGAAATGCGGAAGTCTAACAACGAAACAATCAAGTTAAATTATGGAAGTATTTTTATCGATTAATTTGCTGCGTGTTTAAGACCAAAACGCGATAATTAAGTCAAATTAAAATCCAACTACGTGCAGCGCGAGATCGTTCGGTTCGTCTAGCGTCGAACTCGTAAAATCAGAGACGAATTGCAGCACGTGGTTGTTATCTGCGAATGCATCGTTGGAAAGGATGCTCGCAAGACCGATCACGAAACCATTCTGAGTTATTATGCGTACGGGAAGTCGGTATAATCACGAATAATTTGCAATTAGTACAAGCCCACCGAGAGGAAAGCTCGCGAGGATGCCTAAATCGGATTTCGTTGCCTGCCTATTTAAAAATGTACCATGATTTCAGGAATTTTTATAAAGATAATTAATACTGAAAGAAAAAAATTGGTATATTAAAAATTCGAAGTTCTGTATGTGGAACGTTCGGTTAAACTTTTAAGTAAATCGTCCGGGTTTTTCTTACGATAAAAGCGATCTACCCCTTTAAATCCGCTGTACGACGAAACTATCTGAATTCTTGCGCATTGTTCGCCGCGGGTGACCTGTATCTGTCATCCTATAGAGCAACGTGGGACCACAAACAATGTTGCGTCTGATCAGAGATCGTTCGACCAGACGGCTAGATAATTTACTGCGAATTCTAATCGAGCTCCATTTATGTGCAAAATATCGTGAGACTCCGTGGTTTCGTGAGAGTGCAGTCTTTTAATATGGGACTCGACCATACTGTATTCCGTCTCGTCTTTCGACATTTTTATATAATGCGACCAGATGTTGCGACAGGCGTTTCGTGATCGTGTCTCAACAGTATTGAGTAATAATATTTAGGGTTTATCGTAAATTAGATTCATTGTTTAATATCTAGAGAAACTACTGCTTTTAATTTACAATTAGTTGCTTACGGTAATAGCCGCGTGTCGAGTGCGCGTTTCGCGTTGCCGTTGATTTGTACGGAATCGAGCAGAATTAATGTTATACTTTCATGAAAACAGAAGTGAATTAAAAGTTACAAACTTATTTAATCTAAAATTTAGTCTTAAAAAATTTCATCGAACTAAAAGCCCATTTATTACATTTGACTCGGGGGTAGACTATAGAGTTTTATAAAAGTGTGTAGATTCATTTATACGTGTCGATACATTTGTTTACTTTTTTACATATTTGGGTAAGATTAACCCGTGAAGTAATCTCCAGTAAAAAATTAAGTAGCACGAACACGCGCAACCAGTTCATTTTGCCAATTTGTCGCCAGCTCAGTGTCTCCCTGACTACCGTCCAAAGCAACCGCAGCTTTCAAAGTGGACGGTGCGCTCGACATTGATGAAGTGTTCGTAATAAGTTTGAATTTCCGCGGCTTAAAAACTCCTTCCGTCGAGTCCCTGATTTAGCGTTTCTCTAGGTGTACGAGTGTCAACTCGCGCACGAATTAACGCACACCGTGGCCTGGCACTTCTCGACTAGCAAACGGCAGCTATTGAATCCGTCGACGCGGAACGTTTGCGTGATCGGCACTTTTTCCTGGGCGCGACAGTGTAAGAAAATTTATTAGCTGATAATGGCGAGCGCAACAACCCGTTTCGTCGGCGTTTTGTATCCACTGTTTCCTTGAAACAGCGCACAACAAACTGAAAAATGTGCTCCGATTCTCTCGAACCGACTCTACGTTTCTAATTACATAAAGGTGGTGCGCGTACGATGCATAGACGCTGTTACGCATAGAGTTTATGGACGGCTTGTGTTGCGTTTCGGTAATTAAGACCTTTACGATGGTACCTACTCGTCGCTCGTAATCGTATCGCGATCAAGGCGGACTCGCGCGTCGGTAATCGCGAACCTCGGATAATAAATAATCCGCTCTAAGTGAAACGAAATTTATGATGTCTACCCTCAGAACGGGGAACAAATTTGATGGATGCAAAAGACCGGATCGTATTCCATAACAAGATGCGGTGCGCTTAAATCATTCGGTAGCGACTATGATGTAATATGACACCTACGAAATAGAAAAACGTCCGTTATGCGCAATACTTTATACACGGTGGGTATTAAAGTATGAATCGTTGTAATCACGACTTTCCGTAAACGAAGTTAGTACGCCCAGCCGATGTTAATGAATTCGCGTTTTCTAGATTGCGAGTGCTTTCTAATTGTATTTTGACAACGTCAAATTTTCCCTCTTTTGTGTTCCTTAAATGTGTTAATTGCATTCAAAAACAAATTCTGTGAATGATTTATCTAAAAACAATAGTCGTATTTTAATTAAGTATTCTAATTGAATAGACTCCTTTTATTATCAAAGTACATAATTCTGCAACCTGAAGATTCAATAAAATCTCACTTTGCTCACCACTGGCGTTAATAAATAATAGTAAAAGGCTAACAGTGTTAAATTTCAATTAATTTTGTGCTCTATTCGCTTTTTATAATTTTAATGGTCTACAGTGGTAGAGGTTGCCACTGTTTGTTTATAATTAGTCGATTGCTACCTTGCGCATTTGCAACTTATAGCAGCAAGATCATAATTTCTCGTCGCCGACATAGAAACCACCTTAACGACAGCATTTGCATCAACCTAATAGAAATCAGTTGCGCTTAATGCGCTCGCCACAGTCAATTAAGTTACTGAACTCCGCCACTTGCCGATCTTTCTAAGGACAACCACAAAACAAATTATCAACAAGGTGCTCCCGAGTGCATACACGCGACGTCTTTCCAAATAAAAATTTCTCTGCTGCAGCTAGCAGAAAAAATCGTGCTCGAAGTGCATTCCCTCACGAAATAATTACCTGGAACACGAGCGAGGAAAATGTGAAATTAAACGGTTCATTAGACGACTTTACCGGTATCCAGCTTTCGTAATGTCTCGAGGTGCTGTGGAACTGGTTGGAAAATGTGATTAAAAATTTATAGAATTGCAAGATCGAGCCGGATGTCGGCTAGTGGAGTGCAATTTATAACTGCAACGCAACCGGTCGAAAACTCATCACTTAATCTAACCGATACTAAAGCACGTACTTATGTATAATTTATTCCATCTATTTATTCGACGTATACGTGCATTAGCTTGCTAAAGGTTCTCAATCGATCGCAATAAAATTATTTCATTAACGAAGTTTTCAAACAAGACTGTGAAAATTTATTATAGTGTTTATCAAGAATAGGAAAGGGTGCAGTCATTATTAACTGAACATTGAATTGTTATTAACCTTTTGTTTACCTGCAACTATATTCGTTTCCGTGCAAATCAGGAGTGTGGCGAACGGGACGAAATAGAGGGAAGAGGGGGTAAAAAATTCGCAAAAATTAGGGGCCCGTATGTGCCCTGTTCGAAGACGTCGGGGCCGTATCATAAATCATCTAGTCTTCTTGAAAAGGGTCCCATGGAAATCACCGACACGGTTTTCACCGACAACATTTCACCGACAACAAATTTGACCTTCAACGACTTGACACGACCACCTCAGTTAGCGAAATTTGTTGTAGGTCAAATTCGTTGTCGGTCAAAATTGTTGTTGATCAAAGTCGTTATCGGTTAAAGGTGTTGTCGGGCAAAGTTATTGTCGGTCAAATCTGGAGTCCGTGGAATGTTGTAAAAACCGTGTCGGGGAAATTTGTGTCGGTAATTTCCATGGGACCTTCCTGAAAAAAGGTAAACAACTCGTGAAGATCGGCGGCGTGTGCTAGCCGCGAGGTACGGCGATCGGCTGGCAAAGGTGAGCGGTTCTATCTTTGGCGTGGTTGGTCACTGTATATGGCAGCGGGTGCCAGCTGGCGTACGCAGATAAGCGTGTCTAATAATTGTGGAAATATCGTTCGGGCCCCGAGTCGCATTCTCAGAGCCAAATGAATATAAATCGAAACGAGTTTTGCGTAAACATTTTACGAGGCCCGTGTGCTTGCTGTGGGTATAAAATCGCGAAATTGTTAGTCCCGGCCCGTTTCTAGGTAACATTCGGCTGTGTTTCCGTTACATATCGCGTCCCTATTGCGTGGTACAGTGAAAACCGAACGATATTTTGCATGCCAGAACTGTGTTAGTTCGTGCGGGACGAAAACTCAACGGGGTTGTTAAAAATCGATTACCCGACGGCGAACGTTTCCGCGGTGTTACCATCGTAAAATGAAAATTTCACTCGTGTGCCTCGAGATGAGATCCCCGGTAAGGTTAATGTTCATAAATGAAGTATAACAATGACGTGCGCAACCTTAGACCTCCCATGAACCAGATGATTATATCGATAACATCAAGTCTTCTGCTGGTCGGTTGCTTCAATATCAAGAATGCATTAATCAACTTCAAAATGGATTATCAGACCGCAAAATTCTTCTATGAAAACGAGAATGCAGCAGAAATCGCTCTGGCTACCTTTGATGCATTATACGCCGTTTAAAAATGGCTGATCACATAGGAAAATCACTAGACTGTGAATTTTATGCGTCCGTGCGGTACTAGAGCTCTCAAAACATGATAAGGTATTAACTTCGATCAATGTTTAGAGTTTCTTTTTATCGTAAACGCACTGAAAATGTTTGCGAGAAAATTAGATTTCTATGTACTTAAAGGTTTTGAATCGTCAAACGACCGCGTCGTTAAATCATTAAAAAATTGAGCAGTCGATGCATTTTTTAATTTTTTATTCTAAGCAGAAAGTGGAGCTCGAGTTATGTTCACTAGGTTTTCATCTATAGAATTGCAAAGTAGTAGAAAATTGCGGATTTAGATGTACTTAAGTACAGTCGGGCAACACCTGCCTCATGCGAGAGAGCCGTAATTCAGTTGACACGAAAATAAAGCAATCATCAACTTGGCTACACATCAATCTTCTGCGCAATGTACAATTTCAATCAAAACATTCTACGATCAGTTTCAAGCGACAGCGCGTGTAAAGCACGCTTACACAGCGAAATACTAAGAGCACTGGGTATAATGCGAATGAACCCGTAATGATCTTTCCATATTTTATTGGTTTCCGAATTACAACTTTTCTTAACGTGCTGCACATACACATTACAATTATAGAACCAATACAAATTCACAAACTGCATTGAAATTAAGGTAAAAGGCGTTCGGCAGTGCAAACGACCCACTATAAAATATTTGTTGCGCAGGAAAATGACGTTCTTTCGTTCTTTTGTGAAAGTAAGAGAAAAGCCTTAGCATAAGCACCTGTTTTTATCAAACGCTGTTCCTTCTATCAATTTTGTCCTGAAGTTGTTGCACATAATCCACAGTCTAGTGATGAAGCAGATCGCAGGCGAGTTCGCTGAGCATTCGGCGCTTTGATGCCCTTCGAATTGCGATTAAGCAGCACGCATTGTTCGATTAGATTTAACAGTGTGTCGTAACGAGACTGGAGACTACGTCACGAGTTCTCTAGATGCCACACCCACCCCAGGCCAGGCGTGGTACGGCAGACACTTCAATGCCAAGAATGTGGCGTAAAAGTGGTTCCGTTTCGTTCCAATCGAGCCGGAGCAGAGCGGAGAGGTTTCGAGCGGAGCCGAGCCGCTCGACACGCACGCGACTCGCGCGCTGACCACTCCGCCCGTTTTCCCCGTTCCGCGATCGCTCGGATATACGTACACGCTGGCACTAAAGGTTAGATAATATCCGCGATCGTGTGTGCCACCGCGTCGTTTCGTTTGGTGCCCTTTCCTTGATCCTTCACGTGAGAATTAAATGCCCGCCCGGTAAAACCGACCAAGACCGTTTTATGAAGTATAGCGGCAAACGAGATCGAGGGTCACTGCGATTTCTGCTATAACGGACGCCGGGCTTTCGTAACGATCTGGCTAATCAGATAGTGTTTTGCTTAAGGAAAAAATCATTATCAAATAATATCAAATAGATTTCTCTAAACATGGAAAATCGATTTGGTACAATCTATTTATCGAAGAATACAGTCGAGACTTTGGCCTAGCGATTTGTCGACTGTCATCCTATAAAAGGATCATTCTTGTCTTTACCTAGAGAACACGATTATTTTAATAAAAGAATCATCCTTATGTTTACCTGTGGCACGTGAATGGTACACTGAAACCGATCGGCATCAAAAAACGACGTCGCTAACGACCCGGAAGATGCAGGAACGACATCGCTCATCTTCTCATTAGGACTTAACGAGCGTCGCGTCGCTATAAAAGAGGTTCTCCATGAGACAGGCATAGAAACCATTTACGGCGCGGCTTAATTGAATCGCGCCGGCACAGACAAGAGACAACTCGATAATAGCGCCAGACGAGCGGATAGAGGATTCCCTTGAGCGCCAAGTTTACGGTGTGTCTCTCCATCTATCTCTCTCTCTCTTTCCAGTGGCCTAGGTTAATAAAAGTTGCATCATCGTCCAGGGAGCAGTTGCCGGGACGGCCGCGGATCGTCCGCCGAGAGCCGGTTACGTCACTGAAGATCGTTGCACCTTGGTATGCTCGTCCTCGATCGGGCAAGATCACGGATCGTCCTCGAGAGGAGAGATCAGCCTCCACTCTTCTGCCTCGCGGCTCGTTCAATATTTCCCCTGAGTCATCCGCAACGTGCAACCGTCGTAATGCTTACGACAGACAGACGTCCGGCCAGACGGAAGAAATCGTTTTCCGATTAGTCAGAGTCGAGCCTCGATCCGTCGGAAATCGCCGAGAATATGGTACACGGGAAACGGATGTCGGCTCGAGGCCTCAGACGATCGAGCAGACGGAGGAAACGGGGAATGAATGATCGAGGCGCTGCGAGACGTGCTGTTTCACTAGGGTGGATCCGCGAGACTGCGAACTATATGCATTTTTCGTGTAAATGTATACATGAATTTTAATTTTTTCGATTAATCTTATTCCGCCAGACCGCGGAAGCAACAATTTTTCCGTTGAATTTTCAAATCTGTGATTAATCTGTGCGATTGGAAAGCGGAGATTTAATCAGTTCGTACGGTTATAAAATTTAATCAACTCGCGAAGGCGGAGGATGCGCACTGCGTAAATCAGATAAGTCCGGGGCGTAGAATTTTATTGTGAATTGCGTACCGTTTACATGATAAGTTGCGGTTGCAGGGAAAGGCTTCGTTGTGGCCAGTGTGAAATGATTTACGCTCGAGGAAGAAGATTCGCGGTGAACTAGCTCAGTGTTTAATTATTGAGCTACGTTTCGTGGCATTTAGGTCAGAAAATATTATTCGGAGCCTTTTCACAGTGGTTGAAATATAAAACGGCAATTACGTGTATAATCGAGTTGGGTCGAAATTGGTAAAAAGAGTAATGGCGAAGTATAAAACGACCATTGTACCGGATAATCGGCCATTTGTCAATAGGACTACAAAAACAGGACAATGTGAAAAGGCTATAGTCTTAGAGTTGCAAGAAGGGTATTTATATTACATCACATCTCATAGACAAAATCTGTGTATAATCTCTTTATCTAACAGTGTACTGGGTAGACTGTTACGTATGTAACGTGGTTATAACTGCCAGAAACCGGTCGGAGCCGCAAAAATCACCTAAAACTGAATGGCATCAGAAAAAACTGATTGGGAGAACTGCTAAAACTGGTCGGAGCCTGCTAAAAACCGTCTAAAACTCTTTGATATATACTCAAACTAAATGACGTGTATTAAAACAATCTGGACTTAAACTTCCTGAACTCAGTCAGAGCCTGTTCAACCAATGTACAAATTAGACTGAGTCTGTTGTTAGCTCTTCAAAAAACCAGAGCAGAAAAACGCATCGAATGTTGAGTCTAATCATGGACCTCGTAATTTTACATTAATTTCTCGTGAACGTTATATTGCAACGAGATATTAACACAGTTTTGTTGGAATTTCGTTGACTCAAAAGGGAAAAACACGCGAAAAAAACCTTGCCGTTGCACGGAGTTCGCCGAAAAACGTGCATTTCATGCCGGTACAGCGTAACGAACGGGGCCCGTGGAAACGCGGTCGCAGGATCGAATTAGAACGGAGGAAGAAAATAATAGGTCTCCGTTAACTGTCGAAGAACGGGTTATGAAATTTCCAACGATCAATGGCACCGACCTGGTTCGCGTCAGGAGAACGACAGAACGCGATCCTGCAACAGGCTGCATCGTTGCACAGTAGGCCGCGAATGCTCGCGTTTTTAATGAGTCCCGTCTTTCCACATCTCACCATGACACCTCGATAATACAGTGACTGCAGCTGACTCGGGTTAATCGAGAATCCATGATCATAAATCTGTTTCATCGCGGCTCTAATAATTTGATCGCCCACTGTATACGTCACAAGATACACATTTATATGCATGTAGCCTTCAGTTACTAAAATGTCTCCCGCGTAGCAATAGATACGTATTCCAGTACGGTGCGAAGTAGAGAAGCGCAGAGGAAATTAAAATTTAACACGCCATTACAAATGGTTTGCTTGCTCAATTAGCGGGGCAGGAAGCAACCACTGTCACCGTCGGATCATCTGAAATACACAGTCCTTTTTGTAACCCGTGTGAAATCATTTAGCATCAGTTGTTGAGATGCAACGATCAGCTCGCGATGCGCGAAATTACAATAGAATGAGTCGCGTTTCACGATAAAGGTGTGAATTACCCTGATAAAATGGATTCCCACAGTTAATGCGATTCCAATTAAGTGGACCCGAGTTGCAATCGGTCGGGAAGACAGGTAGTCTCTGTTGTTGCGCTTTAATTATTCATCGACGCGTGGGATGCATCGCGAATGACGCAAGGGGAGAAACCAAGGGGAGATCATTTCTGTATACATAAACGAGTTTTCCAGGCCGGGCGGCACATCCGTTTTGCCTTTTGCCCTTTTTCTTTCGACCGAAATCACGGCGGCCTTGGGATTGGACGATTGCGCAAACCGAAATTTCGTGCGCGAATCATCAAGCCTAATGGCGAAATGTTACGCATTGAATAGTGAAAGTTAATGGCATTGTGTCGATAACGTATATACGCGTGTATGTACGCTTGCTAAGTACGGTCGCTAATGATCTGCAGGGAGTGTAACACAATTCGCCGATTACGCAATTGTTTACAAGCTAGATATAACATGGCCGTACCGGATTTACGAGGATTATCGTCTGGGATCAAAGCGATACAAAGATGTCGTGTCATTGTAAATCATTCTGTCGGGAGCAAATGTAACGCTGTCTTCTGAGCCACTCATTTATTAGTCATTCATCACTGAACCGAGTAATCTTGCGTTATGGAGGAATTGCTCGTAAGAAACTACATCTCTATTATTTGTTACTAGATTGAAGATTTGTCTATTTATTATCATTCTTGGTTGATGAGGTTATTGTGCTTAAGAAGAAAGGGAATTGTACAGTTATGTACCACGTACAAAATATTTATCATGAAGCGGAGCTACTAAAGTATCATTTTAAATAGGAGGAAAAGGCTTTAGTCCTCGAACGTTTCAAGTGCACATAACTAACTCGTTGTCGACATTAAACCTATAGTTTGTACAAGCCCCGAGTATTGCAGACAAGAGTTAGTAGTTAGAATAATTGTGACCGTAAGGAATTCTATGCAAAACAAATGGCATTCCTCGAATCTATTACTAGCTCTGCAACGGGCACCTAATAGACAACCCTGATTTCCACGATTTTATCATCCATTTGGTAATGCTCGCGCAAAGGCATCGTAAAGTGGTAGTTCTCTGTTACCCGAAACGTGTCGCAACTTCGCGACTGTTTATATTGTTGTCAACCTCGTTGCGATTTCGTGTAAAACATTTTCTTCCGAACAAATAACGAGCATTCAGTAACATTTTACGTTTAGCTTATTTCAAGGAGACGATCTCTCTTTGGAATCCCTTTGAAAATCCGTAAATCATCTCAAATTGCGACATTTTGAATCTTCCATTACCATATTGGACCACTTATTGCGGTTCTAGGTGGATATGAAAGGACTCGAATATGTATAGTTATTCATTATGCTGCGACGTTCTAAGCTGGAATTTCTCGACTTCACCGCAGACTGATCTCAGAGAATTGAAATGCATTTTCCGACACGGAAGGATGAAACTTTCGTTTTGAAGAAAAATCGAGGCTAGACAGACCACAGTGCATTTCTACCGTGCATTTTGTAGAATTGTCATCTTGTACTTGAGGTTATCAATGCAAATTGATGCAGAGAAAAAATGTAAGGAACATGTACAACTTCATGTACTTAAAGAAGATCTTATGCATCTACGATACGAGAGAATACCTGGCCGTTGGCATAAACGAGGTGGTAATAGGTCAAGTGTGTAATCAGAGGGGATCGCGTTGATAAGTAGGCAGATTGCAGAACTGGTTGAGCGGAAGGTATCACAAAATCTTCTAACAACTGTTCATAATCTTGGTAAATAGTGTCCATCTATCCTTCGGTTGAAGAGACATGAACACCACAGCACGTCCTTGGAATGCAACAGTAGCTACGGCGCGTATAAACGCGTTGATATGTCACGATGGAGAGACGCACAGAGAGCTCGTTGTGCCATGAACGCACGTACTAGACTCACGGGGAAAGCGGACGGTGATCGTCGGACCGTGATGTCGTTTCTGCTTCCTTAATACGCCATAAAAATAAATTGAACACGTTAAGACAGCAGACGAAAAATTTGCGATCGGCCGGTCTTATAACTCCAGACGAACAAGCCGGCCTGACAGGTATCGGTCCTCGAGAGTAAATTGCACTTCTATGAAACAGCGCAAGAAACCTTTATTACGCTCCCGTGTGGTACCGACGACGACGCGTGGAACGGCTCTTGTTCGTAGTTGATGCCGATAATGGCAGACAACTGGTTCACGCCGAAAGCATTTTCACCTTGTTAACTCCGTTAATGCTCTTCGACGATAGCTGCTAATATTTTTCCTGTTCGTCCGCCGTTTTTCTGAGATTCGCATTCACTACCGAGACAAAAGGCCTGAACGTGGAAATTTCCGCGACAAATCAATGTAATTTTATGGTCTGAGTGTCGGGAAGTTTAAACATTTGTATTTTGAAAAATTAATTGGGCCATTATCTACCGGCGATTATCTAAGGGGATTTTTAATAGATCCTGGTTGAAACCTAGCACAACCGGACAGCGCGAGATGGCCTGCCTGGGCGGGCAACCGGAGGACAGCATGTCGAGTATGCTAACTAGTCTGTACGGAAAAGAGAAAATACATAAAGAAACGCTGTGCAATTGCGGAAAACAAGAGTAGGCGTTGCCGGGTGCTTCAAAGTGATGGTACAATGTAGTTCCTGTGACATCAGTTTATTATTACGAGTATGTTCCATCAACAAAGACTATGATTTATTCGTCTATGTACCGGAACAGTTCGCTCTTCCTTCCTAGCAGACACGCCAATATGTAGTTGTCTTTCCCGTCAGGAGAAAATCCGTTCTCGCGTGCGAAACGCGAATGAAGAAATTCTTTGAATATGCAGCGGGTGTGTATAACGTTTAACGAAACGTTCGAAGATAAACATCTGCGGAGCTTAATGATACGCTGAAAAAACCGCGAGCAGTATCCGAGCAGCGTCCGTCCCGATGGACTCGCCACCTCTCTGACGTTACGCACTGCGGCCGCATCATCGCGTAGCGGATTTTGCGCAAATTAAAGGAGAAAATGCATACGGTGGACCGATACGATAATCTGTTACTTTCTCGAAAGCGAAATCGGATATAAAAGGATAAGCATGGAAATTCGCGTGCGGCCGCGTGCTCCTGGGAATTGTTGTGAATTATGCCCAGGCGGCGACTGCGTTGGTAATTGCATGCCGCACGAAATCGCTTAGCATTGGCGTAACAACTCCACCTGTTGCAAGCTTGCTCTGTTTATTCTATCGTTTCGTCACCACGGCAACGTAATCTTTCATTATTCGGCGAAAGCAGATTCCATTAAATTCACGACGCGCTACGATCACACGGATCGCGTGCATGTGAGTTTTATTCGGTTTTTCTATTTTTTATATAAACACGGAAAGCCACGGGCCGACTAACGCGCGTTTAGAGGTTCGAACGGACAAATGAAATTCGAAAATGCACCAGGATGTTCTTCGGCCTTGTATTGCAACGTTTCATCCGACCGGATAGTAATTATCTGCCGATCAAAATGGTAACGAGTGCGCGAAAACTCGTTAGTTTCGCGTTGTTACTTCCACTGCGTGGTATCAAAATCTGGAAAATTGTGGAGAGTTCGAACCTAAATGGCTGCGTTTAATGTGCAAGTTTCTAGCAACTTGTAGCTGAAAGAATTAACAATTACAAATAGACATGAAAAGTTAAATTCACTTGTCGATGACGTAGAGTAAAGTGATATTCTGTATTAAATGAAAGTGCTGTTCCGTTTCCCATCGAGGAAACAAAATGATGCCGACTTTGATCACCCCAAGAGACACTTTTTTCGGAGAGAGCAACAGTAAAGTAATTCATGCGACAGAATCACGCCGCGTAAGAAAAGTAACGACGTGCTCAGACGACACTTTAATACCGTCGGGCAATCCGAACACAATGGCACGTTTCGTACGCGGAATTCGTTCGGTGAAAAAGAACTGTGTCGACTGGTTTTTAAACTTGTGTACACGCGCAACAGCCGCCACACCGGTGTCACTGCACTGTCCAAACTGCAGCACACATATCGTCGACCTGGTGTCGTTCCATCAATTCCAGTGATTCAGCAGGTGATACTCCAGCTTCATTCATTTTCTCACATCGTAATCTATACTCGCCTGTCCGCCGCGGAAGTGGTTTCTCCTACATGCAAATCATATTCCGCGCGAAGATCTCGAACCGTTACCAAGAAAGTGCGAAATACAACAATAGAATTCGTTCTCGAAATTGACTTACAACCGCGTTATACTTTCTACTTCAGATGACGTTGCGATTTAAATTGATTGCATTCCCGCCTCATCAACTTCTTAAAATGCTGCGCCTCTCGAACATGTTCTATGCAAATAGCAATATTGAATTTAAATAATGTCTACCAGGCTCAAAACTGTTTTCTGCTAATTTAGCGTTTCGATATTTCACACCGAGCGTCAAGGATCAAATAATAAATTACATCGAGCGAATTAGTTCCTCTTACAGAATTGTTAGCCGAGAGAAGCGGCCATAAAAAATCGCTTTAATTGGTCAGAGCTTCTGTGTTCTCACTCGAATATCATTTAAAATTCCGAAGAAGGCGGAGCTGGCGGGTCGAAAATGGTAACAGCCGGCCGGTTTGATTTGTCTCATTCGCTTAATCGAAAATTTCCACCGCGTTCCGCCTTTTAACTATCAGCGGGACGCAACGGGGACGATTTACGAGCATCATTATCTCGTTGAAAGCTCGAATGGTGTAACAATGGCTGCGTTCCACAATAATTGGACAGAATACGAGATTCGAATGCGATACCTATATGGAAGGCTAGCGAGGGAGGGGTAACAGGTTCCTCATTACCCGTGTCAAAGCTCTTGTTGCTCCCGGGTCCGTACAATGAACAATGACATCATTGTTCTAAGCAAATATTTCGCGGATAAAAGTGCTGATGAAGATGTACGGCCGATTAGATCGGCTCGCGACATCCTCCCGCTGAAAACGAATTTTGGGATCCCCAAACACGACGCAAAAAATTGTGCATGAATAAACAAGTCAAACCATTTAGAAAAATAACAGATATACAAATTTTAGAATTGTATTTTTACAATTCCAAGTGAGTACAGTAAATCCTCGCTGAATGCACGGAATCCTCTTTCGTTGTATGCTAGCGACCCCCATCACGAGTTGTTAGAAGTACTGAAATCCGTGGTGGGGGTTATGACGGACACGTAGGGGAAACGTGGAGTGAGCAAGTGGAAAAGCAGTTCGCGTGATTGGTTACCAGTTTCGTTGCTCAACCCCGATTTCTGCACGCAGTTTCAGTCCCGTATCGGGCAACGAGCGATGTGCCACTGTAGTAGCAGTTTGATTTCAATAAAAAATGATTTTTTCCGTTTGTGGAAGCCAAGCACCCTCCGATTGATCCGCGCCGCTCGGTACCGATTGCAGCGAGCAAATTGCGAACTGCAACGAAAGACAAGTAGCAAGGATCTGATTATTGTGAATCAGTGAAGATTTATCCGCGCTGGACACCGATTCCCACAACAAGAAGAAAATCCAGGCAATTATCGAGCGGGGCGCAACATAGTAATAAATACGTTTACTTTCCCGCTAGGTGCTATCTGATTTACCCGCTCGCTTATGCAACCGTTCGGCGCAGGGCCGTATCGAAGCCTTATTTCCTTAACTCGGTATCACGGCATATGGTAAATAGACACGACCAGGCAACAGTACTCCGTGGGCACGCAAGACGCAGAACATTACCGCGTGACATGTGAATACGATCGCCACACAGTGGTGCCATTCCTCGACGAGCCGACTAAAATGCAATTTTCTAAGTATGCAACAAGTGTGCAATTCAAAAATGTCCTGTACACATCATCTAGTATGTTAGTAACTTAAAGAAAGCTGAACTCGTTTTGTAAAGAGTTCCCGCTTGAGATAATGAACAGACAGCAGATTTTATGAGCTTACGACGAGAGGGAGAAAAGCAGTAAATTGTTACAAAAATGTAAAATGCTGTTATATAATTTTCAACCAATTAGACCTAAGAAAGAGAATGGACTCCTGTTTGACTGCAGTCTGTCGCAACCGAGAAAATCTTTATTTTGCATAAAGATCCGCAGTCGACGCATAATGAAGGGCGACAGAGCACGGAGCGGAGTTCTGCCTGTTATATCAGTCGTTCGCGGATTTTGCGTAACAAGCTTGTGTTCGAGTGCGTGCTCCATTGAAACGAGTAATCGAACCGCGCGATGTGATCGGCCTGCTCTCGTATTAAGTCATCGTAAAGCACTGGCCTCGGCGCACGTTCCCGTTCCATTCATGTTAGCTGATTCCTCGGGAGCAGCGAAAGAAACAAGCTTAGCGTCCTCGTTGGCGATCAGCTCGATATATCCATACCCGTGGATATGGTAATGAGGCGTTGTCACATAGCGCCATTAATTTCTGGAAAAAGCTGCCTCGATATTACCATCACTAGCCAGTTGAGAAACGTTCCTGTTTGAATACTCTTTGATCTATCGTTCGCACGTTCTCGCGTGTCGCCCCGGCATTTCTGCGATTCGACGTTTCGAAACTGGGTTAACGTGCCTGAGCCTCTTATGCTCCTTGTTGCAATTTTCCGATTACAATGCGCCAATTTTACGCCCTGTAGTCACGCCTTGTTGAACCCCGCTGTAAGCGCGCCGCTATCCCCACCACCCGAAGAACCGTGTTCAGTTTGGGCGGAGCCAGAGATTAGGGGCTGGCGGAACGGAACGTTGGCCAATGGACGGTCGTAAAATCAGTCAGCCCGTACTCCGATTGCAACTACTTCCGAAGGTGTAAAGTTTTGTCAAGATATAGTTGTATAATACCAGGAGGAGAGGATGGACAGATTTTTAAGTAATTTTTTATCTTTTTCGTCGACGAGACTAACGTGCAACGGAGTTTGCAATTATAATAAATTTTCTCAAGTACTCGAGCTCACCTCCAAAGCTATTGGCAACAGTCTCAATCGCGAACAGCATCAATCTCTCCGTTATTTATTTTGATATATGTAGGCGAGTCACGATACCGGCTCAATAGCAGAAAGGGAAGGAAGAGTGTCATTAAACAAATCAAACGGGAGCTTCACATTTTTGTCACGCTGTCGTATTTCAAGGTGAAATTACCGACGGGATTCCCTAATTTATTTCGAGATATGCATCGGACATGGTCGGGGCGTCTCGTCTGACTCGTTCCACACGCCCGCTGAAATACTAGACGCCGACTGTTGGCAATGAGCCAGATGCAACATAGAAGCAAATGATTCAATTTTAGAGAGGAACCCACACATCATGCTACCCCGGAAGCGGCGCTGGACAGCACCGGTGAAACGAGCCTTATAGATAATTTGCAACGAGTCTTACTTACAGCTAGAAATCTATGGAAGGTGTTTCTGAGCTTTAAAGATCGAGTTTACGATTTTTTAAAAGCTTGATTTGATTTATTATTGATTCTGTATCTTGCGTTTGATCCAGTAATGTTTTGCTGCGCGTTCGACAATTTTTCAATTTCTTGTGGTTTCGACCATCACTGAAACACCCTGTACACTGGAAACTCCATTATCCCAAAAAACTCCGCACGAAGGATAACATCATAAAGCTCGGAGCACAATGGGGCCTGGCATTGTCCGCGGATTTTTCCAATTAACTCAGCCCCTAATTGCACAATTAATTAGACGGTTCTTGCTTGAGGGAAGAACTCGCGGGTATGGAATTTCGCCGGGAAATCCAGTCGACTCTTGTCCTCAGAGTAATGTCTCCCTTGCGCGCCGTGCCGTGCATATCGGTTACCGACGCTTTGGCTCGTACATCAATTAACTAGCTGTTACTCAGTACTTGTTATACGATCTATACTGCCTATCGTTGCCTTCCTGGACACCTGATCGGAACATGGAATCACTGTACTTACACGGGTAGCCGGCAGTTGCAGCAGCACGTAACAGTTCCTCGGTTCCCAACAATTCTTGTCGGTTTAAGGTGGTTTTACACTCATTCACTATGGATATGGATTCTGCACAATGAATATTCAATGCACTGGTTCCCAAAATGAAAAAAACATTTTCGAAGGTCGCTGGTGAAAGTATATACAGTGGATCCCAGATGCAAATCCGGGATGTAGTTCCGGGATGTAGATGCAAAGAGATACGTCTAGAATCGTCTTTAGGCTCCCGAGTTTCGCTCCCCTGGCATTTCAAATTTCGCTCTCTTTCGAGCGAGCTAACGAAATTGCAGACCGCTTTCACCTGAGCCTACCCCGTGGACCTCGGCCCAGGTTAATTATCCTCGGACGGCCCTAATGATCCGTTCGCGGTCGAGATCTATCGGTGCGATCCGATCCGACCCAGGATTCTGACAGACGCTGCTAGCCGGTAACCCACCGCTCCGTGTATCTCAGAAATCGAGGGAGTGGCACGCACCGACGCTGACTGATTCCTGATGAAGCACGATTTCCATTGGACGATTGGCGATCGTGTTATCGATAACAATAACGGAGCCGTCCGCACCAAGGAGTAAATATATTTTAATGGAGCACCCACCAGCGAACAGCTAAATAACACTCAGCACACAACTCCACTATTAGTTATAATGAACGGGCAGATGATTAGAAATAGGTCTCACCAGGAGAGAATGAAGGAGACGAGACTTAATCTGTACATGACATTGTACTAATTTCTTTTCACTCTGGAATGATCTGTATTAACATAATTGCCTCACGAGTGTCCATGAGTGTTGGAGAATTATTTTATCGAAACTACTTTGTTGAGTTCATTTTTTCAAAGATGTTTCCGCATCGCGCAGTTTCAAAGATGTTCTTAAATCACGTTGCGGATAGGGAAGTAAGGATACTTTTTCTTTTCGGAAATTTTATAAATTCGAAAGTTTCTACTGGTATCGAAAAATTTTTTTGTCAACGACTGTTTTCTATATAGTACACACAAAAAAACGAATTTGGTCAGTTATGTTTTACTTTTGTATTTTTATTAACTGAGAAAGACAAAATGGAAATGAAAATATCCTGAATGCACCATTTCCTCTTTGATAGACCGAATTTCGACATCAACTGAAGATTCCATTTATATCAGAACGTTCCACGAATGTTTAACTTCTAATTAAATGCTTGGAGACTTCAAAGGATCCACGGAATATTTCAAAGGCTTCTTTAGCTTCACCCAGAGTGGATCCCTTAGAGGAGTGCTCTCAAAAAGATTTGAAGGACTCTCAAAATCCTTTCGGGGACTATCACTGAATCCCCGAGGGCCCTTCGGAGACTCTCACTCAGAAGATATTAAAGGTCCTCATAGAGTGTCTTTGAGTTCTTTTCAGTGGTTCACAATAGGGCACAGAACTTTCGGAAAGCGTTCGGAGAATCACTGAGATTCTTCTGGAAACGCTTAAGGGAGTTAAAGATCGTATATAAATGTCGTTAAACTTCCAGAGCGCTTTAGAACTTTCGCAAGATCCTCTCGTAAGCCAAATACGTTTAAAGAAGTTCTATCAGTTTTAAAGCTTAAACAATCTGAAACTTCACTTACGATACGTATATCCTTGGTTCGAAACAGCTGCTGCTTCTTGTACTGCTGTAGTTTCAGATGTAAAAATATTTTAATAATTACTATAATTGTGATAGCAAAAATAGTGCCATTTTTACTGATTCGGTAGTTCTGGTATGAAAACAACTAATGAACAGTGTAGATACTCTCTGAAGTGAACTATACTTAACGACTCCTACACATCTTCTTACCTAACAATGTTCGGTCGTTCGCAGCATGATGGTTTCGTCTCGCCATATTCTGCGATGCGTCCGCTGTAGTGGCGCATTACACAATTTATGTTACGTGTATAACACTGCCGCAAATTTTTTACAGTAACATGCGCATCAATGTACCAAGTCCGCGGTGAAATGTAATAACAAACGTAATAGATTCGCTGTTATACAAGCTCTCTATTAGGTTCATTTTACACCTAGCCGACACCTGTCTTCGCGTGTTTATAACATAATTGACGAATAATTTGCAGCTAAATAACACATAAACTATTTTTTGCTCCTCCAAGTCGGAGATAACGAACGCAATTTGTATCGCAGACCGATTTGATTATACATATATGCAAATCGC
The DNA here is from genome assembly GCA_963971365.1 of Lasioglossum villosulum. NCBI lineage: Eukaryota > Metazoa > Arthropoda > Insecta > Hymenoptera > Halictidae > Lasioglossum > Lasioglossum villosulum. Next base: position 7,934,232 of record OZ020495.1, read on the forward strand.
TTCCTGGATCGCGATATTTAATTGGTTGTGGTCTCTTAAATCATTCAAACTGACGGTAGCCTCAGCACAGGCGATTATAATATCGCATTAATATTTCTCTCTCTCCCACGGAAGAGCCATTTCGCCGGGAGATCCATCGGATGAAGATCTAATTAACGAGATAACTCTCGCGACGCGATTTCACGCGTCAGTTCATTTAATCGTGTCCAATCAGGAGAAAATAATCATATTTGTCAGACGCCTGCGCGACAAGCATCAGTGAAATTTAGATAAATTCATGCATCAGAGGAGCGTTCAATGCTACAAACTGATTTCACGATTCTTTTTTATCGATCAGGCGATTTCGCGGGAGCTGATTCATAAATTAGCCAATAAAGAAAGCATTCGACCACCGAACTGGATAGCAGTGTTTGGAAAGCTAAACATTTTCAAGCATGCGAACACAAATAACAAGTATACGCGTGCCCGCGGTAATGATCCTGCGATCAATCCACGCCACGATCGAGAAATCTCTTGATGAAGATTTTGAGGCTGGACAGATTAATGGTGAGTTCACCGTTTTTTATTTTGAACTGTCGTCTGATATTCCTTATTTTCTTCATGAATAATTAACAAGAAGATACTCGATCTTCTCTTTAGGGTAGTGCGCTAAAAATAGACCACAACCACTTAAGCTCTGCTTTATAACAGCAGCGAAGTGAATAGAAATTGATGAATCGTCTATCGCGTAAAGTTTCCAGCACTTTTAACGAGCGGATTGTTTAATTTCCTCCGCACTAGAAGCAATTAGATGTTTAACGAAGAGACGCAGAGAGCCAGCGCGATCGTTTGCATTCGAGATTAGAAAGCTGAAACTTTAAAACAGATTGATGTATCGGTAACTATGCCGTGACACCTAGTTAAACTTACTGGCGTATTCATTGCGCTCGTGGTGAAAAATGTTAAGCATAAATTGCGCTGATAATTGCGGAGTCGCATCGCGGGCAAACTTTGATTAACGAACACTGAAATATTAAGACACAAGCCCGGCGTCAAAGAGTACAACAAAATCGTCTCTAAGTATCGGCAGCCGCGCGAAGGAAAGCAAAAGCGTATATCGAGCCTTGAAAGCGAACGGCCGTCGAAGCATAACGTATTCCCGAGTTCCGTAGATCGATGTGCCGATAAAATCGTTTTCGTTTATTCGTCGGAGTCCCGCGACGCCATAAATTGTGATCTCATGCGCCACTCTCGCATCGTATCGATTTGCAAATAGAAAATCGGCTGGATCAAGGTTTCACTGAGCTCCGGCAACCTGCGTGGCCATAAGTAATATCGTGAAAGGATAAACGCTACCTAACTAATGGAGTAACAGGTTACTTCCTTCGCCGGTTAGAATAATTTTTCGTTCTTCGGGATTTAATAAACGATCTTGGCGTCTTTACGATCGTTTCCACCGTTTCCATCTTACGCGCAATTCGCTTGGTATCACTAAAGTAACCGGCAATCAGAACGTGAAGCTGCTATTTTACAACTGGATAATTTATTCAATTCTATGCCGGTTAGTAGTGATTCTACCTGCAAACGTATGCTAATCTACGGCTAAAGTAGTTCAAAGTTCAGACACTCAAGATCATTTCCAATGTCACGACTTTCAGAATTTCCTCCGAAATGTTCTGAAGCATTTTTTCAATAAATCCTACCACTTTTTTAGGAACATTGAAATTTGTCGTTGTTCTACTGAAATGTATAACACATACAAATATATGTAGTCAGTATCAGATGTGCCAACAGTATATGATCGTAATTACAATGCAGGATATCGATTTAATTCAATGTATTTCATTTAACCTGACAAGAATCTGTATTCTATGTAAGCTGCTTACTGGAAATATGCTGGTGTCTCATTAGAGATAATTTGTCAGTAAAAGTACCTATTTATGGTATAGCTAGTTTTATTGGTAATAAACGTAAGTTTTACCCATATCTTGTACGTTCAGATCCACTGGTTTTCGAGTGAATAAAAGTGTAATATTTCCTCTCTATAACCTCGCTTTGTAAGTGTTTTTATGATCGTCATATCCAGCATACTACGGAGCTGACAGATCCTAGAAGATATACATATCCTTCAGCTTTCATGCAGCAAATTGAAACGACAGAATTACAAAACATTGTGCATTGAGTTTAAGAATATAGCGACATTATGTAATCGAAGAATTTTCATTGTGATTATTTTGAGTCAAATTATATTATATATTATATATTATACTATTCTATTCTATTCTTACAACTATGTATTTCCAGTCACCAGATAAATCACGGGACATATGAAAGTTGTAACTTTTTATTTTATCGCAGTTATTAATATAACATTAGAACGACAGGTTCAGCATTTATATCGTTTCACGGCACGTCAGAAAGAACAAAATACTGGTAGTACTACTGGCATGGTTTAGTGAACATAATAAAACTGTTATCACAGAAAATAAAGTCACACCTGTTCTCTCTCTTCATAAACCAGTCTCTAAATCAGCAAGTTCGTACAACGGACTGAATCTTACGTTCGAGCCGCATAATAATTATTACGTTTAAATCAGGCAAAAACGAAGTTACCCCGTCACAATACAGTAAAACAGATTAGCGTCTAATAAAGAGATAGCAGATCTTATCATGAGATAGGTTCCCGACGAAATCCCGTGGAAAGAACAAAGTGAACCGTATTGCAATGATCGTTGAACCACTCGGCACGAAAGTAGAAGCATTCGGACCTTTCAGTGGATAGCGATTCGTTAGGCAAACCGTGTCGCGGAAAACGATATCGCGAATTCTAATCGGCGAGAGCTAATCGGGGCGGGGCTGTGACGCCTAAATGCAGCCTATAGGGATACGTTTTAAGGAACGAGTGTCTGTCTGGGATTGTGAAACTATACCGGTAGTTACTGCGAGCACGTTGTATTTGCAGCGAAACGACTTGGACAATTTTTTCTTCGGGAATGTTAACGCCGCGTACAAGTGTAGTCGGCCAATGCGAAAAACAGGAAGCTCAGTCGGGATCGGCAAAAACTGGCATTCCTGTCATTGTCAATTTCCTGCTGTCCTAATACAAAATGGTAAACCGCGTTTCGTAACATCCGCTGAACTGGGTTGCAACCGTAAAGTTATGAACAACCGCGCACCGGCCATGCGACAGTTCAACAGACTGGTGCGAAGGGTGAAAGTTGCGAACAATTATGATACTTTTTCCACGACTCGATCGCATAAGCCAATTAATAATTTGGTTGAACTGGGCAAGTTCGATCTATAGTGATTTAGTATTTTCCTCGGACCAGTGCCACGGGTGCTTCGGAAGGCAAGTGAACAGATTCCTTGATCTTTCCAAATTATAAAACCGAGTGTCTTGTACAATTGCTGTTTTATCAATTAATACCCACTCGTTCAAGTGAACAATTTTCATTGATCATTTTCACGAACTCCTTGTCCGCGTGCAGGTGCGTATGATTTTTCTGGCACCGAATTAGATTCATCAGACTCGATAAAGTAGAGTTTTCTATCGGACCTGCAAAAATCGAAACGCGTAACGCGCCGGTAACGGAACTATTATAGAAATTTATCGTGGATCGAGAGTCCATAGTATCTCCACCTGCGATCTATGGTTAGCCGGCTGGATCCTCCCTCCGGAACGATTCGGCGATTCACGGCCTCTTTCTCTTTTTCGAGGGAACCTCCTTTCCCCTACTCCTCCGTACAGCTTTCAAGGTGCCGAATTAGAAAGGAAATTCGCGTATTAACCGACTAACGTGAAAGTGCAGGCAGACAGGGCGGTGTAGCCTTGTTCGCAGGATTCCGTCAAGGAGTCACACGAATGATCAGCGTGGAGTTACTTTCGAGCCGATGACTCGTCAATCGTGACGTTTCGCGGGTAATGGATAGCTACAGTGACAAAAACTATCGACCCGGTTAACTCTATGATAAGTATCTTCGATTTTTGACAAGTGGTCGATATTTATTCCTGGCCCTCTGATGCTTCAATCTTCGAATACGTGGTAGTTAGTCATGTCAAAATTTTAGTACGTTTTTAGAGACGTTCCAATTTCCACCTTTTCCAACAAAGAAACATGTTCAGTTTCCTATTAATTTTTGGAACTCGGTAAATTTTCTGTGCCAATACTTTTTATAGCTACTGTACTTCTTGAACCGCGCATAGATTGAGTGTCCTTCGCTGGAAACGGCACTCACCTATCGCCAATGAAGGTGGATAGGTAAAAGCTCAACCCTTTCATGCCTGGTTTACACGAACGATTGGTATTGAAAGCTACAGGATTCTAGCAGATTTATTGAATTCACAGTGTTTTATTGCCTCGGGAAACACTGAACATCGAAATTACTCTCAGGTGAGATAATTGTTACTAATGATCGGGACAGTTTTAGTCATCCATAATTATTTGTAACCAAGATCATTTAGAAAATAATATTAATCTTATTCCGCACCTGTTAAAATTCAGGTTATAATAATGATGATCTCTGGTGAAAAGTATGGAAATACGATTTTCGCGTCACGGATTTTTGGTCGGGTTGGTTCTAGGAGGCAGAGGTCTAGCTCGATCGTGAATCACGGGTTGAGAGCGATCTATTGATCCGCTGTACCGACGCCGACGCCTGTAGCATGCTCCGTTCATCGAACACGGTGAAAGGAGTTGCGCGGGTTTTCAGGTTTTTAACGCCCTCGCCGCGGACCTGGTATGCGCGAGTAACATTCGAAACGAAGGTTTGTCACGCGGCTCGCTATTCAACGCTCGCTGAAAATACCCTCTCGAAATCGAGAAACCGCACCCGCCTCTCGCGAGGTCGTTACTCTTGGCATAGGTATTATCACACTGCGGATCTGTATGCATTTATGGCAGTCGCGTCTTTGGAACACTAGCGAGAACGTTTCGGAATTTTCCATTTGTTAAATATTTCAAACGGTCAAGGTATTTTTGTGGAACGTTGTTGCAGAGATTTATGTATAGCAAATATCGGGCAGGAATGCAATTTCAGTTTTTTAAAGCAATTTAGACTAGGAAATCATAGCGCTTCGATTTGTTGTAGATATTGGCAAGGAATGCAGTTGTGTCATTTTTATGTTTTCGAGTAGTTAAACATTGGAATACAGAATTTTTTGATCCACAGAGTGGATTATTCTGGAGTTTGTAGGGTAGTCTATAAAAAAGGAAGTTTACAGAAGAATCGACAATTTTTATATTTCAAATGTTTCATTCTAAATGTGAAGCCTGTACGTGCAGCCCATGTCGGTTGATCTGCGATTTTCCTCTGCCAATTGTTTCGGTTAATAGCCATAAAATTCGCTGGGATAATCCGGCGTACCGTAAGCGATTCTTAATCGAGTCGAAGTATTCCAATCGGATCGATCGATCCGATTGCTGGGTGAGATTCGGCCGCAGAGATTGACTTCGTTCGATGTTTGGTAATTCCGTGGCGACCGAGGAATGGCGAGAAGAGAAACGGATGATCGTGTTCGGCGTTACCGTTCGATTCGCCTTTCTACGTAATCGTCGATTTCGTTTTCTCTCTCTCTGATTTTTTTTCCTTTCCCTTTCTCCATCTTGCTCCTTCTCTCTTTCCCTCGAAAAGTAGAGATAACGTATAACATATGTTAATACACATGTTAATGTTGTACCGTTTTGAGTCAAGATAGATATGATTTATTATTCGTTCTTGAATAAAGCGTTTCCACAGACGGTTACTTTTACTTTCGCGAACGGCGAACGTTTGTCGTTGCAAACTAATTGTCGCGTCATGCATCGACCTTATAAAATCCATGTGCATAACATCGGTATATTTGTGTGCGGTTTCGATCTTATCTTATTGGATGTTGTTGACCAGCGAAGAAAAAGATAGATCGTGCTGGGTTTCATAACCCTGGAAGTATGCGAGCCTTTGATTCTTTATCGAAATATCGTTTGAATTACAGTACATATCAATGATTTCTATGTAGTTAACTTGCTTTTCAAGTTTCAGAGTCGACTGAGCATAATTGCAACGTCCTATTCCAAAGTTTAACCAAGAAACAATGTCGTTAGTATTCGAGAAAAAATTGGCTACCCTAGGATTAGACAATCCTTATCTTGAATTTGCAAATAAATTGTAATAATTGTGAACGATATGGATTTGCATAATGGAACTGACTATGTAATGCTCGAGAGGATAAAAATGGATCAGTGTGGCATTAATAAATTCAGTGATTGCAACATAGAAAGCCAAGAATCATGTTAATCCATTTGGTGGTGCAGAGTATCAAGCAGTTGTCTTTTATTCCTTCTAAAAGTAACAAAATCGTAGATACTGGGGAAGATACGAGTCTCGATGTGCTAAAAAATAAATAAATTTATCAAGTATGCCCACCGGAAGCCAGCAATGAATCAGTTTGAGAGATCACGCGAAACTTCGATTAAGTAACCGTTTGCATTCCGATTCCGATAGAGAAATTTAAGCCAATGCAATTGCCGGACAGCATTACAATCTTATCGTGTCAAACAAAACAATTGAAGCGATCATTACAAGGCGGAAAACCGGTGAATGAGAACCTGATAAGCGAAGCTAATCGTTCGGACACTTCCTTTATCGTCGTTTGCATAAATAGAGTAACGAATCGCGCAATATTAACCGCGAGATTATTTCCTGGAAAACAATTACTATCAAGTAATTCAGAAATTATAGACGCTCATTCAGTTACCGTGGTGTCTACGGACCAGGAAAGTTTATCGTAACTTGGCTTTTTCCTTTTCATTATAATGATAATGCTCGCCGCGATCCGGATCTTAATGACAGTACTTTGTATCCAATTAATCACCGTTCGACATCGGATCGATCTTTTATAGCCGGGTTAGCATGTAGCTTACAGCAACGGTGGAAAAAGGGTTGCTAGATAAAATGTAATTAGTGTACCTGCGATTGAAGGTTGTTTCACAGACTGCGCCGATCCCGGGGCCACGAGTCCGCGTTCAAAACAAATTCGATCCGTGAGAGAAATGCGATCAAGGCCGCTGCATGCGACGGAATGCAGCCAAGTTTATAGTAAGCACATCTATTATCGATACATTGTGTAATTCGATAACTACCTGCTCCGCGAACACGATGCAACTTTATGCAAATACGACGGCCGTGAGTATGATGTCACGAAACCGTATGTTACACGAGCGTTTACCATTGGCTGCATTCCTACCGATGCTCTCGTTTCTCTCGATCGACGATAGATGCATCGGAGCCCCTATACAGTTACACTAATTGATACGTTCACGTGCGAACGTGGACAGAGAATTCTGTCCCGACCAATTTACATGTAAACCCTTTTACATTCATTTTCCGCACCTGTACAGATTTTATTTTGTATATGTTCGAAGTTTAAAAATCATGCTACACAGCTGAACGCTCGGAAGCACAGACTTCGATCGTTCGTTGAAAGCACTTGTCCAGATCCAATTAACAATCGAGGAAGTAATAGCCTGTGATTGAACATCGACATCCCCGATCCCACATTGATCACGCAACGTTTAGACACCGGGACTTTCTCGTCGCGAGGCTTGCTTCGTTAGCAAAGTGTAACACGTTGAAGATTGCGAGTAATTGTAGCAAATCGTTCGTTCTAGCCTTCACCCACTTTCTCCTTCATAGAGCGAGCTTAAGTCAACAATCGGCGGTGGATGTGTCGAACGAACGAATTCTAGAGGCGGGCAAAACCGCCGCTAACCGTGCACCTATAGCGGTTAATAACATGATGCCTTCGCAACAGTATCTATCCCGCGTACCGTTCCTCGTATCCCAGGTAACTTCAATGGAGATATAATGGACCGTAACGTATCATTTCGAACGACACTGCGGGGAACAGCAATTTTTCAAGAATTAATCGCTTTATATATCAGTCATGAGGATGGATTTTTTCAAACGCGAATTGCTGTCGAAGTCGAGAAATTCAGTTTAACAAGCATCGTACTGCCATGGTTTAACGGAGTATGAGGACGAAATGGATCGATACACGAAGAGGAAATGCTCAGAAATGTTGGATTATGGGTTTATGAGATTACGAGTAATGTGAGTACTCAATGCAGATTGAGTGTTGCAGTCTCACTGAGAGAGGTTCAGGTCAATAGTCGATTATAGATTATATCAGACTTTCCTGACAAACGTGCCACATATATAATTTGGAATCGATACTCTAATTTATAACAACTGGGATTTCGTAGTCGAGAACTCGCAGTCTATTGTAATATGGTGCACTTGACTGCGAAAAATCTGAGCTTTATTCCAGACCCAGAAACCAAGAATGCAGAGTCTAATTAAACATGTCAATATGTACGCTATTATGTTTTAGGAACGCATGAAGGCCTAATTGTAGCTGTGCTAAAATTATGCAGCAGGGGATGAATGAAAATAAGTCGTTTTGAAAATGTATAAAATGCAAAAGATCGTGAACAATGGAGTTATTCTAGGTCGGAAGAAATGTTTAATTTTCAAGTTGAAGTAGCTCCGACTGAAAAGGGTTAAGCTGGTGAAGACCATAGTGAAATTCGAAGTTTAAAAAGTGTCGAGTCGATGCCTAAGAAGGGCTCGCGTAACACGGTCCAATAAATTACCCGAATCGTTACGAGTGTATTTAAATTCTTCGTGGATAGTGAAAGTCTGCCGATCCACTGAATGCTCCCAATGGAACAAAATGATCTTTGGATCGTTAACCGAATGATAAATGAACATTTATCGCTACTTGGCCAATGTACGTATGCTCTGCTCCGAGCAGACACATAATTAAATTTAATCCAAATGTTCTTATATCACTTCCGAATGCTTATGCTTCCATTCAACGGCTGTAAATCTCTTAATCAACGTAAAACTTAATTAAAATCTACAGATACTAGAACCACGAATAAGCGACTGAGTTATATTTGATATTAGAAACGTTTCTCACTTTATGTTCGCCTTCAGTTTCGAGGCGCATAAATACCGGACCATGCCACTACTTTACGTGATAATAGGCGTGCGATTGAAACCGGTATACGTCATTTTATTGGGAAAAATTCGAGCATATAGATTACGATTCGTATCGAATGGAACTTCGCGAAAGTTAACCTGGCTGAATTTGGTATTCTCGTTTTCCGACTTAATCGGCTCGTTCGTCCAGGTCATGTCACTTAAACTGGACGTTATCATTCGCCTCACTCAGTCTAATCAGGAAACTTCTAGTCGGTCTTGCAAAACTCGAATTCTCGCAGTAACAGTGACCTACCTCCGAGGGATGTATGTATAACAAACTTCTACTTAATTCGACCGTAAACAGCTGTCCTGTACCAGTCAGATAATCGATAGAGAAAGTTCGCCTGAATTACGCATCTACAATTAATTGAACGTTTAATGCCGCCTAAGTAGTTCGGTAATCGATTCACCGCGGAATAAGTAAGCCTTCCTTTTATTTATTTTACGTCGCTTTCAAATCTTTGTTAAGATTATTAATAAATAAGCCTTTGCAACGACACTAAGCTCGTTCGTTGACACTTCTAATGGTGTACTGTTCATCAAAAATATTTAAATCGAGCACATATGTAGCCAACAGCATAACAACATGAATAATTTGTTCGAATAACTATTGGAACTCTGGACGCATCTCTAAATAGCGCAAAATGGAGTCGCTCGGAGCGGAAACGGCGAACACTCGCCACAGGTCTTGAACAGCCCGTATTCAGAACATGTAATTATCGCGCGGCGGATGCTCGCGATGATCTATCGAATTGCACGATCTCGAGTGAAAGAATGTTTATCTGCGGCAGACGGATTCTAGCCGGCTGAGAATCTCGGTTATCTGATAGATAGATCGGGATCCTGATAACGACCGAGATTTCTATACTCCTTTTTTTCTTCGTCCTCTTCGTCTTCTTCTCCGGTCTCGCTGGTAATTAAGATTTTTACCGGAACTATTGCGCCCGCTTCCCATAAACGCAACATTATTCCGCCAAAGACTTTCTCGCCTGTTCCACTAGAATTCCGACTATTTAATGCGTCCAAAGATATATCAAAGAAGTTAATGTAGCGTGTTGAACGTATCGTGCAAATCAGTATACACGTACAAACAAGTAAACCGGCGTGCCCGATTACGCGTAACAATTGTCTCGCTTTCCCCGAACAGTGTCAGGGATTAATTAAATTTCTGACGAACGCGCGGTGTTCAGATGTTTCCAAATATAAATAGTCGAAACGAGTGCAGCACGGTGTTGCGGAGTTATCTACGTAATCTTAACAACAACTGGTTAAAGAAACATTTCCAATTTGTGTTAATCTTGGCAAACCTAAAACGGAAGAATACCAGTTCCCCGGAATTGCTGTATTTCCGATGCGTTCGCGGAGTAAATAATTTCGGAGAAAGCGATCTCGACGCTAGTTTGTTTTGATTACAGTCATGCTGGATAATCATCGTCAAGAACAGTGAGGAATGTAAATCTTTGCCAGAAGAGCAACTTTTTTTCCACTTTCAGCATGAAATCCTTGCGCAATAGGAAAAAGATATAATCGGTCGCGAATTTCACCAGCCCAGCTCGAAACACGAATCTTCTGATTTACGCCTCCCATCAATCTTGGGTTCATTTGTTATCGTGCTTTAATTAGCAGTCTATTCGTTAAGTAAAATTCATTGTCCGCTTCGAAGAAAATTAAGATTCACGAATAACGTATGCGAGATGTACGGCATTTTGAAAAAGTATGATTAAGGGTCATTGATCTGAAAGAACAACGAAACGAAGATCAGTTCTTGGATAAGATTTTTCCGAACGTTGCAATATGGTTTTAAAATAAAGCCGCATAAAATGAAAACTGCAGAACGATAGTTTACAAAACTACATCTGAGAATCGTGTGAGGGTGAAGTAACAAAATGTCAACATCGATTAAAAATGAATTACAGTCGACACCGATGATACATAGAGAACAATTATTCTTGTAGCAGGTAATGCGAGGGCTCGCTCCTTTCTGCGGCCGCGTACTAGCTTTTAATTAAACAGCGCCGACGGAAAACGGTTTAATTCGTTACGACTTTCCCGCACGATAAACGCGGCGTATAATGGAAATCTAATTGGAATGTAGCTCTATCACATCCTCGGACATTACGTTTAACCGTCGCCGTAATATTCCCGGACGGACAGCTGCTATGCAAAATTCCTCCGACGCTGGAGAAATGTTTGAAAGGCTCTTTTGGTCCAGAACCTTGAACAATTCGATTTTCTGCATTTTCGAGTTGTACAATGAACTTCAAATTTTGACAGAAACTTCCAGGAATATTGCAATAACTTTAAGAAATATTCATACTTATATTACTACTTTTTATTACGCCAAATGCAAAAAAGCCTGAGAAATCAAAATTCGAAATCAAAACTCTGTCAGTTTGTTAAATAATGAGATATTTAACTTCTTTCAGTCCATTCGATAGCTATGTTCACAATGGATTAAAATTCCACTTCAGTTTTCAATTTCAGACCAATGGAATCGTTTCAGTCAATTAGATACTTTTTTATAAACTCGATAAGGCTCAGCTGTGTTGGAGGCACTGGGAGAAGAGTGGGAATAAATTGCGGAGAAAAACCACTGATTACTAGGGGCGAGGAGCGCACGAGGGTTGAACATTCTTTCTTACGTTTCGCATTCCAAGCAGGACACTTTTACCGCTCGGCTTCCGCGGCTTATCTCGATCCCGGTCGAAAATATTAATGAAGTCCACGTTCTCCTGCAATTAATGTCACCGGCCCGCCGCCGTTTTAGCCGCGTGTTCTACAATGTAGATTTCAGCGGGTGTCTACGATCGGCCGCCAAGCTTGACCAGTGAAAGGCGCGTGAGCGTTTCTTTCGTTGAAAATATCACGAATCGCATACACGATATCGAAATTATCCGATAAACGGGTTCACCGACAGGAACGGCCGTAAACCAGGGGAGTTGATGCGGGTATCATTGCCGGCCGCAAACGGTAAGCGGCGATTTTCGTGCGAAAATCCGCCAGGATAGTTCCTGTTACACAAATGCAATTTGCACTTGCCGACTATTTTACGGCTGATCATTTACAAACCGCCGTATTCCGTTTTATACTTGGTGAAATTAATACCATCGATGATCAACTTTCCTTCCATTTCCTTTTTGCTGCTGGCAAACTATCACCCAAAAATATCTTCCACGATTAAATTAATTTGGAGTTCACTTTAAGAATTGATTTTTTAACAGTTCAGCTCATTCGGCAACTACGTCGTCACAGAAATGAATTTTTAAATTCTTAATGGATTAATGTTAATCCAATTAATCTAAAATCTAAATATATTTAAATGAAAAATAGAAGTACAAAGTAATGAACACAGTTTACGGCCAAGCCTAATCAACTATCAGACGTAACTGGTTGAAATTCACACTCCAATCCTTTCGAAATGAAATTGGTTAGCAGACCAGAACGAACGCTGAAAAGCACTTGTCACTATGATTTACATGTACTTGACCAGCACAGTAACGTTAAACGTTAGTACGTATTTTATGAAACAGTGGAAACGTGCCTAAAGATATTGCCTGTGAGAAGAATAATTTCTGAATGAACATAACAGGTCCTTAAAAATGAAAAAAAGTGATACATGAAGAAACTTAAAAAAATTGTTCAAATCTGATGGAAGTACTTGGAAGGTCTACATTAATTTTTCCACATTCATTCCCGAGTATATTCATCCGTTTTCAGTCTTGTGCCAGTTGCGAAGCTCACGACACGCATATTCGAGGCAAGTCGCCCGCCGGGACGGCCATTTATTTTCAAGGCAGTGGCATGAAATGTTTGAATCCAATTTGCTCGCTCCAGATCGTGGTTTATTCCGTAGACGATGGAGTACATATCGAGGATCATAGAAAACCAGATACGGTTTACAGGACAAACCAGATTCAAGACGGACCACCACCGGCACGTTTCTGTGGTCCGTGCACCGCGCGTGTCCGTTTCGAAATTTCTTCGTTCTCGGTTCGGTATGATAATTCAGCTGGAAAGGTAGCTCGACGTCAGCTAAACCCAGAGAGTCCGTAGAGCATGGAGCGAACGTTATTGAGCCTAACCATGTTCACCGGGAGTTGATTACCTGGCAAACGTGGGAGTCGCCGGGATAATCGCATCTCTGGACATTTCAGGTGCCCGATTTGGTATAACTCCTGACGGTCCAATTTCGTTCGCCTCGATGATTGCTCCCTTCAATCTCCGACAGGAAATTCCGAGAAGCTCGCTGTCTAGACCTCTAGAAAGCGTCGCACGTCGCGTCTACCGACTCCTGAAAACCGATTCGAACCGTGAGTATATTTCTAGAACGAACTCGCCGAAGCGTCGTTTCGAGAAACGACTCAGGGAACGTTTATAAAATTGTTCGTTTCTGTCACGGAACCGAAAATATTGGCTATAATGTAGCAGCGTAACGATGTGCGCGCCTGCTTCAGTTTGGCACTCCGATTTATTGAGAAATTTGGCCGCTGTATCGAACCCGCAGAACATTAACTTTACGATAAAATCATGTGATGACAGACCGCGCGGAAATTCGGCAGCGCGCGTTGCTTCTATTTTCTGATAACAGATAAACTCGCGCTCGTTTATGCTGCTCGAATAACGCCCAAGGCGACGATATCGATCAGAGTAATAATAGCTCGCTTGAACATAAAAATTGAAATCCATTCAGTGTAGAAAGTTTGATGATGATGCAGTTAAGGCGGAAAACGGAGGACTCGATTAGCGAGATCATATTGTCGAATGTACATACGTATCTTCTTTCTGTAGCCTACAGTGTTACAATCGAAAAGGCGAACACCATAAGAGTCGAACCGCGGAATGCATAAGCGATCCCGAACAACGGAACACAGAATGACGTGAACACGAGCGGGAATTTATCAAATTAGCATACAGGTGCACTTTTCGTAAGAGTGAACGGAAAATTAAGCTTGCGCTTGTAGACACGACGTAAATGACTGGCTGCCAAGAATGTTGACATTCGTTAACCTCAGCTCGCGCTCAGAGAACATATTCTTAATTATTATTTATCGGTATGTTTATTATTTTCAGCTTCCATGTAAATGGTCCATTAACAGTTTACGATCAGTTAGAGCTGCGATTAATCTGCCCGGGGGTGGTCGGAATTGCAAAAACCGTGCAAAATTAGCTTCAGCGAATACTTGCAGAAAACATTTCGTATGCAAAAAAAAACAATTTTTTATAGAAACGGAGATATGTTCGAATCATTAAGTAATCACGAAAATCAGTCTTCTATGTTACAAATATATTCTGAATATTGATTAAGTCGCAGTAATAGAAACAAAAAATAAATAGAAAAAAAAATCATCCCGATGATTTCAAGTTTCAAAAGAATTTTAATTGATCACAGAAACTGTGCGTTTGCAGACATCCTTTCTTCCCACTGCCCCGTGAACATTCCTCACAGCTTGCATGGGCGTGCACTTGATTGCAGTCGGCCAGGGGCTCGATCGATACTGCAAACAGCCGAAAGCCGTATGGTTTGCTCGGACTTTCTCGGTTTTCACCGAGCCATAGCAATTGCCAGGGTTAAAGGATAGAACACTCCGTTTAGTGAACGATACTCGGTGTCGCACACGACTTCGGTTCAATCAATTAAACATTTAATTTCGTGTTGTGGCAGTCTTTTTATTGAACTTCAGTTTTATCTCCTGGAGCACAGTTTTGCTTTCGACGACGCGTTCAACCGATCGAAAACGTACGCCATCTGACCAAGGAGTGCACTTAGTTGATAAAAATCAGCCGGTATAGATCGCATGTCCTTCTTCCCGAAGACAAATCTGAAGAACGCTCGTGTGATGTGTTGCCGAGCTTAATCGTTGCCAATGTCCACCCGGATAATCCTGCTGCTTAGTCGTCACCGCCAGTCATCACTTCCATGAATTCTGGAACAGACATTAAAGCTTGTTCAGAAAATCGTCTTACTAAAATCAATTAAGCCAGGAATTGTTATCAATATCCGGTAGTTTCATTAAAGAGTAATTTCTTTATCGAACTATTAACGATTGTTGAATATCAGTCTCGAGGATACAAGAGAAAAGAAATGATTTCGTTGATACACTACATGGAGAAATAATTGATTATAAATGGACAGCACCAGGTGGCGATATGCGCCTCGAGGTGCCACGTAGATAGCCGGAAGCAAGCGGCGATGATGTTTGGTCTCGGAGCCCGGGAACGACACGCGTTAATTAATTAAGGAACTGATAGATTCTTGGCAAGCGAAGCCGCGTGTTCCCTGTAATTTTCAGCGTGCGATACTTGCCGCGATCTGGCGTTAGTTGTTGTTGGCATACGGTCTCCCGGTCGCCACGGTAATTAATTTGATCCACGTGTCATGAAAATTCTAGGTTACAGCTCACCGTCGAAGTCGAGGGTTCCGGAGCCGTCGGCGTCAATTTCCTCGATCATCATGTCGAGCTCTGCCGGCGTCAGTTTGTCGTCCAGTTCGTGGAGAATGTCGCGGAACACAGCGGTGGTGATGTAGCCATTACCCTCTTTGTCGTACAACCGGAAAGCTTCGCGCAATTCTTGTTGCATCGCCTCGGTATCCTCCTCTACCAAGAACCTCGCAGCTAGCGTGCAGAACTCTTCGAACTCCAGTTGACCAGATCCTGTGAAAATTTAAACATGATCATACTGTTCTACATTAATTATGCACTTCATTGACCATAGGCGATTTTTATCTGAAAATCATTCTTTTACGTCGTCCTCAACTCATAAGAAATTTCATTTTGATGGAGGGTCGAATTTTTAGCTTTAAACATTTTTCCTCCTTAAATTCCAAATGCAAAAAAATTGTTTCTACCAATACAGTACAATTCCGAATACTGATTTTCTTTGATTCCAGGTTTATTATTTGAGAAGGTCTCTTAAGTATCTAATGAAACTTCGAATCAAGTGAAACATTGTTACTTACCATCTTCGTCAACTTCCTGGATGATTTCCTTCAGAGTCTTCTCGCTGAGCTCATAACCCAACATGGTCAATATCGTTCCCACCATGTCTGTGCCGATGCTGCCTTTCTTGTCATGATCGAAGGCATCGAAGGCTTTCTTCAGAACTGCAATAAAACAACTCCAATTAACGTTTATGACGAGCAGCGAGAACCATTTATGTGTATAGGAGAAACTGAGCTTAATTACGTACGGGCGATTTGGTCCTTGGTCAGGTCATCCTGTAAGGATCAAACATAGAATCAATGCACTTTCTTTGAAAAATTTTCATTCAATATCAAAACTAACGGAAGAAATCAAAAATTTTATCTTGAAATATTGAGAAAATCGTCAACTAGAGATCTGTCATAAATTTTTAAAAATTCTAAAAAAAATTGGGCAGTGGTATATTATGATTAATGATTGTTTTTTACTGATAACGCACCATGGCGATGCGGTTGTGAGGTGTTCACCGAGAAGTCAAGTGTTAACACACGATAGCGTCGGCGTCTTATCCGGGTATGCACCAGACTCTGGCTGTGGACTTCTGTTTTATGTGGGTATAACGATGATGTTCTGGCACGTGATTGACCGTGTAATGTCTACGTAGGAACTCTAGCGGTTTTCAAAATTCATCGAGGACACTCCCCACCCAGTTTCCGCAGAAGAGCAGCTTCGATTGTGTGAATTCCGAGGCAACGTACTCGATTTTGTAACTCTCTTCCTGTTGGCATCTTCGTTTCTTCTCTCGCGTGTGCTGTCGTTCTAAATGAGACAACGAATTTCAACCTGAGCATCACACCACACAAATTCAGTTGTCTGAGCTAAGTCCCATCAAAATTATTTATAAGAAATTTAACACACACTAAGCAAGCCGATGCAGAAGTGGTGCAAGCTAATTTTTAACCTACTTTATTACTACATCTCGGGAGTTTAATGGTGATTCTGAAGAATAGTATTATTGTCTCTAGGTATAACTCACAGTGGTTTGCACTAAAACATTCTTTGTTATTACTGCACTTCACAGACCATTAGCTCTCACAGTTCTTGCATTGAATAGCTGAATTTATTGGCAGTTTAATTTTTTAATTTAATATTTTAATAACTTATGTATTCTCCGGAGACATTAATTTTTTGTTGCAATATAAACGTGAATCTTCTAAAATCTCTTCAAAGCATAATTATTTAATCATTTTATTGGATTTTCCAATTGTGAAGCATTTTCACTTAACCCTTAATTTGGCGTGCCTAAAAAGTTGCATAAGTGGTCACGTGGGGCGTTTAGCACCCCCAATTAGTAAATTAGAATAAAACACGAAATGCATGGAAAATCAGACTTTTATTAATGAGAACATTTCAACTTACATATTAATCAATCAATCAACTCAACTTTTAAACTTCTCTTTAATGATAATTAACAAATTATCAAGCCTAGAAGTCTGCTTTTTTGTGGGGTGTACGACACCCCATGCGACCAATCAAGGGTTAAACAGCAGTCGCTTTCCCTACAATAAAAATAGGAAATTTAAACTGTATTGAATATTTTCGTGAACTCGAATTTTTCTCGCATTCCAATTGATCGTGTTTTTAATTTTCCATCGTGCAGTGATTGAATTGTTCGACGTACAATTTTTGAAAAATTGCATCGTCTGTGGCTACGTAGTTGCCGAAACACTTTGCCGGTGTAAAAGTATTGTTTCGCAAGTTACGGTAGCCGAATCTTCCGCGACGCATTGAGAATAGATGATTCACTATGATCATGGCGCATGGCGCGGCGGTGAAAAACGGCGCGACAATAGGTGAAGTTGGCTCACATCCGGACACAAAATCTGCCTTCACCACAATTCGACGTAATAACCGTGTGCAATATATTTTATCAGTCCATCTAATTATATGCTCGATAAAGTCTAGCATGGACCATTATATATAGGACACATTAACACATACCACAGCATATTATTAACGTCTGAGTTAAACAGATGCCACTGTTCGGACGACAAGCGTCGATTACAGTGACCCTGCTCCAATGTTACCCTTTTTACATGTTAACATTAATTATAACACTGTTATATACATGACACGCTAATTTGTAAAATCTCGGATCCCGAGGACCACTTTTTCAGTCATGTTCGATATGAAACATGTCAGATAATTTAACACACAACTATTTGTAGTCGTTTAAAAACGAATTATCTCTTTACATAACGCGAAAAGAGAATACCGTTCCAACGCATAATTTTCGTTAATATTAACTCGTGTTTCCACTTTATTACCGCACATTACAACTACTTTCTGCTGTTCGTATGACATAATTACATTTTTAATTTCAACGTATCGCATGGGAAAGGCTAGGCACAAATGAATATACACGTTGAATGTACGTATTTAATTATTTCATCACTTCTTGGTACACGATTGAAATAAAGCTATACAATTACTATCTTACATCGACTGACAAATTTATTAGAAAAGACAGCGGGGGAATAAAATACACAGATTGCATGTGCTATTTTTTTGGACGTTTATTATTTTCCTCTTAATTGTACTTCACTTTCACATACCAGTGTAGTCGCAGTTTAATCGTAATTACTTATGAGTATTATCACCTTCGAATGACAGTACGTTTCGCAGGCAAAGTACAAAATTTCGAAGCTCGGAGGAACACAACTCCACCGCAAGCATCAGACCTTCGGATCTCCGTGGGATTCGCTGTATCACCGTCTCGAAGAGGAACTTCCATTCTCGGAGGATACAAGGAGAAACTCGGGTGCCGAAAGGGGGAAATCGCAACACCATGGAAACATCGATCTATATTCGTCAATATAAACCTGTCCCCGACGACGCCGCCAGCATCCCGCCGCTGGTCCCGGTTAATTCCGGCATAGTTAGAAATACATTTTAGCCGATTGTGACTCCAAAAGCGACTGGGGACCCGGCAGAAATACTTTCTCAGCTATACAGAGAGCAGACCCGGCTCGGCTCGGCTCGGCGTTGCGATGATGCTCGTGGCGGACATCACCTACGAACCTTTAACTTCGTACTTTGCCAACGGCCACATACACCGCCGATAAATCGCAGTCTCCACGTGTAGAACAGGCGGGTCCATTGCTCGTGGACGTGGCCGACACGAGGGACCACGGTTCTCCGTGCCAAGCTGATCATTTAGCCTGTCATGACCTCCATGAATTCTGCAACAAGAGCCGCGACGGTTGGTGGTCTACCAAGTGTTCGAGCGGAAAGTCGAACCGTCCGATCTCTTTCTCTCATGAAACGCCTACCTTCGAAATCGAGTGTGCCAGATCCATCGGTGTCCACCTCCTCGATAATCATGTCAAGTTCCTCCGGGGACAGCGCGTCATCCAGCTCGTGGAGGATATCTCGGAACACTTCGGTCGTGATGTAGCCGTTCCCATCCCTGTCGTACAACCGGAAAGCTTCCCTCAACTCTTGCTGCATCGCCTCCGTGTCCGTTTCCTCCTCCATGAACCGGGAGGCCAGCCCGCAGAAATCTTCGAAATTCATCTCCCCAGATCCTGCAACGTATTTTTTTCATTCAGTAATTAATACACATCCACCCTCATTTTCCAAGAAGGTTTGCAATTTAACCTATCATACATTTAAAGATGCGATGAGAAGAAAATGGATGATGAAGTGTATAGGCGAAACGAATAAAAAATTTACTACAACAGTACTCGGTGACGACGTGCGAGCAGCATGACGGTAATTAAAATAACGAGGCGTGCGTCTAAACAATTAATCTCAACCGTGTTCTTTTTCAATTTAATCGTAATTCTAGATTGAATATAATAAAACGGCACGCTATCAATTTTCGTTTAATAACATCGCCTTCTGGACTCGGTTTTTTCACGCTTTCCTTTTCTAATAATTATAGTATCTACTTTCTTGTTTTCTATGTTTCGCAACGTAGTCAATTACGGTTACTGTAATTATTAAATTACCCAAGTTATACCGGTTTCGCACTAGTGTGCTCTATCGTGTGACGAGCATACGAAAAATGCGTGACAGTGATCGAAACAAAGAAACCGCGCGCGCCGGAATGAAAAGGATTATAATTGCGGCGCACCTGAGTAATCGCTGGGAAATCACCGGTGTAAGTAATTGTACTCACGTTTTATGTTGTGTGTTTTCTTGTTTCAGTAGAAACTACAAAGAATGCGAGCTACACGTACCGAATGTATCGAACTCGGAGATGACGGAGTTTAGCTGTTCGGTTGGGATCTTCATACCCATCATTCCCAGAATGGTGGCGACCATGTCGGTGTTAATGACTTCTTTCTTGTCGGGGTCAAAGGCGTCGAAACCCATCTTGAGTTCTGTAACAAAGGAATCGATCAATTATTTAAGTATATTCAAACCGTACAATTGTCAAATTGATTAAATCTGGAAAATTGATGAAACGGTATCCGATATATTTTCAGAAGTTCTTCCACAATCTTTGCCATTTAATGGTATCAAATACGATTATTAAGAGTAAAATTCTAAATGTCAAAAAGTTGATGGATCGTTAATCGACTTCGTTCAACTGTCTCATCGACAAAAAATTTATCGTTACCGTGTATCGAGGAACTTACGCGCAATTTGGTCCTTGCTCAGTTGGATTTCATCCTATAAAATAGAAGAAAAAATTGCGTTACTTTTAGTATAACATGAGTCAAAATAGTAGAAGCGCCGAAGGAATGCAGCACGTATAGCTGAAACAATTCTTGCCATTTGTGCCATAAATTGATAAGCCGCAAACAGCAAGAATTCTGGCGTTACTCAATAAGCAATCGCTATCACTAGCAACAGGAATATCGAAACGTAGACATAGTTGCACTCAGACGTAATTAGTGCGTGACATAAAATTTCGATTATTAAATACTTTTATTGAATACGGTCTCAAACGCGCAGAGAGTAGAACCTGTTTCGAATATCGGGCTGAGAATGATAATTACCATGTCGAAAGTGTTTCGTTCGAACTAATCACGGTATCACCGAAGTAAATGATTAAAGGTTCCCTTCGGAGCAATCGCGTTTGAACAACTTACTGTACCGATGAAAATGTCACACTGAGCCTTAGTAAACTAATTAGTAGAGCTGCATAGACGCAACCCCGCATTCTTATTAGCGTCAATAGGTAATCACCAATCATCTTTCGACTTGAAGGCACTATAAAAAGATTCTTAATCTGGACCCTTTCATGGTACAGTCTTTGCGAAACATTCTATTGTCGCAACAATTGAATGACTGATACCGCCTCGATGTATTGTCTCAATCGACTATTGTCTCTTATTACGCCTCTCTTTACACGCTGCTCGGAGCCGGTGATCAGATAAATTACTATCTAGATTACCAATTTAGCGGGCCGCTTTCTTTTTTTAGTGCAAGTCATAGAATTTGAACAACCACATAAATATAACCATTGTGTCGGGTGCAGTAATCGTAGATTCTCAATTATGTGCGTGCATGACGTAATTTACTTTTTGCTGATAAATGATTCACGAGTGGATCATACGCAATCATTTGTTTTATATTCGCATAAAAATACCCGCAAAATCAAAGTAATTTAATTAACGAAATCTCCACCTGGAAAGTTATCTTCATTGCTTCAGAAGGCATTAATTATTGCATTTAGCAGAAATACAATTTCCTTAGAAAATTGGAATCATTTTCAGAACGCCATTGTTTCAGAAACATCAATTTTATTTCTGTTCGAACAGTTCTATCACGAGACTTTTCTAGCGATTTTGCGGTGGGATAGCGGAAATAGCTCGAAAGGTCGCGAAGTGGTTTTGTTCGGCTTTGTTTACAAATCGGGAAGCCTGTTCGCTGCAAAGTGGGAAACGCGGGCTTGTTACGTCGCGGTTACATCATCCGGCAATGTCAAGCTCATGCGAATCCGGAACTGTGATTGGCAACGGCGAGTAGAAAGCCAGTGATGCGTTCCCGCAGTATAGCCGGTCATTTCCACTAGCACGCGACACGGCCGTGCGTGAAAACGGTTATACTGATTGCGCCGGGTCCACCGTATAGCAGTTTGATATTGGCATTGCGTCCTTTTAGAGAATTGCAGTGGATTGCCAGCGGGGCAAACGTGTAAAAAAGCTCACCTGGCAGCCACCACGGAGGACGGGACCGTGCGCTGAGTGACCTCCTTAGCCAATCAGATAGAGCTTCGACGTTAGAACCGAACTACTGACCTAATCATTAAAAATAAACGATGCCACTGGGCTGACCACTGATAGTAATCATCGCTTTGTTCGACGATGTTGACTTATCCACTATATCGAGCGTCGTTCTAAAGGGAATTTCTTCACAGTTACTTGCTTGCTAGAATTACCCGTTCAAAATGACCTCGTCATCATTCCTTTGCTTACACTTGATGTGTTTTAAAATTTATACGGCGCTTTTATGTTTAGCGGATTGGTAAAGTATTTCTACATTTCGTTTTTTGGATTTAAAGTGTCAAAGCGTTTTTGTATGAGATCATCGAATGAATTGATTTATTTATACGCATGCTACAATGGAAGTCAAACGAAGTATTTCTAGCGTTAAAGTCGGAAAGAAACAAGACGCAAAGGCGTCGCTTATTCAAATGTTTAAATATTTACAATGAAAAACAATGAAGATCTATAAAAATATCTTATCATTAAGCAATTCTTCTTCATGAAATATAGCAAAATTATTGAAATCAGCTCTCTAAATCCAATGAAAACAGCTCTGATCCGTTCATTTACCCTATCAAACTCAGCTCAGCTACACTTGATCGGCTATGCTGACATTGACACGCGTGCCTTTGGGATGTCTGCGAGGTTTAATAAAATTTAGGTCGATGAGACAAGAATTATTTATTTTCCGTTGCGAAAGATACAGCAGAGTACTCTGCGTCAACGATTTTGTGATAGTTATTCAGTCTCTATGAAAGACTGCTCCAAAGAAGTCGTCTATATATAATCCTCCGTGGAACAGGCATACAAGTAAACTCTACTCGACACTACTAGGAGAGCACTTGTGCTCCGTCACCTTCAACAAGTCCATCGATTCTCTATCAAACTGCGAACGTCCCGTACTCTGCATCTTCTGCTCTAGCTTCCACCGTCAAAGACAATGAAGGTATGTTATTCAAAGGATGCGGTGGCAATGGTGGAGCATCAGCTATCTGGTTATCCAGATCGCTGTTGCGCCTCGTGAGTCCGCAGGAAGCCAGCAGTGTCTCAGTGGGCTCGACCTCGGACACGTAGCTGTACCAATCGCTTAGGAGACTCACTCTGGAGATCCTGGAGACCCTGGGGCGAGGCATGGGCACCGGTGGCAGAGGAGTAAGGTACCCATCCTCAGCTTTATTATCCACCTGAGCACCACTCCCGCCCCTCCGCCTGTTCTCCTCGACATTGACCCCTTTCGGAAGGACAATAGCATCCACCATGTTCTTCTTCACCAGCATAACCCGCTTGCTTCCCCTCAGCAGCGACGGATACTTCCAAACAATCAGAAAGGTAATAAAGGTCCCAATGAAGAAAGCCGCAGAAGCTATCAGAAACAGCAAGATGATGGTTTGCGCCTTGTCTCCGTTCTTCAGCCAAATCCTGAACTTGTATACAGACAACGTCGTAGCTGCCAAGCAATTGAGCGGGGACACGGTGTTCTTGTTATCGCTGAGCAAACAGATCGTATACGAGGTCTCCGGATCGATATTCTGCACATGATAAATGCGCGTGACGTGTTTCGCACAGTTGACCGAGCGTGCCACGCTGCCGCTGTCGAACCAGAGTAGCGTGTGCCCCTTCTCCAGGTTTGGCAGCTTCACCGTGATACTCTTATCCGTGACCGAATCGACGAAGAAGCCTGGAACACGAGAAGGGAATTCCAGATCTCTAGAAAGCAGCTTTCGTAGGCTACCGGAAACGAAGTACTCGGAAATATTGCAGGTCACAGCAATCATCTCGGGTTCCTTCGTGGTGGTTGTTGGTTCTGTTGTAGTTTCTTTTGTCGAATGGTGAGTGGTAGACTCTATAAATGGAGGGGCAGTAGAATTAGATACACAGAACTCTGCGGTGCTGAAAGACTTGCCAGCGTTCTTAGGCGGAGATGAGCATATTGGAACACTTATTAGTCCTGGGTGAGTATTAATTAGGTCCTGCATCCATTGTAGACTGCAGTCGCAGTTCCAAGGGTTGTTGCCTAGCTCCAGGCGGGACTCGTTTCCTTTGTGAAGTATCGAGTCGAATATTCCTTTCGGCAGCGAGGAGATATGGTTCTCGGTTATATCTAATTGTAATATACAGGAGGACATAGGTTCCAGCGAATTCTGCGACAAACTGACGACGCCAGAGTTGATAAGGTACAGAGATTTGACATTCGGTACTCCTTTAAAGGATTCATCGGTGATTTCAGAGATAGTGTTCCTTCGCAAGGATAAGATCTGGAGATTGTTAAGAATTCTTCCACCAGTGATGTTTTGTAGGAATTGTGGATTTTTGATCACTCCGTTCAAGTCAAGATTACTCAAAGAATCTGCAGCGTTCTCCAGTAAATTGAATTCGGCTTGTTCGATGAAGTTGTCTCGGATGGTTAGCATTTTTAGGCTTATTAGAGGGTCGAAGACGGCCTTGCGGAGGGATCTGAGGTTATTATTCACCAGGATAAGAATCTTCGTTTGCTTGAAAGTGGGCTGGCCAAATGCGTCGTCTTCTATTTCATCTAGAGAACAGCTCTCCAGCTTTAACTCTTCGATCGGCAGCCTGGTGCTCAGCCAATTTTTCCGCAGCGAGTCACCCAGGAACCCGCAGTTGATCAATGACAGCTTAACGGAGTTGGCGGTCGTGCACATGCCCTGCGGAGAATGTTTGTTAGTTGAAAATTCCACAGCACCGTGCGCAGAAATAAGCCTGGTGTTTTCTTCTCAGTGGGCTTCGAAGGTTCAACGAAATTAGTTTCATGAGCCTGTAGAAACGAAGAGCTTGAGTGTTCAAATTTATTACGGGGGTATTCTAAGCTAAACGATCAGAAAGGAGGTCAGGAAGTACAGCGTGCTCGAAGAAATTACAGCTCGTTTAGTGTGGCGCATCGAAGGCTGGCGATAGGATTGCCATAATATCTGAATACCTCAAAAACTACTGTACATTTCGAACTAAAATTTTTGCACATGTCTTCAATACATAATTTTGATAGCTTTTTAAAACGAATGTAATGTATCAAAGTGAATGCGAATACCTCGAAGATCTTTCCTATGTACTCCGATGTCGTATTGCCAGCATCCAAAGCTTTAGGAATACCAGAGCAGCTCACAGTCCTGCATTCAGTGATCTTACAGTAAGTCGAACTCGATCTCTCATCGAGCGAAGATCCAAAATTCTCTTGTACAATTGTCTGCATGCTAATGTTTGAGTTCGTCGAAATATTATCCAGTGGTCCGAATTTAATCAGTTGCGGTGATGCATTGCGTGGCCAAATCAAGAAACCAATTACAGCGAGAGTTGAAAGTGACACCAGAAGCTTCTGCCGTGCAACAAAACTGCATTCGTTAATGCATAAAATATGGTTGATTAATTTTGAATAGTTTATACATTGAGAAATATTATACAGCGATAAGAGAGGATAGAAGTGCAGCATGAATAAATGAAAATGTTGAGGAAATGTTTCTTAAACGATTCATTACAATTAAGATGAGACATTTGACAAGTGTACCTTAATAGTACCTCGGACTTGGAATCCGAGGTCTTCGAAGTTCTTCTTCTTCTAGCGAACATATGGACGTCCTGTCACCGTTCCACAGAGAAAGGATAGTTGCAACTATCTGGCGAACACGATCCACATAATCGATTCGTGACAAGCACGCATGTCAATCCTATCTATGCTTCCGCAGATTAACTTTATCGCCCTCGGTAATTAAATTACATTTGAAATGTTTCGTGCATTGGAGAAACGGGAATATACTAATCATTTTCTTACATTAACTTGATTATAATATATATTTACTTATCATGTTATTACAATTGACTACGGTACAAGTTACGATGCAATAAACAAATATTACTTCACTCTAGTGGTGGCGGAGGATGCCTGTTTTTTTCGAAACACACATGGAAAGCAAGAGCTACATCACACTCGTCGTCACCTCCATCTCTTTCAGCTAAAACATTCATTAATTGCTAAATATAATTCCCCATCTGTTAATGTTTTTTAATAATTTATTATCAACGTGTTCTCTCAAAGGCGGGTGCTATGTTCACGCATATTGAATAAATTTTAACAATGTTTAAAAAATCGTGCCTTCCACATACTCGGTATTAAAGTAGCATTTATACCTCGATAGTGGTCGAGAAATTTCTATGTGCTTACCATCGTCCATGCAAGTGTTTAGAGTTTCCATGAAATGCATTCTTCGCTCGGCCTTTTTGGGGTTGTTTTCTTCCATGTTGTTGACATCATGTGATAGGTCTTCTCTTATGAAAGTATTTCCCTCCATCTAGAAGACAAAGTAACTTTAATCTCTCAACCTTAATTATGTTTTAAACACTTCCTAGATTCGCATTTTCTCAGCATCTATTATAGTTGACAATTAGCTCGATTCATTAGGAAAGTTGCCCAAGAATTACGTTGAGTAAATTACGTTGAGTTATGTTCAGTAAGTTTTAGATGTATTCAGTATTATCTTTCAATATTTGACATTATAAATTCATTGAAATTATGAATTGTTTGGAATTAATTGCTTTTTTCTATGATGCTCAAAATAGTTGTTTTCAGTTATTGGTTAGGGTATTTCTCTCAGTTTGTACTTACCACACCGTAATTTTGATTCAAGCATGCAAAGTAACATCCGACTTTTTTGAAGTCTCCATCGCCGTTAAGTAGTTTATCTTTCGCTTCACCGGAATGTTCAAATTCCCTCAGTTCATCTGTAGTATTAACCATGCAATTTTCATTATTTTTTAAACATGTTTCATGAAAAATGTATTCTTGACTCACCAAGTGAAAGACCCGATTTTTCCTGGCATTCCGCATAAAATTCTTTGGACCTCTTTCTTCCATGGAAAGGTCGCATTGGATCTTGTGTTGACAGTTCCTGAAGCAGGTATCAACATTTTAGAATAGCGATTTATAAAGAATGATGTAGAATTTCTGTTTAAAATCACAGCAGTTTTAATAGCTTCGTACATAGCACAGGAAAATACAGAGAAGAACAGAAAAGTATTTCATAGTGCTGAATCCTCTCCCGTCGTCCGAAGGAACATTAATATCAACTACAATGTCCTACGGTCAATATATACCTTCTCCGTGTAACCAATGCAGTCATTCCGGGCAGAAAATTGTGACAAAGCGACAACCAGAGTAATTAAGATTCGTATCGGGGAAAATAATAACGGGCATACTGTTATCTTCGTGCATCGTCAAGACTGATTTTGTGTATTTTCAGCGAAAACTGACCTGGAGGCTTTGTTATTGCGATCAGATAATGATAATGATCTTTACGTAACGTGAACTCCAGAAAAATTGTTTCGAATCACCTAAAACAATAACCCTAATATCAACGACATGCTAAAGCAATATGGCATATTATTTACTGTCAATTCGAAAAAGAAAAGAAACGCGATTATAAGGTATAAGATTTATTATAACAAATGGCATTAATAAACATCAATTTTGCTTACACACACGTACAAATAAAGTATACGGAGTAAGAAAAAGGAAACAAAAAAAAAATTCACATCTTTAATTATAAATACACAAATTTATTTTAATTTGAACACGTTTTATAAGTAGATTATATATAAATTATTAATTATGTATAATATTATGATATATAAGAATGAATGTTTAATATAGTTCCACGTACAAAACATCAAAATGACTTATCAAAGTACAATAATCGTACATAAACAGTAAGGCAAGTATTACAAATACTTAATGTTTGACAAGTAGACTGCGGATCTGTATGCAATATTATTTGAAGCGATAAATTCTGTTCTATATTGTGCTCATTTTTGTAATAAATACACAAGATCCGCAGTCTATTGGTAGGAGATAGTTTCGAAGTACGTTAGTGTAAAACATAGAACACTTTATGAACATTTGCAGCAGTTGCGCAACGAGACATTCTCTCGGTCTTTCCTGACCTCCTCGTCGACCGTATTTGCGAGGGGTCTACCACGAGTTTCCGGCAATATTAAACACAAGAGACCCGCCATTAGGGTGAAAACGCCGCAAAGAGTGGTTGGTCCCCACCACACAATGGCGCCCAACAGATCGGCCACATAAGGTGCAGCTATACTTCCGACGTGCGACATCGCTGAATTCGTTCCAACCGCGGAATTTCTGCACACCTGTTCCGGAAAAAGTAACAGTCGTAACAGCGAGCAATTTCATTGCAAACTGGAAAACTTCTACATTGCACAACCATCCCAGATTTATGGTAGATCTTTTGGAAACTGTTTGGGACACATTTGTAAACTATTTGGTCAAACGGGCTGTATAATTACCGTAGGAAAGAGTTCCGAGCTGTACAAAATGGCGATTCCATAAGCAGCCGACGCGCTGAATCTTCCAATCAGAGAAATAATCATGACAGTGTTAGTGTCCGCTGTAGGGATCGCTAAAATTCCCAATAAACATATTGCCGCTATGATATACAACGATCCACTTCCCACTCGTCTTCCCACAAGTATCAATATGGGAGTCGGTATCAGATACGCTGGAATTTCAGTCAGCCCCATAATGAGGACATAAATGTACCGATTCGTTGAGAAATTATTCACGTTTAATGCTGGAACATCAAAAAATTCCCAACATTAATGCTGAAACAAACTCATAGAAAGGAACTGACAAGTGAAAAATGATTATAACACGTTCATTACCTAGTGCATAATAGGAGAGCGAAGCGGTCATCCAGTTGAAGTTCGTGATAATGAGCCTGTTGCGTAATTCGTGGTTGCTTATGAGAACGCGGAAACCATCGATGTTTTTTTTTAATCGTTCTTTTGTGGAGTCTTGACTTGCAATCGAGTTTGTCGAGCCTTCGAAGTCCTGGCTGTACATTGTCATGGATGTTTCTATTATTGCCGATGTTGAGGAGGACCTCTTGCTTGCTTTCTCGATCAAGTTTCTCGCTTCCTTGCGACGGTTGTGGGCTATCAGCCATCTAGGAGACTCTGGCATGATCCTGAGAAATAATATTAATATTATACTCCTGCATTCATATTCCTCCTACCAAGCCATTTTAATATATTTGCTACATTTTTTAATATTTAAGTGAAGCCTAATATTTACACGACACCGCGTTTATGAAATCTAACAATTTATACCTACGTAAAAATATACGACGAGCAATTACCCCGGCATAATTAGAAAATTCCTGTAAAATATGTGAAACATAAAAATCTTAAATAGAGAAAGGATCATAATATTTAATATCGTATTAGCGTGTTCTCATTCCACTGAAATCATTAATCACAGCAGAGTGAAATTTCGTTTAAACGCGGTCTCTCTAAATATAAAAATGGACATTACGCAAACACAACAGCGATTTAAAGTGAAGGAAGACTTTATTGAAACGATTCGTCGAACGATTTAAGGGCTTACCATAGGGGTATTAGCAGCAACAGCGCTGGCAAGGAAATTGCCAATTGTACGTGCCTCCATTCGTGTAGGAAATAAGCTACACCCGGTATGATGACAATTCCACTGGCATATCCAATGTTATAAGCAATACCCATCCACTGTCTGTGTTTCTCGGTTGCAACCTCTGTCACTGCACACCGAAAGAAACAGTAGGAAGATTTAAAAGATTGCAGTGGATCAATACATAATTTCCAATTTTTTTTATTATTAAAGGAAGAAAAAAATTTTAAAGTGGCCCCTACGTTTTGTAATCGATGCGAAGAATTTTTATTTTGCAAAATCATGCAGAGTCCAGTATGACGAAAATGCATTCAAATTGTATATTCTTAATCTAAATAACTTATTGACAACGCTATTTGTCACCGCGGTATTAATCAATCCGGTTGCGTGCCGAAACCCGAAATAACCTGAATCTAAACTATTTAAATATAGCCTCGGCCATTCACTATATTGCACGCGTTAGAAGCGGGGTCAGAAATTCGTCTAATTACGACGTGAAAGGAGACTTTCAAATTATCATTATGCCGGTCGTAAGAAAAGGGACGTAAAAGTGCTGCTTTACCGGTAATAAGCATAATAAGCCGAGTTAGACAGTGACGTAACGAAGGGACTGTTGTTTCGACCTGTCAGCAGCGAATCATGAATTCATTCTGTGCGCGGCTAATACGACAATATGTATTAATGCTCATTTTCTATATGCACGGTGGTTGTTGCACCGTTAAACGAGCATAAATCATAACTCACGTGTCGTGAACGCCGAATACTGAATCGCGGCGTGGCTAGCACCATTAAGAAGCCGTGAGATCATGAAAGCCCAGTACCATGGGACAATAGCACCGGCTGGGCCGGAGGTTATTAGCAATATCGTGCCAATAACGTAACTCATTTTGCGGCCATACTTGTCGGCTAAAACTCCGAAAATTGCACTGCCTAACAATTTGCCGAGAGACAGGGCCATGTGAGTGCTCGAGCGAGCTGCGATCTTGTCGCATACTAAATCCCACTGAAATTTAATTGGGAGAAAAAACATTATTACTGCGATCATGGTCTTGCTGCATAGGAGTGGAAATTCCTCTCTCATGGGAACCTTTCAAAATGGTCCATTACCAGAATAGACTATATCCTTTTCATTATAATGTTCTTTCATAACAATTTAGTTGTATCTTATAATTAAATTTACTTTTACTTTACATCCAATCTAGATGCAGTTAATCGTGTTGTCTTCAATGAATGAAAAACATTCCTTAAAAAAAGGGACACAGTTCATTATAACGTAAATATTTTTTATTCCAGAGCCCCAAAAATTAATAAAAAAACGGGGTCAATTAGTTTTTTGATATATGACATTAATGCAGCAGAACAAATGAGCTAATGTGTGATTTCATGCTCACATCTTCGACGAATGAAGTCCCCTCGAGATCATGCGCGAAGTCTCTCACTTCGCAAGCTATTGTTTTCTGTGTACCATTCTCCATCTTGTACTTTAAAGCTTCATCAAATCCAATTTTTGCAAAATACTGATAATCATAATCGTACATAGTACACGATGTAGCCGAGGAAATGTTCCTTATTTTCTTATGTGTCCAATTTGCCGCGGTTAGGCTCGGCACTGCGCACCAGTGAGTGGGAACCTACATTTTACGAAATCTGTTAATCATTTATGCTAACCATGTGCTCATAGTTGCACAAGCTAGTTTAAAGCGCGATTTCTTCTGTCAGTTAACATTTTTTCTCGTATGTAGTTCCAATTAACTGTTCGAAGATTGAACGGTGAAACAAAAAGAGCAACATCACTTTTTCAAATACATAAATAAAATTTTGTATGTATTGATAATAAAATTTTTTCTAGTGAAAATATTTCTAAATATTATTTTAGCATTATAAATGAGGAAGTACATTGAAGAAAAGATGTTCAAAATTCCTTAAAAGATTCTAAAAGATGTTTTCTTAGATGTTTTATTTGATAATTGAGAGGAAAATGGTTTATTTACACTTTTTCGAGAGATAAAGATATGTCCGACTTACTTGAGCAATAAAAATGTAAGACATCGAATGCATTCCATTAAATATTGTTGGCGTTAGCGTAAAAATGAATATTATCCACAGAAAATTAGACCCACTGCCAAGTTTGTCAAGTTCCACTAACAGTGGATCCGTGGGTTTCGATTTTGTCACGTCGTCTGACTGATCGCCTGACATGATGCCTGGAAATTAAAACAATCAAAACGACATTAATAAATATTGAATTGACAACAATGAACAACATCGAAAAAATTGGAATTATATTGAACATTTGTAACTCCGGGTCAAAATGGATCCAAGTCCAGCTATCCTACCCAAATAAATCGATAAAGTGTTAACAAAGAAAAATTTTTAAAGGAACTTCTTCACAAAAAAATTAATAATGAACAGTTCTGTTTATATAAGTTTTAATGCACACACTGTTTTTTACAAAATTCAATAGCTTAATAAACCACGTGTATTTACTAACCAGTATTTACTATCAGTTCCAAGATCGACAACACAATTCCAATAAACAATGGATCACCTCCTAGTTGTTGGCGTATTCAGCAATCATCCTCCAAGCTCTGTGTGTGATCCGTGTTTTCGTAAATAAATTCAATTCTTATTTTCCAAAGCATATCCTCACAATCACCGTCACTTCATACACAATCTCGTCAGATCCACGATTCGATAAAACCATCACTGCACTTATCAACAAAGATTCCTTCCGCTATAGCAATTTCACAGTTCTTTTTACCGACACTGTCATTAAAGTTTAAACTATTGCCACTACATTTTACAATGTTTTCCAGAACGAAATGTTAATACCGATATAAATATTATTTAAATACTGATTAATTGATAGCACCATAGAAAATCACGATTGCAATTCTACGGGTACAGTAGTGCGTAACATCGAGCGATATGTCTAACAATGTAACGCGTTCGATAAAATGTGACAAACACAGCGACGAAGATCAGAGATGGCAGCCTTTCGTTGCGCAATTGTGCACGAGGTTACTCGAGCAGTTTGTACGACACTGAAAGAATTATCAGATCCATCGGATGCATTTACTTACAACTTATCAGGCAAAACGGCTTAACGACTGCGATACGGCAGACATTACACACAAGTTCCTTTAACTATTCTACCGTCTAACGCGGCGAGTTCTAGAGCAATAATCGTCTCGTTGCAACCCGTTAAGCTCGTAAATACACGAAATATTCATCATTAAACAGTATCGGCGTCTGTTATCTCGTCAAGTGCCAATTTACGCGATACCAAGATCCGAAATCATGATCAGCGGAGGCGAAATTGCGAAACAAACCTCTCGCTAAATTAAATTAATCCGAACAATTCTTTTCAACTTTAAGCTATCAACCGAGTAATCTTAATCGAACCTTCATAGTAACGTGTAATTAAGGTAATCTCATCACAATTTTTTGTGAATTCGTGGAAGTCATTTATCTGGGATACCTCGATGTACTACTAAAAATCTAGTGCACTATGTATCACAGTAATTTTACGATGTCTAGTCTTTATGGCTGCTGTAAAAGCAAATGGAAAGAATAGTGATAAACATGATCTGTGCGAGCTGTCTCTTATCGCCTAAAGTTCGAAAATGATTGTTTTATTGTTCTTAATCAGCAGGTGTGATATCAAACGCGATACAAATGATCGAATGTATTCTATATCACATGTATAATCAAATTATATCAATTGAACTGATTATAAGATTCCGTGGATATACGATTCATAATACAGTGCACTCGGTTAACAGATTAAATCGGTCAGCTTTATATCTGTTGCTCAATACAGCGTGTATAAATGTGGTTGTACTATATTTTGTTGCGAGCGATACAGAAAGTCCGTTTTTATTTTTACAAATTTAATTTGGTAACGTGAAATTAACGAAACCGTAATCTGAGTTTCGTTAATTTTTACAAAATTTCGTATGTTAATTGGATGAACGAGAATCATTTATCTTTATGATTTAAGCAGTGAACATGTCCACGTGTATTTAATCGCGTATTTTCGTATTCGCGACGTCTCGAGATTACTTTGACGATTTTCAGCACTGTTTTGCTCGCGACGAAGAAGTACGATGCAGTCTTTTTTTTTAATAAAAATTGTTGACAAAAGTGCTCTGTGTCTAAAATCGCAATTCCTTGCTTCGATAATGTAGTACAGTATTATTATAAATAACTCGTACCCGCTACTAAAAGTCATGACTAAGATATAACAGACATCAGTCTCGAAGTATTACATATTTAGATATTGTACTCGTTTAAAAAAGTAGTCAAACATTACGTCAACGGTAGATGGAAAACTATTTAACCATTAACCTTATCATTCGTAAGCACCCGTCTTTCTCTTATACCGAATGATTCGAAAATTTATTATCGCATCCATCGAAATGAAACGTTACGTTCGGCTTAAGTGTAGTGTACTCGTTTAAGTATGAAAATAAATTCTCTGGAATGCTTGTCTATCTTTCAAATGTAATTACAGTGTTCGGAGATCAATTTCTGTAGTGTAAATCGCTGTCTTCATTATTTGTTGATTTGCACTCTTCGCACCATTGGGACGTTGTAAACTAAATAGAAAAATGAGTCTAGTATATGGTTCAGGGATCGTAGCCAGGCTTCGATCTTGTAATTTATTTCCTTCGAAATTGAAAATGTTTCCTTCTGCGGAGCCGTGGACCTGGAAAAATTAAACAATCCTAAAATTTTGCCCTAATTGCCTCGATAAGCGTAAAAATCAATTGTCTAGTGACTACGTGACTAGAAAATGGAAGTTTGAAGTAATTGGTTATTGAAATACCCGTCCGTTTCCGATTGTTCATTTCGGTTGTTGTAAGTATACATATAGCAAGCAGGGAAAGCGCTCGTCGTCTTCACTCTGTGAAACTGGCTTGTTTTAATAGAGATTGACGATTCTTTCGATAAAGTTACACCATTTATCGACTCTTCGTCACTATACGTCACTTCGCCTTCGAGCACTGTCAAACTGACGTTAGTAAAATTTTTCGCGATGTAATTGTCCAGATACATCCCTGGGAAATCAGCAACAAACAGCACGTCGGTGTCATTAGACCACGTATAAACATGTTGCTGAATTTCTTCTAATTTATACCTAAACACCAAATAATTATTAATAACTTCCTTCTAGACGGCCAAAAAATTTAAATTAAAATTCTACTGAACAGGAGTCGTCAGTAATTTGAAGAAAATAAATTACTGTAAGTTACATACCTGTAGGAATTATATTGTGACAGAAGTGGCATTAGATACGAAATAGGCTTGAAAGGATGCCAATCAACAGTTAGCAAGTCAACATTTGGATCGAACATTCTTTGCTGGAATCTTCCATTTAGAGAACACCATACATCTATGTAGATACTCAAGTTTGATGACAGACGTGACCATTTTGCAGGTTTTTTGTAATGATGATCGCTTTGTCCATCGCGTCTCTCTTGCTCTATCAAATTATCCTAAAAACGTTTATCAGAAACTATCAATTATTTTTTAGTTATAAATAGAAAGAAGTTTTTCAGATTGTAACTAAAATAATAAGTACCCTAATGCAGGAGGCGTATTGTCTAGTCATGTCACCATGTTTCTCCCATCGATCGTTTTGCACCCACGCCTTGGGATCCAAATAACGATCTTCGTTGCTCACATTATCGTGGATTCTAATCACGACTAGTATAGTGTCCCAAGCATGAACCATCATGTCCCAGGAATATCCGTACATACCTGGTACCCAATTATTATAACCCTAAACATAGTAAGAAGTTCGATTTAGTAAAATCATCGTCGATAATCAAATAAATATATAATATATCTAACAATTTATAGGCACAGAAATTTCGAAAGATTATTTGAAAGAAACAGCATTTCTAACAAGAGAGTAAAATTCCCGATCCTGTCGATTAAAACACGCGTCTTTGAAGGACCCTTCAGAACGAATTATTTCTTAATTGCTAAAAAGACTTTATCTCTACGCACGATCGTAATAGTGTCGACACAGACAATACCTTAGTGATGAAATGAGAGTACGGAAGGAAAAATTGTAAAGCCACGTGAAAGAGTAAGAGAGATACAACAAATTTTTGCTTCTTCGTCACACCTTCTTTCGTGCGTTTGCAAACGGTTCTGATATTTCTATCTTCGTATTTTCGTTCCAGTGTCCTATCATCGTGCTCTTTACTGACGCTCTTCAGTTTATTATCTACTTCAAAGTTGACCTTGCCACGCAACGTGAAGTTTGTTTGTATCTTCAGAATATCTTCACTCGATTCTTGTTCGCAAGCAACTTCTTCTTCGTATTCATTTTCGAGTCGATTCTTCCGAAACGCGTCACAGCCTTTGATGCTTTGATTTTGTACTAAAAGCGACGTGAAATTGTATTTGAAATACGAAATACACTTTCGGGGCCAGTCTGCGTTGCAGAAGAGAGGCAGTGTTGCGAGACAAACGTACGGAAACATTCCTAAAGATAAATATAATTATCAGTCGAATTTCAAAAGAAGATTTCAAGCAAGGCACGAAAGAAAATAATTATTTATAAATTAATGCAACGAACCTTACCTATCTTGAACAATCGAGAATTCATCAAATGAAACGTTGTGCAAAAAATCATCGCGGGAATGCGTGTTTTTTCGAATAGTATCCAAAAACCGACCGTCAGATCAAAAATGAATCCGAACCAGTGGACTATGAAAAAATCAGTTTGCTCGGTGGTCAAGAATAGTCTGAAACATAGGAATGATTCAATTAGCACTGAAATATTATATTTTGTTAAAATAGCTTTATAATACGACTTTCTTTTATGCAACTCTTTTATTCTTAATATTAAAAATGATGTTTCCGTACATACACTTACTTAAACGGAGTGAAGACCCAGTGTGTCGACAAATTCGTCATGGCGTACCCCGACAACCATTCTGTGCTAGACTTCTTCAATCCAGCTATGAAGTATAGTGCAAAAAATTGAAATTTCAAGATAAAGTAGTTCCACAATGGTACATTATCCTTGTTTTCCTTGGAGCTCGTTTTTCTCGCATCCAGCGCACTGTAAAAAAAGTCTGTTAATTAATTTTTGCATCTACGAACAACGTGTGAGTCGTATAATACTTTTTCCTTATAATTTTTCAGTTTTGTGCAAATGATGTTCACCATTTGGTATTGCGAATTGTGTAGAGTTGATTTTGATGGAAAGGTTCTTTGCAGACAGTGTTTTCTATCAATGATGAATATTTTTCAACGCGTGTTCGTGACTTTTGTGAGATCATTTAATTAGTATTTACAAGATCCTAACTCACGTCTCTGATTACGGACCGGTTTTCCCATTCGGATGAGACATTTCCTTTCAAACTCACAAGAACTTATTAGCCTCCGTACCCCAGAGGAGAGTCGCAACGATTCCATAGAGATAAGTGTGGTTGTTCCAGTAGCTTTTGTTCAGCAGAAAGATGTACCAGTAAGGCATCACGAAACAGGCGCAGGCGAGTTTAAAATGCGAGCCCAGCATTATCCCGAAAGCGCCTATCCACATGATCGTGTAAATTACTATAACCCACGGCAGCGACGGGGGCTTCATTCCGTGGATCAATGGGAAATGACACTCCAAGGGGTCTCCCCATTTTATATCCACGTCTGCTAGACCTCTTTCCTCCACGAC
Organism: Lasioglossum villosulum; assembly: GCA_963971365.1. NCBI lineage: Eukaryota > Metazoa > Arthropoda > Insecta > Hymenoptera > Halictidae > Lasioglossum > Lasioglossum villosulum. Next base: position 7,971,519 of record OZ020495.1, read on the forward strand.
GTCGAACACCATGCAGAATCCTGCAAAATTTTTACTAAAGGCACTCGACGAACAACGATAACTTCCAAACGTTTTCATTTATCGAACCCTCCTTCGACCCTTGTATCCATTTTCTATTTATTTCCTCTTACATATTCATAGAGATTTGCCGTTTTAATTTTCACTGATACTGAATAAGCGAGAATGATGAGATGACTTACCGAAAAGCGCTCGAACGACTCCCAAACAGGCAGCATCAGTCGGTCGGTACAAAAGATTCGTGAGTTTCTCAAAACCGGAGACATCGTCCAATCGAAATCCACAAAGTTTCTCAAATCTCTTTTCAAACGAACATCGCACTCCAAAACTTTGTCTATCCTGTTCGCGATACTCCTTTTTAATTTCGGATCCCGAACCTTCGGGGCTGGTTAGTTTTCTACTTTTCCTCCACATAATCGAATTATTCGAAGAACCTGTTAAATAGATGGCAAGACGTTACATTGAAAATACATTCGGAAGATTTTACAATGTATATTTGGACAATTTCTCATTTTACTTGAGGAATCTTGGATTGAAAAGCAAAATTACCGTCGACGTTCTCATGGAAATGTTCATCGAATTTTGACTCTGAACTCTGAATCCGAGCGTAGGTCGTCCACCTGATAAGAGGGCGACACGACCAGCGACAAACCGACGGCAAGTTGATTGCATTGTAAATGGAACGAACGTGCATAAACGAGACTCACCTAGGAGAGGCCGAAAGTGTCGGTGTCCGCAGCCAGAAGAGATGAAACCGGTCCGATGAGGATGTATCGAAGGTTGCTCGACTTCTGCGCGTCGCAGCTGCAGGAGTAGTCGCAGAAGAAGAAAATCCGGATGCTGAGAGAGAGCAGGAGCAGCGTCGCCAGGCAACGTGCTCGATTATTGACCCGCGCCCGCGCAATAATAATATATTATCGGGCATTCTTCAGCGCTGCGCTTAGGTTCATCGATACTTTATCGGCCGATACTCAAAACTGTATCGGAGCCAGCCTTCGTTTCATTTGTTACACTGATTACAATGAAATTTATACGTGTTCTATCGACACGTTCACTGCCGTGTAACTCGTGACAGAATTACTCACACAGATTCGAAAAACTCATTAAATGTATTATGTCGATTATAAAATTGAACTACGAAATAGATTTTTTAACAAAAGAAATCAATTTGTTGGATAATTATTTACACACGCATCTTCGCCCCGGTATTAATAACTCGATACTTTCTAGCTAGTCGAATGTAAAAATCGAGTAGAAGAACTTCAGACTGCTGTCTTGAAGCAAGTGACTATATGGAATGGAAATTAGCTCCGTTCGATAGCGAAACGTTGCATATGCTTTTGCAGTGAGCGGACTGAAGCGTTCGCCGAGGATTTCGCTGACATGTGCGACACTGAATAAAAATAAATTATCGAGGTGCGGTTATCTCCGGCAACTACCAGCATAATAATGTTTAATTATATAACTATGTTCAACTTATTGACAGTTTCTGTTGAGGTACGATAGGATAGAGCTTCCACGCGATATCGTGTCTGCGACTCGAAAAAGGCAATGGAAATACTGGTGTACCTCTCGACTTGAACTAAGTGAACTGACGTAATAACAATGTGTGATAAACGGTGCAAGAGTAAATAATAGCTAACAGATGGAGGAAAAATACTGTATGTTCGGAAATCGGTGTTCTTCGTCAGTAAGATCTCGAGGGATCAGCAAGGGTCATAGAGACATTTATTCGAATCAATTCCGCTAGGTTGCTCAGCTTAACCCCTTTTCCATCAGCAAGCTGATGACCTGTCTACACGATTATTTTGTTCATACTTTCTCGTTACTTCGACAAGATGCATCGATCGCGTGTGCATCGATCTTTTCTGGAAGCATGGTTCACAAACTAGTTCTTCACATAGTAATTAGTTGCTGCCAACGTAACTTTAAACAGCGCACTCAACGTAGACAAAATGGCATATATTATTCATGTATAGCACCTCAACAAGGATATTACTCGGACAACGTAATGCGAATTAGCGAGAGACGATTACGTGGTTTTTGAATAAGCTGCCATGCCTTTTTGGTCCCGCAGCTGGGGTGTTCGACTGAATGGGCATAACTTCGCGTTCTAAATCCCCAACGGCCGTTTTAGAGCCGTAAAACAAAGGGCTGATTTATTTCTGCACGCCCCTCAATCTGTCTCCGTGGACCACTTTTGATTACTGCTGCCTCTTCAAGCATCGGGCCTCTGCGATCTCGATTTTTTCGGTTATTCTACGTAACAACGTGAAATATTAAAAAATGATGCACCTCGAACATTTCTTCAAAAGTACATTTTCGATGTACCTCAAAAACAACACTGGCAATATATTATCATACAGAGTTACAACATTCATGTGGATAAAGAAACAATATACTATTAAATTTATTTTATCAATTAAATTGCTTTGGTTTTATTTAATTCTTGCGGTCGCCGAGTCAAGGTCCATCGCGCTAAAGTGCTCGAATAAAATGAAAAGCAAACACGTCTTCTAGCGTCCACAATATTCTCCGATGAAAAAATCAAACGGGGACAGTGAACTAGGAAATTAACGCCGGTATTTGCTTTCGCGCGCATAGAAACCCCATCAACCACCGCGCGATATTTGCCAAGCGTATTTGTTCGGGAATATGAATCAGTCCACCTGGAAGCGACCAAGGAGAGAGTTCGGGAGACATAGAAAAATAGAAAGAGAGAGAAGAGACGGGAGAACCGAAAGGAGATCCGCGATTGTCGTATGTATTTGCCCGGCTATTTATCACGGTTTATTATTTCCTATTGTCGATGGAGTCACGCATTGTTGGCGGACGAGGAGGGCCGAGGCGAATTTCTAAAACCGTGTCCGATCGAATTTGCATATTTCAACCCCGAGACGCGTGTGCCGGGCGTCCGATTACAGGCCCTATTAATTGCGGTTCCGTATTGTTCTCCACGATAACCCTGGGGTCGATACTAAGTTCTTGCTTTCCCTCTCGTTTTACCTCGCGTTCATTCACTTTTCCAGGCTCCGGTTGCGAATTCAGCAATCGCGGGCTTGGGGGACTCGTTAGGGTGGCGGAATCATTTTACACTACCTCGAATCAAATTCCAATTTTTATACAGAATTGTACAAAAAATGAAATAGATGAAAAATATCGTCCATTGATTAAAAGATTCTCGAACCTCGTCAGTGCAGGTGCAAATCTACGATTAATTTTGTAGCCTTAAATAGAAGAAAAACAATTAGAGTTTCAATGAATACACATAATTGGCATTAGTGCGAATCAAATAAAATTTTGATTGAAACTTTGAATAACTTTCTGTGTAAAAATCGTGTCAGAGAAGGTCTCGATGCGTTGTTTAGAAAATCTCGAACCCCAGCTGCATTAAACGGATGCATATTCATGCGAAACGAAAAGGAATGAAAGGATGTTGCGGAAAGCTTTCTATACGTAACATAGCGGGGTGGAAACAACATGTGCCTAATGCACTGCAACCAACTTTTAGCATATTCACAACTTCTCTGATACATTATACATATACACTACAAAAATCAGAACTTTTAACCGAATTCAAACTAAACAAAATGTGACACAAATTATTCATTGAATTGCGGAAAATTGGAGATTAAATATTTCCCATCGATTCTCGACTCCTCTTCCTATTCCTCGTCGGTATTTTGATTGTGAATGTTTGTAATTGTTTGCAATTCTAATCGTACGGTGAAAGTACAGACTGGTACGAAAGTGCGCGTTCTACCCCCATAAAGAATTCCAGCGGTAACGACCGTCGCAGCGGCAAGTCCAAATAGTTCAAAAAGGGGTGGCAGGGATCGATGGAGTGGACCGAGAAAAAAAAATCCGGCATAAAATTAACAGTATACAGCTTGCAGAATGCAGTTTGTTGCTCACCGGCAATATTTCATGATGGCCTCTCTCCCGCGAAGGCCGAGAGAGGGGTTCGGTTCTCGAGGGGGGTGTGCAACAATGGAACCCTTTACCCAGCCCCTAGCGCCCAGCCAACATCCATACATCATCATTCATACTGGAAAAAACCTGGGGGCACCTATGGCAGTCTTCGCCTGGAGGGGTCTTCGAAATTTCAAAGTACCGAGTACGCATCAAGTACTTTCTAATGCCACGCTGGATTTTCGGTTCGTCTGGCACGCCGAGTACAACTTCCACCTTCGATCGCTATTCTCATTGTTCTACTTAGTTTCGAATTCGTCTAATCCGTTTATCGAATCAAAAGACGACATTATTAGAAAGTTATTAATTTTTCATATTACATTTTAGAAACAAAGATGAAAGCGCTATGCAGGATGAAACTGTTAAATGCGGTGATCACTAATCTAACTAGCTGGTTATTGTTGCTCGCTCGCTTCGCGAGCTTCGCAGATGGGGGTATTGTAGCTCGCTTTGCGATTTCGCGAGAGGGTTAGTGGTACGGATGTTATTTTGTGTGTGACTCTCCACGAGCCACACAAAGAACTTCCCGATTCGTTAGTTGCAGTATATTATTATCATTATTAATTTAGTGTACGTTTTAAGAAGATTATACGTCCTCAGGGAAGTTCAATAGTTTTCTACTTATCAAAATGTTTTCTGTATGGCGTCGCATTAAACCAACATCGTATGTTCGTTGCTCGCATGCTCCCTTAACCATTTTTTTATATTAACTTTCAATTTCATCTCAGTTAATAATTCGTATTGAACTGCTTGTTTTTTTAATAGATTGTAATATAAATGTTTTTGTACTTTCATCGATATTCTTTGAAAATGTATTCTCGGCAGTAGCGATGAATAACTCACTCTTGCATTGGGATAATTTTCGATTATTCTAAGCGGTAACATTAGCATTAGTTGCATAATTAAAAAAGGAAAATAAAAAAAAAATTTTTTAAAAATAAATTTGTTTAAATTATAAAAAAAAATATATGTAATTATTATGTTTGTTTCTTCGGTGGAAAATTTCCGTCCTCTCGTATAATTTGCATTGTTGAATGAACTTCTTTCGAAAAAAACTAAAAAACTACTTGACCAATATGGACCAAAATCTAATCAGCTCTAAGTTACAGCGGGGCACATCGATTGCATCATTCATCATTCTGATCGCATCGTTACTTTTTCAGAAAACGTTAACGAAAAATTTGATAACATAAAAACGGCCATACGCGCGCGCGCACACACACACACACACACACACACACACGCACGCACGCACGCACGCATGCACGCACACACGCACACACACACCATTTTGATAAAAGTAGTCTAAAATGACTCCAAAGACCATGAAACGTGAAGATCTGCTAAAAAATCGATTCTCGATTTTCGGGGTAATTACAGTAACTTCCCTATGAATCGGGAAGTTAAAAATAGTCTAAAATGACTCCAATGACCATGAAACGTGAAGATCTGCTAAAAAATCGATTTTCGATTTTCGGGGTAAAAAAACATTAATTGCTGTATGCCCCACTAGCAATGCGTACCACTAACCCTCTCGCAAGAGCAGTTCTACCCGCGAGCTCGCGAAGCGAGCGAGCAACAATAACCAGCTAGTTTTTATTTTGCTATTCGTACGTTTTAAGAAGATTATATGTTTTCAGGGAAAGTGATTATAACACTGTATTGGGCATATAGAGTATGCCCAACCACATGACGTATGTAGTCTTTTGAATTTTTCAAAAAAAAAAAAAAAATTTTTTTTTTAAAAAACTAAAAAACTACTTGACCAAACTTGACCAAAATCTTATCAGCTCTAAGTTGCAGCGGGGCACTTCCAATGCATCATTCATTATTCTGATCGCGTTATTACTTTTTCTGAAAACGTTAACGAAAAATTTGATACCATAGAAACGGACATACGCACACACACACACACACACACACACACACACACACATACCGACATTTTGATAAAAATAGTCTAAAATGAATCCAATGACCATGAAATGTGAAGATCTGTTAAAAATTCGATTTTCGATTTTTGGGGTAATTACCATAACTTCCCTATGAATCGGGAAGTTAATAACGTGAAAGTGTAATCATCGAATATTCTCAAACATGATTTTCTCTAATACTGAAATATATCTCCGAGTAAATAGAAGCTCGTATATTTTACCACGCTAGTCTTTCATAGTAAATAAAGGTAATAGAAAAGTCACAAAGGCAACCGGAGCGAACTATTGTCTAAACGAGAAAAGTCACAGCGAACAAAGGTTTTCAAATAAAACCGTGAAGTTCCTGCGGATATTTTATTTTTAAAAACCGGCTGGCACCCTTTAAAATCGCACCACGCCCCAAAAACCCCAAAGGGGTTGTACCCGTAGTAAACAGTGACGTGCGAAACTACCATGAAGGGTTACGAAAAAAATGTCAAGTTACTGAAACGCGTAAAAACCGTTTGGTTATTTACTGTCTTTTTCATCCCTTGTGAGAAGGGGTTGGTTGCTTTTCGTAGGCCAGAACCTAGCAAAAAATAATATTCTCAATTTTGTATATGTTTGTGCTGTACTATTTCGTACATACGAACATTGTTGGATTAATTCTTTATCCTATTTCAATTATTCTTCATTCATTAACGACTTTTGTCGAACTCACAAAATATCTTGTCATGTTCGTTGAATGTAACTAGTTAGAGGAAATAAGTGACGCTATGCTAAAACAGTCTCCCAACAAAGGGTTGAAGGAGACAATCGAGCAACCAGGCATTCAAGACGAGGACCGATCGATCAATCGATCATCGACGCGAAACGAGCCCAGGACATCAATTCGTTATCTGTAGTGCGAAAGAAGAGAAAGAAGGTCGAATGAGAAACGTAATCCGCTTTTCGGAAAGAGGCAACCCCTTCGACGAGCTGCCGGTCGTGTCACAGCATGGGTGACTGATTGTAAAACCATGGAGTAGCCCGCAAAGGGTTGCCAGCTTGAAAAAGAGCGGGGGAACGGACAGTTTAAAATTGAGCCTCGTAATCGACGTGTAATCCTCTAAAGCCGTGACAGCCCAGAGATAATGGAGCACCGATCAACGATGGGTGGCCGGTTTGTTTTCCACGGCGGTGAGACCGATGAGACTTTCACTCTTCCCACTGATTTCACATTGATCTTCCAAGAAACATCTTTATTCTTTAAACGCGGTGAACTCTCTGAAACTTTCAGAAATAAAACAATATACGAATCAGACACAAATCATAGCGACATATCAGGCAATGTATATCATATTTTTATTTGTAAATGGAAGATATCGTCTTTTGGCGTTTCTTCTACAGTTCGTAACGTCTACATAGAATTTGTTAACTCAATTTTAAATCATTCTAACATTTCTAACGATTTAAATCTTCTCAAATGATTCTTCAACTATTATAAACATATCGTGTGTAATATATTGTACTTATATTCACATTTGATATTACGGACGTCATCGTAACGGAAAGGAAAGGTGGCAAACAGTCGTCAATCACAGCGCACAAATTACAGGAAAGTAGCAGCCCACTTTCAATTCGTTTCGAAAGTCGCGTAACACCTTCATAAGATCAAAGCTTGTCACCGATGACAGGCGTACAGATCGCGTTTCACTAGCAATAAATGTTTCAGCGTCCCGTGAATGTCTGGTCATCGTAAACATCAATGAAACGTCGTACACTCGAGCTTGTTAGCGTACATCAAAACGAGTCTTCCAGAAACTTAACCTGAATCTCGGGAATTACACATGTTGCCGGTCACAGCTGTTCGAGAAACGATTGTGAAAGTGTGCGGTGTTTTTTTTCATGAAAAATGAGGTGGTCGAGACTGTTTTGTCGATTAAGCTCGGATTTTCTCGCTTTTTTCGGCTTTTTTCAGTACGAAGGCGGATCAACGTCCCCCTGAAGAGAATCCATCCATTGTTACTTGTTGCTCCCTCGGAACTATGAGACGTCCATGGTGTAAACAATTTAAGCATGTACAATTTCGAAGTGCGACGAACTCGTTTCGGGGATCGTTCGCGAATCCGCGTTGGGATTGAATTAAAAGTATTCGAAACTAATTAGCATTTCTCGATTCAGTAGTTCCGTAATCGCCGAGCAGGGGATGTACTGACATTTGCATTATCACGTGCGAACGGTTTCCATTTTGCGCAAGCGTTCGTCCGGAAAGACACTTTTGGGGTGACAAACGCAGGGGTTACAGGTACCGGTGCGTACTCGTCTATGGTGTCATTCTTCATTCAGTTTTCGGGGCCCTCGGAACATCGTTCGAATTTTAAAGACTGCTTCACTACCATTGAACCTGGACTTTGATACTTTACAACAGGATACAGAATATCAAAAACACAGAGCGACAAACAGTGTTTGTAAACACTTGGCGACCGTCCCGTAGAGTTTTTCCGAGGTTACTAACATGCTACCGGAAAGGTGAACGCGACTATATCACAACAATGGAAGAAACGTATCTCAGAACGCTCTCCGCTAGTTGGTGTCGGACGGCGCGAACAAAAACAAAGGTGCTTCTCGTGTGATTTCACGTCACATAACTATACAAAGACAAAGTCAGACAATTTACACGAAACAAACTCCAGTCCATTATTTCGTGCATTTGTTTGAACATCGTGCCTTCCAAGTGTCGAAATCCATCGAATTTTGTTGTCTTCTCTGATCGCTCAAATTTTTTTTTATTGATTTACTACAGAGGAATACACAGCGATCGAACCGATCTGTCAGCCAGCCACCCAGTTTCTAGGGAATACCCTGCTGAGAGATTCTTTTGTTCGCGTGGCTGCCGAGGATACGTCCTCCTTTGTCCCGAGGGAATCTTCGCGTATTATGTTTGTAGGTTTCCCTCGTAGGAATGATCATTATCTCTTTAGAAACCCAATGTCCGCGGTATGAGCCAAATAATCTGAACGTTATCCCTTTTATTAATAGAAAAGGAACCAACAGAGACTTTGGGAGGATTGGGACTGGCGTTCGATACTTATTACTTCGTTCGTGATTATGACTAACGTTCATCAACGAGGAATTAATACTTTGCTTCAGACAAACGACAAGCAACGTCGAATATGTATTCGTGAAATATTACACACTACGTGCAAGATGTCTTTTTGCTCCTGTTCATGGTCTGGTGGTTTAAATAAATGTACAGAAGCATTTCTCTCTGTCAATAGACGACGCACCATTCGTAAAAAATAATGGCAACACGTTCGACGCACCCCCTCAAAAAATAATTCTTCTCTGTCTGTTTATTTGTGTACACTGGCCCGACAGACTTGCCACCCTCTACCTTCGCCATAGCTCGTTCAGATGTAACGTTTATAGAAGGTCAATGGCGCGTGCAACCTTTTTTCTCTTTGATATTATTTTACTGCGAATGGCGACTGTATTACTTTTGCTCAGCCACCGGGCCGAGCCGGTCCACTTCGCTTTTAAGTGGCGAGCACTAGTCTAACACACATCTGCGACCGTCTCTGTGGAATGGAACGTTTTACGTTGGTTTGTGTAATACAAGTTCCAAATTCTCTCCTAATGCGTTTAGTCGGCCGGAGATTTAAATTGAAAACTTGAACCCGTAGATAAAGGGGTTTTAAATGTCATTATTTAGACTAGGAACCTGCGAACCTGTTAAAATTGGATCAAACTGTGTTAGTTGAGGTGAAGTGATGACCCAAACTCACGTTGTAATCCTCTAGAATTCGAATCACCTATTTTCCATATCAGTAAAATTTAATTTCTCTTCTCTCAACTCAATTATGCACGTAGCCCCAGTCTCTTAATTCTTGGGCACAATTTTCTAAACTCGTCAATTCACTTCTCCAAGTGACAGTACTCGACTGTTACCGAGAATTCCGTCAAGTTAAAGCGGACATGCTGTCCCCGTGTCCCTCTCGAGAGTTATGGTCGTGCGATCAGGCTGCCAATGACTCGTTTCGAGGAATCGACGCGGTGGTCACGCAGAGTTAACGAATCCAATGCCACGAAAAGCGACCTCGCCGATGCTCCGGCAGATAGCCGAGACAATGGAGTGATAGTTGGAGTGCAAACATAATGGTAATGGCTCCCGGTAACCAGGAACTAGGATGGGAGATTAAGATCTGCCATTGTGCTCAGACTGCATTTATGGTGGCCGGGCACACAAGAGCCCTGGCGTTAACGTCAAAAGGCGTTACTCGCTCGAGCAAGCTCACCTGGTAGTAACAGAAAGGTATCTGATTATTCCTGGTAGACGAGATTCCGACTAGATTTTAATGCGGCCCCTTTGTTTCTGTTTCCATTCACCTCGATGCACCCTTTCGGCAGACGGCTCGATCGTTTTGTTCGCAGGGGTGGGCTCGATACTGTTCGGTAACGGTGCTTTAAAAAACTTAAGGGGTGAATTCTCTTTTCCATATTAAAACCGTACGTTCTTGGTCGTGAAATTTTTGCGTAATGATTTGGCTGTTTCGAAGAAAATTATTTTTATCAATTTCAAGATGATTTTTAATTTAAAGACACCTTTTAATAACCCGTTTGTTACAATATCAGTGTTCATAAGCACACTTATATGTTCTTACACATTCCTCGAAACATTTGTGTCACACATATGTGAACGACCATACTCTCAATCGACATTTTCTGTAGGCCATTCTCGTTAGGTTTCCGACAAGTGAAAACAACATCAAAGACTACTCCCATAAATATCCTCGAACGAGTGTAGAATTACGCACGAAGTGGAGTATTCGATATTATTACGTTATCGATCACCTCACTCGATCGAGTACTTCCCTTTGATGTCTGGTAGGATGCATCGAGTGACCTGGATCTAAGATAATACAGTTTATTGTCGGTCGGAGGGTAGGAATTCATCTCGAACGACATGCGAGAGATTCGTTATCTCGATCGGATTTAAGTGAGGGTGCGTACGATCTCTCGAAATAGGGGCTCGTAAATTGTAATTTTTTCTCTGGTCGCAATTTCGTTAGCGTTATCAGCCATAATAGAGTGCACTTCAGATGGTGATTGCATCTACGCTTTTCAAGAAGAGGGAGGAACGCAGAGCGATCGTTATTTTACTCTTCCACCTGTCGAATTGCAAAATTTGTACATTTACTATCCCCACAAAAAGAGTAATCATTCGTCTATCATTCGGAAAGTAAAATACACACTTGAACATGAATGTCACATTTATTACTTCACTGATCTGGCAACAATTGAAATGTATTGAAATTTTTTTTTGTTTGCAAAATAATTTCATTCCACACGAATTTTGTTTGTTTACCTTCTGCTTTTATGAACGAATCGCGTTCGTTGCGCGGCGATTCGCAAATATATGTACGAATAAAGTATTTCAAAACCCCTTCGGGGTTTGGACAGTACTATTGTACATCGGCATCGTGTTTGCACATTTCATCGCCGCGCCGGCCGAATAATTTCGTTTCGTCGTTGCACGTACCTTAATTGAGATGTTCTGCAAACTGCTACGGGCGCTTCACGTGGACCAAACATTTACTGACATGCAAGCCAGGTTAAATATCCCCAGGCGATACTTCGAGCATCGGTTTATGCACACAAAAAAGTGCCGCTAGCTCTCGATGCTGTCGCATTCGTTTATTTTTGATTCACTGTATTGGAGAGACGATCGCTAAATCCGGGGAAGTACCATGACCCGTTATCATAGTAAAAAATAATATTCCAGAATTTCTTTGCAAAATAGTAAGCAGAAGTTTTATATTTCATGATACAATTTTAGAAGTTCGTATGACACATTTTTAAGAGCACTTCACTCTTTCCTTAGTCGTGCTGTATTGAAGTAATTTTTCTTATGATTGTGAAATAACACTATTTTATTATTAATGATACTGTAATGATATGCGTAAATGTGTATGCAGGTCAAAGGACGTTGCAAATTCGATGCATTCAGTCTACACGTTGCATCGACGCACGTGTTCCTAAACGACTAGCACGCGTTGAAGTCGCGTGACCTCACAGGGTGCTAGCATTCGAATTAGCCAAAGATCTGGCAGTGATCGCATCTCGCCTTTTATATCTCAATTACGATTACTCTTCCATGTTGTTTCGGTGACACGTGTCGTGGGCTAAGATTGGCCACAATCGATCTGTCTCCACAGTATTACTAAACAACATGATTACTACATTCCGAGATAACGTAGTCGAAACATGCATCGTCAAGCGTTCTTTACACTGAATAATATCAACATGCTGTTTAATCTATCGTTATTATATAATAATTGTATTTAAATCCGATTTAATTATATAATTATATTTATCGTATGTTATCTAAACTGAATTTCATAAATATTTCCAGGCTTCTCTTTGATAAATTCAATTTAAAAAGAATAGAAATTGATTTTGAAAATTCCTTTATAATTCAAATACAAAATAATTGTTATTCAATGATTAAGAGAATAATGTGTTATTATTACTAAAAGCAGAAGCAGATGTTCTGCAGTGAATAGTGTATAAGCAGATACAGCGAACAGGATATCAGCTCTAACATGATCGAATTAGCAGAGATTCTCTTGTCGACGGGAAACTGGCTATGATATCTCAATTACGTTCGCTTTTACACGGTGCTGGGCGAACACGTGCAGGATGGTGTGAAGTTTCCCGCTATCAATTTCTCAAAGCCAACCACCGAGTGATAATGGCACGTGGCGATGGCGTTTAGCCGAGTTTCGCTCGTCCTGTCCACGTGCCCGTTGAATCCGACACGTGACCATTACCATAGGCCGGGGTAATTCGTGGTGTATCTCCCAATCGGGAGAAAAAGATCGATAGAGGCGTGTGACGAGACGGTGTTGACATTCAACAAAAGAAAGATAACGATAATCTTCGTGAGTGGTTAAAACGTCTGAATTTTTATCCTTTCTCCTTTCCTATGTTTTCTATAGGCATATATTATATATAAACGTTCAGCTAAACGTGTATTTGCAAGTAATTCTAAAACGTGCAATAATACTCAGAAAAATGTTTAACTCTGTCTTAATCGCAATACACAGGGACTATTTAGACATTTGTTTCTTCTCTTAATAGTTTTAACAAGTTAGAAATAATATAACAACTTAAAATAATTTTTTTCAATATATTCACTGTTGCCGCAGTCTATTTATGATAAACGAAAATGCACGTTTCCTCATGCAACAACGTTCGACAAATTGCTCTCATTTCTTTGTCAACGAGGTTCAAAAGAAACTCTCACGGTCGAAACGCAAAGAATCGAGACGTAACAGTACTTTCACGGTCCCGTTTAATATCCTGCAGCCCGAAACAGCATCAGGAAGTGCGGCTACGGCAGTATTTAAAAAATTCCAACACCTGCCTCTGTTTTTTCTACACCCGGAAATGTAGCAACTCCAATAAGTACGAGAGAATCGTTCCATTCTTTTAAAAGCCTACTTCCGCGCGTTAACAACACCCATCCATGAAATGACTTTCTGGTTGATACGTGACGACTCTACCAACGGGCCGTGTCTATTTCCCGCGACTGATGGGACGAGGGGCAAAACGAGAGAAAATCAAACAGCGTGGCTAGTCGCGACACTGCCGTGGCGAATCAATTTTAATGCATCGGAGAACGTGACTTCGGGGGTGCGTGCCACCTTTGTGGACCACCGGTCCTGTAATTTCAAGGTATTTAGTCGGTCTAACAAGGCTGGTACCCCGATTTTTCCTTCGTGGTGTCGCAAATAGATCGTGGATTACCGAAGGCCAAATTGCATCAAATTCTCAGTTTAATTACCATGTATATAATCACTATTAAACATGAAATGGGGATAGTTCATTGAGGTATTGTATAATTTCAGGAAATTGGTAAGCACGAGCATTTTAATTCTACTGATAGGGCGTATGGAATATCAAGCCCTACGTTTCACATCACGCCCAAACTAGGTCAACGATCCTTTCCAGCCAATCAACCTTATCCACACTTTAGCATTTCGAGCTATCGCCACGTGCCGGCCACGTGGCCGCGATGCATTCCCGATGCCACGTCGCCACGTGCACGTATCGCGCGTAACCCGACATTAGTTCAAGAATGGATTATTCACAGATAACACCTCCTTGAAAAAACGGTAAGAATAACAGTGACAAAATGGTAATTCGTTCACTCGGAGCTAAAACGTCGCGTGCCACCTTGAGGACCTCTTGGAAGACTTAGGATAACTATAGCGAGTCCGTATGGAATTGTTGGATTTATCTGATGCTTGTCCGGGGTGCTGTATTAATAATGTGGGAGTGGTAACATCTGCTGGCAATCATTTTTTTAAACACTAAAAGCTTTAAGCTAGAAGAAACCTGCATCTATCTATATTGTTTTCTCCTCATTGTTTTTTTTTTGCATAAATACATAAAAATCGCAGTGTAGGCATCAACAAAGTGTTAAAGCAGCGGGTTTCTCATCGCGATATTCACACGAGCGTCCAGTTTCTCACACGGTGGCTTAAACGGCCGTTTAATACGCGTTCACGAAAATTTTCCCCGGACCACCCCCATTTTTGTGGCCACCCCGGATTCCTGGTGAAGCGTGCGCCCATTTCACGGTGATTTCTTGCCATGCGGTAAAGAAGCTGGTCGGCGCCTTTGAAACTCACCACTTTGGCGGCGAAGATCAGAGGGAAACTGCGAGGGAAGGATTTTCGCGCTTTTGACCCTTCAAACATGCCCCTCCACACGGTTTTCACTCGTTTTCCCCGAGAACCGACGCGATCGGCGAAACTGTTACGTCAACTGAGACCTTTATCGAGGCTGCTTTTGATGGATCGTTCAGCCGAGACTGCTTGAGCGTGAGACTCTAGAGGGTGGACTTCCTAATTTCGTTACAGTGAATTATATTCCTCTTTTTCGGTGAATTCCACATTCAGGTGAACGCAGATCGCATCCGGATTATGATGGTTTTTACAGTGGAAATTTGAAAAAAAGACAGGAAGTTGTGGTGCTGATTTATGTGGCTGCCGTTGCCGATTCGATGGTGAAAAAATGGTCTGATAGCATTGGAAACCTTTTTCTCGTAAAATATTGGTGGAATATTATCGAAATTTTTGTTTTAAATGTAAGGTGAAATTAGATGAATATATTTTTAATGTAGGATTAACAACGTCAGTTATCTAATAAAGAGTAAAGAATATATTTATTTTTCAGTTGCCAGATTAATAGATTTTGAAAGATAAGTACTTAAGAAGAATTCATCGAGTCACGAAACCGAATCCACAGCTCATTAGCAGATGATTAAACAGCGTAATGGACCTCAGGAAAATAACGAGCTAGGTCTCGTGTTACTCTCCTAAAGAAGTCAATCAATCACTTACAGTAATGACAATGGTCATTGTTCGCCAACGAAGTCAATTGTATTGTAAATCCAATGTTATTTAAATAGAAATTGCAAACCTAAGAATACAGAACAGATACGCAAATGAGAAAATTGCAAAGAGTTGTGATAAAAATTTCGAATGCAGAAGTTAAACTTGCGATTCGTGGCTTGTTCAGCGTAGCGTGACACACGGGACATAACATTTATCGTCTTGTCGCGACGCGATTGTTATGAAATAATAATGTGGTGCGAGGGCCCGTGCTCCGGAACAGGGTGGTCACGAAGAAAGGGGTGAAAGTGTGCGATGGGGTCGAACCGATCGCAATCAAAGCAGAAGCCGGTGTCCTCGGGACACGTCACTTCTGTATTTCCGGCGGTGCTCAATATCCGTGACTCGATTTAGCTGGATAATGAAGCGAAGTCAGGGAACGGTGTTAATCACGCAAAAAACTGGTGAACCCGGAGCCTAACGATTAATAACACACGTGTTTGCAAACTTAATTACCGCATTGCAAATTTTTTGATCGTGACGACTCCATTAAAGTGTAATATATTTAAAATTTCCCCTTACTTTCGAACAAAATGTAATTTTACCATTTTTTAATAAAGACCTATTAAAAATAATAATTAAATTTTTTGGTTCAATTAAATATACTAAATGTATGAATTAATGAAGATATGGATGAGGAAGGAGTGCAGTGAAACGCAAAGTGACAATGACAATTCTGTTCGCAAAAGGGGATGCAGAGTAGAGAAGCCTAAACGAGCACGGATCAAATAATTGCGATAGGAAACGATAATCGATGCAAGGATTTCCCTCGATCCTTCGATACCACTCAGCCTCGTTACCGCATCCCTTAGGGGATCGCTCGAGGACATCTTTTTGATACAAGCAAAATCTTGTTTTCCTGCCCTCTCTTAAGTAGTGATGGGTTCGATCAAATTTCTCCATCACAGTGAACAATTTCGAAAAATCAACAACTCCGATTCTACCGCAACTTTCTTGCAAAAGCTTACAAGTCACGAATTTCATAAAAATTAAATGCTATCAATAGAGCAAGCTTAAACTTCGCAAGGATCTCGCAAGAAAGGACGCTCAAAAATTTCGAATTTCAGTGGAGACCGCAGTCGGTGAAGCAGGTGATCCTGATTCAATGATACAACTCTTTACAGTATAGTTCGAGTGGCTGCCATTTGGAAGGGGTCAGTAGCCATCGCTACTTCGAAGATCCGCGTTGATATGAACTGCCATGGAGTGCATCAATGTAAGAACCACTGCGATTCGTACAGCGAGCACCAAAATACAGACAGATGGCTCGTTGAATCTTTTCGGTGATGGTGGACATGTCTGTGAAGGTCCCTTCGTCAGTAGTCGTGTCACCTATGACGTACAAGCTCGGGGTGTAACAGGAGTCCATGACGAGTGAACCGTCCACAATTGTTTCTGGATCATTCAACAACTAAAACTCAATTCTACATTTTAGAATTAAACGATCGAAGAACAAGAAGGAAAACAATTTACGAAACTGTCCCATAAAGATTGTTCGTAATTCCTCTAACTCTTTTTGAAGATCTATTGCTTAGGTTTTAAAATATTCACGTTATTAAAGAATTTTTTAGAAGTAGTCAAATAGCAAATATTGCAGTTGATTGCAAAGTTGATCGAAGCACCATGGTAACAGACTGCTCTAGCAAAATGGCGGAACTTTCATCCACACCCCATACATTCGTCAAGCGGCGCACATAGACGTCAGGATCGTTCCCCTTGTGGGTGATGACGCACACACGTAAGCTAAACAATAGTTAAATCAGGGTGAGGGGTGGCCACGGGTTGCTGTGGGTGTTTAATGAGCTGCCAGCCAGTGACTGCAAGAGGGTACTGGCCGACTGAGCGGGGTACAAGGAGGGTTGACGGATTTTTTGGGGTGCGAGGAGGATGGTGAAATCTATGGGGCACGAGCTACGGCACCACTTGACTGTTTATGGGACCAGCACCGTGTAAAGTGTAGGAATAACATTGCATATGTTTAAATGGAACTGGTGCATTATTTTAACCGAATATGTGCCCAAGAACATCCCGTCGATGAAGTTTTATGGAATCCGTTATTACAGCAATGAAGAACAACAATATCCTAAAGATTTGCTAAGAATTCCTTGCCAGTCTCGATTGACCGACGGCTGACCTGAGCGCCTCGGTCACCTGAGCATTCAGGGCAGTAATGCTTCCGTGAAATTAGACAGGTAAACATCGATCTTTTTCGAAGACGCGCCATCCACCATATTAAGTTACTATTTGCCAGCGATTGTATAAATTCGAAGGGCGCTCCAATTGCTATATTGAGTTACTATTTGCGGACGATTTGGAGAATTAGGGAAAACCGTTCTTCCCGAATTCATGAAACGGGACGAGTCGACCGTGCAGAATGAAATTCTATATCCACTGCCGTTATACTTATTGTTGCGGGGATAAGACGACTAATTACATCGAACCCTCAAAAATTCCGAAAAAATGTAAAGCTTTGCTTCGATACGTTCTCTCACAAAAGACGGAAGAATAGACGGAAGATTCAAACCAACTTCGAACGAAACGATCTAGTTACAATTATACGGGATGGTAATATTAAGAATTATAATTTTCGTAGAAAATTTTATTCTGCATGTAACTTTGTACGTTTCGTATTTCTTATGGTAGTTCGGAAACGGGTTTATCTAACAATACATGCATTCATTTATCGAACATTCGACTGACTGCACTGTCTTCAGACTCCCTCGAATTCAAATAAAACGCACGCACACACGCATACACGTGAATCTGCAGATCAAATGTGTTTTCAGCGTGCGTGTAATCCTGCCTAAGCTCACCCTACAAGCCCAATAAAACGTGCGCTGCTACGAATGCTTCACAATGAC
The DNA here is from genome assembly GCA_963971365.1 of Lasioglossum villosulum. Classification (NCBI taxonomy): domain Eukaryota; kingdom Metazoa; phylum Arthropoda; class Insecta; order Hymenoptera; family Halictidae; genus Lasioglossum; species Lasioglossum villosulum. The sequence goes on from OZ020495.1 coordinate 7,989,726, forward strand.
GTTAAATCAATGATTTGTCCAACGAGCCTTTGCCACGGGCTTTAATCCCGGTTTTACATGTGATTAAATCCTGGCTTAAGTGTCGGGCCGATTGATATTATTAATGAATAATGTTGCCGAATAGTATATTAAACATAATGAACGGGGTACGAGCGTCTACGTCGACTGCGAATATCAATTTCGATATAGTTGTAAGTCAATGAAACATTAAAATATAGTATGACTCTTGGAAATTAAAAAAATTTTTTTACCTGAAGAATTACCTGGCAAGAATTTGCCACGTGCCAAAAATGATACTCGCTGGAACGGAACGAATTATTGGCAGTATCGTCGATCGATGGTGTTCGATGATTCCCGATCGACTTTGGAGGACTCGTGGCTGCCTGGACCAGTAATCCACGTCATTCCGGGATGAATGCCTGGCTGGCTCGGGCATTCTTCAAGTAAATTATAGTCTTGAATGGCAGCACAGTGGGGGGTTGGTTGGCACGCGTACATTGGGGTACACCTGCCCCCCGTAGACATCTGTCCCCTGTATTTCCATCGCGAGAGTCAAACCATGGCGTGCGGACTCGGCAGTTGTTGTCAAAGTCTTGTTAAAGCCTTGAAATGTTAAACTTTCGTCCTCCATTAATACTAACATTATCACTATGCCTTCCTTTCGAATTCAGTAAGATGTCCGCGAATCTTTATGCATCTATTTGCAAGTTTAAAAAAAGCAAAAGCCCGTTTATATTGACAAAAATGAATTTCTATTGCATATTTATTTAATCTTCAAATTTTTATAAAATAATACAGTAGATTATGAAACAATCGAATACGCGAATATTAAATAAGTATATGTATTTCTCTAGTATGATATCATGGAGAATGAATAAGATTTTTACTTTTCCTCGTCGTTGCTTTTAATTTAGTTGCAAATTTTGTTATTATCGGAACAAAGGGTGGAAGATGGCGGACTTCAATCTTCCAGACGACAGAATAATCAACTTTCACGTCGCGTCCTCATTAATTCAATTTATTCGCGGCAGGGGCGTCGATCTCAAGCTCAAATAAGGCTTTCCATATTTTAGCGAGCTGCCAGGAAAGAAATCGAAGGCTATGGTGTCCGCGGGTGTGTCCCATGACGTAGTGGTCTATCCGGCATTGTTCGTGGTTTACCACAAAGGCCTGCAAATGCCAACTTGCAATGAAAAGCCGGCTACCCCATGCACCGCGTCTAAACAGATGCCGAAATACGATGCCGAAAGATGTTTGTCTGAATCTTCTTTTTACACCCTCCAACTATCTGTCGACAGTCTTTTGGGGTAAATACGCTCGAGGGTTGTTTTGTTCCTTGATCGACATTGCTTTTATTCGACTTCACTTTTTAGTGGAAGTCTCATCGCCCGTAACTCCGTACAAATTTCATTCTGTTTGGCAAGCCGAAAATACTTAAACCCTTACAACGAGCCACACTCGTAACGTAATTAACAAAATATGATGATCTAGAGATGTAAGAATGTTACAAAAATCATTTTTTTAGATTTCATTTTAGATTTCATATAGACAGAAACATTAACTTCTCAACTAAAAAGTTAGATTAAGTAAATTTTTGTATTTTGCAAAATTGTAAATCGCAAAGCTGCTGCATTCACGATCGTTGTAACATCTTCGGTCACTATGCCATAAGCACATGCCACCATCAATCTCCGATTAAGTGCTCAGTGACCGGTCAATGTAATTTCCCGAATTTCCACGGGTAAATGGCGCACGCTCTCCAAATTTAACAAAAACTTCTGTGCTTCTTTCCATTTTTGTTAGCCAATCGAGGAGCCGATCAATTATTTTATCGACGGGGACTTCTGGGTTACGAAAACTCGCCATTAATCTTCGATTAAGTGTGCAACGATCGGTCAAGGTAATTTCATGAATTTTCGTGAATTAGGAAACCCGTCTCCCCCCTTTTTCGAGCTGGTCTCTCTGTTAGGGTGCCCTATGGTGTACCCCGTGCTCTCCACAGGGGAGCACCTCTGTCAGTCACCAGTATGTCACCATACAGACCAGCGCCCCGGTACAATGAGGGCTGTGAACGCGATCGATATGTGCACTCGACGGAAACGACCCAGCGAAAGGTCGATCAAAGCGAAATCACTGCGCCTGGAAATGCAGGCGGCACGATGTTTATGGTCTGTAAAAAATCCTCCGATGAATCTTTGTTTAAACCAAACGGCGAACGTGATTCGGCTCGACCATTGTTCCTCTACTTCCACTGCAGACGATCTACGAGTCACGCCATTTTTAACCCTCAACTGCCGGTAGAACAGTTTATAAAAAATATTACTTCCTTCCACTATCTGGAACCTTTCTTTACAATTTTTAATTTAATATTTTCATAAAAGTATCATATTGATTTCACGAGGGCGTAAAATTTTGTATGTTCACCCTCGTACGTTTCTCGGGGTGAAAATTCACCTACTTTGTTGTTATAAATACTGTAGAACGCTTTTGCATTTTCTGTGTACAATATATTTTCACTTTCTTTCATGTTTTGCGATGCGAGAGGAATTTTTAAAAAATGTGAATTGTTTGTTAATTTGGAATGTGTTTTATTCAATGGCTGCGTTATCTGCAGGAAATTCAAAGATTCGTGTTTTCCAGGTAGACGAGCCAGTATTGAATTAGCGTAATTCCGGAGAATATAAATCACTCGTGTTTCCAATTTCTTATTTTCCGCTGTCGCACCCCTAAAGCTGGAAGCAGTTACGGGGTGCACAGGCCACGGCAAAAACTGATTGAATCCCCCCAAAATCCAACACCTTTACGGTTCCTGGACCGTCTGTCGTGCTATGCACACAGTTCCATGTCGCCGGCATAATGGTTCCATTGAGGCATTACCATTATTGGCGAGATTTGGGGAAACGATCGAGCGTGCTAACGGATTCGTCGCAGCTTGCAGCTTGTTTGCAAATAGGCCTCGTATACGAATTTATTGATCAAGTGGTAAAGGATGCTGCGCAACCACTCTGTACTGGAAAAATATTATTTCTGCGCGAAGATAAATCCATTGCGAAAAACAAACTTTCTCCATGAAATCATAATTTTCTCAGCTCTTTGAACATCTGTAATTTGCGTTTTATGTCCATGCCGTAGATGCGACAGAACTACCTCTATTTTTAGAGATCATACTATCATTCAAAATTTCTGCGAAAATTGAAACATGTAAAAGTTGAAGAATTGTGAAATGTGCAAGGTAATGTGGAAGATCGTACAACTTTCTAACCACTTATGAACCGTTTGAGTGAAACAGTTGTGCATTTCATAGATTGATTACGTGAAACACCGAATTTCGAAGGGATCATCGATCAAAAAGGAGCACCACTTTTAGAAGAAAACTATTTCCATAACTAGAACAAGTGGGTGGTTCACTGTCGGGACACCGTAGCCAAGTGTTACGAAAATAAATAGGCTGAACGTTCAATCAAATGGAGTACAAACGGGGTGGGTACTATCAAAATATCCGAACTGTTGAATTCAAGATGGAAAAATAACACTGGTCCGGTGGTTTTGCAAATTCTGTCTCAACAATCCGAGTGTGTATCTGCTTCTTCAAATAACATTCCCTTGTACAGGAAAACTGCGGCATTTCTCCTTTAATTTTATGTTAACAAATTTCTAAAAATGACTACATACTAATCTCGTAAAATGATTAATGAATAATTGAAAATCAATGTGGAATAGTGTCCAATGATTATAATGGATTGCATTTTGAATATGAAAAAATATGCAATGAGATTACGTGACAGGTTGAAGTCGATTTTTCCCATCAAAATCGGTTTCGAACGTTTAAAAGTCACGTTTCCACTGATGTAATCTGCAGGATTAGGCGGGTAGGCGTAATTTCAGGCGCAACTTGTGATACATCTGCCCTGCAGTGATTCCTATAAAGGACACGTGTCCCGACACGTGCTTATTCATTCTTCAACAGGACCTCATTCCTGCAAAGTGGCTCGAGCACGCTCGTTGGCAAGACGGCTACTATTTAATCGAAACTTTTGTGTTTGCGTATCTTTCTCCTCCCGATGATCCCACAATTTTATTACTCAACGGATGCGTGGTTTATCTGTTATCAGCGTTTAACAACGATCCTGATCGTTCCCGATTGTTACGAGAGCTAGTTTGAATTTTACGACATGTGCACCGCTGTGCATACAAGCGTTGGTATGATTTTATGTAAATGTATCTCTGGCAATAAATTCATTACTTCTGTCACTGTAATTTCATTTCAATTCTATTAAAAATATAAAATACTTTGCAGGTGGTGTATTTAAAGATTTCTCGTAAATCATAGTAAATTAATTTTGCTTCTAATTACCGAACGTCACTTGGACAAAATCAATATGGCTGGAGGCAGATTAAAGGTTTTCAACGACAGATGGGATAAAGCACAACGAGCTACGTAAAATATGATTTATTGATAAGATATAAATTCTGTACAATATATATTCCCTGAATCGGCGGTTTCACAAATCGATAAGAGCACTGGCGGAGTCGCGCGCTTAAATTACGCTAAACCTAGAAACAAGGGATGAGATCAAACGCTCGAGATCAATCTGAGAATGATCGGTGACTAGAAAGAAAAAGGAACGCGGTTGGTAGTACGTGTTAAAATATATGTAAACAATCGTATATCGATCTCTTCGTGAAAGAGCAACTTCAACGAAGCTGGAACATCGAAACTAAAAAAGAATCTTGCTGCGGTCCTATCGCTAGAGCTCAATACTAGAAATTCGTTGCAAATAGAATACTCTCTTACAAAGTAAATAACGATCATCGCTCGCACTGGCCTAATCATTTTTACAATCACTCGTAGACGCAACTAATACGTGTCACAATATGCAATTTACACGCAACAGGGAACTCGTGTTGCATGCAAACTGCAGCGTGCGTTGTTGTTCGAAAACCTGGAGGATCTAGAGTGGAAAGATTTATCGAAGCGCGGAGGACTCAAGAGACGTAGGCTAATTAATCGACCCACAACATGTCCTCAATAATGATCCAATTGCAAGAGACTGCGGATCTTTATGTAAGATAAAAATTTTCCGCACCAATTGCGAGACCCAGAAATCAGGCAGAACCAGATAGTATTTTCGTTCGCTAATCTTTGTCATAAATGCATGAAACCCCACAGTCATGTTCATCGAAAAGTTCTTTGGTTTCCAGTCCATAAAACCAGATTTTCATGTCATTCGAAATTTCAGAATACCTCGTAAACTCACACCAACATCACTGGCAATACCAAACGATTCCTACGAAGACACCTCTGATCGGCAGAGAACTGCAATGGCGACGATGACTCATGCAACAACTACTGGTACACATGCACACATTATCAACGCTTCGTGCTTCGAATTTCGACGAACTTCTCGAGTCCACTTAGTTTCCGGTGATTGTACCCTAAGGCCTCCAGGATTCAAGACTACTTTCTGGCAGATGAGCAAAATTTTCTAAAGACACTGGTACATGTTATTGTGGCTCATGTGATGAGTCGGGGGCAACTGATGCTGCGCGTGGTACATCCTCTGGTCGTAACAGGGTTGATATTGCATCGGCGGACTGACACTTTGGTCACTGTAGCAGTCGTACTCTTGCCATTCGGGGACGAATCTCTCTTGAGGATAGGGAAACGCTGTGTGCGACGGTCCTAGTCGTTTCTGTGCTGCCACCGCGCAGCTTCCTGTCGAGGAAGTGATCATGTTCCCGTTTTCACTGATGCTCACCGTCACGTTGCCCACGTTCACCGTGATCTCACCACTTTCCGAGTTTCCTAGGGTTTGGGACAGGGCCCAGATGTAGTTGTGGGCGAAACGGAGCGTCTCGATTTTCGTCAGCTTCGTGTCTTCCGGGAAGGTCGGCAACGCCATCCGCAGCCGCTCCAACGCGTCGTTCAGGGTGTGCATCCTGTGTCGTTCCCGATCGTTCGCTTTTATTCGACGGTTCCTTTTCAGCCGGAGCACCTGCAACCCGATCAATGGTTCCACGTGATCGTCTCAATCTCTCTCGCTTTTCTTTCATTTTGCTGAGCCGAGGCCTCGAAACGAGCTGGGTGGTGCGTGCGCTTCGAAGCTGTGCTAATACTCTAGGTCCATTCTAATTTTTATAGCTAATGATTCGAACCAGTTATGGACTTTAAAGTGAATCCTTTGTAATTCTGGTTTAATGGACCCGAGTCAGCCATCCGGGGGTTAATAAATGTATATATTCTCCGGATATCAGCATTCATAATTACCTGCGTAGGGCTCTTGCACCGCGTATTCCGAGTCTTCTTCCTCTTTTCGTCTTTCCCCGGCGGAAAAAGACACTCTGCTTGAATCTCGTGTTTCGGAGACTCGAAACTAACGTCGAATCCAGAGTCTGAAGAACTCGACAGCTCGTCGAATCCTCCTTCGCTGCAGAACGAGTACTCCGAGGACATATTAAATGCTTCCTACAAAACAGAACATCCAATAATTTTAACAGTGCTCTCGTATCTCGAAACATCATATTTTTATAGTTCCGGTTAAGTGGAATTTTTCTAACAGTTTTTAACAAGATATACAAATCAAGGTACAGAAATGATATTTGAAGATTTTCCGAGTCTATTTTATTGGGTATATATTTATAAAATTCATACTTCTGAAAGTAATAAATGGGTAGATATTTGTAATAATCTGAAAACACTTGAACCAATAATTTTTTTAATCTCTATACTTTCAGTTCTTCATTACAAAAATAATGTTTGTAGTGTCCTAACATTTCTTCATCATCCCCCTCCCCTTCCAAACGCAATGTAAATGATTCATAGAAAGTCTTACTTGATAAATTACTCGAGCGAGTAAACCAGTCCTTGATTATTGAATTTATCCAAGTCGATCACTTCACACAAGTCAACACACGTTACTAGAGTTTTTGTATGTTTTAAGGAATATCGTTTCACGGCATAGTCCGAGTGACCCGGCGGCAGCGAGAAAAATGAAATAAGAAACGAGGAGTGTCCTAGACGGGGCACAATTTGGTACTGCGAAAGTGGCATGGGGCTCTTAGAACATATATACTCTCCCGGGGGTATTTTGCCCCCTCCATAAGGGCGGTCCTTCTATGGGGCACCGTACTCAGAGTTCACCCCATAATCACGACGGTGGGGCACCCAACGTTCTCCCCTCCACCAACCTTTGTGTGCATTAGACGCGTGCCACGGCGATGTAGTCGTATAGTTTAGGAGATTAGAGGTTTTAGGGCGATTACACCTCTTTATGCATCTTAGGCGTAGGTGAATACGAAGTTTTGTGGTATGCTGACAGAACGGTTGGTATAAGAACATTATGGTGTTTCGGTAATCATATTTTGTATTTACGAAGGAGAAGAATTGTGTAGAACGGAACGTGTACAGAAAACTTGAGTCGTTAGGGTTGCTTAGCGTCGTTTTGTTTTATTGTAAATAAATAGTCCACTTATAGTTATTGTCGTTTTTAAATAAAATTCAGCACAGTCCATCCGTGATGAAATCAGATCGTACATTATGTACTTGTATACTCTGTTATTATACAATTAAGTGAAGTTTTTATGAATGGTACTCCTACTTCCGTTTCTTCGGCGAATGAGTAAAAGAACATTACTCTTAAATATTCCGAAACAAACTTGTAATAAAGACAACATTTTCCCTTTTATCGAACTCGAATTTATAGCTAGTATTGGTGATTTTATGATTTGTAAACTGCTGCACCTATAGTACTACTAACCATGACTACCGCTGTGTACAGTGGGTCGTCGATGCCAAGGGGCAGCTGTACCACAATAATACGCAATCCGCAAATGAATTTACATATTACACAATTTGCCATACTTCAATGTCTTAAGGAATAAATGTTTCAACATTTTTGAAAATTATAAATATGTATAGAATAAGTAATTAACTATTTATTCTTACCTTTATCACTGTGCGGAAGAGCGCAAATTGTTGATGTGCCTTCGTTCACCACTGAAAGATGAAAAATAACGCTCCCTGATCTTCGATTCAACGCTGCCCCAGGTTGTATGGTTTAAAATAAGTGGACGATAATCTAATAAAACCAACCGTAGCCATCTGTCACATTCGCTAATCAATTGATAATGCCCCGGACATCGCTATGGAAACGTGCAGGTAGATCAGTCGGAATAGACAGGTATTTTCTAGTTGATTATAATTTCTGATCGATGCGTTAAGTCACACATTTCGTCGCTAATTTTCAATGGCTTCGCTACCTGAACTTAATGATAAAAGAACATTCTGAATAAATTATACAGTTTATTAAATATTTATTCTTAAACGTTAAAAAGATTCAAATAATCACAGTGGGTTATAATTATTTTTTACATGTTGATATTAGTAATAACTCAGAAAATAAAAGAACATATTATATTTGTTTATAATACGTAATCTAGTAAGTAATAAATTCAGGTAAGTCACAATAAAACATCAGTTGCATACATTAATAAAATAAACGCAGAATCACTGACATTCGTGGCGACAGTGTCCACTGAACAGTAATCACCCGTCAACGTAATCACAGTTGAAGTCCCTATAAAATATGAAATTACACGCAGATACATAGGCTTCCGCGGCTCCCACGAAATATCAGTATGCAAAGGGTTACCGGTAGCATGATAGGACGTTTTCGACAAGTATTAACGTCCGTCAATCACAGCTACTTCAATTATTTGACACATCGGCTGTAGAAAGTAGTCTTCGTGTCCACATTCATAAGCACTGCTTCATTGAACTCGTTGCTCAGTTCCCAAGGCCTCGAGTTCCAATAATATGAAAAATCGCTGAAATAGAGAACGAGAAATATCGAGACCACGTGTGACATGTTTGCATAATGATTCGTTATCGAGCGTATATTCGCGTGCTCCGAGTGTACTGTCAATAATTTATTCAATGAGCACAGACACATTTTCCCCCTGACGACGGAAATCACCGTTCAGTACTGTCAGGTAGACATTTGCAAATGTTTATTGATAAACAGAAGTGTGTATTGATAAAAACAAAATTTGATTTAGAATTAAACAGTAGCAGTGAATTACTTCTTAGCATATTCAGCACGCACATTGAAACATATAACAACGAAAAAATTTGAGAACATTCTATCAGATACTGATACAGATATCTTCCGTTTCCTCTCGATCTCTTCTTCCTCTTTCGAATTTGATAATTAATCTCCGTCACTTCTGATACTGACTAATGATCAAAGACGTGTTCTCCCGAACAAATTAAAAGTTCTTTCAACCTTCGTTCGCGATGAACGATGATAGTAATTCGAGTTTACGTATTATTGATGCACGGTAACAGTTTAGAACACGCGAGTACGGTAATTACACTCGCCCTTAGAATACCGGCATGAAATTCCTCCCATCCCGTAAACGGAAGATGGATAATGATGCGTATAATGAGCGAAAATTACGAAATTGTTCGAACCATAAGATTTACATAATTGCTATGCTTCCGACCGATAATTTCCTAAACAACTCGATGATTTCCTTTTGCAAGTAAACAGCCATTGGCACACTTTTTTGCGCGAGCTGTTATGGCGTCGAGCATTGTCGCCGTTTTCTTTATCTGCATTTATCTTTATCTTGTATAAATGAACATGATCTTCAATTTTTTTAATGGAATGCCACGTGTTTTTTATATGGAAGCGCGTGCCAAAACAAATTTATTCGTAGACGACATACTGATATTCAATATTATACAAGGTCATAAATGGAGGAGACATTTTACAGGCATTTGTAGCCTATAAAATAGCCTAATGTCAGACCGATCCAACTGAAGTACGAGCCATCAATGGGACTGATGCTACATGATTTGCATGATACGGTTTGATCCGATTCGATCGAGTCCATCGAACTGACGCTAAACGAAAGCCGTACATAATACCGCTCTTTACGGGTCGCATTTGCATCTAAGGTGCTCATCCATAACACTCGCGATTATGCACCGGCTAACCAGATTCTTTCACCTTTGAAAGAATCTTCACGGTCTCGTGTCCTGCTAAACATTTTCACGGTTCATCAACTTCAACATCGTCGTGCAGATCTAATCTAGTTGGAAAGAACGCAAATGCAAAGACATTCCAAAAAATTGTCATTCCAACTACAGCTTTTATACAAGATTTTATGGAAGCTGTAAATACGAGCGACGTTGTCCAATGTATCACAGTTTACGATTTCCCGAGAAACATTAGCAAACTTTTAGTTTAACGGTCCATGTAAAAAGGTTTATCGACGAGAAAGTTTGAGGAATTTTACGACGGATTGGTGGCGTAGAACACGGACGCGCGAAAGTGGCATTTCAAACTGGTACAAGGTTTCTTTAATACGGAAAAATGATCTCCCGGGAACGATGATACTATTACTACGATTTCAGGATTTTTTACTCGAAAGTTGTTCTTGTAAAATATGTATATAGAAAGCAACATTCATGGTCGTTTTTAATCCAACACCGACAACTAAAAGAGGCTTGGCACCCTCTCAGGCAGAAGGGTGTACAACCAACCCTTTTTCACACTTTGAAAATTCGTGCCGTACCATCGATAAAAGGACGCCGTGAAATCGACACCGTTTCTGACACATGTTCGATCTGCCCGCGGAAATATTGGAAATTACACGAAAGATTTGCTACCCGGTGCGTGCAAAATCGAAGATCAAATAAAAAAATTGAGCGTGCAGGAACGCAGAGGAGGACGCTGTCAAAAACGGAAAAAGGGTTCGTAGAAGACCTCCGAAACGATTCGCTCTAATTGGATAATTTATTGGCCATGTCTATAAATAGTACGTTCACAGCTGAGCCTGATGGTCGCCTGCTCCTCGTTCCCTTTATTCCATCAATTTATGTATTGCACTCTTTTGACAATATGTTCAGAAAATTCCTTTAATGAATGAAGAGAAATTGTATTAACCCGTTTCAGAAGTTGTTTTCTTCTTTGGCGCTCATTCTTTGACTACTTCGAAAATTGGAAGCAAATATTTTTAAGATATAAACTTTTCCAGAGGCATCTATCTTGTATATGGTACAGGGATTTTCCCGAAATTCGATCCAGACAACCGAAAAATTCTGGAAAATGGAATTCTCGAAGTGTTCGATCGAAAAAAGGCGCCACGGTAATAGAGCCGATCGCCTTAAATGGTTTTGCCTGCAAAAGGCGTGCTGCGTGAGAAGTGGGTTAACTAACTGGCAACACCCATGTTTCATATAGTTCACGGGAGTTTTCCCAGACCTGCAACAAGCGCTCCGAGCAGAAGCCGTTCGAGCGCAAGAAAGAGAGAAGACACCGGCGATCTTTGTGCAACAGGACACTCTATCCCACGGCTTTCTTCCTCTTACCTCGCGACAATGGCTGCGTCTATGAACAAGCAGATGCGATCACTTGTGTGGCTGTCATTGTGTTGCACGTGACACCATGCGATTACGACAGATACGCCGACGAACATGAGGTAACTGCCAGACGAACGACAACGCAGGAGAATCTTCAGAAGTATTAAATTGATTTTTAATCAGATGGGCGATAATTTCTCATAATTAGAACGAAGAAAAGAAAAACACCTTGCTGAGAAAGCAATTTATTGTGGGAGATAGTGAACTGGACAGAAATGTAGCTTACACTGTGAGTTATTAAAGAAGATAAATTCGAAGTATGTGGTGTTAGAAGTAGATAATTGTAATGGAAAATTTTCCGTAATTTTATTAGCGAGCACTATAACTTACTCACTTGTCAGACAAAGTGTTCATGAAGCCATGAAAAGTGTAATGATTACTAGAATGTGGATCTTCATACGAAGTAAAAATGTTCTATCTTAATTGTTATAAATGCATATATCTATTTTAATTTTCGTCATAAATGCATAAAATCCGCCTATCAAATCTGTCGCTTGTAAAATTACATGTCGAGCGTCAAATGAGACATATCCACGTCCCTAATACTAATCAATTGACATTTAGAGTTGCATCGAAGTGATGCCAGTGAAGGTATGCCGCTGAGAATGTCTCAACCTTCGACGTAAGCGTTCGGCATTCGCGTGCGGGAGATTACTTCGAACTTCTGCCAGTGATAACGATCTAGTATCAGAATACGTAATGAAGCAGCCTTCTATCGCGTCGAAGGAACGTCGATGTCCTTCTCGAACGGTTGTCGGCCGGTAGAGAAAATCCGCGCGATCCAAGCGGATACGAGCGGAATTGTCCCGCTAAAGGTGAAAACACACTCTGTCCGACTTTTCAGAGCCGGCCGATACTTTATCGTCGGAGGTGGAGCTGCTCGCCTCGGCCTTTGGTAACTGTACACGTTCTCTTCTCGTCTTTCCAACGTTCTTTCTTGGCCACCTCGTGCTCTTCCTCTCCTTCAACGCCCTCGTTCCCGCCATCCTGTTTGCCCGACCTTTCCAGTCGCAAATTCTCCTATCCTCCGCTCAATCCGCGCTCAAAAAGTCAACAGAGGTAACAAAACTGGACGAATTAAGTTATTTTTATTAAAACTGCAAATAAATTGTAGATGCTCACTGAAAAAATAGATCTCGGAATCTTCATTAGAAAGTTTCTACAAAACTAGTTGTTCAATTAAAACGTTACACTACTCACTTGGTTAAACATTTATGCCCCGACCGCGAATTTGATGCATTCATGCCGAAAATAGGTATGTACTCGGTGAAAGTAGTAGAAAAATTTAAGAATACATTACTTTTAATTGATTCAATGTATTAAAACAAGAGATTTTAACTCTGATAAATCTTTTTAATTTCTTACAGTTAATACAGACAACTTTTATGCTTCATAATAATCCGTAGTCTATTTGTAAATTATTTTATTTGAATAAGAAAGTAATTTTATTCCAATTTATCAAGACAGTGTAGTATGTAAAATGTCTTGAGCAATGCCTGCCCAACCTTATTCATTTTCACCACAATGGAACTAAACCGCGAAATAGAAACCGGAAGCGAGCTTACTTCCTACCGAGTTTACGGTTGCGCAACACAATTTCCCTTTCGTTCCTCTCTTCCATCGCAATCTCCCTCCCTTTAACTACGTTCAGTGTCTCATTATTTTAATTACGCTAAAACAAACAACATTTTAAACGTTATTTTATTCACTTCTCTTTTCGATAGTTTCCAAGCTTTACGATAACATAATATTAATTCAACAATGTTTTTTATTCAAATTAGAAAATATTAAATGTACATCAAACTGTATTAATGCATTCCAATATAGAGCTTATTGATTTTAGCTCTTCGGTACTGCTGTACATCCTTAACATCCGCAAAAACCTTCCTCTGCCTCTATATTTACCTGACGGATGAGAGAATGAGCGAAAGGAGAATGGCATGAAGGAAGAGGTCGCAAATAATCTCGTTCTTGTCCTTTCAACAACATCCTTTCCCGGCTACCTCTGCCGTCCCTCTCACTTTCCGGCGTTCGTCGATTTCGTCGTCTTTCTTCCCGCACAGTTCACCTTCTTCAGCCTGTCGATCGCCTCCGGCTAAAGAAATCGACGAGAAGGCAAACGAAAAAAAAGAAATAGGCTATACGGCAGTTCGATGGAACTTTTGCTCTTTCGCAGCCGACTCGAGCCTCTCGAATCCTAGACAAGACCTATTGAACCTCTATGATGGGAAATTGTTGAGACGCGAGCCGATCGCTGCACGATCCGCTGTGGTCCACCACGATTTACCAATTCAACAGTCTAGTATCAATAATGTATAGTTCGTGGCTATTCATACGAAAAATATAAAATCTATTTATTTCAAAAATGTAACATCTCTTTTTTACAACCGACCAAGAAGTTTTCTATTTTGCATAAAGATCCACAGTCTAATCAACAATGACTTTTTTAGTCGATTTATACTGTGTGAATGAAATTATCATTTTTACGTCCATATTTGTAGTAATAATTACATACACCAATACAGTATAACTTTGAAGAAAGTTGCTCAGTTACGAACTTCGAAATTTTCATTCGGGACCACAGTGCAATAGTTATATCGGCGCCGATCGTCACGCATGTCGGACGCACGTGTGCGGTTTCGAGCAATACGCTCCAATTGGTAATTATGCGTTGCATCGAGCTCACCGTGGCTCCGTTTTCTTGTACCCGGCGACGTATAACAAGCGTGTAGATAAGAATCAACATTGTTCGATGCCGGTTTAGATTTGGAGAAAGTCGGCGTGTCCAGGACATTGCCAGGATTGCGTAAGGCCACGTCGATTCCTAATTATCGGCGATGTCGGCTAACCTATTAATTAGTCGATCAGCTCGTGAGAACGCCGCAGATAGAATTCATAGCTGCGAGAATCGACGGTTTTAGATGTTTTAAGGAACCTGGTGTACGGTGTTCGTCGTTCGGTTCTTTACTACAGTCCTTTTCTCATGGATTAATTAATGTTTATGGCGGATTGTCTTTTTATAGACGCACTTTGGGAAGAGACTAGTTTCTGTTCTGGTACACGACGGGAGTCCTGAAAATTATATATTCGTGAATTTAGACGAAGTTGCACTTTTCTATGAAAAAATAAAAAATCAATTTTGTATAGTACTCAAATGACCCATTAAGTATCGTTCGATTTTATTTACCATCGGCAGCTGCGGTTCGGAAGAAGAAACCTTGGGGAGGGCTCGTTATCTGCGCGAGAGCCGCTAATTTTCCAGGAACGCTCGTCTTCCTCGTTTCCATCCTTGACTTCCTCGTGGCCTTATCGGCGATCGAAAAGGAATGCGCCTGGTACGCTAGCCACGAAACGACGATAAACGGCACGACGGAATTGCCGGTTTGCTCGTCTGGGATTATCGGGCGAGTACACCGAGTGCAGCGGGTGCACGCGTCCCGCGGGATTCCACGCCGGGAAGCTCTACGTGCGAGCATGTGCATCGCCGCGGCTTCCGTAAGTGTGCCGTACGTCGTTTCCGGTAGGACGCTCCGGTGCATCCAACTTGCAGTCGAACCTGTCTGTGTGTGGGTGCGCTGAGGATGCAACGGACTTGTTCCGCGAAACTCAGCTCCTCCTTCTCGCAGATTTCCTGCTTCAAATTATAGAGATTCTGTTTGCTACTTTCCTGTCATTTTACGCTGACTCTCGTCGACCATCAGCAAGTATTATAATACATCCCTCCCTGGACGTATAGTATACATTTTCTATTTACTTCTGTAAGAAGTACCTAACCAATATTGAAATTTCGTGTTGAAGATATTTATTGAGCTGATTGAAGTGTATAATTAAATTTTTTTCTATAAAATAATAATTATCCAAGTCGATTGTAACAGACCGATGTTAAATGAATATTTATGTGGAGATATGATGTTGGAGAAGAATCCGCAGTTTAATCATGATTTCAGCAAAATCACGATTTAATATTGAGCTACTAGAGATGAAGTTGCGTGATCTCAGACACCGTGGAATTCGGTTGCGCAGAAATTACGAGCGAATCGAATGTACAACCGCATAAATAACAGAGAGATGGTGGTAAATGAAGACAGTAATTCGTGGTGTCGCGTACCCGTTGACGAACGCTGCTCTTTTTATGGGAATCACGTCGCCGGATTGTTGCGTGTTCACAAAAGCAGACGCGACCTGTGAGAACGGGGCTACGATAGTATAAAATACGAGTCTGGTTTCTAAAGAGGACATTAAAACAATGATTACTGCGTTTCATTTATATTACAAAGCTTGTTTGTTCTTTGCGTTACTTGAACTTTCTAACTGAACTCCGCGTTGCTTCCGGAAAGACTTTTTTCTATTATCCAACGCGAGACGAATTTTAATTTTCTGCCATTGAAACTGTTCCTAATACCTCGTGGCGTAAAACTGTTAATCAAATGTTCGTCTCTGGCGTTTTTATTTTAGTCACCTCGAGAATAATGTGAGACAGTAGTGTCATAGATGTAAGAGTGTTTTTATATTTTTTTAAGTGCTTAAAAGAGTGTGAAGGCTAATTAAAATTTGTACAAGAGCGTGGAGTTACAGAGCATGTAATATTTACACACTCGTCTAAACTAATTCGCTGGCGAAATATTCGAGATGCAATGTAGTGGAAAGCAGAACGTTTTTCACTGTGCAAATAAAGATCAGCGAGAACGTTCCGGCTAATAGCTATTCGATACTAATTAAACGCGAATTACGAATGGGTTTTACCTCCTGTTTTACCTAGACCTCGTATTTTTAATTAGTGTTGAATATCTTGATCGTCGAGCACAATTTCAAATTTTCACTTTTTCAATAGATCAATTCTATAATATTCAATCAATTAAAATTAAAAGTAATAATTCATTATTTGAATGGTGTATTATAAATTGTTTAGAGTTGCTGTGTCGTTAGTCAAAGTACTTAAGATGCAATTGAAGGGAAGGTCGGCAACAACGAAAATTTCGAGTAACAGTGGTACGTAATTCCTGTAGGTCTCCTTCACGCGCGATCACGGCCATGATGGAACCACGAAAGAGACTCACCTGGCACGTCTCGGCACAAAAGGATCAAAAAGGTTCGCCCCCCTTTCGCTCGGTGTTACGGGGCACAGACTGTAGCCTCTCCTTCGAGCGGAGCTGTTTCTCTCTCTCCATTCCTTCCACTCCCATAGCAGAGGCCGCATACCTCCTTAGGATGCAGTGTAGACCTGTCCATTGGCTGGCAGACATCGGTTCTTTTCCGAAACGACTACGACGACTCATGAAACCGAGAGGATAGAGAAACCGGGGGAATAGTTGTACAGATAGCTGTGTGCCGGTGCGTCATGAGGTTCAGTGAATACGTGAACGTTCTTTGAACTAAGAAGCAAGTGCTCGGTACCGGAGAGTCAGCGATCGAAAAAAATACACGTGGTGCGATGAGTTGATACACTGTGCTGCTGGGGAAGAAGGATCTTGAACCGACTTTATGAGGTAAGGACCTTGGAGGATATCGTTCTTGTGCGGGTGATTGCAAAAATCAAGGAAACAATAAAAACCAGGGCTATAATGCCAGCATTTCGCTCGAGCAAGGATCCTGGATGCTCGTGGAGCCGTGTTTCGATAGATGGACAACTGGACAGCAACTCGAACGTTCAATTTAATTGGTGTTTTAAACCAGTTACTCCGTCTTCGGAACCGATACCTTTCAACAGCTAGACCAGCCTTGCGACACGAAATCCTTTTATATTGAGCGTAATCTGTCCGCCTCGAGTTGTCGCATTAGTGCAACTGTATCCTGTTGGTATTTCCTTGACCTGCGAGGAATTGCGACATCTCGATGTGCGACATTAGAGTTGATATTTATTTGCTCTTTCGCACACATTTCTCTGGAGCTAACTTTGATCTTCGTTGATCTTCGAATTCGTTTTCTGAGGGATCAGAGGTATTCGATGTTAAAGTGTGTTCGATACAGTCATTTCTATTTTGAATATGCATTCTTTCCATTCCTGGTAATGGCATAATGGCAATGCCTCGAAGCACGCGGATCTTGCCGAACAACCGTCACCGTTTTCACCACTCCGCCGGGAACCAGTCTGACCGGCGCGAGTGGGCCAGCCGAAGTCTTGGCTTCGCAGAACCGGTGTCAAGTTCGTGGAACAGGAAAATCGCGGACAAATTGGTCGATTATAGATTAATTCGCGAATCCCCCCACCCTGGAGTGTGCAACCTTGACCTCGACAGAAAATCTAGTCGGTTTTATGGCATTGAGAGTTTGAGAGCCGAATGTCCAGGTGGCACACTATCGTCCATTTTGTTTCTCTGTTCTATTTGTCATTATCGCTACACTCGGATGTTTATTGCTTCTTAAGCACAAGGTTTTCTTATTCTTCATTTTGACTCCAGGAAATGGAGATGTAAGATGATAAGTTAAGCTGTTACCTTTTGATACACAAAGATTGCAATCGTGTCACGTAATATACCTATGTATAATAAATATATAAAATGCGATTTGCATTACTTGTGGAATGATCAATTCAAAAGATCCCATTTTTCTTTTTGACAATTGTATACAACAGGTAAACAATGGCGTAGCTAATCCTCTACAATGAAAGGCAATCTCTGATAATAGGTTTTCGAAGAGCCTCCGCTCCGAGATGCAAAGTTTATGATCCACACGTTGAATAGATAAATAAATCCGCCGGTAATCGACGATTGACAGCAGCGCGCGGTTTCGAAACAGCCTCTCTATGAAATTTCGCGCGCGCCGCTGTTACCGGTCTTCCAGTGGCGTAGGACCTTCTCGCGAATCCGAGTTTCTCTTGGAAAGCAAAAGAGTACACAAGCGGCTAACTGTTCCGCGGCGCTCGTGCACGAGGACCCGGCGTCCTAGACTCGTTAATCGCCGGGAAAGGCAGTGAAACAGAGAGAAGCCCAGAAAACGGAGAAGCCGGCGCGCGAAAGAGGGAGCAAGAAAAAAACCGTTATGGTGCCCCCACCAAACGACCCAACGCCATTACGTTACGCGCCTGGAATCCTGACACTGTGTGACCAGGTGATACCAGGATGAATGACTAAGAAAACCAGCAGCGTCCTGCCACGCGTTGCGCTCTTCTTCTTCGCTCACCATTTTTTGCAACCGGCTCCTCGACTTCCTTAGCGGACAGGATGTCGCACGTTTCGAGATAACATCTCTTGAAGATGTATCATTTACCTTAGAACTCTCCGTACTGCTTCCTGGTACCGATCGTTTCAAAGAACATGAACGTATAGTGTCGTTCTTGTAGTTTAGAGCGACAGAATTTTTCAGACAGGTGCAAAGCCGTAATTGTCTCTGCGTGTCACCGTTGAACGCTTATGTAGCGTGCTCGATATTTTTCAAGATTTTTTCGATTGTGTTTCAACCTTGAATTCGTAAAATAAATTGCTTCGACCGTAGTTCTTCTTAACCGTCGAAGTACATCTGACCGACAGTACACTCGCGACGTGAATATGCATTAACCCGTGACACATTTTACCACGTGTTGCCTTTGCGAATTCTATTGCACAGCTCCGCGCAGCAGTTTTTCTTCGTGGGAACAAACGGCCCACGATAAACACAATCGCGCGCGAGACGAAAAGCTTTCTATCTAGACAGCACAGAAATTAATTCCGCGGCGCGGCGGAAACACAATAAACAAACGAAACGCCTTTAACGGAACATTGCTTATTAATCGAGCAACGCTGCATAAAATTGAATATAATTTGCGGATGTGATATTATGTTTCACAAAGGAAGGTGTACATCTGGATCCCAACAAAAACATCCTGTAAAAAGTTGTGAGATCAAACAACATACGTCCAAGTTCTAAAAATTAATTTAAATAACGCTATTTAATTTTTAAAGATTTGCAGGAAGGTAAATCATTCAAACTTGGCGGCTATCTAACACCTTCTTTGGCCATTAGTTTAAAAAGTAACGGCCAAGTTTGAATGATTTAGCCCTCCATGTAACTCTTTGAGAATTAAATGACGTTCTTTTAAACTAATTTTTACAAACGCTTTTTTCAAGTATTGCAAGAGGTATTTTTGTGAAATGCAATATAGCATTTAACAACTGTACGAAATTACATTTCTCCATCTGCCTCCAGTGCTTAATTATAAGCCTCTAAAAAACGGCTAAGTTGTTTCGTGTAAAAGGAGGTAGTGCGATAACTTGGCTGGTCCACTACCGTGCACGTAGATATTGATATTAGACAATCTGGTAGAAACAAGTTTGATTCATAATTGAAAATCTAGTGAAATAATAATCGTGCAGAATTCATACCTCTCTTCCGCAATCTACGTGAACCATAAATACAGCACACACCAGCGGGGTGCTGTTTCTGCTTCGAGCGCATAATCTATAGCAGAGTGATTTTATTTTCGCGTGTTTGCAGCGTGCAACGTCAGCAGTCATCGATACGTTCTCAGTAGGGGATTCCCGATGCAGTTTTCACTATCTCGCCGAACGTGTTCGTCCATCATTCAATTTCCGGACGGTTTCGAGTCTGATTGGAAGTAACTGCCACGTCTATTTAAATCGAGGACGAGGGTGCGATTCATTAATGACCGAAAGCCTACTTTTCTCCTTAAGCCTAATGGGCCCGGTCAATTTTGTCATTTGAAATTGATTGATAGTAACGACCACGTTTGTGTCAAGACCTAGGCTCCGTGGAAGATTCGCGTCTTGCGATCAAAAGCATCTTCCGAATTATTGCGATTCGTACACATCGAAATACAAGCGGTTCAAGCTCAAACAGTAAATTGCGCTCGCCATTACGCTCGCGATGCAGGATAGTATTATCAGAGTCATCTGAGTATATTTCACATTTAATCAGCCGCGACCATTGAAACTGCGTTTCTTAATTGTTCGTCCGGGAGGCAACGACTCGTCTATTGTGATTCCGATCGGTGGTTGATTATCCGCGATCTTCCTCGAGGAAATCCTCGGGTTTCTTCCTGGTGCGGAAGAACGACGATGAATCCATCGCTCAATCCCGCTGTATCATTTTACACTCGGTTGCTGGTAATTGCCACCTCTACCGAAGGTATTTCACGTGCATGTGTGCGCATCCGTACGGTGCAAGCATGCTGCTCGTCATGGATTTTAACGCTACGTGGTTTTCCGCGTTGCGCGCCTCCGAGGCAGGAATCACGCTCGCAACGAGACCGCGCGAGCCTAATTATTGTTGCAGATTAGGCTCAAACCGCGCCGATAAATATTTACAAAAATCTATTATTGCCCCGCTTATCGCCGGCATCGAAGCTCCTCGAATTTTACCATGAATATTCCGAACACCGTTGCGCACAGCTGGGGATAGTGAAATCACTGTCTCGTAAAAATTTACGAAAGTAAACAAACGAGCATCGTTGTTGTGCAACGCACCTCCAAGCTGAAACATTATTCGATGAAATGTAGAAAGCATAGCAGGACTGCTTTGTTCCCGTGCAATCGACCATTTTAAATAATTCCCACTTCTTTCTGCTTCAAGTAAATTGCGAAGCAGAGCACCAATATTATGTTTATATTAATATTAACGTAGTAAAATCATTTACAGATGAAATAAACTTCCCTTTAACTCCAGGCTTGGTAACAAACACAGAGTATTGAAGGTACCATTGGTAGCGTTCTGAAGGATTGATTTTATTCACAGATTTGGAACCGGTTACATTCTGAGCCGTTTCGCTGTCGCGTGTTTAGAAAGATTGGCACAGTGGAAATTAATTCTTCCTTGAGTGCGTAACACTGATTGAATATTTGCAGCCACGCAGAGTTTCTACTACAACGACAGCCCGTTAGGTTATTCACTGATGTCCCTCGCTTAATAATTACCTTTCTCGAAGACAATACTTGATAACAGCCTTCGCAACACGGAAGTCGGCTAGTGGTATGCACAAAAACACGAGAAAACTGCCGGGAGAATTGTCCCTGGTAATTGTTCCTTCCTTTCAACAGAATGATTAGCTCTCACGCGTCGTTTCAACATTGTCCACAACTCCATTCAAATACATACTAAACGCTTCCTAATTCCGTAGAAAGTGCACTGCGACGATCGCTCCTCGATTTGCTGCATTTTCATAATGCAAACAGCTCCTTAAAAGATTAATTTATACTGTAGCACTCCAATTCTCTCTTCATATATGTAGTCTAACTTTTACATTATCTTTTTGGAACCAACCAATTTGGGACTCAAGAATAAATTATACAACAGCATTTTTAAATTCTTTCAATGTTTCTACTTCCTTGCCATTGATCTACTTGTCCTTGCCATTAATTCCTACATTCCGAGCAATTAAAATCTGATTGCAACAAGTGAAGTCAAGTTATTCCGAACCCATGGTTCAAGATAAATCAGAGATTAATGGATCATTAAGTAAATAAACCTTTCAATTTCCAGTCGGGTATCGAACGATCGTCGATCAACGAGCAATCGGATAATGTATCTCGCGATTTGCTCCAAATAGCCAACTGCATTCTGAGGAAACACGGTCTGAATATTGTTACTGGTTGGTTTAAGTATAGTAGGAAAATGTAATCGGTCGAGTGGCTCTGATACCATATGAACGGCTGTCTCGAGTGAGAGTTATGACGGAGCGGAGGTAGAATAGCGTGGAACGCGTTCTGCGTTTATCTCGAGCCGATGCCTGTTGTGCAAGACGTTTGTTCGGAATCCGTCCGGAGGCTCTACTAGAAAGTTACCGGCGCGCGGATTGTAACAGATCTGCGTAACGCTAATGCACGATGTCCATTGGCCCGTGAAGTTTCACGACTTGATCTTGAAATTACTTCTCAGCCTTGTTTCTCGTTAGTAACTGCACCAACAAGCGCCATAAATCATCGCCGGTTCTCGAAAAACGCGAATGCACCGAATCAAACAAACATACACGCAGGTTACCAATTAGAATTACATAATCTCATTGTGTATTCTGCGTCTTGATGATAACAAACATGCTCCGGTAACCAGACCAAATAAATATTCTCCAAGTCAGTCGCAAGAAACGAAAACCAAACACAAAGTTATTTCTCTGTTTAATGATTATAATATATTCAAATATATTGATATAATTGTGTTGATCGATCGAACGACTCAATTAGCAGCGAAGCCATTCGGAAACAGCTTTCCACTTTTCGGAGTGCAAGCCGTACAGCTCGAGTTGGCTAGAAGCTGTGGTGACTTTCTTTGTGTAGAAGTTTGTTTAAAAGAAAGAGGGCAGATATAAGTAGCAGTCGGCCGCGTAACAGGACAATTCAATTTACGGATCTCGAGAAGAGTTCCGCGAACTCCTGAAATGGAATCTGATTTCTAACGGCTTTTCACTGACCGCACTCGCTCGGTGGAAGTCATTCAGACAGCGCGCGGTCCGGTCGCTCCGGTGCACGCGGTGCATTGCCGTGTTGCATTGGGTCGCCCCAAGCGGTTTTTCTTTTCGCGTCAGGGAAAAGAACGCGACTCAACGAAGTCGTTTTATATGGGTGGTACCCGGTGGCTTCGATAGACCGTTGCATCCTCCGCAGAGTTTAGCCATTTCCTCCCGGCCCACTCGTCTGCGGTTTGCAACTTGCATTTTTCTGTCAGCCGCCGCGCCGTGAGCGTCGATCCCGTGTCCGAGCAAGAAACTTGCGGCCGCTCATTATAGCAGTCTCTCCACCTTTCGTATCGTTATCCTCCATCCTCTTCTTGTTTTACGATCGGTGACATCGACCGAAACCGCAGTCAACACCATTTATCATTATTTATTAGAATTAGAGGAAATTAATAAAGGAAGGAATTATATCCTGTTTCTAGATGTCTATTTAAATCTTATACGTTCTACGCTTTAATGCAAGTGGAATACCAAAACTTTATTTATGATCGAACAACCAGCAAGAAGAGGTTGCGTGTAAACTGCAGACTTCTACTTTATAGTTACACATTCGAATAGAGACAACCTCAGGACGACAGTAAGCGATCATAAATTTCATTTTACTACCATGTATCAGGACTGGATAACAATGAAATCATTACGAAGCATTGAAGATGCTGATTTCTTGTGTTTGTGGAACGTTCAAAATTTTCTTTCCATTCAGCTTACTGCCATAAGCGTTTGCTAAGATAATTCACAATTAAATTATTGCTGTGGTGAGAGTAACAGTTATATTGTTAAGAACAACGAGTCATCGAAATGTGTCCAGAATTTTAGAGTTTATTTATTTTAATTGATGAAGTAGTTAATGTGGTTGCTGATTAAAATTTTTTCATCGCCAATATACGGCTTTCATGGTATTTGTTCTTTGTGTAACTTTGTTTAAGAATTCAGAGAGTTTTAACGTTTTTAGAAGTGAAATCGTGTCGAGGAAAAGTTCGGAACAGAGATTCCTCGTTGCCCAACGAGTGATTACGCTGCGCTTTTATTTAGAGGATCGCGTACTATGCAAGCCGTGAAAGGTTATTTCGTTCCCAGTCAATAATTCCACGTGTTACGTTATTGTAGCGGCTATTCATCCAATGCCCTCCAAAGTAGTATAGTACAATTCGCGTTCAAGACACGCCGGTTTCGATGACCGGAAGTGAATGCAATCGTGACGGGGGTCTAATATGGAAAGCGTTTGTTTGTCACGCAAGAGAGAGCGCAATTTGATAAATAAAACTTTTTCTTAATTGCTCTGCTCCAATTTACCCTAATGAAAGTTACCGGGAGGTCAGTGTACTGTGCCCACTGCGCACACCTCCATTTTGAGTTTCCAATTGTCGTAATTCTTCCTTGATGTAACAGCTGTTAATTATAGTAACCGGGCCACTACATACCGCATTATAATTTTTAATCGGGCGAAGAGTGCATTTCAATGAACACTTGAATGGAGAAGTGTGTACACTGCATATTTCTGGCGACAATGCGACATCGTTTACACAACTGGTTGCACACTTTAACGAAGTACCTGTCACGTGCACCATGTGGTTGTTATTGTTCACCTACGTGCAAAATGTAGTGAATAATTTATCCTTTGGTGTACACCTAGTGACTTTTCAAAATATGTACTTATTGTAGCAGAAGATGTTGCATACATCTCAATCATGAAGATTTTTAATATATTCAGAAGAATGATTGTTTAATAATAAAAGCGCAAATATAGAACGATTTTATATTGTTAGGTGACGATGTGGACGATTCTGCTGTTTACGCTCTTCACATGGTCTTCGTCATGGGGTCAGGTGATCAACCGAGCACCGCATTTCGTACAAGGTGGCGACATGGCCAGGTTAGCCGTGTCGGAAGGCACACCTCCTGGCGCACCTGTTTACAAGCTCCAAGGAGAGGATCCTGAAGATTCTAGGTTGCACTACTCCATCAGTGGCGAGTATTTCACCGTGAATCGGGACACCGGCGTCGTCGTTCTGAGAAAGCCGCTAGATAGGGAGACGCAAGACCTGATCGAAGTCATCATCAGCATAACGGGTAACTATACTGTTTTTATTGGTGTCCCGTTACACTGTTACGTTGGAATATCAATGGGTAATCGCCGATATCTAGGCCAATAGACAAATTCTATGCACGCGTTGCTTTCCGAACACACTGGTTCATGGTACGGTGGTTACTCGATTATGTCAGCCTCATTTTAACAAACTTTCGTACAAGTACTAGAAACATACCTATGCTAAAAATATACCTTATTCTAAACATTTAAAATACGACTGAAATTGCAATGCGCTGATTTTTAAGAGTAGTGTTATCCAATTTGTAAGTAGATCTGTTCGCAAGTATCGATTTTCGAATATTAATTTAATCTTGTTCCTCTAGTTTGCAATTTTGGTACTTCCGTTAACGAGAAGTACTTGGAAAAGGAAGTGTAATGATTCAAGTGTATGCATTTGGTAGGTGGTAGTAATTGGCGATTACTTTTCCAGACGAAGGGATCGCTGGATCGGAGCCCAACACCGTGTCCCTTCGTCGTGAGATCGCCGTGCTGGATGAAAACGATAATCCACCGGTCTATCATGGCAGGCCTTATGCGGCCAGAGTGCCGGAAAGTGCTCACGTGGGTGGCCTGTTAGTTCCTCCTGGCACGATCACTATCACCGATCTCGACGGTGGCGTAAACGCGGATGTTCACGTGGAATGTGTCGCGGCGTCGCGGGACGACGATGTCTGCGATGTCTTCAACGTTTCTACGGAAAAGGTAACGCGCCGACAATATTCTGCAACACGGGTCTGGTCAAAATAACTTCTCTCTGAAGATTCTTTTTACCATTATTGAAATGATAAAAATATGCTGTTCACTTTGTGTGCTCATTTTGAATTACAATTGTGTACGGTTTAGCTGGCGGAGGGGAGATACGATGTACAGATTACGCTCGCGAAGCCGCTCGATTACGAGCGCAGAAATTCATACCTGATCAATCTGCTGGCTATGGACGGTGCTAGCGACGCGACGAAGGTGCTACAAGCTAGAGCAACCGTGGCCGTCGACGTTCTCGATGTACAGGTAAGAAGTAGGTCTCGACCGTAGCCGACGTAACTGTACATTCATCCCGATCGGTCAGTATCGGTTAACAAGATGGCACATGCTAAAACCGGCCGGAAAATACCGCGTTACCTAGTGACTCCGTTTCCGAACAAGCGTTACTTTCACCCCCAGACGGTGAAGCGCATCTGTGCGTTTCCTGTAACCTTATTAATCCGTGAAATTCCCCGTTAAGCAACGGTTACGCATTGCTAATTAATCGCGCGATCCCAGACGAATAGGAGTTTGTGCTCCGGGATGCACGGAACGGAGCGTGCCATTAGTGTTGGCCGATTGTATGGCAACTGGGGATAGATCCATTCAAATTCTTACGTATTCGAACATTCTTCCGTAACAAAGAGTCTAACAGTCGGAAAAAATGTCGTTTTCAGGATCAACCACCCGTGTTCCTCAACGCGCCGTACAGCGCAGCGCTTCCGGAGAACACGCCACCTGGTCAGACGATCCTAACTGTGAGAGCTCGTGACGGCGATACAGGGGAGCCAAGAGCCTTGCTGCTCACCCTTGAAGAGGATGTTGAAGGACACTTCGATCTAGAAGTATCGCGTGAAGGTGACATCACCGTCGGCAAACTCATCACTGCCAACGTGTCTCTCGACAGAGAGGACCCCAGGATTTTGCAGAACGGCGGGATCTATAGCTTCCAGGTGAAAGCTACGGAGCTCATCAACAACGAAATACCAACGGATACCGCCACCTCTATTGTTACCATCGTTGTCACTGACGTCGACGATCTCGTGCCTGTTTTCAACGAGAAATCGTTCGACGTGATGATCTCTGAGGATATTGGGGTGAACACTCCATTGCCAGGTGAATTATCTCATTAACAAGGTCAATTATTTTATTGTGCACAGAATTTTCATATCGACATTTGATTTGCAGGTCTTAACATGATCGTAAGCGACGGTGATGTCGGCGAGAACGCAAAATACACATTGTCCCTGAGGGATGTGCCAGGATATCCTGGAATCAGCGAAGCCTTCGTCGTCAGCCCGAAGCAAGCCCAAGGTAGAGTTCCTGTTGTGATCAAGGCGAAGGACGTGGACGTTTTGGACTATGACGTGGATGATCCTGCGAAAAGAGAGCTTGAATTCGAAGTAGTTGCGCTCGTCGCGGACAAAGTGGTAATAATCCGTTCTTAAATTATGTGTTCACGCGATCATGATGTTCTTTTTCTAAATCACGTTGAACTAATTTCCAGGTAGCCACGTGCAGAGTCCACTTACGTTTGTTAGACGCAAACGACCACAGCCCGAAGTTCTCTCGGATACACTACGTATTTTTTGTCTCCGAAGACGCTAAGATAGGAACCCAACTAGGTGACGTTTTCGCTACAGACGCTGACAGTGGCTCTTTCGGTGAATTGACTTACACTCTCCATGGTTTCGGAGCTGATGAATTCAATACAGACCCGAAAACCGGCGGAATCTTCGTCGCTGGGACGCTAGATTACGAGACGGACAATATGTACATGTTGACGATAGAGGCTAAAGATGGCGGCGGAAGAGTCGCCGTTGCTATCGTTACGATAGATGTGGAGGATGTTAACGACAACAAACCTGTCTTCGAGCAGTCCAAATTCTCCAGGACTGTTCGGGAAGATGCAACTAGCTTCGATCCGCAGTTGTTTGTCCGAGCTACCGATGTTGATGGTCCGACGCAGGGTAATGGGAAAGTGACATACTCCATCAGCTCCCATAATAGTGTGACGAACGATGTCTTCAAGGTATTTGAAAAAATGAGAATAATTTGATTGATTGAATGTAAATTTTCTAAATTGTTTGGTAGGTAAACCCAGACTCAGGCGAGGTGACAATGTCGAAGCCAGTCCGTTCAGGAGATACTGAAAGAGGAATTTACGAATTAGTAATTCGAGCCACGGACGCCGGGCGGCCGCCATTGTTCTCCGAAGCAGAGCTTCTCGTCAGAGTCGGCGTTCCCGGAAATCAGAAGCCCATATTCCGTGGAAACTACAAATCAAATTTACCAGGACCCAACAGTTATCGAGCGAGATTGTTGGAGAACGCTTCGCCTGGAACGGAAGTGATTAGGGTGGTAGCTAACGATCCTGATGGAAGGGACAATTTGTTGCAGTATTACATCGCTTCTGGTGCTAAAGATAATTTCGTCATAAACTCTAGGTAACGACGAGAAGTGTTCTACTCTTCCCGTGTGCACAACGATTACAATATTTTATAGATTGTGCAGAAGAAAACGTTGTTGTGATGATAAACGGACTTCTATGGTTTTAGCTCTGGTGTCATTACTGTGTCTCCAGATGCTCGTCTGGATTTGGAAACTGGTGGCGAGAAGTACGAAGTGATCGTTTATGCCGTAGACTCTGGCACGCCTGTCAGGGAAACTGCCACTACTACCGTCACAGTGAACATGATCGATGTGAACAATAAACCGCCGATGTTCAACGAATCGACGTATCTCGTTTACGTGTCTGAGAGAGCTGGCATTGGTAAGATAACAATCGCTGACTGCATCGAAAGTGTCCAAGGCTCGTCTGTCGCTAAATTACTCATTACTTTTTTGTGATGAATAAACAGGTGAGCCTGTCCTGAAGGTAACAGCAACAGATCCTGACTCGGACGCCTATTTGGAGTACTCATTAGTGGAGCCAATCAAAGCCGTTGACAAAACAGGCGTGGCACTGAAGAATACAGCGTCCTACGACTACAAAACTGCGTTTCGTATCAATTCTACGACTGGACTGATCACAGTCAATCGTGTCTTGGATTATCAAGTGGCAGCTGTAATCATTCTCACGGTTCAAGCGCAGGATTGGAACGCTGTGGATAATACCAAGACGCAGATTACGAAAGTCGAAGTGACTGTTTACATTCAAGCTTACAGCGATGACAATCCAACTTTCTCGAATACTGGGTGGTCGCCCAATAATCCGACTATCAAGATTTCTGTGCCGGAGGAACAACCGCTTGGAACGACTTTGTTAATGTTGTCGGCTAAAGAACCTACCACTGGATACTCTGTCCAGAGATTCGAGCTGGTGAGGGACGATGACGATGAGGGATATGTTAACGTTGGTGTGCAAAGCGGAAATGTTGTTCTCAGCAAGAGATTGGACTATGAAGCGCTTAATCAGAAGGTATCGTTGAGATCTGTGCAGTAAAGAAGTGAATATTTGGAAGACTTGGTTACTTTATGAGAATTTAACGACCCCATTCTTTTCAGTTAATCCGCTTCAAGGTGCGAGCTCTGGCCAAGGATTACGAAATAACGCGAAAGATGTCCGAGGCTAATGTGTTCGTCGAAGTGCAGGACACCAATGACAACAGTCCAATCTTCACGCAAGATGACTACAAGATCTCTGTCCTAGAATCCGCCAAGCCCTCGAAGATAGTGTTGAACGTTAAAGCGACAGATATGGATAGTTCTGCGACTGAGGAAGAAATTAAAAGAGGATACGGTGAAGTGAGGTACTCGATCACTGGTGAAAACGCTAACTTGTTCGAAGTGGACCCGATTAGCGGAAATATTCAGGTGAACGATTTTTCATGTCTTTCGTAGTCGTCTCTAAGGAGTTAAACAATTTATATTCGTATGCTTCTCACGTCGATGAATCTAATAGATTGCCGCCAACACGACACTGGACAGAGAGAAACAATCAGTTTTACGTTTCTATGTAGTCGCTTCCGACATGCCTCAAGGGGGTGCAGAGCAAAGGAGCACCAGAGCCTTAGTGACAATAGACATTCTTGACGTGAACGATAATGCTCCAACGTTCGAGCAAGAGTTCTATACTGCCGTGATACCGGAAAATGCTCCGCCACGTGTCAGCGTTGTCAATATCACTGCCACCGATCCTGATGAAAGCAAAGGAGGGGTGATTAACTACGAAATCATCGATGAGGGTGAAGCGAACGGTGAGCAACTCAGTTCATTCAGATGTCATTCAAGACTTTCTAACCAATTCAACAATATCATTTCATCACCTAAATGATTTATATTTTACAAGTAACCAGCAACGACATAAACTTATTATATTTTTCAGGCTTATTCAAAATAAACCATACAACAGGAGAGATTTTCTCTGCCAAGGCGCTGACAGGAAAAGGAAGAACAGAGCCCTACCTTATGCGAATAGGAGCTCAAGATGGCGGCGAACCAGAGTTGTACAGCGACGTAATTCTGATCTTGTACATCGGCGACGTGGTCAGCAACGACGGTGTTCCTTTATTCATCAGACCAACTTTAGAAGAGGTGGCTCACGTAGCCGAGAACTCGACGATCGGCAGTCCAGTGTTCCAAGTGGTAGCATCAGATCCGGACGATCCTAATCTCCCGAACGGTAAAATCACCTTTAAGTTCTTGGAAGATGGGAATTTCGGCAAGGATGCCAGCGCCTTCAGAATAAACAGCGATACTGGTTTGATAACCACGAGAAAATTGCTTGATCGTGAACAGAAAGACAGTTACACGTTAATTTTGGTGGCTCAGGATCTAGGTAATCCTCCTCAGCAAGCAACTAGGGTGCTACAGGTGATAGTGAACGACATAGACGACCATAAGCCTCATTTCAAAAGGAATCTGGATAGTCCTCCGATAGAACTAACGATCTTCGAGGAGAAACCAGTGGGGACGAAAGTAGGATTGATAGAAGCCATCGATGAAGATATTGGTGATAACGGGAAGATCGACTATGCGATCGTATACGGAAACGAAGCTGGTCTCTTCGTCGTGGAGCGTCTGGAAAACAACTCAGCTGTGATTAAATCCAATGGTCGTCTAGATCGAGAGTCTATCGATCGCCATTTGCTGACAGTGAAGTGTTTCCCGTATTCCACGAAGAAGTCCGACGTCATCCCGAAACCTTACAATCGGCAAGATCCCTCAGAGAGGCAAGTTCTAATCAAAGTCCTCGACATCGACGACAACAAGCCCACGTTCAAGAAGCAGAACATCACATTAGGTGTCCGGTTAAACGTTCCAATTGATACTAGTTTAATCACGTTGGAAGCCTTTGATGCAGATTCTGATGCCCTACCGATCAGATACAGCATGAGCAAAGCGTCCTTCGCATCTCTCGTTGATCCCTCCATGTCCAAGCGAGAGATTCCCTCTCAGCTGTCCTTGAATCTTCAGACTGGTGAACTAAGAACAATTGGATCTATGTCCAGCTACGCGGACGGCTACATGGAGATCATAGTCTCTGCCAATAATTCTGTCACGTCTGGAAGAGAGACGAATATGACTTTAAGGATCTTCTTGCTTCGTGATAGGGATATGTTGAAGTTTGTTTTCTCAAAACCACCAGTGGAGGTCAGGAAGACCCTGGAGGACTTTGAGAAGGCTGTGCAACAGGCTCTGTCATTGCCTATCAGTGTCAATGTTTATGACACTCAGTTTTACTCGAAGGAGGATAATTCCTTGGACTTCTCTTCGACCAGCTCCTGCTTCCAGATGGTCGGCAAGGAAGCGTATGATCTGGATGAAATGAAGGCGCTTCTTACGGATCCTAGGAACGAGGAGTTGAAAAAGGTTTACAGGGCTTATCATGTTGAGAAAGTGCAACATTGCGCTGCATTGGTGGCTCGTGCTGATGCCTCGATGACGCAGATGTGGGTCCTGGCGATCGCTGTGCTTGTTGGCGTTGCTACAGTCATTTCGAGCTGCACACTTTGCTGCATGCATGCCAAGTAAGTGTTTCTTGTCACAGACTGACAATTTTAATTCTTGTGTTTCTAGTTCTTGACATTCTTGTTTGTGTATAGAAGCTCCTTTAATGAACATTCTGAAGTCACTTGGTTTTGAAGCATTATTATTATAATGATTCCATAAGCTTTCTTCAATGACAATGCTTTTTCGTTTTGTTGTAGGTACAAACGTCAAGTGAAGCACGCAAGGTTACGAGACCAACCCCGTCCGCCATTGAGTTATGTTTCTTCCGGTCCCGGAATGGTCAGCGCTGCATCACACACTACACTTGGACCAGGAACCATGGTTTCTCTGGGTCCTCATGAAAGTCCTTACGAGTGGGGCGCAGATACAACTCTGTACCACCCTAGCACACTTGAATCAAGAACATGAAACAAGACGCTTACCTCAGGTTGCGATTTGGGAAATTATGAAGAATATTTATCTCGTATTCAACTGCTTGGAACTTTAGACCTCTGTTTTATGCAGTTATGTCTCCTCTTTGGAGAATATAATAGATGATGAAGTTTCATAAACGGTGCATTTGTTGAACATTATAGCAGAAACGTTGAGAATGATTGATCTCAGTGCTGTCATTTATTTATCGGTCTCACTAGAGTACTGTAACCACATGAAAAGCAAAGGATTTTTATTGATTATTTAACTGATGCGTCTTTTGGAGATGCTGGATAGTTATTTTATATTGTCATGATTTCGAACATCTTTGAAATTCTCAGTGCTATGCTAGGAGCTTGTAAAGATCCTACGAATGGAATCGAAAGACTATGCCATTGAAACCGGTGAGATTTACTGTTAGGAAATACGGAGATTCGTACTGTTACGTTTGGTAGGAGCTGTTGACTGCGCTTGCGAGTCAGTAAAGACGAGAGGATCGTAAATACGTCGTCCATAAAATGTATTATAGCTGTTGGAGAATGAGAATTCAATAGTATCGTGAAAGAAGTCGCGAGATCGAATCGTGCAACGAAGTCGACGAATGGTGCTATAACGTAAGATTGCAATGTTCGTGCCAAAATACGGCGACACGTGAAACACGCGACGACGGCATTTCTTAGTTTAAGCGGATCAGCTCGCGTGAATTGTATATTTCTTAGATCGTACTCGAAAATTACTAATACTGATCGCGACATATCGTAGAAATGCGGGCGTTTTCTTGTAATATACTTAATATCTAAGGGCGAAATAAATCTGTACATTTCTTTGTAAGAAAATGGACGCTTTCTTACCTTTTATAACTCCAACTATTTCACAAACATTGATATTTAACCCATTGATATTCACAGTTAATCAATTTTACACTTTATTCTAGTTTTTATGAAGCACACAATCTACTACAGTAGAACAAATCAAAGTAGTATTCAATCTTAAATTTTTTTACGCTTATGATATTCTATCGACATAATCAATTTATTCGCTTTTTAGTTCCTTGTATAAGGCTTTTTATATTCCTTGCATCTTAAAAAAATTGATTTTCATGGTATTCATGCATATTGAATAATATATTTGCTAGTCTATTTTGATAGTTTGTCTAAAAATTAAAAAGGCTTGCCTACACGAAATGAAAAGGCAACTTCATTTATTAAGTAAAACCAAGCTTACAATGCGATAAACTTTGATGATAGAGATATTTGAAATAACATGCAAGTAGCTTTCGCCGAATTATTTATTTTCTACGGGACACGGTTCTAACAGTGTACAAACGGATGACTGCCGATTTTTTCCACGGTCTCGTGGCCTATTAAGCAATCTCTCGATCGTCGAATATCTTACGGATTGCACGAGCCGAGATCTTGAGAGATTCTAAACGTTCTCGACGAAAATGTCAAGGCGAGGTGGAGCACCGTAGATAATTTGATCTCGTAGAACAGTGAACTGAGAAATGGAAGAAACCCAAAGAGACCTTCAGTTAATATCTATAATAATGAATATTTATCGCTAATACAGATTGATCGTTGGGTACAACAAGAACGAGAAATATCCCTCCAGTTGGATTCCATTCGAATTTCATTTCTGATTTTATTACAATAATTGCATGATTACATCATTCGTTAATCCTAGATAGATTAAGAAGAACACTTCTCAAGACCACAGTTGCGAAAAATTAAAAATACTAAGTATTAAAAAGTTTACGAAAAATCACTTTTATTTTAGGGCAGATATTATTATTTAACCCTCCTACGTTCCTCAGAGTAGAAATTCACCCAGTTTCTTTTGTTACAATATACTAGTTTAACATTATTATTTTCTTTCTAATTTGTCGATTTAAGCTGTAAATAAAAAATGTGTGATGTCTTAGGTTTTTTAGTACAATTAGTTCTGAGGATTGTACGAGAGTTAAGACGACTATCTGAAAATAAATAGCTTAATCTCGAGATTCAGTCTTTTCAGGTCCAGCTTTTCCGAAAAGTTATTTTCATTTTAAGTTTTGGCCACAGTCTCGGCGAATCGTTTGAATCCTTCAATGGTATCCAGGTCCTTCGCAGCATCATCGCTCTTGGTTTCATTTAAGGTTGTCGTCTCAGGCAACACAGTAGTAATTTCCTCGTTTTCACTTTCCGTAGTAGTGGTACCAACGATTTTCAGTGCCTCGTACTCATATTTCTCAGTGCTTGCATAGTCTTCTTCGACGCTCGATTTATGATTGGACGGCACCGTGTCTGGTTTTTTCAGATTGTTAGCATTGATCACCGACGAGTCCTTTTTCTTCTCGTCGGTACCGTCAAGGACAGTTTCTTGATAACGCGAAGAGGCAAAGCCGACTGGACTTTCGTTCTCCATAAACTTCGATCGCTCCACTGCCAAGTGTTTAGCGATCGTCTCTAAAGGTGTCCACACTTTGTCTACAAACTGCTGTCGGTCTTCCGTGCCCATCGATTGCGACCGGTGAATTATGTCGTGCCTGAAAAATGAAAGTTACACGGTGAATACGTCAATTTATTAATTCGGGGAACTATATTTCTTCTGAATGCAATGTAGTTTCGATTAAGAATGTACCAAAGATCTTTTTTTTATAGAATCAGTGTTTTTCAGTGACGGTACGTTGCCAAAATCGAATGCGCATATTTGCATCACACTATTATTCACTAGTATTCTTTCTCCTAATTAAAAAAAATTTTTTTAATTTTTGAAACATAAAGAGTATTTTATGAATATTGTATTTATCGATGATTTGATAATTTTATTACTAGTGAAAAGGCCAAGAATGCTCGAGCATGCGCAGTCAAATAAAAATCTTAAACTAGCTATAAAACCGTAGATAGCTTTTTTACTATCTTTTTCTTTTATGTCGTAATTACTAAGATGACATTTTTATGCATTTATGGCACGTGGCAATTTGCATATCGCTCTAGCCTTATGGTAACGAGTAAAACTCGTGGTGATTTACGATTTATAACTAAACTAATTAGTACAATAGTGGACGGCGAATAAAATATATTCGCCCATTCAACAATTGAACTATATGGTTGAAAGATAGCGAGATCAGTGTTTTGTGAAATACAAGTTTTTCTACGGGGAAGTTTTAGGGTCGCAACTCCGCTATTTTTACGTTCTTTACGATGCATAATTCCCGTATAACACAGAACAGCGTTTTCCACGGTCGCGAATGAAGCAAGTATGCGTCCTGTGATGCAACTAGGTCATCGGAAAGAATTTACGACGGACCTTTTTCCGAGTGGGTTCATACGAATTTAGTCAGTGACATTTCACGTGGTCGTCGTTAACGAGCGAAGGAACGCCGGTTTCGTTCGATTTTTTAATTTCTTGTTTTGTCGAATCGACAGCGATCGTGCAGAGTCGCGGCTCGTTCGGTGAAAGTCGGCAGGGCTTTGTCGATCTTCCTGATGATTTTGCAGATAAATCTATCGTCCTCGCGAGCGGCATTGTAAACGATTCCACGATTTACAGGCTGATACGCGACGAGAGGTCGCCGATTTCCGAATCGGGAATAAATCTAAGAACGGTGTCGTTCTCGTAGTTATGTAATCGAAACTAGGGGAGGCATCGACACGGAGTCATCCTTCGGATAGTGTGGGTGACGTATTTGCATAATTTTAAAGGTTTTGCATAACCTCCAGACTGGAAACCCATGAATATCCTTTGCAGAATAATTTACATTCCATGATAATTTTATGTAATTTATTGTAAGTAGAAGTATCTCCGATAGATCGGCGTTGTCCATATTTGTTTAACCCGTTGGCTTATGACTGCTTTCGTGACCTCGCTCGTCAGACATAGTTTATCATTAACAATTCACTGGAAGTAAAAGGAATACTACGTTCGTCGAACGGTTACGTTTACTTTGTAGATAATAGGGTGATTATATTTTATTTCTACTTGGGAGAAGAGACTCCACAGAGGCTTTGATGTGCTTGAAAGCTTCAGGTCTCGTAGGATTTTATAAAGAGGTCTTATAAATAATGGATCGACGTAGCAGAGTCTTGTTTCGATCAAAGCGTATATTGTACACTTTAAGACTTCGAAATTAAATGTATTCTAAAATCTGATCTAGCTGACGAACGAGCTTTTTTATAAATATTCCTAGGGTGTAACATTCAGTTTTGACAGTATTTCGTTTCCAAAATTAGCATTTCCATATAAGGGCCGTTCTCGAGCGTTGCCTAATGCTTATCGAAAAAAATTTCTTCGGTTACCTGGACATTTTGTTCTTCTTTTTCGGGTACAAATTCAAATGGAATATCATCTGCTGCCTTTCCTCTTCGTCGCTCATCGGCTGGTTAGGCAATGCTAGCATTGGCTGCGGGATCGGGGCATAGAACTTCGGCCCTCTGTTCGTCTGAATGGGTCGCCTGATGTCGTAATCGTCCGATGGGACTTGTTTCGGTCTGGTATTTTTCTTGTTCTGGTCTATAACATCAGTGATCGGGTAAATGTCCAGCATTACGCTGAACGGCTTCGGCTTGCGTCGCTTCACGAGATTATAGGCAGCTGCATTTTCATATTGCGAGTCTATTGTTGATACAGGCTGTGCCACATAGTTCACAGGTCTGCCATAACCGTCGTAGTAAGGATTGTACCTTTGCAAGCCCGTTGGAGCAAACCTGGAAGGGTTCGGCAACTTTCTATTAACGATTCACGTGACGTTTCTAACAAGAAAGATCTTACTAACTTCATATGTTTGTATAAATTCTAGGTATTATACAGACCTGACGTTGGACGTAGCCAAAAGATTGACATCTCCTGGATGTTTCGGTTTGTACTGATAAAACGGATCCTCGTTCGAATAAGTATCATCTTCTTCTGATCTATCGCTGTTTGACATCATCTCACCCATATCAGATGGCATGTCGTATTTCTTTGGATTCACGTAAACTCCAGTGAATTTAATGCCTCTGTTCGGCAGCTCAGTATCGTGTGTCAGGTATTTAATGATGTCTTGGATGCTCCTGGACGCATATGGATATCTGTACTGAGTCAATTGAGGATACTTTAGCCGTTTGAAAGCTGTTGGCTGGTTTGACTTTAGTTCCCAGTGGAATGGAGTTGGACGACTTTCTTCGGAGGTCTCATCGTCATCCGTTGAACCTGGGTACCTGGGCCTGCGTAAATATTAATTAACGTTTATGATATATCGTTTCTTCGTTTGAGTAATCTTTTTATAAATATAATTCATAAATAGAGGTGTGCAACGATTTCTAAAATTCATCTCCAATGAAAAATTTAATTATTTAGATAAAACATCCCATAGTGATCTAAAGGAATAAATACGAAATAAATCCTACGTCTTCTTCTCTGCCTATTATGCAACCCAATACACAAGTTGTTAATTCACGAACGAGGCCGAACCTGATTTCAGCGCTTCTTATGTAAAAACACTTTTTCACGTTCTTCCTCATTTTGTAAAGAATATTGCTTTATAAATGATCAGAACGTCTTTCGCATATTATAAACACAGTTGGCATGCGCATAATTTCCTATCATTTAAATAACGCGTGGGATGTAGCAACAATTTAAATAACGATCTCGTAGATTTATGAATTGTATAATCGTTCAGAGATCGAGAGAAGATCGTGAATACTTTATCATACCTTTGTCTCACGCGATAAACGGCAGCATGATTGTCAAATAACTGCTTGCCCTCCACGGGTAACTCTTCGCCGCTCCTTTCCACGGACTTCAGCACTCTTTTCCGTAATTTGTAGTTGTTCAGATTCTGCGACCTCAGCTCGGCGCCGAATACCTTATTATCTGCGCCGGTGGCGTAAGGAAAAATGGTCTCGGTATTCCCATCATCGCTCGATCGATCCTGAATGTAAACAGGATCGTTCGTGGAATAATTTGTCTCCGACGCGTAGGTCGAGTTGAAGAACTTCTTCGTGCTGTTCGTCGTCGGTTTCTTCAAAGGATGCTGCAATATGTGCATATGCTTCGATTCCTGGTTGACTTTACTGTTCGCAGCTGTGGCCGATGAGAAGTCGTATAAAAATATCCCGACCTGCAATGCAAAATTACGAACGGTCAATTTAGGTCAATTATTTCCACAGAGAAGGTAACACTTGAAATTTGCATGTGCTGGAACACTGAGCATATTAAAATAATATTAATATGCTTTCTCTAATTAAAGCATGATGTTATGATTACATCTCGTTTTTACAGCTACATATTACGAGTAGAAAATCTCCTGCTGCGGAAAATATAGTTTTAACACATTCGCACCATGTGTATGACCTAAATATGCAAGACTTAAAATTAATGGAAAACAGGATTTACGGATTTTATCGAAATTATTAAAAGAAGCAACTTCCCTTTCTTGCGATTGATACAGACAATTTTTATTTTAAGAGGTAGACATGTTATAGTTGGCTTAAAATGTGTAGCTCCTTTACAATAACGTAATTATGCGAGGTATTGCGAATTCGCCGAGCATTGTGTCAAAAATGACCCCGTGCGAAAGTATTAATAATTATGATTCCTAATTGATGAAAATTGTGCGAATGTTTGCGACAGGTGTTGCTGCTTCGTTTTCGTTTGTTTGTCGGTTTCTAATGTGATTGGCGTCATCGCCGCGAGAACGAGAATTAATTCGTGTCAAAACACAGTTAACGCCCTATATGTGAAGCACGCAGAAATCGTCTTTGACGCTTGGCTCGCCATGCATGGAAGGGTTATGCGGAGATTTGCGGTGAAATTGTGATTTTTAACATCGCCGCGGTGTGCCTGTTACATTAATCATGGGAGAAAACTCGGCGAGATGTAATTGCGCCCATTGTTCTCCGCAATGGCACCTCGTTAAGACACAAAGGGACGAAAGCTTTACTTTTTAACGAAATCATCACCATTGTCAAACCGAGCATTGCCGTTTACCTGGTTTCACATTCTGTATGCAATAATTATACTGCAAATATGCAACTTATCTCCCATTTGGTGAACCATTACCCCCACCGTAAATTCGATACACTACGTCGATTTGATTCATCATTGATTCAACTGGATTGAACATGTCAAATATTAAATATCGAAGCGTTACTAATGTTTGTACCAAGTCTCGTAAAGTTATGGATTTAACGAATTCAGAGTTATCTAGATCAACTTTCAAGCAATTAAAAATTCGCTTCGTGTTGCCCTAATTAAATTACTACGTCTCCATTAATCATTAATTACAGGCGGAATTTCTATTTACGTCATAGTATGTTAATTATGGATTTATCGACCCCTGATGATTGCACGTTAAATCGTGCAAACATATGTACACGGATAACGTTTAGACACGATCCGGCGCAGTGAACTGTTAATGAGCGATGGATAATGATCCTCCATCACGCCGAGGAAGTCGTTGAACTGGATGGGTGTAGCAACGGGAAGAATGCGATATGTATCGTGATTTCCGAGATCAATAGATTGTCTAACACTCGTAATTCCAGAAACTGACCCTCGTCATTGCGTGCTTTCTAGACAAATGTAGTTCAAGCATTAAACGAACGAGTACGAACTTCTAATTGCTGAAAGAATCTTTCAGAAAAATCTTCTCTTATTAATTTATTCAATTATCTTTGTCATTAATTGACAGCTATAGTCGTTACAACTCTAATTTTGATTTACTATGTAAAATAAGTTGCTGATTGTAATTTGTGGATCGTAAATGATTAGTAATTAAGTTGATATATTTAATGAATGACAGTCTCTGCAGCCTGTATACTGTAAGAATAATTTTAATGAAGATTTGCATAAGGGACAATAAAGGTAATAATTTCCGTGATTTGCCTACCGTATTCAATTAAGCTTGCATAATATCAGTACACATACTCACCAATACCACTGCAACCACCACCATAACTCCAATCGCAAATTTCCTTATAATGATACTGTAACGGCTCCTCGTATCTTGATCACTGTGATCAGAATAAAGTCCTAGCTGTGATATACTAATCGCAGTTCTTCGTTCTGTTTCAAGCATGTCCATTCGCGGAATCTCTCGATTCGTATCCTCCGTAACCATTCATTGGCGATGTCTAAAGTACTCAAACCGACCAACCGTGCACTCGAAGAACTACTTGCAAAAGAGTGGGAATTCCCTTGCGATTAACATCGAAGAAACTGCCGAAATGTCCTGCAATCTTCACGGATAGCTACTGTGCACCGAATAATGAATATTCAATCGACGGTGGTGAACATCTCGCACGAAATTTACTTGTAACGATCACGATTTACCGAAAACGATCATCGTCGACGGCGAAGACCATTAGCCGATAGTTTAATTGATTTTAAACTGACGAAGAAATTGTTCCGCGGCTTCTGTTTCGCAAGAACACCGTATTCTTCCGAAGCTCCATCTGCAACTAACGAGTTCTCATTTCGCGCTACGAAGTTTTCACTAGTGATTCTATCACGAGTCTAGAAAATTTCTTTGTACGTGGGGGAGGCTCGTTATGGTAGTAGGAGCCGGGTTATGGGCTACTTGCTACGCCATGAGGATCGAGCCTGCGAAGTGAATGTCAATGTCATTGTGTCAGCGCGATTTACTCGCCGGATGCACCATCCCTTTCTTCTTTTTACCACGATCGACTACTCAAAACGATCTCGACGATCTCACTCCATAAAAATAATGTTAACCGAATTCAATGAAACTCCAAGAATCACGCCGTCAAAGTACTTTTATTTAATCGTGAAAGTACATTTAAGGTACACGCGCAACGACGTCCGAAGGACACGCGTCATCCAGGAGTGCTATTTTATGCAAAACCGTATTTCATAATCATTAATATTCATGAGCGAAGAGGATCTCGTAGGCGAAAAGGTGACTCTCGGGGCCCTCTGGCGAATCAGGTGCTCTTCAACGTAGCTGTCGTTTCGGTAGCTCGAGTGGAAAAGATCAAGAGTGCTGAAATTGAGCGTAAGATTCACGTGGAGCGAAAGGCTTTCTCTCCTGCGAGAATGCTATTATCGAATAATAATATGTGACATTGTTCAAACTGGTGCGAAATAGAAATCTGGCCATCCAGTCATCATCTTCCCTTTCTAACTTTTACGTCTTTCACCGACAACAAGGAGCAATGACACGTCCTTTACATTTTGTACAAACTTTATTTAACCGTGCCGGTCATACACAATAGAATTAAACAAAACAACATACAATACCGCCGATGCTCAATCAAAGACAGCTCACGGTTATCATAGAAATTGCTCGGAAAATTTTTATTCGCTTTTTGCAATCGTTACAGTTGTTACGACCCAGACACGCGCACTTGATACAAGTAACTGACAATTAATCGACGTTGTTTAGCCGGCTTATCGCATTAGCGTTACCCATTGCACCGCGGTGTATCGTCTCCTATCCTGTGGTCCATAAATAGCTCTTATTTTACATGTATTTATATGTATGTATAAAAATTACAAAAGAGTGATTGCAGTTCGCGACTGTCAGTTCATTCGGACCGCCCATGGGGCCCATCATCGGACGAACGGCGGCAATTCGAGTGGGTTCTCCGGTACTGGGTAGTAGTAGCCGATAGGTCTCTTTGTGGTGGGTGGAAGAGTTGGTATTGGTCCTGGACTGCCAGTTGGCGGCGGAGTATACACGGTTGATGTCGGCGTGAGAGTGTATAAGGGTGTTGGTGGTGGTGGCGGAGTCACAGTGACCCGTGGTGGTGTTGGACTTGTGGGTGGAAGATATGGCGGGGGACGAGTACCTGGTGGTTTCTCACTACCATTAATTGGTGGCAGGTAAGAGGATGGTCTTGTAGGACCTTGAGTCGAAGGACGATAAGTCTGAGTTGGTCTAGAAGTAGTGTAAGTTGGTCTTGGTGTGGTACCATATGTAATGGTTGGTCTAGGGGTGGTGCCATAGGTAACAGTTGGTCTAGGAGTGGTGCCATAGGTAACAGTTGGTCTAGGAGTGGTGCCATAGGTAACAGTTGGTCTAGGCGTGGTGCCATAGGTAACTGTTGGCCTAGGGGTGGTGCCATATGATGGTCTTGGGGTTGTGCCATATGATGGTCTTGGGGTTGTGCCATACGACGGTGTTGTTCTTGTGTGATCTGGTGGTAGGTACGTTGTTGGGACCCTAGTTGGTGGATGAGGAGGTGTACCGTAGGTAGGTCTCGTTGTTTCGTATGATGTTGTGGGTCGAGAGGTGGGCCTATAAGGAGTTCCTGTGGTGCCGTAAGAGGGAGTTGTTGTTGGACCGTAAGTAGGTCTTGGAGTGGTTCCATAAGAAGGCCTTGTTGTTGGAGCGTAAGTTGGTCTCGACGTATGCTGATCGGGTGGTAGGTAGGTATTGGGTTGCGTTGGAGGTCTTGGAGGTCTGGTGGGTGGGGTTCTTGGTGGTTGTGTTGGAGGAAAAGGAGGAGGTTTGGTCGGCGGATGTGTTGGAGAAGGTGGCAGATAAGGTGTTGGCGTCCTTGGTGGCTGCGGCGATGGTGGGGGAGGAGGTCTAGTCGGCGGATGTGTTGGAGAAGGTGGCAGATAAGGTGTTGGCGTCCTTGGTGGCTGCGGCGATGGTGGAGGAGGAGGTCTAGTCGGCGGATGAGTTGGAGAAGGTGGCAGATATGGTGTTGGCGTCCTTGGTGGCTGCGGCGTTGGTGGAGGCGGAGGTCTAGTTGGTGGCTGAGGTGGCAGGTAAGGTGTTGATGGCGGTTGTGGAGGACGAGGAGGTCTGGTTGGTGGCTGTGGTGGCAGGTAAGGTGTCGATGGTGTCTGTGGTGGAGGTCTGATCGGTGGTTGTGGAGGAGGAGGTCTTACTGTTGGACGAGGGGGTTCTGTTACATAAGGTGTTGGAGGTTTCGGTGGTTGTGGTGTAGGTCTAATTGGAGGTTGTGGAGAAGGTGGTAAGTATGGGGTTGGCGGATGTGGAGGTGGTAGTCTGGTAGGAGGAGGAGAAGGAGGGAAATGTGGTGGTGTTTTTGGTGGTGGTGGGAATGTTGGTGACGGCGTCGGATAATCGTATCCAGTTGATGGTCCTCTTGGAGGGGTTACAGGTGGGGATGGAGGCCGAGGTTGCGGTGATGGGAATGTTGGTGGCGACGTCGCATAATCGTATCCAGTTGATGGTCTTCGTGGAGGCGTTACAGGTGGGGATGGAGGCCGAGGTTGCGGTGGTGGGAATGATGGTGGCAACGTTGGATGATCGTATCCAGTTGATGGTCGTCTTGGAGGGGTTACAGGTGGGGACGGAGGCCGAGGTTGTGGTGATGGGAATGATGGTGCCGGTGTCGGATAATCGTATCCAGTGGATGGTCGTCTTGGAGGGGTTACAGATGGAGCAGGTTGAAACGGTGGTCTCGTAGGTGGTTGGGGTGGAGAAGTTGGGAAATGTGGTGGTGTTTTAGGTGGCTGTGGGTATGACTGTGTCACTGTATAAGTGGGTCGTTGCGGCGGTGGCGTAGGTCTAACTGGGGTTTGTGTTGGGAATGGCGGCAAGTAAGGTGAAGATGGCGATTGAGGTGGGACATACGGTGTTGGAGGTTTCGGTGGTTGTGGTGATGGTCTAAATGGTGGCTGTGTTGGGGCGGGAGGGAAATGTGGTGGCGTCTTTGGCGGTGGTGGTAATGTCGGTGACGGTCCTGGATAATCATATCCAGTTGATGGTCTTCTAGGTGGGGTTACCGGTGGAGATGGTGGTCTTTGCGGTCCTGGTGGAGGAGGTGGTCTTTGCGGTCCTGGTGGAGATGGTGGCCTTTGCGGTCCTGGTGGAGATGGTGGCCTTTGCGGTCCTGGTGGATGGGGTGGCCTTGGCGGTCCTGGTGGAGATGGTGGCCTTGGCGGTCCTGGTGGAGATGGAGGCCTTGGCGGTCCTGGTGGAAATGGTGGCCTTTGCGGTCCTGGTGGAGATGGTGGCCTTGGTGGTCCTGGTGGAAATTGAGGCCTGTTTGGTGGGAATGGCAGTGGTTCTTTTGGTGCTGGATAATCATATCCAGTCACAGGTGGTCTCGACGTAGGTATGTGCGGCGTTGGAGGTGGTGGTCTAGGTGGTGTTGGTCCATGCGTTTGTGTAAAATCTACAGGTCCTTCCGTATACGTAAATGTAGGTGGTCTACTTGTTGTTTTCGGTGGCGATGGATACGTATACCCCGACGTTGGTCTAGTTGGTGGTGTGTGCCGCGGAGTTGTATTTTCGAATGTATATATTGGCGTTACCGTTGGTCTAGGTGATGGCTGCGTGGGGCTAGAGAGAAAATACATGACAAACGATTAAATTTGTTTCCCTGCATCATATATCTCATCACGAATTATT
Organism: Lasioglossum villosulum; assembly: GCA_963971365.1. NCBI lineage: Eukaryota > Metazoa > Arthropoda > Insecta > Hymenoptera > Halictidae > Lasioglossum > Lasioglossum villosulum. The sequence goes on from OZ020495.1 coordinate 8,034,040, forward strand.
ATTATTCCAAATATTACCGTGTCGGTAAGGGGAACTTGATGGTTGGCTCTTCATAGTTGTACCCTCCAAAACTAGATTTTCCTTGTATCGCCCTTTTGCTTCTCTCATTGGATGCTTGCGCATGGCATATGGAGAGCACTGCCACTATCGTGGCAATCCACAGGATACGCTGAAAAATACCATAAATTCCCGAAATTTTGTAGAATTACTCCAGCGTTTAGCGTCTTTGAAATTGTACTAGTAGTCAAGGTGAGAAAGCGTTGCGATATACACCATTGAAACACACGAAGCACACCCATTCAGAAAACGCAGAACTAGCGATAGTGACCTCGATTAATAACTCCGCTGTTCCGAAGTAAATTAAGTCACGGACTGACACGTAATCGATTATAATACATATATTGAAGACCGTCTTCGTGGGATTATCTCACGCCTCACCCACTAGCCTCTTATATAATGGGTCTCAACCACATAGCACGTCATATGATGTACCAATGATCGTGAAAGGTTCGTCCGTGCGAAATGCAACGCACTCTCAATTGATTAACTGCTACTCTACGCTGGGAGGCTACATGCTTCAGCTCGAGCTATTCCCAAATTTTCTCCCAGATCGTTCATTATAACAAACATACTGTAAAGTCGCGGCTGTCGTCGCCGCGCGGTACAACCAATTATACTTCGCGAAGTAAACTTCGTATCATGATTTCGCAACTTCTCTGTTTTCCTCGCTCGTCTCTAATTAGTTTATCGCGGGAACTTCGTGCACTTCTTGCTCGTGAACAATTGAATGCAAATATTCTATCCGTTGCAGGTAATTTGATTCGAGTTTGAGACTACAGATTGTCAAAGTGAGATCACCGCAAGCACTCGGAGCTCCATCCGACGCAACGTGTCGGATCGAATAGGGTCTCATAGAGCGAACAGTAAGTACGCCCGCCATCGCGATTATCATTTTCAGCTTGGAGCAGAGCTTCATAAATCAGGGGGAGCTAGAACCGGAGGCCTCGTTGTCCAGAAATTAAAACCGTTTTATCCGTTTGCGAAATCATGAACACGGTACGAATGATGGTTCTGGCTCGAAGAAACGTCCAGTGACCTTTAGACGTATAATTTATAAAGAGGGATCCGCGTGCTGCCATGGGGAGAAGATTCTCCTCACTGTCTTTCGCCAGTATGTGAAAGGTTTCTAATGTATTAGTGGTGTCTCGACGGTCTCCGGTCCGCGAAACACGCGATACAGATCGCAAGGTTACGATTTCTTAAGAAATTTTGAGATCTCACGGTTTCCCGAGGCGTCTGCCAGAAAACAGTCTGCGGATGAATAAATCTTTCTGCTCAAGGAGGACTCCAGGGACACCATTCGTTACCATAACGCGAGGGAACTTGACAAGTTGCACGTTTCTTAAAGTGTGTTTCACCAGCTTGTTTTCTTAGCGATGTACAACTCCGATAAAATTTCAACCCAATTTCTTTTATCTAAATAAGCAACATTTTGTTGGATCAATTTCAATAAAATTCCATTTACAATTAATGTGATGCTTTAAAGAATGGATCAATTTCATTGATCATCTGATACAAAACATGAAGCCACTGCTCCAAATTTCAATTACACTTCCAACAAAAGCGACAGCGAATTACTGATTGGTACACAGAGTATGTAGCTTCTTATTTTGAGAATTCAATTGTGGTATACGGTTGGTGCGTGAAAGAAGAGAACAGTAGGTAGGAAGTGTCTAGTTACCGCAGGACTGGTTCTATCGAGGTTACTATAAGGTTACCATGTCGCTCATGACAAACAGTTGTACCACGGTAGTACAATGAACGCTGCTACCTACGAGCGCTATCAAAATAAACAGATCCTTACTTTCATCGGAAACTTTTCCAATAGCACGTCGACTTCTAGCGTTAGCGAAATGGCAAATAAATCAAGCGTTGTAAATCAAGAGAAAAAATTTCTAATTTCAATGTTCCTTTTGTAGCGTTTTTAACGTAATAGTAATTACAGCTTTACTGATCATAAATTTGAGGATCGCTGGTCCTGCTCGGGCAGCTTATATGAATAATGTAAACAATCGGTCATTTTAACGACCATTTATTTACACCTAGAGAAAGCGGTAACAGTGTGCTCGAAGAAGCGAGGTCTCCGGTCACAACGAGAAACAAACTGTTACAACAGTTTTCTATGGGCGAGCAATTCGCGAGCCGCAAGGTGCAAACTTCTGTCGCAACCGACAGCCATCCGCGGCTGCTGTTTCTGGATACCGAGTTGCTACTGTTAACACTGCCAAATGAAAAAAATCGAGTCGCCAAAAACGTTGAGCAATCGAGCGTCTTCCACTTAAGACAATTATTCGCAACTACAGCTTTTCATTAATCTCTCAGCGAGGAAGGTGTAATATCACTCTGTCAATCTATCGCAAGCACAGCTAATAGAAGTTTCATTGATTACAAAGCATTTTTATTTTGCGTTAGCATCAACCAATTTGTCAGCTGCGCGCCGCAGTTTCACGAGGCCACTTTAATGGGTGAACGGCAACGGTTAACTATGCCAGGCGAAGAAAAAAAAACGTCTTGCATAATGGAGAGTTGCGGGTCGCGTATTTGCTACTAATAAAGTGCGAGAAGCTGCGTCTTCGGGGCACGGCTTTCTAATTATCTCGCTTCGTGGCCTGCTAATGCCCGTGCTTGTTAAACGTAGAAAGAAATGCCGAAGCGCATCAATTAGGGTTTGTCGTAACACGAACATTTGGAAAAGGAAAACGACGATGGTAAAAGGAAAATCATTTTCCACGGAGCTGAAACAGAAGTGGAGCACGCAGATATCAATTAACGTTCATTAACAAGGTAAATTGAATGACTGCTTTTTATTCCCATCTCACGCGATGAGTTTCCAATCGTTTACCATTTCGACGTATATGGAATTGAATGTAACTTGTAACCATCAGATCTTTCATCCATGCTTGTGAACCATGACACTTCATGGACATGAACGATGTTGAAATAATCCTTATAATTCCTGTTGATATTATATAACAGAAAAGTCGACTGAAATTTACAAGCTTCGTGGGATTTCCGCGTTTGCAAAATGAATTTTAACGTATTCAATTTATTTCTAAAATAAAATCTTGGATCATATACATATATGTATGTGACTAGGAATATTTCTTGAACCACTATACATTTTATAGCCGTGTCATCGTTAAACTCAGATAGCATAGAATTCAACTTCCAGTATTGATAGCTTTAGTGCACGAGACACATTTATTCTTTTTCCGAGTGATTTTATAAGCCGTAAATGTCAAATCCATAAAATCTGTTAATGTCGTGGGGTAGTATGTGTTCCTGCAACACGTGTGTTAAGATAAACTGTGTTTCGAATGGAGACTATGGATTTTATGCAAAATAATTAAGTTGTTAAAAAATACTCTTACTATGCAATTTCTATTGCAATTAACGCAGAAGATTTTTATTTTGCAGAAAAAATTTGCAGTCGAGTCATAATTACCCTTTTATCTTAAAAAGAAAGCTACACGAGAGAACGTACACAATTGTTCGATTGTTTTAACGAAATTGGTTAAAACAAATGACTCTGCACCTTCTTAGCGTATCGCAGACTTCGAATCTGTGAGAAAAAAGGGGAATGTACATACTCGATTGCTTTCAAAGAATCGGATGAAAGAAATGATTCTGCAACCTTGCAGTGTTCCACAGACTACGAGTCTGTTAAACAGTCGTCTTTATTCTCTCTTGTCGTGTCTAATGCTCGTTCCACAGAAAATCGTGGTGAAATAATGGGACAGTTTTCGAGAATGATGAAAGGCCCGCGTTTTATGCAGCTGCAGAAAATTTCTCGTGAGGCGTGCTGTCGAATTAAGCGAGTCAGGCTTCTGTCACAGATCGCGATGCGCGAAAAGAAGCACGACATAGGAGAAAGTCTTCGTCGAGTTATCTCGTCCGTGTCCTGAGCACTTCACCCACGTAATAACGTGTAACCGCCGTGAAACCGTGGAAGAATGCCGGTGAAAAAGGGGACCATTGTCACGCGTCGATGAAAAGTTGCTTTTCTTAATTAGCATGACAAAGATCGGCACTGTGTTTGATCGGAACAGCAGAAACCGCTGACCAGTCGCACGTTGCGTTAGCTTTTACGAAGATGTAAATGATCCTCAGGGACGGTTAGCCTGCGCGAGACTCTATTGATGAACGTGCATAAAAATAACTACTGTCTTCTTAGCATGCTATTAAAAGATTGTATAGACATGGTCGAGGGGTCAATGCTTTTAATTGAATTGAATATTTTGTCGCTAACTGACATTTCAAGCTGTTTGTTTTACTGCAAATCCTGTGTGTTTGTTGGAAACATGGGTCTCGTAATGTTATGAGGTTTTGCTGAACACTGAGAAGGAAAGATTACTTGTTTTTTAATGGTATTGGATTATTAAAGACTCATCTTGCAGTGAGTGATGATTAGGAGCCAACACAGGTGTCAATAATTCCAACAACTCCGATTAATAAATGAAGCATATACTGTGTCTAAATGATGCTATTCTTAAATTCAAATAAAATTCTAAAAATATTATTGGTAAATTCCATTCAATATGAAATACATTGAACAAACTATTTCTTCATCCATAAAGAAGGGAATTCTATCTATACAAATGTGATGATACAACTAACGGTTCTAACTATTTATAATATCTTTCGAATGAATTTAACAGTCTGTATAAATTGTAAATGCAGGAGCGTCAGACACTCATAAATTTTACTCACGTATATAGTTATTTTCCAATTAAATTCTATGACGTAATAGCTTGAATAAAATTGCATGTGTGTGGTCTATAAACGAAAATTCCTGATGAATCCTTTTCGGGGAAAGGTTAAGGTTCGGAAAGCGTTATAAATATATATTGCGTAAAAGATGTTGCGACCTGATCGAAAGTGTTGACGGGGATAAGTTAAAGATTATCTTTCAGATGGTTCGGTGAAAAGTATAGTCGAGCATCCATCATTCTTATATGAAAGGGCACGGATCATCTCGAAATTTATTGGTCAATTTGGTCAAGACACGGTGTGACGTGATGTAATCGAGATGAGTCGGATCCGTTCGATGCAGAAACGATTTTTAATAAGCTCGTGGGTCAGCTAAGCGATCGTCGTATCATTTCCATGAAATGATCGCTCTATAGTCTGTAATCGGAATTCCAATTTAACATTTTTTGGTTTGCCTTGAGTTTTGCAATTTTTGTGAATTTGAAAGAGTGAAGTCACGGTTATTGGAACCGTGAGAGGTGATTCGACGTCAGTTTGCAGATCTGTCGGATGGTTTACGCTCGCGTTGCAAAACCGTTCATGCTGTCATGCAATATTTCGATATACGGCAACTTCGAAAGGACATAATACGACTTTATCGCCATCCTGTCGCGAATCATTTTTAGCGTGACGCAAAGATATAGACGAATGGATAATAAAGTGGATGGTTCGCGGAAAAAATGAAAGTTGTGTTCTGGAGGAAAATACAACACGAAAATATTTTACCACGTGAATCGCGATGCTCGTTACTCTTCTACCGAGAAAGATATGAATCTTTTCGTATCTATATGTTTAATGTTATAGCACGAATCCGAGTAATAATAGTGAACTTAGAATTTTATTTTGCTCTTTTCTGCAATTGATTTATTGCACAAAGTTTCAGAGACTAATGGCGCAAATTAGTAATTAAAAAGCATATTCAAATCGAATGCAAATGACAGTCGAAGAAACACATTGTCTCCTCGAATAATGGAGAAGAATGAGTGTTCCAAATTTTTTTGCACGAGCCAGTGCTGTAAATTCCTCAGGAGTGCTTGGTCAAAATATAATAATTGCTGCTTTCGATTTATAATTGGGCAACAAAATTCTTAATAAAAAATAGCCGTCCATGCCAAGATTATTTTCAATTAAATAATTTCTTACTCTTCGATCTACTTAGCATTTAAAAATTGAAAGGAACCGTTTCGAAAAATGGAATGTGTTCCAAGTTACTGAGATTCACAATTGGTCTGAAGCATCAGCTTCATTCTGAACTTCGTGTGATGATAATGTAGAGCATTCGTCACGTCGGTCGAGCGAAGCAAAATGTCCACTAGCAGAACATTTAATTGAAACCTCCGAGGTGATGCTCGAAGGAAAGCACGCGCGGAATTCAGACGATAGACGTATATCCTTCTCATCAAGGCTGTATTACGGCATACGAGGGAATACGGACAAGTGAATATACGAAGCCATTAAACCTTAGAGAAACACTATAGTCGGGTATAAAAGAGCGGGACGGTAGCACGGAGGCGAAACGAGAAGACTTGCAGAAACTGAAAGTTGTTTGCGGCGGATGTCAATTGCTCCATCGGCGATGAACTATCATTGACCTTCGTCTTCTTTTCTCTGCCCTGCCGACATTATTCTTATTAATGGAAAGATAATCTCAATATCACATTAACGAGAGCTTCACCGAAGTAACGATGTAACTGGGGCAATCGAAGACTGTAAAGTAAATTTTCCATTATCTCTCTACTGCCCTAAGAACATTTAAGTCAATAGACAGACAATGGACTAAATTGTAAATTTGTTTCAACATCCACAATCTATGTGTACAATTAATAAAATATTCGTAGTGAATATAATTAAACCAAGAATGAGAAGGAATTCTCTATCCTGTATCGGACAGCAATAAACGCCGTAGGTGAAATACTCTCTAGGAAGAATAGTGTAATCAATCTAAATTAATCAGCTTTGGGAAGTGCATTGAATATGAGAGATTGATTCAGCTAGTTTCTTCTGAAAGCTCGAGAACGAACATACTTTAACAGATCTAGTAATGGATATAAACCTCCATTAGTCCCGTACAATGGGATTCCATTTCCTAACAGGTGTCAGTATTGGCAAGAAGCTAAACAGACAGTACACCAAAGACGAACATTTGTATTTGGGAGCAAATACCTCGGCATTGTTAGTAAAAGTCAGCCCGCAACGTATTGTCCCGTCAATCTCGAAATGGTTAATCTGCGGATGACGTAAGATGTCGGGTTAGATTGAATGCCGTGTAAAATGAATTTATGGAAATATGAGCCTAATGATCCCGCGCTTGTTGATGAACTGGAGCCTTGAGCGTTCAAGCGACGTGGTTTCCAGAAAATTACATTTACAGGAATAAATGTCGTAACGAATTCCCAATTAACGTCGGATGCCATGAAGCACGAAATCTCCGTTAGAATCTGACGATGGTACGTCCGTGTGGAACATTGTGCTAAGTAAGCTTCACTGATGAGGACAATTAACAGATGCTAGACAAGACTGGCTGGTCTGACGAAGTCGCAGCAATAGCGATAGAAATCCTTCCGTGACGAATGTCACAAGATGACCCTAGCAATCTGATTCGCTAGATAAGCGTCTCTAACAGTTCCCAGCGAAGAATGAAAAAAACGAAACAGAAAAAATGAAGACAGAGAGAGAGAAGTCCCTCGATATTCAAATCTTCGCTCATTTGCCTGCAAATGTCAATTCGCTGAAAGTTCACCTGATTACTTCCAGCCGGCCATTGTTCATCACCGGTCATAAATGTCAGCCCCGACAGATTAGTTACCAAAGACGCGGGCAAGATCGTGACGATACGGAGGGGAGAAAAAATCGAGAAGATGGAAGAAAGAGTCACCGAATCGCGTTGTTCTCTAATGGCCTGTTCAATCTTTCGCGCTCCGAGGATCGATTAATTCATCATTTCCCCGTTGTAGATCGATCGATTGGCAAACCGACGCGACGCGCGACTTTCGAAACGCTGCATCTGGGATTTTTGTACATCGTTATTGACGCGAATCATCGGACGATCGGCATCTCAGCGTGCAGCCGTCAGAGGTATCGATTGTTGGATGATTTTACTATTCTTGCGAAACAACCGAGGAACCATAGAAGCGTTAATAGCGATTAACGAACACCGTTACGCTACGGTGTATAACACACGGGTAAAAGTGAATTCGACGCTTATGTTAGGTACATTCCTCCGCGTCACCGCTTTCTTAGTTTATTATCCTATTAATGTTTTTGCTGGCTATTACGCGAGATGTCGATTCGAGTTTCCAGTGACACCCACAATAGCGTGGTCGCTGAACGTGGACCTCAAGCGTGTCAAACTCTATGTGTGCGTAATTAAGATGTTATAAATAGACTGCGAACCTTCATGCGAATTCCTGTTTTCATAGAGAAAATCAGAATAATTTGCCTAGGGGCTAGGACCGAGCCTGTTGGAAGATCGCATCGAGTCGAAATAAAAATATTGTTCATTTTGATTGAGTACAGACGTTTATACGTACTTTACAGATTTGCACATACGATAAGTGCATAAATCTTCTATTACTCTTCACGCTTTCTTTTTATAGAATTAAATTAATACTTTCATTTGCTGTCTTGTGCATGTACATTTAATTTCGTACTCGTGACCTGCTTTTATATTTAATTGCCCAATCTATATTTTTTAAATTAATTGTTTATCATTTGTTGTTTCTATAATTTGTCAAATATTCTTGAAAGAGATTTTACACAGTTAGAAAGAAAAAGGAAAAATCAATTTTTGAAAACGAAATTTAATTTTTGGATCATCCAGTAATGATTGCAAAATACTAATTCTGTGGTGTTTCGTTTAAAGGGTGGTATCGATGGAGAAAATCAATGATTATGCAATTAAGAGCTCGCTATTGATCTTGTACCCCGATTACTTCAAACAAGGGACTCCCGTGCTCAGCTTCTGATTACATGCATTACATCGTAAGACCATTTAAACGATGAACTCGTACGGATGCTATTAAGTCTTTCAGTATGTCAGTGAACTTCAACTGCAACAGAAAGCGGGAGTGACGATGTCTAGTATTGTTGCGCCTATAAGAGAGCAACGTCAAAATTCCTAAAATTTAATAACAATTTCTATAATTGTAGAAACAACAAGTTCATATTGTCAAAATCCATATATGAAGTTTGTTTGGAACAAGAATTTCATAAATTGCATATAGCTGAGAATAACAAATACTGTAAGTATGATTAATGAACTGGGAGTTACACTCGCCAACTTGTAGCTAGTAAAAATCGTTTAGAAAATTATAAAGTATAATTGACAACTGTCCAATGCGATAAATTTTTGCGAAGAAAGTGTAATATTTTTTCGAGTCATTTGGAATCTGAAAATGACATAGTATAAATTTAAAAAAATATTTGTATGTTAATGTCCAGAACGTGAGCCTGTTAATGTCGCCAAAGGGTACGTATGCAATTACGCATCGAAGAATCCGAATCCTCTGTGAACCTACCTGAAAGTGGTCAAGAGAAGTTGCAACATCGACTTGTTGAAATTTCTAATGATGCACCAATCGAATATTTCGATTGCAGGCAATTTTTACGGGCGAATCGCCGCGCCGGGCTGACCTTTCGCGAGCAAAAAGTTTCTACGTTACGTGATCATAAAGACTTTACCTTTGGGCAAACGTGCCAGGAAGATGCACAATCGTGTACGGGGACTATTAAAATCAATTTAAGTAATAACACCACACGGTGGTATGTAACACAATGCCTGGAAGCGCGAACTCTGATTAAGGAAGTATTTTCACACGGTGTCTCGCACAAATATCTCAAATTCCCGAGATGACAATCTAAATTTCTGAACCGTGGAAACTGAAAATGTCATCAATCTATGATAACAAAATATATGTTCCAATATTTATGCGGATATTAATGGAAATATATTAACGCAGTTTTATCTCGTAGTATTAACTTGTTTTTTATGCATTTATAGAATCTGGAAGTTTGCAAATTTTTACACTATTATATATGTGTATTTTGACCGCAACAAAATTTTGCATTGCTCACATAAAATTTTTTCTGACTTCTATGACTAATTTACGAAAATGTGACTTTTTACGAAGATTGCTATCCACCCCCATCCCCCACCCCCAGTTTTAAAGGTTACAATTGTAATAGGAAAGTATTCTAGACAGTATTCAATAAACATGGTAACGGGTCGAAACAGAGGGCCTCGAGTAGGATGGGCTTCAAGTTAAGGAACAATAATAACCTCTGACATTTGGCGCGATAACAGCTGGCTGTCGCTTGCGTCTCGCTATTAATTCTGTCGAGTGGCTTCAGACACCGTACGTGTAAATACCAAGTGGCAAACTCACCGGTAGAAATACTGTTTTGCAGAAACGAAAGTAATGATGGCACCTCCCGTACTTAATTCACTGTAACGAATACCAGTCAGCTAATCTATTATTTACAAATTACATAATACCCAGAAAAAAATGAATAAATTTTTATCGTTTGAAATCAATGATTTTTAAATACTACTGAATATTGTCTTTTGATAAACCCTTTAATTTAAAAATTCTTCAGAAGTTTAAAAGACTATCAGAAAGGGTAACATTAAAATTAAAAAGATTTAAAAGTTGAAAAATTGAAAAGAATATTAGTAGATTCATAACTAAAAGTGCAATTAACGACAGTTATCACTTACTGCCGATTATTACGATTGAAGTTGTGATTTATTTAACATTTTCTAAGTGATATCAAATTACTAGAGCCATGATACTGCAATTTAAAAATTGATTATTATAGTGTCAAGTATCAACTGATTCAGGTAGCTCTAATAGTATCGTCCAGGTGGTGTTAGATGAACATCTTTATCCGTACAGACTTAGAAACTGAACGATCGCACATTGAATGTACCATAATCGATCATAACCAAACAGATGCAAGAATGTTGAAAGACCGTCCGCTACAACGAATCTGAACTTCCGCGTTTCATCGTATAACTTGAACGTGTCAAGAGGACCTTTGAACTCTCGAATAAAAGGGAGAACATTACGGAACCAGCGAAACAGATAGGCCAGTAGCAGAAACAGGAAAGTAGATCACGTGACATAAGCGTCGAAGCACAATACTTCTCGAGCAACGTCGGGGATGCACATCGAGATTCGACTCTCCTGCACCCTGCAGCAAGAAGAATTCACAACGCAGCTCGAAGCAACACTTTTCATCACCAGGATTCTGTCAAATATACGTCCAATCCTATCCTCACAAGATCTACAGTATCGGCGACGTCCAATCCTCATACTTGCAACGACCCACCCCCTTGAACCCGGCACTTGTCACTTGTTCCTCGCACTTACTTACCATTGTATCGTATCGCGATCTAGTTCCCGGGGCAACCAAAAAACTGATCACCATGCGTGTTAGGGACACTTCGGGACAGACATATATGTGTCTCTCGCGGGAGCTGGTCGGTCCCGGGAGAGATGACTTCTTCGTCTCGAGGAACGTGGAGAGCATTTATAGGATTCACCCGATTGGCTGGTGGGGAGCCGGAACGTTCGGTCCATGCGATTATCGCGAACCGACGTCCACGGGAGGATGCTGTAACTCTTTCGCGAGGAGAGGATAGGACGCGTCCGGCAGTGAGGGGGAGTGAAATGCTAGAGGGTGGGAGCTAGAGAAAGAGAAAGATCGAGTGACAGCGAGAGGAGAAACAGCCGACAAAGAGAAAGAGAAAGAGCGAGAGAGAGAGACAGAAAGAGAGAGGGAGAGAAGGAGAGAGAGGGAGAGATAGGCAGCGAAGGAAAAGAAAGTGAGAGTGAAGATCGGAGAAGGACGGAGCTGCCTGAAAAGGTTTAACATGTGCGTTGCGTCGGATGACACCGAAGTTGGGTGACCTAACGCAAGGTACTAACTGCGAAGGACGTTCTTCCTTAGACCGCCGCTTTCGAGGAACTCAAGGATGAGCAGGATGTGGCCCGCTCTAGTCACCTGAGCTAGCCGCCTTTGATCCGAAGGGTGTCATTAACAGAGCGGGGGTGTTATTGTTCCGATCACCGGCTGAGGTAACTCGACACGGAATTACCGTGGCCGAAGGACAGGCTCGGCCAGGTGGACGAAGTCAACGACACGGAATGTTTACGACACCCGGCATTCAGGTAAAATTTATCGATGATGAGTTTTGCCTCGCTTTAAGTGAATGCTTCGAAGCGATACCACAAGATGCTGGATTGGATCTTGCGGTGAGCTTGTTCGTTGAATACGTTAGCCTGATCGATGGAGGTCGTCTCGCGATCGGATACATTATCGCAATGAGCTGCCTGGGTTTTGGGAATTGTAAGATTACTTGGCGCCGACACCTGATGACGTTTGCAGATTGCTGCTGAAGTTTTGGAATCAAGAGGATCGATTCAGTTTCAACCTTTTTATTCACTGATTTTTCAATGATGAAACTATCTGTTTTTCTTCTTCGTTAGTCTGGAGTATATAAGTCGACAATGTACTTGTCACAAAAGTGATCTTCTCGTGTAAAACATTGATCAAATGTCAAGAGAAACTGCGATACACGATTAATCTAATCTTTGTTCCCAACACCGATCCAGGATCCATCAATCTTATTACGATAATACTCTGAACCTCGCCAGATTGTTATGTCATTTAACACTAAAACTGGCTAAAACCGTCGAGGCTTGGCTAGAAAGTAGACACGTAATATTCTGTAATCGCATAGAACACAGTCTCGTAAACGTCGCGTAACAGAATCATAATTAAGTTACGCTAGCATTTGACACAGGGGAGCTTCGTTCTTCGCACTTCGTTCATTGTTGCTCGATCGTCTCTGAAAGCTTTTTTCGTGCAATTATATTTATCGCTCCTCCACGAACATGCTTTGTGGATAATTGAGCATAACCAAGCTCCCTCAGACGAAGACGGAAAACACTATTTGTCGTGCGTTAGAAGCACAGAAGTGATACGGTAATTACACGGCCATAAATCGAAAGGACAGCGTCGATACTTGCCTTCGTGCAGCCTCCGTGATATTACGCCGATTTGCCCGCGAATTAGAACGACCGTGAGTAACTTTTGTAAAGCTGGAACGACGGTAAATGTGAAAACTTTATTACGTTGCGACACGTTGTGGTCAAAGGATGTTCTGAAGTATCGTAAATTATTCGGAAACGCCTCCAGCAAACAAGACAAAATAATTTTACGTTACTTTATAAAAATAACAAGAATGTATCTATTCTAATTGTTAGCCATTTATTAATAATATATGCTCAAAGAAACAAATTTATCGAATAATTCCTCATGTATGCACCGTTACTATCTTAATAATCGTAAACTAAAATAATAGAGCACGTCATTTTTATTAAATTTTCCTAACTCGACTAATTAGCGTTTTGCTAAAGATATTCTCACATTATCGGACTAGCCAAGTTCTCTTTGTGCTTGCAATATTCGCAAAACAAGAAATCCGAATCGTTCTTGCCAATTAGGCACGTATAGTGTTGGAAGTATAAAGTCACAGTCTGCTCTATGTCTGTTGCGAGCACGTGAGAAAATTTCTCGGAGCATGTCGACAGAAATGAACAAACTGCACTCTGTTTTTCCGTTTAGAATTCGTATGACATAATCGTGAATATATTGTATTGTTTCAAGATATCGGCAGCATCTAACGTCAACTGAAGAAGATAGGCTAATTCCATGCACGATTCCCATACAGGTGAAAAACCGGTGAGACACAATGATGCTCGACGATCGACCGCGGTAATTGCGAACGTGAGTTATGCGAGTTCATCATTCGCGGTGATCGCGAAGCATTGCTTGATCCTGCATCTTTGATTGGTGTCGTCATTGTGAGATACTTTAACAAAGACGTATATAAGAATCTTTAGCGCCGCACAAATTCACATAATATCACGAAATCGAAGAACAGTTTAATTAACAAAATTCGTTCTCGTATATGTATATTTTTTGCAACTAGATTGTGGGTGTTTGTGCAATTTCATGTGAAACTTCACATTCTCTGACAGTGTAACACGGACTTGAACATCGTAGGAGTAATTAATTTATGTAATGAAGATGTTATTCATTTAAAAGTATAGAATAAAGTAAATTGGAGAAAGTAAACTTAACAATGTTGTGGAAAATATCACGTTCTTAAACGTTGCGGCACATTTTGTGTAATGAAGAATTAATTCTTAGTGTTCTCTGTTAGGTTTGTATTGACTATTGATTTTCAAATGCCACAGATACATGACAGTTGTAATTGCATTTATCTTAAAGGTATAAAGATTGTAATTTTAAGTATCTTACAAAATACAATTTTGTTAGAGTGTGTAGACAGGCTCGGCATTGCTAAACGAAATTGGCACTTAAAATGGGCCATCCCATTTCTCTTGAGCAATCGCTTGTTTAACACCATCCCTCTTCTTTCTTCATAATGGCCGGTCATAAACCAGTGTACGTGCAAGATTCCCTTCAACGAGACCTTGATAGAATCGAGGAACACTCGACCAATCCATTGGTAAGCACCACTCGAATGTGACGTTTTAATTGGACTTTAATAATCGATTAGATACACGATGTTAGAATCAAGGTTGTGTACACCATGATTTCAACCTTTTCATTCCCACCAACCCTTGACCAATCATGATCGATAAGAAGAATCAACTCCTTTCAATTCTTTGCGTCACATATTTATCTAATTAATCAACAAATGTTCCGCGTCATTTGCCACATTTCATTAAAACCGTGTCGTAAATGATAAGTTACACGTCAAAGAATTTTTATCGAAATCAACACTTTACTTCGCAATCATCTACTATTGTTTTTACTTCCTTGTGTAATTATCAAACATTTTTATCCTGTACTTTAGCAAGAAATTCACGAAATAGTTATATAGAATTAAAATTTTGTCGAAAACTGGGATTTATCTGTTTTACAATTTACATAAATATTTCTTGGATGAGGAAAGAATTCATTATCCACGTTTACTAGGAAGTATGACATAATTAAGTGATTTATATTCTGAATTGCAAAATAATCTTCTCGAAAATTGCTGGTAAGATTCGGTTAAATCATCTTAGCTATTAAGAATGTCAGTTTTTCGTAAAATAACATTTCGAAGATGATAATCGCAGCATTGCAATAGTAGCAAACAATGATGGCCTCGAACCTTTACCGGCAACAATATTGCCTCGTAAATACTTCGAATGACAAACATTACGAGCCGTAATGTCTACATTGTGCAGAATTACACTAAATGGAGACTCGCAACGCGAAGGAAGGCTTCTTAAGTAGTGCAAACTGACTTTCGACATACATGCCCGTTTAATTCAAATTATTCCATTCAAATGATAACCTTTTTGGATGAAATATTTGGCTCATTATTTCTTTAAAATAATTCCGATTTAAAAGTAATACTCGAGGGAAAGAAATGAACCACGCACCTTTCTTTACTCTCTTTAGAAATTTAATTTTCGGATGTAAATTATTGAAAATAAATATTAAATAAAATTAGAAAGAATGAAAATAGACATAATAAAAATAGTTTCAACAAATGTAATAATTTAACCGTGATATCAAACTACTGTTAATTGGACACGTGTATGCCTGTGTCTTGAAGAAATCAATTTATAAAATAGTCTAGGTTACGTAAATTGTAGAAGACAGTAAAGCGTGTTAAATGAATTGTGGAACGTAGAAATGAATTGACGACGTCGACTTCGGTTTATTCAATGACTATTGTAATACTATATTCTTCAGGATGTAGCTGATACAGACAGCAGCGATCGGCATCGTCCTCTGCGAATGAATGAAGTTCTTTTCCACATGAGTTTGACCTTTCTCTTAGTATTTAGTTTTCCTTTGAATGAGGGGCCAGCCACGAGCACCACGGAAAGAGTCGGAATCACGGTTTGTTCGACCTTCGATCTTTTCCTTGCGTCGGTTAATATTGTTGAACTAACGCCGGAGGTCTCCGAACAAAAGCTGGTCCATCGTTCAAACCAAAATGCTACACCGAAGGCCATGGCTACCACTAGAGGGAGCGATGCTTTTACGTGTTTTTTCCTAAAAACGAATAGATCGCCACCGACTGATTTATAGACGAGATCCCTTTCTCTGATCAGGTTCTCATCGCAAGTAGTGTTCCGTAGACGTCGCGTATGATTTATAGATCGTTTCTGATGTAAATTCTGCGATGGTGTCTACAACAATTTGTGCAACAGTAGTTTAGTTATGTAATAATCTATCGAACTATTCGTGTTTTTCCTGTTATCGTCATTACCCTTTCGTTGACAACATTTTACTCCTTTTCGTCTGCTTCTTCTCTGTCATTTTTCATTTAAGAATTTCACGAGTTACATTTCAAAAAAATTTGATGTTTTAAGTTTTCAAAGGTTGGCCAGTGATTATTAATCATTGGTATTATGAATGAGTATACAGCTTTTTAAACATTCATTTTTGTTCCATAATCATCGAACACGGTTGCGAATTGGAACAAGAAAAATTTAGAACTTAATTTATTGATAGAAGTTCACGCGTGACTGAAAAACGTTATTGCTTCCATAGCAAATATAAAGATCCACTATAATGAAGACAGGAATTGAAAATGTCCGATCGGTTAATAGTAATTTCAATTGCTTTCTTATTATTCTATAATCATCTAATAACGTTTCCATTAACCAAACGTTTAGTTTATACGACGAACATTTATAACTTGTATTCTGAAGAAATATGAATCGCTTGATGTAATTTTTCAGTCACGGTAGATTAATAGTTATGAGAAACAAATTACATAGATTCTTCAAGTACATCTTTCTTTCTAAGCAAGGATGAAAAAGCGAATTATTCACGGCGAATAAGAAATATTGGGGTCAGCAAATAACAAAGTATGTTAAGGTTTAATATAATATTGCACTTTCGTCCGTCTTCGTATATATTGATAACCCCCTTCGCTCGTTAAGCGGAGTTGTATCGACGAGGAAAAGGCATTTAACGATTGCAGGCATTACTTTCAAGAGAATTATGATAATGTTTATGAACCTCCAAAATTGGGAATATACAGGCATTCTAAATGTCCTCGTTTGCATTACACGGTGACCATGGAATTTTAATAGCAGCGAATTAGTGTATCATTAGTAAATCTGTCTAGCATTATCAAGGTTTCGAGCGGCGTAAAGGAACGCTCTGATGATTTCACAATACACATTATATGATAGGCTACAAGATTAGGCACGCGTCTTCAGGAACTATAAGATTATGTAATGTTTTTTCGAATGTTCAGAACGAGGATCAAATGGTCGAAGGACGAATCCTCCCCGAACAGATCGTTAGTCCGCTTTTTAAAAGTCTATCTCCTCTTTTACCGTCCACTTAAATCAAATTGCAAAACTTTACTATGCGATGTTTAAGATTAGCTAGCTGCTTTATAGTCCTAATAAATCCTTTAGTATCTTTTGCGCTGGTAAATATATTTTTGTCGAACCAAGAGGTAGAAGCATTCAAAATTTAATTTTAGAAAACTATATAATGGAAAGAAGTGTTACAATTTAAAAAAAAAACACAAGAAAGAAATACTGCGTGTATTACTACAAGGGTTGAGAAATTGAAAGACAATTTTAAAAATAACGAAAATCTGACGAAGACTAGAAGAATTTTTTGGAGATGAGATTAACAGGCTAGTAAAAGAACATAAGAAAAATTCATTAACATCGACAAAACCTTTGTAAAAAAAATTATACTACATACATGCGAATTTTATTTGTCTACGAAAAAAGTATTTTTATCTCTTTCAGTTTTATTTATATTTAAAAAGAGTCGTTTCTTAAAAAATGCGAATACGAATGCTCGCTACCTTAATGTTGTTTTGAATTTAAAATTGTTATTTTACAAGGTGATGGACACGTAATAAAAATCCACAATTTGAAGGTTACGAATGTATAACCGTCGATGTTGTGGTTAAAATATAAGCTTTGAACATCTATCGTGTATATGAAGTGTGATATTAAAATTGGGAAGAGATGGTTCGCTCAAGCGGAGAAAAAATGCGCTGAAGATTAAACGGCATGCGCCGGTGGTGGTTAAAGTCGCAGTTGCGGTCGACTGCGGTTTACCTGTTGCTAAGTAAGAGTCTGGACGACCTGAAAAGTCGTGGTTGACCTCTGCACCTGCACATACGGATCACCGCTTACGGTATTGCCCAATTGAACAGGAAAAGGACAGAAGCATGATTTTACTGATGTTCTGCTCGACGCCTGGTTTTCATGCGCCAATAATATCGTGAACGTGCAACATCATAATTACGCATGTATATATGTACAAACTGATCGTACAATCATCTTGAAAAGCAAATTAACGCTTCGACGAAAATATTCTTGGAAATTACCATTAAAAAACGATTCGTAACCTTCGCCTAAACACGTAATCAGATGGACAAACATTTGGAAAAATTAAGCAATACATGGTAATTTGAATTCTTCATTAATTATAGACAGAAATGTGCTTGTTGCTAAACAATCAGTAGCTAACAATAGAGTTAAACTATGTCACTGAAGAATTAGAAGATTTGTCTTGTTAATACTCTGATGAGATTGATTATACACTTATAATGTACAACCTTTATATTATTATCTCATTTTCAATATTCTGTCACGATTGCATTATTCCGCGATTTCTATGTAAAAATGTACAAATTAATGATTCACAAGATGTCTTTACTGTCTCATATGTTTACACATCACCTGAATGTGTGATTTTAAATTCCTACTCGAAACAGAAGCGATGTTTTAGGGAAACATGTGAGAGGAACACTGTAAATGAGGTAATGATTACAAAACAGAACGATATCGTTAATGTGAAAGGGTAATGCGAAATGGTTGTTACGTATGCGGGATGACACTGCTGGAAAAAGAATCGAGAATTTAGAAATCTTGGGAGCAAAATCGTGGGACGAGATAATAACGATTCCGATGAATTCAGGTGCGACACCCACGTGGTCATGACTTTTACACGGATGCGGACGAGGTCGCAGACAGTGGAGCCGCGACATCTTTAAAGATATGACCCGAAGTGTACAATCTACTGACAGCATGAGTCATGACAACTAAAAGCAAGGATCTTCGTCCGGTCAGATATGAAATCTGATAAATGTAATTGTGGGTTCTTTTGCAGGATTTACTGTGGAATGCAATAGACAATTTCAAACGAATGAGGGTTGTCAAAAAATCTAAAGGAATTCTGAGGTGTCAACTATCTGACAAAAGGTTACTGGTTTCCCTAATGTATGGGGATTTCACCTCACAATGTTTCCATAAACTCTGCTTAACCCGAAATTGTTCATCTAAACGAAGCGTTCGATTTCACAAGTCTAGAGACATATTATAAAGTATTTTTGTAAACTTACGTGATTCGTGCCGCGTATAGTCAACTTTACCATTGCAGTCGTTAAAAATCGCGAAACGACAGTCGAAGTTGCCAATCAAAGGCGCGATACACGATACTTCCATTAAAAGCCACGTTTTATTTTTCCTCGTCGATTCGTAGAGCATTTATGACAGTAAAGAACGCAGAGTCCATCGAAGTCAATTAATTTGAAAGTTGTTTTTATTGTTGGTTTAGTATTGCTATGGTTACTTCGCTGGTAGTTTCAACAATAGTGTAAATGCAGGGGGTAGAAGGAGTATTGTTTCCGATTGCCCTCGAGTAACGGATGGCAGATGCGTTACACGAAGCACTGTTCCAAGTGTTGCAAAGTATGTTTACGACATTAGAAGCTGTACTATAAGATCATGTGAAACGAGACACTCCTTTCCGAATCGTGTACAGTAGAATCCAAACGCTGGTCTTCGCGATTACAAATAGCCGTAGTGGCCGAATCCTGGACCATAACCATAATGGCCATAACCTAAAGGGAAAAGCAAATTACCATGTCAATGTAACGTCGATGAATCTTTTGTTTACATGAGCGAATGATGGACAACGTCGGTGAACATTTTGTCTACTTTATTCTTCCAGGAAGGAAACGAAGAACAATATATCTTTTCTTTTAAATTAAATGTAAATTATATTTTAAATGTAAACTACAAAGAATGCAGATCCAGTTAATTCTAAGCATATTTATCTAGATAATTATTAGAAATTTATAATAATCGACCATTTAGAGATGTATGATAAATGGAAATGTTTAAGTTACATCTTGGGAAGTATACAAAATATTCATTGACGTTGAAGCCAGTCCTGTCGCGTTCGAAATCTCATGCTGTTATAAGTTTTCTCTTACCATAACCGTGTCCGAAGCCGTGTCCATAGCCATAGAATGGGTACCTGTAGCCATAAGAGTAAGGATAGCCGCCGTATCCGCCGTAGCCGCCCCCGTATCCACCCAGGTATCCTGGTTTCGCAGACGCTACAGCGAAAATGACAGCCAACAGCAGGACTGTATACTATGTAACACATAAAAGGAAAACATTTTAAAATTGCACAAAAATCTGCAAAAACTCATTATAAATACCTCTTGTGACAATAACCAAATTTTCTACGATATTCTATGACGTTGCACTTCATAGGAAAATGTCAAAAGTCACCATGCGACGCTTGTATGATTTTTATTGCAAAATGACCGACTTATTATTCAGAACAAGCATGGAGTACAAAAAAAGAATGATCAAAATTAATTGTTAGGCAATGAGATTAATAAAACCTTCTTTAAAGTTCACCGTCTTATTTAACAAACTCATAAAAATATAGAAAATGAATTTAAAAATTACGACACTTCGTGACCAACTTAGGAAAAAAATTACTTAACGAATTAGCGTGTTTTCGTTACTTACAAGTTTCAAGCAAGCCATTCTCTATCAGGTGACACTAGGTCGTCCGTACCTGGAGCAAAATGCACTAATTTTTCTCTGAACTATTCGCTGAGTAGCACTGACCGTCTAACGTTAGTCCCGTGTTCTTTTATAACAAAGGCGGGGTCCCGCGGCGACCCCCAACAGCAATTTTCCCAGCCTTCGTATTGGCTTTCCTCTGTTAACATTAATAGCTAAGCTTCGCATTGTTACCCTGAAATTATGCGAATGCAATGCGTCATTATGAAAGAGAGACACAATACATAGAAGAGTGTAGTAACGCGTTTCGGGATTGTCGCAGAGTACGCACGCCCTGTGAACACCGCCTTGACATCCAAATTCGTCGGGTGGTTCAACGTTTTATTACGTTTCTCAATTGCACTTTACTTTCTGTGAAACTCCGTACAAAACAATGCGAATAATGGAAACGTTTTGTTGGGAAATTCATCGGGGGATTTCCGCTTAATAACGGTCCTCGTGAAATTAGTGCTTCTAGCACTAACCGTGGGACGTATATCACAAAAGGAACAGTTTAATTGTTTAATTCAACAAGTTGGGGGCTAACTTCTATGAGGTTTGATCCGATGGTTTCGGACGTTTCCAAAGAATTCGGCTCGTTTCCGGAAATGTTTACACATTTGCGAAGGAATCAGCCGGCAGACAAGTGCGATTTGCCACGCCTAAATTTCAAGCTGTGATGCGCAACGCTTGACTGCAGATTTTCCAGATGCAAATGTCTGCCGCGTCATCGTTCTCGAGATGAATGAGTGGACAGAAACGTTTGAGCAAAGCTGTGGTACTTATAGTATCTACTCGTCGTTTTTAGAATCAATTTTTAAAATTGTAACAACATTTGCAAATACATTACATTTAACACTTGTACATAAAATATCCCTATTAATTTCGGCAACAATGTATACCATATTTTATAATACTGACATTAAACAAGATATTGATAAATATTCAATATTCTCTAATGAAGTTATTAGACACATCTTCATTACAATAAAACTACACCATCTCATGCAAATTAGAGTTTTTGTAAACCCTCTTTCATGGGAAGTAATTGGTAATGTAGATTTAATCTGATCGTAAGTAAATAACAAAGATGCGCGAGATCTTTATTGTGATTGGTGATTGCTCGACGCATCCGTGCACTCTGTAAATGTGCAGAGCCTGTAGTTTAGTTATTATCAAAATTGGAGACGATGATTGGCTGACAACCGTCGATTAAGAAGCGGGGAGACAGTTTAATTGTTGTAAACTGGGCACTGCGTGCGCAGAAACGCAGAGTTCAATGGAGTTCGAGGAAAGAAGATGGCACCGTAAGTATCGTGATTGAAACAGAAAGAATAAAAGTCAAATCTTACGTAACAGGTGCAAGGAAGCTAGGTAGATCGTGTTACCGAATGGCGAAATTACATGGTGCACGCCGGTGGGACGAAATCATGAAAAAAAGTCATTGCAACACAGCGATGATGCGTTTCCGATTCATTGTAGATCGTATGTAATATCTGAACTATTTATGGATTATTGTTTAATGAACCGCTGCAAAATTATTCGGCCTTTTACATTGAAAAGACGACAGTTTGATTGTTCGTGATATTTTTGCACTCTACTCTATTGTTACACAAAGATACCAATCAGTTTGAAGTTCAATGCGTTGCTTCATGCTGCGAAATCTGCCGATGACTTGAGAGAAGACACGATAATTGATCGTCGTGCACACGGTGAGTAATTATTACGTTTCTCGGGGGGAAAAACTGGCGTGACTCCGTGAATCATTAATTATGGCCTGCTTTCCTCTGCGATGGTTGGCTTATTCCACTTCCAAATGTATCGCTTCTCGAGTCCTTTAACTTTCTCGTTTGTTTGTATTAATTCGCGATGCTTTCGGTTCTGCGGTATTCATAATTAATAAGGCACTGAACGTGTAATAACGTGCCCGTAAAATGTATTAATTACAGATTAGCGAATTTATCGAGTGTTTCGGATGATATCTTCTACAACGAACAAATTCGTTTGGCTGACTAATACGTGGAAGTAAAAATAGCTCTGCCTACAAGTTTTGTAGACATTCCTCATAGTTAACGGAGAGTTCGTGGAAGTTTACGAATATATAATGCATTGGCAATGCAGTAAACAAATTATCTAATCACTGAAGTTGCAGAAGACATGGTGTTGTTCGTTTTAATCTGATAGAAAATATTCAATGAAAATATCCTGTTGAAAGAATTATTTGCTCGATTCGTGAAAATGAAACACGATATTGCGCGTACATCGAACAAACTAGATCATGGATATATATAATTTTGAACGCGACTTCTTCAACAATTTCCATAAACATCGCTAGCCGAGCAGAAAGGAGTTCAACGAGTTAATCGTTAGAACAGATTCTAACAGGTATCACCGACACCCGCGATGAGTCATACGCTTAATCTGCGTCGGAACCATGCGTCTAATCTAATCTTGTCTGTTACGTGATCTTTTTTCCTGTTTTCACGCTATTTCCCCAGAATCTGCGATCGATCGGTACAAAATCCGAAGGACTTACCGCGAGTTACGTCTCGAGTCCTAGTCTCCTTGAAGTCGCGGCGATAAATCGATTTTTACTGCGTCGTTGCCGATCTCGAGCGTGAACATGAACGTCAAGGACAATGCGGTTTTTCGATCGATGATCCTCGTCGATGCAACGGAGGTCACGAACATTATCAGACCGTAGTTAGAATGCAGCGTCGACACGCTGTATAATCGCAGGATAAGGCCAGCCAGAGCTATGGGAACCTATTTGTGTATCATAACGATGGGAATGCAAAACTAATACCATAGCAGTGGCGAACGTTGTCGCGTCAAACACCAATTAACCCGTTCCGTTGACGGATCGCCATTGGATCCACCTCGCAACTTTTCCGCTGATCCAGACGAGGACAAGATGCTCGATTGAGATCCGCCGCCAAACTGTGGGAAGCGTTTTATTTGTTTTAATAATCGTGCGCAGAAAGAATTGTATAACTGCTTTGTGAATGAACGGTTTTTGTTCGAATGGTGAGAAACTTCAAGGAACTAGTACGACATCGATGATCTTGGTGACTGTTTTCTTGCCCTGCGATCTGACCTCAATCCAAACTTTTGTTTCAACCTGTTTCCTACATAATACATTCCTTACATCTTAAAATATATATAATGTATATTAATGATAAAGATATCAATTTTTCATGTACATTGACATACATATGCTCATAATTATAAAAGAGGTCTAAGCCACATATTTCTTCTTTAGAAGGATTAAAGGAATAATACGTATATTAAATTCGGGAGATCACGTAAATCCGTTTGCTTACTTCCTAAACATATTTAACACACATCAAATGAATACTGCGAATACAATTATCCTTTATTTCACCGTCTGTATACTAAATCCATACGTCCTGATTTTCTACTCCCATTTATTGCAAACAGTGATACTTGAATTCATAATAGTAACTATAAATAATTCAACTTAAACGCTACAATTTGGTGATTCTAACCGATTGCTAAACTACATTCTTCGCAATCTGATTTGGTATTTCTAACATTGACAGGGAAAAGAAAAGGGAGTGCTTGTTGATTCGAAGATAAGGATTCGATGATCTTCGATTGGCCCTCTGCAATCGCTTCTGCCTCGGCAACCGCTTCCGTTTGCTTTTTCTCGGCGTTACCTTCCGATTTATCATTATTATTATTATTGCCATTTTGGCCGTTTGGAGCATAATGCCCATACGGGCCAGGATAAAATCCATGAGGGGGAAAATAAGGCACCAAGGGAAAAGGCCCGAAAGAATCGATAAAGGGAACCTTGAACTTCGGTCCTATAGGATCGTAGAACCCATGACCGAATGGTTTGTACGGAAATACAGGGAAAGCTGGATACTTTCCATAAGGTCCTCCATAAAACGGACCGTGATCATGATATCCATAATTATGATTATTCCCATGATTATTCCCATTATTGTTATTATTCCCATTTCCTCCCTCAGGTTGTACAGCGTTCTGTCCATTTTCATTCCCCTGATCCGGTCTCCCATTAAAATTATGATAGTGAGGATGATGATAAGGACCGAAGTAGGGATCGTAACCACCATAGTAAGGATCGCGATAATGTGGTCCTGAATTGTTGCCTCCATTACTGTCGTTGTGCGGTCCGTTGTGATAAGGGGGCCCATAGAAGCCATGGTGGAACGGTCCGTAGTGAAAACTGGGATAAATGTATCCACCTTTTTGGTTCTGATCTTCTGTCAACGCTGATGGATTCTGGGCGTCTTGATCATCTCCTGGCGCTGATGGTTGTTCCTTCCCAGGATGCCCATAGCCGTAAATTTCGTGATTGTTAAATGGTGGATGATGAGAATTGCGGTAGGGGTCATGATAATTTAGGTTGTAGGGT
The DNA here is from genome assembly GCA_963971365.1 of Lasioglossum villosulum. Classification (NCBI taxonomy): domain Eukaryota; kingdom Metazoa; phylum Arthropoda; class Insecta; order Hymenoptera; family Halictidae; genus Lasioglossum; species Lasioglossum villosulum. The sequence continues at coordinate 8,059,138 of OZ020495.1, forward strand.
CTATTCTCTAGCACTCTAGCCGACTGAGGATTCCCATTAGCCTTTTCGTCTTCGATACCAGCCACCGCTGATGGCTGATCAGAAGGTCCAGGTGTCGGACGTTTACCATACTGGTCGTCGAAGTTGCGTGGTCCATACTGACTGGGAGGGTAGGGTAGAGGATGGTGAACGAGATCAGGCTTGTACTTGAACCCCGGTGGCTGGTAATAGTCGCCCGCATAGTGAACAGCAGCCAAGTTCACGTCACCGTCGATCGCGTTACCTCTGTCATCAGCGTTCGCGTTCTCCACGGCTCCGACGATTGTCTCGCCTCGAGGAATCTCTGGTCCACGGTTCACCGGAAACCGGTACAATTCCGGATTGTAGTATTTCGTGTAACGAGGCGCGTCCAACGCGTAAACGTTCTGAAATCCTCTCTGACCACCGTCCAAGGATTGGCGACGCTCCGTGGCCAGCCTCTTCGATCGGTCCGGTGTGCTGCCCAAGAACTTCGCGTTGATGACGTCGATGGCATCGTCGTGGAAGGATTGTGCCTCCAGCAGCTTCTTCAGGGGACCAGACTGCTTCAAGTCCGTCTGGTCCTCTCGGGAATCTCGCAGCTCCCCCAACAAAGTCGATGACAACACCGACGCGATGTTCTTCGCGAAGGATGTTAACACCTCGGGACCTACTATGCAAATCCTTGATTTAGAACACTTGGTTGCATTTTGGAATTCGTGGATTGCGTTGGGAGTTAAGTTCCGAATTATGTGTTTTGTGTTGCTACTCTTACAAGGAAACGTGCCGAAGGTAGAGAAATTCATTCTACTGGAATTTATGCGACAGGTACCTTCTGATAGATGTTTCACACAAATAATCGTAAATATATTTTCCGATGAAAAATATTCCTCGCTCTATAAAAATTCCAAACATCCGACTCTCGTTCTGTTTCTACTTGAAAGAGCTCTGTGTTTAATTATAAATTCTTTTTATATCAGGATGAGAGAATAAATTTTGTTATTAGCATTCATTTGTGTCCAGCTAAGCAAATTTATTATGATTGTGCAAACTTGAAAACTGGTATTTACCCAAAAAATTGATATATTTTTTGCACTAAATTGGTTGTTTTAATGCGGCATTCTTCAGTATAGAGAAAATTGAAATTAGCATCGTTGACTCAAACAGAAAGAATACTCGATATTAGCATAGATATATATTGCGATAAATATCGTCCATTGTAACTCACCACTGCATTCTGATTTCAATCAACAAAAATCGATTTAGCGACAATGATTAATGCGTTTCATGCAACACGATTCATCCATGCTAATGACTGACAGCTACACATCATACTTGATGTCACATAGACTTTCTCCCCTTACACGCACGTACTCCGATGCACTTGATTTAATACTGACAAATTTTGCACAATTCCGCACGAGATAAAAAGACTTAATCATCCTCTTGACATTTTACTTATTCACGTATCTTTCGGGTGGGAAACGTGCATACAGAAGATAATTAGATTTTGTAAAACCGTCTGACATGAAATAGGATATCTAGCTGTTTAGAATGGCCAGCTGTTATTGCCCATAAATTTAATGTTACTCATTTATCGTTATCTTATGTGCTATCGCGCGTGTCATTTCACGCATTAATTATAAGAGCCATTATTCCAATGTGAGAAAAAAATTTGAACAATTATTATAAAAAGATACAGACAATTTTTGTCATTTAATGAATACCAAAACACAGCTAAAAGGTCATTAACCAAATAAAATTCCAACCAACTTTCAATTCTACTGTTTCTTAATACGTTCAGTGCCATTTGTTATGCTGCTTACCTTCACGTTTCAAATGTTTCATTAAATGCAACTGCATTAAGAAATATTGAAACAATTTAATTTAAAAAAGCATGCATTTTTTGAATATTATACTGTGCTCTATGACTTGAACCTTCGAATGGTTGGATCTTCAAATCAAATTAATCAAATTAATTATTAATTACTCTCTCAAAATTGCGAGATTAAGGACGTTATAAAAATTCGGATTATCTGATTTGAATCTTCTAGGTTTGGTCTGTCCCTAAGGAAGAATATTTGTTATTGTTACGAGAAGTAGTTCAAGGCCGAGCAGGAAGACCATTAGGGTGTGGCCAGAATGATGAAATAATCTGCTTACTGACTCCCGGTTTAGCCGCGTTCACACCGCCTCGGAGGATCCATAGAGTCGTGCAGAGCACCGTTATCTGTTGGAAGAACAAAAGCAATAGTTAGAACCGAGTGGATGGTAGCGGGGGCCTTTCTTTTTCTTTGTGTCGTGAAAAAGATCCCGGCTTCCCCCTCGGACTGCGTAATACGTAATGAGACCCCGCAATACCGTGGCCAGCAATTTTCTATAATACGATGTTTTATTTGTCATTGCGTGACGCAACCCGCATACGCGCGCAAATCCGAAGATCGACGCACCGTTTCATGCACACGCGACATACTTGTCTTCGACACGGTACCGTGGCGGGTTGTGCAAATTTCGAGGGTGCAATCGCACGTCGGAACGATCCGACTGTCTTTCGAACTTTCGAAAACCTACAATTAATATTTGGTCTACCGTAAAGCTCCATCCATTGAAGAGATCTTGATTTATCATATTATCCATCGTGAATAGTTAGGGAATTGTGTAAGATTCGAGAAAAAAGTTTAACTAAAAGTATTTTTAAAGTGTGATGTCCAATTGGAAAGATAAAATACTTGCGCTATGACGCCATAGTCATATATTCTGAGATACCTAACCATACAAAATAGTTCTTACATCCTGTTTCCGTTGGATTGTATACTGTTTTATTCGAGGTCACTAAAAAGGTAGATTTTAAATGAAGCGGCAATTACGCGATCAAACTGCGAATGTTTATGTAAATTTCTCTTTTTTATGGATCAATTTAAGAATCCCTAATCTGAGCATTCACATTTTGCAGACGGCGAAAAAACGGTAAGCATTGTAATCTGTTGGTATTTCATTGCCATTTATTTTTAGCAGAAAAAAGTAAGACATTCAGTCTTATTTTTTAAATCAGAAATTGCCAAATTTATCAAATATTTGAGAACAATAACATATAATTAATTTATTTCTTTTCTTGCATTTTCCGAACCCAAATGTGTTTGAGTGCACAAACATAAGCAGTTTGCGGGTTATGTCACTATTTGAGGTACCCGAACGCGACAGTTGCAACAGAATTGTCGGAATTCGTGTTTTACCATAGGCCACGACATTCCTGTAAAGAGAAGTAATCAATATTCCCCATTTCTTCAGATGGAACCTGTTCTCCGTGAGATCGAAACGCTTGACGAATCAATCGATCGCGGCAATCTTTATTGCTTCCTGAAATTCCCGGAATTCCAGGAACGGTATCGACGATTGACGATCTAATTGGTTCGAGTTATGTAACGTCATTGTTGCTGATTGTGAAGCACACGGCACGTACCGGAGAAAGCAGAAAAATTGAGTGCAATCACAATGTGGCTTATTGTAGCTCATCTGAGAAAATAAGCACTGGTGGAATTGCTACGTATGATCTGGGACTTTTTTTATCGAAATTTAATTTCATCTTCTACAATTGCAAATTAGCCAATGTCAGTTATCAGGGAGTCTCTTCCAATCATAGTCGCCGACAGAAAAACACAATCATCCGTCGATGCCTTGCTTTCGATTTCATATACCTTTTCCAGTGTAACACTAAAAGAGAAATTGCTGATGACATGGTATTGGAGGTTTGCTTTCGATCGAAGCGTGGGTGGATACACTTCACTGCCAGATTTAAGTATTATTCTCTAAATTATACCAAAGGAGAATTTATGAACTTCACATTATAGAATATTGACCACATATTTTTTAGTGAAGTATACAAAGACACATTAAATAAGTCCTTATTCAAATTCAACTGCTGCAGATTAGAAAAATATGTACATACATTATTCTTTTCTAGCAGACTTAATAAATTGAATGGCACAAACAGCGATTATAACAAAAAAATACTGAAGTGTTGGAATTGATGTTTTTAAAGAAATGGCACACCGTTTGTTCGTTTGAATTCTTGTAGTCAATCCATCAGCCCGAGAAGCATGTATCCATGTAAAATAGTCGGAGATGTACATAAACATTCAATGCCGATCGATTACCACTGATTAGTTCAAATAGAAAACGAGGGGGACATTGTTTCGCGCTTCATTCATGAGGTTTATTCATTCACGAGGTTCATTTCTACTAGCAGCGTACACGGCGATCGTAATAAAGCACGTGTGACTACTAACGCGCGTTGGAGGCTTCGTGAATGGCCGTATCATGATCTAAAGGTAGCAATCTTTATAAAAAAATGCATTTATGATCAATAATGAATTAATTACTAAATTAATATTATATTAATTGCAAAACCACGGTCTTCCCTTATTCGAGGTTTCTTTAATGACTATGCCAAGATAAATTTTAATCAATTAATCGCGCATAAATTAACGCTTTCCACGAAGATTTCCTTATCGAAGGACGAGAGAAAATATCGCGGGACAACGTCTGTTTATATATAAATGCAGAATAATTTTATGGTACTCGGGCTTACGTAATTACTTTACTTACAGTTATTAGATAGATTTGAAGTGGAACGTATTCTTAGAACGCAAGGTATTGTTTCGTATTGTAAATAGCACGATTGCGCAACTTTTAATCCTTTCTTCTCGCAAGGACGCGCGCTTTTCAATATACATATAGAGTCGGAAAGTTCACGTCTTACATACCGTAAAACAGTTCATTAAAGCCCATTCAACACGTATAAATCTTGTAGAACACCTGTTCCACACATTATTCGCGAGCCGTAATAAATAATCACGACTCAACGATGTATTGTTATATCGATCACAATGACGCCGTTTGATTTATAAGGCTGCGTTCTACACTAATAAATCCGTTCGAATTTGTCGCCAATAAATAACAAATTAAACCGTGTTCCATACAAACGAATAAAGTGCAATACTACGGCCGTACCCAGTGAAAATGGAATTATTGTTTGCAGAATTAGCGGGGACCTGTCAGCGAAAACGATATGCTGCTATGTTGCAACGCACGATGCACCATGCAGAAATAAATTGCTCGTGATGACGATGTTGTAAACTTTTACACGTGTCACTTTTGTCGCACTCAGATGATAAATTATTTCCGTGGTTTTCTTTGAACTCACTGTACAATGATTAGTTGCTTCACTTCGAAATTTGTTGTTATTTTAAATGAAATTAATTGTTGGATTGCTTCGAGTAATAAATGAATTGTTCAGATGACGCACAGACCCTCGAGAATGCAAATGAAGGTTTTGCTTGGTTGCGGGTTTACATTGATAGAGAGTTTTAAGTTGAAGTCGAAGTCAGGACTTGTCAGAAGCGAAATGTTTACTCGATTTACTCAAACAACGAAAAGTTCGTTGTGTAACTTGGAATTGCATGGAATGCGTAGCGAGTCGATCAAGAGAAAAATTAATTTTCCTGTTTCGGGGACAGAAAGTGGCCTCGTTACCGCGTGGTGCATCCTTGCCGGACGAATATCATCTTCGTTGTTGCGAAAGGTCTCTTCTTCGGTTATTTTTCTCTTTTCTGTCAACCAGGCCGGAATTAGTGTTCGTATATGTATACTCACGTGTAGCGGGTAATGCATCGTACGTGAGACTCGTGACGACTAACAGTCATACACCGTGCTCGATGTCATTTATACTTTCTCTCCGTAAACAGTTTTGCCCTAATTCAAATGACATAAGACTCGCAAATTTTGCATAATTCTGCGGGGAAATTGCATTGAGACAGGAATGCGACAATAAGAGTGACTAGAACCCAACAATACCTACATTAACGTTTATAGCTATTGTCAGGTGACAAGCGCCAAGAATATTTATTATTGAAACTCAACCCCTTGCTTGATTTTTTAGCATTATTTTTTGCTCAAGAATGTTACATTTAAATATGCACGTTTCAGAGTATCTCGAATTGCATCGCTGTGAAACTAGAAAATTTTTCAATTTCTAAAGAATTTCAGAATAGAATTGCATTGAACTCTTTAAAAGTACAATTACCTGATTCGCCTGGTAGAAAGTTGTACATTAATGTAAAATTACAATTAACTATATATCGCTGATAGAAACGTCCTTATTATCATTCTTTCACTTGTCGATCGGTTGAGTGATTTCGATTGAAAGGAATCTAGAAAATTGATCAATAGAGCTTAACTACAATTAAAGTAATTCCACGCCATTTTCTTAGAATTTAAGCGTGAATGTAGTATATTATTCAAGTTGATATGTGAATTTTTTTAAACGTAATGTAATTATCTTAAAATCGAAACTGTCACCCCTCCAATGCGCGCTGCTTTCGAGTCAAAATGTTTTCATTGTATTCAGTATGTATGCAGCATAATGAACTTATAACCCTTTCATGTTAGTAAAGAGTAAGTGTTGTAACAAAGTTAAACGATACGCCAAGAAACCAGTTTGTGGAGATTTGAATGGAAATATCCAAGCCACTTTGCACTCTCTTCTTTATTAAGTATTATCTTTGAACGATCAAACTACAATATCAAGACTATCTTCGGAGATTGTAGTAATTTATAGATTCATTGTCTTGATGGTCAGCAAGGTTTTTATTAACATCAGATATATAGTAATACGAAATCGAAAATGCCACTTACAATGCAACTCTAGTAATAATTAATCATTAATTAATAATTCGGAATCACCGATTAACACTGGAGCTACCAATTGGGACATAATCTTCTATCCCGATTTTCTTAAATCGACATTATTAAATTCACGAAGGTGCCTATGTAGTCAATTGTTAGATCAATTCTTTTATCATCAAAATTGCATGAAATGAGTACGCTCTTGCAATTTTTACAAGAAAAAAAATTGGACTGCTCGGTACTCCCAGTGTTGATAATTAGTTACAACTTATTTATAGATAGTTAATATCCTATTTGACTTAGAGGGCGAACGGCATTGGGACCAACGACACCCTGAAGATTGTAAATTTGTACAGTTTGCGGTCGCGCACGGACTATCTGACCAGCTCCGTAGTTTTGCGCGACAACTAGTGGATGCACACCGTTGAGTCCGCTGAATTGTGGAGCCTTAAAGCTATTAATTTGCTGGTTCATAAATCCAGTATACTTCGATACCATACCAGTTACGCTTCCGTATGGAATTCCACCTGAAACGAAACAGTATGTGGATGAAACCCAAGCCGAAATATTTTGCATATATTCATTCCTTAAATATTAGTAATTCCCAACAAATATGATTTTCATTGCCAATATATTTACTCATCATTACTAAAATAGCAGAAAACAATTCAATTTATTCAGCTAATTCGAATATCTCGCGCGATGTGTCGTCCTAGGCATTGAAGTCTCCAAACTGTTTCTTCTATTTTAATCATTCTCGCGAACAAATGAAAATGTAGCATATCATTTTGATTCTTCTTATTAAATTTGCATTTAAGATGCTTGTCTGTACCTTTGACTACATAGAATTGATGTTGATTATTTAAAGTTTAACTCAAGTTTGCCTTCCACGCTGAAAAGTGAAAGGACTTGTGTCGCATCAGAAAGATGGTGTCGTCCTCTGTTGTTACGCGACTGCACGAGAAATGATTGCTCATGTTATCATTTGTATGATAGGGGGATTAAAACGATGCACTTACGATGATTCATGAGTAATTGATGCGATAATGATAAGTAAGACAAACATAAATTAGTATATATAAACTATTGTGCAGTAATGGAAAGTGAGCGGGGACTGACTTACCGTACGCCAATCCGTTCACCATTTCCACGATCCCAGCGCTGTCCGGTGCGGCTGTCGATAAGTTTAGCAAACCAAGCAGTATCAACAGCAGTACAGTCTGCAAACAAATCGTTGTAATCAATAAGTCTGCCGTTGTTACACCCTGGGTTAGCTAATCCTTAATATTCTAAAATGAAGACTGTCTCGGTGAGATATTTCCAAATTCAAATTTAATTTTTTCGGTACACGTATCACTCGCTCAGAAGAGAGATCTAATTTAGTTTAAAAAATGCCGACATCCTTAGAGCTAGAACTATTAAGTCCGTTAGACTGCCTGATTTCGGTTTAGTGTCTTTTATAATTCGTTCAGTTATAGAAATATTTCGCACTCGCGGTCGGGATTGATACGTTGATCTCGGTCGTTTAGCGTGGACTGGTTGATCCGAGTAACTGCAGTAACAGTCACAAATAGAAAGTACACCACTATTTGCATGTCAGCATTTTTTTCGTGGTGCGCTGGTTTTACAGTAAATAAGTTGCGTCCAACTCGATACACGAATTTCGAAATTCCAAGAGGTATTGAACAAACACGTTTCAGCTGTTAATTCGTTTCACTTTCGCGCCAGCTTTAAACACTTTGATTCAAATACTATATGTCAACAGTATCACAGGTTGAACAAGCTTGATAAATTCATGTTCACTCTGACCTTTGGTGAACACATATCCGGGTCACCAGCGAGAGAATCGTGATACAGAAATGAAATTCGAGTAGGAATACAAAGATCGAATTATACATATGTATGTATTGCATAGCGTAGGGCTACCGTTGGCCAATCATAGACGAAGATTTTCTTGTGGATTTTTGTAATTTTCGAATATTGCTAATTTGCGAATTTTACATTGTTGTTTTCCATTTAAGGCAGTCAAATGAACATCCAATAGTCTTAAAGTTGTGAAATATAGAGACCTCGAAGCACACAATCACCTCTCACACTGTGACTCACGTGACCTGTATCATACTCGTGCTCTATTTTTCGTTGTTCTACTTAAAACATCCTAGGCGTTTATAATTTCTTTGAAGACAGTATCCTTTGTGTCAAAATAAAATATATTATGTTGACAGTGCTCTCATAGTGCAGTCACCCCAATCGCACAGACAATGTTTGATATACATTAAGCAGTAATATAATACTTTTAAAATGATACCTGTAAATCAATAACTAATAAAAAGAAAAAATAAATGTTGTTTCAATGTCTCTTGTTTCTATAATTACGTGCTATCTAAAATAAAAAACCTTGTTTTCCGAAATGTCACTGAGTTAAGTCCCATTCAACGAACTTCGTTTTACAGTCGTAAAGCAACTTAAATAAATATACTTGTTAGGTTTGAGATTTCTTCACATTCACAATCGAGCTGGATAACGTTCGCACGGTATTTAAACTTTCATATTTCTGATTTCACGTACGACGAGACACCGATTAAATTACATTAAATTAAATTAATACACGAAGGACTTATGTTTAAATTCTGTTTCTCCGAAGCGTAACGTACCTTCAAAGGTAGCATATTGACCTTTCCCTAGTCGCGACACGAGGACAGAAGGAAACTAAACCGGTAAAGTAAAGATCGAATTATATACGGGGCTCGGCCACTCTATTGGCCAATCAAAGGCTACTATTCCCTTTCAGCGCCGAATGTTATAGATCGGGGCTCGATTTTATTAGAATGCAGTGTGCGTATGTAAATGTAGGATATCGTCCACCTTAACCTTGGCCAGCGTTAACTTACCTCTCACAATGTCTATCTTATTTCCGAGCAAGTGAAGTAAATCCACTTTTCCTATGCATTCCTATTCAAGAATCTTCTCTATCATCTTAAGCTGACAACGAAATTCTTATCTATTGATAAATGACAATAATTTTTCATTAGTAACAATAATTAGTGTTTATGAAAACGAAATAATGAATTTCGACACCAACTTTATAGTCAGTCTAATAATATGGTAAGATGTAAATTGTTGTAATATTTAAATGGCTTCAGGATAATTGGAAAAATTGCGAAAATTGATATTGATGTCTTTTCAAATTGATCAAAATGATCGAGATATGTATAATGAAGTCGTTTGAGGTAAAACGATTTCATTGAACCTTCAAACGTCCAATTTACTTCGCTATCTAATTTCAATAGCCACAGCCAAGGTTAATTAGTTAATTATTTTCTAACCGTTGCGGTATTTAGACCATGAAATTTGTAAGCACGAGTGATTAAATGAAATCATTATATTTTAACTGCAGAATAATCAACGTAACAGCGCCGACGAGATTCAGCGTCATAGGCAAGTGGGCACAGGTGGGCACGGGGATAACGTGGAACTTACAGTGATCTGAAATACCACATCGCTGAAGGTTCTGATACGAGATACTAGTCGGTGGTTCCGCGCTCTTTACCTGAACAGACCGAGAGAGTATGACAGTGTTCACGTCCAAGGAGAACCAGCTTGAACAATACATATATTTTGTTCTGAAAGAAGGTAAAATTGCAAAATGTTGAAGAAGACAATAGAAATAGGAATAGAATTGATTGAAAATCAACATATTTATTAAAAATGCAGCTATTAGCTCTATATTATCCTTTATTCATAAGATATATCTTATGTATGTATATACTAAAAGTTCTTAAAAATAAAGGATCCTTTCCAATGGATGTCTCCATATTAATAGCCAAACCTAATATTAAAGCCTGTCGATAGAGGTGTTCTTATTTAAACGGACCTCCCTGTATAACCAACCCTTTTACCAACGCTATCAACAATGTGATGTAATTCACCCTTCCCGTGATGGTTGTTCCAGTTAGGAATGAAGAACGTAATCCAGTCCAAAACGGAAAAGTACATTATGCAATCCACTTTATCATTCATTCAATGTTTACCTTTATTCATAATAATCAAATTTCTTTACAACAGCAGAAGCAACAATTGCGTTACTTAACACTAACAAACATTATATTGTATCTATATGTTAACAAGAAACACAACAATTTACAGTTAAAATACTTTAATTGTTTAAGGGTACAGCAGAATGAAGACTTTGTTTAACATCATCTGGTTCACTTTCCTTTTTCCTTTCACTATGTCGCGTCTTACCATTCCTTCCTTCAGCCGTTCGGTCGTGTAACAAATCGATTGTCATGCTCTCTGAGCTATCGTTTACTTTTTGCTTTGGAAACTTCTAGGCAAAAACAGAAGTATTTTTCCAGATTGCCGTCCCTAAAAATTCTGAAATTAAAACTTTCGTAAGTAACTCAATCATTCAACGACCCTCACTTTCATTTAACGAAAAGTAAGGAAATTGGGTTCTTGGTGAGGAATATGAGTTTTAGTATACTATAAATTTCTAAAATGAAACACCCGCCTTAGTTAAAATTATAAATTAAAAATCACCGTACCTTAGAAATTGTAATTCTGTGATATCCAGGATTTAGTAGAAATAATTTCCCTCGACTCTTGTTGGGACAGTTGAGTTGCTCTATGTGGCATGACACCTCCATCTGATTTCACGATACTATCGAATCCAAACTCATCATCAGCACCGGGAATGCCGTCAGACTTAACATAATCGCTCAACGCTTCGATCCTCTCATCCATAAAATCGTATTTTCCATCATCGTTAATCGGAGTCGTTATCTCTTTCGATTCACCTACTTCATCACCTCCTCCACCACGATGACCCAAGTCCTCTCGCTTATCAACAGTCTCACTTTCAGAACTTTGAGCTTTCATAGTCTTTTTCTCACTATCCCCACCCTCATTCAATTTATCCTTTACTTTCTTTTCCCAACCTGTACCTTTCTTCACTACATCTTTTTCTTTACTAATTGGACTTTTCGTTTCTGAATCAATTTCATCAGACACATTTGCACGATGTTCCACCGTCATGTTTCTTTCTACAGGTGACTCTAAGGTCTTAGTATCATCATTACTTAATTTATCCTTATTTTTAAGATTAGTGTCTTTCAGATCATCTACTAATTTCGAAGATTTTCTCCTCGCCAATCTTGGCAATGACGTTGTGCTTATCATAGGTGTTGTTACCACCTTTTGTCTTCTTCTGCCTCGATTGACAGCGCTCTTCGTCGTAGATTCCACATTAGAAAGACTCTTTACAGGCCTACGCCTTCTTTTATTTAGTTGCAGCGTAGAGTTCACTTCCCTCTTAGAATTAAGAACCTCCTGATTCGCCTTTTTCACCGCCAGTCGAGACTCTCCATTGTCCAAAGAATTCCTCAACAATGCGTTCGGACTTCTATTTTTAGCAACAGAATCAATCATGGTATTACTTCCTTCTTTTTTCCCACTTCTCCTCGGCGCTAGCGTGACATCCTCAGGAACAATTCCTCTCGAAACTCCTCGAGTGCCAGCTTTTTTCTCCCCAGAATTTTCCGACTTCTCCTTCGACTCTTTCGATTCCTTCGACTCTTTCGACTCCTTCGCCTCCTCGTCAGAAGATTTCTTATCACCTTCAAGGATCTCTTTAATAGATCTACTAATTTCTTCCACTTTCTTCGATTGAGCGTGGTTAGCCTCAGGCAGCTTATCTTTCTTCGAACTGTATTTGCTGCTGTATTTCTTCACTGGTCGAGTTTCGCTGCTGCTCTCCATGTTATCAGAATCGTCTTCCTCAGATGAGTCCTCTCTTCGAGTCCAGAAACGAATTCTTCCTCGAGGATTCGCATTCCTTCGATGCTTGCTCGTGTGAGCGTCGTCGTGATCCTCTTCATCATCTAACCCCTTACTTTTGCGAGCCAAGCGTTCTCGCCGCTCCCAAGGATACTCATAATCCCCGATCGATTTATCATAGTATCGATTACGTTTACGTCGCTTCTTTTCATTCTTCTTGTCCCTGTGCCAAGGGAAAACGTATTCGTCTTTCTCTTCGCTCTCTTCGGAGTCCTCTCCCGAATCATTTCCGAAGAACGACTTTCTTGACTTCAGAAATGAAAACGGTGGATGAAAGAATGCAGGCTTACTCAATCGTGGCCCAAGATCTTTGTATTTCTCATCTTCGTAACTTTCCGCTGGAGAAGACGGTCTGTTCCAGTAGCTGAAAAAAGTTCGTCCTTCTTTCGAGTCATTGTTCTTCGAAGCGCTGCCTTCTTCGGACGATTCTTTGCTCGGTTCAGCGTTCCTGTTGCTTTCCGCTTTCTCCGAAGACTCCTCGTCGGAGAAATACGAGTGATTAACAGTCTTCGGCGCATTGTTCTCCTTTTCGAGGCTCTCCTTGGAATCCGTCAGGTTCAAAGGTGAATTCGAACCTTTGGTGTCGTTTGAGAAAATCGATTTCTTGAATTCCTCGGAGGAGAAGTCTGTGTAGCTCGGTGAAACGAACTCGAAGAAACTCTTCAATCTTGAAACTTCCGATGGTAGCTGCGTCGTTGTTTGCTCCTCGCTCAGATTCTCGTGAACAGCGTATCCGTTTCCGGTTTTGTTAGTCGCTACCGTTGACAGCTCGATAGAGCTTTGATTGGATTCATCAATCGGTGAATTTAATTTCTCGCTTTGCGTGTCATTTCGGAAGTGTTGAACCGTCTTGTTCTCTTCAATCAGTTCTCGACTACTATCTTTTGAAATGCTGTGCGTTGTAGCAGTTAGAAACGGCTCTGTGGAAATTATCAAAGCCAATTCTGTCGTGCTAGGAACAGAAACAGGTTTCCTCCTCTTAATGTAATTGTACTGAGGTTCCTTTCTCCGATGATCTTCCACTACTTCGCTTTTATTTGTGAACTTCCCAACTCTGGTGATCTCTCCTTTAGGTTTCGAGTATCTGATCCGATCTTTGATCGTGTAAATGATTTTCGGAGGTTTCTCTTTGTCGTCAGAGTCCGAGAACGGAACTTTAGGAACTCTAGATTTTTCTTTCACCTCAGATACCTTTGGAAACGTAGTAGACGTCTCGTTTTTTTCAATAGAATCGCTGATCCTTTCCAAACTTCTACCTCTTTCTTGCTTATCTTCGAATCGCCCAACTTTTTCCTCATTCGACACTGTTTCTTTGCTCCTATCACCTGATCTTACCGACGGTAGTTCAGCAGAACGATCGAAGAACTCTCGCTCATCGTCGCTTGTATCTCGTTTGTACCTGATGATCCTCTGACGATGATTGATGGGTCGTAATCCGTTCGGCGTCACCTGCACAAGCTGCAACCTGCTCTTATTCTTCTGCGGTACTCTAACCCTTTTGTACATCAATCGATGTCTGTTAATGTACCTCGGTGGAGCCTTTCCTCCAACCTTCACTTCTGAACTAGTCAAATGTTCCTCGCTGTTCGAAGACTTTCTGTCTTTCTCCTTTCTCCCACCCTTCGTTGAGTTCGAGGACGTATTTGTTGTAACTGCGTTGATTTCGGTAACTTCAGCTTCTTCGGACGTCGGGACCGTGGTGATCTCCTCCACTTGATACGAATTCGCCATGTTCTTGATGGTCCCCATTACGTCCTCGTAAACCTGGTTCTGGTAGGGTGTGTAGAACGACGACACCTCGCTGGCAGATGAAATTGGTCGTCTGATGATCTTCTGTGGCCTTCGAGGCTTCACGTACCTCACGCTGCTGTTTTTTATCCTGACGACTCGAGGTCTAGATCCTGCCACTGGTCTGGAATAGCTTTTGATGCGAACGCGTCTAGATTTTGGTGTCCTTGTACTCGTGGACGTCGGTTTTCGTTGTCGAACATGATTCTTATGATTCTCTGGCCTCTTCGACGATTTATGCACAACATTTTGATCATCCTCCTTTGGGAAAAGCATGATTCTTGAAGCAAATTGCTTAGGGTTCATTTGCAAATGTGGCAGTGGGTCCTCCACCTCTTTTTCCAGAAACAATGGATTGTCGAACGGATCGTCGTCGAAATACTTGGCTTTGAAGCAGTCCAGCTTATCTCCCAGACCCTTCAAGCGTTGAGGATTTTCGTTCACATCCTTCTCAGCAATTGGCTTTTCTTCTTTTGGTAGCACGTCCAAGTTTGGCTCCACTTCGTCGCAATGTTTGTAAATGTCTCGTGACTTGTAGAAATTCATTCGCCCGTACGTCTTCCCAGGAACTTGCTGAGGATTAGTCGCGTATCTCAGAGCAGAAGGGTTTGGTAACTTCTCGTTTTCATAAAAGGGATACTTGTCTTTGTCCACGGTAGGTTCCGTGGTAGTGACACTGTGAGTATTTTCTTCTTCGGTGATTTCCTCTACGTAGTCGAATTCTGGAATTTCTGGTACATCCACTTCGATTTTCTTCTCTTCGTCATTTTCATCAGCATCCTCTTCATGTTCTTCATTGTCGTTGAACCGAGCCTCGATCTCCTTGTTAATGACATCGTCGGTTATCTCCGGTGACTCCTGTAGCAGATCTTCATGAGTTCTCATGTTTGATTGGTCTTCTTTCTGTTGCACAGCACTCCCTTCGATTTCTTTTTCTTCAGTGTTGTCTAAGTCTAAAGATTTGCTTTCATGTTGGTGAAGATCTTCAGCTTCATCTGTTTTGTTAGAATCTGAGTGTATTTCAGAATCAACTTCACGATGGCTTCTCTTGGGTCTTAAAAGTTCGTGATCGATAATCATTTCTTTGTTTTCTGTCTGATCGTCTAGGAACTTCTCGTCGTTTTTTTCACGTTCATCTTTTTTACTGCTTACATCTATTCCTTCTTCGTTTATTTTTGATATCATACTTATTTCTGATATATTTCTGGGATCGCCTTCTTCTTTCTTTCTCGCACTGGCCACCTTCTCAATTTTAAAGTTATTTGTATCGTTATCGTGTTGCTTTTGAATCTTATTTGGATTGTTTCCTCTATCCACGTTATCTAAGTTGGAGTCATAATCCCTCTCATGAGAAGATCTCTTCAGTTCCACAGTCTCCTCAAATTTGTCCTTCACTTCTCCACTGTCCAAAAGTTTTTTATTGTGTCCAACAGGGCCAGTTATCCGATCCGAACCTTCTTCCAGTTCTTTCCACTCGGTACTCATTTTCAACTTCTTTCCATCGTCACTGCCGTTCCACTTCACCGATCCTCTCCCGATTCTCACCTTCTCCTCATCGTCCTTAGAAGCCTCTAATTCGCTCGGAACCTTTCTATCCTTCTCTCCATTCTCCATCAAACCCGCAAAAGAATCGCTTTCTCCATCCCCGAGTGAACCCCCTCCAACCATCGATCCACGCGACCCTTCTCCTCGATCATTCTCGCTGGATCTCGATTTCTTGTCGATGGGTCTGTCCACCGTCAAACCGATCGTATCCGGCACGAGCCCCACTTCCACGCCGCGTGTCACTTTCCGCTGCGGATTTCTCTTAGCAGCGGCTAGCGAATTTTTCGCTGTTCGTTCTATTTCACCCCGATTCGCCGCGGCGTTGTTTGCCGATTGTTTTGCGACCGCCGTAGAACCGCCGGTTTCGTCATCGCTTTCCCACCTGGGGGATCTTCTTTCTCTCCTTTTTGCACGCGATCTGCTAATCGCCTCGATCGCCACGGGCTTGAACCACGGCCTGGGAACGTTCCTATTTCGTTTCGGCTTCGCGTAATCGCCTTCTTTGTGGTCTCTGTGATCGGAAATCGCGGGTGGTAGCAAACTGCTCGATGGTTGCGAGCTTCTTTTGCGAACCAACGGAGTTGAACTGGTCCTAAATAAAGGCGACCCTAGTTTCATACTGCTGTTAGGATTATGCGGAATAAAATTCTGATAAGAACTTTCCTTCTGTAGCACCGGAGGCCGCATTTTAGCGAGATCCTCCATCCACTTCAGAAAATACAAATTATTCCGTGGAGGACTCGAATTTAGCTTTCTAGCACCCTCTTCGTTCCTCAGATGCGTCAGCATCTTCACGTAGTTAGAATTCGGTAGCATACTTCCTGGAGTTGTGTTTTCTTTCCTATCCTTATTGGTAGGATTTGGCGTTACTGTTTCGGAGGATTCAACTGGTTTGACGGCCTTGTGTCGCATAGTAATCTTGTAACGAGGTTTGCGGTTCATAAGAGTCTCCGGATTGGAGAACACCTTGTTGAAACTAGCTTCTTTGCTGTCTAAATTACTGGTAGATTCTAATATCAAGTGGCTGGGGTCGTTTGTCTCTGTTTTGGGAGGTTCTTGAACAGTAAGGGGCTGCCATTTGACATCTTGTTCATTTGTACTTTGCGCTCCCAACGCTGTAAGCTGTTGTTGTTCAAAATATTGAGGATTGACCAAAGTCTGTGCGGAAAGTAACTGTTGAGGATTCAGGTTTGGTGAATCGACAATGGGAAATGGCGTTGTTAACTCCACGTAAGCAGAGTATGGAGCAAATGCGTTCTCCACTGCCGGGGATGGTAACAAAACGTTTGGACT
The DNA here is from genome assembly GCA_963971365.1 of Lasioglossum villosulum. NCBI lineage: Eukaryota > Metazoa > Arthropoda > Insecta > Hymenoptera > Halictidae > Lasioglossum > Lasioglossum villosulum. The sequence goes on from OZ020495.1 coordinate 8,076,283, forward strand.
TACGGTAGCTGCTTCAACGATGAGCGGACTTAGCGTAGTGTATTGATTCTGCTGCGCTTTGAAGTAGTCCCAAAAGAGTTGACTATAGCTCACTGTTGTTGGATTCTCGACGCCTTGGAGATCAATGATCTCGCTGTGAACTGGAGGGTTACCTTCCAGCTTGTACCTGTATGTTTCCGAAGGTCCGTTCGTCAGGATCTCAATATTATTAGCTATGGTCGTTGTCTCTTGTCCTCCATGTTCTACAGAAATCACTTTTTGATCACCCGGAGTCCTGAAAGTTGAATAATTCTCTCCGTAAACATTACTGTCTTCCGAATCCTGCGACTGTCTCTGTTCCCCAACTGTCTTATCAAGGTCTTCACCAAATTCTTCCGTAGATGAAGGTTTCCGTCGTTTCTCAGTTCTATCTCTATTCCTCTGACTCTTCCGTCTATAACCGTCCTTCCTCGACGAAGATGTCACACTTTCCTGCTTACTCGAAGCACTTCCCAATTTACTAATCTCAACGCCCTTCTCAATCTCCTCAACCTCTTTCTCCAAATCCTCTTGTAACTTCTGTATTCCACTCTCAGCGACCAATTTAGGGTGCGCACTATTCATCCATTGAGTCTCTTCATCATCTCTCCTATAATCCGTGGTGGTCTCGTAATTATCATTATTATCATCGTCATACTCCTTGAACTCTTCAGGGTCTATCCTTTTGTACTTCTCGGACTTGCGCAAATTTTTTCCACTAACATCACCATCTCCCAAGATCTTTCTGCTATTTAGCTGATCTTGGACCTTCCTAGCGTAAGCTTCGTCAAAGTCAGCGTCCCTGACGTGCCCAGCATGATCGTAGGCCGAATCCTCGTAGCCCTCTTCCGTGTACACGGTATTCACCTTCGTGTTTTTCACGACTTTTCTCAATCTCGCTGCGTTTTCCCTCTCCTCGTCGCTCTCCGCGTTCTCGAACGCTCTTTTCCGAGGCAATCTTCGCACCGTGTGGGTCCGACGCACTTGTGCGTACAATCTCGATGGGACTTCCTCTGAAGAGACGTCCCTGGGCTTCGTTGGCTTGGCCCATTGCCCTGAAGCCGTGTATTTCGGCTTGGTAGGCACTTCCTTCGATAATTCGTGTTCCGAATAGGGTATCACATGATCCGGAGGACCTACAGGATCGTCGTCCTCCGAGGATTGATTCTCGTCATCATCCGGAGGATTTGCAAACCTGTTGTACACTATAGTCTCCGAGGATTCAGCTGGGTCGCTGTCCTCTCGTGACGAAGCGCTCGATCCTGCCGAGAGTTCGTTGATCAGGAAGTCACTCTTGTCATGGTTGCCTGTTTCTTTCTGATCAGTGTTCACAGAATGATTGTTTAATCCTCTAGATGGACTCCCTGTCTCTGCAAGAGTTTCGGAAAGGCACACTAGAAGAACGATCAACAGGCCACGAATTGGTACTCGACTCATTGCGTTAGTCTGATCTTGCCATTGCACTTGGTTCCATCGAGTTCAAGTTTTAATTAGAGGTCTCAGTTTATCGGGGGTGATTCATCTCGACTATGTTCGTGGTATCAGAGCACTGTTTGATTCGAGTGGATGTTGCGTTGTCAAACTCTCGCACAACGGAGGATAATGACTCACGTCCGTCGCCGGCGGGATAGAACGCGGAGAAATTGCCGTGTGGTTTTTCGAAAGATACGTGACGGACGGTTTCCAATCATTTTCGAACGAGAACCGCCATCGAACTGTCCGCGGCGCCGTCGGTCTGGCCTAATTTATATTTTCTAGCGATCCGAAAGGCAGAGGTAGGGTCTGCAACGCTGTTGTTCACGGACCGTGCAAGCCTAAACGTTGAACGGTTCTGTCACTCTCGATTGAATCCTTCGGCGGATCGTTTCACTGGAACGGGAATAAAGAAATCCTCGGTTAGGCTGGCGCACGCGGAGAACGCTAATTGTAACGGCGCTATTTTTCTGCGCCACTTTCCGCTCGATTCGGTAATTTGTATCAAATAGCCGCGATCTCCTATCAGAAAGTTCATGCTTCTTGCCGATATACCTTCGATGGGACTCATTAAGCCGCGGGACACGCTAATTTCACTTTTCTAGGGACTTTCAAAGCCGACGTCGCGTTAAATGGCGTATTTATCGATGCGAGACTCGACCTTGGAAAAGACATTTTTAACAGAACATATTTTAAACGCTTTAGGCCGCTATTATACAGAGCGGATAAATAATTGACGACAAAGCGGCAGAAAATAAACCAAACATATTACATATAAATATATGGCCTATTTCATATTGTATCGGCTGTTTTTGATAAGTATTAGTATCGAAATATTAATACTGCACGGGTTAGGTTAACTGGCACTGCGTAACCATGCATTCAAATCTCCTCGCGTGCTACCCCGGGTAATATTATCATTTAAGTAATCGTTTACGTTCAATGTGTATTGACAATAACAAATTTCATATACAGTAGAAAAGGATATACCTAATTTTTTAATTCTCCAAGTAACAATGGAGCAATAAGTAACGCACTCTTTTAAGAACTGCTACATTTAATGGTACGCTCCTTCACGCTTGCAAGTACTGTTACCCAGGATGAATTCAATTATAATAACAGTACTTTCGAAGTTTCGTGCGAAGCAACTCGTTTGTAGTATATACTTCATTTTAATAATTAAATTGCGTCGACATTTAATTGAGAACCTTTACAAAACATTCTCTATAATTGAAATTAAATCATTATAACCGCTTGCTAAATTACTTCGTAATAGAAGCAATTACACTAAGATAAAGATACGATTGTTCGCTTAACTGTCGGCTACGCAAGACAGGTACCCTCAGTGTTCGCCGACAGAATTTAATTTTTCGACGATGGAAATTGCCAGTGATCCGCGTTATTGTAAAAAGGGATAAAGACCGATTCCACAATAGCTCCGTTTCTAAGATACGAAGTTCAGTAACGTTTTATCCGAGGCCAGCAGAGCGGAGAAAACCATGGTTACGACGACACGGTTGGTGGCTTGACGCGGAAAGACCGGGCACAATCGCCTAGGCAGAAACTTAGCAAGCGAAACAAACGATTCACAGCCGACCGAGCTAAGCAAAACGCTTTGTGCTGTTGACTATGGGCTGCCAGCTTTGTGTAAACGACTGTTTACGCAGCTGCTACACCAATATACATCAACATTTATTATAAAACATTAACTAACCCATCCAAAATCATAGGGTCTTACATGAACCCCAAGGATTCTACGATGTCTAGAAATGTCAGGAACTTAAGTGATTGTAGAGTTGTTTCGTAAGTATCTAGGAGCTTAGAAAATCTAAGAAATTTGGAAATTTTATGGGTTTCAGTGTTTGAAATCTTCATAGCTCTCAGAATTTGAATGCCTTGTAGATCTGATAGATCTAGAATCTAGAGGGTCATCTAGGCATTAAAAGTCTTCATTTCTATGATGCTGCAAGCCTTGAGGACCATGGCCATGTCAAAGATCATGTTACAGACTCAGTATGATCTTTGTCTCGATCTCGTATCCAATTGTCAATTTTCTGTCTGAATGTAGTATTTATTGTTTTTGCAGTTCCGTCTTAATTGTGTAAGGTTCTAGTAATTTAACTGTTCAATTAAATTACAGTGTACTCTATCGGTTCACAGTTGATTACATCGTGTTCTACGTGTCCGTCTGTTATTACTACTCAATTAGCCATCACAAAATTTTGCTCACGGTGGAATAACAATGTGTGTACTGTACAGTAGTAAAAACGCACATTTCAAAGATTGCTACACCATATATTTCATAATTCACATGTCATGGGTATACAGCTGGTTGGTGGTACTTTATAAATTAATAATAGTAATGAACAATAAATATAATAGAACTTGGTTCGTACAATATTACATAATTACAATGGGTTCGCGATTGCACCTGTCCCGCACGACCATAATACTTCTACAGGCATTACACAGTCACTACCATTCTACTGAACAGTCTAGATATAATATCATTGTCTTAAATCATTGTCTAAAACTCATCGTCAAATTCCATGCGTTTGTGCCTCTCGTGGTACGATCGAACGATGGAAGCGAATTTCCAATGACGAAGAAATGACGTTCGAACGAGTACGAATGATTTTCTTAATCACAAAGATACGTGTCAGAAGAGAAATAAATCTACTAACGTTATAACAACGCCTCGTTTGCGATCGGTCAACGCAAAACCACGACTAATTATGATATCTTTACAGTAGATACGATCAGGTACACCGAAGGGAACTTCGCGTCGTTTAGGACGCAATCACCGGCTTCCACGAGTTCGAATCCTCACGAACCGAAACTGATTGTGACTCGGCCGATTTCAGCATCGACGCCTCGGGTCTAAAGAAGTCTATAATCGGATGGTAATTGTAATTGACCCGCCTCTGCGTCTCTTGGTATTCGTCGTCGAACCCGCCATTTTGCAGCCTCGATGAGGCGTCCACGTCAAGATCGTACGGCTGACTAAACCTGCACATTAAAAGCTCATGTACTATTCTAAATTTAACGAACGCCAACACCAGGTGTTCTGTTGCGTAATTAATCAACGTTTCTTTGAATTGTTCTTATCCTTTTCCTGATTACCTGTTTCCCATTGAACTGTTGCTCGCCCGTTCCGCGTTTTCTTCGCCGTGTGACGTGGACTCTCTTCTGAACGGCGGTCTGCTCGGTCTGCTGGGTCTAGAACCTTTTATCAATGGTCCCGTGTAGCCAGGAGCTCTTGTGTTAGGCGCGTGTTGCTGAGGCAGCTTGTTGTCGAAGGGCCTTGAACCTGAAGACGATGGCTTCTTCGGTCTCGGTCTTACGGAGAGAGAGATGGACGTTCGCCCTGGCTCCACTACTGGCTTTTTGTTGCTTGAACCTGCTAGACCAATAGGAGACAATTATTCATCCAGAATTAAATCAAATTTCTTAAATAACAAGGCATTACACGGAATCGTACCTAGAGAGGTGTCAAAACTCGAAGAAAACTTGTTCAAATAGTTCAGTTTAGAGGCATCCTCGTAATCCTCTTTCTGGTCGCTGGTGGTGATGAAATCTGACCCTGGGAACGATTCCTTCATCTTCGATACTGGATCCTTCTGATGAGGAGGGAACAAATCGGCGTAACCGTGGACATGGCAGCTACAGCAAGATGGCACCTTGAATATGTCCATATGAAGACCGAGTTTGTTGTCCCAAGTCAAAAGTCTGTGATAGTTGTAGACTTGCACGCAGGATGAGCGATAATTTTCAGAGATGAAGGAGCAAGTCGACTGCGCGCTCCTGAAATAAATAAAATTTATCATTATTCTATCGGGTTAACAAATTGCAGTTCGCCTGTGGTTTTTCCAGGAAGCTGCCGAAGAAAGTGAAGATTCTAAAGGGCATTTCGATTCCTCTACCGCAAATCGCTCTTCACCAAGTAAAGATTTTGCTCACTCAGTCGTGACGGAGTGACCAATTTCAATTTTCACGGGAAACAAATTGGAATAGCTCTGCGTAGTTTTTTCTTATTTTTGAGAAAGTGTGAAATGAATTGGATATTGGGATATGGGAGACTACTTCCGAAATGAAAGTTGTTCCGGGACATTTCATTGGAATGAATGAAATTGAAAATTAAGTAATACGATGAAGAGATAATAATGAATTATTATATTTGTAATTGGTCTGTACTTACGAACACTTTTCCAGTCTCAGGGTCTGTGTATGTTCGCCGGTGTTGATTATGTATTTCCACATTCCGGAAGCGGCCCTGGCCAATTGTGGTCGCGCGTATTTAATAGTCGATGGACACGTGAAACCTTCTTCGACGTTCTCGAACGATCCGCTTGTGTCAGATCTCCTGGATCAATTTTAATAAAATTCTAATCAGTTACAAGATCGTTAATACTTCTAATATACAGCAGAAGTGAAACGTGAAGTGACTTTTCGAAAAATTAAACCTCTAACTGCAACTGATAATAATAAATCTGACATTTAAGTGGCAGTATTCTCAGTTGTATAATTCTGATCGCAATGGAGTTGCGTTACGTTCAATGGCTAGTACTTTTTACTCCTAAGTGATTGCAGCACGCTATGCAATTACGCACGGCTGTTAGCAGAGTAAACGTTCGGTAGGGGCTTCGTACATGCTCTGATATATGGTGAGCAATGAAAGTGAATGAGTATTCATTATTTTATAAATAATTGTGTACCAAGTAGTACAAATAATGCGTAAAAGCAACCCAAATAGAAATTGAACAGTCTAATATATAAAATTTTTATTACTGTTATCGGATTAAAAAATTTTAAGCATTTTATTAACATTTGAGTATTACCTTCTGATTTCATTGCTCTCGTATCGATTCTCGTACCGTCCATCGTATTTATTCTCGTACTTGCTATCGAAAGATAAAGAAACTGGCAGGCTCTCGCTCGAATCATCGAAATCCTGTGATTTATAGTCAGTCAACAATGCTGCGACCATTTCTTTGTTGCTCCTCAGGCTTCTAGTTATTGCCTCGCTAAACAAATTTAATTTGATTAACCTCAATATTCAAGGACCACTCGTGAACTTGAACATATTACATAAAATTCTAGATGAATAATATTGAACTGATATCTTAGAATAGTCAATTGGGATAATTCACGCCAATCAGAATCTACATTGTTATTCAAAGAATTGTATGTACTTCACACGAAGAAAAGGAAACGAAAGTTCCCGCTTTCTCCTATTCTCTATCACCTTTTCCTTCCGTCCAAACTTCCACGATGCTTAATTAAGTATGAAAATTGTTACAAGGGCATAAAGTAGAAATGTCTGTTACGCAACGAATGTACAAGTTCCACGGAACACAGAGGGAAAGTCTTTCTTCTATTTTAACGAGCCGCGAATTATGTTGTTACTATTGTGAAACTGCGCTCTCCTAATTGAAGACAGTTGTCGTCGCATTAGAGAAAGTGCATAGAAATTAGGTGCAGGGAATTGTTGCGCAATCGAACGTTCAGTTCCGGTGAAATGAGGGGGGAAACGTGTGATATGGGGCTCACTGTGGATAATCCATCGCCTCGAGACAAACTGTCTTTGTGAAGAAAGTGCACTCGTTCTCTGTGGGGTCCCTTCTCGCGTCTATTGGCCGCCTTGGTGGTCTGTTCAATGGATTTCTTGTCAGATCTGAAAAATCACATCCATACGCCATTTTTTTACATTATATTTTTACGTACAATATATGTACAATACATATATGTACTTTTAAACAGTGTACTTGTTTGAGGAAAATGATCAACAACATTTTTCTATCCTGTATGAAATATTTATTTATTAGATATTGACCTGCATAAACGTTTCTCCGATTTGTCGACGAAGGTCTTCGTGGAGGAGGAGGTCGATAGGTCGGTCGTTTTCTCAAGTTCGGTCTGATGATCTTTAATTCCTGTGCCTATAGCAAGGAAAAAGCATTGAAGAAATTTTACATATGTGTAACGAAGAATCAACTTTAGAAGAAGTGCGAAAATTTCGCTCTCTTTGTTTTCCATAATTTATTTCAAGTTTAGAAAATTTTCTACGAAAATTTTTCTTCGATACAAAGGACTTAGAAACCAGTCGGCGACAGGGAAGAGCAAGTTTGTGAAGACTATTCTCCAGTGGAGTTTGAATAGAAGCATGCTTATTCAGAACGGAGAAGAAAAACTTCAGCATGATTTATTATAGAGAAAAGTTTTAAAACTGACTTTCTAGCGATCTTTTGTGCAGGAAGGCAAACAGACGTCAATCGCACGCGCTTCGTTACGGTGTACTAATATTGACTCAGCAACCAGAGGTTCCTGTTTACTATTCACAATGCACAATTTCCATTTAATGAGATGATTTCGAGTTTTATCGAAGACCACTTGTTACGAAGAAAGTCCGTGATGGTGAAAATGAACCTTAACCACCGTAGAACTGTGTAAAATCAGCGTCCTCTCCTCATAAAATCAAAGCTGTGCAAAAGAATACTGTTTAGAGAAACAATTTTCGTAGAAGTTGAATCAGTCTCGTAAACATACAGAATCTTGAGAAAGTTTAGTACAGAAATTAATTGACATACAAATGAAATGTAAAATTGAAGCTGTACAAGTCTCTGACATGCAATGAAAAATTGATTTTTACCTCAGGTAATTCTTCGGGTGTCTCTTCATCGTCTGTGATATCCTCGGTTATCACCTTCCCGATGTCAACACCGAGAGGAAGCGTAAGTCCTCTACTGGCATTCTGTCGATTTTCACTGCTAATGGACGATCGAACCTTTTCAGAAACGAAAGGAACCTTTTAAAACCAGATAACTAGAAATTCTACGCAGAAGTATGTCATAAATTCTATTATCACGTTATTGTACACTTTCCTTAAATAAAAATTAGATAATAATAAGTATGTACTTTCAGATAAAAGAAATTATAAATAAAAAATTACATCTGTAACAAAATTCCATTAAATTCTATTGAATGTAATTCCTGTCTCTTTTACTGTATTAACGTGTCAACAGGACGACGCTACTGGTAGACAGTGGCACAGAAAACAGCCGAAAATAATCCCGAACTTTCTTTCCTCCCGGTTCCATTGAAACAAGTCCGCCACGATACGAATCGTTTAAACCATAATTAGCGTAGTGTCTTGTCATGCGAGCACAAGTAGAAAACCTCTTTCACTCACCGAAATCTTCGTTGTCCTGTTCTTGAATTGCTCGCCGGTGATCTTGATGGACGTGACAGTTGTCTGGTTGTGTTCTTTACGGTCGTTAAAGTCTGCATCTTCTTTTAGGTCCCCCTCAGCACCGGCATTAATCGAGGATAGTAGCACAACTGCCTAGAGAATGAAACACCATAATCATTTCATGTCTACGCACCCACGAATTCATCGTTTCTACATCGTACATTAGCCAACTTGCTCGTCAGTCCTGAAGCTGAGTAATTGCTAGTTACATTCACGATATCTATCGTCAATTTTTGGCAACATGTTAATCATCTTTGATTTCCACACTATCCTAAAATTCAGTTTATATTTTTACGTTCCATTTTAAATATGTTATAAAATACATAAATCTAAATGAATGGTCTGGAAATGAAAATTTCCAAAATGTGTGACTGTTAAACATTTTTTAATTAATTTCTAGTAGTCATGACGATTGCCTCGGCGAGACTCGCGTGAATTTTAATGCTCTGAGATAAAAGCGCGGTCCCTAACAGCGCCAATTAGTATTCCAAACGAGGACAGTAACTGCTTCAGCATAAAGCCATTAAATTAATCAGCCTCGTTAATAAGCCCTCGCTAATTCCGAATTACGGTACATTGAACGACCGATACTATATCATAACGCGATTAAAACGAGACTTCGTGTGTACGCGTATAAACGATCTATCCGTCTTTTTTTCTTCGGCCGAGTAATTAATTCTTTTTCGCTAAAAGTAGGATTTACGAGCCTCCCGGTGAAGCATGACGGAGAGAACAAGGAAAGAGAATGAAGATTCATTCTCGGCCCGAAAACTGGTATTGCCTGTTCAGTTTCCTTTTCTCTGTCTTTTTGGTTATTCTCGCGAATTCGCCGGGTGCAATGCACCAAACGTAAGAGCACTTTATCGGTTGCAGACGATCAGTTCCATGCCGACCGTTTCCCTCTCATAATCGCAATTCGCGCGCCTCGAACGATAGAATTTCCCGAATAAGACAATAGCACAATTCCACCATTATGAGCGCGGGAACTGATCGCGGGGAAACGTTGCGTGGGCCTTCTCGTTTGCCAAGTCGATGGGCCAGGTATCAAGCTAGAAATCTTCTTTCGCTTCGAGGCGCACGTTCATTTTGGTCTGTACACTCCACATAACCGGAAATAACTGCGTGAAATACAAATTAACGCATAACACGGCTTGTCAAATCGATAGTCTCGTTTTCGATTGTCGAATTCCCAACTGAGGTTTCAGACGAACGTCTTTATCCAACCGTGGAGTCAATTTTTTTAAAAACAATTTTTCTTGTCAGATACACTATAGAACAGACAACATATCAATGGAGCAATTTCTGTACTTCTAAGGAACCTTCCACCCGCCAATCACAGGGTCTTTCGATCAGGAATACTGATGTATGCAAATTTCGGGACAGAGAGTGATAAAATGTCTTAATCGTTTGGAACATGCTGATGCCATGTGCTTTATGATATCCCATGTACAAGAATTGGGCAAGATTTATTTATAAATTTGATTAAAGAAGATGAATAATCACCACTATGGAAATACAAAGTTTGTATTCGAAAATAATAATGAATTTCTCTCGCCGATGAGGAAAAAAGATCGACAAATGTATCTTCCACTAGTATCGAGATAAACGTCGCCGGTGAAAGTGGCGTTGTTGCAAATGCCCGACTAGTTCCGAGCAAAACGAGTGTTTACGTCCTCGTAGACGATATTTATTAATTCGACATCTGGCTGGGAGTTCGAGATACACGGCCGTTCGGCAGTATATCGGCCGATCGTTCCAATGAATCATCGACTAATTGGTGACAGTGCATCGTTTCGGTAGTGATTTTCATTTATCACGACCGCCTAGTTTCTCTCCACGAATTTAAATAAAGTTGTGTAACTTTCACGATGATATGGAATCACCGAGCGACGAGGGTAACTTTCTAAAATATGAATTTTTGATAATGACAGAGCTTAGCGGGTTCTGGCTGTTCTGCGTGAAAGCGTTGGGTCTATAAGAAATCGGGAAGTCCGTGGCGAGCAGAAACATTAATTATGATGTAGGTGAGATTAACGGGAATGGTCTAGGTTAAACATGGATTAGCTTAGAATTAGGTTTGATAGACTTGAATTGGGTCTGCGATAGACAGCACTTAAACCTGACTTGGATTATATTATGAATTTGACTGATGGCTATAGCGTCGAACATTTCTAATTTAATTTCACACAGTTCTAATTTCCAGTAACGAGTCTATGACATAGCATGAAACAATGAAGGTTTAGAATTTTCTACACAGGAAAATGAGTTTTCAAATTTTAGAATTCGTGGATAAGAATTCTCATGATGCAGAACTAGTTCGTATAATCTTAAACTATAAGCAAAAATTAAATGTTTTCGGCGCATTGGTTCGATCTATTAATACTTTAAAACTTTAACACACTATTTGCAAATATTCACAATATTTCATCTCGACGTTTCTTTAATCTTCGTATAATCTTAAACTATAAGTGAAGTGAATCAAGTCGAAAGTGTAATACATCAAAAGAAATCCTCTGTCAGATGATAATTGAATTAGACTAATCATGTGAACTGGATCATGTCCTGGGTGGTCCCGTATATTTGCAGAAAGAGGCCCGAGGGTACTCTGCGTGGAACTTATCTGATTCGACGCTGTCAACTTCGCTATCGTTGCGGGCATTGCTGGTAGCATTGACTTATCGCGCTAGGGTGTCGTGGTTTCCACTAATACTATTACCTAGAACAATGCTCTACCATGTGTCAACACTATCATGGTTGATTATCAGTGTCGTAGCTTGACAGTGGATATTATCTTTTCAATTACCGCGTATACGAAGTAAACTAGATCTGTTCTCATATGAGTAACCCAAATTTTTAATTTATCCTTTCTGGGAAGTCGTTAGTAGCAATAAATGTAATTTACACGCCTCGTGTACGTAGCATAAGAGATGTTTAATTAAATTGAATGCAGCTTTTACGACGGTTTCTTGAAAAATTATGTAAATTGAACGTGTAAAATTGACATGCTAGCTTTGTCTAATTAATTTGATTTATATTTAACATCCGCGGTGCGATTGGGACATACAGGTGTGAAATCTAAGGTCCGATAAACTTGAAAGCCTAAGTGTAATAAAGCCTGCGAGAACGAAGTGTAAACGCTGTCAGGAAGTGGGAAATGCAAGAGCACGCGTGGAGTCCCGATGCATAATGCTACGTGAAATAACCGTAAAAGTGGAAATTCCAACATATCCTCTGCTGTTTGCAATCAGCGTTGACCCAGTAACCATGATGCTCACCAGAAGGAAGAGCTACGATTTCACTGACTGATCCTTTTCTTTTGTATCGCTGTTCGTCATCGCTTCTTAGCTAATAGTCTACAATTTTCAGGATGTTTCGCAACTCCCTATTATAGTTATGACAATGCGTTATCAAATAGCTGCAACGATCCTTTCCATTTTGTTGCTTGAACTATATTAACTGTGAGAAACCGCCCTATTGTTCCTCTGACCCTTTACGAAACTCTGTAAAGAACTCTTGATCTACGGAAAACATTAATATTTAACACCAACAATTACTTCACGATCTTCCAAATTAGACAATTAACGGCTAAGAATTTCTCAAGTAACTCGGTAGCATTAACATTGAAATTGTTAGTCGTACGAAAATAATCTTTTCTAACAAAGTATAGCAATTGAAAAGTTTCGATAGAATGTTCACGAAGACTATAAAATGCAACCAATGCGTTTTCTAGGACAACAATTAGCAAAGTCGAATGCGTTCAATCTGAATCTAATTGAAGAAATCGAGAACTTTCGAATGGTCTCATTATTCTCTCGCACGCAATTCATAATGAGTCATGAATTTTGAAAGGAAAGATCATTCCACAGGTTTGTCGTCGATGTGTTCACGCGTTCTCTGAAAATGGAAACAGCGGCGACGATCAAATGCAACTTTCTAGCATCGTCAACGGTCCAGGATGCGTGTCTGACATTTTCTGTGCACAGACTACGTTTTTCTTGTCAAGAGATACGACTCGCTTGATATGCATATGACTTTCATTATCAACTTTCGTGAACGTTAGATTATCATCGGGAACTTTCACCGGGTTTATCGGGTTCCCGAGATAAATGCTTGTCATTAAACTACAAGTCACAGTGAATCTTCGCTGCGGCTGATCAAACGAAACGCATTGCAATGCTGAGGAAAAAGTACTTTGTGCCCCAAATAACCTTCGTTATCTTGATTCTCCAAGAATTTTAATTATTACGATGTTAACGCTCAGCACTTTTTAATTCTATATAGTACATGATTTTCATGAATCAATTCATACAAAATTTGCAGTCTATGGCAAACAATTTTGACCTACTACTTCTATTTATGTAAAAATAAATTTTTAGTACATACACAAAAAATTATAAGAATTTTACTACATGAAGATAATTGTTAAAATTCCACTTAAGCACACGTTGCCTCGTCATGATAACCGTTTCGGTAACGACACGAGAGCGAACTCGACGTCCTACTGCGTTTAAGTGGAAAACTATTTACTTTTCCTGGTTCCAGCAGATTACCGGATCAAGGCCACGCAAAGGTTGTTCCACTTTATCCCAGGAGAACGAGCAGAAGCGATCAGGTGGACAGTCAGCCACCTTTCCATCGACGATTCCACGCCGAATCGTGCCCCGACCATTCCGAAGCCCAAGAGCTTTACATTAAGAGCCCATTGGGCATGTTTCCCACTATTTTATGCGCGAAGCTAAACGTCACGGAAATACTCGTAGCTGTCAAATAAATTCGACGGGACATCGACTTCTGTAAGATTCTGTAGTATACTGTTCGGCTGCTGGAAGCTTCGAAAGAAAGCGGTATTTACATCGATAATTTGGGGCCGTGGAATACATTAGCGCTGGAAACGTTCTTTTTACGTTATCGACCCATTTCCGCTATAATTACACGACTGAGACGATCATCGGAGACAATCATTGGTTAAATTATTATACGGAAGTCTCTCGTAATTAGACATTTCATTTTGCAAGAATTATGGCAAGATACTTGATTGGACTATGCTTAATTTAATAATTCATATAAATTCGTACAATTTATTAGATGTAAAAATCATTATTGAGGTATACGAGTGAGTCCAAGTTGACTGGAAGCATGGAACAGAGTTTAATAATCGAAGCAGGAGTATAGAACGAATAGATAAATGTTCGAACTTACTACGGAAAAGAGAAGTAATCCCCGCGCCATCATAGCTCCTCGTGCGCTGTGTCATCTACGACGTTTCTTCCGGTTGCACAAAACAATATTCACAGTCACCAACAACTTCCTTGTACTATAGTGCCGACAATCTTTCAGAGAAAAATGAGTTTCACCGAATAATCGAGCTCCAATTCCATCAATTCTCCAACGCGGACGAGAGTCTGGAGTTCCTGAGAATCTTCCAGTTCCTTGCGTATAGTAAGGTGTAAATTCTGTAGTAACCGAGTTAGGTGTTACTATGACCCATGCACCGCGCAATTGATTAGGGTTTGCGCCCACGGGTCTGTGCGGACTGTGGGTCCACGCGTTCTGTCACGGGATGAAAAATTCTGCGGCCGCGGAGGCAACACTGGAGGCTCGTCTTGTTTGAGAGGTTGCACGGTCCTCGTATCCTCATCGGCTGGAAGGAGACGCCGTAGAAGACGAACACGAGGAAGAAGAAGAAGAAGAGGAATCGACGCGTTGCCTGGGCTCACGTGGGGATAATGTAGGAACGAGCGTGGTTCGTCCTGCGTGGTTCCCCCTTCGCAGAGCCCGTGACCGAGAAAACCGGACGGCGGATAAGCGTGTCGTATTCGAGAGGAGGAAGAAGTCGGCCAGCCTCAAGTCAGTGAGAGAGAGAGGTAGTTCTTTCTCTCTCTCTTTTTCTCTTTCCGTAGAGAGACCTCCACTCCGGCCTCCTCTGCTCTCGAAGAACAGCCGAGACAGAGAGGTGGTCGCCCCCATCACCCTTGATGTGACAGCGCGTCACGTTTTCTACGTGATAGTCGCCGATTGACTCATCCACCTTCTTTTCTTCTTCCACACTCTTTATCGCAAACCTCGTTCGTTCGTGCACCTTCGTTCTTCCCCTCTTTCCCTCACCACCTTTTCACCCGATCCCCCTTTGTTTTGATTACCGACAGATGACTTGTGACTCGCAGGGGAAAGCGGTGGGATGTCTTTCTAAATAGGGGTTGGTGGGGATGGTAGGCGGAGAACTTTCGTTGGAGGAATCGTTTGTGGTGTGGGTTTGATGTAAGCTAGCCGAGATGTGCTGGGTTCTGGGTTGCCTTTTTGGGTGAGAGATTTGAGTATAGTGTCTGAGATGTCTGTTCTATTATTTTTTGTCTATTAAATCCATACAGAAAGGACGTACATTTCTATTGAACTCTCGAAGAATCAATTCTTGGTATTGCTTGAGGAAGTTCAAGAGAGTGATGATTGCCTGTTGTTTGAAGAAGTTTTCTGAAGTGGCGGGCGATTATAGCTCGAGAAATGAAGTCGTCGGAAGTTTGCTGACACTTGACATAATCTCCTCAAGAGTCACTTTTCACTGACTCTCCTCTGTGTTTCTTCGTTCAATCTTCTCTAGTAGAAAATTACTTTTGGCACAAACGCACCCGAAGGATTAGTGTTGGATCGTCGGATAAATTGAGCAGAGGTATTCAGATCATTCCTCAATAATGGTTTCCACTATTAAATCCTCGACTCTCTCAAACATAAGTCCGAAGCGGTCAGTTGAAACGTGATGTGTTATTTCTCTCGCGGCGTCGAGTGAGGTTTTCTCCGTGATTACCACTCTATGCGTGTACTTTCATTGAGAATATACTTAGAATATCAGCGCGCTTCCAAAGGTATCAGATTTGTCACTGCTTTTTAACGAACTTTTAAAACACACGTACTCAAACTGATCCTATAAAACTTGAAAAATCCATTTTCTAAAATTATCTTTTTCGTTCAATAGTCAGCATAGTTCCACCTTCTTCCGCATAAACTGCATGCGTACAATTAATTTCGAATGTAACTAAGATCGTTTAAGGCGACAGCAGGAAGAGGATTATGAAAGTGTGGCAATAAAAAAGGCAATATTACTTTAGAAAGTGGAATGCAATGATTTAATTAGCGCCTCTGAACTAGAACTCTCCATTGAGAATATGCGTTAATATTGTATTACGATTACATATACCTAACTGTTCCATACCAATAAATAAAGTTTCACCTAAATCTGCAGTACTGTTTTCCTCTTTCATTTTCTCCATCATTACTGAAAAACTCTTCATTATTCCTGCTATGAAACTTTCCACATCCTCAATCACAGCAATAAACAATAAGGCTTCAAGAAACCTAACCGACGATTCATCCAAGATAATAAAAATCATCATCGGCTATTGCCATTTCATCAAAATTTGAAAATACCAAGCATGAAATTCCGTAATTATACACTCAAATGGGCAGTAAATCAATTTTTGGACTGGGCCAGGTCCGAGGAGAATCTAGGCATCAGCAGACATCATAAAAATCCCAGCATGGCTCTTAAAAAACGCCGAGGCAATTTTGACGTTCGGCGATTGGTGTTTCGAGCCGGGCAGAGATAGAATCAGCAGGAGATATCATCAACAGGAAGTTAATCCATTCCTAAATCCTCGGTCTAAATTGCTGGCCTGACATTGTCGTAAACAGCGACAATTAACAGCGAAGCCGTCGGACGTTCTTGCGTCGATAAACTTTCTTCTGCCGTGCGTTAAATCCTGCCCCCATTTGTGGCTTGTGTTGCTCTTTTCTAATGGCGGGCTGACGAACGGAAGGGTGAAAGCGGCGAACCGTTTCTGGATTAGATAGGATGGGGTTTCATTTCATTTCGTTTAGTCCCGAGGCTCGCTCGCCCGTTAAAACCGGCAATCAGCGTTCGTCACTCTCGCGTGTTGTCTTTCCGGGGAGTTTCTACGAGCGCGAGCGTCCGCGTGTACCGATGCACTCTGTAATTGGCGACATTTTGTACGGCTACGTCCGGCACAAGCAGTCGTTAGGGTGTTTAACGTAACGTTTAACGCAACCGGGTCTCTAATAGAATCCCTGGAACACTTGGTCGACCAATCCGCTCGCTGATGCACTGTAGCCTGTTACAAAGTACTATAGTTCTCCTCCGCGAGACAACTATCTGCGGGATTACACCGAACTTGTTGAACGTTAATTTTGTCAACGGTTAAACACTGAAAAAAATTTTCATCTCGAAAACGGTATCACTCTTTCTTTGTTGGTTAATGGGTAGTCTTGTTAATGGTGACCTGGAAACGTGTCCGCTATTTTCGCAACTTCGAAGAACAGTATTCTTTTCCCTGACAAAATTGCATAAAAAAGTTTTATTTCTCTGGGATTCAATACCATCAGACTAGGATTTAAAAAATCCTACATTTACAGGTGAGAAATGGTAAATGGTGTAACACATGACGTAGTCGACGTTCGCAACACTGCATAAAACTCACCCGGACCATAGAGCGACGATAACCGTTTTCCCGATCGCCATAAGTGCGCCTTCGATCGTTCCGCGATCGATTCCTTCGGCTATTTTCGATTTCCACGAGTCCCTTAAATATTCTCGTTGGGAGAATCATTGCGCCACGAAGTTGCCGGGGTATGGTATCGTTAAGCCATTCGTGGGGACACCTTACGGGCGCTTTCGCGCGATCTTTATGCGGTGGCTATCGGATGCAAGTTGCAATGCGCCGTTTGGGAATGCAGATTCGCCGTGCCAGAGGCTGCCGGACAATGGGAACGGTTCTCCCGCTGCCTCGTATCCCGTGACACTTTACGCGTGCACATGGTATTCCTGCGTCTCGAAATTTATTGGAGAAAATTAGGGGGACTCGTAAAGGTTTTACCCCTGCCTCAGAGATTTATACAGTGTCCCACCAAGCTGCATTCTCCGTTGCGTTTGAAGAGCAATTTGCCGAATGCGTCGCTAATTCTCCACTTGTCAATATCCGCACAGAGAATTGTTTTATTAAAAAAATTTCAGTGTCGTTGTTACGCAAAATAAAGATTTCAAAATTTGTATAAATTATAAATACCGTATCGATATTCTCTACAAAAATTTTTTATTTTACTGTAATCTTTATATACTCTTTTCAAGTTGCGGTAGTAAGTTTTACCACAAATACGCAGAAAAAATAGTCTGCTGGTCTAATAGAAGAATTAATGAAGAACTTCCGAACAGAAAGAAGCACGCCAGTGTCGGAAACACTGGAATAAATTAAATATGTGAATTGGAACGCCGAAAGTGTGTTGAAATTTCATGACACTCTAACCTGACCGTGTACCATCCGCGATTAACCGGTGCTATCGCATTCTTCTGCTCAACCTCGTTTATTTCGTACTTCCAAGTTGCTGAAAGTCACTTTCACTGTCTCCGGTTCAAGCTACGTAATTAGCTTCCAGCTATGCAATTTGTGCATCGTCACAAATTCTGTCTTTCCTGTACTTTTTCCTTATTCGGACCTTGAACGTGGCTTAATATTTCCAATAATTAAGACACGTTGTTCTTGTTGCCGTTAGCACTACATTCCGCAAAACAATTACAGCCGTTCTCGTTTCTACGATCGATTGAGGCAATACGTGGTCTGCATTCTTAATTTAAGGAACATTATAAATGGAAGGACCAATGTACTCTTTTTAGTAGTAATTCCAGTAGAACCTCTCGTTCCTTGCATCACAGTTATACAGAAAAATATTGTAGTTCTATAGCATAAAATGTGTGAATTCTAGAGGAAACTACGAAGCGAAATAAGGACTCGAACCTCTTGCACGTGTACCGAAATTAATTTCACGGAGCATTGCGAACATAATACATTCCCAGCGGTGGGAATGAAAGAAAGGAGAATCCGATGTGCGATACCGATACGTGCCTACTTCCTGAAAAGGATTGAATAAGACACCGTCCCACTGGCAAAATTGGAAGACGCAGTTACTTCAGAAGCCTCGGCGTGCTCTCACGGCTAAAATGGCTGGAACTGCCTCCGGCGGTGTCTTTTATGCCTTTAAATGTCGCCTCATCAGCGATTCGTTGTTGGTCTTCTTTCGCCAATCACGATCAAGTCGACGATTACGAATGATAAACGGAAGGTTGAGCGATTTGGATATTTCCAATTCGCGTTATGAATTATTCCAGCAAGTTTCGGGAAAGTGAAACGCGCTCGTTTCGAGAAATATTTAGGCCACGGGCTAACTCTATACCATAAAAAAAAAGAAGAAAAAATGGTGTTGATCAACGAAAGGCAGAATTTTCAGGCGGCAACGAACGAAAGTGGAACGTGTCGTCGTGATCTTACTTTTGATTACGCTTCTCCGAAAGAAGAATCTCTCGACGGATTCATTCAGACCTTCGATGGCGATAAACCTGATTCTGCAAAAGAATTATTCAAAGAACAACGCTGGCTAGACAATGGAAGATAAACGTCTACGTAATTAACAGTACCTAATATTAATTATCTTAAGACTTTGAAACGCAAATAGAAAATGCTTTGACGACCATACTTTTCAATCGCCTCTTCGGGTTTCGTTTACAAAGAAATGATTAATCTGTATTTCGTAAGCGTACAAATTAAGATTTATAAAATTATTCTTGGTAAGTGCTCTTTCACAAGGGGTGATTAAAATTTGATGTTTCTATTTATTGCGGTGTAAAATCTATGAGCGATAATTTGCACACGTGTCGTAGTAGCGTGTAAAATCGTGAATTTATAGTGTTATTACTACGATCGTTACAAGTTTCTGATTTTCATTTTACTTTCGCGATATCACCTCGACACCATTTTCTACGGGAAAGTCTTTCTATAGATAGTAACCGCTATATATCGAACGTATGTTCGCGTACATACACGAGGCTTACCCCATTGACCTTCGAGAAATTGCTGGAGGCCGCAATTAGCTCGTTAATGCCGCTAGTGTTTCTTTGCCAATGTCTAAAGTAGGCTGAAATTATCCGATGCAAACGAACTTTCTGGATCCGTGCTCACGGCTAGGGCTAACGCCTTAATTAACAATTAACATTGACTTTTGCGGTATTTTATTTTCCATTTGCGGCGTAACCGCGAGAAAGTTTCGAAAATAGAAGCAACATTGAGAATCGGCTTTGCTTTCGCTCATAATCGAACTTAATTTGTCTCTCTAGCGGTTTTTTTGCGAAGAGAAAAGACACTTCTGAAAATTTTGTAATATATTATTCGGAGAAAAATTGCCATGAAAAATCTGAATTAATTAAGGCTCGTTTCGATATTACAACATCCACGGAAATTTGAACTTTAAGTAAAGAAAGTCAGTAAAATAAACTCCATTGACTTAGAAATCCAATGCAGCCGCATGGGAAAATACATCTACATTATGTGGGATGAGACTATGTATATTTATGGTTGGGAGAAAGGACAAAAGTGAATTATAAGAGAGAAAACGCCAGAGAATTGACCCGAGTGATCCTGTCATGGGATGAGTGAAACTTTATAATTTATGACTTACAATACAATTGTGCTGACACAATATGCAAACCGATATCTCCCTGCTACTTCCTTTATCATTGTTGTTCAACAAATTGCATCTCTATTGCTCGTAGATTTACAATCAACTGGAAAAATCAATTGGATATCATATAGTCCCTCTGCAAAATCTAATATTATAAGAACTTTCTAAAAGGAACTGAAACAATCAATTTCCATTTGAGACTGCAGTTGCACAATACGTACTTATAACCAGGAAATTTTTACCATTGCATATAGCACTATGCGAAAAATAATGTTCGAGCTTACCGAATCATCCTACCATTGAATAAGTCATAAATAATCATCGTTATGTTCAGCATTCAATTTTTATAAACACTTTCTACGCAGAATGAGTGTATGATTGAACGTAGGTATGTAAGGTTATACTGAAAGGGTTGATAGAGTTTGTGTATCGTTTGCATGATATATCTTGCGATGCCAGATCTCGTTAGATCATCGCATCGGTTCGCCAACGGCAATAAACGAGTCTCGACGTTTTACGGCTATTTCAAGATTTCTGGAATGCGATCCAATTTACGATAACGATCCGAGCCCCAATACATGTTGCAGCGAGCACACGACTGCCAAGAAAAGTGAAGACAAGTGCGCGGTACGTTTACATGCCGGCCACGGGATTGCTACTGACAGACTTCAGGGATTGCTCAGTGATGATTTGGCCTGCCTCCGGTCGATTTAAATTCAACGATCATTCGTATGGATTTTATCGTCACAATTGTCCTATCTACTGAAACGAACCAGTCTTGGAAACAAAGACGAAGGTGTGAATATAAATCTGTATATTGATTAAAATTTGTCGAGGATACAAGGTTTCAAAACATAAATTAAAAATTCAAATTATGTGAAATTCAATGAATAGATGCATTGAATTGTTCGGATACAAACATTTTTAATACTTAAATTAGCCCCTTAACCGAGACCATTCATGATCAAGCTCAGACATGAATGACCCAAGGTCAGAGAGAGTTTATCGAGTACGAAGACCTCGATCAGAACTGAAGACTCTCAACTCGCGCACCCCATTTATAGATCTCACCATAGATCCGGTGTCTAGAAAATTCCGCAAAGAACTGCCTAATCGAGAGATTTCAAACATCAGAATCATCTATGGATTCTACCAAAAAAAATGTATAATGTATTTCGCGATTTATTAAACATCGGAAATTCTTGCTTTTTCAATTTTTTGGATACTTTTTGGAGCTGCAAAAATTATGATAATTGATATGTAAGATTGTTACAACGATTCTTTGCGGGCGGAAATATTGAGCTTAATTACAAGCCAACCGATGACTTCACGATGATAATTCGTCTTAATTAAATGTCGCTGGTGAAAGTAATAAATAGTTTCCTTGAAATAGTAACAAATTGTGATCCTGCAATTTCATACACCATAGTGTGCTCAGAGAAATCAAGAAAATGTGGGATTAATACTTACCTTAATCAAGAGCGAACATGTACTGATTTAAGATGTAAGAAGCATTCATACTGGATTAAACTTATTCTTTTAACAGAGCCACATCTGTTTTGTCAACTTTTTCTGCAAGATATATTTTGAAGTATTAAAAACAGTTTACAACCTACAAGATCTTCTTTGTAGTTCATATCAGAAAATTATCTTCTTTGACAATGCTAATGCATTTCAGCTTTAAAAATCCTAAAGATGCAATTCATCCACAATAAAGTGCTTCCTGAATGTGTTCTCGGATCTCAAAACGTCACGTTGGTAAGAAGCACTCTAACTTCAAGAACACTGGGAAAAAAGTAGAATAACGCTAATAAACACGTTAATTGATGCAATAAAATGTTCCCGTTGAGATACTGCAATAACGAACGAGCGTAAAAAAACTGTGGTCAATAAAATGGAATCATTCATCCGTGTCTTGACAACGCCCACAGCTTTTTAAATGGGGTCTTCCCTTGTCTCCTGTTCTTTTTTCCTCCTCCGAACCCTTGACTCCGAGGACTTTGATGGAACGGGCTGAACGCACCACCGCCGTCGTAGCTTTCGCCCTTATCTCGCTCGTCCGTTCGCAAATAAATTTGCGTGTCGGCGGGGAACGCGATTCGATTAATCAGGAACTGAAGGTATACCCTCCAAGTCACACCCTTAATTGCGAAAACGGCGTTCTGCGCTCGGAGGGACCATTAATAGCGGCTAACGCATTCACACGCTGATAATGAACGGTCTCGTGTCGTCTTGACCTACGATAGCTTCTTATCTGGCGGCGAATTTTCGGTAAAGGGACACCGAGGTTGCAAATAAAAAGTCTCCTACATGTACTGCGGACTTACAGCGAGATTGCAAATAAAGAATATCGTACAGTCGTATTGCGGATGAAAAATTGCGGTCACTCGAGCCGTTAATTTAATTCCGAACAAATTTACGACTTCCGACATAAACATTCTGTTACTGCGGTAACAGTATACTCTAAACACATCCGATTTTAAGAAAAAAATCATCCTTCATTTTCTTTTCAGATATTCTGGTATTAAAAAGCTTGGGAGAAATTGAAGACCCTTTTTTCGAAGAATAATCTTTAAACATTTCTGCACACTGGAAAATTTGTCTCGATAGTCACTAATCGAATGTCGAGAGGTTCTAGTTGAAGGAAAGAGGGCGACAGTAGATTTACGACAACGTTTACTGACAAAAAAAACTTCTTACAATAGTTGAGTTTACATACAATAATTCTTGCATTTTTTTGTGGAGAATGGGATGTGTGTATATAGGCTCGGTTCGCAAGCTTACGCAGGATAACATCGTAATAACATTCGAATATCGACAGCATCGCTTCTCTTCGATAATGCGGAAGCGAGGTCGGGTTCTCGAAGAGGCATATCGACGCCCGTATAGAAAATACAAACTTAATGCGATAAACAACCGACAAAATGGTGGGGCTTTAACCGGCTCCGAGGAGCTTTCGCAATATAAAAGTACGCAGATATCACAATCCAGAATAAATTCACACGCGGTCACTACACTGGCGTGCAATATAAAATAGGCCAATCGCCACCCCAGACGCATCGAGAGAGACTAGAATGATTAAGAATAAATCGACGATTCAAAACTTACAAACTTGCAATGCGTAAGAACGATTACATAATAATACAAATATTATTGGACGATATAGTTACGATGATAGGATGGAGGATAATCGTACTTCTTTTTTCATTTTTAATTGTTTTTGATTGACGCGATGCGTCGTAATAATGCGACTCTATGTACAGTGCTTTGTGATGAGTAGACTACGGATCTTTATGCATTTGCATCCTGCAAAAATGATGAGAAGTTATAAAACGAAATAGAGCTGTATGCAGATTTATTTTATACTTAATGGCAATGTCAATTCGCATAAAGTTCCACGGCCTAGCGATGAGGAATTGTCACGATTTAAGATGCAGAATGGACATTAAATGACGTTGTGATATTGATCACTGCTTGCGACGTGATCAACGCACGCGATGAGCGATGACGATCGATCGTTCGTATACACAGGGGTTTCTCGCCGAGAGCACGCCATTTCCATTGGGATGCAAACTTCTTAGAACGATAACTAAATTTTCAGACTCCGAAAGCTTTTTGGTTTAAAGTGTTACCCACGCGACATTAATCCTACGTTAATCTCTGTTAATTTATTATCGAGTCCGATAATGGCAGAAACGTATTCGAAGTTTGAATAACGTGGATAATCGAGGATCGTTTATACACCAATGAAACAAATACTGATATTATTGCACGAGAAACACCGACACAGACGAACGTTTGATGACTGGCGCATTAATTGGAAACGCTAGATGCATAATAATACTACGCGAAATACTTAGATACTTTTTAGATTTTTTCTGTCCGTGTTCGAAAGGAAAACAGTGAACATCGTCCGTCATCTTTGTTTACGATACTCTATCTCTCAGCTATCGCCTTTATAATTTCGTAAAGCGACTCTGTTAACAATAAAACTGCTCGCGCATGCTTTCGTTGATTCACACGTTACAAAGAAATCGCTTCTGAAAACCTCGAACATAAAGCATCGTCATCGTCGAAGCTTCCTTAGTGCGATACTTGCAAAATGTACAAGAAAAACAGCTTTCAACGCATCCTTGTCGGACTATTAGCTTTGGATGAACAAGAAATTATGGACGGAGACTGATCTCATCTTCGCTCTTGGCACCGAGACCTGAAACCTCGTAATAGATGTTCCACAATTTGTCTCAAAAACTCCACAGTTCAATGACCAAAAATATTATCTAATCGACAGACTATATCCGTTCTTTGGCAGAACAGAAACTCAAAAAACAGCTGAGGGAACAATCCCAGCTCTGTCCACGGAACCTCGATGCCATAAAAACAAAAACGCATAAACCACACTCACGCACACATTCAACGATCTCCGTCAGTGTCTCCCGAAGAACGCTGGAAAAAGTTCTCGAGCACAGCAGGCAGAACACCGTTCTGCCTTTTTTCCTCGACTCGGCGCAAACTATCGTTTCTGTTCATCTGTTGATCAGACGATCGATCGGGAAATCGTATTTCGCCGAGTGGAAAAGCGGATCAACGGGATCACGTCCTGTGGATCCTCAGTCGGTGCACTCGGACGCGAAGCTCTCGAGATCGACGTAATGCCCGTTCAAATTGTCCTCGAGCAGCTGCGCCAGATCCCTCCTCAGCGTCTGGAATTCCGGCCTGCGGTCTGGATCGGCGTGCCAGCATCGGGATATCACCCTGAACAGCTCGCTTCGGCAGTGCGAAGGCCTCTCTAGTCGATAACCGTTCTGTACGTTCCGCATGACTTCCCGGGCCGTCATGTCCGGGTACGGTGTCGAACCTGTGGACGTAAACATTTTTTCTTGGTCAACAGGATGAACGGAGTGAGCGACATCGCCGCTGTACTTCCGTTTCGTTTTGTTACCTCGCGACAATACAAAAAGTCCCGTTTTTCCCCATTCATTTATTCAATGCTGTGTTTCAAAAGTACTGGGGGAGATTACGATTTCCGTGGCCCCTTGTTTCGAGGTCAAATTTGTGTTCTTGGGGTCACTTTAAGAAAAAAAAGGTATATGTCACAGGTATCGAAAGAGGATAGATTAGGTTAGGATAGGTTAGGATTTAGTACGGACAGAAAAGGTCTGTATATATTTTGCCATATCTCGCATAGTTTCCAAGATATTTACAGGTTTATAAGAAATAGGAAATCTATTTTACCGGCTAAATCGGGCCGATTTGGGACCTCTGACATATACAGTGTTTTTGTTAAAATGACCCTAAGAACACAAATTTAACCTTCAAAGTAGGAGCCACGAAAATCGTAAACGTGCCATCTACTACTACCCACATTCTCATTCTTTAATGTCATCGCAACTACCGAGTCTTTTGAGAAATCGTCTTTGTTAGATCTGCAGACTTTTATGCAAAATAAAAACTGTCTAAGTTGATTACAAGAAACAGAAGCGGAACGAAAATCAAAACGAAATGCGACACTTGAAAAGAGTATTCGTACCTAGAGTGACGATCTCCCACATCAAAATGCCGAAGCTCCAGACGTCAGTCTTGGTAGTGAACAGCGAGTATATCAGGGACTCAGGTGCCATCCACCTGATGGGCAACGCGTTCCTGCCGTGTCTGGTCTCGATCACTTCCCCGTCCTCGTTGGCGAATCTGGACATGCCGAAGTCGGCGATCTTGCAGAGCTTGTTGTGGTCCACCAGTACGTTTCTCGCGGCGAGATCCCGGTGGATGATCTGCGAAACCGAGAGCACAAGTCGACTCAATTTTCCTTTCGTTGTGTATTACCATTGGTGCACTACATCGCGAGGTACACGACCGCAGGTGGACGTCCTGTTACGCAACCGCATGGTGTCGCGTGACAGGACAAGCGAAATCGTATCCCTCGGGACAGGTTCCTCCGAGAAACTCGACCTTCGAGCCGCGAGCATCATCTCCGCGGCGAATTTACGAGACGAAGTTTACGAGCCACGGAATCCGCGACTCGTCACTCCGTAACACGGCGGCACCAAGCGTCTTTATCACTTATGATTATTTATTGCAACGCTGATTTACGTGTACTGTTACCTACCGCGGAAGCTCGCGGGTTTTTCTGACTGCCCGGGAGCCAAACCATTCGAATAGAACGACCTGATTCGACCGTAAACCTTAATTGCTACCTGATAAGGATGTGATAAAAATGGTAGCGCCGTAACAGGGTTAATGGTAATTACCACGCGATGGAGGAATCGTTTTTGCCGATCGTTTCGATGGCAGATTGCTTCTCGCAGAAGCGATTAACGCTTCCACGAGAGTAGCGGATTGTACACTGCGTGCTACTTGGATACGAAACTCGAAATTTATGTTGGGGGAAGAAAGGGCTAATGGTAGTTCCTTATCTGGATGAAGGGACCATTTTTTGGCGATCATTTTGTGCGACAAACCTATACGTTGAAAATTGAAAAATTTTACCTGTCAAAACATTGTGCGCCGGTAGTACTGTTCTGCCACGCCTTGAGCTCCCCTAAATCGTGCACGCGTGTCGTTCATGCGCGCATTGAAGTCACTATGATTGACTATAGCACGCATGCGTTGAAATCTCTCGATCGCTGCGATTAATGCTGACAAAAGTATTCGATGCTTTTACACAATTAGATCCACTGCCGTACTTACTGATTTACACTCAACATTTTAAATATCAAATCTTTTAACTTAAGTTTACCTTCCTTTAACTTTAATCCACAAACTACATTCATCATAAAATTAGTATAAAATTTAAAAAGAGGGATCATGGAACAAGCTACAAATGATCCAACCCATTTCCAGCCAGCATTAATTTTCTGCTGGACAGTCGCAATGATTTCTCAACATTTCGATCGAAATTCCACGTAGCCGGAGGAAAGAAAATAATTTATCATACTTTCTACCCGTAACAACGTAATAGATGGGAACCCATTCCCGCGTGGAACGGTGTCCCGAACAGAAAAATGTTAATTTGCCGCGTGCAGCCCGTTCGGAAAATCGGTGAGACCGAACTCGTCCGATGCTAATGAACCGCGCAGCTCAATGTCAAGGCGAGCTGGCCGTACATAAGTCTTAGCCGTTTCTTTAATGACTTCATCTTCTAGATTTATTGCGGCGAGATACGAGCATCACGGCTGAGTATAACGAAAAACGCTATACGTTTGTCGTTTTTCAACGTGTTCGTGCTTCTTCCGCGCGCAACCCCGCTTATCTCGCAAGAAAAATATGTTTTACGCCTTCGATCCCGGTTTTCTCCTCACACGAACATGCTAACTCGTTTGATACACTGTACACACAGCGGGAGGAAAAAGTGAAGCGTGTTTTCCACGGGGAAAATCGCAGAACGATCTGATAAATGCTAATTGACGAGCGTCCCGAACATAATTTCCTTGCTTATCTAACTTTTCTCTATTTCCTTTCGTACAATGGTATGCTTTTCGAGATAAGATATTCCGTATCAGGAATTCTAGAGTATTATCGTTCTAAAGTTAAGATATGCGACGTCTTCGAGTCGACTGTAAGAAGAAATAAAAATTTCCTGCCTGTCATATGACGGACGTTTTTGTCATTTTCATAGCTACAAGGTTCTGTCCACATCCTGGAATCATCTCTTTAAATATTACTTCTAACAGAGGATGTCCACAACCATTTATGCCAGCCGTTTCCTTGACTCCGTTGATAATGAGATATTTTTCTGTACGTAACTCTACGTGATTACTATAGATAGCCGACAAATTAATTATTTTTCCGCTCGTGCAATCCAATCAGGGAACGCAAATGTAAAACAGTATTCAACCCCCTGCGGTATAATAACGAGGCAGACTCGCAACGAAGATTTCAAACAAAATCAACGATAGTTACGCATTAATGTAAATATAGGCATACAATAAATAATAAACATTGTTCAGGATAAAGACAGTCTAATCATCGTAGTTGTAAAGAAAATCGTTAAATTTAAAACATTGTAATACCGTGAACAGACCATGACAAAGCATGTATCATTGTCTTCTTCGTAGGCACCGTGTAATACAACTGTATCATGGCGGCGTGTCGATAATAAAGCAAAACGTGTCCATACTCCATTTTCCCGATCGGATCTCGTTCGTGTACCGGCCACGGCTTCCAATTTCAATTAACCGTACAATGTGTATCGGCCTCGAGAGGTATTTCTGCGAAGCTGTATATAATCTTTGATTGAAATCGACATCCTGACTCGGTTCAGCTCTTAAGTCGTCCTTCCAACGACCAGCGGCAGGATACCGATCCCAATCGAGGCTTCGTTCCTGCCTGCTTGACGCCCCGAGCCACTCGACAACATGCATCTACCCGCGAATCATAACCGGTCGTCGATGATCCCTAACTATTTACCCTTTTGTAATCGGCTTCGAGAGCTCGCTACCGCTGACCTAGGACCAATGAACGGCGAATTCGCGAGCGCGACCAACAATTCGCCTAGAAATTTGTCACAGTCCAGCGAGCTGGAATTTTCATGGTCCTTTTCGCAATCGGGTTATCATTTTTATCTGCCAGTGGACAATCAACGCCTAAATGGGATTAGCAACGTGTCGACTCGAACCTGCAGTCGAATTATGGAAATGAAGGAGATACGTGACGCTTGTTTAGGCTCCTTTATATTTCTAGCCATTGTAGTCAACACCAATTGCTGCATTGAATTAATCACAAGCTCTAATCTCGTGCAGTTGATTCGCAGTGTTTGTATAAATTAGACTCACGTCGAAGCTTGAACCATTACGATGAGAATTAAAATATTTGCGAAAACTTCGAGGTCGTTTTGAAAATAGCAAAAAAGAATCTCGACGTTCGTCCAGTCGGAATAGACATAGCAATTTTCCTTCTGATGGGTAATGATTGTGCCTGCTCGCGCGTCAGACAATTAGGTTTCCCGCGGTAATTCTTTGAAATGATTATGTGGATGCCGGTAATTCGACATTTGAAGAAAGTAATTATGGTCGGTTTATTTGGTGTTCGTCCTTGCGAGAAGTCCTATTATTCGAAGGATTACCTTCGCGAACGCAACGCCACTTATTATTCCCATAGAAATAACAGTTGCATGCGGCTCGTTACCTTCGGCGCGAATATCTACCTTCGTATCGCCGCGCGCACAAAAAAACGTAATGCATGTCCGTTTTTAACGTTAGAGGCACTAAACAATTAAAGGCGACTGGTTTGTAATACTCGGGGCCTCGTAATTTCTGTAATTGTACAGAGAGAAATCTGAAATTGGCGAATTTAATCGTCCGGTAGTTCCCGCATAATTGAAACATCTAGTAGGAGCTAAATTCCATCGGAGCGGACACCAGAACCGCGAGAGGGTACTAGGTAAAAGAAAATTTATGAAGTTGAATGTCATCCGACGTCAGCCGTTAAGTGCCGGCGACAGCACTAAAAGAAACTCCATTAAACGCGGCGAGATGCATAAAAATATTTGTTTCGCATTTTTAATGAACCGCGCTCGCGCCGAGATGAAAAGTTATAATCTTGCCGATAGGAATGCTCGCACGTTATGACACTCGAGCCGGCCGACTCGACGGTGCTGCACGCTGCGAAATTTCGACAATTAATCTCCCGTAATTAGCATTCCATTAACGGAGTTAGCAAAGATTGATTGTCTGTTTTAAACCGTGAAACTTCGGTAGAAGGAAATCGAACGTGTTGAAAGGGATTGGTTTCATTGGTTTATAATAGAAATTCTTTCCGCGACTAATAAATCCCCTGCTCAACACACGCCGTTCAAGTTAGGCGGTCATAAAGCTTGTTTTTAAAGGCGCCGTGCCAAAAAGGTCCTGTCGTGAACGCGGGTCATTACTTTCTTTCAAATATGGACAAAGGCCGGGGTTTAATTGATACAAACGTCTTTGCGTGTTCCCGCTAATGCAAGTTTACTGCCTTTTACACGAGCGCGGTTAGGGTGTTCGCAGCAACTGTTCTGGAATCGGTCGCAAACTACATTTTTGCCCACTGACACCAATTCGCTGGCAGAATAATACACCGCTTCGGGTTCGGTCTTTTATGACAGACGGATAATATTTGAGAAACAAACACCGGTGACAACCTGTTCGACGAACCGTCTTTTTCCCCTCCTGACCTTCGATCACGATCACGTGACTCCCAAGGACGATGGATTCACAAATTTTCTCCCGAGCTCGGTGTTTACAAAGCGCGAAGTAACGGGAAAAATGAGTTTTGTCGAGTCATTTTTATACGATCAGCAATGGAAATGAAAATAATCTCGCGCTGTTTTACCGATTATCAGTGTCACCTGCATTTCATCAATGTAATCACTGTAATAACTCACCGTCTAACATTGACACTTCTCACATTAATATGGACTGAAACGATGCAGCAAATAATTTCTTAAATTACAATTTATTCCTGCATGTGATAGGGATATGATCTTTGTTTTTCCAATACAAGTTATTCATTACAAATGGAGCACGTGAATTTTAAGCTCATCTTAGCCGTTCTTTAGACATGACTTATCGACTGTTATAGATCCATGAAGAACGAAAACAGGTTTGACTTCAAATGAAGTAGCATCCTTTCTTTTTATTTAGGAAGATGATAAATAGAGGTTGAACGCGCACTTATCGAAACTCGAAGACCAATGAAGCATGAGACGATGTATAAATCTTTAGTTCAGTTAACTTTCCCTAAAAATCTGTTTATGTTGTAATGTTTTTAATAAAATACTACGCTGTTGCTGTATTTCGAGAATGCATTGCAAGATTATAGAAATATTCGTAACAATGAAAGGTTGTGTCTACAAATCGTAGAGGAAAGTGAGAGAGAACAAATGGAGCTGGAATGAGATTCACAAAAATTATATGTGCGAATAAAAGTGTGAAGAGGGCGAGGCTTGCCAAAATCGAATGAGCTACCATTAGTCAGAACCCTGCTATTAAGCCTAATTCAATTTCCAGTTGGATGGGAGGTGAATTTAATTCCTCGAACTTCTTTAATAACAGAATTATGGTATCGCAACAAAACAAGATACAAAAACAGGCTTACCTTCTTCGATGCCAGATACTCCATGCCCCTCGCCACACAGTATCCGAAAACAGTGAGGTCCCTGGATGTTAGGGCTGCCGAATCCTCGCTGAAATTGTAGAAGTCCTGCCTGGTACGATGATCGCGCAGATACGCCAACAGTTTCCCGTACATCACGTATTCGAGTATCAGGTAATGAGGCTCTGCGAACAGATCGCGTTGCGGAAATTAATTAATATCAGCTGCAACGACCCCAAACTGTCGTGGAACGATCGATGTTAAAACCACGCGACAAGCCAGAGGAGAGAGGAGCGTGCAAGGGGATTAGAAGACCTCATGGTGAGAATATGAGGGCCTGTACTGCAGGGAGGCCCCTCAAAGTAATTTAACCGGAGCACTTTCGGGCCCCCGTGGGTAGTATCCGGTTGATTGTAACTTATGGGCCCACTTTTGCCGGCTCCACGAGCTCGTAACTTTCATATTAGGCTAGTATTACCGGCCCCTAATAACTTCGGTTTGTTAAAGCAGCGTTTCTTTCTCTCTTCCGGTCGTTCGCTTCTTCGCCTGCCGAACTTTGCGAACGGTCATAATATTTACATGTTGAGAGATCTATAGTCGTATACTCGAACGATTATGAATGTTAATACCACGGCAACTCAATGGTAAGTGAGGCGATAAATCCATTTCGGGACGGCCGAACGTGTTACGGAAAATTGGCACGCTCGGCGTTTCGCATTTTTGCGTGTCGCCTCGCTGTTTTTACTTGGTAGACTGATTATTTTCACTGGGTATCAGAAACCAATGTGGTTTTTATTTGTTTCAGTATAATTATAGGATTAAGAGTATGCCTTCATCGTTTAACAGTGTTAATAATTAGTCTGTTCAAGTTTATATGCGTTTACAGCGTTCATGCAGTGCAATACTCATTTTTTGGCACACTATGTAGAGAAATATCAAGAGAATTCAATTTCTTATCACGCCAGACTTGGAATTTGTTGAACATACCGCGTATAGCGAAGAATGCCGCCTCAATGATTCGTTGCAAATCGCGACAATCGGTTGAAGCAAAACGGTTCAATTTCCGCACATGGTGGAGCCGAATGCGAATGCGCCAAAACGAGCAGAAACACATATAAGCGCACGCTCACCGAATGAACGATGCGCCCCCACGTTCAGGCACGTCGTTGAAATTTGTCATCGATAACCGGTGGCCCTCGTATAATGATCGCCACGCGCGATAGTTTATAGCGGGAGGAAGACGTTGCAATCTCGCAGAGGGTACGCGCACCGAGCCTTTCGCAGGATCAAAAGATACGGCAGAAAGTCGGCTGCTAATGTCGCCCTTAATTCATACAAGCTAGCGCGTCGTGGAATCTCGTCCCCGGGAAAAAATAAACCGGACGTCGATTAGACCGTAAAACGGAAAAAAAGAACGGATCAAGGGAAAGGAAAGCGGCAGGGTCCCGATGTACCCGGCGGAAGAATAGCAGCAGATTTTTCATTGCGTAAATTTATTTTTCACTATACCCGGGGAATGAGCGGCGAGCAATCATCTTGACGCTCCTGTACGTTTATACTTAGAGGACCTTCTCACGTTAGTTACGTATATATTTCTCTTCAAAAATATGCTCGAAAAGTTCACTACATATGCTCCATCGTATTACGATGTTTTTTTTGTTTTAGGGAAACAGTATATAATAATTTTGATCTAAATCTCGCGTGTAAAACAACAACGAGACTGTCGCAAACCACTCAGCAGTAAACCAATGATATAAGTCGACAGTGACTCGGAATAAATTGACGATTCATAAATAATATACAAATGTTAGCAATTTTTATTGCCCTATAAAGCTCAGATTTTCAAAAGCATGAATGCTGAACCCCTTTTTTTCTGTGTCGTTGCAAGAAGCTGCTCGGCTGATTCATCCTCGACGTTATGAAACACCATGTACGTATTCGGCCTTCGACGAGGATCGGAATTTTTGTATTTTTTGCAGAGAGTCGTTAGGAAGGGCGCGAGAGAGGGCAGCCCTTTGACGAGAGACTGGCGTCAAAGGACGAAAACGTCGCCCGACAGGAATTTGAGCGCGCCCACCAGCGCCGAAACATTAAACACGGGGGCGCAGGATGGGAGAGGGAGGTCCATGGGGGCCCATGCCAGAAATTCGGATGCCGTAAATCTTACGGGGAGGTCCTACAGCCCGTGTTTTTTCTTCTATGCGAACGGAACGGAGTCGAAGGTCCTTCAGGAAGATGCGCCAAAGGCGAACGCATCCGACCTAGGCACTTCATCATCGTCTACAATTATCGGAAACATCCCGGCCGAATTTTATTCGCCTCCGGCCAATGAAACACTCGTTTAACTCGCTCGCTTTACCCTGAGCTAATCTTATTTGACTTCCGTCTGTACAAAAGACTTTCGAAGCTAAAATTCACTGTTTAATCCTTATTTCAATAATTAACATTTTCAACGATGTTCAATAACAATGTAGTCTCCAGACTTCATAGTTTCAGTACATATATAGTTTTATACCTCCAGAATAAATAAATTTATAATTATTCAAGTGGAATATAATATGAACGAGAACATTCACCGGAATTTGCAAAGTAAATAAAAACATGGGGTATCGACATACGAATTGAAAGATAAAGAACTGCTGTGTGCAGCCAGTTGTAAAATGACGTTCTTACATTTTCTCCAAATAAACGACACAAGGGTCCGGGTGTTAATAATGCTCGTTTAATATTCCGGTACACGCTCCTTCAGCTTTCATCCTTGAATATTATGTGTACCTCCGCGATAAAGTAACTATCATCGCGGGAACCGCATCCACTTTATCAATTCATACTTATTTTTCTGATCACGTTCATCGTTTCAGGTTTCATGACCATTACCGGCCTCCTCTAACAACATTGAACAAAAGGAACGGGCCGAGGTAGCCT
This sequence comes from Lasioglossum villosulum, assembly GCA_963971365.1. NCBI lineage: Eukaryota > Metazoa > Arthropoda > Insecta > Hymenoptera > Halictidae > Lasioglossum > Lasioglossum villosulum. The sequence continues at coordinate 8,110,526 of OZ020495.1, forward strand.
TCGACCAGCAGTCCCGAACGCGGGGCAAGATTTAACGGAATCTCATAAGAACAAATCACGGTGTGGGGTTTTTCTGCGGGGAGTTCGTGTTTTCGTAGAAAACTGTTCCACGAAGAAGGGGACTAAATTTCATGTTATTGCTAGACGAGTTCCGTGGCGCATTAGCATACAATCGCGAAAAAGGGGTAGCGCACGCATAAACATCGGAGGGAAGCCGCCGGTTCGACGTCAAATCCAGATCGGGCCCAGGACTTTGCCGATCCTATCGATATACCGGTGTATTCCTGCCCCTCCAACCCCCATAGCAACGATCATTTCTCCGACTTAATAGACGTATTGTGCCATGAGGATCGTCGCCGTGGGGACGCGGTATGGAAATTTATACGATCAGAGCCACGATACCGACGAGCCTCCAACGAAAGACGTATAATGGGCCTTCCCCTTCAACTACGGCACGACTAAAACTTCAGATTGTCTCGTTGCAGTTTTGATGTCTCAAGCACAGATTTGTCGCTAATGGCAAACTGGGCCTCCCTCACTAAACGCGATATTACTGAACTGCAGATTTTATGCATTTGTGACTGAGATCAGTAGGTGCAACATAAAACAGTTGAAAACTAACAAATAATTTTAGATTATCGATACATTAAATAGCAGTCTCTAATATTATAAGGCAGGCATGTACTTAAATATTATTTTTATGATATAGTTAATATCGACTGCAATTGCATTCGGACGCTTACACAACAATTGCAGATCCTCCTCTTCAAGGATGAAGTACTATATCTTCGAAAGAAAATGCTCGATAATTCTTACGCGAATTTGTTATTTCCAAGTACGCGCAGCTCATTAGCCTGTCAGTTTCGGCGTCTCGATTACTATTATCTATGCTCATTAGTCAATTATCCACAACACGATTACACGCAACTAGCGATATCCTGCGAAGGTATTATCGATCGATCTCGCTTTTTATCCGCGAAACAATACCATGCGCGTGTAAAAACGATTACGATTGCCGATTGTCGGTGTTCATACGATTCAAACAAAAAAATATGGCCGTCGATGACTCAATAACGAAGAATGCTTCCCTTGCGAGTCCCTAATGATTGCCTCAATATGCATCGCGCGGCGTCCAGCGACGATACAATCTGTGAATCGGCGTCGAAAACACGGAATCGTAAATAATTAAAGATGCATCAGCTTGTCAGCAGACGAAGCTCAAATTGAGAAGCAATTGCGTTCGTAACGAGTTATCGTCGTTCGTTCTACGGTTCTATTGAATGCGAAATTTTTATTTACACGGATTTCTCGGAATCTGTGTGTGCTAGGGTGGCATCAGTTGTCTCTCTTTTCAACAAATTAATGAAATCAAGGTTGTGTTCAATGGATTGTCATAATACCGGTTATTGAACATTTTGAAACAGACATTTCGAATATATTTCGCAAAGTATGAAGAAAGACGTTCTTGAAACAAAGATATAAAGTTATCGAGACACGTTTCGTATCAAATAAATTCCTTTTCCTGTCACTCGAACATGTGCATTTTAAATAATTACTTTAAAGTTCTCAGAGTTCTTCGAAGACTTTAGAGTTTTGAATTTAAGACAAATGTTATTCTCAGCTGAAGCCGTCGAATCGCCTGTCGAAATTTGATTACTTTATCATCATTTTACGCGATGATCGGCGTGTTCCCGGTAAAAGAGCCGGCACTTAATGCGCTACTAGTTTTTATGAAGTTTGAACATCGCCGAGTCTAGTAGTGGCAAGGTTGAACTTAAGTGATTCGTATGCACGGTTGGGAATAGAGGTGTCAGCCTGGCATGCAAAAAGGGGAGTGAATCTTCGTGTACCGGTAGCAAATTACCATACCGGAGGTGCAATCATTTTTAACAAAGCTATAATAGCCAGAGGACTTGGGCTTCGTTGGATATTACTCTCTTGATAGCAATACTCTGAACCCCTTGATGACGGCGGACGACTAATGAAAAGGCAACTGTCCCTTGTACAGATTAACACGACTACGTAATTACCTTCTTCGATTAAAACGACCGTGAAATGCAAATAATCTTCTACTTATTTATGAACGCCCTCGATGCTAATGAATAGAGCGAGTGGGACAGTGTATGCATCGTTGCTGGGTGCACTTAGTGCACTGTGGATTGTGTAAAATGTGATTAACAATATTGTGATTAACATCACCCAGGCTTATCCAGCTTTTTTACTATATATTTTCGACCTATATATTTTCCATTTTTTATACGAATAATTTATTCTATATCGAATTTTACTGCTTTGGTCCATTTGGTTTTGCGTTAGAGTGGGTAGAAGAATTTTCGAAACTTACCCTGTTCGGTACAACAACCGAGAAGTGTCACAACGTTCGGATGACTGCCAAGCTGTTGCATGATCTCGAGCTCTCGGACCAGATCTTCCTTTTCTCGATCGGAAGCACCCTCTTTGACTGTTTTGACGGCGACTAAACGGGTCGTGCCTTGATGACCGGTCAAGTCGTCAGCCTCAGCCTTCCAGACCTAGAATGATGGAAGAACGAGACGTAAATACACCACCCTAATAGCGTTTTAATTGCATATTCTGTGGTCCGCGCGGGGGACAAGATATTCACGGAGCAATTCCAAACAGCAGTCCTCACGTACGAAATTATGTAATAGGTCCATCCAGCCGGGAGGCCATTAATTCAGTTAAACATTCAATCATTTTGGATTTACCGGTGTCGACACACGGAGACAATAATATAATCTGCGAACTGTTACGCAAGATGCAATTGAACAATGGGTGAACCTATGATTAACAATCGATTGCGCAATTTCAAAGCTTCCATTTAGCCAGAAAATCACGTCGGTCACGTTCTCGGAATTCATCTTGATTTTTTGGAAGAGGAAACTGCATTGACACTGCCGATAATTTTACGTTCGAATGACTTTGTGTTGACAGAAGAGGATTATACCAGTCGTTGCGCAATTTCTTCTCCAATCCAATGCAGATGTGTATAATTATGCACGTGAGGATTGCTCGAGGAAAACTGTAAACTGAGGTAAAAATAAATCGTGACGGATAGTGCATCGAATATGCATTCTAGGTAGACAAATTTTCGTTGCGCTTCATCAGAAACTTTTGAATTTTGTTGAAACTTGAACAGGAGCATTTATTCAAAATCAGAAGTTGCAGCGTTTCTCGTGTTCTCAAGAATCCCAAGGCCGTGGCGCCGGGATAAAATTCGCGGTTTCGCGAGCGCTGAATGTTTCGCGCTAACTCCAGCGATTTATTATCACGCGGCCGCCTCGGGACCTGAGCTCAGTGTGTCTGTTCCGCTCGATGTAGAAATAATGCCTTACCTGGCCGAAGTTTCCTTGCCCGAGGACCGTTTGTAACCTAAGCTTATCTCTAGGAAACTCCCATCTGGATTCCTGCGACGACGGGGGCGGAGGTTTCTCCGCTTCGTGACACTGCGCGGGAAAAAGAGGCGTTATTGAGTCGCGAGGGCGATAATTACTTAAAAATTATCTGGAGAACAAATCTCCCGGGACTGAAGCGTCTCTTTTATGTTCTCCCCGCGAGAGGGAGTCTTGGATCAAGACTTCACTGTATTGTGAAATTATATGTATAATATTGAATAATTATTAAACTATTATAAAAATATTTCCTTAGGATTTTTACATAGGCGACTGTCCATTTGTATAACAAGTATTTTTATATTTGAATGACCTTTCGATTGATAGATCGTATAATGTTACAGTAACGTTACAGCGCAAAAGAAACGTGTTAGCGAATTCACGAAATAAATGTTTACAAGTTCACTATACAACGGAATTTGCAAAGAGACTGAAATCGATCAGACTCGCGTGAGGTATTGCTTCGGTACTTTATGTAATTGCTCAGTTGGAGATGTAATCACGACTAGATGGGTCTTAAGATAAGAGCGTAATTAGTGGCCGATGTTAGACTTCAAGTATAACTGATTTGTACACTGTTAACTATGCAACTATTTGCCTCCAACATCGGTATGCCAACTGTATCTAGGTCGAAAAATGGAAGTTAAAGGATATTGGAGATCTAATTGAAATTATTCCTTCCGAAATTCAATTTTAAGGTCAAGTCTACAAGAAAATCTGTACGATCATCATCAACAATCCATACCTCTACTCAACACTTTTTATTGCAGAACGAAGTCTTCAAGAAGAAAGACGTCTCTGAGGTAGTCATTAATAAGCCATTCGCGCAAATAATTTTTTTCGTTATCGGAGCCATTAATCTTTACACAATAGCAACGCTCAGTTTCATCGTAATAGATACGTTGCTTAGTGTTAAAATGACAATAGTATCAATGGAAAGAATGCGTTTGAATGAATGCGACGATCGAGTACGAGCTACGAGTATAAGTGGGATAATTATCCATTTCCGAATTAGGAATGGAAATTACGAAATAGCCAGTGACCCACGCATTCACTGAACGCACGCTTACCAGGTGTTGTATCCTCGGCAGTTTCGTGATTGCCTTCTCGATGGACGTTTTAAAGTCACCGTTTTCAAGGTTCAGCGCGTCCTTCCGACAACTGATTTCCGACGATGTGTCCGACTCCTCGAGCACCTGCAAGATGAAATTATCGTCATTACGCGACACACCGAATTTGCGAAAACACCCGTCGCGTGTTGCGGTTTATCCGGAATCTCGACTTCCGTCGATCATTTTTGCGACTCACGAAAAATTGGCTCGTCACACATGAAATGGCTGATTGGTAACAGCAAATTCAAACATACGTCTTTTCAAAAGAACATTATCCATCAAAATAGGCTTCATTTCACACACTTTTATTAAACAACTACTTGTTTCTTATTTTTCTATCAATTCTTCCTGCATCTCGAACCTCGAATTTTTCATACCATTAAGGACAATCCTTGATCTATATTCAAATAAATTTTGCACGAAAGTAAAGTTGAATATTCAAGTACAGAAAAAATTATGATCCAACTTCGAAGAACAAATTCAACGTGTTACACGCCGTTCGAAATGGTGCATTATGTATCGGTAAACATGAAAGATTTTTTCTGGCACGTTGCACAAGATTGACGTCATAAATTAAACATTCGGTACGCAACAATTTAAGGTTTACCGTCAATATCCGCCAACAACGTGATTTCCGTTACCACTTCCACTTTGTTAAATATTTCGACAAGCCTTTCACCATTTCCTCATAAAAGACAATTCCTTTTTGCCACACAACGCACGCGAATTCCGCAGATAACGCTGACTCGATGGACTTGAAAGTATGCAAAACTGTCAACGAATATCGTCAGACTGATAAAGTAAAACGAACGGAACGGCATTGAGGTAAATGTGCGACGGAAATATGCGAATGTTTGTTTTCTTACTTGACGCCCGAAATCACTCGCGCGTGTTCCGTTTGTGCTTCTGTTTAGTAGTCGTCTCCCATCTCCTGGAAATAATTTGTCTCACCGAACCCAGTACGTCAACCGTATCATCGCGACAGAAGTAAAGTGTCATTGTTCATTTTTACTTTAAACATTCTGCATCTGTCGATGTCTTTCATTTTTTCTCTGAAACGCGTCGTTCTTTGAGAAACATAATTTTTCGTATCAGAAAAATTTCTTTGAATTCGATTTTACTGAAATTTTCAGTACCGAAGTGGACAAAGGGTACAAAATTCATTTTTCCCGGAGCCTTAAAACGGGTTTGCCGGAATATATTTTTTCGGCCCTTGCGCCACGCGGAATCTTTCTTTTTACCGACTCCTTTTTACGTCCACATGACCCTTTGTACCAGCGTACAAGCTAGCGCCCGTGAATGTCCAGTTACATCGAGATTTACGTCCCCGATTTTTACGAGCAGTTGCGCTAAAAATACTCGACCTGTCCCAAATACTTTACAAATCAATATAACCTCGGAGATCCACGAACACCTCTCGTGGTGCACGCCGACAGTAACGCATGTCAGTCGCCACACGGAATACGTACATCTTATTCCGCTGTTCCGTCGTTGAAGAGGATACGATAATCTTTGTCCGACAGCTCTCGCGAATGGGGTTTTTTCTCTCGCGGCCAATTTGCGCGAATCAATTTCAATATTTCCCTTCAAAAGTAACGGTCGTAGTGTTCCAGCCGGCGAGTCACGCGATTAAGCGCTTAACGAGAACAATGCCGCGAACAATCTTCACATTATGTAATTCCGTATTTATTTTCTCATTATGCCGAGGTATTATACTGTCCAATGGATCTAACGATGGGATGTCACGGCGCATTCCCGCTCAAAGGACGACACCGGGGTAATCCTCGTCATACGATGAACCTGGCGATCATAATTGTTGATTCAACGATCGCTGATAGCGAGTCATTCGCCAGCCTCGCGAGTAATGATCATTCGACGACCGAGTCGGCCCATTCGTCGCGGGATCAGGGACGAACTAGCTCTGAAAAACCAGTAAATCGCTTCACAATGCTCGATTCAGTTTATCAACGACGTCCATTAATGTTTTTGCAGTGGAACAGGCGAGGTGACAGTCGCGCAAATGGCTCTCGTATTTAGGGAGCATTTTTAAACATCGGATGCAAACGATTGCTGCCGCTTTTTTACAAAACTCGAACATCTCAATGGGACTATTTTTAGCTGACTTGTAAAGAATTTCTTTCCACGATTTAAATAATTCAGATGGATATTGAGTGGTATCGCTTTTTTAAAATTCTGCAAATACTTTATTCATATTCTCTTGAATTAATGTATTTTTACAATCCTGTTCCTTAAGTAACAGAAAACTATATTCATCTTCTCTTTGATGGTCATAAATAAAAAATAACACGTTCAGTGGATTAATTCGATGTTTAAGAATGAGTATAGACAGTTCGAAAATACACGCATCATCTTTTGTTGTTTTGGTATTGATGGATTTAAATCAGATAAGCCTCGACTCTAATCGATCTGTCCAATTAAATCGTATTTTTTATGAGAATGTCACACTGGATAAATTCCTTGCCCAGACAGAAACTGATATATAACGTAATGCCACATTACTTATTGAAAGCCTGTTAGTTGAATCTTAATTAATACCTGCACTATATTGGGAAATAACTGACCACTGACATGTTTATAATTTTTCATGGAATCCTCAAGTTATGTATCATGAAGTGTAAATCCTGTTACACAGACGTCGATTAGTAACGCGTTCGAAAATGTTTGCACAGCTACAATTTGTCATACAGGTTGCCAACGAGGGGTTAAGGGACGTTTTACCGTTTCATTTCAGCTCTATCAGAAGTTCCTCGATTACATCACAAAAATGATAGAACGACACGCGGCGCTTGGAGGCTAATCATCGGAACCGGTGAACCTGACGTTACACGAGGGACCATTCCGCGACCACGAGATTACACGAAAGCCTCTCGGTTAATGGCCGGATAATAAATGCTGCCGGTCGATGATAATCCGCGGGGCTGCGTAACGGTACATAAGTGGCACCACCATACGATTTGCGTTTCGATTTAGCGATCATCGGCCAGATACGGTTCACAGTGACCGCGGCCGTAAATCATGTGTTTTTGCCGGCAGGGAATGTTCTCGGTCCTGCTGACCGAGAGGAAACCGAGACGGGAATCACGGCCAATAAAAATGAAAGGTTCAACGGTTCAAGGATATCATTTCGACCGTTCTTCCTCCTGTCGACTAAGGCGGTCGAAGATGTTCGCCTGCTTTTCTCCCGATCGATCCGATTAATGTCTTGTTAGATTGAAATTCTACGAATTCGGCCACATGTTCCGTCGTTTTTCTGCTTTTATATATTCCAAATGTTGTAATATATGTTCACAATGAAGCAACGACAAGCAACTCCCCGTTGACGTTCCGTGTTTTTTGAAAAAAACCACCAGGTGTTCGTGTTCGCTACGATTCAGTCGATTGAATTGATTAATGTGTTCGATGCAAACTCTAAGAATCCAAAAACAAGTTCCGCCGTCTTTCTATTTTTTATATATTCAGAGGTTGTAATAATGTTTATAAGGAAGCGACGACAAGTAACTCGACGTTCGTGTTCTATGTTTTTTTTAAAGTTATGAGAGAACGCTTCCCGACATTTTTCTGTTTTGATATATTCCGTCTATTGTAATGTACATATGTACAGTGACTCTTAATAATTAGTTTGCCAGTGGAGGCAAAAAAAATGTTGTAAAAAATTGCAATTAATCGGAATTGTAGGAAAAATACTAAAAGTTGCATATTACAATTTTTTGATGTGGGCCTATATTGAAAATTTAAAAAATACGTTTTATAGACCTATATCGATTAAACATATTCTGAAAATTTCGTCAAAATCGGACGACGTTGCAATGAGCTACAAACGTTTAAATACATATGTTAAAAATTGCAGATTTTCACGATAAGGATTCTTGCATCTTTCAATGCCTGTCGTTTTTCCCGCATCAACCGATTTCGATGAAACTTTACCAGTGCGTACAACTGACACAGATCCACAAAACATATTTTTCAGATTTTCAACATAGGCCCATATAAAAAAGTTGTAAAATGCAACTTTTAGTATTGTTCCTACAATTCCGATCAATTGCGATTTTTTACAAAATTTTTTTCGCATCCTGTGGCAAACTAATTACTCTAGTTTCCCAAAAAAATTCAAATCGTATAGTACAATATAAAAAATATTATCGTCTTTTTAAGTGTCCGAATATTAGTAAGAGTCACAGTACATATTAAAGCAACAACGAGAAATTCTCTGTTGATGTTCCGTTTTTGCAAAAATTGCCGCTTTTTATCGTAAGCGGTGAAGATCAAAGGAAAATAGGAAACAGCTGCAAGAAGCAAATATTCTTCAGTCACCGTTAGCAGCTCGGAACAAGCTGACTTGCGCGTGAACAGCTTATTACTGGCAACAAGTGTAGTATTCGAACCGAGTGCAACGTCAAATGTTTATCAGATTGCATTATTTCTGTGTGAACAAGCAGGAACATTTTTTTACAATCTTTTGTGCAATTCAAATTCGAGGATAATTAACGATTTTGGTGCATTTATCGCAGACATATTGATACATATGGATCAACATGTTTTACTTATCTCCTTGGTGTGAGACCTACCAACTTTAATGAGATACTTCTCATTTTCTTTAAACTCAACTATTTGTACGTACAAAAGGTACTGACATAAAGAAAAATGACTTTTTTATGGGAGTAATAAATCACACGTCAACTTTCACGGTCACCGGTGACCGATGCAACCAATTTACTTTGAAATACTTATGACAAAAGGGATGATGTAAGAATCTTTTAGCGACTGGAGAAAATCACAGTTCTATTATTTCCTCGTTGAGCCTAACTCCTAATAAAACAGTAGTTTTCAGTAGATATATTGTGGTCACAAAATAAATTCAAAGCAGCGATCAGTATCCGCTAACCACAACTCAAAAAACCATTTCATGTGCACTCAGCCATCTTCTACCAAAGTTTCACCTTCGCGATACAGGTCGAAGTGGAAAAGCCTCGCATCGCCGACAAAAAACAGTCTGCTACCCGCATTTCAAAAATATACGGAGCGAAAAGTAAGGAGGTCACTGACACCAGTCTTATTCCTCCACCTCCGCGAACTTTCACGCGTGGAGTCTGGCCGTCGAACCAGCACCGAAGATCACAAGAGACCACTTTCATTCAACGACCTATATAATAACGTATATGCATACGTGGACAAAATATAGAACTTTCCACCGTCGTGTCGCGTTGGGTCCGTACGACCTGGTTTCGACCGGTGACACTCACCTTACGATTCCTAAGTATCAGTCTTCTGAGAATGAGACCAACGCCAACGGCGATGGGGAACACGACGAGGGTCGCCAGGATGTAGCTGACCACAGCGACGGTCTCCTGGGTCGCGATGACGTCGCCATCGTGTCGTTTCGATATCACTTCACTGATATTTACCGACTCCCTGGGACTGACCGATATCAGTCCGGTCTCGAAGAACGTCCTGTTCAGTTCGTCCGGGTACACGGAGACATTGTATTCCGGCAGAATCGCGTGATTATAGATGGGCCTATGTCTGGTCCTGTTGTTCATAGACCCTCTACCAGGTCCCGTCGGCGGGACGTGCGTGGACGATTCTCGGCTATCCTCGTGTCTGTCCTTTCTCGTGGTCTCGAAAACGGGGACACGAGTGGGTCCGGTGGCATCGTTCGAGACACTTTTCGGCGTGACCGTGTCGTTGACTTTCTCGGTCGTTCTGGAAACCGGCTGCTTTGGGTGCACCGGAAGCTCCACTCGCCGTTCCGATTCGCGGGAGAACGAGTTCATGGGGCCGCTGCCGTTAAAGATGTCCGAGTCGTTATAAAGTTGCATGATAGGCAGTACGTCGTCTTTGTCCTTCGACTTGTCGGACAGGTTTCGTCCCCTAACTTCCGGCGACCTCTCCCCGGATAAACGTTTCCGTGGATCCGTGGTACTTTGGTCCTGCGGCATCGTCGAAATCTCAATTTGCACTGTGGTCATCGGCGTAGTCGTTTCCGTCGTGCTCGTGTTCTTTGACCTATACATCTTCTGTATCTCGGACGGATCCATATTCGCGATTTCGAACGAGTCCGGCGCGGTCGTTTTCGAGTCCGTCACCTGGCTGACGGGCTCGGTCGGCTGCAAGGTGAAAGTCTCCTTCTCGACTGGCGCTCGTACCGTTTCCGTGATTATTCTGGGTGTAACTGGAAAAACTGGCGCCGGCATCGGCGTGGTAGTCGTTTCTTTGGGCTCGGTCGTTTCGTCGACCGCCGCAGCGGCGGTCACTGTCACGGTCGACGAACCGCTTCCGTTCTCGGTGGCATTATGCTCCGCGCTATCCCCAGCGGACGCGTTGCTCCCGCTGCTCGCGGGCACACTTTCATTTTCACTCGGCGACAAGCTTAATTGGTCTTTGGTATTCACCTCGACATTCCCGCCGATCGAGCCGACCAGCCTGGTGAAATTTCCCCGGCCGGTGATATTAACGACCGGTAGCAAAGTGGTCGGATCGATCACCTCGACACTCGGCAATGTTCTCTGCTCCATCGCTACACTGTCCGCCACCGTCATATTTCCCACAACAATACCCTCGGTAGTCCTGTTTATTCGTCCTTCTTCCACATCATCTGAATCCCTCTCGATCGTCGAACTCTTCTTCTCGGACCCATTCACCAGAACTTTCCCTCCTTTCACCCTCCTGGCCGATCCTGTCTGTCCATTCGGCCTTCTCCTCTTGGCGACCCCCAGACCAGCCACCTCGTCTAATCCGCCCTCGATCCGTTGATTGAGCACCGCGCTGGCGGTCTTATGGGGGAACCTTCTGTCCCCGAAACCTTCTAGGTCGGTGTTCCTGGTTTTAGTGTGATTCCATCGGACAGTGCCCCTGCTGGCGACTTCCCTCGGGCTGCTCTTGTTTACGGTCAGCTGCTGCTGCGGGGCTCTGTTGACCGCTTGTTCCTCCGTCTGTTGCGCGACTGTAACTACTTTCCTTTGCCGTTCCCCCACCAATGGCAGACCAACGGACGCTCCACCGGCTGCGACTGCTTCGACGGTCGTGCCGGCACTGAGTTCCGCCGGCGCTCGGTCCGCCTCTATACCACTACCGGCACGAGGAAGCTGAAGAAGAGACGGCGGTGGCGGCGGTGGCTGACGCCGCAGCGCTGATCCGGTCGTTATCTCGGTCGTACCGGGACCTCCTTGTTCCTCTCTGCTTAACCCAGGTCCGGTGTAGTTGCGCAATAGCCGCGTCACGTTCGTTATCGTGTAAGCGTACACGTGCTGCTGCTGTTGTTCCTGATGTCGATGCTGCTCCCGATCCCGATTCTCTTCGCTGGCACCTTTATCCTTGCCCGTACCAATACGATACTTCAACTCCCGATGTCGGGGCTTCGACCGCGTCGTCGTCGCCGTCGCCGTTGGTACCTCGATCGTGGCCGTGGTGGTGCTGCTCGTGTCGATCCCGCCGCCGTTCACCGACACGCCGTAGCTGCTTGCAGTCCCAGGATCGTTGCGAGTAGTGGGAACATCGCCGGAAGCGCCACTGCGAACTCGTTTCTCCGTGGAATCGACCGGTTTAACGGTATACTTCTCCTCCAGGCTCCTGTCGGTCACGATTATCCTCAGGGTAGACGTTTCCGGTGATGTCCACTCGATTCGAAACGGTTCCGTTGTCGATCGACCGATCTTGTCCCGGGACGTCGAGGTCTCGATGTTGTTGCTTTCGCGGGCACTCGGTACGCGAGGCTGATCCCCTAGAGTCCCGTCGTTCTTCTTGGCGGGATCGAAGCTGCTGTTCACGTCGATCCTCCTTATCCTCTGTTCCGTGTGATCTCCGTACATCTCGGACGAAGAGGACGCTGTGTCGTCGACATCCTGAGATCTCGCATCTAAGATAACGGATGAGTTGTCCGAGTTCTTTGTCTTCGACTGGTCCACGCGGTTCACAGCCGAGTCGCTCGAGGTTTCCGCGGGTCGGTCCCTAAAACTGATTTCACTTTCCTCGGACGGCTTGTCCGCGTTCGCGGAAACAGGCTGCTGGCCGGGTATCTGGGTCGAATTGGTCGCATTCCTCGTTTCAGCGAGCACGTGGGCAGCGGCACTTCCTCTCTCGTGCCGCAGCTGGTCCTGCGTGACAGCGTGAGCGGACGGGTTAGCGTCGCCAGGCTGATCGCCAGTTGCATTTCTGCTGGCGTCGATGGTCGCAATGACGTTCGAAGCGATCGTGGGATCCGTCGGCCGGCTCTTCCTGTAGGGCAATTCACTCTCCGAGATTCTGAACGCGTTCTTCAGCTTCGAGACCTTGTTCTTCTCGACGACCTGCCTCTCCACCGCGATGTCCATTTCCTCGTTCACGATCTCCTCGGGCTGCGGCACCGGGACCTGCGTTGTACCGAACCTCTTCATGGAGTATCTTCTACGCGAGCTAGCCACGGTCGCTGCTGTCGGCGTCGCGTCCACGGAATTGTTCCCTGTGCTGTTCTGCGTCTCCGGTTGGATCTTCTGGCCGAAGTAGAGGAACTGTGACATGTCCTCCACCGGGATGTTACTCTCCACCGGCCTAAAGTAGTTGTACAGGGACTCAGGCATCGATACGATATTCCGCTTCCGTGTCTCCGCCTCTTTCGGCGATGAAGTCGTTGGAGAGGACGGCAGCGACGTGGAATTTCTATGACCTATCAAGTAATTGCTTCTCGTGTTACTGGGAATCGGCTTGTCCTCCATGCTCGGCACACCAAAGCTCTCGTTGCTCGGCTTCCTCAAGCTGGACACCTCCGTCACCTGTTTCCCTTCAACATCCTTCGAGACAAACTCGATGCCAGCCTCTCCACTCTTTGCGTCCTCGACAACGATCTTCTTCGACGATTCTAACGGTTCTTCGTCCACAGGCTGCTCCGCCTTCTCACCCCCTGGCACTGTCACGTACATCCCGTGCCTTGTTTCTTGGGCCTCGAACACGTCGGGTGAATCTTTTAGGCCTGCTTCAGGTGGTCGAGATGCGCGATTAGAATTCCGAGCTTCGATCGGACGTTGGTTCAAGATCTGCCGTCTTCGAGCCGCCAGGATGCTTCGCAGAGCTTGCTCCCGCTTAGCTTTCGACGATGGTAGTTCCGCATGTAGGGACATGCGACCCTGACGATGATCGCCTACCGAGGAATCTGAAAGCAGAATTTTCGGATCGTTAGACTAATTGAATGACCTCGAATAATGATGTTATCAAGAGATCCTTATTTTCTGTCAAGTATCGGATGTTCGTCGAATATAAGTGGTTTTCCGTGTACAAAGGATGATCAAACTATTCGAGTCATTTGAATTTACATTGAGACAATCAATTTTTATTTTAATGTTTAACTAAGCTGAATTCTTGATACTTTTATAAAGTGTTTGCTAGTGAAGATTAATTATTCCCTTACTCTAGATCTCAATCTGAATATCTAGTATCCGATTATAAGAAAGGCTTCATGTGTAGCTCGTTTGAAACATGAAATAAATATTCTGTCCCATACGTTCAATTTGTAAGCAAGTGTGCATATGTGTGTGATCGTGAAATAATACAAAACAATATAGAACACGAGGAAAGTATCTTTGACATACTTGATCGATGAATAACATTTTATGATCTCCAAAACTACTTCCTCGAAGCTTTCATTTCTGCCACGTACTGCCTCTACCATATCCAGTTTTAACTTATTATAACAAGACACAGTCATTTCGTCCTTTTTATGTTTCTACCCATTTACGCAAGGAGAAATTTGATCACTCAATCAGCGCGGTTAGTTGAAAAGCTTCGGCACGAATTCCGTATCGCTGAGACGGCGCATACGATGACAGAAAGTGACTAAAAGCGTCGGAGGTTTTCATTTTATGGATCGGTGTGCCGTTGCAGAGATCGTATCGCAGTCGTATCGCATTGTTCATGCTTCAAAGTATCCGGCCGGGACGAGCCCAATCCTAGCATGCGGTTAATTCAATTACACCGGGGGACCGCGGTGCTAATCATTCGATATTTCTCGGCGAGCAACGTCTTTATTATGCGCGGCGGTTACCAGGCAATCGGCTCGAATGTGTTTACATAGAATTATAGAGCAATAACGGAGCGTCCGCGGTGTTCACTGATCTCGATGTGAATAATTGGCCGCAGTAGAGCGCCGCCGTATAATCACGACATGCAATGCCCGTTTCGTTCCGGCACTATTCGTAAAGGGAAAGTTCGGATAATGTAAACGGATCTGTAACAATGCATCGAGAAGCGGCAGAACGGATAATCGTTACATCAACCCGAACGTATAATATTTGTATTCGCCATTTTCGTCCGAGTGTCTCGAACGCGGAATATTTTTCAACCAGCAGAAAAATTCGAAAGGCGTAATGACACTCAGCGAATCGAACGTGTCACTATTTTCCACTGACATTTCAACTTCAATCGACCCTCGCGGGCCATTAATCGGTCGTTGACGGGTGTTTCTCCTACGCTATTCGCATTGTAGGTTCGTGGTTTCCGGTCTCGTTGATGCGAGGGTTGATATGCCTCTGGAATATGCTGAACGATATTTAATGTGCAAATATTGAAACAAATACTTCCATCAAGAGTGTGAACATTTAAATTCTGTCCCTTCACTTTCTATTTTAGAAATATTGAGTGGAAACCGGGTTAGTCTTCCTAGTTTCCATAAAGGTTATATAAGTCTCGTACGATTTGCGATATAGGAAACTGTTTGTAGTCACGAAACCCATAGATGGGTCCGTCGACCCCATTGCATATTAAAATCGCTGAACGAAGGGACTCGATGATTAATGCAGAGCGTATCGTCGACACGATTTCCATGAGATTCCATGTAAATTGGCATGGTCAGATGTCCTATAGAGACAGCTAAACAGAACGCGTGTGAGAACGAATCCACGAGAGGAGGCAGCTGTGATTCCTCCTCGAAAGAACGGGACGTTCATCGGGGTCGCGGATGTCTGGCTGGTCTTGTTATTCTTTTCTCCTTTCTTTCCTCGGTTACAGAGTGGCCCTGTACCGTTACTTCACGGTTCCGTACGCGACGAATGTTTGTTTCTTTGCGCCTTCTCCGTCTCGTTCGGCCCCGTCATGCCGGTGAAATTCTTTGGAGTCACGATCCGATTAAAATCTACCGGCGAATCCGAGGTGCGCGCGTCGCGGCAGATTCGGAGCACCGTTAGAATCGATCGTGTGTAATCGAGGACTATGTCTAATCGTAGACGCGTTCCAATTAACTCGAGCCCTCCGTTGTCTCATTAACTTCGTAACGACCTTGTTGAAAATCTCAAAATGGTTCTGTTCACTTTCCGACTGAATGTTTTTTCTTAATTGTTAAACCTTTCTACATTTTCAAATTGCACCTACTCATTTCCGTCAAAAATGCAGAAAATGTGTTTAAAACGTAATTATACGGGAACAGTTTCAGAAGTGGACCTTGAACATTTGGAGTTGCAATATGCCAGTGTGTCAAGTGCTCGCTAAAAATCTCGTGTAGTATCTGATCGGAAGTTCAAGTACAATAAACGGGCCCTGTACTCGATGCCACTAACGGTACCATCGGATCCTTTCTCTTTCTATTGCCGTTGTATCTGCAATCACGATGAAAGTCCTCCTCTTGTCTACAAGCACGGACTGACTTGACCTAAGACCCTGGTACTTGATCAACTAAATTCTTTTCTCACAATCCGCCAGCCATTCACTGTTGCTGATGTTTATCGTTTGTACAGATAATTGTCGCTGTCGCGCGGCGTCGATAACTTAAAATCAAAATCGTGTCGGTGATCTCTCGTTGATCTCTCTTAGACATTCATCGGTCTGCTGGCTGCATTATGTACGCACACAGTTTTCCCGTCAACACTTTCAATTCGCTGTAGTAGTTAATTGATACACGATGCTGCACCTTGTTCTTCTTTTCATATTTTATTAGTGTGTCTGACGTATGAATTCCTCATTAATGAACAATGAGAAACATTAACAAATTTATGTAAATTTTAGTCCGGCCCTGTGAATAAAAGTCTGACTTCAAATAAAAGAAAGGTTTAATTGAGTTAAATAAATTATTTGGATAATTCACAGTGAAAACAATAATGCCGTTGCACAGAGTGCAACAATTTCAAAGAAAGGAAGTAGAGTGACCCTTCAGGGAGCCACCGAAGCTAACGGTCTCCTTCAATGAAGAAAGGATACGGACGAAGTCAAGTGTCAAGGTCTCGGGTCAAACCACTTTATAAAGACAGACGAGGAACGATCTCTATCTCGGTGGACGATACGACAAAGAGAAAAGAGGAAAGGGTGTGATAACGCTATAGCGGTATCTCAAGGTAATTACACGGTACCGGTTTCCTTATAAGCATCCAGAAATAAAAGAAGTCACCGCTACCTCGCCGCACAAACAACCAATCCCGAACACCCGCTTCCATTTTTCCCCGATTTTGCGGACTGAGATACCTAACAGTATATTCGCATACCTGACTTTTGCCACTATCGAGAACGGAATGCAATACGATAAAATCCACTCGAAAATCAAATCTCGTTCAGCCGAATTTCAAAAATAGTATTCAAATTCTACAGACTTCATTTCCAACTCGATTTATGGACATATTCAAACTTTAGAAATTACATTATTTTTGTTTGCATGGATTGCCGAGGCAGCATAAACTATTGGAAATGAAGCAGGAGGTAATGAATAAAATGACAGTTATAAACGTTCGTCGATATCTGCTCAGCCATAAAAATATGATTACACGTTCGGTGAGCAAACAGTGCGCACTTTGAGCGATTAAATGCAAACACGACGTCATTTTTGCCGAGATATTGAACGGAGGAAGAGCAAACATTTAGTTTGTCGTTGCCTTGATCATGTTTGATATTGCTGATAGTAAGTGGCTTCTTCCGACAGTACGGAGTTGATTCCACTACGTCGATATCTTTCTGAGGTTATTTTTGAAATATAAGATAATGATTGCAGGATTTCGAAAAATGAAAAAGAAATGTAAAGTAGTCGATAGAGGGAAATCAATGATATTTGCAAATAATGCAGTATAAGGAAACATTGAAAAGAAAAGAAAATTAATTTTCAACGATTGCGTTAAAAATTGTCTGTGTAGCTTGTTGGGTTCGGTCACGAAGCAATAAGAACCAGTAACACCCTCGTGGCATTACAATTAAGGGTGAATAGTAAATCTCGTGGTTCTTCCGGCAACACGTCTCGCTGCGTTGCAATACTACCGCGAGTCTTCCCACATCGCGATAATTTACACTTTTTGCATAGCGTGTACCCTCTGCGAGGGACAAAATTTTATCCGTGGCTGGCGACGCATAAGAGTGACCGCATCGGCCACTTACGTCTCCATATGTACGCGCATAAGTTACAAGCCTACGACACGTGGAAAGCAGCCTTAAATGCGGGGGACCACTTCCTTCGTAAATCATTGTTGGCGGGAAAAGGTCTCTGTGCGAGCCTAACACAGATGTCTCGCCGTTTCCACCACAAATAGGAACTTTCGATTAATTTTCGTCGTTTTTCACGCTTGCCTGCGAGCACCCCCAATGACGGTTTCACTGACATTAAATTGTAGATTTTATACATTTGCGGCAGAGTAGGTGTTTAAGATGGTAGAAATATTAAGGTAGAAATATTGACCGCGTGCCGAATGAGTTTCTACGCAACGACAATGACTAACGCTTGTCCTTAACAATTTCATAGTACGCCTCGCGTGGAACGAAATAATGTAAAACACGGATGAAAAGTGTGTCGTGTGATAGTTAAAAAGTTAATTTAAACAAAATCTTCGCGCGCCATTAAGTACTCAAGGTAAAATCGTTCCAGCAAGGACAAGGGACTCGCGTGTAGAATAGAAAATTCTATACAACTAAATACGTAATTGTGCTCAATTGACGACCCCCGATAGTATCTAAATGCGATTCTAATATTTCTGCGCAGATAAGGGGGAGGTAACAAGACACGGCGCATCTTACATCCTAAGACACAGGTACAAGAAGCCTCCAGCGATCTTTCCTCCGTGGGTTTCTCACACGCGATCCTCCATCGGCATCTTTTACCCTCTCGTGCGGTTAATGGGCGATTCCCCATTTCGTTTCCATCCGAAAAATAATCCTCCCCACACCGTTGCTACCGCTGTCAGCGAAATGAATGGTTCTGCGAATCGTAGGAATCACCTGCCACGCGATTACGCCATTTTCCCTTGGTACTTTTCCTGTTTTTCTGTCAGGCTATCCTTTGTACGCCTGCCCGTAGAAAACTATGTGCATTGAATATTTATAGAACCGCATACATTAACATAAATTTCAGAATCTTCGGAGGATCCTTTAAACACCGTGACAAATATTTAATAGTATAATTGGTAGATCGTGAAGACGCTGCGTATCGACATTGCGAAAGTTGAAATTGTACCGAGTACATACTATGGAAAGACGCTCATTTATGGGTTCTATAGGAATTTCATTCCCAGGTATTTTATAGTCGCATGAAACGAGGAATCTGCAATATTCCGCACTACACAATTCATAAAAATTTGATGAAATCATTTAAACCAATTATTTTTCCAATTATTTTCTACAGCTTCTGCAAAATTGTAGCAAAGTGAAATAATTTTAACGTTAACGCAGAACAACAAGTGGGCCCATCATTTCCAGCATTCGATTGGATGAGAGGGTCGAATCGGCAGGGGGATCGGCGAGCAGAGATTTTTGCACGAACAGTGGAACCGCGCTGTGGAAACGTGAGATCCGACACTGGCACGGTCACTCCTGCATCCTGAGGTCCTGAATAATGCAGACCACCTATTATCCCTTCCGGAATCGCGAGTCATCATCTGACCTTCTGGCCAAGCGCAAGAATCCACGTTGCACGGAATTCTAGAGGTCCGGGGGCGGGTGTCCTCTCTTGTCCCGCCGCGTTCGAAACAGGAGGAACGAAAGCGAAAAAATGCCTCGGGGATAATAATAAAGGGCACTGGGAGTTTGAGCACACCGTCGCGTCGCGTAGAAGAAGGCACGAGAAGTCGTGGCTTATCGCGGCGAACGTGACCGCATAAAAGATCGTAATGTTTTATGTGAACACGTGTATAAGGAAGGTCAGTGCTGTGTGTTGCTTCTGTCCTTGTTCCGTTGATTCGTCCGCCGCTAGAGCCGCCATTGTTTCCCTGTAGAAAACGGGCTGTCGCCCGGACAATGTCGCGATCACTGTTTCTTCGTCGATCAACAGGCAGCCAGATGTTCGAACTGTTGTTTCTAACGTCGTCAATGATGTGCAATAAAAAAGCGTGGAAAACCGCAGCTGTTAACGAAAAGAATGAGGACGCTGCTGGCAGATGTTGGAAACTGGAAACGTTTCAGAACGGTATATAATCAAAACAATTATTTTTATACCGTACACACGTATATATGAAAATGTGTAGCGGGAGCTCCCAAACAACTGTCGCGATCATTAAGAAGAGCGTGGTAGTTATCACAGCAAGTTTTGCGGTTTTTGTGTTCAGGAACGTGCCGAGGCATGATTAAGAGGTGCTCTCATATCGCGAAGTCGTGCTCGCCGCATCGTTTCCTTTGTGGAATTTCGGTCGTGCCATGTGGAACGCCTCCACTCGCGAATCCACGCGAAGTTCAGCTTTGCGAGCGCACACTCGCGTTGGCAAAAAGGAGGATCGCGAAACGCGGCGCGAGATTCGTGCCAGATAGAAGTCGGTCTTGTCGCGCTTTGCAAGGACTGACGTACAAATTGCTGGACGGCTACTTAAAACGAACAAGTGTTCATTACCCAACGTGATAAGTTTACTCGCGTCCAAGTACGCCTCGTAAATTCATGCCGAAATAACGACGCGCCGCGGCGAGACGACTAAATACGCAGAAAACGAATATCCTCCCGGTTCGCTCCTCGTTTAATTCAACTTTCTCGTCAGTTTAACGCCTTCCCGGTGTCGCCTCTGCTAATGGAGCACTGTGTTCCTTGGATCCTCTCCTGAGATTGTCGTATAGTTTGCTCGAGGACAATCGCGACATGTATGCGAAGGTAAAAAGGAATATTTCAACAATTACCTAAGGTGCATTTATTTAATTTAATATTAAATTTATTAAATGAATGTATTAAAATAGTTATGCAGAAAACAAGAGCCGCGCAACGCTTTCTGGTAATTTGTATGCCTTGTTTCAAACAGTGCAGGTTCATAATCATGTTTTATTAGTATAGTTCAGGCTTTCGTGCGGATCACTGGTAGGATTGTCTGGTATCTATGACTATTATCTCGGTGTTCATGCCGAAGCCATGACCCTTGTGACAACGTCGATGTCACGAGCGCCATTCTTGGTGCAACTAAGAGAAAACTTAGTACTCTGCACAGGCAAATTCAGGAAGCCCCCAATAATGAGCTCCGGACCTCTATTTTCTAAAAAAATTGAAATAAATCGGTTCGTTATTTTCTACAGAAAATCAACAGTTCTTTGGTGAAAAGAACTATTTCCTGTTTTTACGTTGTTTACCATAAACTGCTCGTCGAACTTCTTTGACGTAATCCAGACGTGAATCAACAATTTACAAAGTTAAAGTGATTGCTTATCTATTTATTCCTGTTTTTGTTACAGGTATTACGTGCAACATTACGTAAATTATTCAGATTCATGCAGTCCAGAAAAATCTGAGACTTTACACTCGTGCGAACCTCTTTTTTGTTGAACAAGGATTTATAATCCACTTCACTTTATGCGATGACTGTTTAAAAGATTGTTAAAGAAGGCCTCAAGTCACTGCATCTTCTTACTGGGATTAATCATACGTTTCTATAGTAACCAGACTGTTCCCGCAGACTAGTCAGAAAAAAGTCTCTTCTAAAAAGTAGCTCATCTATAATCATTTCAAAATACGTCCCGTGACGCATGATATACCATTCATTACTCTTACAATAGCTGTTTTAATAGACATTACGCCTATTTGAGTCGAAATCTGCTGGATCATCCTCGATTGTCCGAACGATATGTTCACGTCTGGGTCGGAGCGATCGGTTCACCGATCGGAGGCAAAGACTGCGTCACGATCGTCGATCAGTTCGTTGCTTCGCATGGCATCGTCTCGATTATCAGACCCGATAGTAATTACTCTGTGATGTTTGAAAGATATTTATGTTTTGTTCTTGCAACCAACGCGGTCAAGCAACGATTCGAATCGAAAAACTGGTCTCCTGCTGATACAAACCATAAGTTCCTTCAGAGGACATCAAATTCTTTTTGAGATCTAATCAGGATTGTTTTGTCGTATGAATTTCCAGCAAACAAATATTTCTACGTTTATTTACGGACTGAGAATGCTCATGTATTTACATTATGTATACCTTTGCGAAGTGCAATGAACAATAAAATTTTTCATTTTACGTCGAGTTTAACTAAAACAATCGCAAAAAAGATAATTTCGTGTTTATAACCGAAACAAATGAAATTTTCAACGAAATTGAAAAATTTTTTTATTTGGAAGCTGGATAAAAATAAGAATGATTCCAGTTGGGAATAGCGGATTATTTGTAGGTATATTCAGTGAATAGATAAATATGGGTGTAACGCAACAGAAGCGAGGAACGTACGGTAATTATTTATCGTACAATTATGCGGCAGTCAGGGACGAGAGAATGAGCAGCAATTGTGTGTAATAGACGTTGTACTTATCTATTCTGTTTAATGTTTTAATAGGCATTATTAGAAGCCAGTGTGAAGTGCAATTGAAACGTCCCGGACTAAAGACGCTGAGCAATTGTGCTGTAGGTTCCTCGGGACGTATTCAACGCGCACATGATGCGCACATGTTGAACAGGTCTAACCACCTGCCCGACACATTCCCTTTGTTGCATACGTACGATTTTTCGGGCGATACCGTCGCAACAGCTCGCACGCTATCGAACAAGCCTAACTGTATCCCCGCATGTTTATTACCATGTCCTGCAACCTGTTCCGCCGGAGAAATATTTTTGACTTTGAGGCGAGACGCGCTACTACGATTCGGGGGAAAAAAAACTACAAACCGTAATGGCCTAATCGTTGAATTTGTATTGACCTGACAGGCATTTTTGTCAGGGAAGACTTTCAAAAAACCTTGATCAGAGAGGCGACCTCTAACCTTAAACTAGAAAAATAGAACAAACACCGCGGGAACGGTTCTCTCCTTTCTCTGGAGAATTGTAGTCTTCTTGTTTTTTGAAAGTTATGTTGATGAGGATGAGGCAGAGAATGGATAAGCGACGATGCATGATAAAATTGTTTGTAAAATATTTCGTGCAAAAGTTCGTGAAACCAATAAAGTGAACAGCGCACTTTATTACGGCATAACACGGGAATCTATTACAATAACGATTTACATTCAAGTGGACGTTTAAAACGAAGAAAATTGCAATTATGTCTACTTAATAGTTGTTATCGACAGTGTTACGGCACGATTGAGTAAACGAGGTACCAGATATATGTATAAGGAAAAAACAGGAGAGTAATCCGACAATGTTTGTAATAATGTTCTCCGTTTAGCGGGTTAATAGCGTACACGGCGCGAATCGCTGCGAATAAGCCAACGCGACGCGTTCACAGTCTATTCATTTTGAAAATAGTCTAGTACATCATCACAGGTGCATTACATAATTATCAATGAATTATGTGTGTTCAGTGACCGGAGTGTCCTCTGCGGACCGTCCCGCTGCGCCGGAAGCGGATACACGCTTCACGAAAGACGGACACCAGTGAAACAAGTCTTGTGTGTACAGACCAGTGTGCAGTGGATGAGGCCGTGTGCGTCAGACACAGAACTTTGCGCTGGATAAACGCTGGCACCGACTGTGTCTGCTGCTGGATAAGTAATTATTAACTTTTCTCATTACAACTGCTAAAAATTTTGTTCCACTCATGTATAATTAGTATATTAAAAGAAAGAGAATGAAGGGAACCAGGTAATTTAGATCAAACAACTTCATAATGCTCAACGCTTTGTACTGAATAAAACAGTGTAACTTTATGTATTTGTTTAAAAGGCGGCTTAGTGTTGTTCGATCGAATAAACTCGAAGCATGGTAGAAATTTAAAGGACGTGGACCGCGAAATGGTCGCAACCGAGGGTCACGGCCATTCTCTCGTTCCCCAAGTGATTTACGAACAATAAAAGACACGCGCGCGATTAATCCGGCGGTAGCAGTTCATGATTACGTGTCGAAGATTGCATCGCGTCGGCTCGGCCGTTGCATAATAGATCTTCCATTAAATCATACACGGTCCCGAGGAGAAACAGCGAGTGCATTTTCATGGATTGCAGTACGTCGAAACTCTCAATAGGGTGTTGCGCTAAAACGTTTTATAAGTGGCTCATTAACCCGATTGATAACTATCGATTCGCTCTCGCCCGTGAAAGTTTTCATTGAACTGCTGTCGTGAATGGAACACCGCTGAGCAATATCGGTGCTTATTACCTTCTCTGCTCACTGCGATTTCGTTCTGAACGCATAAATTCATTCTTCATTCGTGATTGACTTTTTTAATCACGTCGAACACGAGAAAGAAGTTCAGTTTAACGTTTAGAAAATTGTTTATGACTGAAATTAGGTAAAGACGTCACTAATGTCTGTTGCTAAACGCATTTCCCAGTACTTTAAAAATATATAAATGCGCAAAGATTCGTATTGTCAACATCGTATCGATGCATTTTTAAAGTGTAAAAAGTGTAGGACTACCCACAATGAAAACTTTGTTTAAACATTAAGGAAACATGTTTCTTTGTGGTTATAGTATTTGAAAATCGCCTACCGTCGAACGGAAGCCACAGCATGGAAAGAAGATAGAATTGTATGGGATTGTATATCAGAGATATAGTAAGTTCGATGGGACAGTTGTCACACCCTGCCGGTATCGCCTACGAAACGTGTTTTACACAAAAGTCAAGAAGCTCCAGTGAGCATCGATTTAAGGGCCTTCCGGTAGCATCGATAAAGTTACGCATGCGATTACGTGTCGAAGATGCTATCACCTTGAACGTCGTTACATAAGGTTTCCAGGGACGCACAATAGGGGCCCGATGTTCCATTAAACCGTATGCAAATACTCGGGAGAGAACAATGGAACGCGGACGGTCGGATCCGACGTTCGCGAAAAGTCAGTGGTCGGCTGCCGGAACGCTTCCTGGATGTGGCAAGCGATCCAGGGGATCCCTGAAGAAGATCCCAAGGCATTCAAGCCCGTACTTTAACCCTTCTTACACGTACTTTGCATACTAGCACTTGAAAGGTTCCAATGCACTCACTAAACCTAAAGTGACCGCTGTGTTGCTACTTTTCTTGCGCTCGAACGCTCCTCGCGAAAATTCTAATTAACACACCAGGCCATTTTGGAACAAATTAGTTACTGTAAATAAAAATTTACAAAATAATCTATGTAAAACAAAATTTATTATACAACTCGGTACGACTTTAGATTAATGTTGAAACTAATTGTAAGTGATTACTCTATTATTCGAACACCCATGTTCTAGTACACCGAAATGTTTGCTGTACTACTTTCATAAGAATTTTCCAAGTACATAAAGATCTGTTGCAGTAATTAATTTATTAAGCTATACCATATGAGCTTCCGCGTTTTCTTTTCGGTGGGGAGAACTTTCATTTAGTAATTAGGCAGTCAACAAATTAATGGGTTAATTGTGGGATAATTATTTCTTAATTTCTCTTTGTTACAACACCAATTTCTTCCTTAATGAATTTTTAACACGATTCGTTAGATTTCTTATCTCCTTCGCGGTAGCTTGATAAGAAAATGCATTAAGGAATCCTCATTTTTAAATAACGTATTTATATCTCTTTAAAGAATTACACTGCTATCAGCACAAATTCGGAGACGATATTTATTGAATAAAAATTTGTTCACCCTCTGGGATTGCTTCATCGGGACACTGATAAAATTTCAGAAATAAATAGCAACTTCCTAACGCATATTCATTGTATCCAACAGGTCAATGACCCTAAACCATGGACGAAAGCAAACAATAATTACAAACAACCGTTCAGGGAAGGCTCGTTAACAAATACGTCACGGCTATCTGGCAGCCAAAGGAATCCCGCTAGATGTGGCGCGTACAGACACGGGTGTGGCTGATTGAATATAAATCATAATAAATTGTACGACAGTCCGGAATTAATTTACCGGACGGTGATTTAAGATGTTGCGTATCCTGCGTAATTGGCGCCTCATTTCCGCGTCCAGTCATACCGGACAGCCGCAGAAATTCATCTTCCCTCTGCGAAAGTCATCGTTATTTCCTGCTAACGGAATTCGTGGCGCTTTCCAGCGGATACCGTGATCGATCATGCTAGCTGGCGCGCGCGCTCTCCACTCGCGTTTGTTATCCTCTAACAACGTTCGTCGAAGGCTATGGTTTTTCCACGCATCGTTAGATTACGCGAATCCTTGTCGTGCTCGGTTCGATCCGAGAATGTTCCCCATACAAAAAGTTTCCCGGCGAGAAAGACCCTTCTGGTATTCGAATAGGCGAAAACCTTTGCAAGTCTGTAGCACGACGACGGTAAGTAGCTTCCCTCTGGAAACGACGAAACGTTCATAAATTGTTCCATTTAAACGTTGGGCGTTCTCCCAATCATTTTCCCCGTGGCGTACGGTATTCGCGGCATCTTTGCAATCGGCAATGATCGTGGAAATACCGACGGACGTGGTTTTGCGTACTGTTTGCCAGCGAGAGGCGTCCTTCTTCCTCCCGAAGGCAAACGGGCGTACCAACGATCACGATCAAGATCATTGACTTCTCACGAATGTAAAGCGATCCCCTGAAAGAGGCCCCGGTACTATGCCGGTGCGATCTTTCGTCTGGATATCACGTGGACACGGGGAAAGGAAGGAATTATCAAAGTCGTGCATCGCCGCGACGTCACGAACTGGCGCACACAAACCCTCTTTTTTTTCGCTGTACGACAACGTTACCCGAACCCCCTCTCTCTCCCCCCACTTTTCGACAGTGCACTTTTACTGTTGCTTATTTTTTTGCACGAGTTTCATGTAGTGGTTAGCCACAACTCTGATGTTTTGGATCTTATCAAACATCTCCCAGAGCTGTCCGAGTTCTATGACCTTTCTGTATGTTCTAAGTCCGTGTTTTGATGTTTATATTATTCATGAGTTCGTCTATTTGTGCCCTGTGCATGTCTGCTTATTGTTTATTAGTATTTTACACACATTGGGTCGTAGTACAAATATGTTCGGTTATGCTGGACATCTCCTTTTAATTATTGATAACGTACAAAATGATATTCAACCAATTGTATAATTCCTAACTGCATGTGTCGGAATAGGAATGAAATAGAAATTTATTATAAACCAGTATTTTTAAATTCTAATTTTTCCTCTTTCAAATTGCACCTACTCGTTTTTGTCATAAATGCGTAAAATACTTTCAATGTTACGAAGACTATAACATATTTGCAATTTACCAGAAAAGCTGGAAAACGTTCCGGATATTAATTGAACGAGAAGGGCATAAATTTCTGCGATTGGTTCGGCGTTAAATCAATTCGGTGCTGATATTCGTGTAGCACGACGCGAAAGATTCACGAGGCGACACGTCCGCAGCCGGTATCAAGCGATCTAAACACTTTCTTTGGCTTTATCGTGTACGGAGCCACTGGTATTGCCAGCGAAGTTACGAACTGATAAAAGGAATAAATTGAACCGGGGGCCAGTGGCGTGCAGCGTCGATCGGGAGAAAGGAAGAATGACTTTCTGCGTTCGCTGGATACTGAAACGCACGTTCAAGGATACCCTCAAGATCACGGTCACGTCGTTACCGCTGGACAATCGCCATCTGTCATCGACCGTTTCGCGCAGTCAGTGTCCGGCGCACACGTGGAAGCAAAAGAAGAGAAAACAGTAATACTGTGCCGCGATTACCGGCGCATATATCACCACGCATTTGCATTTTCGTCCGAGAAAATCCGCCTGTCAATCGGTTCACGCGCATCGTTCGCATAAATAATAATTTTATTTCGCTGCCTTGCTTCCTTGAAAACCCTCTGATTGGCTGCTGCGGCGTATTTATAGCAAACTGAATTTGATATATCAGTATGATTTCGTTTCTGCAAATGCAACTTGAAATGAATATAGATGAAAGAAGTAGAAGACGTAAAGATGTTTTATGTGGGACTATTTTCCTTAATAATTCTTAGGTTTATTCATTTTATAGTGGCTTTTCCAGTTTTCAATTTCTAATTTCCGAGTGCGTCAAAATTGTTGGAGTTGATTGGATAAAATAATTGGAATCGGAATCATTGGAAACGTCGTGTTAGCCTCCATTGTGATTCAATTTCATTTCATTTATCACACGTCGGTGGTTGATTAAGTGTTTTGCTCTGGCAGAAGCACGATTTCACGCACGGCCGGGCAATAAAAGAATGCGATACGAGTAGGTTATTAAAGGCGAGTGCATCATCGCCATAAACCAACAAAACGTCGTGGCATCGATGAGGTAAGCATATTCGTTGGCCGAAGGTCAAACGCGAAAGACGAAAGAATTAAAAAGCGCATATCTTAAAAGCCACTCTCGGTACGTAGAAGATCCTTAATGGACACTGTCGTTGCCGCGAATTTCGTTTCTACCTTCGTTTAGACTCAACGTTTAATCCGACTTGTTTAACAAAAAAAAATATTAATCCTTAAAAGTTTCTTCCTCATACTCGTCGATAATTACAACAAACCGAGGAATTCTTTAATCTAACACGATTATCAAAACGAGCTGGAATTCAATTCGCTTGTAATTTAATAAACTTTTTAGGTTTCTCGCATCAGCTCGGATTTATCACCGCAGCAACTGCGAGCGCAGTGAAACCTTCGGCGATGATGAAAAATTATGTCGCACTATGATCTCGTCGAGATGAACGCAATTCCTTTTACAAGGTGTTACCCGTTGCAAGGTCCCACGTGGATGCGATTCGCGACGATCATCGGCTAAGGTCATCTATCTCGAGCAATCTGTTGCAACATTTTGTATGGACATTGAACCTTGATTACCAGGAGAAAGGACGGTGCCTTGCAACCGTGTTGCATACTAACGAACCATGCCGTATTTTCCGCTTTTGGTCCTGTCAATTCCGAGACCTGTATACCTACGTTTCGTTAATCAAATTTTTGCGATTTGACTCCTGCGAATTTGTCATTGATTTTTGGTTCGTCTTATTAAGTCATAAATCGACGGGAAAGAATTTTCCGTTTTTAGATTTTGTACTTATTTTCGACTTATGGCATCTATGAAAGTATGAAATGTGTAAAAACGTTTATATCAGTGACATGACAAGTGTAATAACATTTGCTGTTTTTAATCTTTCATTTTTTGTGTTTGTTTTTACGATAAAGAAGTTTCCAACTAGCGAAATATATTTGCTCTTTTCCATCTGAAAGATGGGAATCATAAATTTTAGATTGGGATGAAACTGGCACGTTCCAAACTTATTCCTACGAATTAGAATGATCGAAAATTTCCATCGGAACGGCATATCGTATAAACAGGATGAAAACAAACAGCGTGCTGCGTTTATTCGATGCTTGAACAGATCGTTGACTGCATAAATGCCGATCATTTACACGCGATCTTCTTCCGGCACGTAATACCGTGGCTAATGAGCCTTCGTAAACCGACTGCAGGTTACATAAACGTGGGGACACGTCACGAGAGGAGAACGGAGTGCAGCTGGAAAGACCAGTGTTTCGATTTAAGGGGATACTTCAGTCTAGAACATGATAGTTACGCTACTTTTACGTTTTTCCTCGTAAAACTGCAAAATGCTTCGCTATCTAACTCGTGTACGCTTTTGCGCGTGTTTTGACAAAGTCCGTGAATATTCAGACAGAGAAAAAGTAAAAATTGTACTTTTACCGGAATTTTAAAACTGGTATTACAATTAGAACAGAACAATGAAAAATTGCAATATGGGCATCTTAAAATGGTCAAAAAATGTTCATGTGTTGAATGTAAGAATGTGTAACATGGAACTGCACAAATGTGGAATAGGCTTGGCATTGCATTCGGGGGTGTTAAAATGGATAATGCTTTTGGTTTGATAAAAAAGGGTGTGACAAAAGGTAATGGCCGAGCGAGACGTTAATGGGGATTAATTTTTATACGGCCTACATCCCACGAACGCCTCCTCCCAGCAATGTGAGACAAAGCCTGTAAGGATATGTGGATAAGTATCGTTACATGTGCCAAGCCGCAGGGATAGTCATAATGTAAGCATTGAACCGACGACGGTGCCTGAACCGTCCATTGTATTCCGCGGCCGGAGTCGCAGGTTCGGCCAGCCTTGAAGCAGTGAACCTCCCAGCGCGACAAGATGATGCATTGTTACATTGCGCGGCCCTATACTTGCCCTTTGGGGTCACGCAGAAAATCGCAAAAGGTTAAGAGGTATCAACGTCGCTGCATCTGCGTTTGCCACCCCCCGGAGACACGTATTTTACCAGTTTGCGGATTTCAACGACTCCGTAGAGTCCCCTTCTAAGTCCTCTCTGCACTCGAGCAAAATAGAGACATACCGAAACCATGCACACAAAGATGCAGACAAAGGGCCAGTAGAAAACTTTTGAGAAAAATATTGTTCGTAAAAATCCGCATTGATCAGAAACAACGTGAAAAGTATTTCGTTTGAGAATAGCGTATAGTGAATTATTCCCGACGGCAAATAAGCACATATTTGTTTTTGTAGTGACTTTAAACGGACACCCGAAACCGAAAGTATACCAGATAAGCCGTGCTTTATGAAGACAGTGAGGCGTGGAAAATTGATCGCAGTGGCACTATCGCTGCGCGAAGCTGTAAATCCAAGTTCCTAGTGAATACGTTTCTCGTGGGCCATTAGGTGATAGCGAATGTTCCACGATATCTAACCAGTTCCATAAAACGGACGCTGTTAACACATTCGTCGATATTCCCTGCCTGTTCACGGACATACGTATGTAGATGACACTACTAACAGAACCATTTCGAACCCGTGAAATAGAGACATCATTTTGATTAGGCAAGACCGTAACGGTGGAGTCGATTTTCTGTCTGAAATGTAAATTGAAGATGCAAATTGTTCGGTAATTAATACTTCGAGTTCTGTCCTGTTAATGAGTTTCTCGATATGCATGTTATGAAAGGAGATCAGTCTAAATTCAAAAACGGCGCTGCCGAACAAGAAGAGCCAACGGTTTCTTTAAGGCGATCGCTTGTAGTGTGCGACGGCCATGATTTTGTATTTTACGTAAAGCAAAAAATTGTAATTTTTCTGTGCTTAGATATTTTTATATTTCATATTAGAATTCGTTACAATTTGATAGAATATTATAATTGTGACGCTATTGCTAAAACGAATGCTGGTAGCAAGCGTGTTAAAGCCTTGACTTTTAAACGATTGGTAATTCCAAGTTCAATTGTAACCTGGTCTGTGAAATAATAACTATCAACTTTGCTTACAGCAGTCTAGTAGTAAGGGTACTACACGGTAAAGCTGTCTAGCAATACAGACGCCTAACAGTAAAGCTATCTAACCTATACATATTAGCAGAAGTACTTAAGCACTTAGGCTGCCGACTGTTGACCTAACCCATATCTAACAGCAACGCTTCCTAATGTAAACCTAACGGTAAAGCCCCGCTATTGGGTGTCGGGACATCGTTGGTTAAAGTCCGATGAACAATTCCGATTTATAGAACAGTTTCGCTCGATCAGTGAAAAGGACAGACTGGCAGCCTTTCGGATTCGCGAAAGGAGAAGGTTGTTTGGTGGGGGAGTATTTCGCCGGTCAACACGAAGTTCGTGAAGATCGGTGTGCCCCGGGGGTGAACGAAGCGGCTCAATAATGGATATCGATGATGTTGGAAGAGACATCGGCACGTCCGCACGCATTCCGGCAGCCAGTTATAAATCACTGATTCGTATCTCGGTAAGGCCTCCTTAACCAAATGGATGCTACTGTCGATTTGAATTACTGCCCTTACCCGGTGAGAGCCATTGCCAGCCGACATCGTCTCGAAACCGCTCAAAGTTCTATGTAAACTACCGCCCACGTTTACATTCTCTGGCTACGTGGTAGTCTACCACCCTCTCCTCTCTCTCCCCTCTCTTTCTGCCCCCGGTCGCTCCTCCCCCGCTCTAGCAATGGAGTTTCTATGCTCGTAGCTCTTCTTCTTCTCCGAGTGATCTAAGGAAACGTCTTCGGGGCAACGAGGGAAGACCCGTCGCTGTCGCTCATGACTGCCGGGATTTAGAACCGAGGGTGATAGCGACTGAATAAAAGATGAAGCAGGAACACAGCGTATCGGAGGAGCAAAGAGGAGAGTCGTTCACAGTTTCGTAAAAGTTCGCGCCGAGAGGGACGAGAGCTGCTCAAGATCCCCGATAAACTCGAAATTCTAGCGTAGCTTTTCGAAATAAGGGGGGCAGACCCTCTTGGAGAACCGGTTGGCTAGCGAAAAAGCGTCTCGGACGATTCTTTCGTCGGATCCTGGAGCCCTCGCGACTACCGCTTATCTCGAAACCGCTTCTTTGCATAGTTGTCACATAAATTGAAGCGCCTCGCGTCCTGCAACCGGCTTGATCGTTCGCGAGAGCCTTTCAACCTGATCTGGATCAACCTGGAGAGGCGAACGCAATCCCTTTGCTTCGCTTATTCTGATCGACAGAGATCCAAGAACATTGTTGCCTTTTAACATCGGGCACCAGTTCTAGAGGAGATTTTTCTTCGAGTTTGTGTGCGTCTGCTTTGTCCTCTACCACGACGGTTCAGATGAAATGAAAATGGAAACCCATGTGGGCTGCGAGCTGCTTTCGAGGAGATTACTATGCGTCGCCTGTATCTTCGAAGAGTATCGATCTGAGGAGTGGTGTCGAGTTTTTGAAACTTTTTTTAGGACTGTTCAAGGATCTTAGCAGTTGTTGGAGGTATCAAATTCTTTTGACGATCAAGTCCCAGATAGGATTATGCAGGTTTACTAAAAAGGATTAAGAATATCGAATGATCGGTAAAATTCAAGCGATGATCAGAAAAATTTGTAGAGTTGTTCAAACATATAGTGACGATAGTCCGATTAATTCTCCCAAATTCCGCAGCAAAGAAGTACATATCGAGTTCGTAGCCTATGATTATCAATTCCAGAAATATTTGGCATTTCTCGTTCCCGATGCCTGTCACTCAATCGGGTTCCACCCGATGATTTTTTAATTAAGTTCTCGCGCGTTCCGTCCGGACACCGACATCCTCACACGATTCGAAGCCATTAAATGGCTCGCGGCGAAGTTAAAAGGACCCCGGGGCACAGGGGAATCGAGTGAAATGGGTTGGCAGTTGGGTTTCCAGCGATTCCAGGTGAATTTATGGCGTCACCTGCCTAGGAATGCGAGCGTACAGACAATAGAAGTCTATTCGATCCTCCTCGATCCTCCTCGATCCTCTCGGACGGTCCCCCGTGTCCGCGCCATCCTGATCTACGATCTGTAAATTGGATCAAGAGTGGCCACTGTCCGACGATCCTTTCGTATGCCGCTCTTTTTGCGATCGAAACCGAGGGAATGTTTCGCGCGAATGTGTATGTGTGTGCGACACGTGCGTGATCATGCGAACGCGAATGTGTGAGCGTCAGGTGTGAGACTGCGTGGGCTGCGGAAGATGCGTCTTGGAAATGATTGTCTCCAGCCTGAAGGCTGCCTTTCCACGGACACCGTCGTGTCCCGAGGAGAACAATTGTCTATTGTGCTTTTTTATGAAGCCGGATTCTTTTAATGAATCCTGACGCGCCACGCTGCAGACAATCCTACGGTCTCTTCTGGAATTTTAACCTTGGATCGCGAGTTTCGCCACGGTAACTGCCCTCACACAATGTTTCCAATGCATGCTAGCTGGACAACGATTTTGGACGCGAAACACAGTGCCGGTGGCATTTCCTTGTTACCACATGATGGGAAATCGCTTGCTTGTTTTTGAATGTTTGATCAAATTGAATAGAGTACATATCAACTTATAATTAGACCGCGGATCTTTATGCAAAATTAAAATATTCTGCATAGGTTGTGGAAAGCAGTAGTTAAATAAAATCTTCTTACGTTAAAGGTATTTTCATCAACGAGACAGTCCTTCCCATTGACAGAACAGCTCAGAGTGACCGCTCTAGCGCGCGTCTGTCCCATTATCAGTTGGAAACGCTTCAGAAAGTGCCGTCACGAATTACCGATCACAAGGAATGTCAAAAATGAGCGTTCGAGGTCGACGCTCGTAGTAGTTATCGCCATCGGGCAGCAAGTGTGTTTTCAGGGTGACTTGTTGCGCAATCGGCAATATCTTAAATCGATTGTCGTGTATCGATAGGCGTGTGCGAACAGCGCCCGACATCGTTAGTATTCAGGGAGCGTGTTCTGCAGCCGAAGTGGCGAGAAATGCCTAGGAATTCTACTCAGGAAAAATAATTTTAACTTCTGGCTGGTCTCGGTCTCGACATGTGCGTGTCCTCGGACAACCTTGCTCCAGCAGCGATAAAATTCACGAATGACATATGTAAATGGCCATCCTCCGAGAGAAAACGAAAGTGTGAGGAAACGATCGGGGTCGGGTTAGATGAATTAAGCCGCTGCTGATCGTGAGATAATGTTTGTTATCCGGCAACAAGTAATATATTTCAATATGTATTAGATCGAGAAGAAAACTCATTTTGTTCAATACGAACTTTGTTCCCAACGAATGATCAAGTATTTTTAAACGGTAACACAAAGAACCATTGCTTATTTATCTATAAGTGCCCTCTGAAGTATTCCTCTTGAAAGGGTAATAAACTTAGCAAAACGGTTAGACGGAGAAAGCAGCTCGTCCATACTAGGTAATTAAACGCGCGAATACCAGTGGAGTGCCAGTAATAAAAGCAATTGCGTGTCTAATGGATTGACTATTAAGTTCAAGACCTTTCGCGCCATGAGACACGCGTTAAGTTCACGTCCATCGAGCTGCCTGCCGTTGATTCGCTTGAAAGTGAGTGAACTTTAAACTTTTCTAAAAGTCTTGGGAGAATCTGATCGGTCTTCATAATATTTAACTTTATCCGACTCGTTCGCTCCGTTCTTCCAGATATCGATCGTGATGAACTGAAGAAGTCTTGTTTTGCATGGTCCTGAAATTTCCACAAGTACAAAATTGATTAAACATTATTAATCGTCACTAATACTATGGAAAATGTTTAATCACAAATAAATGCGTATGCAGAAACTCGTGGCGTTATTCGAGGCAAGAATACCCAACGGCACACGCGTCTTTGCATTAGCTAGTGGCAGCGGGGCTGTCGTTGCAGTCACGGCTCTGAATCATTCATTCGTCCCGTGCCGTTGCGTTGGTTCGCAGCGGTGCAGCGTGCCCGTTGCACTTTCGTGGTCCTTTTGTCGTCCCCGCATATCGCGGTTAATATTGTACGTACACAATGCAACATCGTCTCGGGGCGTAGGCAGACCGCAAGAGGGAGAGGCTCTTCCCCCGAAGGGTTTTTACTTCTCCAGCCTCCGCATCATTCTTTTCAGGGCTCCTTCACTTGTCCTGGATGTGACGAATTTCGCCGTATCTAAAAGTTCTTGCTTTGCTCTTAGTTCTTTTGCGGGAACCATGGCTAACTTTGTGTGCACTGTTTGCTGGGATGCTGTTCCCATTCAATGGCAATTTACTACAGAGTGCATGTACATTTATGACTAAAATCAAAAAGCAAAATGGAAAACTGTGAGATCCGTGAGATTACGACATTGATGAATGCTTTTTCATTTTCATCATTATATTACCATTCTAGATGATATATCTTCTATTTTCTATCAAAAATATAGTTTCGAGTAGATTGAAGGATAATCTCTATGTATAATGAACTATTCGGTTCGGTATCATTCATATTTTCTACCTCGAGGTGAGGCATGTTGAGTATCAGCTACCAATTTATTATTCTCCTTCAGAACTATCATGTGTTAACTGCACATCTATCTGTCAGGAATGATTCCTGACTCTTGAACATGCTGTGGCGAGATGGACAATCGAATGTCACGTACAGCAATAAAATACGTCTCTCATCCATTCATCGTTGAATATATCCGTGCAATGTAGGTATACTATGTTTGAATATCTCCAATATTTCTAATGAAATGGATGAAATACAAAAATTCACTGAACAACAAAGGAAAACAAAATAATATAGTCATAGTCATAGAGAGAAGTCACAAAAGTAAATTGCAAAGCTCCATTAACAGAAGACCAAATGCAAAATGATAGAAAGATCAAACACCGAATCACGACGCGATGTAAAGAATACAAGACTGGGATCCCCGTGAAACAAGGGAAACCAATCGAATTATATGAGTTCCCAGAGAATAGAGCGTAGCACACAGACACCTGGCTCCCTTCCAAGGGATAGAGAAAAAAAAAGGAAATCCTTTCCCCGTGAGACGGCCGTGTGCATTTCAATTTTCCCGTCGAACGTGAAGAAAGACGGCGGAGCAGGCTGAAGGATGTGTACACGTCCGCGAGGAAATTCTAAGAGTCATGGAACGAGCGAGTGCGAGAGCCGTAGTATAGTCCGAGAAGCGGCTCCGAGAGAGCCTAGTTCTCTAATGTCCTTTTGCGTGGCAGTCACTCGCAGCACGTCCGTCTATGATTCCTCAGCAACATTCTTCGAGCTCAGCAGCGCTATAACCGTAGCGAGAGAGCCGCGGCAGCCGGTAACATAAGTTCAAGCCGAGAGCGCATCGTTCCACAGGCTGAACAGAGACGAACGGAGCCGCATGTGCGCCACTCGGCTCCAGTATTTCTTCGTTCGTTCCCCTTCTTTGCCTTCGTCTTCTTTTTCTTCCCTCTTCGTTTTTCCCCTCTTTCCAGTTTGTATCGTCCTGTGATTCCGCCAGGCGGAACTGCCGGTATATCAAGCCGCGCCGACGTTTTCCTATATACAGCGCGCCGGACGATGCGCCCACTGCACTTACCAGGTCTATGCACTTTTTCGATCTTACATGCACACACCCCAAACCGACAGGAATCAACAGATGTTAGTACACAGACGAATTTCCCGGCGGTGCAACCTCGTCTCTTTCGCTGGAGTCTGGCAAGGGAGCTACTCAGAACAGTAATTAGCAGACTGCAGATTAGTATCAATCAGATTTTACTCAAAATCCAAACATTTTCGAGCTAGAATATTCTCTTAGAATATGATTTTTTTCATTTCATGCAATGTATAATGTTTAGTAACTAATGTGAAAAATAATTTGAGCCAGAAAACTTTGTACTCGCTATTAACTGAATCACGAATTTACTCTATCGTATTAATACTTCTGCTGCTCAGCGACCTCTTACTTCTAACGAAGCAAATACGGAAGAGACGTTGAAAAGATGATCACTATCTTCCATCAGCCGCGTTAATGGCAACTAAAGACATCGCAGAAGCAAAACCTAAGAAAATACTGTATCCTCGGGACACGCTGGAAGAAGAAACGGAATGGACGAAGAAAATAATTGAAGTGGGAAGATAATACCGATGTAAGGAACGAGTTTACACGTTTCCACATTTGGAAAAATTGCGTTTGATATGGCGAGCCTAATAGGATCGAACAAGAAGCGTAAATACTTGTTACCATGGAAGAAACGAGTAAACCGAACGAACGAAGTCTGAGATGGAGTCACATAGACAAATCCGCGTGAGAATTTTGATCCTGGTACGTGTTGAAACCAGTATTCCGGTGCAATTAAATAAATAAGACACAACAAAAAGATTAAACGCTCGACTGCATAAGTGGACGAACTACTCGAAGGGATAGAAGTAATTAAGGAAGACAAGCGAATAGCAGAAACAGGTGAGAACCGACTAATAAAGATTCTGACACCGTATCGCGCGGGATCGTTTCACGTGCATTTAATGCAAGCATTTACGCATTTAATTCAAATTACCTTCGGCAGCTTTCGTGTGAATAGACGCATCAATTACACGATACAAACGTTGCCGGAGATACCGAGAACGTTATTCGCGAGCATTGATTGAGAAACGCCGCGGAATTAGACACATCTTTCGAGGGATATGTCGAAATTATGTTCGCGCGATGGGACCAGGTTCACTGCACTCCCACGGTTACGTTTTGTTGCACCCAGGTTTTGCCGGCTGATTGAATTATGTAATTACCGCGTGGAGGCGAGTGGACGGTAAACTCGATTATGACAATGCCGACGCTCTCCATTTCAGTGAAGAAAAATCTTGAAAATTCAAGTGCATAAACGAAATTAAAGCTTTAGATCATACGACTATGTCACTACTTTATAGATTCAATTGTAATAAGTGTACTGCAGACTTTATGTGCGAAGATTTCCCAAACAAAATAACTGCAACAAAACTATAACTTCAAGTCGTTATTAAGGATAGAAATATTGAATTGTGTAAATAACAAGAGAGCGATTTCTTTGTCGAATTCCTCCCCGTCCCACTACAGGAGGATTCATTTACGAAACATAAAGCGGACTCCCTCGCCTGCGTTCCTTTCAAAGAATCGGCGGCAACGAAACCCATAAAAAAAGCTCCGAACAGTATGCCTTTCCCATGCCCGTAGCTAAATCACCCATTGTCTGTGGAAATAAAAATCCAATCGCGAGGCTCTTCCCAGCGATTTCTTCTTACAATCGACCTCCTCGAAACGCCATTCACGGGTCCATCTGGTTAATTCAGCCTCGCGAAATTGAATTTCCCTTGATCCTCTGAAGATTCTCTGACCAATAGAAATCTTCTTGTTAGGGGCTTAATTGGTTTTGGCGAATTGAAAACCAGAGCACATGGCAACCGATGAAGATTGCGATCGTTCTGCCGCGGATCCCTGGAGATCATGCAGGTCGAAACGGCAAGGACGACGCGGGAAAAAAACCAGAGGAAGAGTGTAGCATGCAGTTAACCCGTCAGCTGTGAAATGAGAATCTTTTCGTTCGACCGGCACGCCCAGCGGCGACCTTGCAGCTTAGTGGTCAAGTCCTTTTGGTGGCCGCGATTATCCTCGCGGGAATAATCGATCGTATCGTTTCATCAGAGTCGCATTGTGGTCCGCGGAATGAAACGCATAGCGAAACGGAGCTGAATCGTTTCACTATGCGAGCGAGATGCGTCGGTCACTGGGGCCTGGCTTCTTTAAACACGTCCAACTAGAAACACCCCATTCTTCCATGGATATATCGCTGATATGAGCGATTCGACCGAGAAGGAAAGTCGGAAGATAGAGAATTATGGAATTTTTTGTAAGTTTCACCTTTTTAGCAATCTGTGAAATACTTTTAAACATCATAAATTGTGATAAGAAAATGAATCGCGCGATGCGGCGAATTGTGCATTATCACGGGAGTCTATGTTTTAATGCTGAATCAAGCGTACACATCGACCGATTGCTATCGATATCTGATCGTGTAGGGTGTTGCTTGTCATGTACGGCGATCTGGCTTTTGATAGTGTTCCAGCGAACGCTTTTTGACGACGTCTTTTGTGTCGCTTTCGCTGGCGTGTGATGTGGCAAAACAGAGCTCAAAATGTCTTTGCGTATAATGGAATGTTTAAGAAAAAACTGTGACGTGAATGAATGGCGATATAATATTATAGATTGCAGATGAAATAGATTAGAGTTCCGAAAATGGAAATGATTTAAAGAAATTTTGACAATGCTTTCAACTCGAGGAGAAATCTTCACTAGAGTCGAAATTGTGAAACTGATGGAACGAATCACATTAAGGTAACATCTTCCCTCAATAAATAGTGCGTCAAACCACTCAACCTACTTAGATAATTATCCACAATGCAACAATTCCGAAAGAATACCAAGATTTT
Source organism: Lasioglossum villosulum (assembly GCA_963971365.1). Taxonomy (NCBI): domain Eukaryota; kingdom Metazoa; phylum Arthropoda; class Insecta; order Hymenoptera; family Halictidae; genus Lasioglossum; species Lasioglossum villosulum. The sequence goes on from OZ020495.1 coordinate 8,149,899, forward strand.
TGCAGCAGAACACGCTTTCTCTGCCCCACAGGTAGAAATCATCGTCCAATCTTGGTCAAGCAGCTTCAGAGTCGATTAAATTTCTAACGGACTATAACTGTAAAAAACAAACTGCAGCGCGTCGAATCAATTTTTACAAATTATCGGATTAGCATGCTTTCATTCCAACGAATCTCTGACCCGATCATATAGCCGGGGATCCAATCGGAAGCGGGCCTGGGTTTCTCTCGGGATCTTCTATTTTCGATGGGGAGGCTGGTGGTGGCACGATTGACCGTGATCCTGGGATTTCTTCCTTGAAGAGGAATGATCTCCGGCATATAAAAGGGCAATCATCCAGAACGGTAGGGCCCCTCCAGTAACGCGCGAGTGGGCTCATTCACTCGTTTCGTTTCGTTTCGTTTCATTCCAAATCGTACGACCGAGATGATAACTCGGCTCTACGCTCCGCTGGCATTCCCTCGCCTCGGTTAAAGACCCAACCGACTTAACCTAGCCTAACGCAGAGAGTTCCATAGAACCCTTTCCTTCCGTCCTTCCTTCCCTTCGTTCCAACTATAGCACATGAACGACCACCGAGAGGACCATGGACGCCACAGATCGGCCATTTTGTTATATAACTCGCACGCGAGGACTCCTTCCGCGGGCTAGAAAAACGCTTAGACAATGCCGCGTGTTGCGGCTTCCATCGTATAAGGACTGTCTAGGATGCAACCATCCTCGTCCCGACGAGGATGTCGCTTTATACTGCAGTCGTCCTTCTCAAATAATTGCGGAACTTACTATCTCCACCCCGTGAGACTACGAACTCAATAAGATCTTTGATATTCGACAAGTTCTTTACACTTTCTGGGTGACATATTTATATTGTCTTTTTCTGATCATGTATCAAACACTTTTTTCTTAAACTTTCTCTTATTTCACCACGTTATTTGCGGTTATTCGACTCGTAGTGATAACTTCGGTGTTTATTTTGCGGAGTGGGGGATTTACCAGCGATTTAGAAGGGACACGGTTGAAATTAGTAGGAACAGTTCCGCGGCCAGTGTGTGCCACAGTGACTCAGTCCCCGAAATTTACGTCCTTCACGAAACCGCGTTTCGTGTAAGCTCGCAGGACCCCAGAGGAGGAGCGAAACGGAGAAGAATTCGTGAACAAGCCTCGGCGACCCCCGCTTTGGAAAAAGGGGGGTAGGCGACAGGTTAGACGGGGGAGGGCTGGGGGCGAAGTACGATTCGAAGGAATCGTAAATTGCCTAAAGGCTGCGTAGCCATCTGTTCATCCTGGTATCCGCACAAACCATTGTCAGCTGCTTCTTCTTTTTTTATTTCTCTCTCTCTCTCTCTTCTCCACCTACTCTGTCCTCGCTATTTACTACGGACCTATAAGGGTTTGCGACCAGTCGGCTCGCGGCCACGTGTTTCTCTTCGTCGGATGCATTCCCACTATGCAACCTGGATAGAACACAATGCCGTGGATAATGAAAAGTCGGCAGAAATCCTGTAATTGCCAGGCCTGGTATTTCACGTCCGTGCGTGCGCGCCTATCTATTCGGAAACACTTGAACTCGTGTACCCCGCATACTTTACAACCGATGCATCCGAGCCTAGAGTGCAACACGGATCGGTTCTGCGTGCACTCCGCCACCTTATCCGGCTTCCTGCACGTTGACAATGAGAGTGGTAGTTAACGCTTCCTGAGACTTCTGCACTTTTCACGGGAAAATGGGTAATTAATCCTTTAAACGTTCTGCTTGTAGCCGGATGTCTTTCAAAATCGTAGCTGCGAACTTAGGTGTTACGTTTCATTACGATTTCGCACCTCAGAATTAATTACCCAGTAAGTAAATTAGAGAGAAGTATAATTACAGTGCTGTATCGAACTCTCGAACTCGTGTTTTAGTATTGTTAAATTAGATGTTCAGTGATTACAGGCATTCAGACGTTTCATGTGAGTTCTGCTTTTCGAAGGTCGATTGCTACTTATGTAACAATGGCAATGTATTTGTAGTTGCGACATGAATCATATGCAGAAAATATCAGACAGGAGAGACTATGTATTGCTTGTTCTGATTCATCTCTGACTATTATGAACCCAGCACCTTCTATTCTTCTGCATCGCGTGTACACCTCTGGGTTGACCACGATGATGAATGGCGGTATGACTCATATGCCCTTCCCAGAGATAAAACAATGGCAGCGAGGTTCCTCAATATCTACACTGGAGTACTTCGAAGTGTAACCTTGTATCTCCGAAGAACACTGTCCTCTCAACACTGACCCTTCTTTTCCAGAAACTGTTTATCATTTTTTCCAATGCGGTCAACAACCGGTAAGTCCGATTGGATTTCAACTTTTTGCGTTTTAGGAGTAGACAAATGGACAGTGACGATTATGCAGTCAATCTTTAAAAAATTCAGATACTAGTCAAAAAGAAATTGACGTTAGTTTCGAGTCTCCGGATGAATTTAATTCGCAGTGCATCCACCTGGTGTGTTCCACCGCGGATTTTCTTCTTCCAGCATGGTGTTCACGAGGTAGTCGCGCGCAGGGCCTTTTTCTACCCCCCAAGATTGCCCTTCGGCCTTCGGCACACCGCGAATCTGCATGCGGTAATGACTTCCTGCCGTAAACCGGCAAAATAATAAAAGCGAATGGCCCCGTTACTACGGCGCGCATATGCGCCTCAGAGATGTAACGAGATGCATTTGCGCCCGGCGCGAACCACGCTGCCTTCTCGCATTCTTCGGGGCCTGTCAAGCCGAAGAAGAACGGGTCGAAAATAGACGACGTGGAATTAACCAATCAGTGACGCGTCAAGCGGAGTGCTTTTGATTTGTATTATGCCGGAGACGGGTCGAGGTAAATGATTTTAATAATAACGTGGAAAGGGAGTTGGACTTGGGCCAAAGAAAAGGGAGTGGGACTCGGAACAGGATTTCATCAATTTAGGGAGCAGAAACTAATACTGTCATTAAATGAGAATCAAGAACTTCATAAAATGTTCAATAAAAACAAACATCGCTTCTAATGAATATTCACGTGTCGTAATTATAAAATATGACAGTATACAGGGTGTCCAAAAATTCCTTCAACATCCGGAAATGGGAGGTTCCTGAGATCATTTGAAGCGACAGTGTCCTTTGCAAAAATGGCGTCCGCGGCTTTATTAAGGAGTTATTAACGCAAAACACGGACCAATCATAGCGCGGCTACAGCGAACGGAATCCGACTCGGCGAGAGGTCCTGCTTAGCGTGGCGTCGCCATTGGCCGAGTCAGAATCAATCCGCCGTTGCCGCGCTCTGATTGGTCCGTGTTTTCCGTTGATAATTCCTAAGCAAAGTCGCGGGCGACATTTTTGCAAAGGGAAATGCCGCTTGAAATGAACTCATTAACTTCCCATTTATGGACGTTGAAGGAATTTTGGGACACCCTGTATAGTGCTATGGGGACCGCTGGCATAAACTCGTAAAAAGTCCGATTACGTTGTCGAAGAAATCGATGTTACAGGGTAGTCCAAGGTAACCGAGCTCCATGACGAAAATCGTCTTCGACAAACGCGAGCCGTATCGCGCTAGGATCGCTGCGCGGCGCGATGGTGCACATAGGTGGCACACGCATTGTGTAAGGGACACGGTGTTTCGTCTTGTTACACGAAACATCGCGTTAAACGGCGTATCGCGTAACATCTTGCGTGACATCGGGACAAAATTCGATCGTCCCTGGCGCGGCTGAACGCGACGGTGTACGGACGCCGGAGGAATTTCGATACAGGGGAATACGATGCCAGATACGATAATCCGAGCGCGATCTTTATTACCAGCTTGCTCGCGCGCACCTTGCGCGGACCCTCGGCTCGGTGCAACGTGCATGGCAGTTCGCGCGGCCGCATATCCCGCCACGGCTTTGTAGCTACGTACCTGCATGCATTAATGCGGGTACGTCATGTGGCGCAAGCAGAGCCCATCAAGGTGCCCTGCCACCTCCGAGAGGCCGTGCCCTGCAGGTAGCGCCGTTGACGGATGATAAGTTGCGCACCGACACAAAAATCGAGAAAGGGCCCGCTAATTGCTAAAGACGATTAACCGGGCTAACGATCGCTCTTCGCCACATCCTCCCGCGCCATTCTTTCCGACGATTCTTCCTAGGCTCGTCATTGCACGTGCATTATAATTGTTCCTTTTCAACCTCTTGATTAGTTTCACTGGGTCTCTCAAAACTGGTTTTGATGATTTTGTGGCAGCCATGGCAGGTAGATTATATTTATTACCAATGCATTCTCTAATATATTGATAGAAACAAAATAGAATTTTAGTTCTGTTTAAGGGAAATGAATAACACGTTTAGTAGATTCTGTTTGAAATCTTCTAATGAATCTAAGAAGAATGCAGCTTCGTTGCGCGGACTTCGGGCTGGCAGGCGTCTGTTAGCTGATTACGCTTCGCTTTTCTTCAAGCCGGTGTTTGCGGAGGAGCGAAAGAAGACGGAATGCGAGCATCGTGGTCAGGCACCAGCGTCCACGGTAATTAGTAACTGGTCGATTTTTCCGAGCCCATGTAACTCATCATCCGTTGACGTTGAAATCTACCGAGTGCAGCGCGCTCGGCGCCTACACAGTTTTGACGGCCACTCTGCGCTTTGCATAATCATTCAGACATGTGGGAAGATAGACGCGAGCGATACAAGAAGTACCCAATTCTTTTTTACTCCCTCTCTCTCTCTCTCTCTCTCTCTTCTTTCTTCCTCTTTCTCTCGAAACCGTTCGTGAGAGGCGTTACCCGCCTCGATCGAAGATTGACGGGACTTTGTCTGATTTTTATTAGCATGTCAGCTGCGTAGTTTGTTACCGCAACACCTTGTGTCTGCAAGCTGAATTGTTAGCCTTTTGAAGGGTAAGTGCACTGTACACATTGCGTATCGGAGTATAGTATAACAGTATACTTCTTCCCACAATCGCACGGTTAACGTAAATCTGACCTTTCCGGAGCTTGTTATAAGATTTCGTTAACATGCATTTCAACTTAAATGGTTAAATTATATTTAACGCGTATTCCTCCGAAACAATTGAATTGAATCGATGATCTTTGACATCTTCGAGTTTCATTTCTTCGTGGTTAACGCGTTATTGGTCATGCTTCGGTTAAGATATCACGCGGTGATTCACTATAGGCAGAATGAGTCTGTGATTCAACTTTGAATTATGCCTCCGAACCACTAAATAATTTGCATTGCAGAAAGAGGTTATTAAATCTATCGAGATCCGAGACTGTTTCTCGAGCGATATTATAATACTAGTTTAACAAGAACAAGCTCAATAAATAAAATGATGTGAAATGATAACTTTGATAATCTGTAGTTTCAACGTTAAAAAAGAAAGGACTCGGAAAACGAGTCCAGCGTTCCCAGGCGCTGTACTCAGCGGGTTGCGGAGTTGATGGACGATGAGTTATGTCCCAGTGGAAAAATCAACGAGCCACTAATTACCGCGTACAGTGAACCGAGCTTACCGCTGGCTGTTTTTATTACGGGCGTATAGTACCGCGTGCGTGTAGTAATCGGGCGTACTCACCTTGGCCTTCGCTGTCGTCGCTCGTTCAAGGTTGCCCCCGGCCGACTTCAGCCCGTGAATCATACTTACGATCAAAGTTCGTGAGTGCACGTTTCAATTATTCAGTGGGTCATACGCGCAAACCGGGGCGAATGGTTTCGAGCCGGTTGATTGGAGTCCGATGCTCGTCGGACAACCGGGAAAAATGGTCAGGCATGAATGAACCGAGGCAAATGCGGCTGATGAAGAAAGGTGTTTGATCGCGAGTAAGCCGACGCGGCCAAGTTTATTTTGATTTATCGGCGCCGAACTCGCCGCGAAAAATTAGAATTCGAACGGAGTATTGATGAGCTTCGATGAACTGGAGCGAACCGCGCGCGACCGCGCGACTACTATGATTAATGGCAACGCGGAATCGGCTGAGAAGCGTGAATCGAAATCTGCCTCGAAACAAGCTCACCTTGTGCTGAGTCGTCGCGTGACACCAATTTCGTTCTCCTTTTCTTCGCGAAATAATTCTCATCTTATTTTCCACACATATACTTCGATGCGAGTCGTTCGCGAGACGAATCGGTTAACCAGCTTTAACGTTTTTTAATATTTTACTACCGAGGCACTTGGTAGCATTACTAATTTTTGATGCTTCGGATCGATGATTGATTAATACCACTGCGTGACAAAAATTCAAAGAATTTTTCAGAATGAAATTGGATTTGTCGAATACAGTTTCAAAATCTTGATGATCGTAAATTAGAGGTATTAGAATCCGTTATTTTAACGACTACTGTAAACCTAGTGTAATTTACTTCCAGATTTACTTTTACTTGTGTGAAATGAATTATTAATGTGTAGAAACGCTCGCAGGTTGCTTAGAAGAGCGGTTTTGTTGTTTCACAGGGAAATTAATTGTAGAAGCTAAAATGAATATAAATGGCTATAAAGAAAGAAATAATGAAAAAGAGAACATCACGATAGCGATCGTTCATTTGTGATTTGCGAGTGAAATAAGAAACACAACGTTCCTGCATTTGCATTGTGCAAAGGAGTATTCACTTTTCCGGGAACCGTCCCTGATCGTCGAATGAATCACTTCACGATACTTTCTTAGCACGCTGTAGGTATGTCACGAAGGTTTTAGTGCAGCCTACGGTGCATATATTTTGCGGTGCAGCGCATGCAATAGCGATGCGAAAACTAATTTGCCTTCTGGGAACTAACTGTGAAGAATTCTTGCGAAGGGTACGCTTTTCCTTATACAACGTGAGCCAGCATTGAAACATTAGATGACCTGAACAAAAATATAGGAACCTCTCTCGAATATACTGCGCATACTACATAATTTACTTCTCGCATCCAAGTTGATTGCTGAACAAACATTTCTGCGAGATCATTGTAATTGATTCAACAAATTATCTGGTTCCTTCAGGTTGTAATAAAATTCACCAATATGAATGTTTAAGTTACCAACAAGATAACGCAAACAGAATTTTTTTAGTTTGACACTCGACGACTGAAAATAATTTTTCGCGGGTCATTGACCCATCGAAAGTTACATAAACATACGATACAAAAACCGTGGAAAATTTAGTGCAATTACACGCTGTTGTAATATACATCAATTTATTGAGGTCACTTATCATGGAAACGGAATTTTATTTAATTCCAATTCAATCAAGTTGGTCTATAAACACGAAAATAATTTCTCGAACACCATCGCTGTGCAGGCACCTCAATAACGTTTAAAAGAATTCATACTACTCGAAGACGTGCCATCAAAACGAATTCGTCGGAAGCAAGTGCACTGACATCGCAGCACAACAACCGAAACCGATGCTCGTGAGAGAGCACGTCAGGATGCAACAACCTCATCATTCAGGTTCATGTATATTTAAATGACACTTCGTGGCCACCTGATTCAATTTCCTTTCGGTTGATACGTGCCAGCCATTCCGTAGAACGTTGCCGGGGCCCTCTGGTTTCGTTGCGAACGTTCACTTTCACGTTGCATTTGACTCGGGGAGATAACGACCCGGCACTTATGTCAAAGCCGGTCGCGCTAGGGACCCAGAATCCGCGAGACGGGGGCCCGATTATTCCGTCCAAGCCCTCGTCAATATTCCGCTTGTGCAGCTGCTTTCCATGTCGTCGATCGACGATTTTTACACGCGCACGAAATCCAGAAGTCGCCGCCGCACCGCGTTCTGGACGAGCTTCCACGAAGAAATAAGACTTCTCGCTGGAAGCGTGACGTTTTTACCGAAACCGAGAAGGCCCAATCGATACGCAACCGCGAAAGACCGACGCGCGACGTCGGGTTCCTGGAAAATATTCGCCCGCGTCACTGAATCCTCTCAAACGAACCGTTCGATGTCTGGACACGTTTCTTTCACGCTTCAGCCGTTGTTTGATTGATTCCTGTTCGACAGAGGTGTCCAAGTTAATTTTCTCTACCGCCTCCTTCTCGGAAAAAGATCATTGTTTGCCCTCTGGAAATTTATCTTCCTTAACAAATTTTTAAGGTTTTTTAATATATCCTTCAGTAGCAATAACAACCTTCGTGACGCATCGACAAATCTCTAATAATGTAATCCAATGATTTCGTTGAGATTATATATTTTCCCAGCGAGTCGACAGACATCGTACCACCTTGGAGGCTCCATTAATTTAATAAAGTCTTTCGATCGGACGTTCATTATTTCCACGCATCGCGCGGCTTCTGTATTCATACCACTCTATTTCTACGCGTCTCGTTATGTCCGCCCGTGTCCCTTTAAGTCCTCTTATGTCCCCGCAGCATCTCGGTGCAGGAGCGAACGGCTCAAGGGCTTAAGCCGAACAACCACGGCGACGACGGTCGCAAGGACATTTAAATAAGGTTCGACCAGTTTGTCCGATTGGACACGACATCGGATTAATCCACGAAAATCCCGCTACGGTTCCGTTTCGACAACACTCTTTAAACAGCGACTTGAGGCTTCCATTTTACAGCCCAGGTTCATATAGTTTTCACTGTTATGACTCCTGCATGCATTACAAGTATCTGTAGCTTCGTCAGGAGTTAAATATACAATGTGGTAATAGTGAAAACTGTATGAAACGAGAATGGGTCCGGTTAACGGTGTTAATGGAGTGCGACGGTTAGCATCGCAAGGCTAACAACGTCTACAGGGTACAAAGACGTGTTGAAGATGCTCGACGACCGACGTTGCTTCTCGACCCTGTTTTTTTCTCTCCACCGTCGCGTCGCGCCGGTGCTGCTCGTAATCGCTTACCGGAGGAGAGGATTTTAGATCGCGGCGGCTCCGCGTCCTGGGACAGAAGACGAGCGCAATTTCCAAAGGTTGCCCCGTCCCGAGCAAAAAGCTTGAAAGATCTACCCGCGTGTGTCGTTTGCGGCGGCGGCTGTACGCCAGCGACAGAAGTGGTCAATGCCAGGAGTGTCGTTAACCTTCTCCTATACGCGGCCACGTATGGTGTATACCCTGACGAAGGGGCATAGGAAAAGGGGGACGGAGACACGGCCGGCATCCATGGTTCGTTTGCGCATCATATCGTTTAACTGGCTCAAGAATGCGTGCCTACAGGCCCGACCAGCGTGCTCCCGCAAAAATGTGTCACCGAAATTCTGAAGGGCCTTGCTATCTCGTGGTATGCGCGTTTCTGTAGACTCCCTGATTCATCGTTTCATTGTAAGCCTTACGAGGACTTTTGAAGTGGTCTGTTCTTTGAAAGAAGTTTGCTGAAGTCGTAATAAATGACCATTCTTGTGTTACAAGTTTGAAGTAATGGGAGTCTGGTACACGACATTGCAGCTGCCATGACAGGCTCCAGGTATTTTTATCCGAGCACATGTTCCAAGAAGAGTCGTTCAAAAATGAACCCTACCTTGTAATTTTTATAGAGCAACTAGCTAGACTCTTTAAATGCTCGATAGGATTTTTTTTTATACGAAGTATTGGTAGTTCTAGAAAGATAGAAATTCCACAAAAACATATTTCTTCGGTTAATAATTTTAATGCTTTACAATTTTACACTGCCTTTACAATTCGCCATTTTGGCTAGTCATTTCTATCTCGAATCCATAAAATCCGCAATCTAATCACAACTTAATAGTCCTCTAATTTTACGAAGTACTGTATTAATTCAAAGAGTTCCTTTAAGAACGATGGCAGTAGCAAGGGCTTAGTTCCCAAGGTTCAAAGTCGCCGGGGCCTTTTAACAGAGAACGCCACTCTGTTCAATTATCGTGTAAGAAGAAACCGCGCGATTTATGCAAGAACGTAATGTCGGGAGGGTTTCATGAAACCCGATGAAAGGGCGAGAATCTTAGACCGTCCATTCTTCTTCGATCCGATGCGGTTTGATCGGTGCAACGACGACGACGACGCGGCGATCATCGGTGGCGCGAAGATCCACAGGGATAGAAGACGAAGAAGGGGCAAGGTGAATCGACCGAGGTGGAAAGAGGGAGCTGACGAGATGCCGGGGCAGAGAGGACTCGGGAACGGTGACAAGAAAAGCAGCGAACGCATTTATTTTAATTGGAGCCAACGTACTTGTACACGCGTGGCGGCTGCCTCGGAGCAAGGACGCGCGCGTTTCTTCTGCCGTTGCCACGCAGGAGGATAATTTAAGGATTCATTGTAAGTGTGACGCCCGAAACGAATGGTTTCCCCTCGTCATCGAGGCTCGGAGGGGTGTCCTGCTCTGGGAACCACGATCGAGGGACTCGATGAATTCCTCGAACGTGCCATAGTTTCGCGGGCTAATTATCGGGTTCGTCGCGTCTTTTTGCAACTACCGCTAGGTCGCAGTCAAGTCAATCCCTATATCTGCATATTAGTTTCGACTTAAACTTCTCATTCTTATTTCATCTCAAACAAAATGTATGCTAAAACACAAAATTAGTAGATCATAATCTACACACATGGAATAGAATACTAGAACTTTTTGGAACTTTTAAAAACACAAAATCCTGGTGAAGAGTGCTTCGTAAACATAAGGTTGTACAGAGATCTCTTTACAGCGACACATTATATTTAAGTGTACGCTGAAGTGACAAATATGATCGCAGCGAGATCGCGAGAAGGTTATCATTTCGCGAGTGTATTGCGTCACAACGCAGGATCAAGAACTTTCCGAGGTATGCGCCCCGAGGGAATTAAAGCGGCCGTAACACGTTAACTATTAGGCTTGATTCTTAATAATGAGAGGTCGTGGCGAGAGCAACAAGAAACGCGGGCCGAGTGTTTACTTTTAATTGGCGCCGCAGCTGCCGGAATCGCGGGATCGTGTTGCTTCTTACAAGCAGGATAATTCAAGGATTCGTCCTATGTGACAAATGGTGCTTCCCTTCTTCGAGTGAAATGTAACAGTTGGCCAGTCGGCTTCGTCATACAAACTCGATGTAATATTAATTAATTACTATTATATCTATCTACCTCTTAATCTATGAAAATTTTAAGATTTCAAAAAACAAGATTCAGAAAATAATTATATACCAATTGAGAAGAACGCAAAAACTTAAATAAAAATATTTATGATGCCCGAGGCCTACAAAAACCTTAATGCAGTAATCCATTAGAATATCATGAGTGAAGAATTGATCGAAGCAGGTATAACAGAGTATCGTTCCTCAATTTCATTTTATAAAATCGATCCGTCGAACCAAACTCGTTTTTTCCTCAAAACGACGAGCGAAGGCAGTTCCGATCTCGATGAAGGATTGTCCGATGCGCGTATTACCCGCGGACGCATAAAACTGGAGGGTCCTAGCTGCCAGTCATGTATAAAGCATGAGCCGTTCGTCCCGGGACGCAATGAATAAATGTAAATTCAGCCACATAATAATTGCTTTACGGGGGTACCCACCACTGTAATCACTTTAATAGCCGCTTCTGTCATGGCGGCGAGTAAAGGTACGTTCTAGCCGCGGTGCGAGACTCGCCATTGTATTAATGCTGCCTTTTACGAGGCCATGTACGTGTTCCTCTTCTGTTCCGTGAAATACTCTTTCTATTCCGAAAATAAACAGAAAATCTTGCATATTTACCATGCTCAAACTCGAACAGACTATAACAACTTTTACACGTGGACCTCTTTGGTCCATCTCTTCATCACGAAGGACCTTGATCGACGATAATCCAAAGATGACGCAGTGATGTTTATCTCAAAGGAGTTGGCCGAACATACTCGATCAGACGCACTCGAACGGGACCGGTCGAAAGCGTCAGCGGTCGCGTGAGGATGGTCCGTGATTGATCAGCGCACCTGTTGAATAATTAGCCGTCATAAGCGGAAGCGGCGAATCCTCGTCTTCATTTGGCATTGTGATTTTCCACCGGCGGTTTCGCAGTCGGCAACCGCTGACGTGTTGCGTAATCGGGCTTCATTTAACGTTTGACGTGTCCATCAACGCGCGCGAAATGCCTCACGTAATTGATTCCTCGCCGCGAAGAAAATACCCTTGATTCCAGTGTTCGCCATGCTCTGCTGGCGTTTCAAGCGGCCACCTAATCTCTTCCGCATTCAGACAGGTCACTGGCGGCATTCGTAAAAACTGAAGGATACGCGAAGGTTCACGCGAAACCATCTGCCACGAAAAGAAGACAAACAGGACTTCGGAATCATCCTTGGATCCTCGACGGAACACGCGAGTCTTCCGCGTTCGGACGCGAGACTTGGTATTCGTGAACTTTGACGAAGATTGGCAGTGTATCGATGAAACGATTATGCCATGTAGATAAGACAATGGACGTAGCTTTGAGTGATTGACGGACATTTGACATGGGAATATAATGAATCGTCCGATTGCGATGGTAATCATTTTTTGACGCACAGAATTCGTGATCGATTTCAGCATCGAATTTTCATTCTAACTGCAGCTTGAAACTCCAAATTGAATGTTAAAAGTGACAGTAAAGAATAGAAGACAGTGGATTTATGATAAAAATGAATAGACGAATCGCAAAGCTGTAAGAACATAAGAAGAATTTAAACATACTGTCATAAATTCCTTATTTAATTGATTTTACTTTGCATATCAGACACATGTTCCCAGGAGTAGGTTCTCCGTGCTCACAGGTGTTATATCATTTGCGCAGGTGAGCTTCTCTCTATTTGCTTAATGAAACATCGCCGGAATTTATGCGGGGAACTTAATGAACAAATAGAAGTAAACGCGGACTGTAAAGCCGATGGGATTAAACGTCTCTAACCTAATCAATGAATCAGGGAAAGGGGTCGGGGCAAGTATTCCTGCTGCGAGAGAGCTGTTATCGTAACTCGAATTACTCCGAGGACGCGGATAAGAATACGAAGCACCCTGATACGAGTATACCGCGGTGGCACGGAGATGTTGCGGATACGTTGCACGTCCGGCTGCATTTTGCAGCCGATGCAACCAGCGACGGTTTAACGAACCGATCGAAGGCCGGCCATCGATTTTCACACGATCGGCTATGCCACTACTAACAGCAACGGCGACTTCTTCTCCCTAGATCGTAATTTATCTTTGTGCGTGGTCGTCGTTGTAAAGAAGCCCTAATCGCGGAGAACGTCACCGGGGCCATAAACGTTAACGACTATAAAGTGTGGCGGTTCATTAGCTTTAACAAATATTTCGTCGGCGAGAACCGAGCACCACTATGTTCTGCAGTCATTTATACTAGGTCGTTCGAAATGAATTTCATTATAAAGGATCATCAATAATGATCATAATAGCTATGCATAATTAAAATGTAACAGTGAAAGATTTGGATGTAATATTATTGTATGTAACGATGACTATGTTGATAATCCCACCTGCAAGACAAAAGGCATAGCGAGGAAGGCAATGCTGTCACTGAATATTTTGCAATCGCGGAATACTGATATCCAGTCCCGCGAATTCCATTTCAAGCAGTTCCTCTTCAACGCGTGAAACACCGTCGGCTGATAGAATAACGCTGTAGCGGGACGCAAGATGGTCACTGTAATTTCCACTAGGTTCATGAGAGTGTTCGCCAGGGGTACACTTGGCGACCGTGTTCCTAGACTCTCTATGCTCTAAGGCTGCCAACACCGCTAATCCATGGCCGGCCACGGTGGATGAGGGTATATTGCATTTGCGTGTTACCCCCTTCCCCACGGCCGCATATCTGCATTTATCACCAAGTTTTCTGGGGGGATTCTGTCCCCGGTCTCGTGTCTGGGTGATCGTGCATGGCTCTCACCGGGGCATGAGGGTCTGGTAAGTCACGATGGGCCCCGACGACGATGCAGCGGAAACCGTATCGGCGGGATATGCGGGTCGTGCGAAAGTCGGGCCCGATTTGTCGATGCACGACTCACGAGCGGCCACGTGAGGCTCAACCCCGGTCCAAGCATAGTAACCATGCTATCCGGGCTGCATCGGTGTCGCCTGCTATCATACGGCCACTTGGTTACCGACAGCCTCGTGCTTAGAAACCTCTGCTCGTATGTGTTCACTTCTAGGGAAACCACGGTGCATCACGGTGGCTCCCAAATGCATTCGACCACGTTCTCTATCGTCTTCCTATTGTTAGACTTCCACTCTTTTGGAGAATTGTAACCCTTCTCATTTGAATATCCTCTCTGAAGCACCAATAAAAATTAATTATACCTTTTTACTTAACTTTTAGTTATTATAATTGAGGTAGAACATTTTGTATAAAACTCTGCAGTCTGCTTATAATTGTGAAAGTGAACATGCTCTTATGCACTGCTTAGTCTAATTGGAATAAATTGTTCTCGCTATCGTATGTTCCAACCAAAGAAAATAATTTTGCACTGGCTCCGACATTGTTGTAACGTGGACAGGTTGGAGCAGCTAAGCCAATCAGATGTTTCAGATAAAGGACACGGTTATCAACCACCGATGGGAACACCGTATAATATGCGACGCGATTATCGCAACAGCCAGCATGGAACGCAGCGAAGCAGAAAGTAGCATAACATTTACATAAAGGAAAACGATTTTTGCAGAGCGTCTTCCCGGGCTTTCTACGCCGGCGGCTTCTTCTCGTATCTAGATTCGTCTCTCTGCGGTCAGGATGCTCTTCGGGAACGATGTTGGCCGCATCCACGCGAGGATGAAACGCGTTTGCACGCATAAACGGTGCGCAGATGGTTGTCTGATAGCGACCACGGAAATACATCGAGGTGGTAGGCACCTTGGGGGTTATCACTCGCTGATAACCGTGTACAGGCGCGAACCGTGTTACCTTCTCGGAATAGGACTCCACAGCGATTGCGGTGAAGGAATCTCCATCCTACCTACAGGTCACCATTAACGGTATCCTTTATTTTTCATATCCACCACGAAGACTTTCTCTTGTAGTTCTCTTTAAAATAATTACGGAGTAGCGAAAGATACATCATGTTCAGAATGGAAGAACGTGTCTCTACATTCTGTAGAACACGATTTTGATTCATTGCTTGGTCGACGGAATTTATCGTTGTGCTGTTGTGCCTGTAAGTCTATGTTTTGTGTGCATTGGTTTTCACTACTGCAATTCGGGATTATTGCAAACATGAAATTTGTTTAACTTTGTTTTGAACGTTTGGAGTAGCCGTCTGTCATTTTATGCGTGATAAAATATTCAAAATTTAAACAAATATAAGAAAATTCGATATTTTTGTCCAAAACATTTCTTCGTCTCGATACTGAAGTTTAGTGAATGGGCTGAAAAAAAGATCCACAGGAAACAGTTTGATGAATTATCAGGAGCGGACGCCACATCCTGGCCTCGCCTGTCATCATCGTGCACACACGCACGTCCCGACAGACAGTGAAAGCCACGGAGGATGTTTAATGGCGAGGGAAATTGCGTGTCACGGCGTAACCTAATGAGCGTCGTGCAACGATAACGCTCGGAGAAATTCGAGGAACAAGATCGTTAAGTCGCGTATCGAGATCGCGAGCCTTTGCCCCGGACAGTCCGGTGCACAGCTTGCATAATGCGAATTCGCACATTCGAGCAGTACAGTCGAACTGGCTAGAAGACAAGCAATTTTTCCCGTTCGCCGTTTCCTGCACGAATCGACGGGGTCAAACCGCGGGACCGGCGTTTTATTACTAACAATAAGTCGGCGGCGTCGTCTCTATCAATTACCGTCGTCCCTTCACGATTACTACAGCCGTGCTCGTCTCCACCAACAGAAAGCAATCTCTCACCGCGCTGGAAAATCGGAGATTGCGGGAACGGTCCGAGATATCGTGGGGAAAGTGCAGTTTTCGAGCTCTGGGCATTGTTCGACACGTTACGTGACCCCTGGGGAAACAGTTTCTCTTACTCGTGCATATTCCTCTGCATGAAGAATGTTACACGTTCCGCGAAGTATCAGTAAACCTTGCGGTAATGTAGTAAAGCTGTGTTCACACTGAAGCAACATCGAGCATCCTTTTGTCTACTTCAAGAGAACGCGTACAGTAGGGCCTCACTCGATGTTCGCAACGAGACCGAAAACGTGTGAAAAAATTGGATGATTATATTTATTTTAAGCCTGTGAATTCTCCGATAGAAATACATTGACCACAATAAAGTAGAATTTGATTAACATATTCAGGAGATCCTGTTTGAAATCTTCATTACGAGATTGCCTCGAGGTTATAGTGAAATGGGTTTGGTATGAATATTTGAACGACTACCAGGAAGTAAATGTACGCAGTAGCACTTCGTCTGACTTAAATTTAATTTTATGGCAGAGATAACAGCATTTGAGTCGCGGTAGCAAAAGGAATTTGCTACTTCTAAGTGTGTGCCAGGGCACAGAGGTTTAACTGGGATTCCGATCGCGCCTCGGGAAACTGCAAATTCAGGCCAAGATGGCAGTCGACCGATAACTCGGTTTCGCAAGAGGTCAGACGGTGGCAATCCTGAAGAAACTCGACGCTCGTTCCGCGACAATTTCCGTCGGTGGTCGTTTAGCGGCCGGTTCGATGATCCATGATTAAAAGAAGAGGGTAATGGGCTCGCTAAGAGAGGTCGAAGTCCTTTTGCGACACTCTCGGTCACGAGCTGAATGCTTAACTAGAAATGAGGCATGCGGGCCCAGGCTGTTTCGCGAGGTAAACGAGATAATTCGGGAACAGAAACGTCGGCTGCTTCGTTAAAGTAATCGGACGCAAGGCCAACCTGCATTTTCGCCAGCGATTCGCGTGCGAGAAAGTTTAGGAAGGAGGAGAGGTGAAGGGACCATTTGCGACAATGGCTCGTTGATTATAGGATTAATTGAGTCCGTCGTCGTTGCGATGTAGCGTCTTTGATGACACCTTATAGCTCTTTTTGATATGATTCGGTACTATATTAGGTCATATATGTACGCTGTCCATGAGAGTGTTTGTCGTTTTAATCTTAGGGTTCCTCGTTTCAATGCTCGTTTCAGTCGTAAGTTATTTAGCACGGCGAGGCTGTTGCCACAATTTCCTTATATTGACTTTTCGTTCGTCTTCCAGACAGGACGGACAAAGCATTCTACAAGTTCAAATAAGAAAGCACAGACGTCCTCGTGAACGGTTCTTACGTTTCCTCTATTGGCATTTCATCACCGTTAGATATCCGGACACGTTACGAAAATTAAATATTGGAAGAAGCGACCGGACAAATCGGTTCCGTTCGTACTTTCGCCATCGTGGCGAGGGAATTGACATTTGTGGGCGTTTCTACGAAATTTGAACACCAATCAGCAATTACTAAAGCATGGTTCCAGAGATACTTCTCATTCTTTGTCCTAGAATTTATTTTTCAAAAATATTTCTTCGCGAAACATCGCGCGAAAATATATTTCATACATGAATAAATTACTATCGATGTTCTGAGTGATATCTGGTAAATACAAACTGTGCTCGAGGTAATCATAATTACAGCTCTCTGCGAACAGCCCAATTTTCATCTTGATGATTGCAGAAATGCAGGCCAGCCTCGAAGAAACCAATAGGTTCCGAGGTAGCGCTCAGCGAGCAAGAAGGGAGTATCCGAGTAACGCGAAGTGAATACATCATACCGCACTTCCGGTGGCTGCTGATATTCTCACGCGGCGATAGCATCCGGTCAACGTACCTGCAAAAGAACATCAGAGAAGCTTCAATTAGATTGGGGCGATTCACCGTCGTAATTGTAGATCAGTCGGCGTCCACTTGCTTCAGACAGTGGCAGCCGCTATCACGGTGAACGAAAAGAATGTATAAAACCGTGTTAGTATGTTATATGGACAATACATGTTCCTCGCCCGACTGATCTAGAACAAGCGAGCCTAAGCGGCAAACAACATGACACAGCGAAAATATTTTGTCCGCCGGATGGAGTTGGTACTTAGCGAGCCGGAGGAAACGCGTGTTATGAATTCAAGATGCAGGGTCTTCTTACGGCGAGATGCGGTTTCATTTATCACTGATATCAAATCGTAACCTGGTTCACGATATTGCTCGGTGTACAAGACGATTCGCTTAAAAGCAGCTTAAATATTCTCATTTAAATATCACCTAATATTATTCGATATTATCAATTAATAGGTTTAATGTATTCAATTAATATTTTATTTTATTTCGAACCCTGAAAATTAATATTTTCTAATATTTTTAATTTACGACTATTGAGATTATATATATGTACTTACGAGAAATTATTTAACAAATTTATTTCTTTGAGTATATGTTATAAAAAGAAATGGCTTCAATTGCTAGCAGTTTAAGTGTCTAACAGCAAACTCCATTTCTCGGAAAATTTCAGCACTTCTCAGTTTCGCTTGGTACATGAACTTGATGGGATAATTAGACGTCTTTTACGAGCGCAGAACCCAATCACGAGCAGAAGAAAAACGCGCGTCATTGGAAACGAGTGATTCGTTCTCCCCTAATACGATTCCGAGCAACTTGCGAATCCAACGAGCTGCCTAAGGTCGAAGCAACCTACCGTAACTGGATCAAGTCGATATCATTTTCTGCAATTATTTCCACCGGTCGACAGTTCAGTCTCGCAGCTATCGACGATGGATATAAAAAGCAACGATACCTCAGGTTAATTAAATTGCTTTCCAATTAATGAATAGACCATCGATACTCGTAGATCGCCGATATCGATTTGTCTTTGGTAGAAAGAAATGGAATCGATGTGAGATAACGCTACCGGAGAAAGTATTCGTTAGGCGTTCATACGGAGACCAACTACGAGAATCCAGAGTCTTTCTAATTATAATTATAAAACTCATTTGCTGAATGCTTCCTATTCAGATATGTGCCGTGCAATTTCGCTTTTCCTTTTCCGCGGCTATATCTCGCTTTATTGTTCCTTCCATCTGAATGCTATTTTGCATGGCGAGAGCCTCACGGACGATAAAATTTGTTGAAGTCGCTTTTAGTTATTCAATTTGCTCTGCCGTTCTAGCACTGGACAATTCGTAATATCCATGAAATTTTCTTTTTTCTAGAACGCGAACACTGAGGATCTTTAAGCAGAATAAAAATGGTTTGAAATTTTATCTGTTATTCAACGTACAACTTTATTCGGTTGGATTTACGATCGATTCGACACCAGGATCCAGAGTATTTTCCGGTGTCGCCGCAGCAGATCGTGACAGCGCTTTGTCAAACACGTTTTCTCGGTTGCTATCACGGTTCGGCCGTTTCAATATTACCGACTCGATAACGAGACACGGCTGGACACCGGATCTGCATAAATCGTGCATCGGCTTCTCCCCTGGTCAGCAGCAAAAGAGAAACAGAAAGAGGGAGGGAGCGAGAAAAAGAAGAATAGAAAGAGAAGAAGAAGGAGAGAAGCTCGGAGCGAACGTGTCTCGCAGAAACGCTCGATTTTTGCCGCGGAACCGATCGAGCGTGCTTTTTAGCGTCCCGCGTTGTCTCTCGCCGTTGCTGGACGTCTCTGCCCACCCGATTTTGCAAATTCACCGTGAGCACCGGTTTGAAAAATACCGGCCGAGCGCGAAACACCGGTATGACAACTAGTTCTCGGGATCCCGGGGCCGACTCTGTCGAGGATGCCGAGACGGTACATCGGCAAAGAAAATTCCGCGAGCTGCACGCGAATGCACTTGTCGGCCGTGTGCGTTAAGGGCGTGCGATGAACCTGTCGGCGGCGAGATGCCGAGTGGAGCAGAGCGGACCAGAGCACACATGCTAGCGATCCGCTTGGATTTACTTGTGCCACTGATCGGCGATCGGCCGAGCACTGAATATTCCACGGACGACAACCGGTGGAATACGAGCCTGGTAATTTGTTCGGGATCGAGGCTCCGACGAGGAGCCAGCCTTTATCACATTTGCATGATTAGTCGGCGGCTCGCAGATGCGACGAGACTCAACGAGATCCTACCGTCCCTGAAGAGATCCCTGGGGAGGGTAGTGCATGGAGCTGCTCGAAATGTCGATGAACATTGTCGTTCGTAAGTCGCTAGACGTCAACCTTTATCTTAGAGAATGTGTATTTTAAAAGTATTTAAAAAAAGCATTTTACAAGTATATTTTACTTTAGTATTTTACTATTTTGTCATGGAACTTTGCTCCGCAGACTTATCGGCTTATTCACGTCGCATACCACGTTACTTCAATCCTTATAAACCTCGCTCAGAATGTCCACCTCAGAAAACAATGCACACGACAGAAATCTTAAGCTGTACAATAAACAAAAAAATGCTAAACAACTCCTACCAGTTTTTCATTTAGTACAGAATAAGCACAAACGGGTTTACTAGCGCTTTCATTAAAACAAAGAAAGAAAGGATCGTAGCAACAGTCCGCAGAATGCTTCGGTACAATGTTCGCATTCTCGCATACTTTTCACATGCCTCAAAAGAAGCCACTGTGAGTCGATCCGAGGAGTTCATTGTGAGAGCAATACAAAGGTCTGAATACCACAGCCGCAGACTTATTCCCCTTTGTCGAAGTGACAAATCCATGTGTTAATTTTGTCACGGTCTCGATAGATTAAATCAAAACGCGTCCCTTTAAATTCTCCCGTAACACTTTAGAGTGCTAAAGTGTACTGTCGAGACAGGAAGATCGACTTTCACGTTAATGACAATGGCTTCGTCGTGATTATGGCATCGTTTTACTGACCGGACGAGGGCCGAGCGAAAGGACATGTTCGACAAGACGCGAAAGTGAATCCACGTGTACTTCCAACTAATCGGTAGATAAACGCGTCTGAAAAGTCGAGACTGCGATACCCGAGCCTTTCTCCTCCCTTTCGCGGATGTAATATCACTATGCCACTCTATTTTAAGTGCTGTCAACGTAAATTTGCCACTAGCAATTGTGGGAGCAATGTCCGTTTACAAAATCACTCTTGACTTATCAATGGACTGCGGATCATATACATTTATGCGTCGATCGAATTACTCAAAGCTAGTACAAGTTTATAAAAACATTTATTTTTACTATTCAAATTTATAGGATGGTTCATTTAATTTGCACCTCCGGAATTTCATTGAAATCGATATGTGACTTTAGAATAGTTACCATAAGTTACTCTGCTGGAAATAATAATTTAGTGTTCATTGTTATAATCAACACAGTTTATTGCGTTATAATTGCACTGTCATAGTTTCTCTCAGGCTCCCAACGCTAATTTCAATCACATAAAATGTCAAATATACATTTGCATCATTAAAGGAAATTAACTTCATCGAATGAGCTATCAAATATTTTAGAATGCTAGTACTTTTTTATGGAATAAGCGAGAAACAATGTGCTGGTTCATTTTAAATAAGTGGATGCCATAAAACGTACGGTTGCACAAAGGAAATTGTTTAAATGTAACTTTCTTGTTCCCCACCCGACGTTCATGGGAACTGATCCTTCTGAACGCAACACCGGGGAAAGGTGTGGTGCCGCGTTATTATCTTCTAATGTTCACAGCCGCTGTCGCCGTTCATTAGCCCGCTTGTTTATTGCATCCGTGTAAAATCGGCTATTTACGAGGAATCGTTCGCGGTTGCTTGCAACTAGAAAATATTTAAAGAGGATGCAGTCGGGGAAGATTTGCCTCGAACGCTGCTACGGTCGTGGTAATAAATGATACGGAAGGAAACTGAATTGCGTAGAAAGTAGATTTTTCGACGAGTCGTCGTTTTGTACTCGTGAGAATATCAGGTTTCCATTTTGTATTTCCTGGAACATTTATATGCAACAAATATGCATCGAGTTTGTAATTTTCTTTGTTCCTCTAAAAATAATTTTTGTTTCGACAGACTCATTCGCTGTCCAGAAATTGTGTACGCGGCGCGTAGAGAAGTTCACTTCAATAATCACGGTTCGTGCAGTAAAACGCAACCTGATCTAAACTGAAAATTCAAAAACCCGGTTTGACAATGCAATTGCGGTGGAGCTTCGTGTAGTGGGCGTCCGTTGGACCGAGAGGAATTTCGCAGCGTCGGGAAAAATCGTAGGTTCGCGCGTGGGCGGCGTATTAATTGGGCGTGAACGCTCCGCGCCGAAAGTTCAAGCGCGAAACGTCAGTCTGATCGTGCAAATCCGCTTCACGGTTCTCACGTGGCATTACCGTTCGCACGTGAAACGCGTACCCCGAGGTTCGCGACCACCCAGGGACGACCGGCTAATGCGGAAAAATTCGACGCACGAGCCCGTGAGATAACAATTACGCGACTGTTACATAAAGCAACCCAGAAACCCGACGGCAACGGCGGCAAAGGCGACGTCCTCTTTCCTCCTCTGGCCGTGGAACGAGCGGAATTCCACGTCGCCTTCGTGCACTCGGAAACACGCAGTCGCCCACCGGTATGCACGATTCCCTCTGTCCCTTCCCTTTCGTTTATTTTAGGTCGTTCCACTGTTCGAACGAGTCGATCTTTATATCTCCGTTGTTCGATTCGCGGAAACTCCCGACTTCCTTAACACTCGCCGCGCCACGCATAAATCCGAGAACCCGCGAGTCCTGTCCGCCGCTCGCAACTGCCGGAAAACAATTCCCATGAGCTTTTTATTTTGTTTTTTATCGCTATACTGGCTCTTTATACAAAATAAAAAGCTTCCTAAGTCTATTGTCGAAAACAGCAATTCTCTATAAATGTATCTTTCTTTTTAAACATTTTAATCAGTCGGAGACAGTGTAACGATAATGCGCAAATATTTTTTAACGAAGATAAAATTATACTGTAAACATTACACATTCTCGTGCCAAGTTCCAAATAAATATACATAAGATATGAGATAACTGGAAAAGTCCAGAATTATGGTCCCATGTTGTTAATCTGTAACGTCATTAAAGTTCATTCTCTAAATTTTAAATTTGCATAAACATCACCGAATACCGAGAACTGAAGAAGCAGAGAATTGAGGCTCACGGTAGGTTTCATGGTGGTGTGCACAGCTGCGCGGAATACGAAAAGACTGGTCCACTAAAGCAGGACCAGTTAATTGGAGCTAATTGCAGGTTTGCTGTTGAATCATAATGTTTAAGCCGTTTTCCTGTATAACATATGCATACTGTATTACTCGCACGAGACACCTAATTACAACTCCCGAATGACTGAGAGGCTTTCTTCCTCGTGTTCTGTAATAGCATCCTATTACGGCCATTTACGACGATATTTACTGTCACATTGCGGTCGCGAACTCTAGATTTGTTATAAGAAATTACACTTTTACACATTATTATTGTTTTCGTTATATAGTACTTGGATTCAAAATCAACTGCGACAACGAAAAGTTTTTGGTGAGTATTTCCAGAAGAACAAGATCATTGTAAAAAAATTATTTTCTTAGAACATTAGAACAATACATCACTAATTATTATTATTTGGTGTAGATAACTTTTTTGAAAAATATACCAGATTTCTGCGAGGATCGAAGACGTGCTAAGTGGCACAATATCGGCGAGTTACCTATTGTGCAAAGGACACGAACGAGCGAAGTTGAAAAATTCGTAGTTCACGCGAGACTTGCACGGCCGGACCCGATAATGAGGTTTTGCTTCGCGTAGGCCTTGTCACACTTTTTGCCGGGGCCCATGGTGTAAATTAGCGAGAAACGGGAAGAAAAGAATTACCGTTCCTCTGTTGTGGCGAGGCCTTGTCCTGCGGGTTCTTCTTCGACTAGTGATTAAGTTACGCGCGCAGTAAAGCCGCTTTATTGATCCAGCGTAACTGTACATTCCAAACACCGGTATTCCCTCTCGAAGAAATGCGCGTTAAGTGAACGCGAAAGAAGAAAATACTCGTACCCATCGAACGTGTAATCGACCGAATGGAAATCGAATA
Source organism: Lasioglossum villosulum (assembly GCA_963971365.1). Lineage (NCBI taxonomy): Eukaryota > Metazoa > Arthropoda > Insecta > Hymenoptera > Halictidae > Lasioglossum > Lasioglossum villosulum. The sequence continues at coordinate 8,173,681 of OZ020495.1, forward strand.
AGAAGCCTCCGGAGAGAGGATTTCTCGCTGATTTTCAAACAAAAGCAAACGATACTGAAGAATGTGCAACGGTAATCAAAATGGTACGGAATCTCTTGGAAACTCCCTTCAAGAGAATGTACCAAGTATAATTCGGTACTTCAAGTTAATTGAATTCTTTAACAGACGATGTGGAGGAGATACAATAAACATACTTTGACAAAAATTATAGCAGGGGGAGATAAAAATGACGATACCGAAGATTACGATGCACCTTTTTAAAATATCTCTCAATCTAGTTTGCATATGAACGACGCCCGTGCTCGCGGATCCGCCGCGAAGTGGACGTCACACGAAAATCGGTAATGCCAGTGAAATTTGCATGTTTTCTGCAGACTATACTACGCCCAGCAATAAAGCCGAATGGGCGGGAAACGATGGGGGCTAACGTAAAAATTCATGTGCCGAGCCTTCGGCCACGGGATATCCTGCGAGACCCTCAATTATATTTCGATACGCCGAGATTTAGGGTTAAGGGTCGACCCACACCGCCACCATCGGTGCCCGAAACAATTTTCGAGTAAACGAGGCCCCCGGTGCACCTTCGCGTCTTTCTTTTCTACCCCGACACAACTGCAATTATCCCGGAAAACAAATAGAACAAACGGAGAACGGAGAATCGATGGGGCTCAGCTGTTCCGATGCTCTGCCGGGATCTTATTAACCCTTCATGCTCCGAAGGTACTCCTATAAGTGTTCTGATTGCGATGCTGTTGTGAATCGTTTGTGTTCTGGCTGGGTTTTCAATTTCCTTTCGTTGTATAAAAGATTGTTACATTGTATTTGAACAAATTAAAATTGGAAATCGTTTTTATTATCTTACAAATTGGACATCATTTGTAGAAACTAAGAAATTGCATATCATTGTTAGGGTATCACAAATGCGGCACCAATTTTAGTATCTAGATAACGAGATGTATAGACAAATAATAAATTTCAGTATCAATTTCACAGTATCGAATAGTATCGATACATGCATCACACATTTTTCCGCCGCGCTCGCATAAGACTTGTCGGTCGCTCGCATGATTCCAGACGTTCAGGTGAACAAAAAACCGGCATCGCCACGGCTCGTAAAATGCAGTTCAATGCAAGAACTTCGCGGCACGTGATGGAAAAAAATCGCAAGAAGGAATCACTCGCGTGTATCGTGTCACGCGCAAGAACGCATCCAGTCGATGATCTTTGTCACGCAGAAACAACGATGCCGTTTCTTCTCATCGGCGCGTAACTCTGTGAATCGTGTAGTAACTGCTAGCCTCGTGCCACTTTCGTGACAGTCGCTGATTACCATGATAATTAGTCCATAGAAAAATCGACGCGAACCTCTTCGCCTTTTGTATCCGCCCTTGTCGGACGCCTGGCCAGAAAGAAGGGTACGAGCATTCGATTTCGATTGTTTCTCGCTCTCGGAAATCCGTGAGAACCTAATCTTCTTGAACCGAGGAAGCATGGCACACCTTTTCGGTAATTCAACCATGGAGATCTTTCTAATTACTCATTACGAAGAATTGCATCCAGAGATTGCATAGAAAGTTTCTGTGCGATTTTAAGAGATATGCTTCTTTACGTTTTTGATTCCAGAAAGATTAGGAAAGTTGTTAATTGATGGGTTAGTGGAATGAAAGTACTACCGTGAGAAACCGAAAGAAATGAAAACCAAGGGGTATTGTTATTATTTGACATTGTTGTGTATGTGTGTGTGTTATCAGTTAATTATACATTTCTCTTCTACAAATTATAGCAATAAAAGGGAGAGTATAAATCTAGTAAACATGTAAATTGAATTGTCTGGTAAAAATATACATTCAAAGACTGCTAATGATAAAAATGGTTTCGTCTCGTGATTCGTTGCTGCACTCGATCGTTTCCCAGCGTTCTCGTGCATCTGGCTCGTCTGTGTTCCATAAAATTGGAAAACGTGCACGCGAATGCACTCGGCGCGAAAAGTACGCCATAAATGGGAACGCAGAGGCATGCAACGTGTTTCGAGAACGAAATAGAGATAGCTAAATTGAATCACGTAGCTCTCCTTAGTCGGGCGCAAGGCGTTCCTGAAAATTCTCTGGTCGGTAAGTAACGAGCCGATTCTAATCAATAAGATTTGTTTCGCGGCCACTTATATATGCGCCGCGAACAGGAATGCATCTATTGAGACGTTACCCTTTCTAACGAGCTTCTTGTTTCCCTTACGAGCAAACCCAATTACTTTTCTCTCATTACATTGCAACCATAAAAATGACAGACGGGAATGCGATGTAATTATCGATGTCGAACATCTGTAATACTAATACATTCACGAGAAAGTTAATAACACTTTATAATTGCTTGGTAACTTCTTGTTCGGAATTTTTCCAATTGTTCTTAAAACCATGTGAATGACTTGTCTCTACTTCATCATTGTTACAAATTATGAAATTTTATCGGGTCACAATTTGAGTATGTTTAGTATGCTATAATGCACTTTGCTTCAATTATATTTATCATAGTATAGTATTTGCAAGAAAATATTGTATAATTTTTGTTTCTCAGTCCTCCGGAAACAATTATCAAGATCCGTTTTCTACAAATTGAAGGTTAATGCTGTGCAATTTGTTCGGATTGTGTATCATCAGATTAATTATTCAGTGAACTACTGTAATACAAGTATGGTCGAGTGAAAGTAATTTCGTGAAAGACGGAAGATACGACTACGGAATAGCGTATTTCACGGGCAATTTTCTTCTGTTATTATCATATTAACATAGCATTATTATCGTGCGAGCCTGTACGTTTAGGAATACGACCCACGTTCACATGTCGGACGATCAGCATAACGCTCAAAGTGGAATACTTAAACAACTAATACACATTATGCTGTGCACATCGAGACTAGTTTATTGCACCATTTTCATAATCGATATCAATTTTCTTCAATCATAGCTTGCCCAATGATCTAGCGTTTCATGGGATTTCTTCGTATGATCCGTTGCACAATATTTCAATCTCTCGCCAAAATTGAATCTTAAATGCCTGCGTTATTTCTTACATGCAGTAACACGAGGCGTAATATAGCAATCAACGATGGATATGTTGGAAATAACGTTTCCCTCAAAAATAATTGTTTCAGTGATTACTGTACTGTTACTTGAACTTAATCCTCTTGGAAAGTACCCAAATTTTTCTGAGAAAAACGTAGCTGAAATAGTCGATAAAAATTTTGATTGTGAAAATCAATGAAGTTCCACAAACTCCAAAAAGAAATTTCAAAAATTCTACAGGGATATATAAATGATCTATACTCAATATTAAAGATTTAACTAATCTTAATTAAAGAAAATATGATAATATATAATTTTTCTACATTATGCAAAGCAAGAGGGAGCAGGAAATGCGTAATTATCGAGAGTCTAATTATTTTGTAGTAAGCAGTTCGCATTGCCGACGTAAAATTCAAATCGCGCGGCCATCAATTCGCTCGATCATGCCCGTGCGTTCTCAATTAACCAGGATGCAGCTTCTTAGCGATAATTATCGCGGCTGCGTTATCCGTTCGCGTTTCCTGTTCACCTGGATGATTTTTGCAACGTCGACGAAATGAATCGGGCCGAGGAGAGAGAGACAGAGAGAGAGAGGGAGAATCGGCCTGGAATAATCGGCTTAAACGGGACGGGATCTGGCCGAACGAGGACCAAAAAACGAAGAGGAACCACCGGGAAGCTGGGATGAACCGTTACAACGATCTCTCGGGTCAGCCGTGTAGTGTCTGCGGTAAACTGCGGCCGCGTCGAACACGGCTACCGCAATGCAGTAAAATTCGTGCGCGTCCTCTCGCGTTTCTTCTCTTCTTCTCTTCCCGCCTCGTCCTCGTGCTCGCGGCGCTCGTTCACGGCGGCCTCTCTTCCTGGTACCATCGGCGCCATCAATTTTCGATATTCCTTGTTCGACCGGTTTATTCGTACAGCCTCGTGCAAAAGTTGCTTTGGGAAACAGGGTCATCCGTGCTTTATTGCTCCTCTTCCTCCGGGTTTGCAATTTCGAACGATCTGCTTCAAAACTCGCGATTCCGTGCACTTGGGTTTTCACAGCTTACCACATTACATCTACCGGATATTGTTTCCTAATTTCTTCAAAAGCAACAGCTTATTGTACAATTTATTACATACAGTTCTGTACTTTATCAATAAAGCGATCAATTAAATTGATTAAAGAGAACATTGGACATAACCAGACTTCCTCGCATTACGTATAGGTTTGATTTTAGAAGTGCAGACATCACCTCTGGATCCACATATATTCAATAATGTAATGCATACACTCACGTGTATGACCACACACATGTGGGTCAGGACTTTTCGCAAAACCATCGTAATGTTCATACTGATTTATCAGTATTAGATACGTTTTGGAGCATCCTCTATACAATGTTTGTTAGGCGAGCGTTGTCGAGCGGTAAAGTACATACTACACGGTGCATCCAATCAGTGATTTAGAGCGAAACGTTGTGACGGGACTGGAGAGCCTCCCTATAAGGTGGACGGGAAAAGTCAACGCACCCGAGGCAGGTGACTCTCTTGTCGCGCTCTTTCACGTATCATGTTTGAGAACTTGATGGCGATTCCTGTCTGTCGTGAATTCACGGTCCGCGGAAAGAATTGCGGCAATGGCCCGATGTACCGTTACGGCTATTTAAATATTTGCTCGTGTAAATACACAAGAGTGCGTATCGCCTGGACTCGCTGCACGAGTTTCGTTTCCTCTGCGGCTTCTTTTTTGATTCTCCGCACACATGCAATATTTCAGCCGACCAATTCGAACCAATTCTCCTAACAAGAAATTCGTAGTCTTTAACATTGAAAGCAATCATTTATTACATAATGAAATAGCTGAAGTTCAAGACGGTGAGAAGATTAAAAGAATTTAGAAACTTCAATGAATCATTTTCATCTCATAAAATTCCAAATACTACCACATCGAAACGGTAATAATAAAAGCCTCGTCCTTAATGTATACGCAAGTTCCAGGCACTTTAAATGCATGTAAAAATTTGAATTTGAATAAAACATGGCAATTTGCGCAGCGGAGAGGAGACGCAACGACGTGACCACATTGGACTGGGCTTTTACGATTCGGTGTGCCGTAAGTTTGCCGTCCCATACGTTCGCCAGTCGCAACTTATGCTCTCGCTGTCACGGGTCGTCAGTTACCCCGTTCCACATCGTCACGCCTCGGTCCAAAGTTTCTAATTTCCGTTTTTACGAATCTCCGGAGGGCTTTGCTCCGGCGGAATCGCTCGGGACGATCTGCCGACCATAAATCTCGTAGCTCGTAGCCGCGTAGCAGATCTAAGACACAGAGGATTCAGCCGCTGCGCTCAACACACGCGAGAGGTATGCGTTAGGCAGATAACTGGTACGCGCGCGCGGTGATGCGAGTATCGTGTGTCCACAAAGTTCTGCCGCGGGATTATCGGTCGTTGCGGGTTATCGTATATTCTAGCCTCGGGAACGCGCGACCCCCAATTTTATGGCGGTAATTAAAATCTACCACTATTCCATTAAGCCTTCAGCCCCTATCTTTCGCGCGGCTGCCACCATATCTCTCGCGCAAAGTGCGTTGAAACCTCTTCTTCCTGACAGCCGCGGACTTGTTCCGCCCGGACAACTCCGCTACAAATCGTTTCTGGCTGCTGTCTTCTTGTTGCGGCTGTCATCTATGAACGCTCTTTTATTGTTAGTAATTCTTTCTCAATGTAAATAGTTTCGATTTAAGTATTACTTAATAATCATTCGGAACATTTTTCACGTCTATGTCGTTAATTAATTTATTTCAGTAGAAATATACGATCGTGCACGATTGTAACTGCTTTTATCTATAATTACCAGAACCGAGCTCGTCAAAAATTTGTATTAGTAATTAAACGGTCCTCAACCTCTACGAACTACGGATACAAATCTGTTCTTGTCTCATCAGAGAACCAGTGAAGGAAATAAGGCAATAAATATCTTCAGTCTAATCGTGTATTCATCAAACTCTTTCGTTCATCTTCAATATCAATTATTAATCAAATCGTGACGCCGTAAATCGCTTAAGCATAAATGAAATATTTCATGAGAACTTGTGCAAGCGAGGATTACGGACTATTTATGACACGAGGCCGCTTATGGGTCCATAATGTGGCTGCGAGAGCCAGAACGTTCATAATTACCATACGTGCCAATACGTGCGCAGACATGTTGCACGTTACGTGCCGCGGAGAATTATATGCACCCGGGAACGCTTATTACGATGCAACGGAAAGACGCCACGTAAAAATCTCTCATTGCGCAATCGTTTCGTCACCGGGAAATCTCCCTGGTCTTCCATTGTTTTTATCGATTTTGTCGAAGCCCCGCTGACAAGTTTGTTGCAAAATCACTTGTCTTATTAGTTATTTTCTAACAGCAGGTACCGACTTCATTTTTACTACCATCACAGGCTTGACACCGCTTATTTGCGACTGTTACAAACTTTTTATCACCGCTACAATTTATTTCTTACTGTAATCTACTTTTACGGCCGCCATTTGCGCTTTAGAACCGACGTCTACTATCTTTTCATGATCGCGCTTCCAACGTATTTTTTCCGTTGTTTACTTATTCTATTTTACAATTTTTAGACGAGGGTATTCAATCCTTTAGCACCAATTTTTTCGAAGTCAATTTCATATCTTCGTAAACGATTCTGAAGAACACTGTTCTCATGAAAAGACTTTGACATTTCATATGCAGCTGCTCGAATAGTATAACAAAGAAAAATAAAAAATTACACGGTGGTTGCAAATTATAGTCGAATACATATGTGGAAAATTTTTATTTATTCTTCTCCATGTTTGAACTTGAAGGAAGTGATTTCACTTAGACGAGAACTTTATCTAAAAGTACATGCATTGCACAATTTGCAGTAATTGAAAAAGGCCCATTAAAAAGGTCCATTAATATTCTCAGAGAACATTTCTAAAGATCACGTCTTTTCAGATTGTTAACTAAGCATGGTCCCGTTAAGAGACTTTGTCTCGCCTCTTTGAGGTCTTGGTGGCATGCCAGCCATAATTTGCTCTCCACGAAGTAACAGTGGATTATATAAGGCAGAAGCAGTTGCAGAAACGTAACGAATGGTACCTGGCATTATTTCTTGCCGCGTTTCGGTCGGAGTACACGAATATAAATCGCGTATTAACATTTCTTCCCTTCTGAATCGTGGGATAACCATTTTCTAGGTATCGTCTTTCGCGTCTGGCCGATAGCGTCGCTGCACGCGATCATGCGTAACGATTTCTGGATCATTGATCGTTCGCAAGGCGCGCGGGATGCGAAATTGCCGTGCGTCAACTATCAGCCGAAGAAACATTATCGTAATGCGGGTACAGCTTGAAACGACATCGTTAAGATATCATAGCGCAAGGTAGACCGCTACTTTACGGTAAGATATGGTAAGTCGTTCGGGGCTTTTTTCGATTTAAAGACAACTACTTGTCATCCTGTCGTTCTATCAGTCTCGACAATCAGTTGTTGCAAAAAGAGCGAGCTGTGCTCTCAAAGAAGAAATTCAATGATTTCCAGAAAAACGCTAAAATACTCGCCATGATATTAGAGTCTTGCGACTTGTCGTAAATTACAAGCTTTCGAAATATCAAGGAAAATTCACTCGTTACCGTGAGCCACACAGGATGCAATATCGAGCGCGAAATCTCGATTTAATACGGTAAGACACGAATAAATTGAATAATCAAATTTCGGCGCCGCGGAAACTCGTCTCGTCTATTCGAATATTGAAAAGCATACGTGAGCATCGTTGATCGTTTTTACGCGAAATCGTCGATTTCTGTAATTTACCTCCTCGTTACGTTCGCCACCATTTGCCGCGGAATAGCATTATTACCTTGGAACGCGGGCAATGATATTTCGATCTTTGACTGGGCAAACACGCATTACGCGATGCAGTTGTGCGTGCATACGGGCTTGCATACGCAGCTAGATTGCATGCCCCGTACAACCCCCGGGCCATTGATCCGTGATCTATACTTGTACGCGTGGCAATGATATTGCGAAATGATGAAATGCTGTGGGAGATATTCGACGCGGGAATTTTAATCCGGCTCAGTATGCTTGTAACCTAATATCCTAGAATTTTAGGTGTATTTTAAAGTATAATGCTAATACTTCTTTATTAGATGCGGAACGTTTGAGAAATTGTTTAGAAATTAATAAAAAACCATCATTTTAATGAAAGGTAAAAACTGTGGTTGCTTTATTGTGTCGAAAATTGATCAAGGTGGTAAAACACTGGAATACATTATTAATCAGTGAATAAATCTAAATGGCGATCGTCCATCGAAAGTTAGTAATTCAGGAGATATTTCAATTGAAATAACTAAAAAATACCATTACTGTTACTGTACTAAGACGTTACACTAGTAAGTAAACGCTAACGTCTTAGTACGACTGTAATGGTGTTTTAGAGTTATTTAAATTAAAATATCTCCTGAATTACTAACTTTTCGACATACATAGGTTAGTACTTTTTTATAACAAATGTCCAGTTGCATTGATGTATTAAAAAATACCTCATTTCATTAAAAAAAATGAAGTTGACCTTCATATGCCCTTTACGCATATCGAAACCATGCAAGTTCCTTCTGATGCATTTCTTCCTAACACCAATAACAGCCGCGTTATTCAGGTGGCCTGTTTTTGGCGCCTCACCCTGTATACTGCGAGTATTTCGTACAGTTATTAGTAGCACTTCGGAAATTTTCGGACGGCAAAGGAATAAAGCAATTGGGACGAAGGTTATATTCGTGAGCAGCGCACGAGTTGTCAATAGTATTGTAAGTGCAAATAGAATACGTTATCCAGGTTCCTTATTGTAGAGTCCGAGATATTCAGCTCGTAAATACAAATCCACGGCGCAGGTGAACGATACGGTTATACGGTCGATACGTACGTACGTTATCTTTACCGATTCTAGTATATCGAAGTGACTGCCATAACACGATCCTAGGCGGTAGTACATTCAGGCATTCTATTCGTGCGAAGCTATGGTGATTTTACTCATGCTTGATCGTAAAATATTTGCGGCGTATTTTTCGAGTAAACATATGAAAATAAGTTTAAATGCGCGCATACCGAAAAAAATATAAGGAACAACATGTAAGGTAAATTGGATACTTCGACCTGCTAAAAAGAGAATGAAGAAGAAGTTCTTTGGAACGAATTGACGAAATTGCTCTTTGAGGGTGGTGCATGAGAAGCATGAAAAAAGAAGTTAAGGATCGATAATGAAGCGCTTGTACAAGACCCTTTTCTTGGACTAAGTTCATGAAGCAAGAAATTCTTCTTCCTGTCGGTTTGCTGATTACTTCGTTAGTGGCTATTTGAAGTTCGAAGCACATATTATAAATTTTCTCGTACTTCAAAAATCTGAACATATTGGAACAAAAGTGTTCCATCAATTTATTTTGAAAGCTGCAAATTTTTCAGAAATCCAGATCTGTCAGGGCTTTTATTCAAATTTTGTTGTAAATTCGTAGTAGCATGTATTTAATTCCTCAAAAAAGTATGAAAGCAAACATCTGTGGCGAGATCGCAGACATACGGAATGTTTCGCTAACAATGCATTGAAGGAGTCACGGTACAACAGTAAAGGCAACAAATACCCGGGAATAACTCAAATCTGTAGCATAATCCCATGGAAGTTATCAAACTGCCAGGGAATACGGATGCGCGTTATTATCGCGTACGCATACACAAGTCTTCCAGATCCGATCTCGAAGAATTCGCGGCGAAGAATAGTGTGCCACGGCACTTCCGAGAGGAATAAATAATGCAATTGTGTCGGGGGCTGCGCCACAGAGGGACTATCAGCGTGATTTATCAAACTGGATGCAGTATTGGGTGTATGACTTTATAAATCCGATATGCACGATGCATAGCAACAGCGATCATTTTTTCACCAAAAAATAATGCAATTACGTCTGCATTGTGAAAGTGCATCAGTCTTGGAATTGTCCATTTTCCAAAACGAAAATTGAGAATCGTGTGGGAATTGTAGAAATTGACGAAAGTCATTGGAGGATGATCACTATGATGAAATTAAAAGCTTAATCAGGCTGTATGCCGATTACGACAAATAAAATATAGACATCCAGCGGAAGTAGTTAAAGTTCGCGTCAATCATAATCACTATAATTAAGCTCATTCCGTTTGGCCATGTCGCTTTCCCCAATTAAGGCGTCCGTTTAGAAAGCCCTCTACAAATGTTTCCAAAACGGTACTCCACCACTCGAAAGAACAGGACATAGCGAACGTCCGTGTCACCCAAAAGTAGTAATGAATCTTCGAAAAATTCCGTTGACTTTATTAAGCTCGATCGTCAATATTTCGAAGTGAACGTACCCTGTACTGAGAGAGTAAACACCTTAATTATGGAAAAAATTAATTGTTATTCTTTTATGAATGAAACTGCATTCCATTTGAATTATTTTCCTTTCCGTAAGAACGAAAATGCAATGACAAGGCATTTCTCTTGGGGAGTTAGAATATTTACTTAATTGAGACCGATGTAAAGCACAAGTAACTTTTACCTGAGATTATATCGCTCCAGGAAACGTATAAATACATACATAGTAACATAACTGTGGTTTCTAAGAGAATCGTAACTCATGGATGAAAATCGTAACCGGATCCGTGAAATTAACAGAGGTTAACAACACTTTTATTTTACCTTTGCTATTGCATATATTCAATACTTGTCTCTATTGAAATGGTAAATCGAAACGTAGTGAGACAGTTAAATTTCCATTATATCCAAAAATAGTTGCATTATTGATAGTTGCATCTTAAATAATTATTCGCATAAATTTGAGTGGGGTTGCACCGGTCCCAATGCTTCGCTTAAGGGTTAATGTTTTACTGCCACTAAAACAAATTTCAGCCGAGGTTCCGACCGTGGGGCGAAATAAACCAAGTGAAACGAGCGATTCGTTAAAAAGTTTTCGTGACCGTGGTGTTAGGTGTCTACAGAATATCCGCGTGCTTCTAAGCTCCTTGGAACCCAATCCGGGACCACCGTTGAAGCAAATCGCGGCAAATGGGTCCGCGTTACAGATCGGCCTGTGCGGCGATGGTACTCGAAAAAAGGAAGAAAATCGGCGCGGCGGTATCCGTGCATCTCCTTAATCACGCGGCCGTGTTCAGGGCCTCGAGGGGCCTTACGATGCGCTAGTGCATTGCGCGGCGAAATAAATAAGCCGGCCACGACTGCGCCTCGTCCGTGCACAATACGCCGCCATTTGTCTTAGGCGGTTCGTTTATTTGGCGCTTATTAATTTCAACAACAGGGCAACCTGCGAAAGCTCCGATGATAAAGTGTCCGGGCCCCGATGGGCCCCATGGACCTCGTGGGTCGTCCGGTCTCTCGCGGATTTAGGCGACCGGTGGTAACCTGATCGCAGCGGATAAATGAGTTCCGGTAGCCAACAGACTTTTGTTCGGCTTGCATGAACGCGACGCGACGGTGATCAGCTCTTTTCGCGGAGATTACTTGAACTTATGGATCATTCTTTGTCCTGCCTGGTGAAGACGTAATCTTTCTTCGCGATAAGGGAACGGATCAAAATCCTGGATATCTAGCGACTCTCTATAAGATTAAGTAATTAAGTTCAGGTCTTTCAAGTTTACTAAAAACGCAATGCGACGTCAAAAATTGGCAGTGGCTTCAATTTTTTGGCCTGTAGTATTCTGTCTGCACGCTTTCACGGATACGGTTCTTAGCTAAGTCCTGGCTCAATACTGAAAACGGTCTAAAAACAAGACAGCTGTAGGTTGAAACGCTGCCCGGAGTCCTGGAAAGCGACGGAGGCAAAGAAACTCGCGCGACTCGTTCATAAATCGTTCGATCGATGCGCGGCTTAATGCGCGACTCCTTTGGTTTACTATTCCACGACGAGAAGCTCCCTGGACGCGAGAAGATTCTCTGGAAGCTGGCCCCACGGGATGTTTCTTCGAAGTGGTACTTTTTGCCCGCGACCGAGCGGCACGATCGAGAGACGTGTAGCGTCCGGTATGCGTCCCGCGTTATAGATCGGAATCCTCCGATGCACCGGCAATGTGACGCCCTCATTGCGACGCAGTCGTTGGCATAAGTGGAGGATCCGGTCGAGCATAAATCACCGACCGGGAAAATAAATGCCGGCACTGTACGTTTCTCCGTCGCGGCCCCGTACGAATCGAGGGCCCGTTGCGTTACTATAAATCAGCGGATTGTCTGCGGAAAGAACGCGCATGGTAGTCGCTGTCGTTAGATAGCTGCCAGCACACCCTCTTGTCCGCCGGTCAACCTCCCGCTCTCTGTTCTCCCACGATCGCTCCCGATGCCAATATTTCGAATATATTAGGTGGCGAACGTGTCGCTGACCGGGTGCGGCGGATATCTTGACGTGTGTCTTGCGATAGCTCCACTATGCAACGTAGTTCGACGGATTTCACGGGTATTCGATACTCTTGGGATCGGAGACTCTGGGAACGGTGGAAATGAACGGTGTTCATGACTGGAAACCCTTTTACGCGGGTCGGGTCGATGATGAATGGAATTCGATTTTCGTTTTTGTTTTACTTTGCTTTCGAGAGAATATTCACCCCTTCCGGTCCATTTTCTAACGTCAAATTCGTCCATATAGTCAACTTTTAACCCTTAACATTTTACCCGAATCCAAACCAGTTAAAATCAGAATAACCAGTGTTCCCTTTAAAGTGTTCAAAATTGCCATACCTCGCACACATACGTACAGTCTGATAAATCACATTGCTAAAAATTAGATATCCCATGCAATTTAGCGCAATAAATTGAACGAAACATTTAGTGTAGTGTCGTCTAGACAGACAAGACTGTTGCCCACTCGCTTTAAAACCAGTGTCTCGTGCGTAGCACGTCGATTACAGTTTATGTCGCGTTTAATTAATTGAACGTCATAATTATACAGTGGGAAGCGCCTTATAGGGAAGCCCGGTCGTTATGAGGTTAAAAGACCGAGGGCCCGCGATCAGTCATTTCGAATGCACGTTCGACGATCGTCGGTGGAACAAATGCCGGTTCGATAAACGGGGTCGGAAAGATATACCGAGCTTAATTGCACGTCATAACACGGTATCGGCGTTACGTACGGACAATCCGGCGGTCGGTCAACTGAATACGGGCAGCGAGTACTTAGTGCGACGCTAATCACCATTTGGTATCTGGCGACGGGCCTTGCAAAAACGAAACACGACCGATCGTTGGTGCATTTACGACCGCGTTGCGTGGTTATCAGGAACCGGTCGTTTCCTTCTCGATACGAGTGTCTCGAATGTGAACGACATTCGCACGGATCAAAAGCTGAATGGCGGGGGCTCGTGTGTGTATCTTGGAGTCCGTCAATTAACGAGTAGACCGCGCGCGTCCCGTGGCCACGGGAACTGCGAATTTTTCTCCATTTCGCAAGATAATCAGTGGCTAGCAGGAGCACCGAGGCTACGGTATAATTAGAGAGAGGCCGGAATCACGGAGTTTAGTCGGGAAAAATCGTATTCCACATTCTTCGAAGCGCATACCATCCCGGCGAACCGCTCGATAATCTCGAATTCTCTCTGTCCCTTTCTCTCTTTCTGTCGACTACGAATCCCTTTCTCGCGGGCATCCTGCACGGCCGTACATACCTAAAATCAGTAACTCCGATCCGTCCGCGGAGCTACTCCCGGCAGGCTCATTATCGTCCGACTCCCTTTGATGCTTCTAATTGCTCGGGACGACCGAACGGAAATCGGAGAGGGACGACGCTCGCGTGATCAATCTAACAGATATAGTGTACCTGCGATTCGTTCACGGACGAGTCAGTCGATTAGGAACTAGACCATGTAAATGAGACTGCGCGATTTGTTTTATGATACCGATCCATCGTCGATCTCGGAAGCGGATGCGACCAGGCTGATTGAACTCTGCGATCGTTGCTTGTTACATCTAGAACTATGTGCTCGTACTTTCTGGTGTTAAGTGGCAAGAATATTTTATTTTCTACAAAGGTCCGTAGTTCATAATACCGATGGAAGTTTCTCAGGATCCGAGGATTGTTTAGTGTCTAGGTGTGCTTAAAGTCACGGTTAGCAGCTCGTCCACTATTCCACGCGTCGATTTTTTTCACCAGGAAGCAACCACGTGTATGGTATACGATAATGAAAGCGTGGAACTTCCGCGAAAGTCAGAATTAATTTTCGCGGCCTTGAAGAATGCAGGAGGTGAACGTTATAAGGGCAGAAATATGACTCAGAACGCCCTCGCCGTAAAGGTGGCGTTAATTTCCCACATAACGCTGGCCTGTTATAGGTTAAGAAGACTAAAGACGAGACCGCAGTTAGGACGAGGAGGTACGGCTGCAATAATCGTGAATCATTCTCCTCTTCGCTTTCTCTCTCACTCTCTCTCGCTCGCTCCGGTTCCTCTCTGGCGTTACTTGCTTCCCCTCGTTCGAAATAACGAAAAAAAAGAAAATTCAAAGAGCGCCTACGCACACCACGGCATCGCCTCAAATTGTCCTACAGTTTTACGGCCGTTCCGCCACTTTCCAGAAGCGGCACTGTTTTTTCTCTTTGCGGTTTTACGCCCGTTTAATGGAGGTGAAGTCCCGAAGATCTACGACGCCTCGGTAGTCCGACAGTTTCAAAAACACGAGCTCGAACAGCTCGCCGGGCTTCTCCGGCCGTTTACCTGACTGTTTCGCTGCAGCTTACGTTCCTTGCTACTAATTCCCACATCGAAGCATCCTGCCAACTATTAATTACAGTCGGAAGTCGAAAGCCTTAAGTGCCGGTGCTAGGGTCCGTTTGATCCAGTGTCTCCAATGTATCATTTGCTGCTCGACTCCTGGTGACTCGGATCTACCGAGTGGTTCAAAAATTGTGATACCGAATGGTTTTGAGAAAAACTTAAGGGAAGAACTTCTTTTCCTTTTTTTATGAAAGAAAAACGATCTTTTCTGTAGAAACTCAACTGGATGAGTGAAAGGATCCGGCGAATGGCTGGCGCTCGCTGCTTGGCAATTCAAATAACAAGGACGAAAACTTGATCTGCATGCAGGGAAACATCGCCGAATGAATAAGCAGGCTAAAGGCGACTGTAGAATCGTCGTGGACATTTCCAATCCATAAAAACCGCTTTGGATTGCCGAATCGTGATCTGTTGGTCGAACGGATCCGCGGGTCAAAGGGCCCGTCGCCTCCTGCGCGGTTAATGGGCCGCGATTCAGTTCGATTAGTCTTTAACGACGATGCCAACAGTGCTTGACTTTCCTCTCGGCTTGTAGTAAATCAGTAGGAGGCCGATTGCCCTTCGAAACGAACGATGCACTGAATTTACACGAGGAAACCGCGCGGCTCGAGCAAGGACTGCCGCGCCGCGTTGCGACACACGACTCACGAAACCTCCGCGTGACAACCGACGTTCTTGTTGCTCCTGCTTTTATTTTTCACGTACTTATCGGGGGCCCCATTATATCGTGAAATCGTTTTAGGGAATCATTTCACGGGCGATATTAATTACCGAATGTCGTTACGAAGAACCGTGCTGTTTTATAGAGCGGAACGTTCGGCGGAATGGGTTTCTGGATCGTTTAATTCGAGACTGAGCGTTCGTTAATTACGTTGCGTGACGTCTCAGGCTGATTATGGGCACCGTCTGGAATACGGTCCTGCTGGCGCCTTTTCTTTCGTACACTGAACGGTCATCCTTCTTTGACGATTTTTCGTATTAGCTTTAATATGCGTTTTAATTTTAATTTAATCGCATACAGCTTGAATGGGGAGAAAAGTGTCTCTAGTTTATATCGTAGCGAGGAAATCTCCGTTTCTTCGATGTAACGCTGGGATTTTCCAAACGCGTCACGAAACCGTGTGTTACGATTTATACTGCATTCGTTATAACTTACGCATTCGATCTCTTTCGATGATGTTTGATGAATGGAGTACAAGTGGTACGGAGATCGTGGAACACAGCGACGTGACGGATTCAGGAAATCCCAGCTTTAATCTTGGTATTCCATGGAAATATTTTTATTCGTGCGATTCTATGAATATACAGCGAAAAAGAAGAAAAGCAACGTCGAACATCGCGGAAGAAACTCTTCATCCGTATGTAAACGGCCGAACCCTGTCCGGAAATAGTATTTCACCGTGAAAGAAAATAACGAGTGCCTCTCCCCGAGGAAGGAAGAAGGCGATATTTCTCTTGTTATGAGATTTTACGGCGGATGCGCGCATTACGAGATTTTTGTTCGTGCGAGAAACGAGCAAAAACACCGTAGTTCATAAGGCGAACATCCCGGAGCAATGTTTGGCGAGAAAACATCTCTTCCGGCGGTGTTCGTACGAGCCTCTCGGTTTCTGAAACCATTTTCGAGGCCTTCTCGGGGCGAAGTGATTGCCAAGGACAATCTTGGCGATTCGATGAACGGTACTGAATCTTAAGCGCTCATTAATGCAATGGCTCGGTGCACAATAACTTTGCTTTGCTGGAACATTGGTTCTCGTTGCGTTCATCGTTAACAAGACTTTACACGATTTTAATCCATGGTTTACTTTAGCCGATACCCACTTATTTACAATGTATATTATCCTTTCAATACTTTCGTGTATTTTGTTCATTCGGAATGCAATAAGCCTGCATGATATGTGGAAATGTTTGTAAAGATTTTTGCGAGAACAAAGTGAGAACAAACAAAGACGAAGCAATAATATAGACGTTTTAGGTTCAGAGACCTCAATTACAAATTCGAACATTTTCTGCCAGATCAGAAAGCAATAAATATTGACCACACCACAAACCAAGAAACTTCGACAGAAGTCCAACAATCCCAAACAACCGGTAGTGATTTTATTTATTTGAACGCGTCCTCAGCTTCCTATGCATTCACCATTCCTCGATGAATTTCTCGGAGCTCTTCGTTCGCGTTTCATCGCGTTCGATTGTCCTGCCTCTTTCCAAGTACCTTGCTGACTTTTACGCACGATTCAAGTCAAAGCTGTTTGCTTTAGCATTGTCCGAGCATCGAGCACGGTATACCGACCATATTTCTTCACCTTCGAGCGCCATCGACGGAATCAAAACGCTTGGCGTTCAGCTCCCAACACTTTCGTGGGAGCTTGGTGGTGGAACAGCTTAGGTCTGTCTCTTACAATGAATTCCAACTTTTGTGGAATGGTGACTTGTATAACATAGGTGGGTGGGAAAATTGTCAATAGCAAACTTAAACTGGCCATCGGGGATTACAAGGTTTATGATACGTCACTGCTATTGCAGCACAGGAAGTGCTTCGACTCTTCATTCCTGAGGAAATAAGTAAATAAAGGACTAAATTAAGGAAAAACTTTCTCTCGAAAATAACAACGACGTCCATATCGTAAACCTTGACCGAATGAAATTCGTGTGATACTAAGGCTGATTGTTGACGCGCAGTGCAGTATCGTAGAGGGTGAGGATCAGGATCGCGACTCTTTGAATCTCCGCTCTCGATCGTCCTCAGAATGAGTGACAGCCGATCGTCCGGGATCGCGAAAAATGTGGTTGACACGGCCGGAAGGCCGCGTACGACTGATTATTTCCAAGGATGCGATCCGCCTTGTCCGAGATGGATGTATCTCCGTTGAATCTCTCCGGTTGGTTTGCGCTACGTCTCCATAGCCCGAAGGCCTTCGGTCTGACCTCTCGACCGACGCGGCGGACTGCATAAAAGAGCCGGGCAAAACTCATCGAGCGGCTTCGTCCCCTTTGATTCGATAATAATTATCGTCCTTCCTGACGAGAAGTACCTTACGCGTCTGTACGAGCGAGCACGTCGCTACACCAACTTGGTGCACACACACCGTGAACAGACAATGAAGCAAGCAACACGTTCCACCTGGAACGCTTCTTAATTGCGTCTAAAACGCTCTAACCTCGAGACACCAGACGCGATACGCAGATAGTGGTATCGTCATCGAAGTAGTCGATGACACGGGAGATTTTTTTCGCTGTTGCTTCATGACGGTAACTGTTTGGAAAGCATGGTTTCTAAAGGCTGCAACTGTTGATGATCGACCAGGCTATGCTTCTTAGATGTTTACTATTTAAATACATTTTTGCAAGATTTGGTGATCATATTTTATTCATAAACTGGTCGTAAAAAGGCAATGGAATTAATTTGTATTCGTTTACATCGACAGTCGATAGTCTTGTCCATCATCGGGTCAAGTTTTGCGACGATACAACTTGCCGTTCGTACACGGCTATAGTTTTAGCACGGTTTTGCTATTAAACCTCAGGTATTCAATAGAGTCTGTTAATCTGCTCGAAAACTATTTACAACGCCATTAAAATTCGCGATTCTTGGTATAACATTTATCTGGTTGAAGGTATTATCTTCCGCGCAGGTCTTACGACAAACATTAACGGCCTCTGTGAAATGAACGGAAGCGCGAACAGAGGAAGGTCCGAGGTAAATATTCGCTGTTGCCGCGGCACGGTATCACCTGAGCGCATATTGCAATGGCGATTCTAAAACAGCCGAGGGGATCTTCTACGGCGCAGTAAATTCCCAGCCATCTCGTGCAATCATTCTAACCTACCCTTTGCTTAGTCTTCGTTTCGCCGGCGGACCTTTGACTTTGAGACGGACACTCCTCCTCCTACCCCTCCTCCCCTCCCACTTCTTCTTCTTCTCCTCTGTTCTCGCACGGTTCCGCTCGGGCAATTTGCAATCGGCCAGAGGATCTGATTTTTTCGCGAGTATCACGACACGCAGACTCACAGCCCCGATGGGTGTCCTTCGGATCGGACGTGAGGCGACGCTCGCAATAGTCATCCACGCTCTGTGTCGTGCCGGTCCAATCCTCCCGACATAGAGAGAATAGTCACGAACTTTTACATTCCCGACTGGTTCGACTTTCGTGCTCAACGATCGTAAATCTGAGTCTTTTTCAGTGGCCTCTGCAGCCATGCCGTACCCCTCGACCACTCTGACGAGATTAGAATTTATTGGCGGCGGGCGCAGCTCGTCGAGATTTCTTGAACAGTTTTCGGACATGCGTTCCTCTTTTTTGGCTTCTGTCCGGGTGTCTGGGCGTTTTAAACTTCAATTTAATTTAAGACTTTGTGGAACATTACTTCTGAGACTCTACTGAATTATGCTAAGTTATTCGGATGGTTGTTCAAGAGTACCGTTGTCGGTTTGATAACTAGACTGCGGGTCTTCGTACAACATAAAAATTCTTTGCAGCTATTGTATAATAAAACATAGAAACCAAATAAGGATTAACGAGGTGCATACACTTGCATGCACTTTTTGTCTTTAATTGTAGTTCTTGTTACCTTCCATGCGGCAGCTGTTGAAAACGAACTGAGACCTTCAATAATACTGACACACTACTGGCAACGGACTATAAAAAGATTAACATAATTGGAAATTTCAAATGACAAAGAAGGGACGCTGCCCCAAGTGCGAACGAAAGATAATTTCGCGATCATTTTTTCCATCGACGGTGTCCGACGGCAGAGCTTACAATTTGTAAACGAGTTTCTTAATTACATGTGTCCTTCGGCGTGATAATTTTCTTTCTTCGATTACCATCGTCGTCGCGGTGATTTTTAAGGAGTGCGTCTGTGTCATCGGCTCTCACCATAAAAATACAAACGACACCTGGGAATTTCATTCGGTCGTCGAGGCCGATGCATCGAATCGATAATCGGTTTCTCTCGCTCCGTTAGTTGGAGGTGGCTGTCTAAATATAGTGGGAATGTTTCCGACGCTTACTCTTCAAAATTTTTAATTTTCACAATGCCGACTGGAAACGTGCAGCAAATTATCAGCAATTTGCTCGACTCTCTCAGAAGATGGAGATGCATTTTATGAAAAATTAAGTTAAATAAGATAGGTGTTCTACTTTTTGTGCTACTGCTTCTATTCCAAGGACCGTAGAATTTTCTTGAACATTTTATAGGCTGTAACGCTTAAGGATCGCCAGTCTAATGATCAGCATTCGACATGCGAATACCTCCTCATGGTGAGCGAACGATTTTCACGTGAACGGTTAACGCTAAACACTTTAAACTTTTGCAATCCGTCTCCATTGGAGGTGGCGGCGGTCACGAAGTGATAAATTTCTCAGCCGGACGTGTTGTAAATGAACGGTTGTGCGAAACCGAGCGCTCGAACGCTTCACCGTTCCCTATCTATCGCGGATCGATGCATTCCTAAGGCGATCGAAGGTTTCCGCGACGCGTCCGCGTCCATTCAATTTACCATCCGGCGTCCATTATCTCTGAAATATCGTTCTCGTTACACGGAAGCTCGTAAAATCATCCCGCCTCGCCGCGACAGGATATTAACCCTGCAAAGCTAATTCGAACCTAACCACTTACTTTCGATATAAGAACCTTTGCGTAACTGACAATGATTTTAACATTTGTTCCGTAACAACTTTGACTATTTAGGCAAACGAATTTTTATTTTAGCCCTTGATAGTCCAGTGGTGTAAATTATTCTAGTTCGAGGAAAATGTTAATTAATTTTCCAATTAAAATGGCTCCAACTGCACAGAGTTAATATTTTACGTGGAATTCGATTATCTGAACTCTTATGACTATTTCAGTAAGAATACGACGGGAATAATTTACTTTACATATTTTAGGTGCCCGCATGCTCTAAGGCTAATTGCGATTTATCGCGACGTTTAGAGCGACGTAGGAAATTATCTGGTTCCGTACGAACCGGAAATGGAGGACGTGGGTGTCTTATCGCCAGGAGACTTCCACAGATATTCTCAAAGGTAGTTTGAATTCGAGGATCACTCGGACTCCGTGCACTTTCTAATAACATTTGTATCCGAACGTGTTTCGCGCATTGCGAAATTGCGTTTCGCGGGAACCATCGGGTCAATTACGCGGCCGCGTTCTGTGTGAATGTTAATTAACACGGGGCACGTTCTATCTGCGGAGATTATCAGCGGGGAACGAATTACACCGCGTATCGATCCGATCGCGGCGACTGTGGATATCTGGGATCGATGGCGAGAATCGAGCAGGAACGGCGAATGATACATTGCACGGTGAAAATGGTACCTGCAACGGGACTGGTGAATTTTTCATGGAGAGGGAATGCAGCCAGCGCAATCAAGGTAAGATAAAATTAGTTACTAATTAGAACAAATTGAGGACGTTGGCTGTGAGAACGAGACAGATGTGGAGCAAAACCATTCCCGTAACTTTGGCTTGTAGACTCCGTTTAGCATACACTACCGGCCGTAGGTTTGAAATCACAGCGTAAATTCAGAGTAATGGGATGTTTATAAGAAAAACTGAATGTCTTTAGACCATCCAAGGAACATCTATTTGCCAAAAAACTTACGAACAGTATCTTTCCAAACTTTTAACCGGTAGTGCATTTTGGAACAATAATTTTGAATCGTAGAACAACCGTTGCAGCGCATTTACTCTGTTAGCGAAAGGAGAACGATCTTACATCTTTATCACGGTAGTTGAATGTTTCTTTGTTTATAATGCGAACGATCGTCCGTCCGTTTAAAACATGGAGCGCTCGTGAAAGTCGCGAGAACCGGGAGTGATGTATCGCTCCATTTTTGCATAACCGCGATCACCTGAATTGTCCCAACAATGACCAATTCATAACAGTTGTGTAAACACACGTGCTTCCGCAACAGATTCTTCAAATCAGCAAAGCTCGCGCCGCGGAAATATCTCATACCTGAAACAAAGAGCGAAACACCAGGTTGTAGAGCAGCTGTATATCGAAGTAGGCTAATAAATTGTCATAACGCATAACGGCCCCGGCAGAATAATTACCACCAGTCGCGCAGTTTACATTTAGCATTCAGAGGCGTTGAAACAAAAATTGTTGCACCGTTGCACCCATGCGCGCTTTCTCGACGAGCACACTGTAACCCGCTTCGTCATAGAGAAGAATGTCGATATATCTTTCGCCGGGTAGCAAATAACCACCTGCACACCATCGTCGGAGGAGAATGGTGTATTCATGCGACATTGAACAGGGGTAATTAATTGGAGAACCATGGTGCCGGAAAATAATGTCTCAATACCTTTTTGTCCGAGCGCTCGTGACACTAGCCTCGCCAATACATTATTTAGAAAGTAGAACGCTGTTACTCTACTCACCAACTACCAATACAATCAGAGAAGTAAATACCATACATTTTTCATTTCAAATTCTTTCTCTTTTTTTAAATATTACTTTAAATGTATGGTTTACCCGAGGACCACGACAGGTTTGAAACGAAACTGAACTCAATCTCTACTTTTTGTCTTCAGTACGGTTGATCGCATTAGTTTTTACAATGACTACGGTCAATTTCGCCAATTCCCATTTCTCATGCGCAACAGGCGAAGTCTCTGACATAGTTATGATTATCGGACGAATGATAGTGCGATCGCTCGCTGATAAGGTAAAGGAGATCTGCGTCTAGAAGTCGAATCGAGTGCAGGCCGTATAATAGTCACGTATGGAGGAAATATAATTCTCATCGGAGATATAAAGTTCAAGATACAGACGCGCGAAGAAAGAGACACGACGACGGTGCTCGTAACCGTGGAAAATGAGAGAGGCAGCGCGCGCTCAGAGTTACTGGAATTTATTAGCGATCGTACATACAGATACACCGGCGCATCGCAATAACACTTCTTCTAACAGGTTTCCTTGGCTTCGATAAAATCGTCGGCAGTCGCGTTACGCCTTTTGCAACGCCCTGTACGCACCTGCGCGTCACGCTCCCACCGTCGGACTCCTCTTAATAACGCCATTAACGGCGAGTGCATATCGAGCTGCACTATCTAGGTGAAAAATCTTTTGTCCTGGGACCCGGGACTCGTGTCACGTGTCTAAATCGAACGAAATTGGTACCGACAAAAATACTGTAGATTTGGCCTAAATAGCAAAGTGCAGAAACTTGAATATAGACTGTGTTTCGAAATAAACATTTTCAAATGTAATCGAAGTTGAATAGCGAACGAAATTCCTCCATTAAGAACCTCTTAAGACTCGAAACAAAATAGGAATTTCATTAAGCGGCAATCAGCTTATTAATGTACTGAATCCTGGATTATCGAGGCTGTAATAAAAGCACAATGATTGTGGTTTAATTTTAATAATCTACTTGTTATAACAAGGACTAGCAATTTATATGCACAGCTTCAAAGTAAATTAGGAAAAATAAGTTGAATACATTGTAAGAGACAAGTGTTTATCGATTGTACCACTTCAATTTCATAAAATCCAGGCTTTACATTTGCAAGATGCCCAATTAAGATGTTGAAAACACGATTGAGTTTTTCCCTCTGTGGTTTCTCTGATAGTGCCCACGCAGAGAATATTCGCAGTACAGGCAGGCAAGAGTTTATTTAGCCGAAGAAAACGCTGTTAGAACGCGGGAAAAATGTCCATCACAGATAATCATCGCCGTATTCTTCCGTTCTAATCGACAATTTAAGCGTCCTTAAACCCAACGGAACATTCACGATGTTATTCCCAGCAATTACCAGCACAGATATCGAGCAATAAATATGCGCTCGGACAGGTATTACGTTTCAATTAAAGTCGTCGTGACTGCGCGCTATCCACGAGAAAACCTACACCGGTGTCTTCTGAATAACCAATGCGACTCAGCGGTCGCATTATTCTTATTTCGAGACAGTAAGCCCATACGATCTCGCGCTCATGCTCGAAGTCATAACGAAGAGTAACGTCCGTTCTACGATCGCAACAATATTCCGTGCAAAAATCCCACTCCGAGTTTCATTAAAATCCCGATCTCGATCGCGAAACATGCTCCAAGGTCAATCTATCGAGGATGTTCGATCCTCCCTTCCGAAAACAATTATCGGGTGGTCGGCGATTCACGTTTCGTATACATATATATATAATATGCCCGTGAAAGGCGCAACGAATCTTCATCGAGATACCGCGCCCCCCCTGAAACGAAATATTAATGACGCCGATGCTTTTAATTGCCGATGCATTCGTATCTCCCGGCTGTTCTCTCCGACGACCTATCGTTATTCTCGATTGGACGCGCCCCGTTGGCTCAAAAATTGACGTGTTGCTTAATGATCACCCGTTTAACCGCCCGATCCTTTACAAATTGCAAACAATTGCTCTTCGATCAAGTGCACGGAGGAAGAACACGCTAGATAAAATGTTGCAGATTTTCTTTATCGCGCGAGTTTAATCATAGCTTACTCATGAATTTTATTATCATTCCCAACGCACTATTTTGTTTAACGTATTAGACCGCATATAGATATTAATCGAGATCCGTAAGGAGGACTTAAAAGTTCCCAGGTCATTCGATAAAATTGCCGCGAGTAATCAGAGACGTCGGGTTTGATTTATTCATTCTAACCACGCGGAGCTGATGGTAACGCTAATTAATCGTCCCCGCGGAGGACAGAATTAACAGATAGGCGGACATATTTATGAAGACATCGGCCGGAGGATTTTTGCGTGTGTTGAACGCCGATAAGGGAGGAGGTTCGATAGAGGGCGTGGGAGGCGAATGAAGAAACCAAGGCTCGAGTGTGTCGATATGATTTGTTGCTCGCCTCCCGCCTGGACGCCGCCGCTGCGAGAGAACAAAACATAATTTACACTTGCCCGGCCACATCCTCGCTCTACACAATGCCTCATGATAAAAAGAAACCCGACCTCTGGCGTTCCACCCGGTGAACGATTTTGAAAAACCCGCGCAAATAAACGTGCGAGATGTACAGGGTCGTTCAAAGCTCTGGGATCATACGGAGGGGTACACAAAGGTATTTACAAAAGAATAAAGCTTGGCATATATTGAGCATAGATCAACGTGAATGCAATGTACCGTCTAATCCATTTTGGTTCGCAGCCGAAAAGAGGGTTAATTATGCGAGGTCAGTGCTTCCTAGGTCTACATATTAAGGTAACAATGGCTCGTTCAGACGTCGTAAGACCGAGATAACATCCTACGTGACGTATTCACAGATTTTTTCACTGCACATATATCAACGTTTAGCAACGCCTCAAGACCGTCTTAGGAATGACGATCCTGCAACGTGCTGTCCTACTTCTCGATCATTGAGCAAGCTTCGAGTAAATCAGCTAGGAATCGCAGAACACGACCACCATTCGGTTGCTACAACGAGTTTACACTACAATGAATCGTCTGCTCCAATAACATCTTCGGCATCAATGGAAACCGATATTCGGGTCAATGGAAATCATTCCAACGCCATTCTTCAACAAACAACCACGCGGTAACGAATTCTGTCATTACGAAAAGCACTAACACGCTGCAAATTTTTTTACGAAGTAAAATTCTCTGTACTGTATCTACTCATTTTCGCAATAAATCCATATGATCTGCTATCCAATGTTGATAAAAATTGGTTGAATCTAAAGTTGATGGTACAACCAGCATCCTGATATTTTTATTGACAACTTTGGTATATTATTATTGGTAGATTGATTAGTTTCAACTGTCCGTCTAGCTCTTCCGGAGACTTTCCTTAACGCTAGACTCGACAGAAAACAGCTAAGTGAAGGTCCAAGCATACCAGCAGATACATCCTCCTTAACGACTGATATCAGTCACTGATAACGCAGCATCTTTGTATACAGACGGGTTGAACGTCTTACACAGGCAGGCCAAGTAACTGTAAATCGGGTTCGCAGCTGCGGAGAGGAGCCTAGAGACCCCGGCTCATCTCTGAAACCTGGTTTTATCAGTTTTGCCCGGGGTTTACGGTACTCCGAACAACGGAGCGCCTGGTCAGGGAAGTGGGTCGTGGTGCCTGTGCGGATTCGTTGGTCGTCGATCGTGAAAGAAACCTTGCGGTATCAACTTTTTATATACCCAACGACGACACGATCGATGCCTCGGAACACTAATGGACACTGAATCTTATCTCAAAAGCTACTTTAGACCGACACTTCGCCGATGCCTCTACAGCTTCCTCAAAAATAGTGAATAACCTTTATCCGAGTCTGTACAGTGTAGTAAATAAATAGCAGAGAGAGAAACAGCAATTACTTCTGGATCAAAATTACACCATAACATATGCACGCGTTCTTTAAAAAATAGCATGACGAATGAACACACGACAGAAATAGCAAATTATATTGGACTGTGGACTTGGACTTCTGGATAGACACATATGGTTCTAAACCCTTAATTAATCAGGTAGTTTGCTGAATAAGTTACTCCACTAAAAGTTTCTTCACAGAATCTAATCATCTTACTCGTTTAATAAGATTTATGAGATGATAGAAACATTCCAATCAACTAATTAGGCGCTACGAAAAAATGTTCGATTCATTGATTTATGAATGAAACGAAATTACAGTTGTCAGAGTTTTGAAACATGAAAATTCCAACAGCTCATAAGAAAATCTATTAATAGACTAAAGTACACTATAGATGCACATTCGAAAGCCATTTGTCGACAGGCATTAGCATCAATTGATGTCACTCTTAGTCTCATTAACAGGATTCACAGCACCATCTTAATTACCGACGAGAAGGATCACGACGTTTCATATTTTCGTGGTGAACTCGAGGAATTACAATTTTTTGTACATTCGCGTTAAACTCGTTAAAATATCTCTCTAAAGTCTAACGAAGTTGTGCAGTTCGAATGTTCGCCATTTTGTGCAAAGCACTAAGGTCCCGGTAGATTGTTGCTGACATTATATTGACAGCACCCAGTTCCCCCGATTCCACTTTCGCCTTTCGAACCACGGTTCGATATTTCTCTGACTGTGGACCGAGAGGTTCATGCAAATGGATCTCGGTTTCGATTCGAGCGTGTACGTACGAGACACTCGGACGTGAACGCGAGGGGGATGCACACAATTGCACACAGGCGCACGTGACTTCCTGCAACGTACACGACGCTGCACGATCACCGCGACAAGATGCGGCTGTACGATCACGACGTGGGCGTCGCGTAGCTTTCACTCAACAATACACTATTGCGTACAGTAATTGGTAGACACGCGGATCGCCGAAGAACCCCCGACTCCATGGGAATTTTCAATATCGTTAGAAAATCCTTGGTGAACTTCGCCGCACACGAACCACTATATTCTCACTGAATTCACAGAAATGGCAATTAAATGGACATTTCTCTTCGAGAACTAACTTGCTTCGATATTTTGGGATTTTTGATAACGAGATAAGATTTTTAATATTCGTGCTGTACCAACAGGAATCTTAGAAAGCATTACAGTATAATCTCGAATGAAACGAGTAGATAACGTTACCGAGGGTAACTTGTTGGTTCATGATTAAAAAAAGGCATCGATCATCGAGTAAGACTTGCAGACAGAAAGAAGAAGCGATCGGGTGTTCAGGCAAAGCGTGGTTGGGCGTTCGATTTCCACAAAAGAAATCGCGAGCAAACGAGCCACCGATTCGTTTGCGGACCGAATAAATAACGGGGTCGTAAAGATGGCGGTACGGCTTCGGCCCCGACAATGATTACGCCATAAAGCCTCGTTTGCAGCGTTCGCGGACGACAGCTGTAGGCGTTACAATTATTTCAATAATCGGTGCATAAAGCTGGCCCGGACGCATCGAAAGGACTGGTCTCACCTGGACCCACCTGGCCAACCGAACCGGGGGGAGAGGGCGGAAAGCCACCGGGAGGGTCCGCGGCTGGTAGCCCCCGTGAAATACGCGTCAGTACGGAGCAACGTATATATTCGTGTTGCACACGGGATACTGAGGTACCTACGAGCCTACCTGCAATCCATTTGCATGCAAGCTCGCATGCTGCGCCGGCGCTGCCGTCATTTTTACTATTATTATAAAGTGCATGTTCCAACCCTCGCGTGCATGCCGCATGCCGGTGCACACCATCCCGACTCGTGGTTTATAAGGACTATAAGTTTTATGGAAAAGCTCTTGCCCGCTCCTCTCTTTTTTCCTCCAATATCTTCCTCGCTCTCCCTCTCTCTCCCTTCTTGCCTTTCTTTCCCTGCCGTTTCCGGCGTCTTTTTGCAGAAACCCCCCAGCATGAACGACGCGGCGCCCCCGGCAAGCAAGAACATCTCGGACCATCGACGATCGACACGGTTTCCACCATGGGCTCCGTGTTCTACGTTGATGCGACGTTTATGGGTAACCCGTTCGTTTTTCGGGCGAGCAGCATGATCGACGGAGAATTATTTGACGCGTAACCGAGGAGCTACTGCGCGATGGACAGAGGCCTTGTTAAACAGATTCACCGTGAGACCTGAGGAATATGAGATTCTTTATTTTAGGGGCAATGTTTTCGGTACTTTATGGGGTAGTGATGTGAGATCCTCTTTTTGGGTGGTCAATCCTCAATCTTTAAGCACAGTAGAACCTCGGTATTTGTTGAAAACCGGACTGAAAATTGCGAGTTTGCATTTTTGTGGACACACAATACGCTGACCGCATGGCTTCATGCAAATATCAACTTCAACTCACTTACAAATTGGAAACGAGAGAGATTTTTCTTTTGATGAGCTTCATTGCGTTTCAAACAAGATAGCGATTTTAATTATATTTTCTAGTAACCTCACCGCGCGCCGAGGTTTACGAGACAGAAAGT
Organism: Lasioglossum villosulum; assembly: GCA_963971365.1. NCBI lineage: Eukaryota > Metazoa > Arthropoda > Insecta > Hymenoptera > Halictidae > Lasioglossum > Lasioglossum villosulum. Next base: position 8,202,376 of record OZ020495.1, read on the forward strand.
GAAGTAAATGCATAAAATCCACAATCCACGTATATGTTATTAAAACTCGTGTTTTATGACCACTTATATATTTTAATTTGCTATAAATTCACACAGGCGTGCTTCGTATTTATGTTATTAGAGCAGGCTTCGTAACGAGATACTGCGAATCAATTTGTTATTAACGGATGGCTCATTGACTTTATAGTAACTACGTAATAATTACAAGATACTTTAGAAAAGTAATCTCAATTTTCTTTCAAGGATAATTAACATCTTTTTGTAGTAGTTATACCCCTAGGACAAACTGTCCTCCGACACGAATTACTTACGCCCATTTACGTTTAAATCATGGTGACCTACATTTGGGTTACGATGCAGCAGTCGTCCCGACATAAAAATCTTGCATCCTCGGCTGCATTTACGACTATTGCGGTCCGAAAAAGGTGTGCATCCCATTGTTATGAAAATCTGACCTAAGCCTGGCCGGCGGCGGAAAATGTATATTACAAATGATCCTAAACTATGTCACATAAATATCACGGTATACGCTTATTGTCGCGATTGGCTTCTGGTACTGCAGGCGGTTTTAGACGACAGCACAATATGGGACGCCGCCGGAGTGCATTCAGACGCACTGGATCGCGCGACGACCGCGGGCTGCATCCAAAGAGGCGCACGGTGCATACCCACGCGGGTTGCGGCAAGCTTCTTATACATCGTTCGAATCTATGCACTCCTCGATAAGAAGAAATAGAAGAGTGCCGGCTTGCCGTTGCGTTCTTTTGCGTTGCGTGGCTGAATGTAACGCACGCGTTGCGCAAATCGCTGGAAAGGAGCACCGATGCAACGAGACTCGAACCTGAGTGTGCGTATCTGCCGTTTATCCCACTCCGAACCGAGGAAATTGAAACGGCGTTGTCCTTGGGCTATATGGCACCCTCTTCATCGGATCATTTCATTCTTAACACCTTACTTTACGGCGGCTTTTATACGTCAATAATTATCGTCACGAATAAACGTCACTAACCCTGTTATTCTTCAGTCTAGACCTCCTCTCGCCAAGCAATCATAAAATAGCAAATTGTTACATTGGTAAAAGTATTTAAAAAATTACAATCGCAATATATGACTGCTGAGAACCGTACCAGAAATGCAGCGAAGCATTTCGCCCGTGGAAAAGTTGAAATAAAAAGTGAAACGACCGGCGACTTCTGCCGCATACCGCGCTAATCGGATATTAAAAGGCATTTAAACACCAGAGGGATTACACATCATCGAAAATACCTGAGGAGAGTCGTCGCCCGGCGCGTGTACTGTTAATTGATACAGCACACGCGATTGTAATGTTTATGATTACCTCGCTGTGGCACGGAACGTGTACCCGTCGTTAAAAAGGCCCGCGAGGTCCTCCTCGCGAATCACGGAGCCGTGAACGATCATTATTGAGCCACCGTGTACATGGTGTCGTCGTTCAGAGATCGATTAAACATTTTCTTAAAGGCCTTCGACACCTGCGCAGGTGGCTTAATGATTCACGTCCGTGTCACACGTTATCTGCAGCCGTTGAAAAAGAATACTCTAAATGACTCGTATTCGTTGGTGGTCTACCGTCTCGGTGCACGGGTCGTAATTTAAATACATGTTATGCTAGGCGATGCATTTAGGCGAGTTTACGACGACACTCCGCTCGATGAAAAAATATCCGAGCGCCGTGATGTATTAAACGGAAGATTAATAAAATTCAAGAAGGAAAATTTCAATCATTTACGAATATATACAGCTTATCGCGTTGTTGCTGCGCGAAATGCGTCATTCCCTTCCTCGAAGAAGACGACGGCGCCTAACATTAGCGATAAAATATCATTAATATTTTTCTACTGTTTTCAGCACAGTACTAACTCTGAATTTCATTCCCTGAAACGTCGAAGGCGATTATCGAACTCATAAAACTATCACTAGTGCGATTGTTATCTGTTGTAACTTGAAAAAAATTGATAAATAAAGCAGTGAATAGTCGTTAACATGAACTATAAAGTTGTAAGAATGATAAATCTGAATGTCGCGATTAATGGAGACATCGTTTACCTCGCATAAAAACCGGGCAGCGCTACTAACAACTTTCTCAACGTACTTAAAAATGAATGAATCAAGATTCCAGAGTTCCAGCTTCAAGATACAACTCGTCATTTACCTGGGTGGTAGACGCTTACTCCTACGATGAGTTTTCACCGTCGTGGGTGGATTACATTACACAATTTCACGGACAACACTGGCAAAATGTGAGCAGAAGGGATTAGGATTGTAGGAGTGTATCAAAGGAAGCGACCACGTACGACGGTAGCTCCCTATCCCGAGTAATCGCCGGATCCTGCGAATATGGTGGATGCGGGAACACCGCGTTCAAAGATAAATTTTGATCACGATAATCGCCGTGACCAGCTACGAATGCATCTGTACAATCCGATACCCGTGATACTGCCGATAATATCGAGACAGCAGTTCTTCGACAATCTCGACGTCGGACTCGAGGATGATGCAAGCTACATCGATGATGGAAAACTGTGTACGCGATAAGGATTGCCCCCATCGAAAGTCGACAATAAATTTTTCATATATCCTGCCGCGCTGTTTCCCCATCGATTATGAATCATATAAATATCACAAACGAACAAAAATTTAATAGTCCTCTAATTTTACACTTCATAATAAATTATTGAAATTATTTAGATTCTCACATGGAAATTAATTACTTTCTTTATCTAAGCACATATTCTACTAAAAATTGCAGAAAATTTAAATAAATAGTGCCTTGTCATTTTTATAAGCTAAACCATTTTTATCGCTTTTAGTGCTCGGTAGGTGTAGTGTTAAATGCGTTCGCGTTCCTGGTAAATGATCTGAGAAAAGTCCCAGAATGCAAGTATGAATGCAGGCATTTATGATGCATTGCAAGTGCATAGAGTTTGTGCATCGGAGACAGACAGGAAAGTGAAATTGGCTGACCCCTATAGAACGAAGTACCACAGTGCTATAATGTCTAAGCATTAGGGAGCAGGATTTACGATGGTCTAACGAGAATTATCCGATAGATGGGATGATCAGCTTTCACCGAGCCGCATTTCGCGCTTTCATCGCGAAAGAATTGCTGGCAAGCAGAACTCGCCGGCAAAGAACAAACAGAAGGGGGACCCATCGGCGATTTTGCTTTCCTCCAGGGAGACCTTTCTTCCCGCTATTAAGCGGCGTGCATGGGAACCGTTAGGTGAAAGGGAATCGTAAAGCGGCGCGCGGTGAATCGAAGAAACTCTTTCGCGAGTTCGCAGCCGGCAAGGGATTGTCTCGCAATTTACCGGTAGGTGGGTACACACCTTCGATAGAGACCAACGGCTGTAATTTATGACGGTCATACCTCTCGAATGTCCCGGAATCGCTCGGAGGAACCTTCTTTTTCGTCCCCCGATGCGTAAACTTGCTGCACCTCTTGCGTCGATTTACCACAAAATAAAAGAGCCAAGATGTATTGCATTGTCCCAAAAGTTCTTTTTACAGCGTCCGCTCTTGACACTGTTGGGCAACATGGGAGATACAAGCAGGGCATGTTCTTCTCAATGTTTTATTATTCATTAATTCTAGAAACTTATTCTAAATTCAATGGAGTACAATAGTAATAAAAGGAATATCATGTATGACATAAAAGAAGTATCGTACACTATATTAACGTAGCTTTCTATGATTTCTATGATCATGCAACTTTCTTTTCAGGAAATTAAATTCACTGTACACCAAATATAAAATTTGTGACACGCGAGACTTTGCCAAGTTCCATTAAAACATCGTACGCAATTTTTGCAACAATGTTCAATATGCTCATGCCGAGGTCGTATCGTAACGTAAGACCAGAGAACAACTTCCCTGAACCGAGTGCAATATCATTGGTCACCCAGCGTGAGAGAGAAGTCCATTTTGCCGCAGCGCAATTTAAACGGACTCGGTGCTATGCATTCGAGACAATAATTAATTGAAACTGCGTTATTTAATAAACGATACGGTCCGTGGACCCACTTCTTTCTTATTCCAGCAACGTATAAAGGTGTCTCGCACGATGGAAACGGGGAAAGCACAGACCTAATGGAGTATACGAGGCAGTCTCGAACACGATGTAATTAGAACTCGTTCGGTTTGCGTGACGGAACCAAGGTTAGGGCAACTTGAATCATCCACCTCTGACATAGAACATTATTCTCATAAAACGAATTTTCAGGTTTTCACCAATGAAATTTCATTTGTAAAAAATCTACTTAAAGTATTTCTGATCTAATCAACTGCACAAAGTTTGCAATAGTATACTTCTGTAACCAAGGATTACCCTCGATAGTGAAGCTGACTGTATAAAGCGAGATAAATATTTATAACGGCACCGATAACCTTGAATAAGTCCGAAATAAAAAGCACCTCCGCATTAGTCGGTACACGTAAGAACTTTGTATTTATATTTTCGTATCGGCAGGAGAAAATAAAAGTTCATTGACGGACCAATGTAAACAGAGATTCAAGTAGACGGAGCCGTGAGGACCAAGAAGAAACGAAAACGCAAATGACTTTCACTCGATGCTCGGTAAACACCAATTTCAAGGTTGGACGAGTGGAAGAAGTCTGCAATAAATGGCAGCCGAAGCATTCTTGCTTCAAAGCCTTCTGATGCCGTATATTCGATGCAACGCGACTTTACCTGGTAATACTGGAATTTATGGAATAATGAATACCCATTGACACTGCTAACATCAGAATGTACCGCGCTACGAACACATGCAGCTGTAAACATGCCCCCAGCAATCGAAACACAAATCAGGAGGCAGAGAAGCGTTTGCGGTCATATTGTTATGATTTAATTCAGCTGTTTCGACGTGGTTTTGATGAAAATGCGATCGAATGTGTAGAACCAGACACAAAGGAGACTGCGTCGGCAAGTAAGTAAATATAGATTAACCTTCTCTCTGTGTTGAGATTATTCATCATTTTAATCTCATCCTTTCTAGATTTCAGTGTAAAAATATGATATAAAGATGCAGGAAAGAACTTGCTGCTTGCGTCGAATAGGAGCCAGACCATGGAGAGGTTCATCAATCCTCTCGCAGCCGATTCAATTCAACGCGCAGAACTTCGAAGAAGTATCGAAATGAACTTCGACGTGGGAACTACAAAAACAAATGATCATGAGGCTGCGTGCGGTAGCGCATACGTCATTGGACGTCCGGCCGTCTCTCGGTGGGACGCTCGTAAGCGAAATCGTAGGGTTCCCGTGAAAAATCTGCGAAGTCCAGCCGCGAAACCCGTTTCCAAGGCAGCGGAATTCGCGTTTGCAAAATGAATTACCACGTATTAACGCGTTGCACGCAGGGACGCGTGCAGGACTCCTGCAATCGCTCATAAGGCGCATTAACGCCGAGTGACGCGACTCGTGCATACCCACCGGTCGTACACCTGCTTTATTAACGTGGCCGTATCTTCTAGAACCGGTAGAGGTCGCATAGACACCCGTTGCACCTCGCTCGCTCTCTCCCCTCTCTCGTTCTCCCTCGTTCTTGTAGCTGGCTCTCCGAACGTGGCGAGAGTCTCGCCTAAGAAACGTAAAAAAAGGAGCCCGCGTTAAATTATCGGCATAGCCGGTGTCACGGTCCCGCGTGTATATTTTCGAGGCGATCTCTCCGCGAATACGTGGCCGGTGTTACCGTGAATGCATTGCTGGTGCGCGGCGTTGCATCTATAACACTGGCTTTTGTATAATCATAAATCTTGGGGAGAGCTCGCTCGCGAAAAATCGCAGGCTTATTCGCGGCTGCGCCGGATCAGATGTCCGGGGAATGTTTATCCATTTACGGTTTCCCCGATAATTTACCCTAGTCGTTAGTCCACGAGCGATTTTTACGCGAGATCCGCGCCGCCGCACCGGTTAGATTGCCTCGCGGATGCAACGGCTGCAGCGCATTGTGCACGCCGTTGCATCGCTGCAACACCAGAGATTGTTTGCTTTTTTGGGACGCGGTACTCGCCAAATCAGACTGTAATAAAACGCAGAATACGATTAATCCGACTCTTAGAATATTTGTGATAACAGTTAAGTAGAAAAGGTCAGCAATGACCAGACAAATACAAATCAGCTACTGAATAAGCGTAACGACTTGAGATTAAATTATTCATAATTATTCAACAAATAAATGCTGGAAACGCTGGGAAACTGTTCAAACGTTTCAAGATTTGTAATTCCAATGAATATGCGCTTGGAAAGTTCCACAGCTAATCTAAAATTAATACGAAACTAATCTACGATTGATCTACACGTAATCGAAAATTAATCTCGGTGCAATCTAAATTTAATTTGTAATTAGGTTGCTGGTAAACGGAGTAGGCCAATGATAGACCTCTCTTTCCAAATCGCTATCCGGTTCGTTCAATCGGATTACACAATAACGATACTTAACGAATCATTGTCAATTTCCTGCGAGCGAGCGATACCGCGGCCGAATAATCAAAATTACCCGGCAATCGTAGAAACACCGTATTCGCACTTCCGCCGTGAAATTGCAGGATCACGTGAGAGAGCAGGTTCGACAACCTAGCTTGCGTAGAACTGCGTACACGGTCGAGTGAGCCAGCGCGGCGCGCACGAGCGCGAGTAGTATGTTCCGCGTTAAGATGATTATCAAACACGTGAAACGAGGATTCGAATCGTCAAACGCGGATGGTCAGTTGCCACAGATTCTCGCCGAGATAGGAATTCTTCGATGAAGTAACCGCTTGTTTTCGCGTATATCCGCTGCCCTGCGGTTGCCCCGATCCTCCTCCACATTTCGTCCTCATCTCCTTTCCTTTCCACTCCCTTGCGTCCTTGTATATTTGGATTGATATTTTCCCAATGCTATTTCACAACTCGCTTCAACCTATCGTCTATACATCTACCACCTTCCTATACGCTTGCCACAGACAGATCCGCAGTCGTTTTGTCCAATTTCTTGGTACGGTGGGAACGAACCCACACAGTGTTCTCTGCTTCAATTTTTATTGCCATCCTAACCGTGCAGATTATTTTACACTTGTATGTAGCGTATCGCATGGGAACAAACTCGCAAAGCATTTCCTACTTCTATTTTTATTGAAATCTCAATCTCATGTTTTATATCACTTTAATTATTCTAAACCATCATGCTACAAATGTCAATACAGTTCTTGTTCTAAAACACATTTCCATAGATGTGCATAAAATGGAATAAAGAATTGCACCATATTCTGAAAGGTAGAAAATAAATATTTCAGTGATTAAGCAAGCTATTGAAATTCGCAGGTTGTTAATAAATGTTCTTCTTTCCTGTACAGACTAAGATGTTTCTTTGAATATTGCTTAATTGGATCTTCGCTTTCTCATTACGCTGAGCACAACACAGCTGACTGATATTATATTACTTATATAACATTTATATACCCTGTGATTACTATTTCTATATGTTTTGTGCTAATGGCATAGGCGATTGCGAATCACTTTTTCCGCTAATTAGTAATAAAATTCGTGATAGAAAAATCACTGGAAGCCAGATTGAGGAGAGCTCTGCGTTGCCTGTAGCAGCAATCTGCTGCCGATGCAGTTGCAAGCACACCTGCGCGAAGACGTTGAACCGTTCAGATTAGAAGCACTTCCCGGGGTCACCAGGATTCTTTCGTTTCGTAACCGTTAGGCCGACGTACTCGAAAGAAAAATTGTACACACGGTATATGCGTTATCCAGAGGATGCTGAAATTCCCGGGATACCTTTTTCCCGGGTGTCTGCACCACGAGAGCGGAAAGAATTGTTTCCCAAGAGATCGCGCTTTGAATTCTACGGAACAGTACTTTAACGAAAGATCTGTCACTTTTTGCCCCGGCGTTCACGATGCCGTTTAATGCCTGGGAAAGTTCCTGGACTTGTTCTTCGGCTTATATGCATGTTACGCGACGTTTACAATCATGAGAAGCGAGATAGATCTCTGCGCAATTTTCAATTCATATTCGGAAGATAAGTTTACGACTCCCGGCAAATTGGGCCACGTAGATGGACTCTTTTTTTCTGCGCCGAGGGTCTTAGCGCGTTTCGCAGGATACAGCTGATTGTTCGAGTTAAAATTCAATTACTAACCGGAAGCGCTTATAAATTATTTAGAAATCGTATAGCTTTTCATATAATATTTATTATATAACTAGGCAGTCTAATTTATATCATTTTCTTTATTCACTTCCAGGCTGAAAATTAAACATCATTCATATTTTCTCATACGTAAAGTTTCAGTAGTCTGTCGATTTACAAATTCGTTAAGTATTTACTGAATTTTATATAAGCCATAAAATGTACATGCCGTAAATTCGTGATCGAGATCCGTGTGTGTTATAGGAAGATTGCAATTTATCAAGAGCGAGGATCCGTTCATGGTCGAATTCATTAAGGCGTTTGGGTTTCTAAAAATCGTTCGAAACATTTAATTAAGGGAGAAAGCTAACGAAACTCGCTCATAATTTTTCTGCTCCGTGTAGACAATTATTCACAAGCATCGATTACAACAGAGAGGGTAATCATAGAATCATATCAAGATATCGTAAAAATATATAACGAGAATGGGATCCCAATCAGAGAAAAATCGGCATTTCTTTATGCACACCAGCGAGCGAATCGATTACTCAAATTAATTACACATATATCGGAGATCGCGTATCGTTCGCGAAACGACGCTCATGCTACTCGATCGAGGTTCCCGTTAGGAATGCTTTCTGTTGCGAAACATTTTTTTCGCCGTGTTGGTTCAACATAACCGGGACGATTACCTACCCAGTATCCTCCAGGAAGGAATGCTATTGATTTTTCGATGTTGCCCGATCGATCCGGCGCGCTCGAGACTTTATGATTCATCCGGGCGCATTGTGATCGTTGAACCTAATCGGCGCCTTTGCGTCACGGAATTGCATAAGACGCAAACGGCCCGCCGGACGGAAAACCAACCGGATTGTTTACCGCAATTTCTGTTATTCCGCGAGATTTACGATCCCGATTTCTATCGGGGCTCGATTGAAAATAAACTGCCGGTACAAAGAAATATCGGTAGCGATCGGAACCGAACATAACAGCCGAACACCGCCGCTCGTTATTCCCACGATCGGACACGGGAGGAAATAACGGGATCATCCTCGCGATCATTATGACGATAATGCTTAAGCGTAGCCCGGTCTCACGAAATTAATGACTCCATGTTTCCACGGTCTATTCCCTGCCTCACGGTGAAGGTTATCGAACCTCCGCGACCATCTTCTCTCGTTAACCGAGATGTCTACTAGTTAACGATTCTCGTTAATGGTTTTTTCTAATCCATTCTAACCTCCAGTCATTTTTATCCGTTCACTGGTCTCTGTACGGTGGACGCATCGTTTAATTGGCAGGTGTGCTAGAATGTATTCATATCTTCTGCAGTCATAAATCTACGACCTTTTGAATCGGGTTAAATCAGATTTAATTAAGATCTATCACGACGTTGTACTGGCATTCTTTGAATAATTTAAGGGTATAGATTAGGGTTACTGTTTTCTTATGCCATATGATTTTTTCTGAAATGTGTTTAGTGCTGTTGAAATAAATTGCAAAACTTTGAAAATCAGAAATATTTGTTTATTTTCGGAGTTAATTGTTCTTGTCGAGAGTAATAAAGCAATTCCAAAAAGAGGATTGCAAACGGAGACAAAGGATCTCTATAAGAAAATGATTTGAGGAGCGTTTCACAAGTAATAGGAGATTAAGAACGGTCGGACAGGAGTCGAATAACGAGCAGGAGCCACGATCTGGCTATATTCCGCGAAGGCACGGCCACGAGGATGGCAAAAGAGAATCGGTCTCGCCTCGTTACAGCGGGATCGGCTTTAGTCATCGCTAACGAGCGATTAGCCGACATTGGCGAAGGAGGCTGCCGGTAACGAGGTCACGAATAAGTGCAGGAGACGACGCCAGGCTTTCGTTATCGCGCACTCAGTCGCTAATTACATAAGCCGTTCGACAGTGAACAGCACTTTGCCGATCGGATGACAAAAAGCAAGAGTCTTATGAAATGATAAGCCCAACTGCCGCATCCGAGACCGAAGGCAGCCATCTTTCAAAGGCAAATAAGAATCTCCTGTTCTATATCTTCGACAAGCTTCTCGCATTACTTCACTCGGAGATCCACCTTTTCTTCAAATCGCTTAAAGCGATTTCGCGAGCGAAATTTTGTTCTCGCACGGGCAGCATCGTGTGCGAAAGTGGATGCTGCGTCGGGTTACAGATGTCTCTGATAATTTCGCCGTTTTGTACGCGAGAGACTGGAACAATGTTTCAATCCTCAGACTGTACAGCTCGTTCGAAATTACATCAGCCAAAGAATCAAAGTACATCGTAACTACCCCAATTACAGGAGCCAGGAAAGTTGCCTCCTGATGCAATCTTCTTCTCATGTAACAGTAAACGGCCGAGAATGCTTCAGTTCATTCGATTGGCCGATGGACTATCCAGGAGTCCTAGTAGACGTGCCTATGCGGTAGCTCGTTCGTAATTGACAATGAGGAACATTGTAATCTCTTGTCCATTTCGTTGCGAAACCCCTTCGAAGACAATCGGGGAACGTGGTACAAATGATGGAAGATGTTACGTGAGAAAGCTAACTGTCTCTGCTGGTCTGCTAGCCGATCTTGGCAAATCACTGCTTTTCTACCGAAGAGACTTTTACAAATTCAATTTCTTTAAACCTTCAACTCAAATATCAGATGCAGGACTTACAGTATTATTTTCAAAAATTATATTTTCGTGCTGTGCTCTAATAGTTCCATCACCCATAGTATCGTAAATTATGCATCATCCAAACAAGGTTCGAGCAATTCGACTACGCGACAAAGTGAATAAACTGCTCGAGGAAGAACAGAGATTTCGCCAGGCTAAAGAACAAATGACATACAATGGTTTATCTTACCCTTCGGCATTTTCTCTTCTAATGAACACAGCGAAAGCGTTGACACAGAGGATGCTAATGTGAATAGTAAAACGCGATTGGAGAGAGTACCAGTTAGATTCCCAGCAAGGCAGGATTAAATGTTCAACATTTCCCTCTAACAAGAATCACCGCTAGACAGTGGACATTAACATAATCCCATCGGCTTCCGAATCAAAGGCCCATTGTCTGGCTTTGCGGTCAGTCCCCTTGGAGCCGCGGGACAACACGGCAACAAACAAGCCACCTTACAGGCAAAGTTGCTCAACTTTCCGTTCGGAACAATCCGGCTAACGCCTGTCAGGCGGAAGCTGGTCGTCCGAAGAGACAAAATATCTTTCGCAATCGGTGCAATTAAGTCAGCGAGCATTTTACGAGCGTTAAGTAATCTCGGAGAGGAACCCGACGTAAACAGCCTCCTCCGGAATCGAGCGAAGGAAGCTAATCGTGGGATGCGGGTGGGCCTTGTGCAATTAAGAGAGAGAGAGAATATGTTCCGTTTTTGTCAGCCAGTTCCTCCGCAACGGTAATTATTCCGTCTTTACGCGAAGAAACGCGCTCTTCCTGTGTGAAAGCTCGGCTTTCGCGGATCCGGTCGACGAAGAAGCATTAATTGCAGCCGCAGAAACCGAGGGCGTGTGTACAACAGACTAGCCTAAATCGAAGCGCTAATCCGTCACGCTGACCTATAGATCTTTTCCACGGTAGAACGTTATTATGGCCGGTGAAACTCATGGGAAACGGACCGAGGACTCGCGCGATGCTCGAGCACGCCGCGCGCAGCCTGTGTTTTCAAAGCTACTCGCTTGCCTAGTTATTTATGCGCGTAACTTGGACACTAAACGGGATAGACGGCCTAGCTGTTCGATATTCTATGGCCGTTCTCATAGTTGAAAGTTTGTTACGATTTCTGAACGACGTGGAAGGTAATTAATCCGAGAACCTTCCGGGGTGCCGTATAAACATCAGACCCGCTGCAATTTATGTCATTTGCCGGAGAAATATTCGACACGTTCCTTTTTAACTGCGATCGTTCCTGTCTGTCGGATAAAAGCGACTCTTACAGAACAACTCTAAGAAAATACATTATTTTAATATCTCGGTAATGAACGGGAATCTTCCGGAGTGTCGTATAAACCTTTAAATACCAGTCTCGTTGCGATTTACGTCGTTCCGCGGAAAAATACTCGACGCATTACTGTTTATGTGCAATCATTCACGCCGAGCCGGAGGCATAAAAGCGACCCTTAAAGAACTACTTAAAGACAATTATTTGTTTAATACCTTAAAAATCAATGGGAATCTTCCGGGGTATCGTGTGAACCTTTAAAAACCAGTCTTGAGTGGAAGTTTCCTCTGAATTTATATTTATGGATGTTTGAACCACAATGTTCTCCGATACTTTTGGACGGATAGCGAAGATGAAATTGCTTTGTTGAATAAAACGTCTAGCCGAGATCTACGATGATCGGAGAAAACGAAAGTCTGAGTAAGTGCAGCTCTGGCCGGTCGTTCCACGGTATCGGGAACGATACGAAAGCATCTTCAGGAAGTGTAGATAGGCGAACGCGCTATTACGCTTGCAAATGTTGCGGCTGGAATTCCCTGGTGCGCCTAGATGCGAGGCGAGGCGATGCGATGCGATTTTCTCAAGGAAACGTCGAAGCTGTTGTGCTCGCTCGCCCGCCGGCCGATGCAGAAGCCTTCTGTATACATTACGCTTATGTTCATAATAATGCGCACAATGTTTCTCAACTGGTTTCGCGCTTGTGCCGTATGCAACATCAATAGTACTACCTTTATGTTACGATATTGTGTAACGGGGTAATATTATTACGGACCCGGCTTCCGACACTTGCACCTCCGACGATCCAAGCACACCGACCGCGGTGTAACTTCATCGGCTGCGTTATTAATGTTCTAGGAGCTTAATACGACAGTAACGCGATAGCGAGCCTGCTATCAAAGTGAAGTAAACTATGCGCTGGTAGATGCATGCGAATTGCAGTTTAATACAGCCAATCGACCCATAGAGTTCGATCTTCGAGTCCTCCTTTTTGTCAATGCAATTATTTTCTTTTGCCCGTGTACCATTTTCACGAATTTCATCTCATTGAACTTGGGCTCATGAATTAACCGCAGTGAATTTGCGGAAGGTCCTATTCGGAAAATCCCCTGATCGAAATGTAGATTAATTAATTGCGAGTTAGGGGACATACGATTGCACTTCGTCCATCGACATCTTCCTGCAATTACTCCGTAATGCAGAACAATATGAGAAAACTTCAACAATTATGTCTACGCGTATATTTAGTGAAAGTTCCGTCGTGCAACAAGAGAAAACAATTTCGCGCGCGCAACCCTCTCGCAATGGAGAGGGTCTAATCCGTGCCTCGCAATTTCGATTCATCTCGTTCTGTGCATCGAGCGCAATGATTCACAATAGAGTTACAAGAGTTACTGCTCGATTGCCACGCATTATCCACATTCCACGGGCTCGATCGAAGGGAGTCCGTGGTGCTTCCTGGTGAAACGCAATACCAGATTGAAATCCGCGGACCGCGGGTACCGATGGGTCCCGACGCGGCGGTGAAATCGCGATAGCAAACCGCTTATCTGGGAACATCTATCAGTGACCCAAGACCCCGGTGATTCGTCTCTCTTGTCGAACGTGCCTACATACCCTTAACTTAAACGATTCGTCCCGTGCCCCTCGTACCGTTCTCTCGAGCGGTTTCTGTTCACGCCTAGGGCGTCTACCCTCGTATTCGATCGGTCTTCTTGTTCCGCGTTTATATCTTAGACAATGTCGGACAACACTTACATTGAGTCGTCTCGGTTTTCTTGCGGGCCTTCGAGCCACGTGTTTTTGTCGGAATCTGGCCAACACTCGAGCACTCAATCTAATGGCTTATTGTGTGGTTCGAAGAACGTACAATATCTCACTGATCAAGCAGATCTTCTTTGGACTTCCGCCGTGAAGATTGATTCCGTTGACTTGGGTATCCTTGGAGAATTGTAATTTTATTTATATTTGAACAATGACTAAACATTTGGATGAACACATTCTTGTATCTTTTGCGAAGCAATGTACAATAGTCCCGACTGGATACCCCATGAGCCTATACAAGGTTCGATTTTCTACTTTCAGGAAGAAGCAGGGAATGCACGAAGCTGCGAAGTCGCGAATAACAAGGACCATTAGAGGATTCCGGCGAGGTTGCGGAAACCGTGCGGCCGCAGCATCGTTACCGCACCTGTTACGTCCGGTGCACTTTTCCACGCGTAACCTGTGAACGAGCGTCGAGCGGCCGTTTTCACGGCGCGGTTCGAAGGCATCCGGCACTCGTCGTCGTGGCTCGAACAGAGAAAGTTCAAGAGGAAGCGCACTAAAGCCGCTGTTACTGCTGCCATTGCCGCAAGTTGCTGGCTGCATCTAGCAAGCCTCTGCGTAATTCACGTCAGGACACGGCGTCGCGCGGGACGATTTCACGGTGATTCGTAACGATGCCCATAAAGGTCAAAACCCAGAAGAGCCCAGGTTGCTAGCAAACGCGTTCGCCAAAAATGGTTATCTTGGCTAGCGGCGCGCTGCCCGCCGCGATTTACGATATTGATTTTCAAAACGATCGATGGTGCAGTACTGACGCGACGCGGAAGTCGCTCGCGATCCGAGCCTTAACCCGTTTGCGATGCAAAACCTCTTGCAATCGCTTAGCCTCGAGGAGACCCTTAAACGATCACCTCGTTTCTTACCGGGAATTTTAATCAGAAACCCTTAAGAAGCATTTTACCCGGCAGTAATACGTGCATGCCGGAAGTAACCCCGTAGGCAGCAAGAGGTTCGTGTTACGTCGTGCTTCTATGGGTAATTTAATATACGAATTGTTGATGCTTCTGCGTAAATATTCTTTAGAGACTATAAATATCGTCGGGAGAGGATGTGGCAAAATGTGTAGTCGCTTGTTGTGTGTAAGATGTAGCATGCAGTATACTGTCCTCGTCATCTAAAAACTGGGCATACACACTCCAAAGTGAACAGAGTCCTGAATAGACAACGAACTTTATTTAAAATACAAATTGTTTGAATGCAAGAAGCAAAAGACCAATAGAAGACTTCATTGTTTTTTTTTAATTGTCGTCTAGTTTAAATTGCATCTACTCATTTATGCCATAAATGCATAAAATTTTCAGAAGTATCGATTTCCTGTAATTATCACTAGTTACACCTCGATCACTATTCCGCAAGAACGGCTTCTAAGCACCCCTAAATCCGACTAGTTTAAGACGTATCGGAGCCACTCAATAGTGTCGACACCTGAAGGATTGCTGGGTCGCTTTCCAGATCTTAATCTAGGAATTCCAATAAGTATTTTACGTAGCAAATAAATGCGAAGGACTGTTTCTCGTTGAACACCAATGGCGCAACGCGCCGACGAATTTAAGACTCTTCGGTGACGCGAAGCAATCGACGAGACCCGTTCTGGAATCCAATCTAGAAATCTCGGCTTAAATATTCGCGAGTGTAGTAACAGGACGTTGGCGCGTTTGACTCTCGTTGCGTTAAAATAACAACTGGCAACGTCAAAGCTTTCGAGTTCGATCCCGTCAGACATAGTAAAATCTTGCTCAACGTTCCGAACAGAAGACGGTCCCTTCACATTCCAGCACGAGCATCGAAATTAATTCTCGTTACTCAGCTATAGATGCCCCGGGTAACAAGCGAGCCGGCAGACAGTTGATTAATCAAGTTTAAGTCGCGTGTTGGATTATACGATAACACGTAAACTCGCTTGTCAGCCATTATTCACTATCAGGATATGCGCTTATCGCCGGCGATCGTCGCGAATATTTGATAAAGTGCATTGCGAAAATGGCCGCACATCGTCGTTACTAGAGGTCCGGGCACGATTCTCCCGATGAAATTTGTTAAGTTATGACAATTAGAAAGTTCATCGTTCACTCGGGGGTACCCTACGAAAGGAGTCACTGATTCATCGAGTACACGCCGCGCGCATCACAATGAATCGTCAGGTGGCACGTGAAAAATCCCTGGTAAATAATCAACAGTCCGGTGAACGTCTCCAGGATCAGGGACTCGCAATTTATCATACTGTCGACGTCACGTGGAAAGGTGCAATTTACAGGCGAGATTCGTTACGACACATGCATACACACGTGCCCGCTGATTTCGTTTTGATCGAGCTTGCATTCATCAAAATCAGACATTTCGAAGGATGTTCTGTGGGTTTCAATTATCCTAGATGAGTGGGTACCTCGGATCTTTTATTAATTTCCTCGGTCATTTTCAATTTAGGTTGATGATAGATGCTTCAGTCCTTCGGCGGAACTGATTGACTTAAAATCGTTGGTGTCATCCATTTTGGGTACTTTTTTCGATGAGCAGAAATCGTTTTATCAAGTGGCTCAATTATTTATCATTATTGCTTGTTTGAACCATCGTACAGCCCTTCTTTCACGCGTCGTTAAAGCTGATCGCTACTAAATAAATTAATTTAAACACGAGATAAACACCGGAAGAGACCGCAATTGGCGCATAAATGACCAAAAATTGGCACGAATCAAGGCGAGCCACACGGTGACGCATTTTCGGAAGGAAGATCGTGTCGAATCGATAATGACTCACCGAAGGTCGACATTCAATGTAATTCAAGTGATCTTCCCACAAATATCATTGACCATTTACATTTCACGGTGTGACTCATTAAAACATATTTCCATGTTTGGTTATGCAAGGATGAACTTGCAAGGCAGACTCTTTTACAGACAGAGAATACCTTTTTAAGTATCTCCGTTCTTCGGCAAATGAACATGAGAATTAAGAAAGGATCTATCAACAAGAACCATTAACTTACCGTATCGCTAGTTTTACATCGATGCAACGATTGGGAAATTCTACCTCATTCTTCCTATCTCGCAGACATCTCGGTATCTAAATACCAGCTTTCCCTACTGCCGGACAATTCTCGACAGAATAGATAATTTCGAAATCGAGACACGACGAGGGCGGAGTATACTAATTTTTGTCGGTTCGTCGAACATATTAGAAATTACTAGGAGCGGCATTTGCAATCTACTGATCATCGGTAGAAGAATGCTGACCACAATGGAACTCGGTCATTGGGATAAGAGTCGTCGAATCATTTTCTACAAGCATTCTTGAAACATACCTTCCATCTTAGTTCGTATAAAACGTCCGTTCCTAATACGTTTGCTTTATGCATTACTGAATCCATGCTACTCGTGATCTCTTGTATAAGAAGGAAGCCATTAAAAATCGATGCAGGTGTTCAATACCTTTGGTGACGTTTCTATGGTTAATAAAGAGTTGCATGAAGCATTCAAGCCACCAAAGCGGCTTGGACTCCGTCGTTGTCTAAGAAATTATCGTACGAAACGGTTCGAGCGCGGCTCAGCCATTATCGTCGGTAACGAGCCACCGTAATTTTGTCGGGTCAATGAAAAAAGTGTTAGAGCAGATAAACCCGCAAAACGATAGGCCGTTTCCCATAGAGCCGAACTGCCGTGAGAGTGGCTCGTAGCTCAAGCTAGGCGTATATCTGGCTCGGCCGAAGAGGCGTTCCGCGCCGAGCACCGCCGATAGATTCGCCGAGATAACTCTTAATGCCGTGTTAATTATCCGTTGCTGGTTGGCAATTACTGTTGGAATAACCGTACGCTCTAAATTCCGCCGCTGCCACACTTCATGAAGAGCGTGTCGACCCGACAGAACCCGGACTCCGATGCTGATGATGCTTTATTGATCATCTTCGCTCGTTACCTTACTGCAAGATGCTTTGCTCGATGCACTCGGCCGCTCTATTAACGCTTTTTACCATTTCGTTTTTGCCCCCGCCGCGAACAGCGTGAACTGTTCGCTCGGTTCGGTCGAAAAGTAATCGCGATGATTCGAAGCAAAGTCATTCGGCGCGGTCTGTAAAGTGAATGTCCTGGGGCGTTGAATGTGGACTAACGATTTCGAATGTGGACTGTCCGTAGGAGTTCAAAAGTTTATTATAATTTGTATTCGTTCGTCTGAATAATAGGAGACCTCTGAACTTTCATTAACTTACTATTTTGTGAAAGTATTACATTAGCTGTATCGTTATCTACCATTTCGCGCAGTCGGATTCTAACCGAGTCTCGAATCAGCTCTCCATTAAAATGAAATAACTATGCAACGCTTTTCGAAAGTCACAATTAGAAACACTGTTTCCGCGTGCAGAGTGACGCACAGTTCCTCGATCAAATTCATAGCGGAAATAGTTTGGAGAAAGTCGATTTGTTGGTATTATAATCGCTTTTGAAAGACGGGAAGAATAACGAGATTTCGTGATTCCCAGGCAATTTCGTAAATGGGATATTTTATCCTGGAATGTCGCGGTAGCTGTAAAAAGTCGACGGCAAGTGTGTAATGAGAAAACAAGGGTCAATCGTTCGCAGCTAATATTTCTTCGATGGAAGCCAAATCGACCAATTCAGGCTGTTACGCAGAAATTTGCGGTTGGACCATTCGGCAAGATGCAGACATGCAGAAATTGTTCAGTCGTAATCGACTCCGGATATCATCTTCAAGCTGTATTCTCGAGAAAAAGGTGTGAAGAGAGTATTACAATTTCCTTTGCGGTGAGAATCGTGCTTGTTATGAACGAAAAAAGAATTTACTGGAATTTGGAACGGTTTATGTTAAACTTCAAATACTTGTCTTTGTAATTTTCAGTTTTACACTTTTAATATTTGTAAAATAAAAAATTCAATAATTCTAGTGTTTAATATCCTATTAAATATTCTAGTATTAATATTATTAATTTGATAACGTTTTCAATATCCAGCGGACTTGAGAAAGCACAAATAAATGTGGGATAAAAATTCTTAAGTCAAAAAATAGATCTTCTTGTTCCACGATAAGATAAAGATGAAATTTCCGTGACAAGAACATAAACACGATTACCCACGGCAATGCAGTGTGCATCGTTTCGTAATTTGTTGCAAGAAATTGATACGAGTTAGGGGGGACCGCGAGATACTAGCCATAACCAGCGTTAAATTCGAGCAATAGCGAGGCCACGATACGTCGAGCTGCACGTGATGCTGCAGTTCGTTGCAATTAAACCTCACCGGCAATTGGCGTGCCCGTCCTGTTATTACGATCAGATAATCCGAGCGTAACGTTCCACGAGAACAGGTGGATGGTTCAAGGGCACAGGCTGGCCTCTGACGCGATGCACCTTTCTGGATTCACTCGGGTGCATTTTCACTTTCGTTCGAACACACCGGCGCAACTGCATAGCTCGGTGCGCTGGACTCTCGAGGTAACAGGTCTGATTAAAATCGAGAGCATAAACATTTTATGAATGCAGAATGAACTTGGTGCAAGAACCAGAATTAGTTGCTTTAATTATAGGGATTCCTCTACTGCATTATCGAACGCTGTCTAGTAATAAATGCACTTGCGTAAATATTCCTTTAAATTGTTGATCCTGGCATTTTTTGGTTACTTAGAAATTTCATGAAATGCCCGATTGAACTTTATGTAATTGTGAGGCAAGGTCTTTAGAAATATGTATAATTTTTTAAAATTTTTCTAGAATAATATAAACTTGCGTAACGATTGCAAAATTGTTTCGCCCAATATCTTTTTAACAAGACAACTTGATGAATTGAAGAAACATATTCCCCCTCATACCAAGGACGATAGAAGACTGTTCTAAAAGTGGTACTTCCTAAAATAGTCTTCTGTGCCGAACCAACGATTCGAAGGATTGTAGCATTCTAAATTAGGTGCGCGATCCTTTATCAAACGTGAATTCTCGGCATGCTTGATCAGTTTAAAAAGTGTCTCGGAATGTTTCTGGCGCGGGTTCGATATTTCACAGGGCCTATCAACGTTATCTCGGAGCGGACCCGGCTTCTAATTACAAGTTGCCATTTATAGTATACTTCTGAAAGCTGGCCTGCGCCTCGAGGAAGCATTGTCCTGTGCGGAACGGTATTAAAACAGAGGCCCGCGAGCTAACAAGAAATCGATAACGGCAGAAACAGAAACAGAAACGAAAACGACCCTGGCCGGCTCTCCAAGTTGCGAGCATCATCGACCGCCATATTTCATGCACTGTTTTCGTGCGATACTTCGTTCATATTTCAGGCTTATCAACGCGTGCCCAGAAGGTAGCCGCCCCTGCGCTTCTGTCAGCTCCACCAGCCAATTATAATCTGATTTTTCAATGCAAAAGTACAGAAATATATCCTTGTTCTTCGTTCCTCAGCGTCGTAAATAACGAAAAATATGGTGAAGAGTGTCGATTCGCATTTTTCGAGACTGTTTCTCGCTTCGAGGCGAATTCATTGGAGGAACGATGATTCATATTTTAATATGACTAGGGCCCGTTCAAATACCTATTTATAGCTTTCTGGGAGGAGCACCGCGATCGCAGAATTCTTTGCACGTGCTCTTTCATCCGAACAAATCACTTCTGCTTCAAATATTTTCGAGGAACCATAAATCCATCGGAACGGGTGTGCAGCTTCCAGGAATATCGGATATAGCGATCTACGGTGATGAAGAAACTCTATTCTCTAGATCACCCAACATCTCGAATCTAGATTGTCGGTTGTGAAAGGATATTATAATTTTTATAAAACTAGAACGTGATAATGCTTTGAAAGTGTCTTAATTAATTACATGACGTCCACGTTATTCGGTCATTCATTAACGTGTCCATTTAAAGCGAACGCGTAATTCGCAATCAACGCATCACTTTCGCTCATGTTACCTAGATTTTAATCCTGCCACTATAGTTCGTACATTCCACTAGCCGCTTTCAGTTCGCCAATAATTAAAATACCAAAAGCCTGAACCGCTTATTACCGAACAGCCGACAATTCTGCTCATTCTATGAGTTTCTGAGTGACCGGATCGGTATGATAATGGCTAAGCGATTTCGCGCGATCGATTCGATCGACGGGACGATCATGTAATCGATACCGAGCCTGTAGCGATTGAGAAAACCGCGGAAAATAACAGGAATATTTATAATAAACCCTATTATCATAATCAAATGCAACGAGTAACCCCATTGTGGCTGGATTTAGTATATCTCACCATCTTAAAGGAACTCTCTTTTGTTCTCTAATTTCGTGCTATCGCTGGATAGAATCTTTTAAGGCATCTCGCAACTATAATGCAATTATATCACTAAAAATAATAGAATTATTATTTTTCGCAGTGATCAATTGATAGACACATAAAAGCACTCAAAATAAGTAGGAATGTATAGATATAAATAAATTGCGTTCATTTCAAGATACGAGATCCACAGAGACGTTTGCTTCTCTTAATTACCGAGCTAAAAATAATAAACAGAGTTCTACAAATAAACAAATGAGTAGTTCGGAAGAAATATCGCTTCGAAAGTCCTCTTTTCTGTTTTCATAAATCCCCGACGATATGGCTGTTGCTTTAACGAGATAAATGGAATCTTTGGGCGAACGCAACGAGCACGAGTCACGACTCGTTCACTCGGTAAAACTTCAAAGGCGAAATACCACGGATTCTCGTTCGCCCATTCGCTGCCGGTATGATCTAAAAATCTTCGCACTAATTATGAGTGCAGATGCATCTGCGGGGCAGCGTGGCACCGTGATCTAATTAAAAGGCCAGCCTTGAGCGTGCCTTTACGCTGTTGGTCGATTCCATTTATCCGCGAAAAAAAAACGTACCCGTAGAACCAGGTAATCTGTTGTGCCGTGTATATCGTTGGTAATATTCAACGTGCTGCTAATATAACGTCAGATTTATTACTTTGGAATCAATCTTATTACTTAAAGTTCTCGTACATGCCTCACAGGAAATTCTCGTCTCGAGCAAGTGTCATTTTTATTCGACCTATATCTACTCGACTAATCGCTGATTAGCGAATCACTTTTGCATAAATTCAGACGGTCGGTGATTAAATTACTGCAACAGGAATTGCTCGATAAATTAGTTCCGTTCGTTTGAAAGTTCTCCAGAAATTTATCGGATGTTAATAAGTTTAGTCAAACATCGTGATATTCTTGACGATTAGCAAGTGCCATTTAAAAATGGGCCCTATCTACTTGACTAATCACTAACATAGTTCAACAAAGAAAATAGTGTCGAGTAGATACGTAGATTAGCATATGATGGACGGAGTGGTTAAAAGGTGGCGTGGAACGTGCAGAATTACCTGGTGCACTCTTGCCATTGCGTCGAGTTGCATCATATGCTCTCTAAACTGCAGACACATCGTTGGAAAGGCGAACGTAAAAGCGAAACGCAATGGACTGGGTCGGAGGGATCACAGTTGCAAAATCTAATCCGAAAATCCAGCGAGAGCCACCTGCAGACTGATTGCTAATTGAGAGGGGTAGGCTTTGGTCGGTCTTAACGAGTGGGCTCGGCAGATTTGCGACGCGATATCGGTAGCGATTTAATTGAACAATTCGATGAAATAGTTCCCGTTGTCTGAACAGCATCGGCGGTTCCCCGGCTTAACGAGCTGCTACTGGTCGTTTCGCGAAACTTTATAACGCGATTTAAAAGGGGACGTCAACGGGAAAAACACTCGGTGCTCTCGGTACACGGACACCGCCGCGTACGAATAATTATTATTGAATCATCCGGTTACACGCGATAATCTGCCGGCTGATCTCCGGCCGGATTAAAACGTTGTACGGTTTTTCGAGGCGAGAGGAGAGCCGGTTCTACGGCACGATAAAAGCGTTTTAATTAAGTATTGAGCGTCGGCGCGCCGCGTTATTTATTTTCGTTCACTCCGCCGTTTCCATTATTCATTTACCCCTACGCTATTTCTTTGCCTCTCACTCTGCACCCGAGCCTATGCTGCTGCCACGCCGTCCCGAATATAATAACGAACAGATTTTCGTTTTAATCCCTCTAGCGAACGGGCGGGATTGCTGTCCGTGTAATGGCCGCAGCATCGTGTTAATTACAAAATAGCGTTCTCCGCTTTGTTTTACTCGTTCACCGGCTAAACACCGTGCCGCGATCCGAGTTTGTTAATACTTCCCGCTGCTTCTATCGGCGCACGTTTTCGCGAAGGGAGCGTTCAACGCGAGACAATGACTTTATCGTGGTGAGAAGAGGAACCTTTTGTGGTGTAAATATATTATTGTGTTTAGTGAAATTACAAATTATAACTATCTCCCATTTCGGCAATACGAAATTTTCCTTCAAGTTTGCACCACTGCGCATCATTAGCACGTTTGGATCTAGATGGCGGTCATTAACCCGGTTTGGTGCATCGAGTTCGTTAACATCTGGCAGGTTCGGGACGGGCCGGGAGAAGGACGGATCGATTTAATCGGTGATCGATAACGCGCGACGACCGGAGAAGGGGGGCACTGAGAGGTTTACGGCGACTTCTAAAGTTCAATAGCAACCGGCGCAGGCAAGGTTCGCCGCTATTTATTTTATAGGCGTGCTCCACTTGCCGGACGGCCGGGAGAGGCCAGCCTCCATTCACCGAAAGAGAGAGGAAGGAAGTAAGGGGCTGGCGTGGACAGAGAAAGAGCGTGCAACCGGGGGGACAGAAAGAAATCAAGGTTTACGATGCTGCACTTTAGCTGTTTCTGCATGCCACCGCGCGGTGCAGCGAAACGCGGTGTTGCACCGTGCACAGCCCCGGCCAGCCCTGGCCAGGATTTACGCGACAAGTTTCCACGGCTCACTTCGCGGATCCCATCCGCTCTGGATTCTTCGGAAAGATATCGCGCGTATAACTCTTCGTTCGGCTGCTCGAAACAACATAGATATTTTGCTCTTTTCATTTCATGCGGTCCCGCGTATCTATACACGCGTGTATTGTATATGCACGCACGTGTACATACATGCAAACCGGTTTAAATCCCCCTCAAATGAAGTTCGGATCATTTGCCAATGGAATTGCTTCGTTGCGGATCCGTTCGTTGATAATAACGCAATCTACTCGTTTGATCCTTTTCACTTTTTTACCACGCGCCAGCATTCTTCTCGATCCTCTGGCCAACTTCTCTCTTTCTTTCGCGAACGAGCCCGCGCGCACGCCAAGTAAATGACAGCCGACAAAACGCAACGATCACTTTCTATTCGTTACTCGCGCGTACGTAGACTAATTGCACCGAACAGACTTTCCGCCAGGTCCCGTCGTGCCGTTAATAAACCGTCATTCACCTGTGTTAAGTAAGCGCAACAGGTAGATACGATTTCCACGCGCCAAAAGATTCTCGTTCACCTGGCGTCGAACACAAAACGCAGAATGTTAATGTTAACCACTGAGCTCAGGATAGATTCAGGCGTTAGATTCATCCAACATTCAACGTGCACTCACGTATGAATTTCCAAGAGCGCTTGGCCGATCGATTACGATAGATCATAGAGCCCTCTAATTGTCGATCAGAGGGTCTAGGGCTTTAAGGTGTAAGAGCCGATCGATCTTGGCGAGGAATGCCCTCGCGATGTCGAGGACCGATATATCGATAGGTCGTGAAGGTCCCTTATTAAAGCACGGGCAAAATGACCGGGTCGTCTTTGAGGATGCGAGAGCCGCTTGTCAGCTTATTGTGGCGCGGGGCGAACTAACTCAGCCATCCATTTATCGGCCTCCCATCAAGATAACAAGATTTGCTTTTTTTTTATCGTCTTCTTCTTCGTTAACAACGTTCATGAGGACGGTGCACGATCGACGGACAAGACCCTTCATTATGGCCCTACGTAATTAAGCTTTGTACACGAAGAAAAATGTTCTTCTTTGCTTGATCAGCAATCAACCCTCGCATTATTATACCGGCGGAAGCACGAAAACGCAGCGAAAATGAGATGATGATCGTGACCCGCGGCTCGACGCCGCGTCTCTCCGCCTTCGATCACCGTAATCTCGCGATACCGATCATTTTTGCAGCTTCGCGTACCGACAAATGGACCACTATGTTTCACAAATTTGCCAGTGGGCTTAGCGGAAATTTCAAAACAAATAACTGAAAAGATTCTCATTCTCGAATAATACCAAACTGTTCACGAAACACAACATTCTTTCTTCTCAAAATGTTTTCATTGAAAAGTTGATTAATTAAAGATTCTAAAAGTACGGATACTAGAGCTAATAACATGAAAAAACATAAACTCGTTACAACTCCAATCTATCTCAAAGAATCACAACCGAGAGGATCACCCTCGCGAGAGAAAGGGTTAGGCAAAATGGAAAAGTCAGCGGATAATCACCGAATCGTCCGTAATGGTCGGCTCGCGGGTTCCTAATTGCGAGCAGGCTGTCGTGTAATCCGACGCGTCATTGGTTGTCCATTAAGATCGGACAGGGACTTTAATCACGAGGACAAATTGAAAGATCGATCGATTGTTCCCAGGCAAAAAGTAGTTTACATTGAAATTGAGTCGCCGCCGGAGGGAAAGGCTAAGGAGGAATCCGGAACGGTCCCACGGAGAGGTCTCAGAATGAAGTCGCTTCGAAGTCTCAGCACTCGGCGAGAGTAGGCGTTGGATGGTCGGGTGTCCCTGGCGCGATCGGGAGGACGCAATTCATTTTGCATCGATAATGCTCGCGGGATTCAGTCCGGGAGAGAAAGTCGGCCATTTTGCCCACCTACTACTATCATTAGCTTAATCGAATCATCGTGCTATCCGGCGAGCAAATCATGAACGAGTTTCTCACGAGCGGAATGTTAGAAGCGGCGCGGCTCGTAGTATGCGTTACACGGTGTTCACGTGTGCACGCGAACCACCGTGTAACGCATCATTTACTTAACTAAGTTGTGCACGGTTACCGATAAGTGCGAACGCAATGTCAGTTTCGTACAGCTGGTTTTATTGCGAATCGCAACAAGGACGGGAGTCGCAACAATTTACGAGTAACCGTCGCGCCGCGCTGTTCCAATGGCGGTCCTGTTGGCCGTGTGCACACGTTCCGTCCACAGGCAGCCGGTAAACAAAAGCGGCGCTACGATTAATCGTTCCTGTTTGTTGCGTCAGCGTCCGCGTCCACTGCCACGCGAATTTCGCGTGTTTTCTTTCTACGAAAGTCGTGTATCTTGTTTACCGCAAAGATTGATGTTGTTAACCCTCGCACGCTCCTGCGGAACCGTTCGACAAGCGAGCCTCAAGCCGCTCATTACGGGACCTGTTATTTTTACATCATGATCGAACGAATTGTGCTTTACTGCTGTCTCCACCTTTGAAATGAATATGTCAATTTGTAGCGCTATCTTATATCGTGATTGAACGAAGTGTGTTTTATGCACAGTTTTATATCTCTATGGAATAGATCATATGGCAGCAATGATTTTTGCTACTTTATGATATAAGTGCATTTTATCCAATGAATTGTCGTAGATGTACAAAAGAATGTACCAAAGGTATAGTAAGTCACACCGACGCATTATGCGCCGAAGAGGAGAATAATTTCTCGAATCTCGCTACCGAGTCAATTAACTTGTCGCTCGAAGCGCGCGACGCCAATAAATCAAGAATCTGATCGAATTATAGGTGGTAAGTGTTATGTTTCGCGTCGTGTATACCCCGACGATGACGAGTTACGAAAGTTACGAGCGGCTAGCGGCTTGACTATATCCGTCACAATCGCATCGTAAAAAGTTTAATCGCGTAAAGACACACGTACAAAGGCGCGAATCAGCTTTCCTGTCACGACGCGCAAAGTGGCGGCGTGCCGTGAACTCGACGCGATTTATTTTCGTTTTCGCGATGCGCGTTCAGACATTAACATCGGCCTTTCTCTTCTGAACCCGTCACCTGCGACCGATTGTTCGATATTTCATTCTCGCGAACGTTTCATCAATTTTCCTTCGCTCTTCGGTAACCCCCTTACACTCGGATAAAAATTCGCTTATTTTCTGGTCTAGATAATTATACAATATTTTATTTCTCCATAATTTGCGATTGTGTATTTGTTCAAAATGTGAGATTACGAATGAAATATGTCAAATTAAAGTGTAATGAAACTGGATCATTAAGAAGTAGAGGTAATGAAAAATTAAAAAATAACCGAGCAACCGAATGCAGCGAATGCATTGAATGGATGTGTTATAAAAATATAAGGACAGGATTGAGTGATAAAGCGTACTATTAGCCAATTTATCAGACAAGAAGGATACATAACTTCGCAAAATTTATGTTGAATAAATCTCGGGGTTTCATCGTGCGGTGATTTTTAAATCGGTCGTTAGGATAGACTCGGTAAGGATGGGAGTTTAAATTTCCATTTGAAACGAGAAAACGAGATCATCAGCATCGTAACCTACGGCCTTCGCCTCGTTATATTTCTCTCTGGCATTGTTAACCGAGATTTACGCTCCTCCGTAGCAGTAAACCATTCGCGGAGCAATTTCTTGGCACTCGGACTGATTGACCACCTTGCGAATGGCCGCACGCGAGCACTGGCCCCAGGGATTAACATGTTTTCCAGTGCGACGCGATTCCGACTGTGAACGTCCTCCGCTCCAGCTTAAACTGACTTTGATGTCGTTATCTCTCGCGATATTCACGAGTCATTCGGTTCTATATCGTCTTCAAACAGAAATCATAGAACCGATAACTAATCAAATATTAGAACGGAAATGTTAGATATTAAATTGGAAATGAGTTAAAATATATAAACTTTTACTTACAGTAATTAGTCTCTAGTAAAATTAACGATATTAGCACTGTTAGTGGTTGATTCGTCTATTTCGTATAGCAATCATTCAATGTATGTTTTTTTGAAGAAGTGAAAAGCAATTGCAAAATCATCACCGATAAATATTCTTGTGTATCATGATACTCATAAAATCAGAATTACGTGGGATAATCTAGAGTCCATAGGATTCTGAGTGAAGGTCTCCACCTACCAAACTCTTCAATCAGCTGGCCAATTGAAAATAAAATTTATATCTAGGTCGAGTCCAGTCTATTAAACCCAGGTCCAGTAGTAAAACCAAAGTATCACTATGTATAACCCAAGAATTTGAACGACCCACCATTAACGTCCGTTACAAAACGACCTACACAAATGATTAAAGAGAAGAAGAATTTTCTACTTGGTTCCTATTTCTTGCACCTGATGTAGAAATTTCTATTTTGCATAAAGATCCGTAGTCTATGTATACCTAACGACTCCATAGAAAAAGAATCGTGATTTCCATGCCGTTGCCAGTCGATTAGAATCCCCAGGACTGATCGTTAGCAAACGTTACGGTGCCAGAGCGCCACGATCAATCGCGTGCAGCCGTGAACGCGAAATACATTAGTGCTTCCCGGGAGCGAAGCGTAATCAATGATCACAATACGATTATGGTTGCGTCAAGATCCGCCGCGAGATCGAGTCGCTCGTAGCTGGATCTCGTTGCCACGTCGCGTGAGGGAGGGGATAGCTAATAAGAATAACAGTGAGTAACGTTTCTCGTAAAACCATCGACCCGGCAGGTGAGCGCTTATGGATTTCCTTACATAACGCGATCGGAGATAAATGTGTACGTCGCGGGTGTGTCGCGAATCCAATGCCGAGTGATTCAGTGACTTCGCGGTATATTTGTCTGCACGGGGACCGTTTCGTGAATGGCAAACTCGCCGAGCGTACAATGTATTTAACGCTTCGTGCCCGGCGATACCGCCTTGCCGCGCATTCAAATCATCGGAGCGTCGCTACTATCAATGCTACGCTCGCGACTTTCTTGCGTGGAAACTAACTGGCTTCTGGCTTTCCCACCAGGTCCCATACTATAAAATACCCTTTACACAATATCATTTTTAGTTAGTTATTAGCGTACAACATTGAAAGAAGAAATGCTACTTCTGACTAGCTAATTTACATCGAAGAATATATAGAAGCAAACAAAATACAATTCAAAAGGTCTTACTACATCTCCTGCATCCTAATCATGGCCCTTCAGCACATACCTGGAACAAAAGAATTTTCTTAGAAACAACTCTCCATAAGAATTTATTATAACAGTATAATAATTTTCAACTAATTCTTAACAATTTCTTAGTACACATTTAATTTCTTCCTCCAAAGATTGTTCTCTTCGTGCATCCGCACGATACTCGAACGAGTACAGAGGACTTTTACTTTCGACTCTGAGTCACGTCTCTTCCAGAGAGCATAATCGATAATTAATTCACGACACGCCCTGTACAATGAACATTTACAACCAATCGTTTCCGTGTCAGCCGCAATAATTCCTTTTCGTTCGTTGAATAAAAAAGGACACGCTTCATATACAAATTTTTCCCGGCTTGTTTAATGTCAACTTTTCTGTTGACCATGTTTATTTGCTTGCATTGTAGACAATGTCTTCGAGCACACCCACGCCGGTGTACGTTCCGTCACGGGACCACGGACGCGTATTTCCCTTCGATAAGAATGTAAATGCTAGTGATGTAACGTAACACGCGAAGTTTACACGGATGGCCTAGAATCTCTTGCGCGACTCAGTGATTTACGGAGTCCAACGTTTACGAATCGTTTTATGTACGATTGCCGCGTCGGTTACAAAACTCGGAGAGACCCGTGACCCCCGTTCGATATGAACGTTCACCTTCCACGAAAGACACTAGATGTTGATGAACGATTAAAATTTTATGCCGGCGAGTCGTTATTTACAACGCGAATCTGTTGTAACTCGCCATAATTCCTCACTATAAAACAAACCTCAAACGTGAAACATGATCATTGTACGCGGACGGATTTTACGCCCAAGCAAAACGAAATCGCATGCAGACTTTGCACAAAGTCGAATCAAATCTTTTATGTCCTGGTGTAACCATTATGAGAGGAAATAAATATTTCCGTAATCCGACAGATCTTTGGTGTAATCCAATAGCTGTTTTATTTGTGGAAATATTGTGTAGAATTTCTAATACATTTAATCTAGAGAACAAGGAATTAATTTATCCCATGCTTACTTTCATAAAATAATTTCATCGTTTCTGATTTTGTAAATAAAGTTCGAATTAAGTATACATATACAGCCTAGATAGCATTTTTCGATAATAAAATGCCAAAATGCCACGTTTGCAAAATCGTAATGTAAATCTCAGGTTTCATTAACTCTACGTTTATTCCACCCGTAATGGTTAACAAACGCAGCGTGCTGTTGCAAGAGGCTGGACACATTGAATACTTGTTCAAATAATTGATTTTTGTAACTGATTCACAGGCGGAAGAAACAACAAAAGATCGTGTTTCTTGTCGCGCGAAAAATTATCCGCGAAGCTATAATACGCTGCGTTACGAGGCAGTGTGTGATAAGCAGGGAACCTTTATACATTTTAATGAGCAGGTCATAAATTGTTAGCTTCGGTGCCTGCGTTCGGCTTTTTTCGAACCTTATAGAGCCATCTGCAAGGTCGACGAGGCTTTCTTTGTTCGTCATTGATGCCCGTACAGGGTTGCAGAACGTATTAGCGCGTGAATAACTTGCTATTGACGCGTCGCGACGCGACACGGACGATCCCGCCGCGAAAACAATGCCGATAACATTATGGGGGATGCCATGAACGTCCTTGGATGCCGGTTATTGTATGACGGTGTTAATTTTAATTACGTATGCTCGCGCAAATTTGTGACATCGCGAAACAATGAAACCAAAAATTACTTGCACAAATAAACACCTACAGTGACTGCAATTATTTTTGCCTCGATCTAATACATAATTCACGACGCAATTACAAATTCAGAAAACTCGTCTCTTTATTTTCTAGATTGTGAAAAACACTTTCACCATCCAGCGTGCCGAATATGAACTTGAAAGACCCTATTACGGCATCATTACGAGGCTAAAACGACATTCGCTAAATTGATATTGCACAGTCTACGATAAGGTAATTCATTAATGTCACTAAAAATATCATAGTTCTACACTTTCCAGGTCGGACGGCAGGATAGTGATTAGAATTCTTCAGGAATTGAGAAATGGCAAAATATTTAGCGAGCTGACAGTTAATAATCGAGCTCCAGTAAATCCGAGTAAAATGTTTTAATACATTAATCACTGTCTACGCTTGGCTAATGCATAACGCATGGCATATAACTTTGACCTGTCCGCAGTATATTGTTTCCCCGTTCCGTATCGCGCGTGTCTTCTGAAAAATGGTCGCGCCGCTCCACCTTTCTACAATACGAGCTGCGAAAGGAACTATTCACGACAATAGCCGCCGCATTCGTATTCCCTGGAAGAGTATCGCGTGCGCGCACACAAATGGCTGGGCCGAACACCTTGGCACAAAAGTAGCCACACTGGATTACCAACAGGTGCGTAGCCTAGTCGAACAATGCGAACATCGATACGCAATCTAATCTACTCGTCCCCACTGGTTCAACAAACTCTCAATTCATTCCATACTTTTTGGAATGAAACACGAAACTTCGATTCATCGTATCGTTCAGATTTCACACCTGGTTTACACATTACTAGGCTGCCGATTGTTATGCAAAATAAAAAGGATCTGCATGAATTGCGAAAAGAGGCAGATAGCTATTCCAACGTCCAAGGATGATCCTCCAAGTACCGTATCGTAGATCGATCGGTGGATCGTAATGGCACCGTTCGCATCAAAGCGACGATTAGGTGTGCGTAAAAACCATTTTCGGAGAGGCGGTGAGAACGAAAATGACGATCAGTGTCGTCACTGGATGCCACCCCGCGGCCTCGCTGGCGTCTTTATACGGTCTGCGATAGAGAAAGAGAGCTCCACGATCGAGAGTAAATCCTGGCCTCGTTCGCCGGGTATTCGAAACGCGTAGTCACGCGACGAGTTTGGAAATGGCACAATTATCGCCGCCAGAGGCCCGATTACGTTATTTCCGATGCGACTCGCATGGTGGCTGCTAACCGTAACAACGATTCCATCTTTTCCTGATTCAATCAGCGCGCTTGATATCGCCTTTACTTTCCATTGTTCTCGACTGGTACGTTGTGCTCCAGATAACCCGGCGTCTTTTGGACACTCTTCACGGGACTTTTCACGCAACCACTTTTAAAAACCTATCGCCTTTTGAAAATTGCGACGTAATACACAAACATGACCATTAGAATAAATTTAGGCATGCAAAAAATATAAATTGTATTTCTTTCGTTAGAAAAAGAAGTTTTATTTTTTTCACAGATTTTTACGCATTAAACGGAACGCAGACTAAAGGTCCATTTATAGTCAAACCGTAGCTCTACATACTTCCATTAAAGTTCATTGAAGAATATTTGTCCGATCGAATATCATCGAATATATTATGTTGGATATATTTTAGTACAAATGGACCGTAATACAACTATTTCTTTAATGCTAATGAAACCGCGAATGTTTACAACCGATCGTACGAGAGTCCTTCAAGCTGCCGTTCACAATGTTACGACCATTCTCGAGTCGAGTGCACCGGAGCAATTTATTTTCCAGATGGCATGCGTGGGCGTAAGTTATTCACCGCAGACGTTAATTGCGCTCATCAGTAAACGCATTAACGGCACACGCAACGTTCAACAGTTCGAAGACGGTAAGTTCACGTGATCTCCGGCGGCCCATCGTCTGGGTTCTTTCGTCACGCTCCAGTTTCGATAACTCCGAAGGTGGACGCCTTCGTTCGTAATTGCCTTTACAGTTAATTACGTTGGCCCCGCGCGTGCCTCGACGACCCTCTCGCGGGTGCAAGAATGCAGTTCGGTCGGGTTGCGACACGGTCGTGCGCGACCTTGCACAAATGTTCCGATACAGTAGGACCTCGTTTATACGAACCAATTAATGCTAAACCTCGTATATACGAACTCATTAATCGAGCCTCTATTATGTGAACGACCTTGTACCCCGACGTGTTCGATAAACGCGGTATTACTGTCCTCTGCGAACGACCCGTTCGATTGCGATTTCGACACGTGGGCGCACGTGTCACGATAGAAGGTCTTATGTTGTGGTTTAGTTCACACCAAGGTCAGGCCTTCGGTCAAAACATGAATTCCGATTTTTGGCTGAAATATTTGCATATGTACATTTAGATATTCGTTCGTTGCGTGAGGCGGTCCCAGTTGGGTAATGAATCAGACAACAAATCAAATAAGTGAATTTCACCGAAAAGTATGCTTTAAGTGTCTTATAAATTTAATAAGAAACCTCGGGCATCTACGCAGAATTTTTCACGCAGGGTGATTTAGTAACTATGAGGATCAAACCTGGTTTGCAGCCTGGAGGCAGAGATCGTTAACATCGGCTGAACCGCAGTACCTAACCCAGATCGGTATCCTCGAACAATGATACTGTACGACGCGGTGCACGAAGAGATCGGATACACGCGCTTCCAGAAATAATTTCCATGCTATCGCCGAATACCAATAATTCATGGACGTTTCCTCGGGCCATCTTTCGACGCATCGGGGAAATACGTGCGGCTCGGTCGGGGCCGATCGTCGTTGCTCAAAGTGTCGTCGCCATCAAATTAACATACGAAATCCAGTCGGCCGTAGCCGCGTATATCTCGTTTAATGGCCGGCAGTCGTATTACTCGCGAGCAGAAACGGCTCCGGTACATCACACGCCCAGTTGTCTCGACTCTGTGCCGTTGTTTGCGCACGTCGAAACTCGATACTCGACACGGTTCGACACAGTGTGCCGATCGATCGAATACGGAACCGGGGGTGGTGGAGGAGAGCGAGAGACGGCACGTGAAAAAAGATACACGAACGGGGGATTAACAATCCCGAACACCGCGCGCACCAAGTATATCGAGAAAACAAACCCCTGAGAAAAGGTACGAGACCACGTCTTACCTCCCGAGTCTCACGGCGATCGGCTGCGTTTCGCGATCTCTTGCCCGTTTCGCGATTATGTAACTGGAAAACGCGTGAGACGATGAAAACGGAGATCTGCGGAGATACGATCTTGGGAAGCGCGCCGCGCGCCAGTGGGAAATTATACGTTCAGTTTTCTTTTTTCGAACAATCATCCTTCGTTTCGGTTCGACAATCACTGCCCTGAATGGTTCAGCGGGCATTCTATTTTTCGCGCCAACTGTTACGAATTTTCTTCGGAAGAACTATCGAACCTCTTGCATTGGGATTTTGAACACATACTTATTGGTATTTGAAGCACAAATGAGATTTTTGTCGAGTAAAAATAATCGAAATTACATTAGTTTTTTATAGAGTAGGTTTTGAAACATTTATTAATTAGTATGAAGGTAGTTGCGGCCTGAACTGAAAGTAACGAAAACTCTCGAGTACTTACAAAATGGCGGTATGCTGAGATGCAATCATGAAACAAACCGTAGTGGAGGGGGTTAAGGAGCAAGCCCGGAACAGGAAGAACAGTTGTACGGTATAATTGGTGTCATGAGAAATGGCGATCCGAAGCAGATGGTATCTAAAACGTGGACAGTCCGCGTTTACAGTACTCCGAACACTCGGGACTATGTATGTTAATTTGATAACGACACTTCCCGGTCATCCGGGTGTATATTTCGTCGAGACGTCAAACATGCCCCTCGGGGTGCGTCTCGTAAAACGCCCCCGCCGTTTCTATGGTTCGCAAACGCGCAGTTTGCAACTCTCCGCTCGAAGCACGCGCGCGAGCACAGCAGCAGAGTTTGATCGTGTGCTGCCGTGCAATTGCAATATCTTACCGGCCACGAAATCCCATGTACGCCCTTGAATTATTGCTGTTATAAAAGTATTTATACTTATTATTGACGGTGGCGCGGGGGATGAACGTCTCGACGAGCTAGTGCCGAGGTGTTGTTGATGGGGCATTCAAGAGCACGCTTACGCGCTCGAATAATGTATTTATGTACCATTGAGACGTGGAACAAAGAACTTTACATCATTCCAGAAAGGGAGGTCGCCCGCAAAAATCATATTTAAACGCACCGGGGAGACGAGCATAACGGGCTGTAAATATAATTTGAATGCCGCACTTTCAAACAGCATCCCCGCGTGAATAACTGTCCCATTGGTCTCGTAATCCAACATCGCGAGCCGACAATCTGCCGCAAGTTATTCCACGGAATATAACACTGTCCAATACTTTTACAAATAGCAATTGCGTTTATTGGAAATGCCTGCGAGCGTCGCAATTTTCACCCTTGCGTGGGCGATTGGTCTCCCATCGACAAAGTGTCGACACACTTGTATTTACAATTTAAATTTGTAAGCATTGTAATGAACTGGTTTAATAATCGTTCTAATTAAATTGAATATATACAAGACATACGTAATAGAGAGATTTTGTTAAGTCAAAGTATTCGCTACTCTTCCGAATGAAGTGTAATAAACATGGCAATCGTTGAACAGTGTGCTTCTTTTGCTTAAACAATAAGCAAACTCTAAGCAGCAATTTAAACTAATGAATTCCACGTTGTTTACGAAAGGAAACGAAGCGAAGCATAAGAATCGTCTTGTTCCACGGATAACGATCCATTTCTCGTGTTAATTGCGATGTATAATTAAGGAGACTTCCGCGTTAATTTCTCGCATCCTGTTCAAGCGCGTATACTCGCCAATTCATTATTCTGGAACAATTGAATCATGCGCGGTCGCTCGCATACACGGGCCGACCTTATGGATAGATCTGATTATTTCTTTCTCACGATTGAGTGCTCCATCGGGCACGCTCACTCGCCGGACAACATGAATGGCAGCTACAGGTTTCGCTACTTACGCTGACGACAGCTTTCCACAGTAAAAGAATTATCGACGACGACGTGGCCGAATCGAAAGTGCGCTTAATACCTCGTAAAAAAGGCAAAAAATATGCATAATCAGGCGCCATAACGCACTCGATCGTTGCGCAAGATGCGTCGGTGGTTTACTGTTCAATTTTCTGCGCCGGAAATGAAATCGTTCGTGGAATTATTACGACGGAATGCTGTGTACTCTATTTCACCGAGAAATCTTTTTTGCTTTTTAATAGGGCGGTAACTAGTCGATCACATTTCGAACAATGCTCGCGAGAAGTAACATGATTCATAGTAATTACGTAGTGATTAATTGAAATCGATTTGTCAAAAGCGAGAGGGTGTTTTAATTGGGTAATGTGATAAAGCGATTGTCAATAAAGCTACGTATTATAATTGCATAGACTAAATAACAGGCGTGGCACAGAATATATTTAACTTAATTAATACTTGTACTGAAGCGACAATGTAATCGATACAGATAATTTTCATTACACAAACTGAACCGATGCGACGCACGAACAAAGTGAGGATACGGTTTATTCGCGATTAAGCAAATTACACGTGACACATATACCTGAGCGGCGACAATTTGCAGCAAGGATAACTGCGCTGAGTATCGTGGGACGGAATATTAAATCATGATAATTATTGACCTTACGCGTGCTCCAATGAGAATCAGGCGTCGGACTCTTTGTCGCCTGTTATACCGACGTGCAGCGAAGCATCTTGCACTCCGCATCTGTGCAGTCATCCATAAAAAACCGAAGGCCGGTGCAATATGCTAAACGAAGGAAGAAAGTCGTTTGCGATCTAGAAATTCAAGGTTCGCATTGCGGAAGAGATGCGTGTTGAACCGTGGGAAAAATTCTGTTCGATGCAACAAGGATTCTATACTATTGGGCGTACAATCAACTATTCTCGCAATGGTCAATTAGCGTAATTTATAGTCCACTGGCAATTATGCAAATCGACCTGTTTGCGGAATAATGTATTAAGGATTCTATTGTGTGATAAATTACATTCTACCCAAGTGATGGTTTACTTGTATTTTATTTGAACAATGAAACTTTATGAGCAACTTTTTGAACCTTTATGAAGTGACCAACGAAAATGGACTTGTACATTCGATGTAGTTGTTGACAAATATCTTGGGAAATGTCCTGTCTTTTTTATAGGTAATAGAGAGACTGGTAGGCACGCCTAGTGGACAGGCTACAGTCCAAGGTGTTAATATTACAAACTTTAGATATATTTATCGCAGTGACTAATGAGCGCAGCATGCTTTTTCTCGATGGTGAGGCAAAAAGTCGAAAAGTGGTGGGAACATCGATCTTCGTGGACTCCTGGGGCACGGAACAGTGTGAATCGGACACACCTCTCGAAAATATCGTCCTCCCGTATTCTAACTCGTAAAATAAACAGCGCAGCGCGATTCGGTGGCCTTTGAGGAGCCGCTGAGAGGCGTAGCGACTATGCAACCCGTCTAGGAGACGATGTTAGAGAGGCCCTGGCGAGCATAAATCGCCTAGGAGAGATAAAACGTCGTAGATGGAAGGTGGAACGTGGACGCACGCTCACGCGTGCACATGAACGTGACCCTCGCTGCCCGGGTGATTTGTGAAACAAACTGCTACCAACTCTCTGCTGGGACTCTTTCGGGCCCCAGCTCTGGGAAAAAACTATCCTGGAATCACCGATCGAACCCAGCGTGAAACACCTTTTCTTTTGACCGCTGACGCCGTGGATACCGCTAATGACAACACGTTCTGAGACGCGGACAATGGTTCACCAAAAACAACTTTGATAAATCATGAAAATAGTCGTGCACCTACTATTTTTATTCAATGGACGTCTCGTTCGTAAGTTAAAAATTTTAACAATTCTTTAAGTGGTTGTACAATTTTCTGTCTGCATACGTCAGTCAGTATCTAGTGTCGGAAGAAATTAGTGTTTAATACATTAAAATACAATGGTATTTTCTTCTCAAGCACAATGGTAGGTTAAAATTTTTATTTTTGAAACATCCACAGTAACTGTCGACAATGGTATGAATAATAAATACGAAAAGAATAGGACAATTAATTGAAAAGGATTCTACGTCGAGCAGCTTGTTTTAGTAATTCAGGATTCACTTACGCAACCGAGCCGAAAGGAGAAACACGCGTGCTCGAAGGGGAAGGAGCATTGGAAATAAGAGCAGAAACCAGCGAAGCGACCGTATCTGCATAGAAACGGTGCGTAAACCGTGGATTGCGAACGATTCAATAGAGTATTTCCTACGACCATAAACGAGCACAAGAAAGCAAGTGTTTTACGAGCGAGTTAGCTTGTCAGGAGGCTGCGACTTTTATGACGATCTCTGCAACATCCCTGTACTCTTTGTTCATTGTTCTAACCACGCCTCCGATACAAAGGGGAATAAATTTCATGCGATCTTATCCAGGAACAGGAATATCGGCGATCTATAACGAAAAATGTGATACTTCTTGAAACAGGGAAGCACAAAATGGGTCCATGGTGCACGATTTCGCCATGTGTAAATTCGCAATGTTTCAATATTGCGTTCATTTAACAAGCCAGTCCTTTACTCCATTCCTAGAAAGAATGGAGGCTCACTTTTTCAAAAGCTCGTCATATTTATTAATTTCGAATTCATGTTTGGTCAAATTGAATAAATTGTGATCATATGTAATTACGTATGATTGAATACACTACTCGAAAAGGACATAATTGTTGCCAATTATAGGCTTATTTAAAGGATAGACATATTTTTTATATAAAAGATGTCTAACCAAAAGATAGTATCACTAACATGTCCGTATAAAGGTCAATTCAACTTTCAGTCAATTATGGTACGGGCGACGCAAGCGGTTTTGCGTTACTTTCGGTTTTGCGGCAAAGCGGCACGAAGATGAGCGACCGAGTAGGAAGAAATGGCTTTCTCGATAACGTAATAGCGAGAGTCACCGATAACTAAACACGGACACGGTTGACGAACCTTCAGCGTTGGATGGAGCCAAGGTCGGGATAGGATAAGTTCGTTTTTCAGTCGGCACAGCGTACAGCCGGCGACACACTTACAAGACGTTGACCTCGGCGACCGGCTCTGTAAACACGGTGAATATCTTCATTTGCGTGTTTGTAGGCGGTCGTGGTGCCGAGAGAGCCCGTATACACGCGGAATAAGTGGGCAGCTGCTGCAACGGCTCTCGCAGACTCGAATCCTATCTGGGTAACCCGGTCCCAGAAACTCGTTCCGCCCTTCCGCGGATCCTGCTGAACCGTACCACGTCGGTCGCCTTCGAACCGGCCAGGAAGCGGACGTCGAAATTCTTTCGGCCGTTTCTTCCTTGTGGGTGAACAGGAATTGTAATCGATACGCTTACACGGAATGACTCCACTATCCTTCCATCTTCAACGAAGTTCGCCTCTATGCGCAGGACAATTGAAGGATTTACGGTAACACGTCCGCCACGATTTGTACAAATTTTCTGTTCCACTTCGTTTAATCTGCATCTCTATTGTAAACCTGGTATAGAGTTAACACCTTGTAGTACGATTTAGTTGGAACCTCTTTGCTGTTGATAATCTCTTAAAAGGGAAACAAAATGTGTATGTATTGTTTGCCTTTCATTCTTGAATGGCTATGTAATAGTACAAAGGGTTAAAAAAATGTAAAGATGTTTTTTGAATATTTCGTGATGTTCCCTACAATTTGATAAAAAACATACAGTCCTATTCGTGTAAACCTGTGTAATCTTGGCATAGACCTCGATAAATAGATCGGATAGGTTACAGGATAGTTCTCCCCAATTTCAGATGAAACGATCAGACGAAATCGCCCGGAATTCGTTACACCAGGTTAAATTTGCGGATGGCAGGGCAGAACGATGCGAGAAATTCGGCGGAGGACCACGCGAGCAAAAAGCAACGCATATCGTATCTTATGTGGGTAACCCGGTTCCGAAACTCGTTTCACCCTTTCAAGGATCCTCGAAGCCGGGTTTCGCCGAAACCTCCAGGAAGTAGCAGGATAATGTCGCGCGACGGCATTTTTTCGCAAAGCAGATCCGTCGTTGATAATAAAACCGCGTTTTATGGGGCGAGGTGTGGATCGTGTCACGGGAAAGACCTGAATGCGAATTAGTGCTATTTAAGCGTGCATAATATAGCAAATTAAGGATGATATATGTGTAAAACTGGTCTATTATATAAGGAACATAAATTTCAATAGGGAAACCATAAGATGTTCTGAACAATGTGATGATTGAATCAACGAATAACCAGACGATCAGATGATAGAACATCTGACTCACCGCTGGACCTGGCCGATTGATCAAATAATTAAATGATCCGAGCAACAGAATGATTGAATCATTGAATCACAAAATAATACAACGTATCACATTTCGAATAAGAATCAAATACTGGCGAGATAATATTATATAATGAGTGAAGAAACAAGAGAGAATGAATAGAAAATAGCAAGCTCAAGTAACAATTTGCATCTGTTAACATTAAGAAAATCTGGGAGCAACCACTACCGTTTCAAAACATGTTATTCACCAGTTAATACATCCGAGGCTCGGATTTCGCAAGCGAACTTTAACACCTTCAGGTAAAGCAGAAATTACACAATAATAGCCCAGCTCCTAGCATAGTTTACCGAAAGCACATGTTTCCAGCGCAACTACGGTGCTAATTAAATATTTTACAATTGAAACACCGCATCTCCCAGATAATCTTAAGACCATTCGAAAGTTCCTGCGAACTAAGAGCAATGCTTGGCACACGGAGAAAGACATAACGCATTTGTTAGCTATAATAGCAGACTCATTAAGTTAGATTGGCTAGAACATATCAATACCAGTTAAGCCGTAATATGATCGTAATATTCAGACAAACAAAGTCCCTTTAATTAACTCGTTTCTATAGTTCGTCGTTGAATGGGCTCGTTAACCAACAGAGATATACCCTATCGATTTTATTACCTGTACCCAAAACTAGCAGCTGCCTGCTGGTCAGAATAATGCACCGCGCGAGCACAGAAACAAATTCAATTAGCAGTTGTTAGACTCGAAACTTGACGGTATCCGTTTAGAGCTGTAACTGTCGATGTTGCAAAAATAATTGGACACGGAGTCGATCGAGACCTAGATCTATCGAACGAAATCCTGAATGTTATACGCTTCTGGGCATGGGCTTCCAATCGCTTGACACAGTTTATTAAAATTACAAAAAAATTAACAAAGTATAAGTCTAAATGTTTCTACAGCATCTTTCAACAGTGGAATCAACTAATTTATAGATGGAACGATTCAGATGTACGACTTGTGGATTTTTTAGAAAAATTTAGCAAAAGCCTGCGAGGTTCGCAGCGAGCGTGTCAACTAATTCTCACCGCAAACGGGAGACCGATAAAGATGAACCTTTTGATCCCCGTTGGCCGTGTCGCGTGAACCATCGCCAGACTTTCTCCGCTCGATTGGAAACCACGGAGAAGACTGGATCCCAACGATCGGGGAACGTGAACTTTCGAATGCGTAGGTTACTTTTGCGTCACCTTTCGGGATCGTTAGCTCGAATGTCGTGCATTCGATTCGCCTTTGCGGCGCGATATACATACCCCGAGCACAGCCTTTTCGTTTCCTCTTTAATTGACTTCTTGTAACTTATAGATCCGCCGAGATCCTGGTGTTCTCCTTTCCTCGGCGACGAACGAACCTTTACGATCTTTTGGGATTACAGGAGGAAATTGAAGTACCTTCTTATTGCGCTTTAAGGTTAACTAATATTCGCTCACGCTTAAATTGCGCGGTGAATTGTTAAAATTATGGGTCCTTAATACTTAATCAAGAAACTGGAATGATTCAATTAGAACGTGTAGAACACGGGTTTCGTTTATGCGACTGACGAGTTCCTGCCTGACGACCGGATGATTCGCATTCAAATAAGAATCCAATGAGTAACGCGTCGACCAGGAATTCTAGCCGCAGAGAAAGTTGCATTTGCTTATTAAATATTTCATACACGTTGTAATTATTAGCTCGCTTATGAGTCGTTCGCTTACGTCAAAAATCGCGGTCGGTGTTTCCAGCGCGAGTCCGCGAGAGGATTCAGGCTTAAATATGTATCTCTGTAGATCGATCGTGGAGATACCGGAGCTCGAGGATGTTAAATTTCATGCGTAATAAACGTAACCATACGGCAGGAATAACGCTCATTCATCGAGCACATAACGGAGATTTAAAATTAAGCTGAAGTTGCGGAAGGTCAACGCGCTGGGAAAATCACCACTGCCTTTTATCTGTTTTACAAAATTATATTCATCGCGGCTGGAGAACGTTCCCGCAACAGAATCTGAAATTTTGTTCGATCGAGAACTGTCAATTGATCCGTAATAATTAGACTGTGGAATGAAATAAACGATTTCTTAGTTTCCGGCCGAGAAGGATGTAATATCTCATCTGACTTCAATCTCCTTCTGATAATACGAGATTTATAGTTGAAATTAAATTTCTATAATTCCGATTTGCATAGGCTATTTTATGCAATGTCAGAAATTAAGAAAAATTTCCTTAAAAAAGATTTCCCTGCACTTTACGAATCTGCATGCAGATTACATATACGATAACTTTTCGAGACTGATTTGTGGCTTCCTATTTTGATTAGGATTTTTTGTAGGATCGAGAGAGAGTTCGCAATTTGTATTTCGACGTACGCCAACTTCTCCAGCTGATTTTATCCTCTAACTCACGGTTTCATAGCGTGATACGTGACTCGATTATTTCCCTTCGCAGAATCCTCCACCGTTTATGGGCTCGCTTGAAATTTTCCATAAATTTTAGTATCGCACGTGTTCGCGCATCGACGACAGTGCAGTTTGCGAAACCCGAGTCGACGGAGCTTACGCCGCGTTTAATAGGCAAGAGGTGGGGCCCGAAAGAAGAATAAAAATTCGCGGTGAGCGAAACTGATGAAGACATGCCGGCGAGCAGCTTAGAGAAACACCCTCCGCGTGCATTTCTCGCCACCATTTATTTTATTTAGATTAGTTCGCGGGTAACCCTCCTGTCATATAATTTCTGCTTCCAGTCCCTCTCTGCGCTCCTCTTTCCGCTGCGAGCTGTCTTCCTCGCGCTGCTAATAATTCGTTTTACGACTGCTCCTTTCAACCCTCGTCGACCGAGACCTTCTTTTTTTCACTCCCAGCGAAATCTTGATGACGGTATTACGATATTGAAATCCGGATCGTAAATCGTGATCGCCGACGATTGCGCTCGAAATTGAAGCCTCCTTTCAAATTTAAAATACTCGCGGGTGGGAACGACCGGCTTGGAATAGAGAATTGCAATTATGGGCGACGATCACATATTTTTGAAAGGTAACCCTTCTTTTAATAAAATAATAACATCAATTTACAAAACACTTCACATTGTTGGCATTGGTGCACAAAATAGAGTTGGCAGTTTCGAACGATTTGATATTTTAAAATAATAACTTCAAAACGCTACAAACATTGCTGTATTGTATGATTAGTATGATTGATTTTCCTCTTTCTATCAATCTGATCCCGTTTGATCAATTTTCAAAAATGTTTTAGAATCAGCACACAGACATCGGTCTTTGATAGATAATCACGATGGTTATATCCGAAGGTACTCTAATTTGTTCTAAACGAAAATAGCTTAATCGATTCTCCCAGAAGCAGTAGGAAGCAGAGTGCAAGATCGATGCGAATTGGAATGGAAGAAGATATTCGGGGCGCGGAGTTGCAGCGCCCAATTTTCGAGCGTGACTCTAATTCGGCCGGGGGCGAGAAGATGACTCGGGGTCTATTAGCCGAATTTATCGAGGGGTTCGTGGAAT
Organism: Lasioglossum villosulum; assembly: GCA_963971365.1. Classification (NCBI taxonomy): domain Eukaryota; kingdom Metazoa; phylum Arthropoda; class Insecta; order Hymenoptera; family Halictidae; genus Lasioglossum; species Lasioglossum villosulum. The sequence goes on from OZ020495.1 coordinate 8,245,956, forward strand.
CGAGATGCAATTTCGAGGCTTCTCCCGCGGCGCGGAACGCAGCCGCAGCGTATCGTGGAGAAAGCACGATACTGGGAGCGCAGAAACGTTGGGGAACGAACGAAGAGAGAAAGCCAAGAAGCAGACGGTACAGGGAGAAAAGGAAGGGCGTAGGTTCTAGGAACCGTCGTGCTCGCGCATCTTCATTATCCACGTTCAGGGCCTAAGGGCATCCGTGTATACAACAGTGGAACCGTGCTTGGACTCGATCAATTAGCGTACAGACTTCGTGATCCGAAAGCGCAAAAAGGACCAATAGGAGATCCACGTACCGATGCACTTTCCGTTTATGAAAGCAGCCGTGGTCGTTACCCCCGGCTTCAGCGGCGCAGCTTTCGACAGAATGCACCGAGACGCAGCTTTTCTGATGCACTTTTGTATTGTTTACGATTCGCGATGGACGATCGTTGAAGGTACTGTTACTCGTTAAATTGTTAATGACACTCGTTTTGTTAGTGGCCTCGTGGTAGTCATTGATGAGTAAAGTGTGCATCTTTATGCATTACGACAAAAACGAGCAGATCAAATTTAAAGCAATAGACAGATCATAAGAATTTAAGAACATCCGGTTAGATCGAATTTGAAGTAATCTTCGACTCCAATTAATTGAACGTAGCACCATGCAACAGAACAGACTCATAAATGAAAACTATTTTCTAATTTAATATGCACGATACACTAATCAATACAATGGATCGTAAATTTTCTTGTTAAACAATTCCAACAAGAAGGATAGACGTTAATTAAGACGCGCAGTGCAATGTGCATGAGAATGCCTAAAACAGATATTCTCAAGACTCAACACCGATATAGAAAATCCTGCTTTGTTCAAGAAGCTATTCTATTAGCGATTGTATTAATAATAATTAGCTCTGTAACGAAGCCATTATTGCAATTGTTGCATTCTTCAGCGAATACTTCCTGGTCGTACAAGCATTAAACCTTTCGTAAAAGAATGGTTAAGAAGGTGGCAATTTTATGCGTCGAATGTTATAAAAATTAATCAGCAGACTGCGGTTTTTTGTTCGAAATAAAAATTACAGTGAATAAGTCAATCAGTGGACCGACAGTGTCGAATCACAGACACCGTACCTCCACTTCCTCGTTGCACGGTTCTTACGGAAGTCAGCTTTGTTGCAATTCCCCGCTGCTGCGACTTGCGTCAGCGCATAATTATCCCGATGAAAAAATCCGAAGACGAGTTTGTTTTTACACCGCGTCCATAAAAAGTCTTGGCAATCGCGCGGACGCGACGTCCGAGAGGGAAAATTGCATGCGAAACCGAGAGGATCTTTGGACGGACTGCAGTCTCAGTGAAATGTGTCACGCGAATTCGCGTGTTTCGCGGAACACACGCTTAGTATACTTAGCAGTTTACACGGCACTGACCGTAATGCGGATCCCGCGGCTCGGTGACAACGGACTGTCACAAAGAACGTCCTCGTGCCACATCCGCCGAAGTGAAAACATATTTTCGCCCGTGATATGCAGCGTTGCAGTAATCAGTGAAATTTGTGCAATAATTACTTGAGTAATTACCACCGGGGGAACAGTGTCCCGTGCACATGCTATTATATTATACTATTGTTGCGCGCGGAGGGCAACTAAATGCAATGAAGGAAACGTTGATGCCAACCTTTGCAAAAAGACGCAATCGTTATTAGAGGTAACGTAGCACAGTTCGCGAATCGAGAAGATTGACAACGGAGAGAGTGATCCCTCCTCGCATTCCTTTGTACAAAAGCGTTCGTGAAAGTTTTGTCGAATCGCGCCGCTACATTAACGCGCAAGAAACGTGTCCGGAATGTCAATATACACGGCCGAACTGTTGATGCATCAGTAGCTCGGAAAATATTGATTTATTCAAATCGTGTCGCGTCATTTAAAATTCATATTAATAAAATTTATACCGGATTGATTCATTGCAGGCTTTCGGATGTCACAGAGCTCGCTTCGTCAAGCAACTGTGCATAGAGAACTCTAAATCCGTTCTAAGAGGCTTCTTTTGAAAGTCTTCGAATCACGAGTTACCAACCTCAGAATCCCGGACCAACAACGCGAAGTTTTACACCATCAAGATAAGCTGCGTAGGATTTGATGTACCCAAGATCAGTTAAGGGTAGATGAAGGTTCGTCGATCGAAGTTAAGTTCGATGTTATTATGTCAAGTTCAATGGGTCCAGATTGAACTGTATCAGGTTCTGCGAGTCCGAGTTCGGCTATATCGGATTCTGTGGGTATTGGGTCAGCTGTATCGAATTCCACATATCAGAAACCATCTACAATCGAATCACACTTGTTCATCTATTTTGCACATACCCTTTACACCGGCAATATCGAATTCCATGTATTCCCGAGTTCAACCACTGAAGTTCACCAATTCTTGCAGATTTTAATCCGTAGCATACGCTAGCGCCATCTATAACCACGTTAGGCGCAATCAAGGTTTAATTGCCATCACCCCCGATGTTAGAAGTTAACACGCGAAGCATTCAAACGGCTGGCAGTGCATTTGTTTTGCTTTTTAGCCGGCCACGTTCACGATCACGTGCCTGCACGCCACGCACAGGCCCTTTGCCCTTCGTGCCGATAATTTTATGGTCCGTGATTCTGCCTGTAGACAAATAACAGAGTCCAACCTCTCCGGCGTGGCAACGTCGCTATCAAAGTCCAGAAAGAGCACTAGCTTAATGTTCGAAGGAATACTGGACGAATCATTGTCAACCACACAAATCTTCGGCAATGACGAAGCCAAACCTGACCCTGTTTGTTGGCTAACATTGTTTAAAAATTTACACAGTAAGTTTGCAGCTGTGCTAGCTAGTCAGCATTAGATGCAGCACAACAGTTCTGATCATGCCCTAAAGTCAGCGCGACTTTATTACTTTATAAAGCTAGCTGAACACATGGAGTTATCTAAAAATTTACATAACGCAGTTCCCCGTGAGTCCGAAGATATCGTGTGCCGGCAAATCGGTTCTAATCGGCGATAAGTACTGCGCTACCGTCGCGATCATAACATTACCGATGTCACAGCCACTTAAATTCAACGCGACGGATATAATTATCGGGGGTAGACCGGCAACTGTTATTCACGCCAGCGTTGCACAGGCGACTGTGCGTGCATAACACCCATTTCCACGCACACCGTGCTCGGGTTTAAATCAATCAAAGCGACGCGTGTGCCACTTAGCTTTAGCAACATCCCGCCGCCAATGAAATATCGATCGGGACCGGGTGGGCGTACTAACGGCACGGTCGCATGGCAATAGGGCACCGTTCAAAGTCAATTGGCCGTTTTCTGTGAACAGGTAGATGGATTTCTCGTTGCGAGCACGCGTCACCACGACAGACAAACGAGAACTGTGGTCATTGTTTAACGCCGCGTTGAGCCGAGGATTTCGTAACAGTGGCCCCGTTGCGCCGGTTAGGCTACTTGATAGGGCTTGTACAGGAACAGAGCAATGATAAGAGTGAACCTCTTTGGTTCTGTATTGCTGAACTTGAAGATACTAGTGATTATTTTTATTTATTTATTTATTTATACAGGTTGCATCAACATCAAGGTCATTAGCGACCACAATGATTATGAAATTCGATTACAATATTATAACTTTATACTTAGAAATAGTTATAGGTCTACTGTGGGAACTCAATTTACAGTTGTTATGTACAAGATTACAGAGTGTGGAAAATGTTGGTGGATTTCAGAAATTTTAAGACTTGGACTACGTTCTTACTAATATTGAAACAATCACTTCAATTGTTAGGGATAGCTAAGCGTCTTCTTTGAAATTAGAAAAGGGGACATTGCAGGATGAAATGTTTAACTGAGAGTATTACATCGAGTATAAACGGGGAGGGGATCTTTCAAAATTCTGTATAGGTGGGTCCAGTTAGTGTGGCCGATGCAAAGTCGGGTAGATCAGAACTACCTGGTCTCTTCTGTTAACAATGGGGGGCAGTCGTCATTAAAGAGGTCTTGCCTTACCAAGGATAGGTTAGAGGGAGGGCATCTACCTCTAATTTCTCTTTTTAATAAAATCTCTGTACGAAGAGGGGCAGTTTGAAGGTATTTCTTTGGAGGCCTCCCTATAACCGTAGCATCCGCTGATTCATTGCCCGATATCTCTACGTGAGAGGGTATCCAAGAACTAGTGATTCTTGCAGACTGAAATTCTACTATTGTCGCAGCGCTACGTAAACACACCGAAGAAAGACACTTGGCACAGCTTTTGTCGCAATTCTAACGCAAACTACCATAACGCTACTGCGTGACTTCAACGCGCGCATAAGCGCGATCTTGCGACACACGGCGTGATACAACGACAATATTAAACTTTTAAAGACACCATTTGCGCTGACAATCGACTGACAAGTATGGCATGCATATATCTATTCATAGCAAGTCGTTACTTCAAGTATTTTCTAGAAAATGTCTAGACAGTGTATTCGGTTTTAAGAGGCTACGTTCAGAATAAAATTCAAAGTTATGAAATGTAGCAGGATACGTCGTCTAAGCATCTTTCTCGACTCTTAAGTTTGGTGCAAGACATCATCGTTTGCATCACGGTCATAAATTTGGAAAAAGAAGCAAATGGTTTTGTCCCATGGCAATTGTATTAGATCCACGAAGCTATGAAAGATCCTGAGTTCAATGAACTCACCTTTGTGAAATGTCACACATCTTGCATGCTCACAATACATGTCTCGTGACATGCAATACGGAAACAAAATATCACCTGATTAGCAGATTAGAACTTAATTATTTTATCATCGCATCTGAGAATAAATGTAAGTCATGCTCTGTTATTATCGCATCGCGCTCTGTAACGTCGTAGAATTATTCATCGATGACGTGGCTATTGAAATATGATAGGTATGATTGCACCTCTGACTGTTGCAATAGTTCACGAACGAAACCTTTGCTCGAATCTCCGATTGACATCGAATGACAGTTCTGAAATGCACAATTACAGGCCGATAATGCCGAAGAGCCGATGACAAATCATCTTGACGTGTCCCGATCATTCGTCATCGACTTCAAACAACGGACTAGGGAAGTGTAACAATTAGCAATCTGCAAGTATAATACGCGTATCGTCTCTCCATTATCATTGCGTGTGAAAAATGAAGATCCGAACAAAACAATAGATAATCCAAATGTCATCGAACTTTTTGTAAACCGCCCTATAAAAAAGATTGTTTAAGTAAAAGTTCGAGAAAGCGCAATACTCATTGATTTATTCGGTGTTAATGACTGTTTCACGGCTTCGCGGGTCGTGAGTTTTAGCGAAAGCAGCGGAAGCAAGCTCGTTGAAAATTGAATACAGGAAAACCATGGTTTTCTCTATTCTTCAGCGATGATAGACCATTCGCTGCTTAGTTGCCTCGTCAGATGATAGTGTAATTATCGTGGACAACTAAGAGAAACTAGTCTTGTAATGCGCCGCCGACTTTATGATCCTGAAATTGTAAGCCACGGCGAAAGTACTTTCGTTAGCGTCATCTTCACGGTCGCTAATTTCAATTTCTGAATGCAGGGATTATATGAAGAAAAGACCTGCAGAGTCCTAAGTGCATTTATATTATGCTACTTGACAAAAGATACTGTAATTACTCGAAGAAGCAACTTTGCATTATGCAATTAGACCGAACTGTGCAGCTGCTTTAGGGTCATAAATCGAGTTAGAGGATTGCAAATTGTAATCCGTGAGAGTTTAACCAGCTTAGACGAAAATTGTATAACTTCTTCATTTCTCACTTCGGCTTCTACTAGTATGACCACTTATACTTGTTTTATTGTTAGGAACGTCATGTGAGAAGTCATTTATTTTGTGCAGTCTACAATCTGTCTCTCGTTCTAATGTTCTTATAGTTGTATTACTCTTGTTAAGAATATATGTATAGAAGACATACAATCGAACTCAGCACAACTGCATAGCAATGATGATACACCAATCATGAAATAATACATATACCGTGATATTTTTTATAGAATCTTAAGTGGTCGACCATTTTTTCGCACCAGATGATGCATTCATGGCGAAACAAATTTTTTATAGGGATCAGTGCATTAAATAAACAACAGTCAACGCTACGAACAAGAAGCCTTCCGCCTAAGTGGTTCGTTACAGGCATTTCCGATCATTTCCCACGAGTGCTCCGTTCCCGACGTATTTTCCGGCGCTGGTTTTTACGGGCTCGCGAGATGAGCCTGTTCTGGGGACGTCGGTGCGCATATTCGCGGTGCATCGGTGCATACATGCGTGTCGGAGGAGCTGCAACGCGCTCGGCGGCAGTGTAACAGCGGACCCGTAGGTGGCTTAGTGATCTCATGTTTCATATTTATACTCTCATCTGCATATTACGAGCGGGGTGTGCCTAGGTGGCTGCTAGCCGCTCTCATGCGCACTGACAGCTGGAATGCGCTGGATTAGATTGCCCAGAGCGTTTCTGTTATACCTGCTGTGAATACTGTGTTCTTCGCTGGCTGTGACAGACGTCCTTCACGAAAGTGGGGGTGGTTAGTTTTCACGAATGACAGCCTCGATGATGAATCTATTTAACCCAATCACTCCCCGGCTGCAAACAGCCGCCATGGTAGCTAGTAGACGATCAAGACTTGCACTCTTCCGAAGGAAACAACAAACATTTGTCCCAACCACAGAAGTGTACGATTTCTACTTACCGAATCAGTAATTCCAATTTTCAGTCAGAATGCATCGAGTGCAGTATCATTCTCTCTCTCACACACAGGAATGTTTAATTTCCCTCTTAGGAAACCGTCGAATTCGATTCGGTTAAGCGGTATGCCCCAACTTGAGCAATTTCCACGAATCCCTCTTACTCGATTAGAGTGATTCGAAGAACGTCTACGTTTTTGCAGAAGAAAACCAGCCAGCAACGTTGCAACACACTGGAGAAGTGAAAAATTCCCTGGAACGTTCGACGTCTTTGTTTTTCCTTACAATTATTGCCCGGACGATTACGCCGCGTTTCCCTTTCGTTTCTCCAGTGACTGACGATTAACCTGTTTTCCACAATTAACGGAACCGCATCGGGCTTTCAATTAACGACCTTTGCAAGGGTAAGAATCAGCCGACACGCAACCAGATAGACTTCACAGCCTCAAACGGACTACAATGTCTCCGATCACTGTGCGGTGCTTGTTTACCGGATGAGCGCGTATCGCGTGCGATTACATTCGTAATTTGCGGAGGCAATGTTACCGCAAATCTATCCGACGACTCCCCCTGTCTTGGATTTCAATGGGAACGAAGGCTAGGCAATCGTTGATGATACTTCCGTGCATACGTAATGACTCCCACGAAGAAATTACTGCGTCCTTAACAAAGTACATGGCGCCAAGTGTCACACGATCGTGTCTCGAATCGAGCAATCTCGGGATTGAGTCGCAAAGTGGCCACGGAACATTGAAGTTTGAACTTGATATATTCACTCTTGTCTTTTCTACCCAGTATTGGAAATGGGTCCACATGTTGGATCAGAATAGTTTAGACAATGAAATACTATCTTCTTCGTTAGTGGTGAATTTATTCGATTCATTTTAATTAGCAGATTGCGGATTTTTATGCAAAACATAAATTATATTAATTGCCAGATGCTGGAGCTACCTAGAGAAAATAATCTACTGAAATTGCTTCAATATTTCTGCTGTCTTGCACTTTGTCTGCACATTTTTCTCGAGTAATGTGCACAATTGATTTTGCATGAAAATCCGTCTGTTAATAAAATACATGATCCTAAAATTAAATCAAGAGGCCGCAAGGTATTTTATTTCTTTGTCTTCGCCGAAATCCGAGCAGAATATTTTCGAGCGGCGCACGTTCGTGTTACGCGGGACAATTCGCTTGGCGAAATTTCATCGTCGTTGCTGAAATCAAGCTGGAAAACCCATGGCCGAATTCGTATTAATGGCAGATCCAATTTCCGACGCGAGAAACGATTGTATCTATACAAATCATAAGAATATTACGGTCCGCGTTGCGACCAGTGCATAGACCGCAACGATTTTTCTGTCGGACTCGTTGAACCGGAGTGAAATGTTACCTCTCCCTTGGTCGCTCCTCTCGCTTAACCGCGGTGTAATGTTACTACGTAAAGGTGCACTCCATAAAGTCCCATAAAAGTTCTCCGCAACTAGCCTTTCAGAACGCTCGCGCATGGAAAATATGATTTTTTTTATCTGGGGATCCCGGCGCGTGACACGTGCAGGAATCTTAAGCGTACGTTGTACACTTCGCCGTCCCGAAGAGAACCGTGTAATCGTACCCCACTAGGAACATGAATTACGAGAAAGTGTGAGTGCCATTACTATTCTATTGCAATATTAAAATGACAATCTGAAAATTAACTGTCCCGATAAATCTATGATATTAGCCAATTTTATGATACTTTCTTCTAAAATACAATTGGCGCTTCGACATTTATTAGAAATCAAAGAGATTTTCAAGCCGCGTGAATGCTAACGATACTTATAAGTAGACTGCGGATCTTTTGGCATTTATACTAAAATTGAATAGATGGAATTCAAAAATGTTGGAAAATTTTTAAAATTGAAAATGTACGATTTCTCCTCCATTAGAATCATTAACGGAAGACAATTTTTATTTTGCATAAAGATCCACAGTCTACTTATGAGGAATGTGATCGAACTAAATTTCTAAATGAATTTTTATCCTCGTAATTCTCGGTATTACCGAAACGCCAAGTCGAGGAACGAGGAAACGAACCAGTCCATTAATTACAGGAGATCAATCAGGGAAATTACCTTGGAAAGTAAATGAAACAGAATTTAATTAAATTCGGAAACGAAGGAGGTTCAAAGGGATTTGATTCCTTGAATCAACACGTTGAATAAAGCCTCGCGATCTCTAATAAGATCCGAAGCAAACGAACTCCGATTTCCTCTGAAGACGCCGTAGCCTAGAGTAAGAACCTGTAATTAAAACCCATTAAATCTGGTCTTTCCGTCCGATAGCGTTACGGCTGTCTTACGATTTAATTACCGTGAAAGACAGAATCTGTATAATAGCGTAATATTGCGGGCCGAAGGCAAGATTGTCTAACTGGAATCCCCTGGAGACAGTGATCCACTCCTTTTCCCATCCGCCGACAGACATGTCTCTTTCATTATTTGTGGAACGACAGTAATTACGCGGAAAGCGTCCGCGTTCCCGATCAAGGCACCGTTCGAGGTTAAAGCACGGCAGGCATTGTCATTCTGTTTATTAGCCCCTAACGCGTGCCTGCTGATCAAAAATTGAACATCTCGACAGTTTTATGAACTGGCTGATTAACTGCTTCTTCACAAGTCGAAGACAGCTAGTAACCAATAAATTGAAATTTTCAGTGTTAAATAAATACATAAAAGAGACTCTGACTCGTTTTTCAACGATGCAATTAGAAAGTTGGGATTTTTATAACAGTCATTTATATTACAGCAAATAAAATATTACAACATATAAAATTCAGATTCGATTAAATTTTTGGTAATTACGGAAGGTAATTTAGGCTGCGACTGCGCTACCGCATTTTTGTGTTCATAGTAAACAAAGAGTCCCACAACCTTAGTCGTTTAATGAGCCGTTGCACAAGGCTACGACAAAGTTGAGAAAATTAACCTAATGGCCAGATTGTTTCAGGCCGCAGCAGGAAGTAGACTTCCAGCCGGAGAGACTGGTGGAGGAAAACAAACGTTACTGCGGACAGCAATGAAAAATGAAGACACGCCGGTAGCGAGACACGCGATTCCTCTCGGCGTTTCCATTCCCATTTGAAAAAGGCCAAATTAATGGCTGGAAGCTAATGAACCGATTCCACCGAGGTAAAACAATTCCTTTCTTTTCCGGTGCGTTCACTGAACCCTCCCCGAGGCTGGGAGATGAACTAATCATTAATCGCTCGGAATTAACGAGCCGATTCCGTAGGCGAGATGGAAGCAGCCTATTCGAACTGCTGTGTCCCTTTCACCGTGAAATGAAAGTGTACCCCCGTCGATGCCTTCAAAACGGAGAGGATTCTGGTGGTCAACATTGCACGAGTCACGTCTTCCTTTCTAATTATCTCCACAAGTGTTATCTGCCAGCTAGAAGTCGGCACTCCACTTCGCGTAAAACCTAGGTGAAAGGTGACTGGTAAAAGGCACCTTTCCTTTACCTTTCTCGTCCCGATACATCCCTGCTTGTTGCATCGTTGAGAACAGAAATCGAACAGCACCAGAGAAAAGTGTAACTAATAATAATTATTAACAATTCAAGTAGCCTCTGCTGATTGGTTATGTCATTTTCAGTCCTGAGCAAACCTGAGTCCCCGTGTGATAGGTTCTCAAGGTACCAACGAATACCAGTGTCGAGTTATCAGCAGCGCGAGCGAGAAACATTAGAAGCGACTCCAAGAGGAGGTAGTTGTTTATATCACTCGGGTCGGGAAGAAAAATCGATGAGCGTACAAAGAGACAGAGGAAGTCGGGTAGGAAGAGGCCCTCGGAAAGGGAGGACACGGTAGAAAGGCGGAGGTGTTCTTACTAAGCAAACCATGCAAGTGTCCTACAGTGGAACTAATGGCGGTGCCATTAATATAACTTTGCCGTAGCTTAGATGCAACTGCGGTTTGTGTACATACGCATTTTGTACCAGCGAGGAGTGATGCATGGCACGGCACGATTCACGGTCTTCTTAAACGTCACAATGCAACCCGTAGGATGGGGACATTAATCCTTTCGCCGACTTTAGCGTTCCGTTCCCCCCCCGCGCGCGCTCGAGCGCGCGTGTGTGCTCCCTCTGGAGTAGCTTAGAGTTCGTGCACAAGGCTACCCTGCTCGCTCCTTCGAGAATAAGAACTGCTCCTGGGGTTCTGGCCTCCCGTATAAGAGGATAAGAGAGGAGTTTCGTTACTCGTTAACGTTTAAAACCGCGTCACGAGAGTCTACGGGCGCTCGATTATTCACCACGGAATCCTTATTATCCTCATACATCGTGTATGACAGACGTGTACCTCCTTTTTTTCCATCGATTCATCGACGAGTCGCTCTTTACGACACGATTACCTTATTAACCCTCGTATGGGCCTCGTTTGAAATCACCTCGAAGGCCTTCGACAGTCTTTGTTCAGTTTTGATCATTAACCCTTATACGCTCCTCAGAAATAGCAACATAGATCTGCATAGTTGAAAGATCCTTACGGGATTTAATGCGTGCAACATCTAGTTCCGAGATCTTTCAAGCACCAGCCATGATAAGTGTCTTTTCAGTGGTTGTTACATTGCACTTAGCGCCCTTGGAATGTTGGTACTTCGCATTCCGAATGTCCTTAGAATATAGATATACCCTACAATTTCTAGAGGTTCCTGGAATATCTTTCATTCTTGAGATACTTTGGAATGATGGTGCTTCTCATTCTTGAACGACCCTTGAACCGAAAGTAAGAACCTTGCATTCTTGAAGGGCTTTAATCGATAGTGCGTGATTGTAAATGAATGGATTGTGTAATAGATCTTCGTGTAAAATAAAAATGAGCCAATTGAAATGCACAAGTTTAGAACACTTAAAAACCTATGAAAATGAACGCGAAGCTATGTAAATGAATGAATAGTATATCTTCAGATAAAATATGCTAATCCCACATTGTTTATTAGTAACTTGCCACATATTCCGCTATCTTTAGAATTCACAAATCTGCCCCACACGTCAGACCATCTCTCACGGTAAAGTCCTACGCTATCTGATCTCGGACTCGACGATGCGCGACTAAACATACCCACATATATTTCGAGAGTGTTTAATCCCCGACGAGAAGGACACAAGACCCAAGATGAGATGTCCGACACGAAATTGAAGAATAAAGTCTCCGATACATCGTCGAGATAGAGCTTTCGGCGAGACATTTATTCGCGAGCCGAGCGTGAAATCCTATCGTGTGCACGCCTAACCGTGCGCTTTTTCGGCTCCGGGGATCTAATAGATACAAGTAGCCGCATCCGGCCAGGCGTTTCAGCGTGCTATATAAAAAAGGGACATCCTCGACCGACAAGATAAGATTTTATGTTCATCTTGCTTGACGTTAAAACCCTACAGGAACATGTCACTACCAGTCTACTGTTTAATATCTTGCGGGTCCCGTTTAGCTCCCTGGTCTTTACCATTCCGGCTGACGTTGAGCCGGCTCCAAAACTCGAGCTACGCAGATTTAATTTGATCGTATTAGTGGCCATTGAAACAGTTTTTTCCAATTCTACAATTTCTTCAAATGAATAGAAACTAACTTTTTAAGTGGCTCAATTATTTTGTCACACCTTATTTCTTCTATATTCACAGCAGTCCTCGATAGGAGAGAACCAGCCAACAAAACGAAATCGCGTTTCAATTGAGGATTTCGCGCAGCACGTACCCGGGACAGGAAGATAATCGAGCTGATTCCTAGAACAACATCGAAGATCGTTCTCGACGATTAGGAGCAGCGTCCGAGGGGCAGCAGACAGCCAGCTATTACAAGAGTAGATGCATCAGCCGGAGGAGATCTGGCATGCATACCTAACCTAGGACGATCGAGTTCATTGTTGGACCTAACCTTCGATAAAGCCTTTGTCCCTGTCGCTTCTTTTCCAGCATCCGCTCGGACCTATTGTTCCGAGTCAGCGTAATTAGCGGACCTTGGTGGATAATCTCTTCGTTCAACGACTCGTGTCTTTACGGGAGACACGAACCCTCACTCCGTGACCCTTTCAAACGGTTTGACGACGCAGATAAGCCATCCTCGGATGAATGCAGTCATAACCTCGAGGCTACAGCGAGGTAGATACAGCAAGGAGAAAAATTAAACCAAGGAAACCATTTTTACAAGATAAACTAAATGTAAAATCGTGTGCTCCTTTTTAGGGCTCTGTCTTAATAAATGCATCAATTTTTGTAGAAAAAAGGTTTTACTTTTACAATTTTACAATTCACTGTGCCACGGATGGTGGATAGCGCGACGCATCCACGTGCATTCCCGTTTCTCTAGCGAACGACGTAGTGCGCCGACTAATAAATATGTAAATCGCGGTTTATGACGTTACGCGATGAACGAATACGCGCGCGGTCGATTGCCTAACGGTGAATAAGTGCGTGCAAATGAGGAAAACGTGTTCTTCTCATAGCGCGCCGGTTATCACGCGTACCATCATAAAAGCGATATTTGTCGAGGCTCGACGCGCGCGTCGCGGGACGAGACTCGAATCTCCATACAAGTGAAAATTAATTACCGTTCATTAGATCGGGTCTCGTGGGAGGAATCCAACCGGTTCGCGAAACGAGGGGCCCGCTGATTGGTTCGATCCTGACGAGAAGTAAACGTAAACGTCGGAAGAGCCGCGTCTGAGATCCGGAGAGGATCTTTTAGGATCAATACTCGGTATATTATTTCATTGGTTATCCGCGGCAAGATCTCCGAGAAGCGCCACCGCCGGCATCCTAATTACGTTCTACTTTGTTTCACCGGCGCGGCGTCCAAAAGTAACCCGGCTTTTGTACCCCGCTTTTGGATGGAAGCCTAATCTATCCGCGGATCTGCGCCACGGTCCCACGATTTCTACATCGTCCGCAGTCGCGTTCATTAGTATCAGAGATCGTCGTCGTCGTCAGTCGCCGCACGAGGCACGGTGCCATGAGAAAATAAAACGAGATAACGAGGAAAACGGAAAGCAGATAATAGGCAGTCGAAAGAACTCTGCCAGAAGAAGGATCTCTCGCGAGCCGAACACCAGCCAGATAACGCGAAACCGAGCCGCGGACGAACCACGCTACTGTTGGTATTATCGGCGTAATCGAACATCCTTTAGCAGCTGGAAACCAGTCGGCTCACTGAAAGTTTACTGTCGGTGCCGCGCCGGTGACAACAGGCGGACTTTGAGGAGAAATTCACCACCGCAGAACTGATCGTTTAGGAGAGGAACCTTCCGGGAAAAGTCACGACTACCTGAAATCACGCCAACGCGGATCGTTCTGGGAACCTAGATGGGTTTCGGATGATAGACTTTTTTCTAGAGAAATGATGCTTGCCTCGGGGAAATGTTTCACATTATAATTGGATAGATCCTCTTGCGATTATAAGTTCGCGCGGCTATATTTTTCTAGTCGTAAACATTCGAAAAACGTTTCATGTCCCGATCCTCACTCGTGGATGTTTCCAAATTTTATTGCTTGTTATGTGGAATGGAGCAAGAATTCGAAGAATATTTTTTTTCTGCATTTTTAACATTAATAGAATACAGTATTAGTAATAGTTTTTTGCGAATATCTTGAAAACTAAAAACGACCCGTCTATATTGGAAAAGGAAAAAGTTGTTCAGAATGTGTTGCTGTATAACATATTTAAATTTCATCGCAATCAGAGTACGGCGACCCTTTCGCAATACTTACCGATAAAGAAAATATCAAGATGCGAAATGTGCAATATGAAAAGTGCAAATCAATAATCGTAAAAGTACGTTCGAAGTTGCACAGTAGTGTGCGCCTTCTTGTAAGATGCGACTTAATCATTTTAGCAACTGACAGAGTGCTAAAAGACAGCAGAAAAATAAACAACTGCCAAGAAACGTAAACCCGGTGTTCATATTTTACAGAGATGTAAGATAATTTTTTAAAAAATATAATACGACCCATAAAAATTCCTCCTCGATTCGCATCTCCATAATAACGCGCTTCGCAGAAGCTGGACGGCAATGTTTGTAATTAATCCCCTCTCGACTGCCTTGACGATAACAGATCCATCCCAATTTAGCGAACGAACGCCCAGTGTCATGTGTCCAAAGACCCCGCATGAATAATGACGTGATCTGACAGTATTCCATCTACCATGTTTTTTACACAAAGAATCCCGAGAATCCGTTGCGATATTTGTTTTGATCGAAACCAGTTTCGTCTTCAGATTTCATCAATTTTACAAAGGATTGACTATTGTAGAATTTCGTTAGCGGTAGTTTATGCATATTTATGTATATTTGCATTTTTTAGGAAAGAAGCATTCAAAGCTGCGAGAGCCGAGCAGAATTCAATTGAACGATTGTCTTATTTATGAACGTCTTAATTAAATGAAAGTTTACCGAGCGTATCACGAAAGGTGCATTAGTTGTTGTTATAACCGCGTACGTAACAAAGAACTTTCAGTCAAACCGAGGCGAATACTTTCGATATCGTGACCCTTTTACCTGCCGCAAAGAACAATGCTTACCAGACAGAAATGCATCGTCGATCATTAATCAATGCCCTGAGAAAACATTCGGACCTATTGTTCGGTATCGCACAAATGAACTCGTTCGTCCGAAAGAAAGGAACAGTGCAACGTAGAAAAGCATCAGGTAGTCTGAACAAACCTTGACTGATTTCAGAACGCCGACCACCGAAAGCTTGGCTCACGACGTTTCAATAGGATTTATTGCAGTTATCGATCAGAAATCATCGATCGTTATAAATGAAACCGCGATTAAACTTTGCTCGATCGTTATACCGTCGAAACGAACCCGGTGTTCCACAGCCTTGAGAGATCTCCAATTTACACGATCGTGTAAATTAAATGTTCACCGTAAAAAATTGAAAACGCACGCATATCTCTGTTTCATCAAATTCCCAAGGCGATCCGCTGCCGCGGGATATGTATAGGATCTTTTTTTTATAGATGTTACGTCGACAGAGAAAAAATTTAACGCCAACATCGCGAACGTTAGACCAAGCCGTGCACCTGCAACTGCAACGAATACAAATTGCAGGTTGCAGCGATTGTCCAGGATCTCGGTGAACGGCGAAGAGGCGCAGGAAATACATATTCATCTCGGCTTCGAAATGTTAATACGTGTCGCAAGCTGCAGATATATTACAACAACTATGCGTCGACATGTTTGTAAACACGACGTATTCACCATTCCTACTGGACGGGACAGCTGACACTGTCTGACAAATGCTAGATAATTGGCATCACGCTTTTTTTTCTCACTTAGAATTAAAAACATCAGCTTCAAATTTAAATTAAAGTCTCAAGCACTGGAAGGTTTAGGAAAGAAAATTTTAGAGAATTTCACATAAAAGTCCGCTTCCTATGCGTAAAACATCAAAAAATGTTTTTGGCATTTTCCTTATTAATTTATAATTTATTTGCGTACAAACTCCTGAATGCCATCTATGAGCGAAAATAAAATGGAAATGAAACAATAGTTATGTACAATCGCCTGTTTGAAGATGAAGAAAATTTTTGTAAAGTGTGAATTGCCATAACGTTTAGTAAGATAAGCAGCGTCACGCGGATTGCATGCACACTCCGTTATGCAGAGGGACTCCTATTGAGTTTCTTCTAACAATGTCACTGTTACTAACGTATCCATCCCACGCATACCGTTCGAATGATTCTCCCGAGACAGTTAACCCAGTTCTGATTGAATCGTCCCTCGGAATCATTAATTGCCACCTCTTGGACAGCGGCGATCGCCTAGGCAAATCATTGCGACATCCTAACCTTCGTTGCACCGTCGTTCGAGAGGAAGACGCACGATCGGATCTCGTGCGTAGGATCGGTACGGTATCTTGTTGCCGGAATACGATGAACGGAAGACAACTTTGTGGGAATCGAGTAGATCCTTAGAAGTTAATGATATAATCGTAGATAACTTCTCTCAGCGACTTGAACCCCGCACCGGTGACCATAATTGCTATCGAGTCTCGTATATCGGAAATATCATTTATGACTCTATGATTTAATAACATTGTGCAAAACCACTCATGAAATTTTATAAACTATCTTCAAGATTTCTATTTTCTGCAATTCGAAAGGCCGAACCTGCACGTTAATTAAACTTATTTATGTACTGGCAAGCTGTGCAGGGCTCTTACTATGATAGACTGTGTAATTAATGCAAGCATGATGGAGAAATACGAGTCCGAAAATTCAGAACAGGTCATTACACAGAATCGTGCCGCTCCTAACTTTTACTATTGGCCAAGCTGTTTTTCTATTATCGAGGCAGCATTTTTCAATTGTCTCGTGTGCGGAGCCTTTCGATTGTTATTTCTTTATTTCAATCATGACATCCGTTTTTAGGAGTCCCTTCAATTTTTATCATTAATATAAAATCACGAAATAAATTTAATTTCACAACTACTCGCGATTTAATGGGAAATAAGAAGCGACTAGCTTTGTTTATTTCCGTTGTGATTCGAACGAAAGCGATTGGAAATTTCTCGAAGCTCCAGTGACGAAAGTTCGCCAGAATGTTGTAGCGTTGCATAGAGCGTTGTTCTCCAGCCGTTTGTCAAGGAGAATGCACGTTTCCCTACAGCAAGAACGGAGTTTCCCAGAAAATCCGCGGTGTCGCCGATGCTATCGATCGAATACAATATATCCCCGGATTGCGTTATCTCCACGCAGTTCGCCTCGCATAGTTCTGCCGCTGCATCGCGATGCATCGAGTTGCATCGAACCGTAGGGATCCGTTTCATCTGTCGCAACCGATTGATTTTTACCACGGGGTTCCTATTAATCCCTCGCGAAGAAACGCGTCTCCGCTCGGTGATCATTAAATGCTTGAAACATTACCATGGAAACCGCATGAGATCATGGTTAATTGGTAATCGTGGCACGTAACGTGTCACGTTTTTCCCGGGAAATCGGCGAGCACGTTAGGCCTGTCGATTTGCAATGCTGATGCGCCTTCCCCCTGACCACGTGACTCTTTTGCAGCTGAATTTTTTATCCCCACCTCGGCCCCTGGGGTGTCTTCCGACAGGATCCATACGTTCGATCATCGATCACAACGATTACGAAACGTCGCCCACCGCTGTCATCATAGTGTGACCTGTCCATCGAACACTTGAACTGTCCGTTGAACTCTCAGCCAGTTTGATTTTTTTTAATAAAAAATCTCATATGAGATTTATTTCAACATAATTATAATACAGAATACAATACATGCAGTACAGAATATAGAAATTACAAAACAGAATAGAATACTGAAGATTCATAAATATTACAATAAAGACATATGAATGGTAGAAATGATGTAGACCAAACACTTATACTTTAAGGCCGCAGCTTTTAAAAAATGATAATATGTAATGACAGGCTTCGATATTAGTTTTAATTGTAGGGAGTTTATTAATTAATTTGAGCCTTTCCTCGTCGTACAAGTTACATTGCCATAAAACATGGTTCAGCGATTCGTTCCCCTTCCTGCAACTACACGCAGGATCATCAATAAAGCGAGCCAGAGAAGAATTCTATTTTGATTCTTCCCTCTTGTGCGTTTAGTTTTTTTGGCACACAATAACTGCTCGGTTTGCTTGCGTGCATTAATTATTAGGATTTTGTGTCGTCATTGTAAATACAGCCTTCTGCTGTGTCGGACCTTGCTCATATGTAATATCTACCGGACCACTTGGTGCGACCAGAGGATAATATCGAGCTAATAGTTCTTTCTTCGAATTAATATTCTCGTGAATATAATTCCCGCATTTATCGTTCGTCATTGTAGAGGTCGCAAAAAAATCGAGTTGTTGATACCATTGTTGGTCTTTCGGATCGAGAGACACGAAACCGCGTATGGTGATTGGACAATACTCTTATACCACGTTTGTAGTATCATCTCGTTGGTCTTCCGCATAGTCACGCCGCCACGATGCACATTCTCGATCCTGTAGCTGCATTCTTGTACGTCCGATCGAGCGAGCCGGGGGATGGCGGTTGCGACAAAGTATAACGACCACGAAATGATTTATCGATCGCCCAGCCACGGCCTGTTCGGAGCGCAGGAATGAAGCACGAGCAGGACGAACGTCGGTTTGTAGCGCATTGTCGCTTGTTTGTTGAGGGAAACAAGAGGAATAGGAAACGGGAATGGGACTGGACATAAATAGTCGTTAGACGGGTGGAATTTTATTGCGGTGACGAACATACGACCAAAGGTGCTTGAATATTCCTGCGATGGTGGGAAACTGGTGGAGAAACAGAAGTAACGCGCCCAAAGTAAGCGACGATCATGTGGTAAGTATTGGGGGCCAACTATTATTGAATGACTCTGAAGAAAGTAGTCTTCGATGAATAATCGAGGACACTTTATATAGAAATCGGTAACAGAGCGAGTAGTTGCGAGAAAGTTGACTTCTCAGTCCCTTTACGGCAAGTACAACCCATGCTACTGCAATATGTAACAATTAATAGCAGAACACATAACCAATCCTGTATCAAATCAAACCGGAATGCTCTGTACCATAAAAACTGTAATTTATTAACGGAACAACGTTTCTTACAAGTTTCTCTTGTAAACGTTTACATTTTTTCCCGACCCACTTCATTCGTCGGTATTCTTCGCGCGTACAAATGAATGAAATTTTCAAGCTACCGTGTTCTCTAAACACGACATCGTGCTAAACACCGCAAGACATCAATTTTCCTAGAGTAGCATAAAATGTTCGTTACGCAAAATTCCTGAACCGCTCCCGTTTACCACTAATCTATGTGCAGTCCCGCATACCTGACTGTAACGGCAAGAGCTGCACGGATAACCCGTGTGCTTCTTGAAAATAAATCATTACTAACCGTGAGAACAGCTCCTCGACAGAATTCGAGAGTGAACGTCCATTCATACCTACCAGATCTCGTAACTGAAACTTTTTGGTTTGCGAAAGAACGCGCGGGCGTCGCATAACTTGCTTGGCATGACACGCTTGATAAGCGTGCCCAACCCAACATTAGAACTGCATAAATAATAAATAATTCTTTATTGTGTGAAAGCAAATTTCAAGATTTAATAACTGAAAGTGCCCGAACATGTACACAAATTCACTCGAACTGTAATTTCCTGGAGCGATTAAGTCGGTATTACATTGATCTTCACTTAGATAGGAGTTGATGCAACCAATGGACTTTTAAATTTTCTATTTCACAAAATGGGGGGATATTTAATGAATGTGGATGTCTGTTCTTAAAGCCTCGGATTGCTTCCATATTGTTGTGTCTCATGTATCCGTTTTGGTCACAAATGCATAAAATCTAGTATCTAGTTGAAAGTATTTAGACAATAAAGATTTCAGACATGAGAAAATATAATCAAAGTTCTCCTGTATCGACTGAAAAAAATCTGAGACCGAGAGAAACACTTTTGATCAAAAACTAATTTCGTTTTGCATAGGGTAAAAAATTAACCACCGCATCGCTGACATCGATAATTCGCCTGATCGTCGAGTGTCCGCAGCATCCGGGATTTTTCGTCGAATCGCCATCCTTTTAATTCCAGTGCAGTGACGAAGAAGAAGAAAACCAGTAACACCAAACACGCTATAACGTTTCTTCAAAATTACAGGTTCCGTCTTGGTAAAAAGGGAGAACATGGGCCGAAGAAGAGCAGAAAATCGTCGGACGTACGTGCAAAGCTACCAGACGCAGGTGATTCACGGCCACTCGAGAGCTAATTTAGATCAGGAGATCGATAGGTTGCTCACTCTGGGTGGACCTCACGTGCACGGTTATGCTGCTTTCGCTTTTTCGAAGCGGATCGCTGCGCGAGATAATGCCTTTCGTCGGGGATGAGAAGCTCCGACGATTTCGAGTAAACTGTTCCACGACTGTACCATCCATGTAGACCTAGCCCATAAAATATGAAATTCTGAGACTGTGCTGTATCGACGTAATAAAATGTATCCCGTTTCAAAATTACATTCGCGAGAAACAACCATCGGAGTAAACTATAAACATCAGTAAACTAAAACCCTAAACAAGTAAATATTTCGTAAAAAGTTTCGTAAGAAAATCAGTAGAATTATCATTGACACAACCAGTTTTCTCGCATACAGTGACTACTATATTTTCAGAGCAACCAAGTTTACACCGTGCCTCCGATCTTGAAATTCCTGGCAGACTGAATGGAAGGAAAAGCAGTCGGGGATCACTCGACGTGCGATAATTCACAATTAGTCATTGACGATGATGCCCGGGGCGATATCACCTTGCCCGTACACTGGTCGGGACTTCGGAAGAAAGGCAGGAACGAACGAGTCGTGCGTACATCGGGGTTGACCTTGGGCAGTCGGCGCACGAAAGATCATTTTTCTATGATTAGGTGCGCGAGTGTTACGGTACAGCGAGCTCTTGGTTTCGTTCTCTTGAAATAAAGTGTTCCCCCATCGGCGTAGGTAGTCGGCGAGCGAAATTTTCGTTCGCCTTCCCGCATGTTTTATCGCGATCGAGGGAGGCGGCTCGTGACTTCGCGTTCGCCAGGAAAGAGCCGCGACTGCGGGTTTCTCGAAACGAGGACGCAACACAATGGATTACAGGCAAGCCACGCTTTCGGCTGCATTGTGGACGACGATGAAAGCAGCCCACCGCCGGATATGGGCGCCACTTCCCGTTCCCATCCAGGACTATTTCAGCGCAGGAGGTCATCGGAAGTTCTGCCCGTTTTCGAACAGTCGCCGCGCCGCGAGATGAATGCCGCGAAATCAAACAGAACAACATGAACTGGTTTACAAGGAAGTGCGTGCTAATTCCCCGAGCCGCGTTCTTAATGAGGTAACGTCTACGCGTAATTACCGGAATCGCGGTCACGAATCAACCAATGCCGACTATGCATACGTTTCCAGGTCGATTTCATCGTGGACGAGCTCAATCCGACTCAGCTTGCGAAATTTTACAGTCTAGTTTCCTGGTAGAATTTTACTATTGTTCTGTTACTTTCAGCATCCAGTCGTCTTCTCTTTTAACGTGGCTCGATCTAAACACAGCCTTCTCTTCGCGTTTGCGAAGTTTCTGTGTTAGAATTACGAGTAGGTTCGAAATGTAGATATTTCGAAGTATGCATAAAAATATAACATATTACTTAATTACGAGAAGACACCCATTTTTTAAATAAAACAAACTGTTACAAATCTTATAAAAATTGTTTACGGACCATTAGGGAACAATCTATCTTCTTCGTAAAATAATTTTAAAAATTCTTATTTTCACCTACCTTGGACCCCGATTCTATTCAGCAAGCGTCTAATGAAAGGCGCGAGGATGAGCACATTTTTCTCTATTGTGTTTTGATGTATAATACCCAAACAAAACGACGAGACAGCTTGGAGCATCTCCGAAGGATGTTATACAACATTACAAATGGCTGGGGCTCCGGTTGCGCAAAACCGACCGTGATTTTGGCTATTGTGCTGGTAATGGCAGCGTCGTTGTGCGGCTCAAATAAAATAGCACTTCGCGAGACCGTGCCCCAGGAAACTAATTGCATTAGCCTTCGCGCGCGGGCTGACCCGGCATCAGGAACGAGACAATAAACGTTCTACACCGAGCAGCGTGTGTAGTTCGCAACTATTTCTCGCGCGTCTTAGTGATCTTGAGTGGATCTATTTGGCGGGCCGATTAATCTCCGACGATGTATATTACCAGCGTTCCCCGCAGCGGATTCTTTCGAACGCAATGCTCCAGGCGTCCGTGATTAATGTCGCTAATCATTTACCCTGGACAACGTGGGAATCGCGAGAAAAAGAGAGAGAGAGAAAAAAAAGGAGCGCTGTCATTCGCATCGAGATCGAGCAAACATCTTTCGGGAAAAACAAGCAGCTAATCGTGAGAACGAGTGGTGAATTGTACGCCGTTGCATTTCATTTCCGGTTAATACCATCGATAAAGGCTAATGCGTCGATCAACGCGCGCAACAATAACACCCTACGCCTTCGGTAAATTACAACCCAAGCGATCGCTAACGACCGCTGTCTGCAGCACATTGTTCTCCAGTCTGCGATGTCTAAAAATTCCGCCTAAACGACGATGGAAGAAAGAGGAATTGTCGGTGCGCGTGGATTTCAATGTTTTTCCGACGCCGAATCGGCGGAGCACGTTATTTTACACGTAATATAACGATAGGGTGGTTTAAGCATGAAGCAGAAGAAATTCCATCTCGTCGGGTATTATAAAAATGGAGAACCAGTTCCGCGAAGACCAATACCACCGCGGTGAACCGGGCAACGTACTATTCATAATATTCCATCACTTGGAAATACCTCATCCATTCCCGCCTTCCCTCGAGCGCCTCCATTATCCTTAATTATCCGTAGCCTAGCGACCGTGTGCAACAAAACGCGCTGGGAACGCATCAAACAGCGCTGCTTTCCCGGCCCTTCGCACTCGCAAGCGGAATATCGAGGATGTCGGTGCCCCCGTCGCCGATAAACCGCGTTTCTAACAGGGCCGTCTTATCCAATAGGAATCGTAGGCACGGTTCTATAGCATACAAAAGATATTGGAGCTCACGCAAAAATTTTACGGCCTCTGAAGACGAGATTAAACCCCCGAGAAGGAAACCATGACAATTTCACCTTATGTGGGGTTAAGATAAAGAGTGGGCAGATGAAAATCGGATACGCGTGTACTTAGAGCCTATCAAAAGATGTTGGAGCATTCGGAAAAATTTTAGAGCCTGCGAAGATAAGATTATACCCCCAAGAGGGTGGACAGACAATTTCGACTTATGCGGGGTTACGAGAAAGGATGGGCAGAGCAGAATCGAACACATATGTGTTTAGAGCCCATCAAAAGATATCAAAGTCTTCAGAAAAATTTTAGAGGCTGTGAAGGTTAGCTTATAACCTCAAATGGATAACCAGAATGATCGTTTCAGAAAATTTATGAGCTTGTGTAGATAAGATAAAACCCGTAAGAGGTAGCCATGACAATTTTATCATATACAGTGAGTCACAAAATTATTCGCTCACTCTTAAAAAGGCGGTAACTTTTTTAATATTGTACTATACGGGTTGAACTTTTATGGGAAGCTAGAGCAATTAGTTTGCTATAAGATGTGAAAATAAAATTTCAATTAATCGGAATTGTAAGAGAAATACCAAAAATTGTATTTTACGACTTTTTTATGTGGGACTATATCGAAAATTTAAAAAATATGTTTTGTAGATCTCTATCAGTTATATGCGCTGGTAAATTTTACAAAAAGAAAATTGATAGAAAAGTAGCCAGTTAAAATGATACGCAAGACTGAAAATGATAGGATGATAGATGGAATACGCAAGTACTTGTACCTACTTACTACGAGCACGCTGCGGCCCTGGTTTCTAAGCATCGATAAATTTCACCGCGTGAGTTCGAGGAATTAGCGTTATTAGATGCACGTTCTATAGATTTATTTACGATCCTAATAACGCATTCGCGAGGATCGCTTTCAAACGAGCTGATGTGCTTATTGGAAAGTGACAGAGAAACTCGCTGCCACGGCGATGTTCGATGTTACCGTATGCGTGAAGGAATTATTTCGTTCTTTGGAAGACGATGAAGAAACATGGGAACTTTGGATTTGGAGTATTCGGAACTAAGTTCGTAATCTTGTACACCAATCCAACGTTTATTGCGTAGCCTACGTTTTCAGAATCACTTTCTCACGGATATATGCGCTATAAAGTACATTCTGCTTCTGGATAATTCTATACTTAATTTTTGAATGTACGGCTCGAAAGTTCTGAACATATTTAATGAAATTACACCTTCACGTTTCATTTACACCGACTTCGCAATGGGACACGTATTTTCTACGGATTGCAACATCGAAGCTGTAATACAACTCATGAGAACTACGGTTTAATCCGACATTATAGCGGAAATAAAACTTCCATTCCGCTATCCAGAATTTCTCGCGCGGTCTTAATATCCAGGATGGCGTTCATTAATAGTCTTCGTTATCTTTCAGCAAATATTTACAGAAGTTAATTGCACCGAGGATACTCGGTGAGCATGGTGTTTAGAGCCGCTCAGGTGTTAAAGTCTAAATATAAACGAGGCCAATGCCTATCTAAGCTTTAGCTCGGGTGGCATGAGCACCGATTCCGCATCCATAAGCGCCGGATACTCTTAACGATTATTTACAGCGTTTCGTTATTCCGGTATACACACCTTTTCTAACAGCTTATCCCCTGTTGCGAGAGTTCATTATTCTTAATTATCCGCGACCAGTTACGCGCACGGATCGACTTCAAACGAAACTGGTTTTTCGGGGCACACGTTCCGATCTATTCAAATCGATCTCCCACATCAACGATCTCTCAAGAGCAATCAGATCGATCGATAACAGGCGAAAAGTTCGGACACGCGTCGAAACAGAATGGCATATTATATCGCAACGATGGTTTTCAATTAAAAGCATCGCGCGGCGAATGCGATATTGCACGGATCGATGGTGAAATCATTGGCTAGTTTCTGTATCCGACGCGTATGAACGTTAATGATCACCTTAGGTGTCGGATCGAATCGGAAAACACAACCCGGTCTTTCCGTAAGATACACTTGTCTTGTTTTTACTGCTGGAACGTCCAGCGTGTAGCTCGCGAGTAGAACCGATGGATCGGGTTTATTGCAAGTTCATTCGATTCACTTCTAATGATACATACTTTGCAACTCTTGTGGTTTCTTTTTCTTGCCGCACCGACGCAGTTGGCAATCTGTTTTCTCAAACCGGTGCCCTGCTGAATCTCACTCTCGATTCTAGATGCGTTCGATCTTTAGCCGTCTCATCTTGTTTCTGCGAAACCGACAGCGTTAACAAAAGTTGACACAATTGAAATTGTCGCAAATGCGACTGCATGGACAAAATAAAATAAATTTATATTTCGGACATGTGTGAGAGGGTGTTTTCAAAGACGAAGATGATGAAGAATTTAAACAAAGGTTACGATTGAATAAATTAATTTTCTTCCATGGTATTCCGGTACCACTAATGCAGGTGTAGGCGAGGTTTCGTGATCGACGGAAGTGATCTTTAATCCGCAGCATCCTAAACGATTTCCTCCGACAAGAATCGCCATAGCGGCGTATACAGTGCCGGGGGCACGGGTTGAATCCCTCAGGAATCCTCGGGAGTGTTACCATTAGTTTTCCGCGCGCCAATAAATCTGGCCCGTGGGATCAGGTAGGCAGTGCCTCGTGGCAGTTCCTTACAGCTCTCGGTGTGTCTAGCAGTCGGCTAGCTCCTCTCCGATCCGGACGAGAGAAACGCGGCGAGTGTCTTTCTCGCGGTAACGAGCTCCCATGTACCACGTCGGTTACTTTCTAGGAGCGGTCATCCGTTTCAAACGCGCCTTCCGTGGCTGTATGTACCTCCGAGAGGGCTCTGCCTCGAATTATAGGCGGCCGTAACGCTATCCTAGCGCGTACGACACGAACTGACATCGTTCCAGGGTCAAAGGTGGACCACGGGGAATCGGGGGTTGTAATGCACGCTGTTGGACGCGCGTCGCGTGCACCGCTAGAAATGACGAGCGGAGGCGTCCTTCTTCTTCCTCGTCCTCCATCCTCATGTACCCCGGACGATACACGCGCTTGACGTTTACGTTTTCGCGAGGATTCATGGGCCGGAATTGAGACGTCCGACTGCCAGACAGCCTGCATAACAGAGATTACGGTCCAGGGCTTGTAACCCGGCGACACGCGTGCTCCGGGTCCGTGTTACGTGCACCGTGGAACGCAAAAGTACAGACCTAACCCCTCGACTTAGCATTTTGAACTTGCTCTATAACTTTATCTTCGATAAACCTGCCGTGCCTCTCGGGTTTCACTGGATCTCTCTAAATCTCTCCGAAAAATTCGTTTAATGTTACCTAATGTTATGACTAGATTGCTGATATTTATGCAAAATAAAAATTTTCTGAATTAGTTGTGGGCAACTGGAATAAAATAAAAATTGATTTCGTCTCTTAACGATCTTGTTGCATTAAAAACATCACGATATTCTTAATTTTCTCCAACTTCTTACTGTTTTATACTACACCCAACCAATTTTTTTCGTAAATACATAAAGATCTGCAGTCTAGTTATGACTGTATATCGATGTCCGCGATCTTGATAGATTCTCTGTCGTATTTGTAATTGCTTGTAGTTACGGCCAGCCTCTTTGAGGGTCACAGTGAGCCATCAATTCGAGCTGAAGTAACTGTTCGTTTCATTACGGATGGACTTGATACACGACTGAGGAAATGATAGTACTTTTTATCATCAGTTGCTTTCACGATTGAGCGAAGATCTAAATTGCTTTCGCCGCCGAGAATCACTGCCGGACGTTGTAGATTCATAGCGTTCGAACGAAACTACTTGCAGGAACTGGCGATCGTATTGATTTAATGCCCGAGTCGGATGAACTCTGAGAAAGTGTGGGAACCCGGGTTTTGATCGATGAATGTAAAACGATGATAAAAGTCGCGAGATGATACACGTTGGACATGTTCAGTGACACGGCAGTTATCCGTTCGAACCACTCTCACGGGTCAAGAACACCCGAGTGAATCAGAGATTACGCGCGCACGTAATCCTGGATTCGTTATGAAATGCGGCGACGACAAACATAACTACTCTGCCATTTTGTTTAGTACGTAATACGGGATCTGTTACGAGATATCGGCCAATATAAATTACCCATTTAACTTGATACTTTCTCTGAATCGTTTACTTGTCTCTACAAGCTGTAAACTATTTATTGGTGCAATCTTCTTCAAAAACCTATAATCTGTTTTTCTCAAGATCTGCAGCGTTTGAATTATTATGTTTACGTTTCTTACGTGCGACACCAGTGAGACATAAGAACCATTGCGCTCGAGAGTTTTTGCCTACGATATCAGTTGTGCGAATTTGACAACAATCGGCAAGGTGATCGACCGACTAGGTAAACCTCGTCGTATCGAAAGTTTGTCGAACCCGTCATATCGTCTCGCTGACCGTCGTATCCTGTTTTCCTTCGAATAAATCCGTTACCCAATCCTAACCCTATATTATAGGTCATTGCCCTAACGAACGTTATTGCGATGCTAGGCGTCCCTACTCCTTGATCATTCCGAAACCGATAGCCCACCAAGATATTCTTGATCTCTTGTCAATTCTTGTAACTGCTGAGCTCCTTGTCATACTGACACATCTCCTATCACATTGCGTTTATTCGTCTCACCGGATTTATACCCGCGATACTCGCGCATTAGTCTGACCGTGATCGAACACTATCTTTAATCATTTTGTAATGTGTTCCTATTTTTATATTCCTTCTACGTTAAATATATTTTTCTTGTGAACCATACTTTGTCAGATTGCCTCCTCTATACATCACACCTTTCCACTAGCTAAAGTTTACAAGAAATCTAATCTTTTAATTCTTCTTTTAATAATACAATTTCTATTTTGAATTTTTAGTTTATTTGATGAAAGTGAATTGTTTTCTCCTTCTAGTAATAGATGTTATTTTCAGTGGACATTATTTATGAATATTGCTATCCACAAGACAGTCGATGCATCATCCTCGGCTGTGCAACAAACTCGCTGATTTGCATAACGCAACGCGATCGTTACAGTGTTACAAATTATTCGAGATCATGAACGTCATGCAACGTAGGCAGGCCCGACATGAAACAAGAGTTTGATCGTTGTCATCCATAATGCATACATCATGTTTAATGCAGGAAAAGGAGAGCGATGCTTTTCATGTAGGACGCGAGCATCCTTCGCGGATCAAAGGTGGAGCAGCAAAAAGGGAAAAAGGAAAAATGGAGGACGAAGCCTCGAGCGCCGCGAGCGAACGATCGCGCGGCATACACGTTCGCGTGAAAGTGAATTCATGTTCCGATTACGCGTGGACGAGGACACCGAGAGTGGATACCGTGATTTTCTTAATGGCAGCTTTTCCTGACAAACCTTCCGACGAAAAGAAAGCGATGCGTGTCCTCTTCCTTCCGTTACGGTATGAAACTTTCACGGAAGTCGAGATAAGTATATCGATTATCGAATTCTGGTAACGGTTTGCAAACCGAGCGACGCAAGCTGAAAAACGGTGTGATCATTCAAACGAATCCACTTGCAATAGCTATAAGCTTACAGCGATACGTTTGTCAGAAAGATAAGTGGCAAAAATACATATCGGTTTTCATCGAAACGATTCCGGCTACCGTTAGAAACTTTCACGATTTTAATACTACGATAAATGATCCACGAAAAATATACGAGCTCGTGGGGAATATATAAAATTCCACGCAGTATTTATAAGGATTGTAAATATATTAAAAAAGAAGCCTCGAGTCGCTGTGAAATTCTTACTTGCCACGATTTCCGAGCCGCGCGCGAAACGGAAAGTCGAGAGGCAGAAGTGAAATTGATCATTAAAGACTTACGTATCCCCTCGGCATACTTTTCAGATCGACCGATCTTATCGTTTAATGTAAAGAGGTTCGCAGTACCTGAAACAAACCAAAAAACTTGTCAGATACGGATCAGTGTGAACAGACGATTTTTAGTCGCGTTTTAGACAATCGTGATTATTCTTGATCAGATATATTCTTTTGTGATCGTGTCTACCTGGGATTTGACATTACAGTAATTAAAGAACCAGTTCCCGTTATTACCGTCGCTTTCTACTCAATCCTCAACGCACTGTAGGATGAACATTACGTTTTGAAAAGGTACGTAGTCTTGAAAGTTTATTATCTACATTTTCGTGATCTTGATTAGACGAGCCATTCGGTAAGCTTGAAATTGCACGTTGTCATCACAAAATTGTAGAGGAAAATTATCCATGGCTTAACAAGCTGTATCGTCCGTTAATTCGGGTTTTCACAAAAGTGCATTGGCACATTGGCAAAATGCAATTTTAATGAGGCCAGACAAAATGCTCTACGACTTTCTATCATACAGTTCTAATTTTCGGTTACAATTTACTGACCGTTTTGTGAAGTAGTGTAGGTGGGTACAGGAAAAAAATTCGTGTTCACGAGGTATAGAGAAGAAGAGTACATCCTGTGGCGAGGATGCAGCAGAATGATAGAAACCCGACTAGAAAACGAATAATCGTCTGCGAAAACGAGAAGGACGGGTACGCGATGAGTTAAGATCGCCGCTGCCATCACTGCAGAAACAGATGGCTCGCGTAGAGGTCCGGTATTACCATATTCACGAGGCTTCCATCTCGAAGTCAATGTCATGGTCCGATGGAGCCTCCGGGCCTCTGCGAGACCATCTCCGAAACAGCCTTGAAGAATGTCAGTGTCAGGGGCCCATCGGCCCCCGGGCGACAACGAAACCAGTTCGCAGTTACGTGGACCACCGTCGTGTTTTGAAACAATATTAATAGCTCAGCTGCGCATATTACGAGCACGATGATGATGCGAGTGAACCAGACGAAATCAAGGTGTGCGAGAACCCGAAAGTCTTGGGTACAAGGTGATCGGGCGGGGTCAGGAAGGCATCGGGTCGAGACGAGTCGGGTTCTCAAAAATTGTTGGATTCTCGAATACATTCATGAAAAATTGCCATACTCGATTGTTTACAATTTTTTAGGATTAGTTACGATTTTGTTTTTTTACTTTATAAACTTTTGGAATCCTGATTCGATTCCGAGCAAATTTCCGAATCCGAAATTTCTGGTACCCGCACATCCCTAGTTCTAGTAAATACATAGAAATCGGGCCCCACGGGTCCCGCTAATGGAGGCCCGTCCCTCTTCGTGCGCCTCGCAGCTCGCTCTATTGCCGCGCAGTATTGCGTGGCGAATCTGGAACACGTCCGTGACTTTTGCGCGTATGGAAATAATGGACAGAATGTAGGCTAACTCGAGATTGCACGGATCATCTTTTTTGTTACGCTGATCGTCGCCGATTTTTTGTCGCATCAAAGAGAAAGACCTCGAGGAGCTGAAACGGGATCCCAGCTCTACGTGACTTTCATTAGCGCAACGCTCGAGAATATTTCTTCGCTAGATTGAATCTTTATGCACTTGCGGCATGCATAAATATGCAAACCAGAAGAAAGTGTTTGCGTTCCCGAACCTTGATAACATTCATTTCTACCGTAAAAAGCTTCTTAGTCGGCAAAACGAAGCTTCTTTATTTGAATCGTGATCGATAAAGGCGTAGATAATTTTTACGCAAATTTGACAGTTCCGTAAACCATTTTCTAAAAACCGTAGTGAAAGTAAAATTTATTTCATCTACTAGACTATGGTAAAGTGTATTAAAAATCTCATTAATTTTTAAAATAATTTAGGAAAATTTTGCAATTTTTATAAAGAATTAAATAAAGATGTTTTTTTAATGGGAACAGCTTTTGTAGATCCAAAACAAATCAAAAACGTACGAAATTCTATCGAATTTGATATTCTGGCATTTTTTGAAAATTTCTTTGAGCCTTAACTGCATAAAGATCCGCAGTCTAGCAATGATGCTTTCTAAGAAACATGAATTCCTTCGCAGGATACAAATAACTGTAACCATCGATTGAAAATTATCTCGATGCATATACAAATATGAAAAGTAAGGTGAAAGGTAGCACAATAAAAATGTGACAGATGTTCGAGCCAAAAGAACTGTAAGGTACAAATTGATCTAAACGACCGATCAATCATCGATTTAGAATGGTTACAGGGTAATGGTACTTCTAAAAAAGATAACTGTCCACTGGTTGGATGGATCGAGCGCAACTGCTTGCGCGTGAACGAGCAACAATCCAGAAATGAATCTGTCGAATCGGTTCAACCAGCGAACGGACTACGGAATTAATGTAACAGACGTGTCAATTGAAGTTTTCTGCTGTAGCGTTCGATTTATCTCACTG
The DNA here is from genome assembly GCA_963971365.1 of Lasioglossum villosulum. Lineage (NCBI taxonomy): Eukaryota > Metazoa > Arthropoda > Insecta > Hymenoptera > Halictidae > Lasioglossum > Lasioglossum villosulum. Next base: position 8,277,606 of record OZ020495.1, read on the forward strand.
GAGCGTTGTTGCGACGATAACAAGTTAAAAAGACAAGGTAGAACAAACGGTTCTACATAGTACTTTACGGAGACATGCTCTTAACATTGCGCAAGTTCAATCGTCGGAGTTGCTCGGCAGAAAAGGCTCGAACTTGTGAAATCATTTTATTTGACTCTAGTTTAACACTGGTTTATGTAAATATAATAGTATTCAAGAAATTAAAAAAAAACAGAGAAGTTAGCCATAAGGAACGTTTCCAATTTATAAAGGCTATAGCCGGGTTTGGTGGTGAAATCTGCCCCCGGCGGGATTTTGATCGCGCTTGAACCATTCGATAGCCTACCCAAAAAGACCCATCTCTGCCAAGTTTCAGCCCCATATCTCATCTGTAAGGGTAGTTATTGAGAAAAATCGAAAAATCAGTTTTCGAATCATTTTCCCTATTTATTGACATTGAAAAATTCTGAAAAAAATCTGACTCATTTCGGATACCAAGCCACACATTAGGTATCATTTTCAGATTTTTACGTTGCAAACTCTGGTTGTAAAAAATGAAAAACACGAAAAAAATCGAAAAAATGCAGATTTTTTATAGAAATCTAAAAGGTGCTACCTCAGATTTAATTTAGCAATTAGATATTACCGTAAGTATTATGCTCAATTTTTTTCAAATTCCTGAGAGTGGTGGGCCGTTGTCAAAAAAAATAAAAACCACTTTTTTTGGCGTTTTTCCTAAGTTACACCTATCTTTTCTGAATCTTAAAAATATATTATGTAATATTAAACGTTCCTACGTTCAGAGAAACATTTTCCAGACTTTAAAACTTGCGTAATACAAAAACAAAAATAATATTATGTACGATATATTTGAATATTTCAATAACGATTTCAACGATCCCGGTTGGTGCAGCGGCTATGGTCTCCGACTGCGGAACCGCTGAAGAATTTTTGGACCAGGTACGAATCCCGGTCAGGTCAATTTTTTTTTTTCGTTAAACAGATATTTTTTCGCTTACTAACCATATAATTGTTGATAAACCTTTGTAAAAACATTTTTTAACTATATTTAGACTATTTTAAAATAATTTTTCAGAAAAATATTTTTGGAGTACTTTCTGCCTCTAGTCATTTACGAACTGTATTACTGCTTTATTGTTGTCTGGAAAAAATCCTGATGATCGATATAGTAACTTCGCTGCTTTTTATTATTCTTTTACAAGTAGCGATCAGCTGTCCTTCGTACTATTGGATGTTGCTCACACGTTGCTGCTATTATTTATTATTTATCTAATGCTCGATTCGATGCAGAGATAGTTCGGCCTGCAGAGATACTCACTAATATTTTTCATAGTGATCAAATAATACCGGTAATTGATGAAGATAGCGATGAAGACTGAAAACACCATACATAATTCCACCGCATAATTCCAATAAAAAGCAGCGAAGTTACTATATCGATCATCAGGATTTTTTCCAGACAACAATAAAGCAGTAATACAGTTCGTAAATGACTAGAGGCAGAAAGTACTCCAAAAATATTTTTCTGAAAAATTATTTTAAAATAGTCTAAATATAGTTAAAAAATGTTTTTACAAAGGTTTATCAACAATTATATGGTTAGTAAGCGAAAAAATATCTGTTTAACGAAAAAAAAAAATTGACCTGACCGGGATTCGTACCTGGTCCAAAAATTCTTCAGCGGTTCCGCAGTCGGAGACCATAGCCGCTGCACCAACCGGGATCGTTGAAATCGTTATTGAAATATTCAAATATATCGTACATAATATTATTTTTGTTTTTGTATTACGCAAGTTTTAAAGTCTGGAAAATGTTTCTCTGAACGTAGGAACGTTTAATATTACATAATATATTTTTAAGATTCAGAAAAGATAGGTGTAACTTAGGAAAAACGCCAAAAAAAGTGGTTTTTATTTTTTTTGACAACGGCCCACCACTCTCAGGAATTTGAAAAAAATTGAGCATAATACTTACGGTAATATCTAATTGCTAAATTAAATCTGAGGTAGCACCTTTTAGATTTCTATAAAAAATCTGCATTTTTTCGATTTTTTTCGTGTTTTTCATTTTTTACAACCAGAGTTTGCAACGTAAAAATCTGAAAATGATACCTAATGTGTGGCTTGGTATCCGAAATGAGTCAGATTTTTTTCAGAATTTTTCAATGTCAATAAATAGGGAAAATGATTCGAAAACTGATTTTTCGATTTTTCTCAATAACTACCCTTACAGATGAGATATGGGGCTGAAACTTGGCAGAGATGGGTCTTTTTGGGTAGGCTATCGAATGGTTCAAGCGCGATCAAAATCCCGCCGGGGGCAGATTTCACCACCAAACCCGGCTATAGCCTTTGTAGAGTTTGAAAAGAAATTAGAATTTTTTAATTATAAATGTTCTCCTGTGAATACTTTTTATGGATTTAGTTAATCGTCTAATTGTTCCACTTGCACAACATTGATTGCAAATTTACATTTCCCCGGCAGCGAGAAGAAGGAAGTCTACCACAGTCGCAATTACAGTCCGCGATTATACTTGCAAGACTTTCTATCACCATTTCTGAGCGAACAATTAAGTTGCGGCGAGCGACGCGATTAAGCAGCCGATATCGACAAGCGGTGTGCATCGGAAATCGTCAGGAAAATCGGCCAACGACGATCTCTAATTAACGACTCTCTATCCGCTTTTCCGAATGCAAACACAGGTACTAATAAAGTGAAGAGAACCCGAGAACTTTCACTAGCGCGGTTACTCTCACGCGCCGAAGCGCGACGTCACGACGCCTTTAAGAGATGCGCCGCGAGTGCATGCAACTATGCGCTTTAATCACGGATAAACCGTGACTCGGCTTTTCTTCGTAGCTGACCAAGTTGCATACAATTTTCGACTACTTGAAATTAATTATCTATAATCTTAAACGTTTTAATTTCACATAAATTCTTCTCTAACAATGAAGTCACATATGTTCAGACTGACGTTTCTGTAACCCGATTTCTACCAAGAAAATGAGAAGAAGATATATTGCCAGGTTGAGTGGTTTCACTGCAAGAAGAAAAGCGAATCCACGGTATTATTAAAATTTCTATTTTATAGCCATGCGATACATTAAATCGTGCCATATTAATCATAATCATGTTCTAGATCTGGAGGCTATTATCACTCGGAGTACAGAGATGCAACTATTTCTCGTTAAGCCTCGCTCCATTAACCGACTTTTGCTCGATGACTCGAGGATCAGCAGAAGAGGCAGAGTCACGGTTTTTGCGGCTAGCAGGCAATAAACATTTCAATTGGCTGTTGGTATCTTTTTCCTCGGTTACTATATCGATTGTAGTCGAGAAACCAGGGGATTTACGTCTTCGCATTTTCACCGTGTTCGTTTCCTTCCAACGTGGGACTCGCGCGGAGAAGCGAAAAGCAGTCGCCAAGTGCATCCTACTTTCGCCGAGGCTGTCGTTATTAGGCACTTACGTGCGAGTTCTGCGTGGGATATGAACGTCAAACGGCTTGTAAAAGTGATTCGCAGCGAGATACACTCGTTGGCTGCCTCTTCGAATGAATTCGATGTGCAATCGAGACGTTTCCGCTTCAGATTAATACATAAACGACGCCCGTCGACGATAAAGTAACTCGAGAAGAGGCTTGAATACATTTAATCCTCGTTACGGAAACCATTTGATTATAAATTTACAGGAAAATGTGCTAGCGGGTTCCCCGATGTTGCAGGTAATTCGATTGTCACCTAGATTTTAAAAAGACATAGATTAAGTAATTGTAAGTTAATTTATAAATCATTTGCTTAGATCGCTTACTATATACATGAAATGCGTCTTCATTCAAGATAACCGTGTATAATACAGTGAATGAATTTTTAATCCAGGTAAAGAAGAATCAAACGAAATGCGGATCGCTAAGGGCCTATTGCTTAGGAAACGTTCGTGATTGAAATTGAAGGAAACGAGCAGAACGAAAGGAAGAAAGAGAACATTTAGTTAGCAAGCAAAGTGTGTTGGGTATTTCGTAAACACCCGGTGCACATCCGAAGTGCAGCTGAATCTAGCAGAACCGCCGCCGTAGGAGTTGCGCACCGTGAGAGAGTTGGTCGACCCGTTTACTTTCTCGCGCGAAGATGTAAGCCAAAGGGGGAAAAAATTCGCGATCCACGGGAAGGAAACACGTCGGATCACCGTCCAACATCTCTGGACACGTGTCCCACGACCGTGGAATCTGCGAACAGGAAATATCGGACGATCGTGACGATTTCTCCCAGTGAAACCCACCCACGCCGCCAACAATTCATCCCCAACAGACATTGACATCGATATTGGAAAGCGGCTTGTAATTATTAGCCGACTTTCCCGGATTCTGCCGAGGCGGCGGAAGACAATAAGGAAAATAAGATACAATAATGCTGGAACCGGAACGAGAGAAAACGAACCGGCGTGTTCCTGCGACGTGGAAAGAAACTTGTAGAATGAATTTAAGATTACAAACGAAATACATATTCATACAAAAAAATAATATCAAATAAATTTCACAAGTTTCCTCTCGTTAATACGACGAGTTTAAGAATTCACGATAATTATAAACTCATCCCCGTCAAACCAGATACGCAAACCCGACGAAGTTTAGTTCTCCGGAATCGAGTTCACGAAAGATTCCTCTGCCTACGAAGCCGACAAGCACAGAAACCGCAACTCATCGAACCCCGCCCCTCGAGGCCGTGCCAAACACAAACTCAAAGACCGTCAACACCTAATCAAACTTAACTAACTCCGTTCAACGTTACAACCCTTCAAGACGATAGTTTCGAAACCACGCCTATCAAAGACATGTTCCAGCGTCGGACAAGCTGTTGGTCTCGGGCGGACAGCTTCTCGCGGCTCCGATAATCAACGGGGATCGCGCAAGCTCAAACTCCTGGTGTACCTAGTCCTGAATCCTGTTTCCTTAGCCAACAACTCCGACAGCGACGTACATAGTTCTAAGAACCGCAAGTAGTGCGGGTGGTACAGAGATCTGGATCGAACAAGTTCTGCTGAATAGACACTGCCGGATCTTCTGGATTGCAAGGGGCAAGACCCGAGCAGAATTGTTGTTCTTTAACAATTTTAATAGGTTAAATGTATATTGATATTCTTAAGACATGTTAATCTTTCAACTGTTTTAAATGTTATCTACTCATTTTTTACTTTTTCGATTTATTCCTAGTCAGAACAATAATACATGTTTAAATTACGAGCCAGTATTCTACTTCACGGTCAGTATGTACCAACACACTGCACGTTCGAAGATACCCTAGATATATATGACCGATACTTTCTCGACTACGCCGCAATCGAAAAAAGACTGGACGTTGCTGAGACGTCTGCAGTCTCATCCAAGTCGAGTCTCAGATTTTTTTCTGCATGTAATCGAGGCCAGTCTGGTCGAGAGAACTTGCGTGCGCCTCCTTTTTGTCATGGATCTCGGTATGCTGGAAGCGTAGAAACAGAATTCACGCGAGTCCCGCGAGACGGTATCGTTCGCTCGCTCCTGTTTACGGGTCTGTGCAGCCTTCTGCTGGCCCCAGCCAGCCTATCCCGCCACGGGATCTAGTTTCTCGCGGCGCTCGCCGCACGCTTCGTGCAGGAATCTAGCCTTAATGAGGAAAATTGACTCGGCGAGCAGACCAAGCATCTCTAGCCGCGGTGGCTCCTTTCTGGATGCGCCAACAGTATCCTGCTGGTACGCAAAAACTATCGGTGCTCGGCGAACAGGGCGAACAAGACTCCTCTCTGCACCCTATCTGGATGCCACCGTGCTGCATTGAATCTGAACCTACTGCACTACCCGTCGCATTCGCTCATGCAGATAGAATCGATCTGGTTTTCTGAGGAAGTGGCATTTGACGATTTTTATATAGTTTGAAGCACCTTCTTCGAAACGCTTCTTACAGACGCTAGGTCGAGAACGTCTTCAACAAAGAAATTTATTCGAAAGTCAGTTAAATCCTATTATTGCTGTAAAACTTGCTCTCCTTCTAATCGGTGTGGCTCCCAAAGAAGAGTCTCCTAACCTCCATTCTCTCCACCATTCTCTCGGAAACTGGACGAGGCCGACAACAAGAGCAACAAGCTAGAAAAATGTGACGACAATTCGCGTATCTACGCGCGTCGGGCGAAATAGTTATTCGGAAGGGTGGAGGTATAGAATGCAGTTATACCGGACTCAGCATCCCGGAATGGTCCCCGATCCCTGACCTATCCTATAAAGAGGAGAACGCATCTCCGGCTCCGTCGAAATCAATTTCTTTTTGCGCCGGTGGAGCAGCAGCCTGTAAAAACCGTCACGCGTGCGGACAACCCACGATTATCGGTAACGAAAAAATGGTCCCCGTTCCACACAAGGGACCCAGATATTACCAAGCAGCAGACCATGGTAGAGACACAGAAACCGGGTTTGATAATAGGAGGCTGAAAGCAGAACGAAATTGGCCCACCATGGAATCCAACTCGGTTTTATTTACTGGAACTGCGCCGCCCCAGGGTTCGAGCTCGTTCCAGCCCGATTCCACGGTCCCTGGAGACTCTCTCGCGCTGGATATCTTCTCCAAGGATCCCTCGCCGTAAAAACGTTAAGGGACGATACTGTTCGAGCCAGCGGCGGAGCTTCTCCATGGCCTGTTTTCAGCGGAATCGGAAAGCTCCGCGTCGTAAACGATCTTGCCTATTGCTAAGCCGAACGATGACGGTGTCGCTAACAATTGAAAAGCTGATCCGTACCTATTCGCACCGTATTGATAGTAGATGAATCTGGTAAGATTTTTGTAAGTGTTCTATTTTTTTTGTTGCTGTGTTAGAACAAAATATTATACAGAGGATCAATCGTAGTGCGTTTTTTGATGGAAGAAGAAGAGGCGGAGAAAGTGAGCAACGTATTTTGCGCCAATAATGGTATGCTAAGCGATGGAGATAACTGAGGAACCGATGCGAGCGCAAACAAGCACCCGATCCCGAGACGAAGGCTACTGGTTCCAATGATTATGCTTACAATGAGCCGAACCGCTGTTCGTACTTATCTACATTCATGAACTTCCATTCTGAATGACGTGCTCGAGTACCAGTTGCCCGGTGCATCTTTTAAATTCTAATGTTCGCGAAACGACCACAGGGAAATTACAGTGCTACGCTGCCGGCGACAGCTAACAATGATTTATATGGTACGTCTAGCGTGAAGGCTGACGAACTTGGGTCATTTGCTCAACATGTACTTTTTACAGCGATATTTTTCGTTCCTGAGATATTCTTTGCGTTTCCGTTGCACTCCAAATTGAAAGACATAGTTTTGCTTATACCAAAGCTGGAAACTCTTAAAAAAGTCGGATATAAACGAATTCTTATCTTAAGAGTAGAACAATTTTCGTAATAATTAGAACAAAAATGAGTATAGAATATAGAGTACAGAGATATTCTGAATGCATGTACCATCCTACTTGAAACAATGTCGAGATGAAAGAGAACCCAGTAATTGTATACAGGCGAGATTAATGGGAACGCGAACAGGCTTAACACTGTTCAGGAACGATAGCAAGAGCATTATCAAATGTCCAGCATATCTATCGTTATTATCATAGGAGTTACAGCGTCATTAGTTATAATGAAGGCATGTCTGAACGCAGGGGACGTGCGTAAATGATGCAGAGAAAATAAAGGAGCTCGGCGTAGCATATGCGCATAAGCGAACGTGACCGGAATAGTTTCCAGCGGCACGTGAATCAGATGGCACAGTTCTCCCGGAGAACGAAGACGTCTACGTCAAAAACGAGACAGCCTTTCGAACCATCTCGATTTCATATCGGCAGACATAAATCTGTCTCGATGCAACATTATTAAATTCACGGATCCTAGGCGTATCGAGTCCACCGGTCGAATAAGGAGTCGCAATAAACCATGAATTCGTAATTTATCGATCGGGTGCAGCGATAGTGATGTTCCTTCACTACTACCGAATCGAGAATTCGAAATAACACCCGGAGAAATATTTTATATGTCAATGTCACGATTCACGTGCGTCGATTAACATGTTTGATCGCCTGTGCTTCGACATCTTTTAAAAAAGTCGCGTCGTTAGGATATCGATTCAATGCCGTCAAGATATCATTTTCCAAAGTCCAGAGAAGGAATACGAAGGATCCTGCGAATGAAAAATTCAACTTATTAATCAACAGACACCGAGCACCTAATTAAAGTCACGCGAAGGATCACAACGTTTCCGATCAAGGCTTCCAGGTGCAGATCGTGACCATATGGAAAAAGACTCTTGACAACCAGCTGATACAACGATACGGTGTAATATGTCGGATTCATTTTTCACGTGGTCTCTCTCGCACTCGCGAGCCTTGACTATCGATAGGAACGCTGGCCATGAAATTGCTAATCATTAATCATCCCTCGCGTCAACTATTACTCGAATCAACTAAATCAGACAATAAATTACTGAAAACAATGCGGACTCCATTGACATACTTCTTCTTCGAAAGTAATAGAGGTTAATTGCCTTGTATCATCCGGCAACTTGCATATCCTTGCATCCGTGTTTACCAGGAATATACACTTTCCCTTTCCGTCTGTGCTTTGGTCTTGAGGTGGTTCGTCTGACCATTCTAATCCGACGAGTATGATCGTGTTAGTATATTTCATACAAGAGTAGAAGAATTTTAATTTAGTAATTACATATACGTTGAACACTGATTCGAGAAACTCTGTACTTTTACAATAGCTTGCGTCACCTAGTTAACTTTCTGATAAGTTCATAGAATCGACGATCTACCAGGAGCACTTTTCAACATCAAGTTTCCGGGAATGGCCATACAGAGAGCATAACTTTCGCTTTTCCAGGAACATCAGCTCGTGACAAACGAATTTCAAGGATGGACCGGGTATTCTAGACTCTGATCTTCACTCGTACGTCTCCGTTGCCCGAGTTGCGCCGAGTTGGAACGTAATCGGAACGGCCACGAAGATACGGTGATAAAGCTAACGTCGGCTCGCGGTCTCGACCGGAACATTTTGTACCGAGTTTCAAGAGCAGCGCGGTCTGCTCCAGACGAGATCGTTAGATACGAGGTACCTAGAAATGCCAGGGGAAAGAAACGAACAGGCGAGGAGGAAGAGAAAGAGAGAATGAGATGGGAGAGAGGGAACAGTGGTTGCTCTATAAGCCACCTGCAAAAACCTGGATGGCAACCTGTTCCTCGAGAGCACCGATCGCGCATCTACTCCACGGAGAAGAGGGAACTCTCGACTTCTGTGATGAAACTCGATAATACGTGCCCCGGTAGGAATCGCACTCGTCCAATGGGAAAAAGGAGATTCCTGTTTTTCCTCTTACACGTTTATCCTCGACGTCGGTGCTTTTCATTCCAGCCCCATCCGGTGGAAACGCCGACTATTATTTAGAACCGGTCGTTCGCGAGATTCTCCCCTGCGGACGCGTCTATCATAATGATTATTGGAAAAGGAACAAGCCCGTTGCCGCGAACCATCAACGAAGCACGCTTGACACTTTGCGGAAGTCCCTTAACGACTTCTGTCAAGCTTAGCTTCGCAATTCTCTGTTAAATAATGGCCCGACAGAAATCATCGGATTACCACTCGACTAAAAGATTCAGTAAGAAATTCTTAGTATTTCTTTGATCTGTACATTGAGGAGAAAGAAACAGTCTGATCAATCTGACATGATATTAAAGAATAAGAGTATCTTTGTAAACGCTATTCTACCATATTTATTTTATGAAAAGCATTAACATAGGTTCGATTCACGTTCGAGTCACATTTCCATTAGTGGAATAATTTGTTTGCATAAATGTAAAGGATTGATTTTCGAAACTGACTCTACAATGACGTCTCGCGACTGGTATTAAACATTTAGCTGGGAATCTTGAAGAATCCTGGGTACTCCATAGTTTTTAGTTGTATCCTTCTAGCATCTCCCGTCGTGTTCCCTGTTTTTGTATTCCCGTTCCTGTTCAGTGGAAAAGGACATAACCTTCGGTATGATTGCTGGCCGAACGCCGGCTTTTTCTTACATTTGCGTGGTATTCTTCGCAGTGCTCTTGCCGAGGAGCAGAAGAGAGGTTTTCTTCGAAGAGAGGATTCCGCGAACCCCTCTAGAACCTAGCAAGAATAAACAGTGGCACGGGGCTTCTCGTACTTGCCGACTGCTTTAAATGCCGCTCTAATTTGAATAATTAATGAGGAACTGTGGAGGACTAGCTTGCTCGGATCGTTAGCATTCGAAAACATCTCCGAACGATTTCCGTAACAGCTGTGAATGATTCACGATGACTGACAACGCTCTCCGCCGAGACTCTCCCAGCGAATTTCCGAGCTTCGCTAATTCTAATTAATCATTCGTAATGAATTATACACACACATTCCACTTTCTTCATCTAAATAGAAGAAATATTTCTCGTGTCCTCAAATGTGAAAATGAAAACCATAACAGTCGCAAATGCTATAATGTCCAGGGAACTATAAATTTGCTATAAGTATGCTTGTCGAAGAAACCATCAGTTTCCATTTAATGTCCTTTAAGGTTTATTTATTGTCCGGTAATTGTAAATTGGGAAATATCAATTTAAGAAATTTTGTAATTTAAGGTCGATGCTTTGCTTGATTGCTTGACAAACACTGTGATCGGTCGAAACAAAACTCGGAGAACGTGCAAACTGCTAGTCATGACTTGGTACCGGAAGAAGATGGTAAGGCCATGTCTGCGTAAACATAATCAATCCGCAGGGATCCACCGAGGCTCGACATAAGTTGCACGTCACGAAGGTCGATGGTTTAATTGCCTAGCAGGAAGGAAAGAAGACGCTCACGTTCTCCTCTGGAAAAGTGAACACGATACGCTTCCCGCTGGATCGGTTAGGCGCGTGTTCCAATGAAACCTAAGAGCGATCGCGTGACAGGATATACCATAATCAATCACGAAAAATTATGTTATCACTAGAAAATAGTTCTACGCTTGAATTGAGATGCCACGTACCAAGTAATACGCCATCAAATATGATCGACGCCGAACGAGTTGTTAAAAGCACATTACACGAATAAATTTATAACGAACATACAGAATTCATTAAAAACTGGTACACCCGAAGTATTTTTTTGTGGGCATTTCACTCGAACAAACATTATTTTCTGTCGAGCTTGTATGCACATTGAAATCGTGTACATATCATTGACCTAAACTTGAGAAATGAAAGAAACAGGCCACGTCGAGATATGTACGTAAACCTCAAAGCGTCGATCTTGAATCGTGCTCCGTAATCTTGGGGTAACAGCTTTCTCTGATCTCCAGATCTTCGTTTCTTCCCGCTTCTTCGTGATGCGACGAAGGTAAATCGTGCCGTATTTTCTCTTTTACTTAGCATGTTTTCCTCTAACAGCTTGTGTTATGAAACTGTCAGTGCGCTACGAACAACCTAGAATTATGAAAGCCTTCAACGATCCTCGCATTATGAGTTCCGCGAAGGTGACATCAAAAACGAGAGACCCAGATAGTGAATTCCATAATTGTGACATCACATATTTACACCTCAATGTCATCAATTCTTAATCTACGAGACAGTACGGTCGACATTGAGCCCGCGGTTTCATAGTTAATTAACCAATAAGTTAGGACGACAAGATCACAGCCTAGACCTATGATTAGTATACTTGAGCAGTATTTTAGAACCCTCAGCAGAATCTTAGAAAATCTTCTGACAGTTTCTAAATGTTCAAGGGACTAATGACTTAGATCACCCTTGAACCCAAGGGTCTCGGAGGAATTGAGGTTGTTGCCGAAGGTTCAGGGTCAACCATAATTGGCACCACAGGTTCGAAATCGACCATATCGGTTCTCAGGGGTCTGTAGCCGTCTGTATCAGGTCCCACGGATCTAGAGTCAATTATATCGGATCCCACGAGTCTAGAGTAACTTATATTGCATTACACTGCCTTAGGTCCTGTAGGTCTAATCAATTATGTTAGATCCCACTATATTAGCTCCCACATATCTAGGGACAACTACAGAAGACCCCAAAGGTTTATAATCAACTCTATCAAATCCTAGGAATCTAAAGTCGACTATGCTCTGTCCAAAGAGTCTACTACAGTCTACTCTAGCGCCTCTAGAGTTCTCTATTTTGATCCCAGGTATTTAGAGTCCACTATGCATATAGAGCCCTGCGGGTTCCGAGGCGACCATATCGGGAGCTACGTGTCCGAAGTCGATTGTATCGAGTCCCACGGGTCTGCAATCGACCATATCGGGATCTACAGACCTAAGATCTGCTATATCGGGTTCTAGAGTTCAGTACCGGTTGTATCAAGTTCAAAACCAAGTATGTTGGACCTACGACTAAAAGAAACTAAATTCTTGTTATCAAGAAGTTAATATAACAATGAAAAAAGGGAAGTGATTCTTGAGGAAGTTACGCCCTTTCCGGCAAGCAAGGAGATTTCTCGGAGCTCGTTGAAATGCAAGCTGCATTTGGTCGCCTTGAATCTGAGTGGCGGTTATGTCATGTCACCGCAAGTGGGCCACACCGGCGTCTCTTCCTTCGGTTCTTTTTTTTCAACCGGTGAGGACACTGAATATACGCATCGTCACGAACTTTAACGTCTCCTCGGCTCGGTCTTTATCTCTTCTCTCGCTCCGAGTAGCTGGCCTTTTGTACGTAAGAGTTATTCCGCGGTTGTGGCCGCCTTGACAAACCAGATTTCCCTCTTGTGTCATTCTTGCGTCGGCCAGGCTTGTTTAGTCCCGGTCCAAAGGTCAAGCACACTAAGTTTGTTTGTTTATGAGAAACCCAACAATGACAAACGTCTACGACGACTGTAAAAAACTAAAATTCATATTCCCGCAAGACGCACTAAAAACTTCGTTCCTGAAAGTTCATCACGACTTGAAGGCTAAGATGTCTGCAAACTTAGGGAAATCTTCTATCAATTCAATTTCAGGTGATCCATTATAATAGCTCTACTACCAACTCCTTCTGTACTTCAAATGTTTTGAATCCCAAGGATAATCGAATGCTAAATCATCTGAGATCTGAGTCTAGAACAATTTCCGGCTAGGATCATTTTTAAGCCATCGCGACTAGTCTATCAGAGTCCAAGGTCATTGTCAATCGGTCGATTGGTCGAACGATGGTTACCAGCGAGATTAATTGATTAGCATAAGTCTCCACACTCGGATGGGACCATCCGATACGCTGATCCAACGTCTTCACTACTTCGCCCCCTTTATTTGGTTACTCGACCTTATCTCAGCAACCCTCGGACGAACGCTGTCGGCGTTATTACCTTACAAACCGAATAATCATCCAGCATCGCGCGCACCGACTCGAACAACAATGTGATAGACATAACCCGTGACCCGAAACCCTAATGAGAGGACTCGAGGCTCCGTGGGGCTTCCACGGAGAGATCCGTTCGTGTTCCGATGTAATCGGCCCGGTTGTGTTCGGTAAATTGGATTCGATGATAGAGGGCTTTCTGCAGCGGCTTGGCTCCACGCTCGTTTGCCCTCCGTGCTCGCGTGCTCGACACGAATCCCTCGTAGGCGGTATTTGACGCGTGCTTCCATCCGATGATGACAGGGTTCGCGGCTCGAGGAGCGGTTTGCGAGACTTGTATCTCCCAGTAACCGAGGCTCCACGGATCCAGGAATTACGAAATTTAAAAAGCACACGATCCCCGTGCCGATTGCTCCGAGGATTGCATTTTTCGCATGGCACAGCGCAATCTTCTGTTCAACGACACCGTGATCTTTTCATGGGCGGCCTCGGTAATTCGTCATTCCGAAAGAATTCGCAAAACGATTCTGCTTTCCCAATTGTTAACTCTCCTTCTCCGTTTACAAAGCGCGACGATAATTTTGACCATCATTCATTGTTTAGTACAGAACACGATCGGCACTGCTCTAGGCCACCTGGAGACCTTGGATCATAAAGAAGGTTTACATAGATTGATCCTGTCGTTCATCATCGAGTACCATTAACGAAACAATTCCAATTACGCGAGCCTATATGTTTTCTTACAATGTACATACTATTTGTACGTATTTATCTGCCAGTAAATACCAGTGTACGGTGATCTTCTATTGGTTTCAGTAAAAAGCGTAAAGTACTACGTAAAGCAATTACCTTAGAAATTGCAGGTTTGCCAATCAATTACGAACGCCAGGTGCGATTTCTACTAATAAACCTCTTTCGCCGTATTATCCGCACGTAATAGAGTAGTCGATAGCGTTGCAGCTAATGTCGCAGGCATTTGACACAGTCGCAATCTAACCGCTACACGCCCACGCAAGTCGGTGACGTAGAAATCAGTCAATTGGCTCCTTCTCTTATACGGTTTAACCTTACACCTACCTACAACACTACCAAATACTAACGCACAGCGAATACACGGGTCTGTACACGACGGTAAACGCGTTGGTTATTTATCGTCGCTCGAAATGGCAGCGCGTACCGGTGGTTAAGCGAAATAGAGTTAGCCTCTACGCTATTGTTGCACTTCTAATCTAGGTGGCTCGCGAATGAACCGTGTCGGCATCAAATGCCTGCGACATTAGCTACTATTATCTATCGGCAGCTCGATTATTTCGAGCGATGAGGCTATTCGATTATGTTCGCTTGAGTGTGGCCGCGGTTTTGAGTAACACTTGCGCTGGACTTGCTTCGCCATCCATGATCGGCAAGGTTATACAATTACAAAATAAGATTTATACAATTTTGCCTTATTCTATATATACAAAGGTATAAGCTAACCGAACAAACAAAAGAACCTGTTAGATTTTCCAGCATTCCCTGTGCAATTTATGCTTCCGTGGGAATTTTTAAATATGTTAACTAGCTGAAAAAGGTGTTTCTCCGCAAACGACATGAAATACAGTCGCCCGCAGCAAAAAGCTCACTAAGTGGCTGCCGTGGCCGAAGCAGGAAGCACAACTGAATGGATTAATCCTGCAAAAAGTTCGACATCGTAGAAATCCCACTAAAACCCGTATAATTTATTCATGCAACGGAATCGTAGCAGCGCGTACGTATAATATTCTCCTCCGTGCAAGAAGCACGCGGAAGCAACTCTTCACGCGCGAATAAAGAAACGAAAGGAACTTCGCCGGAGACTCTGCTGTCGTAAAGTGAATTCCAGTGGTCGCGATTATGAAGAGCGAGGCACCTGCTAGCTAAGGACAACGCGTTACACGTCATCCGATGCAAATCACGACTGCATCCTCGATGCAGCGTCCCCGTCTTCCCGGATTCCGTTCGAATCCACTGGTCGTTAACAACAAATCCGACATGGTATAAGCTATAAGCGAAATGACTTAGCAGACCGTGACTCGCCGTAAAATGAATCAATATCAGGCGACAGAAATGGAAATTCCTTTCTCCATAAATTCTTTTCGGAATTTTACTACCTTTCGCGACTGATATTCTCCCCGGTCTGTTTACCTCGACACGCGATCTGCCATTTTTTACTGAGTTCACTCTCGATTGCATTAAAAATTCAAAATTCGCGATGCAAAGAGGCTAAATGAGCCGTTTTCGTGCATCCCTTGATGGCAGATAACGATACTGCTCTTCGAGTAGAAATTGTTTTGTACTTTAACTTTCGATCGAATTGTTTTGGACTGGCAAGAGGTCTCGCATAGATAGTACACTAAAAAATAATAAGAAATGCATAAAAATCTACAGTTTAGTACTAGCATTTCTCTTTTCAATCGAATACTCCCGAGGATAATCTTGGACAGAACCAACAAAATGCAGCCTGCAACCAACGATTGCTGTGCAATGCAGCGAAACCGAGTGAGGCAGCGAGGAGTTGCATTTTCAGTGGCGACCCTAACGAGCCATTTTTACTGGCGGCCATGTTCGCCGTGGCAACGGGCTGCGTGGGTTACAAGGGTGATGAAGGATTGCACCCGCAAGAGGAAACAGCAATTTGGGACTCCCCACGTCGCCTTCTGCACTTAACATCGCCATTTCGTGTTCTCCCAGGCGGAGCCATAAATCAAAGACGACTCTCAGGTCTGGAGCGCGAGCCATCCTACTTGATCCGGAGCCAACTGATAAATGCAATGCGGATTTTAAATGCTTCCGCGAGTACGAGAGGCCAGGGACCTTTCCTTGGGGGAGCAAGCGCCGAAAGCTGGAAGAAAATAGAGATGAGGAAAAATAGAAATAAAAAGAGAGAGCAAGAGAGGTCGAACCGTTATGTAAACTGGTTCGGAAGCGAACTGAAAACGATTTTCCACGGTGCGGCACAGGCAAAGGGCCGGACTCGGCGTTATTCATCGAAGTCGAAGCAGCGGAAGAGCTAGCGGATAAGCTCGGTATACGCGTAGATGATCAATCTCGGGCGCAAGAAGCGGTGGAACCAGGCCTCTGGAGCTTGCTAGACTAGTCTAACGAGATGTTATCCTCGTTTCCTAGCATTTTCTACTATCCTGCTCTCGCGATGTGATCGGTCCTCCCTATCCCACCTAGCGTATGCGTTTTTTCCCCTCTTCCATCCTCTGCTTCTTGTTTCTCAGTCCGCGAGTGTAGCCGACGCTTTCTCTCTCTCTTTCTGCACACACATCTCGCGTCTCATGTCTCCCTTTCTCTCTGCGTTCGCTGCCGATCTCGATCCTTCCGGCGAAGCGACCAAGTGCATGCTCCAGATCACAGCTGCTCGATATCGGCGCAGCAAACGAGAACGCTCGGTGTAGAAGAAACTGATACCGCGGGTAAAACGAGCGCGCCGCAGTACGTTTAATGAATATCATCAAATGGAACGCCCACGAAAACCGTTCGCCCGGTTCGTTCCGCTCTCTTCTTGTCCGTGTGCGCACGCTTGTGTCTCTTTCCAGACCGGCCTTTCTCCCCAGGACGAAGACAGGTAGGCAGAGCGACACTTCGAGATCGAATCACGCGTTAAATTGCGAACCGCTCGACCGGGCCCGCACGATAAATCATCCTGAGTGATGGCCACTTTACCAGAACGGCCTAATAATCGCGAAGGGATACGCGAAACATTTATAACCGGACCGGAATTGATTCCCGTGTCGAGGACGGATACCGGGGCCTCGATTTTTCATATCGATCGCGCGGCACAGCGACGACGGGGTGCCTCGCCCCGTGACACTGGCGATCCCCAAGCGCGAATTGTCCTGGTATTGGCCAGGGCTCTTAAGTCGTCAAACGCAATTACTTCTGATTGACTGGGGACGCTTACCCGGTGATCACCGACCACTGGTCAAGGGGAATTCCAATTAGAGCCGCGCCGATCTCAATGGGGATCTTCCTCGCGCGATCACGTGGAGAGCTATACGCGAGCCCTACAACCAAAAAGTACGGATCCAACGAGGATGAACCGAATGGGCTGAATAAAACATTTTCGCCGACGAGCAAAACAGCTGGAACTATTATGACCGAGGCTCGATGGCTCTGGAGTCCCCGAGCATGACTCCTATCAAAACCACCATCCCATCTTCACTCACCTCAAACAAGCAATCCTCTTGCAATTTTAGACTACAATCTTTTTAGAGAATCTACAATTTTTTCATAAGCTTTACAAATTTCCTACAGGTTCACCGATTTTTCTAGATGCTTCATAATCTTATTTAGAAGTGAATTCGAGATCGTAAATGAGAGGTAAAAAGAATTAATTACGTAGATTCCAACGGTGAAGTGAAAGAAAGAATGTTGCAAGGCATGAAACTAGGGGTTCCGGCGTCGCCATTAGCGGTTCCGAAGAGCTTTATGCCTGATCTTCGCCGGAAATCTGACCTTTGATTTTCTGCCGATACCGATCGAGCCACTCCGGGCCATGATCGACGACGTAAACGAAACGACGCTGTTGATTGGCGGCACACGGCACGATATAAAGCTCAGGAAAGGCACTGCCTGCGGTTCTACGGGCAACCAGACCCCCGGCGAGGTGGTGAATAACGATTGGACGCCCACCAGCACGCCGCGAAGTGCGCATCGAGATCGGGCACTGACTGCAAACTGTGTTAAACACCTGAACTTTATGGCGACATTCAATTTTATGACGCGTGCGCTATCGCAAGTGAACTAGAAACCGTCATGCTGCGAGGGTGGAGGTAAACCTTCTTCGGCTAATTGAATGTCCGACTTAAAAATAACGAATGCCAGAGAGAGAGAGCCACGGGGATCCGCCGGGAACGGCGATGATTGCTGCGACGTGTGACCCTGAAGCTCGCTGAATCCCGTATCTTGTTCGACAATCACGGAACATGACATAAACTTCCTACGAAACGGTGAGGAGGAGAAAGCCGTGGACCTGATATGGAAGATGATATACATACGTTGATAGAGATAGAGAAGAATGTAAAATCTAAACTAGAGTTCGAATTAGGTTCAGTTAAGGATTCGGACTGCATAAACAGAATCGGATTAGTGATTTACTTCATCGAAAGACGAAGGAGCTAGTTGCTAAGCGACTTCTGAAGGGAGGCCGAGGCTAATGAGAGGACAAGTCGATGAAAAGTAAAGCCAGGAATCGTACGGTGCACTGAATTCTGCCAGAGGGGAATTAGCGAGATCCCCTGGGGATAGAACGCCCACCGGTGAAAGATCCATTCCAGGATTAGTCTCCGCGAAAGCGTATCTGACATCTCGGCGCACAAGTTCCCGTGGTAGTCAATTTCATAATAAGAGGGACAGCAGGGGAAGTCCCACGTCGCTATCCACACAATCTACCGGCGCGGCTCACGGAATTTCCATTAACGTCTAGTTAGAGAATCGACGATCTCTGATGAACGACAATAAACGACAGAAAGAGAAAGAGACAGAAAAGGAGAACAATGCGTGTCCCGCGGAACAAACAAATTGACTAAAAAGGAAACAAGGATTGCCAATTGCGAGGATTGCTGTCGTGACGGGCGTAGCCTGATCCAATTTAATAAACCTCGCCGGATTTTACGAGACAACAAGAGAGTATCTGGGGTGCACGGAACAAGTTTCGCAACGTCGTTTCCAGGTTTTATGAAATTTCGTTGTTTCACCGGGGCTCTGCATCCGAACTAAACAAGTTTGTGGAAGCTGTAAACCCCATGCAAAGTTAATCAGACTTTACGACGCCGCCGACAATCTTTCCCTGTACGTTCTCGTAACGTGGTTGTTAAATTAAAACTCGCCTATTATACTTACTATAAAATACTACAATCCCGCGGGAAAGTACATTCTCTCTTTTCAAAGCAACCGATTCCGTTATTTCGTAGTGAACTCTTCGTTTCAAACAATTCCTATTGGCCACTTCAACTGCGACAGGAAATAAGAGTATTATTGGATGCATCACTAGATAATTAAGATAAGAACGTGCAGCTAAAGTCCATCTAAAATCCATTTGTAAAGCTAAAATCCATCTAATTCTTTATGATCTAATATCGAGGCAGACTCGTCATCAACGTTTGCACCCGCAGCTCCTTATTTGGTAGGTAAGAATAATTATAGTATTCCTGAACCGTTCTAAATTGGATACCAAAGTTACATACGGGGACGTAATTGAAATACACGATGCCGTCCTGAAATAAAGAGGAACGCTTCGGCGCGCAAATAGTTAAAGCAACTAATCCAAGATTTCATAGTCGTTTCGATTACCCACGAATACGAAATCCGCACGAAACACGAATCCGAATAGCTGGAGAGAGTATCGTAAAATCTCTAGCCGGCTATCTATCGTGCAGCTAGACGTGTTTCGCATCTATGAAGCGTATCGGAATTCCAGCGAGATCGATAGGCAGCGGATTTCTTCGCGTCAAGAGGCGCGCGTAATCGAAACGCTTCGAACCTATTACTGGGCAGCCACCGTCCCGGGCGTATTACCAGCGCGTGTTGCACGAGCCAGCGAACGAGCAAAACGATGCCAACAAATAAATCAAAGATCGGCCTCGATCCCTACCGACATGTTGTACAAATGATCACGCGACCACGTGGGCTACGGCCACGAAGCCCGCCGCCATTAGATTTCCATTAATGATTGCATTTAATAGACCCTTACGTAATTATGCGTCGAACCACCCACGCGCTGTCTCGCAAACTTCTACTCTCCGATTCTCTCGTTCCTCTCTTTTACGGTCCCCTTTCACCTCTACTGCGATCCCTTTGACATCGCCCTTGCCGTACTTTTTGCTTGCCTTTTCTTTACATCTCGTCTTCTTTCGTTTTAGCTACACTTCAGACTTTTCTCAGTTTAATCTACTGGTAGGGGTTAAAAATTATAAACTATTTTCTAATTTGATCTGAAAGATTAGATTTTCATGAACCACACAATGGATCAGGATGATAACCGTAAACGAATATAGTAATTGTAGTAACAGCTACTCCTGACCCACTGTCGGAAGGAAATCGACCAAACCGAATCGAGCTCGTTTCGTATAACAAAAATCTCGGATTCTCGGGATTCTGGTTGGCAAGGTCCGACAGCACTGTGAATAAATAGCGTGGACCTTTGTAATCAATTAAAAGTCCTTAGATAGCTTGTGGACGGTAGCTCCAAGTGACCATGTACGGAACCGTTCTATCCCGATCTCATTTCCAGCATTCTCAAAAGAAAAAAGAGAAGACCGGGGATACTGTGGAGCAACGCGTTAGCTCGGTTTATAAATACCGGACGCCATACCGGCACGTCGATATAGCTTCTTTCATGAGAGCTGAGACCCTGCCGAGACAAGTAGGCGTAATTTAATTTAACGAACGGCGTAAATCCTCGTGATCGGTCATCGGACGACGGAGACACCGCCACGTCGCATTTCACGAAGATCCAGATAAGGGAAGGAAGAGGCCCGAGGCACGCGGGTTGGCACGCTTAAGCAGGGCCTTATACATATCGGGAGGGTGCTACGTGGTTGGGGACACATCGATCGTCTTAATTAATTCGCGCTGCTCGGAGGAAAGAGCCTCCATCGTTTTATCAATGAACGCTCGCCGGATCTCGTCGCGAGAGACCACGAAACGGTCTTCGACCTCCTCCTAGAGGCTCGTGTGTGCTCGTCCCTTGCGAAAGGGGATTAACCCCTTAACGATGCCTCGGAGTGTTGTAGGTCAGTGTTAGCAACCCACTCGGGCTCCTCCATTCGAGGGTTGAGTTGTTCCAAGCTGACAAACAATTAGAGAAATTGACCAGTAATTCACTTTCAATTTCATCTTGAAACTTCTTTAATGTTTTGATCGATTTTTTGTAGATTTTTGAAGCTGGAAGCTCTTAGAAACATTACGATAAAAATCTCAATAAAATCACAGTAACAGATGCGTATGGATCGTCCAGCATTAAATCCGTCGAGGGTTTAGTATAACGGAACCAGCAGGTTATCGTCGGCGTCTTAAAGCGTCTCACGGTCAATTGCAGCATCCTGACAGAAGGCTAGCGCAGGCCCGAGGCATAAAACTTTCATGAATCCGCGATAGCCGAAGCTTTACCGGCGGCTCAAACAAGAGTCTGGTTTAGCTTGCACGTTCGTGCAATTACTTTTAGTGTTATAACAGCTTCTATGATGATACGAGTGTGGCGCACGCGTGTGTGTATCCGTGCCGCACTGTAAAAAGCTAGTTTTCTCGGGCAGCAAGCCGTGCCGAGCCGAAAGTGTAGACGTTGTAGTACGCCGGAGCCGTAAAACAGAAATTATTAAGTGGTTCGTAAAGACAAGACACATACGCGATTGCCATTCAAGAACAAAGGCTATGGTTCATAGCACTCCGACGATGGAATCAGCGTCGTTATCGTATGGTCGTTCGCATTAAACGACCAGATGATTCCATGTGTTCGTGTAGCCCTATCTTCCCCTAAACACGTCCCTTGAAAATTATTTTAGAAATAATTGTTTTCGGTGAAAACAAAAGTACTATTGTAGAATTTTAAATAAATTGTATCGTAAAAGCTAGTGTTAAATAGCCTAGAGATGCAATAAATATTTCCAGCAACACGTGCATAAATAAATTTTCAGGAACCCGTGCAAACATGATTCATTATGCACTAGAGTTCACCATGTATCTGTATTTTTATAAACCATACTTTGAAGTGATCCTAAGAACTCATTTCTGTCTCGTAGCCCACGAAACGTGGTGTATGCAACGTTTTCTCCGTGATATATTGCCATGGTATGACCTGCACGCTATTCTGCCATTTTGGGGGATCCGCGCGAACTGGCAAAATATTAAGAATTCCACGAGCGGACATAAATCTCGTTCTCCTTGTAAGATGTTGCACAAAAGATGAAGATTGGTTTAAATATGTATGCAGGTAGCATAAAAATAATGAAGTAATATGTGTATTAGACTATGAATTAAAGAAGCGTTTTCTTAACTTTCTACAGCTACAATGAAGAACCGAAGATTGCCAAATATTTTTCAATCAACTAAAAATCGACAAGTAGGCCAGACTATGAAAAACCAGATGACGGGATTAGGTTAGTAGTGCAGCAGTCGTTGTAAGAAACAGAAAAAGTGGACACGCCCAATTCGTTCTGCTTCTACGCAATTATTAGCTTTTGCTGCATCATCGCCATCACGAGCCACTAATGTCGTGAACATTATACAGCGCATTTTCGGCAGATTCTTTATCATTTTTGTCTCTCTCTCCCTCACTTGTATGCTCATCATATATTACTCGAAGGATGTCTACATTGATTGTTCACAGAAAGAATTATCTACTAATCCCTCCTAACGGTGTCAATGATACCGAGGATTCAAAACATCATCAGCATTAGTAAAAGTATACGCAAGGATGCCGAGGACGCGGGTGGAAAATCCTCGAAAATTATGTCATGACAATTCAACTGTGACAAGGTGTTCTACTAATTAATTTACAACGTTGGCAACACGCTCGCCTTCAATTAACGTCCACCGTGTCATCGCATGCATCTTAAAACGTGAATGAATTAAGACGCGAAACGGGAATTTAAATTAACCATGACGGCGTACTCGTTCAAAAAAATGTGTTACTTTATGAATCATGAACCCGCAATTTTTATCGAACGAAATGCAAATGGATACTTGTGTTTTATGCGCGTCGAATTAACCTGGCAATTAAATCTATTTGTTGTAAATTCAATAGAGAGTAGTTTCAGTAACTGCTTCGATCAGAAAATCATTTTTTTCAACCAAAAATTGTAGTGGATTGTAATAGAACTGTGTAATCGATTTCGATGAAGCTAGCAACAATGAAGAACATCGCGAACCGTTCGGAAGGTAGGAGTTCCGTAACCTCTTTCTCTTAAAGCGTGACGGAGAGGCATGCGCGCGGATGTCGAAACGAAATATTTAATGACGGTGTTGTGTAGACGATGACACAATTACACATACAATTAGTTGCGACGCGATGGTCAACGGAGCCAGTGGACGTTCGGATAATAAAGCGACCTAGGGGAACGGTTCTTGAATCGGGGTTTCCGAATCGTCCGCTCGTCAAAGCGAGAGCTCGTCCGAGCATCTAAAGAAAACGTTGCACAGTTTCGATGTATAATACGAAACGCGTGACACGCAACGAGGCAACCGGGAGCCCAGACGCAGCAAAACTCGGCAATACCTTTTTATGTCGTGAAATGATAATAAGCCGCCTATGACAGCATTTTCGCCTTGCGTAAATGGCCATTGAGCGGCACTTTACCTCGCTTCCACGGGCCCCGTAAATAGGTACCTCAAGAACCGCAATGCTTCTCGCCGGGGAAAACTTTCGGTTCGCCATGCGGCCAACGCGAAACCTGCGTTTCACGCAACCCGTGTCGCAATTAGCCCTTCCGCGGCCGCGGGACAATCAAACGCGAAAATGGAACTTAATTAGCGAGGCTCACGAGTTATGCAGAACCCGGATTCTCGAGAAAATATTAGAAAACTGTCCGCCTAAACGGTGCAGAACGCGATAAAAAGTTTAATGAAGACTTGTGGTATTTCATTAAGGACTGTTGCACCAAGATCATTCGAGGAAATTTTTAAGGAGAAAAGGTCCATTAGGATCCAGAGCTGTTCTCGAGACGCCCTCAGCGTCTCCACGAAGATAGCATTGACAATTACCGCACCAAGGTCCCCATACTCTCCCCGCGAAATCGACGAGCAAGATCATAATTTTAATTACCGTAAACGAACGAAGTTCACGGCATCGTCGGACATCTTCATTAGGGGGCGGCTACAGTGTTTGGCGCGTCTCGCAATCGTTACGGTTTACGAGCATTAAGAAAATGCGTTAATGCCGACTGATACGCTTATAAGCGCGCGGCCCGCTTACGGATGCCATAACGGGGCGTTTTTCACAGACCGAGAATTCTAAACGGCGTACCGTAATTGGTCTTCTATCTCGTGGTCGTTACGGCCTTTCTCAAATTGCGAGGGGCGCTTACGGTCGCTATGGAAACGGGGAGACGCGTCGATTAAAGCGACATTTTTCAGGCAACATTTATCCTCCATTAAGAAAAACGCCAGCGGATCGGCGCGTGGGAAACGCGCGTTTCTATTTTCAAACGATAGCCCACTCTGTCCATCCCAAATTAATTAGCACGCGCACGAGTGCGCTAACCGTTTATGTTCGGAGAGCAGTTTCACGATGGGGCGCTTTCTGCTAATGCACGGGTGGTCTGATAATTTTTATTGACAAATACACCTCTTATTACTTAAAGTAAGGTCATAAAGCTAGCAAAAGAAGAACTTGTTTGGACTTTTATAACATTCCAAGCAAGCTAAATAGGGATAAAAGGAGGACAGACTTGTTCAAGAGTTTTATGGATTTGACCTGTGCACTGGAGGGTTGAAGATCCAAATTTAAGTATCGATGCGTCTAAAATGATGTCAACGGTAGAAATGGCACAACTCAGGAAGATTAAAGCACCTCGAGGACCTGTCGCGTTAGTGAGAGCCCGTTTTGATTTCTCCTAAAGTCGAATGGTTTTAGAAGCGTGGTCTCGGTGTAGCGTTCGACGCACCCATAATTTCCCCGTGAAAGGACACCATCAATCCGAATATTTCCCAGCGAGAGGAGGATTCCACGTCCCGAGAAAGCATCATTGACCATAAACCTCTCTTGGAACAACGAAGCACATATGTACGTATGTACAGGTAGACACGGCGGGTATCCATGCACGCACACACGCGATCCTATCTAGGCTGTTGGACACGCGTTGCCGCGGATGGCGTACGAACCTGACGCGATAAAAATTCTCGGGGAAGATGTACACGGCCGCAGGGACCCGGGTTATCTGAAATGAGCACGGCCGCGGTGAACCAACCGTGAGAGCCCTGCTCTGAGCAATCGGTTTAGACGAGTTTGAGCTTTTTGCTCGTCTACGTCGATCCGGTTGATGGATGGTCCCTGGCGTTGCTGGTAATATAGTCCGCTAACATCGTACGTAGCCGTGATCCTCTTTTTTCGCCAGGTGAGACACGCTCACGGCCTGGAAACTCGCAACGTCTGTCAGAGCTCTACCGACACGAAAAGAAAATCCCACGTCGCCGATGAAAACGCACAGCCAGCTCCCTTACGGTCTCTCCGGCCGACGCCTTTTAAGATCCTGTTCCCTGGCCGCGAAACCCCAGAAAAAAGCGACGGAAAAGAGGGGCGCGGATTACGGAGCCGGTCTCTCGATTTTACTCTCGAGGTCGATCGGCGATTCTCAGAAACTCCACGGCTGCATCGAAGGATTTAGAAGATTCTGCGCGACCTCTCAACCCTCATAAGATTCCAGATTAAAAATGGCACAGAAAACTTGCCTGAGAAATATATTGGTTTTCTAACTGAAAATAAAAGTTTTCTGCTTGTACGATATCATAACTCAATATATCCTGTTTTCTCTTTTCATATTTATTCGTTCTGAAGTTATTCACCGACCTAATTAGGTAAATATGTATACACGTTCATCGAGATTGATGAACTTGAGAGATGTACGAATTCAGATTTTACAGACAAATTCCACAAAATATTGCAGTACAATTTTTTAGACTTGACTACGTAATTCATAAGTATCTGAACAATTTGGTTCGTTGCTTGTGCAAAGATCTGTCCGGTCGTCGCGAAACGGGAAATCAGTAGGTATGTATCGAGAAAGTTGATTTTTCGCCGAGGTGTTAGTAAATTCTTCGATCTGGACCATTGTGTGTTGGTGTTGCGCGATTTTTCAGTCGGCCTGCTTGTTCGAAACCAGTTTATAAAGCCGGTGCGATTATAGTAGCCGCATGCATGCATATGTGTATCAGCCGACACGCGACAGTACTGGAAAATTAATCGGCAATATACCGATTGAAACGCCGTCGAACGTGTAATACAAGATCAAACAGCTGGATCCGCGAGCGTAGGTATCGATAGCGAGCAGCAATCCGCGCGACGTTTGTAATGTATCGTTTGAAAGTGAAACTTTGGAATTTGGAACAGAGGTAGTAGGCTGGACCACGCGGAAAATTGAGAAAAGAACTGCAAAGCGCGTTACTTCACAGTTTTAATGAGAAGCTCGTAAGAACATTCGGCATGAATTCTCTATGACATTAGGAATTCCACGGAGCCACTTGAAACACGCCGTTGGAAAGCGGCCGTTCGCGGAAAACCAGTCGCGTCAAGACACGCACATTTACCATTCCTTCATAATGCGTAAGGAATCATGCCCTCGGTGTTTATGGCTTGCCGGACTTTTTCTTCCACCGCCACGAAACCTTTTAGAACCCACGACATTAAATAATTGCATTGTGTGCCGCAACAAAGGGATCTTATCGCGTAGAGGTATCTCTCGCCTCTCTTACGCTTTCCTCATTGAAATGATATTTCCTAATTTTTTTTCCTTGGACGGTGCATAATGTTTAGATGAACGTAACGATGCTCCGGGGCTCCGCCGCATTATCCGCAAGCGTGCTAATTAGTAACTATTACGTACGGTGGCAAAATAATTAGGGGGGGAGGACGTGTCCGCTACGTTTCATCGCTTATGCTCGGATTACGAGTGATCCTTGGAGAATACGATACCTGAGCCTGTCGTGCAAACGTTTTTGTATAATACTATTTTATTAACAGGTAAAAGTTGAAAGTTCATTTTTACATATTTTTTGTTCACTTTATTTAGCTATGTTTTTGGTACACCCTCGATCAGCTTACAAATATGTGCCGTACAAAAATTCTTGTTTAGTTGCAGACTTTTCAGTAACGCTGAATGCAGGTAA
Organism: Lasioglossum villosulum; assembly: GCA_963971365.1. Classification (NCBI taxonomy): domain Eukaryota; kingdom Metazoa; phylum Arthropoda; class Insecta; order Hymenoptera; family Halictidae; genus Lasioglossum; species Lasioglossum villosulum. Next base: position 8,304,776 of record OZ020495.1, read on the forward strand.
TTAAAGAGCAACCTGTACTTTCCTTTCACCAGCTTTGTAAGCTTTAATTGCGCGTCCGAAATAAATCGCAGCTGGCAGATACCCGAGGGAACAAGCCGCACGGGATGAAATATGTTTACCAAGCGAATCTCCTAGATTCCAATTGCTCTTTAAATCTTGTTCAATAAATTTTCCGAGAAGAACGGGGACCGCGCGAAAATAAATCTCCGAACGCCTGAAAGCGATCTCTGCAGGCGTTCTATTATAGACATACTTTATGTTGCAATATATTACAATTAGCCGCTACCAATAAAAATCTTCGTCGAATCTCGCCAGCGACATCGTTTCCTGTATAGATCGTACACCGTGTTTAGATGACGTACGAGTCGCACAAATCTGAATTTGATCCTCCCCGAACACTAATAAATCACATCGGCCACCGATTCGTATCAAGTAGATTTTCGTAATCCTTGAAAAATCATTGCACGCTTCAGAAACGCGAGTCCGGCGACACCAGTTTAAAATCGAATCGTCTCGCGCAAATGAACAGATCTTCCTCGGTGTTGGCCGCGTTAAAAATAATATCGAATTAATTGCGCATCTTAGTGATATTTACTGTCAGCGTTCGTACGGCGAATACGATCGTAAGTTCACATTACAGCGGACATTGGATCTGCAAACCCGGCGACTATAAAATTCTAACTACCGGTAAATTTGCAGGACCCGCTGTATATGGTGGGCGCCGGTTGCCAACCCGAGTTCGCGGTTCTATTAAAACTCCACGACGATCTGGGGAACTGCCACGAATTCGCTAGGCGTCGCGAGGGATCGAGAAAATCGAGACACCATCATCCGGACGGTAAAACGACCACGAAAAAGACTTTCCACCTGACCGACGCTCGCCGCCGGAAAATAAAGCGTCCACGAGAGAAGCAGACCCAGGTCCCGGCTATCTCAGCTGACCGAGCTGGTTGGTGTAATCATCGGTACCTCCCATATACCAGCAACCAACTTCAACAGCGGGACGTAACAAGAGGTAAGCCAGCAGAAGGGAGATATACCGTGTAACTGACTTTAATGCTCTGTATCACGAGAAACAGAGAGCGCGTATGCGTGTAAACCGCAAAATATTTACGGACTAAGCGTTATCGCGCGAGTTTGAAGCGTCGTCGTGATTAACCCCTTCCAACGACACCAGCATGCGAACATTTACCAACGCTCAATGCTCACAGCAGATGCTACTTTTTAATACAGTCAAAATTATTTTATTTTCTCTTTAGTTTGTTCATGTCATTGCATTGTAATATCGAGTCAGACTCGCGATGCAAACTTCGGGGAGAATATATTATCCATGCACGTTACTGAAAGAGCTATTTTCATTTCTGTATCAATCATGCAATTGCATACAAGAAAGCGAGTAGAAAAGAAAATCGCAGATCCCACGAGTATAGAAGATCCAGACGCTGGAGATCTCAATGCGCGCCCAAGCGAGACGCCGCGCCGCGCCGGAGACGTCAACGCGCGCACAAACAGTGTCTTCGGAAGTGCTATATCCCGCTTAGGAAAGCAGCAATTTTAACTAATGTTACATTAGAAATGCCCGTAACAAATACCGCAATTCTCGACTATGGGAACTCGTTTACAATTCTGGAGAGTTAGGAAATAAATCGTTTTTAACGGACCCAATCGTACTCGAACGAAAAGCATGAGAAGTCTCGCAATGAAGTCTCGACGAGTAAAGTAACTTACGGAAAAATAAATAAAGAGGAAGCGATTTTACAAGACACCGGGGACCCGACAGAGGCTATTCCTTACCGTTGTCCCGGCTCGTAATGATGGATAATGACATAGGATGCGAGTGACCGGTATAAACCTGCGGCACTCGGCGAGAGGACCACGACGACGCCGACTCGTATCACATAAAATGTTGAACGGGAAAAAGGAAAGAGAGAAAGGGAGAAGGAAAGTGGCATCCGTTTACCACCGAGATTCCGCTTCACCTGTGCAGATTATACGCGTCGTGTACTCAACCGAGCATGCTGTGTTACACGCAGGATGCAAGGTGCGCTGCTGCATGGCCAACACGGTATATTTGCCCTATCCTCTTCGACCCAGTATCAAGCGCAGCATCCCTAAACAAGAATTAATCTCGGGAATGTGTCAGAACTGCGCTCGCCTGTTATCTCTGAAAGCTCAATCGCCGAACCGGATCAAAAAATTTACATTTTCTGACTCAGCTTCAGATTAGAACTACTGTCATGTTCAGTCAAACAATGCCTCAAAAATGATGCTGCCTTTAGTTCGTTCAAGCTTCCCTACTTTGGAATTCCAGGCGATTTTGCAACGCTCCAATAAGTGTAATCTAAAGAAGATCTGCCGAGAGTTTATTAACGGCGATGGTAAAAAATGGTAACCACGCAATCAATTTTCCTCCAAAAAAAAATCGATTCTGTAGCGGCAAACCAGCAGCGGCCTACGGAGAAAAGTTTTTCGCTCCTCCCCTTTAAGCACAGAACAAGTCGAGGTCTGCTCGTACATGTGTTCGTGATACCGATGATCTTCGTGTTTTATTCTTAATCAACGTGCGCCGTGATCGTTTCTGGCGAACGTACCAGTGATTTGCCTGTAGCTTCCACGTCCATCGCGTGTCAGTGAACACGGATCGAGGATAATTGTAGGGTTTTAGTAGTAGGTTTCCCCAACAGTTTAACGGATAGAAGGGTGTGCTTGCAGCGATCCTCGGAAACGCGGCTAGTTATTAGCATAAATTTATTACACCCGTTTTAATTAAGAGGAGCCTCTAACCCCTGTTTGAAAATAGTTCTCCAACCGAATCGCCCAGAGGATAACACCGTTGCACCGAGCCGGCGCTTGTTTGACACTGATTTCTACAAATAGAACACACGTGTGGATAATAGGGATTGTTTTACGGGATACCTTTACTTTCCGTTACCTAGTTCGACTTTTACGTCTATCAGTTATCGACCACAGAAACTAGGCGTGGATATTGAAAGCAGAATCGCGAGCCACGCGAGCCAAATATAGCGAGCTTGTCGATTACGGTTAAGAATGTTGTTGATCGTGTACAATATTGAAACATCATGCACTTTCAATTACTCAAGAATTTCATAAAAATCCTTCTGTACTGTTTTGAGATTCATTGTTTAAGAATCGAGTTTCTTTCGTGTGGTTTTTTGTTAATTTCTTGATAGAGAGTAATCGAGTTTCAGCCGTCGCCTTATTCTGCGCAGATAAAAATGATCCTCGCGATAACAACGGTGATAAGGCACGGTAACGTAACGCCGCTAGATTAACAGATAAAATGCACTCGTTCCTTCCCTACATCTGAGCGAAATGCGGTCCTGCAAGCCAACTATAGCATACTATTGCAGAACGTCTACCCTACACGCCCATTTCTTTATACGTATCCCAGCTACACGAGACTAGCCGGCATTTACATTCACCTGCGCATACTCGGATCGCAATGCCGCCCGATAATCGTCATTTTGTCTTGGTGTCTTTTTAATTGCTGCCACTGCGGTTTCTGTAAACCGTAAATTACAGCCATCACAATGCATTCCATTCGATGCAGCGCAAAATGTCCAATTCATTACGGCTTTGTGGAACGCTTCATATTTTAAATTGTTCGATTTGAGACCTGCAATTGACAAAAAGTAGCTTATTGCACCATCCGTTCAAAGCCATCGAATGCTTATTGAAATCTAACGAGTAGAACCAAGAAAGAGTGAGACAGAGAGACACACTAACTACCACTAATTTCAGTTTGGTACATTAGGCATTAGCTATTTACGTAAGTGGAAGTGAAAACTAATTCGTTGGTTACTATAATTTCTATGAGAAAACAATTTTAACGAATTATGTTTTATGTAACCCTTTTTTACTGGGATAAACGCGAGGTTGTCGCTCATTGTATCTATTGGGCCTATAATGTTAATACTTGTACAAACGAATTTAGTTATTAATCCACCACTTTTTGTCAGAATATGTCGATTTTCAATTATATTTTAGATCAGGTGTAGCCTCACAGAAACAATATAAAATGTGAGAACAATAAGAATATTTTTCAATAATACGAAAATTGAAAAACGCGGGTCGTAAAATAAAACTGACAAATGGCAAAGTGGAGCCTTGGCCTTTGCCGAAGTTATTAAATCAGAGTCATTACTTTTCATTGGAGCCGCATGTTTACTTATAACAATTTCTGTATTCGTTACCTCAGATAGAATCGCAGCCAGCCGTTAACATAATACGCTATTATGCGGAATATAGTTTCCACACCCTCTCCTTTAGAAGTATCGAGGCACGCTATACCTGGCGCGTATGCGTTCACCTGTGGCCACGAGACCATGCCACCCGATAATCGTCATTTTGCCTCTTAGATACCTTTTTAAACGAGATCGCTCGACCGCAGCGTAACTGTCGTCCGTTTCAGCCGATGAAATTTATTCGTGTTCCGGCGAAAATATAATAGAAAACCCCCGTCAACCATCCTAGCCAACGAATCCACGCGCCGCACACGTAACGATGCATACATTTCAGAAACTATGACGGCAGAATGTTGTCAGCGTTCGCGCGACCGCCATTGTACTGTCAGCCCACAAAATCGCGAACGACGCGCGACTGCGCTCGGAGAGCTACGAGCGGCATCGAGAGACGTCAAAACAACAGCAAGAAAAGTCGCATTCCTCGCGAAACGAAAAATATCACTGCGCTATGGATAATTACCGTCCCACGAATACCGATTTACTGCTCTATGGCGACGCAACGCGCCCCGTGATCGTTTTTCCTACGAATTTGCGAGTACGTGTTTATTTTCCAATTATTAGGCAGACACCGCCATTTTCTCCGCTCCCAATAGGGAAGTTATGCTTGCAACGGTCGATCACGCTCGGGCAATAACGCCGCGCGTCAAATTTCATCAGGTGCCGATCCAACAATACGTCATAAATATTGCAAGAGCCGCGAGAGGACTTCTTATTTATGATGCAGGTGTTCGGCTTCGATTGTCTCAGCCGTTCCACCGATTTTTCGATTCGCCGATTTATCGGTCTTTGATCTTGAGCCGCCGTCCCTTGATATTATAATAATATTCGATTGGAGTGAGACACGATGCAGATTCTGAATTTGTGAAGTGTATGAAGACTATGCGATGGTCGTATAAGTCGTCATTAAAACGTGCTACAGTAGAGATTTATTTTATGCATGAACGGCTTCCTTGGATCCAGGATAATTTAACCTTCTATTAAATTCAAGATTCATCACTGCATCCTGTTGTAAACTTTAGCAAAATACGCTTCCATTCCGATTATTGCTCCGTAACGTTGCGAGGTGCAGCGACTTGGTACTACCCGCACATCCCAAAATTTATTTATTCAGATTTCTATTAATGGGTTGCTTTACTCGAACGTAAATAAAAATAGTATTGCCATTATTGTCACCATGCAGCAAACTTTGGATGCATCCACGAAGGTGACAAACTGGCCCAAAGGATTAATAAGAGTTCATCTTATCTCGCGTAGTTTGCACGCTTGCTTTACAAATATCTGTCGGCAGTTGGCACGGCCACCGGCGACGAAACAAGCAGAGAAAACTGCGTTAATGAATTTTCGAGCGTTTACTACCGTTCATGCCAGCACAGGTCCGCGGAATGTGGAGCTAGCGAACACCTGCCGCGCGAAAAATTAGCAGGCCGTGCTGTATCTACTTTTAGGAAGACACTGCAAAAGAGGCATCGAGATCTCCCAAAGAAGTCGGGGAACACGACCGGCCCGGCAATAAGGAGGCCTTAACTATTCATTGTTCTGCATAATAGCGGCGGCGTAACGACTATGCCGGACGTAACGGGCGAAGTTATACACCCTGGGGAAGAATGCTGCCCGCTGCGCCGCGGCGTATCGGTCCGGCGAAAGAACTCGGCCGAGTTAATGTCCCTAATCATGATCGGCTGTAAAATTACACCCTTCGAATCGCGAACGAGCGAACGCACGTATTCCGAGCGGCTCGTAAAGCCGGCCTCCAAAAAAAAGGAAGAAAGAATAACGGAGGGAGAACTCCTGAACGCGCAGGAAACGCGAATACGCAAGAAAACGCGACCCGGCTCGTTACTAAAGTACACCGCAAGAAAATGGTAGTTTCATGGAGTCTCGTTTGCACGTCGTATCCTATGGCTATGTACGAAAACGCGACAGAAAAAAAGCACCGCACACGCGTGTAAATCATTTACTTGCTTACGTAAACTCTCGATCATATAACGGGAAAACGAGTCATTCCGTTGCGTGACTTCTAGCATTCTGATGAAGACCGTTCGCGATCCCGTTCGACACTTAGCGCCTTGTTAATTGCATTGATCTCTGGCGAAATTCAGTAAATCATTTTTTGAGAGAACAAGAATGAGCATGGGAAGATTGTCATGGCAACGATCGGGGGAAATTTCGATTTCACATATACGGAGAGATAATTGGAGCAATAAGGTCGCCGAGGGAAAAAACTCGATAATGCGGGAGAACTGGTTTGCCGTCTAACTTTCAATGGCAAGTATGCATGATTTATTGCAACTTCGTTTAAATCTTGCTCCGACCATGTCCATGTACGCGACACGGACGAATGGCAAAGCTGTCCATACCCGTATAGGCGAAACCTTGAAATCCTTGCATCGCATTACAAGACCATACCCGTAACACGTACAAGGCAATACGCAACAGTTTGAGGAATACGCCACGACCGTGACAATTATTATCCGAAAGATTACGCGTGCAGGTCGTCGAACAACCGTCAATTATTAATGAATTTTCATGAAAAGATTGTGCTGTCAGCGAAGGTGTACGGGGTACATTTTGGTACAGAGCCCATCGCGAGTCACAGATTATCTTTCATCTTTGATTCAAATAAATTTTGATTCGAATGAGGTTAGACAACGCAATTAAATGTAAATAAATGCCGATGATTTTTCTACAAGATTGCAGTATACTTATAATAAACCTGAAGGCATAATCAAAGGAGAGATTGAAGGTACAGAGGGCTACAAAACGCGCGGACGTCTATGAAATGATTGATTAGAACGAATACTGCGGCGTAATCAATTTTAATGAATAATGATAAGATTATCGACACTACACGAACACACGTTTGCAAGCTTCCTGGATTCAAGAGAACAAGGAGGAGACAATAAATCATATTTATTCCATGGCACCGTGTAGCCACGAATTAGAATAATCATCCAACCCGGCGGGGTTAATCTTAATTAAATCTCTCTCGATCATTTAACGTTGCGTATACATTAATCTCCGAGGCTTCCTAGACACGATGTCTGACCTTTTATTCTATCACGCCTCTCGCATGTAACCAGCTTCACACGCGCGAAAATAGATAAACAGTCAGCTCACAATCTCGTGCATGACTCTCTTATCAAATCAGGTGAATGTAGGTGTACGCTTTGGTGACTCGCATTAGTTTCTCGGAGCTCTGAAGGATCCTCCAACATTAAAATTCTCACAAAAATTGCATCGCAACATAAATTGTTGTTGGATGTTGCAGTAAATGTGGTACCCTCCAATAATTTAAATAAATAATTCTAATTCGGACAACCATTAAAAACAACTATATTGTACGCGATCAATTTGCTTTGTAAATTTTATTCAAATGGAGAAACAAATGTAATCTAAACTTGCTTCGGGTGAGTTAAAATGATTTGTAAGTAAAATTAACATGAACAAACCGTAAATCGTTACACGAATGCTCTGAACACGTTGGTCTCGTACAGTTAACCCCTGGCCACGTTCGCGGGATTCCTCTTAACAACAGGCTCGACACGTACACGGGCACCATTGGCACCAAGGTTGAAAAAGAATTCTACATTGGCAGCGTTTACATCGGTGGTGCATGCATATGCATCAGATGTACCGGACGCTCTCGCAAATTTTAAAATAGCGCGCCTGTCCCGCGCGAATCGCGTGCATACAGTTTTTAATCGCGATCCGATCGAAGTCGATACAACCAACAGTAACTACTATCCGATAATATCGCTCGTCAATAATTAATTCGCTGGATTCTTTCATTTACTAACCGTTCCACCTTGTTTTCCGTTGTGGAAACTTTATTAACTTCAATCTTTAAACCGAAATTTCAATTCTTCTAGTGCACCATTGCATGTAAACAGAAATCACGAAATTGAAAAGTTCCTCATGTATTGCAGATGTTAAAAAAGGTGCGGAGTAAAGTTACTGGCAATTTCAATGTAAATTAGCGTTCATAAACAATTTGTTTGCAACCGGTTCGATACGGTTCTCCAGCGGGAACTTTGATCGTTGATAAACGCTCGGCTAGAATGTCTCCGAAACGGTTTCGCCGTGAGTACAGTTTCAACACGCGTCAGTTACATCACATCCTGTATTGTTTCGTGCCGGTGACTACGTACACGCGCGTACAGAAATCTTCGAGCAAGGTATTCCGAGTCGATCGAACGACGACCGACGGAAACGATCGGAAAACTTGTGCAGGTTGCGAGTCGCCGAGCGTCAAATTCTATTTAGCGAACGGGTTTGCCAGTGCCGATAGAAAGCGCGATCACGCGAGTAATTTGCACGCGCAGTTAGACGCCTCCTTGAGGGTTCATCGAGTTGGCACACGACACTTCGCATCGACACGCACAGAAACGCATTTCCGCCTTTCTAGGCGAATGTAAATTAGATGAACACGATTAACCCTGTGGCCGTCGTCCAACTTTCCGCGATAACGATCGACGCATGCTTGCGCGCCGTGAGAAATTTTTTCGCCTCGAATCAGCTACAACTAACTATTCTAGATGGTTTACACGATCTACGATCGATGGATTCGAACCCTTAACACGTTCACCACGAAGCGTTGACCATTGCCTAACATTTCTTTCCTTTTTATACTCTGGACATTATTACCGAACTGCGGATCTTTGTGTAAAATGAACATTTTAATAAGGTATAAATATTACAATTGTCTTTTTAAATTGTCCGATATGATCACTACTGGTTTGTGTTTCGCTTACTCATTTTTGTCATAAATGCATAAAATTCGCAGTCCCAGATTTGCATTATAATATTTTCATTGTAACGTACGCTACACAGTATTTATTAATTCCCCAAGGAAAAATGTACAAGATCGTTTGTATTAATCTGCAAAAGAGTTTCTGTATTCGTTAGACCCGAACAATTCAGCAAATAATGCACGATAGATAATGGTCCGTGAAAATTTCCCTCGAGAAACTATGGCTCTTTGAAAAAAGTGCGGGAACTTTTGTCGGAATGAGTATACAGGTTCAACGATCTACAGAAGGTAACTGCATAAAGATTAAGATTAAGTAGCTGAACAACTAAGAGGTCCCTATGAATTATGTAATCTTGTGACTCGTTACGGATGTTACTCGGTTCCAGTTAGTCTGACGCGAATGATTGAAGCAATAGGACAATGCAGTCCGACCAGAGTTCATTGTTCGTCAATCCGAGCGAAGCAGCAAGTCATCTCGCAAACACGTTTCTCCTTTGCATTGAATTATGATCGAAAAATACTGGCCAATCGAGATTTCTTATTGTGCTTCTACGTTGCATCGTCCTACAGTGAGGCCAGCGAGGAAATAATAAACCCTTTGAATGGTTTCTACTACAATGTTAAAGTATCAATCAAATACACATCAATTCACGTTGCCAATTGACTTTCGAATTACTAGTACAGTGTTGCTTAAATTCGATGTTGATGGATCCATCTGTTCCGCTAAAGACATGGATCGGATCTGTGATTTATGAAACGGTCCTGCGGATATAAAAGAGTTTAATGCACTATTACAGAGTAATCAATTTCTTCGCTTGATCATTCAAGTATTTAAAGCAGTATGTAATGTTTAATCTAACAATCGGTAGTGTGAGAAAAATGGTTTTTAAAACGATTACGAAAATGAATTTGAAAAATTGGTAGTTAAAGAAAATGATAATTTATACATGAAAAGTAGACGCTAGAAAATCACTTTGAAAGACACAAGGCCTCCTCGGCGAGCGCATAACACTTTCACAGAAGCATTAGAGCAAAGGTCATTCTTCCTCGGCAAATCCAAGACGAGTAACAAAGTTCAAGCATTCACCGTCATAGTACTTGATTTCAGGAGAGTGCAATTGCCATGCGGCGAACAGGAAACATTGCGAATGTTTCTCTTCTTTTTTTCTACACGGCGGATGACGCTTCTCCATGGAGAAATCACGTGAAAGACATGCCATATTTAAATTTTCCAACGACAAAAATATAGCGTATATTATGTCGCCGTCATAGCGGATATATTTAATTAGAATGCATTCTATCAACATTGCTAATACAGTACCCACAGGAAGGTCGCCTGTTTCAAAAGTAGCGTCGTGACACACATTGTGCAAGAAGCATAAGCAACACTTTCGATAATTTAAATGAGCGGCGACATTCAATGCAAATCGTGACGTGGATAAATTCAACGCTGACGGTATCGCGAAACTTTGGTCCTCGTGGCGAAGTTTATGGTTGTTGTATAAAAGTCTAATATGTACTGAATGAACGAAAAATAATCGAGAAGATCGTGTACAGGTAATAAGACGAGTATTAAACAAATCTTTATCAAGGTTTTAAATCAAAATAATCACGCATACGTTTTCAAAGAAAATGTTCAAAACGTAAGAAGATAAAAATCGTAAAAAATGTGCATGGAATAAAATTGAAAGTGTTAACACAAAACCTACCATTGCCGGTCAAACGACATTACGACTGACGAAATTATGAAGTGGTTTCCGTGGAAATGGATTCCACCAATTTCTTTATCCAAATACATATATTGTAATAAAAATTGCACGAATTTAATAAATAAAGCCTTGCCGTTTTTATAAGCTGAAATACTTAGAATTAGCAAAGCAATGAACCTGTATCAACGCGATGCCGGGCAGTGGTCTCGTTCGCCGGAAGAAGGTCGTCGTACTCCAGTGTCGTCACATCCTTCGCGTGCACGAGCACGATCACGGTGGTCATCAGCATGAACACCATCGTCGCCACCGATCGATCCACCGTCATTGTGACAGAAAAAGCACGCACGGTTCACCGGGCACGATAAATCCGTCGCGGGACAGAGGACACGGCGTTCGATCACATTTTCGAGGGCGATCGGCGCTTCGTGCGCGAAACCTCGAAAATCTCGAGCACTCGAAGCGGGAGGTTCGAATCACGGGGTGGATTAGAAACCGGAAGTTCTTGCATATCATTAAAACTAATTCCCGACAGCCTTACAGCAGGAAGTCGGAAATCGTGGCGAACCGATGAAATGATCCAGGAACCGTGGATCACTGCGCGCTCATTGTTTTCTGGTCCTTTTTGCAGCGGGGTGTCGGAGCTATCCTTTCGAGGGCGCGTAATCGATGCGTGCGCAGATCGAAGCGACTGTCATAATCACTGCGCACGCAGGACCGCGCGAATGAAACTTCGCGAACCCTCTGTCTGTCGTCGTCGTCGTCTCCCACCACGGGCCCTTGCTTCCGGTCCCTTCGAAGGGCTGTCAGTCGGCGGACACGGCACCCTCGGCGACTGACACTGGCGCGCACATTACCGGACCCGGTTCGCCGACGCGATAATCAAAACAATTGGCCGAAGCCGCGCGTGCTACCTGTTTTAAAAGAAGTGTGCGCCTGCCGCACAAGTCCATGCCGCACTGCTAGGCAGCGGTCAGGTGTTTCAAGCAGCCGCCAACTACGTCCACGCCATCTGTCGAACTATCACCGAAACACCTGTCGCACCGCGTGCACACCTCTGCCGCGCTTTTCACGTGCACGCTCCTTACACCGCGCCGCGCCGCGTGCCTCCTGCCCCACGTGACCGTCTCGCTTCATTCATGGGAACAGACACTTTTGCGTGTACAGTATAGTATCTCCGTAACTGTCGCATCGTAGGGTCTGCCGAGCGACAATTCTATATGATCATTTTAAGCACATGAAACCAATATTTATAATAAATACTGTTGCGCATTTCGACGCAATATTGTTTCATTAAAAAAATGAGTAGATTGAATCCATTGAAAAATTAAATACAGCTATAAAACGGCTATACACGATTAATAGTATTACCTCTTCAAAGGGTGTAGATGATACTGTGGTTTGAAAATTTTAATTGTTTAAAATGTTGTAATAATTCTTTTAAAATAAAGTAACATTGCGAAACTTTGCGAATTCGACCAGCAACTGTGTCGGAAATAACCTGATGCGAATGCGTACCGGAACTGGGTCAGGAGAGATCGTTGCTAAGTATGTTTATAATACAGAATTATCGTTACCGAAGTTGATAGAGGAAGAAGAAGAAGAAGAGGAAGAGCATATTTAACTATCACCTTTCGTCTTCGTCCTTAACAAGGTAAAATCGCAGTTACGATCACGTAAGCGCAGCCCTCCACGAAGAGGATACGGATGCCTTCGTCCATCGGTATTTAATTAAGCGGCCGGCCGAGAAAAAAGACGTTGGTACGGGAAGCGATGGGTTTCGAGTAAGTAAGCAGCGGACCGTGATTCAAGCCCCGTTATGGGACAAACTCATTGGCGTAGCCATAATTGAACAACACTTGGCCTTCTCTTGAATCCTTACAGAAATGAAATCGTAATGTGGCACCATTGCTGAATGCCAGTCCGGATTCTCACCGGTCTTCTCAGAGACCGCTATATCCTCTTAAAAACTGCGATCCCGCAAACGATTATGTGATTTTCAAGGAATAAGGAAGTAAACGATGCTCGCTCGATCGTAAATGTATCATTACGCAATCCGTAATATCAATTACTACCAATTAGGGTTCATCTACTTTGGTTCGCAAATTAAGTATCCTGAAAATCGGGACTATCACAGAATCGGATTCCTATACTTTCTAGCGCGATTTTTTGATCTATCATAGTGCATTTTAGTAGAATGGAGTTTTATTCTCCAGTGTCAGTTTGGGATCAGCAATAACGGATAAATAACGAAATTCTCCTATACTTCTTCGGTTTCATCGATCCTTTTTTCAAGCCTCGGGGGACATATTCTCACGAAATCCGGTTCTACTGGTTTTGGGTTAGATTTAAAGGTGGTGTCCAGCTACGGTGATTCAGAAATCAGTACATCTGCTAATTAATAAACCGCGTTACAAGTGTTAGATCAGTTTCTTCAAGAGGCTAGCAAATAGAACTCGCGTAGCGCGACGAGAGAGTTGCGAAATAATAAAAATGATAACAGCTTTTCAATAACAATTTTCTGAAATTTATGAAGAAATTCCAGGTATCGTCGTTATAATCTAAAGCATCAACTGCTGCATTGCGGACTGTTTAAAAAAAAGAAAAATAGTATTTCAGAAAATGTGTTCACTGTTAATGCGTGAACGAAAGGGGAATAAACTCAGTGGGTATCTCTCTATACGCTTCTTCCCTTGGTATCTGACAGGAATTAGTGGTTGATCGGTCGTTGGAATCTCGGAACCTCCGTCTCTCTTCCTCATTTTTGCTTGCAGCGTGCGAATAAATGAAGGAATATTAGCGGCGCTCACATTACAGATTGTCACGGTCACCAAGGGGGGGAAATTTATTACTTCAAATTGGTTACAAAATACGCCATAATTTTCATTCAATTTATGACCGTACCGGCGAGTGTTGAGACGATGGCGGCTCTAGCGAATACATCTCCTTCATACAATATTATACATATGTACGAGGGCAGCACGCGAGGCCGGTGCATTTAAATATTCATATATATATACGCATGCATCGCGTTTGCCTATAAGGTCGTTCAAAAATTACATGTTCCGTAAAAATACCAAAACTTTTTTGCTAATTTTAAGAAAATATACTTAATGTCGTTATTGGAAAGAATATGGACTCGCTTATTTACTGAAATTATAGTTTCATTATAATGCCATAACATACCATATTTTTATAAACTTTTACTCCTTTTTTCTTTCTGTTGCAAATTTTGACTATTAACTATGTAATTTATTTCTAAAAGGATTTCTCGACTCGTATAATGACATTGAATAACTATAAAATTGTTGTAGTATTTAAAAGTTTCACCGTATATGTGGATCTTACATGTAACAAACATTTTCTCCCTCCCAGCAGGTTGTTACTTCCTCCCCGCGTACCCCTTTCCTGCAGATTTAATTAAAAATCGAGCTTGTCGGAGTATCAGAGGGAAGTATAAATTTACCGCGTAAGAACGATTAATTAGCATCTCATTCGCCGACATTCTTGTTGTACAACACGGGCGTACACGTAAGGTTTGCTTCGACGAAAAAAAAGAGCAAAATAATTTTATAAGCGAGACAATTTGTTCGTACCTCGACAGCTCGTTTGGAGTACGAAAAATTACAAGAACAGTAGGCGAAATACGTTTAATACAGTTTTATTTGAACCAAAGAACTTGATCGTATGTCTCCGCGAAAATTTCCATTATTCATGTATATGCGAAAAAAGGTCTTCGAGATATACACCCCCTATTCCATGAAATATAATATCCCCCATTTCTTTTATCATTGATCAAACTTTAATGAATAGAAACTGACATTTCAATTTTTTAATTTTTTTTTTATGCAAATTAGTAAAAATGAAAAGACAAATTGCTTCCAATAAGTATATATATTTTCAAAATTACAGCAAATGCTTCAACTATAGGCAGAATAAGACTATAATACGTATATACGTTACATAAGGTTTACAATCTACAATAAAAAACATTATTTCCTGGAAATTTAAATATAATTGCTATATGTTCACAGAATCAGGGAAATAAAATAATATATAACATGTAATACAATTATTTGTTTGAAAAATATTTGTAATTTGCTGATATTCTATTGGTAGATTTCTAACTAATAGAAAAGTATAAAAAATCAACATCTCTTGAATCACATGATATAAATACTTAATATATTTGGCTTGCGTCAAGAGCGAAATCGAAGACGACGTTGTCAGGGAGATTCACGATGATGATGATCAAGGCGTAGCTTCTGATCGCATCAATGCGATTAACTCTCAGAAAGCGGACAATGTTTGCCGATTGCACAGACAGTAATAATTAGATCCATTTGGGCAGTTGTTTCAAAATGTTGTTAAACATAGTTTTAAAGGTGCTTGATTTTCTTATTGCATCCAATTAACGAGTCTTCAATTAAAATTAATCACTAGGATCTAAGTGTCTAGTTTATATTTTTAAAACATTCTAGTCGTCTTAAGCTTCTTAAAGATCTGCAAAGTCACATTCTCACATCCTGCAAATGACATTCGTCCTCGAATCTTCATTACAGTGTCTTTTCTTGCATTTATAACGCATCCAACTTTGTGTGTTTGTATCTTAACGCACGCATCATACATCATACTTCATCAGCACATGCATCATTATACTTCTTATCTTCGTGCACTTAGTGCATATATCGCCGTCTTCGTTTTCTCCTGGGACGATAATCAGTGCTCCCCCCATTCTCCATCCCAATTCTGACAACTTTGTAGATAGATAACAAAAAAGGAACCAGACAAATCAGCGTTCTCGAGATTAGGATTGACTAACAGTACTAATTTAGGACTGGTCAGTCAACACGCCTTAACAACCATTGACTTGGTGCTGTACAACATTTTCTACATGTCTCACAGAGGTCACAGGTCTGGGGGTCCTCATTCCACATATATATAAAATTTCGATCGTATAATTATATAAATTTTCAAAATAATAAATTAATATTCAACAACACATAAAAAATAAATAATCTTCCATATACTTAAAGGATATATGTATATAACAATAAATTACAATATGTGGCACTGACAACGAAGGCAATCCTCAGTACATCCATGATACTGCATAAACTTTAGATCTGGAGATGGTTGAGTTGGTCCTAAATTCAGAGAATCTTCACTTTCTTCGCTTAGTTCTTCGATACTAAAAGTATCAGTCAAATCTTGTTTGTGCTTAGATGACTCTTTCAACTTCGATGTTGGGAATAGGGTCATTTCACCTTCACTACAAAATTGAAACATAAATTATACAATACTTCACAATTATTATATTTATATACATTCACAGTTATATCAAAGAGATATAGTTGGATTCTCCAAAAATTCATATTTATTAAGATTTTTCTTTACCTTTCACTGTCGCTGTGCCAATATTCAACAAGAGGAAGATGCTCTTTATTTTTAGTTGGTATTGGAAGCCTTTGAATCGAGATCAAACCAGCAGTACTGCTACCACTATTACCTCCTTTATCGTATTTGGGTAGCTTTATGTAATCTGAACTTCGCTGAATACGTTTTGCTTGTTCGATCCGTGCCTCTATGCGATACGCAAAACATAGAAATAAGTGCTTCAGCACAGGATGTTAATACTATTAGACAAACATGATAGAAGATAATAAATTAACAAGTACCTAGCTTCTTTTGTAGCTGCTTAGTACTAGAGTTGTGTTGAGATGTTTGTGTCTGATTGCTGCTACAGCTACTATCGCTTCCCTAAAAAGTATTCAATGTTACATTATAAAGTGATCTTGTACTTTTATTTAATGTTACGTTTATTTAATGTTGTCTAATGTAAAATATGGTACGTTATATATTTACCACGAAAAGTCTTTCATCTTCTACGCGTCCAGTGTTTTTTGGGTCACTGTCAATTCCACTATCTTCCATGACAAAATAAAATGTTATACTACATCAAACATTTATATTCTTACCTCATCTGTAAGAAAACATAACACTTTTACAATCTATAAACCAAACATTTTTCTTACCTAACCATACATACATGTGTAAGAATTTCTCATGAAATAACTAAGAATATACCTCTTATTATTTAAATATCTAATAGTAATGCACAAAATCCATTTATAATATGTACACAGTCATTGTTTGTACACAGGTACTTTGAACAGGTACTCGAAAAATAATGGTGTATTCTTGAATGTAACATAATGCACTAATAATATATGTTGAATTGCACAAAAATATGCTTAGAAGCGTACGATTTTTGAATATTTACTCACAAGTATTTATGTATGAGTCTGACTTATCTATAAGTACCAAGCATGCTTGCATTATCATGGTATGTTCTGTTATTGATTTTCTTTCATGTATATAACCACAGGGATACTTTAACATTATTACCAGTTATTTGAATGAAATAGGCATAAACTTTTACACAAATGTATATGCTGTATACTTTATGCATGTATACATCATATGCATTCTATAATTTTAAATACAAATAAAATATATTAAACTATATGTATATATATGCATATATTTTTGATACCAGTATTATAATATTGCAGACGTAATAAATTGATATAAAATATGGTATAACAATTCTTAAGGTGTACATGGAATATTATTTGAATGCATTTGAATGATACTACATATATGTATACAACAATATAACATGTTTCCTAAGCAACTACAACTTTCTGTACGCTTCTAACTTCTAAGGCAGATTGAATGTAGAGAATTTCAGATCGTTTTTCTAATATATGTTTATTACAATAAAATAGTGTTTGGAATTTATAAAATATATTCAGCAATTTAATTTATATAAAACAAACAGAAGTTTTATACATTGCTTATATGGACAAAGATTTTAACATTCTTTGAAACATTGTAAAAATTTTGGTGAATACTTTTCTCATGAATGTTGTAATTAAAGTGTAAAATAAATTAGAATACACAATTAGTGTTTTATATTTATATATACATAGTTACATAATAAATTGGGAAGCTGACATAATGGCACACCCAAAAAGATCACCGTCGAAGATGTCCGATAAGGATTTAAGAGTTAGTACTTTATAATTGGAACATACTATTAAATTATATAAATACTATTTATTGAAATTTATTATACGTACATAGCACATGAGTATTGGACGGAGTCGTGTAGACTTTGCTGCAGGTGATATGGATTGGATGCGTGGAAAAGTTCTTCTCAAACCAGACGATCAACTGCAATTGACAGAAGAAGTACACACCTTCTTTCATTGCTAAAAAACATTAATACACTACATATTTTGATTATATATTTCTTGGAAATACCTGTTTGCATCACAATGTTTGTCAAATTTGTAGGAAATGCAAGAAGAGATCGCAAGAGTTCTCACTATTCACAATACAAGAGTTCCAGATTCTTTAGTGGAATGGTCATGGAAATTGAAAGAATTCATAAAATTACCTCCTCCTCCACATTTAGTAACACTCTTAAATGTACAGGGAACTATATTACACAAGGATTCTGAAGAGGCAAAAGTACAATTGTCTGGTGGACTTATTGGTAAGACTTCACACAGGCACATTTACTTATCATGTTTATAGTCATTGTAATATTTAAAGAAAATGATACAGCTCTCTTTTTATAGTGGAAAGTCTTCAGGATATTCCTCAAATGTACGGTGATGAAGAAGAGGAGGAAGAAGAAGATGAAGAAGAAGAAAAGGAAGACAAGGGGGAAGAAGAAGAGGAAGGTATAATGGCCAATTGTAGTAATATTAAAAATTTTCATGGATCACTATCTATATTTTTATAGATCATGCAAAAGATGTTGAGGAGGAACAAAAAGAACCTGAAGTTGAAGCTGAACCAGATGAAGAAGAAACAGAAACAACGAAACCTAAAAAAATTCCAAACCAATTTAATTTTTGTGAACGGGCTGCACTAACATACACAAATCCTTTACGAGTAAGATAGCATAACATTCAACTTAACACGTTATTTACCTGATTTTATAATAATTTTATAGGAAATGAGTACACAAACAGTCCCACCTCCAACAGGAATATTCAATACACACGTTTTTCAATGGACAATCTTTGACGAGTATCAAGTATATATATATATATATTTTTTTTTTTATAGATTAATTGACTTAAAAGTAGATAAGTGATTCGTATACTTTCATTTTAGGAAGATTTCGCGCAACAACAACGTGAAAGAGAAAAAGAAAAGAGAGTTCCAACTTTACAACTAAAAAAGGAAGACATGAAAAAGCAAGCACATACGCAATCCATGGCAATGTCATGTCGAATGTTACAAGCAGCAAAAACGTTGGAACGAATGGTGAATCAAAATATTTTTGATGATATAGCACAAGGTGACTACTATTTAAATAATAATAGTGTACTCATTGAAATATATAGACAAATATTTTTAGATTACAGATATTGGGATGATCCAAGTGATGAATTTAAGGATGGAGAAGGATCGTTACTACCTTTATGGAAATTCAGTTATGAAAAAACTAAAAAGCATGATGTTACCCAGTTATGCTTTAATGGCAGATATTATGACTTATTTGCAGTAGCTTATGGAACAAGTTAATACAAAATGTTAAATTTTTTATATCTCGTGTTTATACATATACTTATATATGTATAATTGCAGTGTCATTTAATAGTCCAATAACAAATGGAATAGTCTGCTTATTTAGTTTAAAAAATCCATCGTATCCAGAATGGATCTGTCCGATAGAAACCCCAGTAATGTCTTTGGCCTTCAGTGAACAACATCCACATCTTTTGGTCATTGGTAAAAAAGGAAAAAATTATGTAACAGTATGCAACAATAATATTAATCTCTATCTGTATAATTAAGGTACTATGGATGGTTCTGTTGCTGTTTATAATGTCATGTTGCCACCGACAGCTCCACAATATAAGAGTAACGATGTTGGTCAAAAGCATGGAGGAATAGTTTGGGAGGTTTGTTAAATTTTAAAATCATGTTAATCACATAAATGAGCAATTTCATGAATAATTTGATGTTTATCTATTCAGGTATGTTGGGCACCAGATACAGAAGAAGGTAATTTGGCATTTTACAGTGTTAGTATTGATGGAAAAATAAATTACTGGATACTACTTCAAAATGATCTTGCATTGACAACTGTGATGACACTTGTCCTAGACCGACCTCCAATACCTGGACCAGATGGTACTATGATCACCCTTAAAGGTAATCAATCTTAATGTATAATATTGAGAATTGTTTCTTGAAAATTTCGGAAATCGCACACCTCTAATAGTATTGAACTCATTTTGCATATTAAAAAATAATGTTTCCACTTTCATAGGATGTGGAACCTGTTTAGCATTTCATCCTGCAGATCCAAATGTATTCTTAGTAGGAACAGAAGAAGGAACAATTTACAAATGTAACACAGCATATAGTAGTGTTTATATGAAAACTTATAATGAAGCACATAATATGCCAGTGTACCGAATAGTATTCAACAAATTTAATTCTAGTATTTTTGCAAGTTGTTCAGGTGACTGGAGAATAAAAATATGGGAGGATAATAGAATGTAAGATTCGTGTAACCAGTATCATATATAAATAGTTAATATTGCAACACTCGTTACATATTTAATTCTTTATAGGGAACCTTTGTTTATGTTCGATCTTGGTGTTCCTATTGGAGACATTGAATGGGCACCATACAGTTCAACAGTATTGGCTTGTGTTTCAAATGATGGAAAAGTCACTGTGTTTGATTTAAATGTAAACAAATATAGACCAATATGTAGTCAAGCAGTTGTTAGTAAAAAGAAGAATAAATTAACTCGTCTAGCATTTAACAAGCAACTGCCGTTTATTATTGTTGGTGATGATAAGTAAGTATTAAAGAAACATGTGTGACTCCCATTTCATTAACTTCATCTTTGGATTTTCTATAGAGGTACAGTCACTACTTTAAAACTCTCGCCAAATCTTAGAATAAAAGTGAAACCAACGAAGAGGCAAATGCATTTAACACACAGAGACTTAGAAATTATGAAATTAGAAAAGCTACTAAGTTTTGTACGTGAACCGTCCGTATTAACACCACCGGAGGATGTACGAGTAGTAACATAGTAAAATTATATTTTTATCAAATAAAAAACCTCATTACCTACAAACAATGTTGGTATTTTTTCCTTAATATAACTTATATGTGTAAATACGATAAAGAATCTATTTTTATAAACAACACTTTTTTATGGAATTCCTAAATAATTAATTATAAGCTCGTTCATGTATCTACATTAAGTTGTAGCAAAAAAATATGACATTTTGTTTTATAAACAGTAACATTTTATTAGTACTTGCTATAACAGAAAATACATATTAATATTGTAGGGAGTAATAGATTCTTACATTGTGCGTGTTTAAAAATAAACGTTATTAAAAATCCTACAATATCTATGTCTTTATAAATGAATTGGCACTAAATTTAGAATACATTAAAAATATTATTATAACTTACAAATATAATGTTGGTATACAGACTTGCTACAACATGTGTCCTAGACTAGAAGCAAATATTAACGATTATGAAACTACTTTAATATACTGTTCTATAAATAGCATTATTTATGTTCAATTTTTTCCAATTCCATACACATAACAGCACTGATTCTCTTAACAACAAAAGATTATTCATAAACTGCCTTTCAGAATAATGGAGTAATTTCATAAATTTGGTTTACACAAGTGAGTTTCACATGTAAAATCTTTTGTATATCGCAAAAGCAGAAAAAAAGGAAACTGCAAAAGTGGAATAATAACTGTGGGCTTAATTAAATACTGGTATATCAAGTAACACAGTAAGCACTGGTTATCACAGTGTCTGTCTTCTTTTAATTTTTAAAATAAATATTACTGAAGTAATCTACAATAGTTTATAATAAAATCTTAAAGATTAAAGTATTTGATATACAATTTTTAAATATGTCTTTAAATAAAATGTTTTGTAAACACATATATAGAAAGATTACATATCACAGTAACATTAGTCAATAAGATTCATAATCCATATAAATAACAAAATAATACTGACGAAATTCTAAATGATAATTTGTACTACAGGTTTAAATAAATGGTATAAAACGGTACGGAAAACAAAGAAAACGGTTGAAACTGCTTCAAATCTTTGGCACATCAATTCATTTTATTGAGTCAAATGAAAACCCATAATTTTTATCATCCGACTTAACAACATTCAAAAATTCATTTTAAAAAATTGTAAATACACGTAATGTAACAAGTTTCAAAATATTAATTTTGAAATAATCTAAAATTTGTTTTAGGAACTTGTGAACATACATATATACGACAATTTATTAGTAATAAATTATTAAATAAATTAATTTTTATATCAAGAATGAATAATTATGTCAAAGTAAATAATGCATAATTAAATACGTTCATAACTTTTTATAAAACTCAGAAAATATGTAAGATCTACATATTTAAGTATATTTTGTAAAACGTTTCTTTTGTTCTTATACTGATAAACTATCGAAATCAGCAATCATTCTTATTTTACGACACCATTTATTAACTTTTATAAATCGTCGGAAAATAATATATCTCAAGTGGAAATTCTACGATGCAAGACCTAATTTGCATTCTTATTAGAAGATATTAGTTCCAATATTTAAGATGGTAATAAAAAATGTAAAATCTGAGTACGTATAGAAATAGTTATTAAATATGCAATTTAAATTAACACAGAAATATTATCTGTTTCTAACTGCATGTAGCTTTCCCTAGAAAGTGAATTTATTTAAGTGTAAAGTCTAAAAAGAAATTTTTCCAGGAAGTTCTGGATTTTCTATCACACCTTTAAAATATTTCAACTCTAAAAAATCCCTAATATTGTTGGGACATGGCACTTGCCTACCAGCAAATTCAATACTTGACATTGGATGAAGAAACTGTTCTGGAAAATTTCTTTGGTTTAAAAACCATGCTGCTTTGACCATAGAACCATTTTTCGAATAAAATGGAAGAATGTTCACGTTCAAATGATTAATCTTTGAATACTGCACTTTAAAAAACTCCCCTTCTGTTGCTCTTTCCCAGACAAAACCGTCATTATCAACAGTGGGTTTACTCATGGCCTTGATTAACCATGGCGATCGTTCAAGGTCATCGCGATTTACACCTATTTGTACTTCATAATCCCATGGCAAGATATCACCATTTTTCATAGCACCAAGTAAAGACCCTCCCTCTAACCAAAATCTGACTCCAACTTCTTCTAATTTATCAAACACATGGTGAGCAACTTTTCTTAATCCTGAGAGGCAACAAGGTGGTGTATATCGTTTTTGATAAAGATATGATGGTACACCATTTATAATTGATCCAAAACATCTACTGCTTTCCCTTGAACAACCGTACCATTCTATAGTATCCGACTCCCTTACAACTTTTTTAATCCCCAACTTCTCAAACATTATTCGTTCACGATTTAGATGTAACTGCTGTAACTTCCATTGCGACTGTTGATTTCTGTATAATATCTTTCCTTCGCTCAGCTGATAATTAGACAGTATATGAACCTAGTGACAAGAAGTAATTCTCTTCGTGATTTCAGAAATTAGGGTTCTATAACAGAAATTACAAACCTTTGAACTAATTGCAGTTGTCTGAATGTATAATGCATCGGTGAAAGGTAACAGGAAAGGATCTGTTAATTTCCTCAATAATCTTGTCTCAATAATAGTAGCATGTTTTCCAGTTACACTGTTGCAAACATTGCCATCAATTCGTGAAAACTTGAGGCTCCATTCTCTTACTTTTAAATCTATACTAATGCAATTCAAAGTTGCTTTTCCTATTGGTACAATTACTATACCTAGTTTCGCTGCATGTGATACAGTCTCCTGTAACAAGTAATTGTGTTCGAATATTAATCAAGCTGATTAAAACTATGTGTTTTAAAAACATAGACGCTAAGATCCTTACCTGCACGACTTGTTTATTAGTAAGTCGGCTTGCGTCAGGTAAAAATAATGCGTATTTCGTACGCACATAGAAAAGTGGATTTCTTTCATCGTAAGATGTATTGAAATCTGGTTGTAAATTTATTAGTTTCACATTTTGCATACTGTCATTGGCAAAATCCAATTCTAATGGAGGGTATGGTAATTCGTTAGACACTATTAAAATTGGAATAGTAGGAAAAAACTCTAAAACAGACTCCACTGTGGAAGCTACATCATTCTCAAAGTTTTCAAACTGTCGTATAACCACGGTAACAAGGCGCGCTAAACGGCGATGAAGTTTTTGTGGAGGATCAGTTGTCACATTTGGTGTCAACAATCTCAATGTGTTTTGCGCTGCAAATAACCTCCATATTCTGTGCCATATAATAATATTACCTAATAGTGCAAGCACTAACAGTGTTTTGACAAACTTAAGACGCATCGTTATCGTGTGTTCTGTAATATCATCGTATGTCCAATTTTCTATCACTTCACATTCATATCACAACACCTTCTAATATCGTTTTCAATATTACTCCACGGCACGATACTTCGTGAACTTCCATTTATTGTCCTCAAGTAATACCAACATCAGAGAGAGAACTTCCTCTTTGCTCTCCTCCAGCTCTCCTAAGCTCTCCTATGCGCTCTGCGGTTCAAAAAACTCTATGAATATTGTGGCGGCAGATTCAAATCAAATAGGTGTCATATTATTCGTACATAGTTTGGATTTTTTAGTGAGAGAAAGAAATACAGAGAGAGATTGTGTTTATTAGAATTCTTGAAACAAAAGATTTATTTTTTATAGAAAAAATGGATGCATACAGACAAGGAAAATGAAACAAGGGCATATCGGTAAAAATACTTGTTTTTATTACATCGATAGGATAACTCGTTACTGTTATTAGCGAAAAGAAAAGATCACGAGTCAAGTTCATTACGAAAACTGTGTTTGTCGATTCATTGTGGCTTGTTCGATATAACCTGACGGTACGGAGCAATGATAATGAGACGATGACAATAATAATACTTAATTAATTAATAATCGTAACTCTTCAATTGATTTCATTTTTTTTTCTATCATCTTTCCTTAGTTGCATTTTTCTTTTAGACGAATCACAGAGAGAGAGAGAATTCAATTTGTTATCTTCCTCGGGTTTTTTAACATTATATATCCATTAAACTAAACTTCTGAAATAAAATATATATATATGTACGTGTATATACATATATATTTATATTTATATATATATAATATATATATAATATATTTGTTCTTTTTCTCACATATAATTCTTCTTTCTTTCTCGTAAAGCAGCAGCAGTTTAACACATTTAGAAGTATCTCGAATATATATAAATTACAAGAGGGGATCGGGGGGAGAGGAAAATTGTCGTGGTGGTTGTGTTGGAGATGTAGGACACGTTACAGCTAAGAAAATGTACATTAATAGTTCGCTATTATGTATATATCGTACAATAAAAAAAGCGGATACTCGGTGACAGTAGTGGCAACAGTTGTTGGTGGCGATAGTAATAGTCATCAGCGGTAGTTTGTAGTACTCGTAGTTATTGTGACGGTAGTGTTAAATAGTAATAATAATAATAATAATAATAATAATAATAATAATAATAATAGCAATAATAATATAATAATCATTATAATTATAATAATAATCATCATAACAATAATAATAATAATAGTAACCAGTAGCGGTAATAATTGCGATAGCCCCTAGATTGCGAGAAGTATGTACATACTACATACGTATCTCCACGTGTCTATTGTTCAATCGGTTTCACTGAAAATTACAATGTCCTTCAAGTCCTTCTAAACGCGGTTTCCCATCCGTACGCCATATATTATAATTACACAGGAGTGTGTACGTGTTCATCATACGCTAATATGAACTAGTGTTGCAGTGCGTTCTTTTCGCTACTTAATCGTATATGCATCTACTTTACATTTCGAAAAAGGTACAATTACGCACAGTACGCACAAGTTAGTCCCTTTCACAAAGTCTCCGATTGATCTGGTCAATCCTCGCGCGAGAGAGAATTGCACAGAAGCGATGAGCTATAACGAGAACCGGGTTTGGGCGTAGAGTCACACACGTTCGCGGAATCGTTTCGTTCGAAAATAGGTATATGTACATGTAAACTGCACTGTCCACGTCAAGATTCCCTCGTATCGTCAGCTAAATAAAATTAAACCGTCAGAGTAAGCGGTCAGGCATCGATGTCTCCCCGAGCTCGAGCTGGTTCGTTCTCCAGCCAAGGATTACAGTGGATGTTTTGTTATCACTCTAGCCATATATCGTTGCATCGAGAATTCTATCGTTCATGTTTTTTCCATCGGCGAACGTTCATCGTCGTGTGACAAATATTGATCGAGAGGATGAACGCGTCGTTGTTGATCGACGATGCCTGGTCGCGTCTCTGTCCAATTTCTACAACGCACAGAATATCGAAAATACGCATAGAGATAGTTCCCTGAGACTGATTATAACAATTGAAATCTGTATACAGAGTGAAATGAAACGCGCAAGCCTGCCTTTTCATCGAACAATAATCATAGAAGCTTGCGGCACACGGAGCTTACGTTCTCCCTCGATTTTGACGCGCCTTTCCGTCGAGACACGAACGTCTAAGTACGCTGATAATTTGTTCATCCACATCGAGATGAAGTGTCACCGGTACAGGAAGTCCATGTTTTGTGAAAATTTCCTAAATCGTTCTTCCTGTCGATGATCGACGCAACGCGTTCACTGCTCGACGTGCTCGCCTCCCTCCGCCATATTGAAACAACACATTTGCTATTATCCCAAAATTACGTTTAAAAAATAACCGATTAATAAAATTGAACTAGATAACGAAATTCGCTAACTCTTGTGAGAAATTTTCGAAGGAACAGAAATGCGCTCGCCATTTTGCAAGCTATCGATTAACAACGCGGTGGTGCTAATTAGCAAACTCAAGCAACAGTGAACGCGTTCTGAACCGCATCTGTCAGTCCCAAAACAATTTCAATCGAACGGAAATTGCCGATTCAAGAGTCAATCCCGAGTTGGACGAAAGTTATTGCACACAATGGACACGTTGCTGTGACCAAATCGGTCCGATATTATAGTTCTCCCTAATCCGTTCGCGTTCTCTATCCAGCCCGGGATTGACCATCGATCGCGTTCGTAGGATCGCCTAACAAGATTGCACATCCCAAAGATACAAAAAGAAAGAAGAAGAAGAAAGAAAGGTAAACGGAAAACAGGAAAATAAATGCTCCACTTTCGAACGACTAATCAACACTTACTTAAGTCTAGATCAACGTAAAGATTTCATTGATAACCGGATTTACTCGCTAATCAACTCGCTTGACTACCCAGTACAAAAAGGGACAGAGAAGAAGAGGAAGAAACAAAAAATAAACCTAACAAAGTGGTAACACGTGAAAGCCGATGACAAGTCGACGTTTGCGTTCCGACGGTCGTCGTCTTTTTTCCTGCTGGCCTAACAACGAATCGCGCGAACCTCCCCGATCAGGTGGATCGTGCTTGATAAAAGAAGCGTGTGGACATGTACACACACACGCACACACATACATACACACTGGATCCGTGTTGCGATAAAAAATATTTCTAGACGACGTCGTCTCTTTACTCGCGACCGGCCCCGGCTACTTCAGGTCCTGACTCCTCGCGAGGACTGTTCACGGTCTCTTAACTCGAGATTAAACGCTTAAATATTCAATAGTATCGTACAATCTTCGGACAGGAACGATATATCGTGCTTCTATCTCTGTGGCGACAGCGAAAATCCTCAACTCTAGAAGCGTTACAATTACAGACCCGATCGCGCTTGGCTCTAGTTAATAAAATATCACTGTTCTTGCGAATAGACACGAATAGAATATTCTCCAATAAATACTGCTGATAATAGTGCGTCACAGTTCGCTGTTAGTCGGTCGCATTGTTCGATCTCGGCTACGAATGTCCACCCCGTGCTCTTCGCACCGTGATACGTATCCCTCGGCTGTCTCAAGTGCGTGTTCCGGTTGACCACGAGAGGGGAAACAATCGACGAAACTCGTTCGAATCTCTACGCCTGTACAGGTCCGTTTAACGATTGTTCAATCGGACGTCTTATTACCCTGACGCGTTCTACCTTGCTTCTTCGAGGAGCAGCTTGAGGTCTTCGCCTTCTTCGGGACATCCTTCGCAGCGGAGGTTGACGGTTTTGCCTGGGGTGACGACTGCCCCAGAGTGGTCTCCTGTCACCTAAGGCTGATCACCACTTTCTCGACGTTCAACAGGGACCTCACTTTATCGTTGTACTTGATCAGCGTCACCTTCGAGCCTCGCACGTTGATCCTCTCGCCGCCGCTTAGCAGGTGACAGCATCTTGACTGCTCCAAAAAGTCTTGGAGCTTAAACTCCCTCATCACGTCACGGTGCGCGATCGTTGGCGGTCCCGCGTGAGCTTTAGGGTTCACCTGACGCAATAAAGCGTCCCTGCTCTTTATCTTTAGAGCCGTCATCAGGTCCTGCAGCAGCACCCATTTGTCGGGATCGTTGATCAAGGAAAACAGAACCGGCAGGTTCACGTCGGTCACTTCCATCTCGATCTCGTCTACTTCGGGTTCCGGACTGTCCATTGGAGGATTGTCGACGGGGTTGTAACCAGTTTCTTCGGGGTCTGAAATAAAATTATTTATTTCTGATTCATTCAAACTATTGGCGGTTCTATTTGAATACTTTTTGCCAGAGATAGTAATCATGATATTCCAAGTCGGATAATTACCGAAAATAGAAGACGGTCCACCGAAGGACCATGGCGTGCTCGTTCGACCCTGAATGTCATCCAAATGTTGTTCCAGAATCGAATAAGCATCCGTTTCTGCAGCCAACATAAGAGGAGTCTGGCCCGAATACGTAGCCAATAGAGGATCAGCGCCATATGAAAGTAATAGTCGTACTAATTCGGTAGCACCATTTTCCGCCGCCTCGTGAAGTGGCCTGTAACCAGATAAGATGTTATAATTTGGTTACAATCACAAAACTCGACGAATATCAATGGACACATTAATTAACAATTTACCTTATTCCTCCATTTGCACTTTCGCTGGCGTTTGCTCCGTACGCGAGCAATAATTTCGCGATCTCAAGATGGCCCTTCGAGCATGCTTCGTGAAGAGGCGTGTACCCTGCATTGTCCTTGGGACTCGGTGCATTATTGAGCTTCTCCAAGCAATAGGCTGTGACATCCTGCAAGCAAAATGCGTATTCAATTTTTAGATGTACTTCCGAATGATGTATAATTTTTTACAGAAAGTCTTCATTTTCACGGAGCATCCACAGTCTTATAAAACAATAATTAAGGGGACTAGACTCAAAAGGACGTCTTACCGTATAGCCAAGTCTGGCAGCTCTGTGCAACAGCGTTTCACCGACGCCCTTCTTGATCACCCAAGTTCTAATCTCCGACTGGATGTCCGCGACACATTCTGGATTGGGCCTCGTTAATACTTGCTGCAATACAAATATCTCATGAAACATCAGTACCTTGTACAGACGGAAGACTTACACTGAATCATCACAATGAAAAAAAACGTACCCTCTTCCTTTCTTTAGGCAGTGTATCGTCCTTCTTCAACGGTTTTTTCTTCTTACGAACGTAGTCGAATCCGGAGCGGAACTTTCGTCGACTAGTTCGTAGTTTGTGCTTCTTTTTGTTAGAAACTTCCGATTCGTTGGTCTCGTCGTCCAATTCGTTGTTCTCCACCTCTTTCGCGTCGTTCGTCTCCTCCTGCGCCGTTTCGTCTTCCGTTCCCGTCTTCAGACTCTGCAGCTTCTTCTCCGCCAACGACTTGAGCAGGTCCTTCCTCCTCTTCGCGATCAACAGATGTCGCTTCGAGTTTAGGATCGCCTTGTGACTCCTCAGGATCCCGGCGCTCTTCAGCCGCGAGACCACCTTTTGCTTCAACGTCCTCGCCTTGGTCGACGTGTTATCCACCGTTTCTGTCTGCGAGTCATCATCTTGCGACGTATCGTCGTGGTTCTGCATTGGCGGTGCCGAGGCGGGTCTTTCTTCGCCGAACACTTCCCTGATGGTCGCCTGTTTCTTTAGCACCCGAGTCTCCGTCCTCGTTCTGCTCTTTA
Source organism: Lasioglossum villosulum (assembly GCA_963971365.1). Taxonomy (NCBI): domain Eukaryota; kingdom Metazoa; phylum Arthropoda; class Insecta; order Hymenoptera; family Halictidae; genus Lasioglossum; species Lasioglossum villosulum. The sequence continues at coordinate 8,334,691 of OZ020495.1, forward strand.
ATACCAGTGTAGAGAACTCGTTCGGCAATGCGTGGTTGTTCTTGAACGTGTCCCGGAAGTTGTTAACCGTTTCCTTGCGGAAGTAACCCAAAAGGAACGAGCCAGTCACCTTGAGGGGTGAAGACTTCAGAGATTTCGAGTCCTTCTTCGGAGACTTTCCTTTCGATAACTTTGTCGACTCCAGCAACGGCGTCAGGCTCGGAGTCGGAAGCAGTTCCGGTTCGTTGCTACCTTTCGGCAACAGCTTGTTGCTTCCTTTCTCCGTCTTCTCTTTCTGCTTCTTCTTCTGCTCTTTCCTACTGGTACCGACTTTTTGAGCCAGGACATCGACGATAGAGCTGCCCTCCGACTTGTTGCACTTCGTGGTCTTCGCAGGACACGAGATCGTCGTGGAAGAGGTAGCCTCCTCATCGTCGATCTTGCTTCCCGGGCCAAGTCCTGTAGTGCTGAAGCTGTAGTTTGATTCCAGATCGCTGTCCACGATCTTCTTCCTGCTGAGACACACGTCGGAACTGTCCATGGACACGGACAAAGCTGGGGAGTCGGGATCCAAGTCTGGTAACGAGGTGGATAACCTGTGAAACCTCGGCGGCTTTGATACTGTGATCAACCTAGGTGGCATCCTCAAGGACTTTTTGTACACGTAAACCTCCTCTTCCCAGCCGGGCCTGAAGTCGCTGCCGTCTCCAAACAGAGGTTTCGGTTTGCCTTTCTTAGACCCGGAACTGGTCTTCGAACTGGACGATTTTGATTCCTTGTCTCCCTTAGCCTTGTGCGGTGTTGTGTCCCTCGATCGCAGTTTCATTCCTTCAGACTCTGTACTGTTGTTGGACGTCCGCTTCCTCGCTCGCAGCCTGTCAGCAACCGAGGAACCATGACCAAACTCCGTGCTAGCGTCGCTCTCTTCGCTAGAAGACTCGCTACCGCTGGACGATTGCAACTTTATCCTGCTGCCGCGACCGACCCTCCTCTTCCTGCATATTATTTCCTCCTCGCAATCGCTGTCCTCCTTCTTCATCTTCTTCGTCCTTCGAATCAGCGGCACTTCATCGGAGTCGTCGCTCAAATTTTTATCGTAATCCTTGCTGACATCCGGCTCTTCCTTCACCTCTATCTTGATGTCCTTCGATTCCGAGGTTTCATCTTCTTTACTGGTTTCCGGAAACTCTTCTTTGACGTCCGAGGACAACTCGATATCCTGCAATTCCTGCTTGATGTCCTCGGGCTTGATCTGCGAGGACGTGTTAGAGTCGGCCTCCTTGTCGTTGTCGGTCTCTGTCTCGTCGAGCTTCGAGGTCACCGTGCAGCTGGTCTTCTTCTTGCGACCACGTTTCTTCATGGCGTCACCGGTACGCAGCTGTTCCATGAACTTGTCGCAAGCACTGGACCACATGTTGTCCACCTCCGTGATTTTTTCGTTCTCCTAAGGGAAGGTTTTGGGGACATTAGTGCACTGTAAGAACTGGGCGACGTGAGTTGACAAAGTTCGAAAAAAGCACATTGCCTCTTTAGACGTACAAAGTATTGAAATATGAAGTTTTTCATTCTTCCTTACAATATAGATGTGTCAATTTCAATTTAATTCTTCGACGTGAGACTCCAGTCTCTAGATTGAATGCTAAGATTGAAAGCTAAATGTCCACTTACCCTCAACTCTATCTTCACTAGATCCGACGAGGACGTCATGCCCATGCACATAGCGTCGTTCAGAGGTACAGGTGGTTGTACTTTGGACAGCTGTTTCCTGTCCCTCCTCATCTCTTCCAGTGTTTGCCGCTCGAGGACCGGCATCTCGCCCTCGGAATCGCTCTCCCTGAAATCGAACACCGACGTCTCCGAGGAACTTCTGAAACCACTGGCTCGTGCTGGCACCGTGGACGCGATCGCTGGTGCAGGCGCTTGCACGGGTACCGTTGGAGCCACCGGCGTGTTCTCATCTTCGGTTCTCGAGAATAATCGTCTTCGAGGTGGTAAACAGGCTACTTTCTCGCGTGTCAATTTCGGAGGACTGCCCGCTGATGACTGGGGACCGGACGTTGAAGCGGAGCTATCTAATATTTCTGTGAATGAAAACACAGGAAATGTAACAAACATTTACATATAATTTTATACTACTACAAGAACTTCCCCTAAGAGTTCGTAGAACTCAAACGAAAAGGATGTTCTAGTATAAAGTGAAGAAGAAAAAGAAGTAAATCGTAAGCTAGGAAATACAAGATATTGAAAACGAGGGAAAATACTTTTGAGTTTAAAGAAAGTGAATTTACGATAAAGTGGAAGTATTATGTACCTTTAGGTGTGGACGACGGTTCCTGGGCTGCGGGTACAGCGGTCGGCTTGCTCGCGAATTGGCCGGTTCCCACCTGGAACAGATGAAAGCAGGTTGTCAGACGACGAAGAAGCCGGGGTGTCAAGTATTGAGTCACAGGTGGGAGAACGTGTCAGTCCTATTCACCTGCTTAAGTTCCGCTTTGGTTCTGATCTTCGCGGCTAATATGGCGGCAAGCCCGTCGTCTTTGTCACGGTGAATCTGATTCTCGGCTCCCCGAGGTCCCAGGAGTGCTTCCTTGCCAGGCAGCGTCGCGGATGAATTTACTCTCGAAGCGTATAAGCTGCGGGGCGCCTCCTGAGTGATCGAGTCTACGGCTCTCGGCACATGGAACTTGTAATGGGGCGGCGTGTTGCTATTCCGTTCCAGCAGGCTCGCCGCCGTGAATGGTGACAGGTTGTGTCGTCCGATGTTTGTTTTCGGCTCGACCGGCGCGACCACCTTCGGGAATAGAGAACCTAACTGTTAGTCCGATAGCTATCGGTCTTTTCGACGTCTCTGATATCTTCCGTCGACATGTTCGTGATGTATGTCGCGCGTATTCACAGTTCAAAATGATCGAAGCGTGTAGACAATTTATAAAAGCCCAATAGGATGCACCAAAGGAGCTAGATAACTTAATTTTTCTAACTCTTTTCTAACTCCGTTCTCACATTTATATATGATCTGATATGATCTGATATTATGTATCTTCTAATTCGGAAGAATTCGGACCCAAACGGTACCCACAAATGTTCGCGAAGGAGCCGAAGCGGCGAGGACGTGCTGTCGGAACTTGAAACAAATGATATCTTGCGACTCATCACAAGTCAGACTAGTCAAAGTACGGCAAGGGGTTAATAAAATTAACTAAAAATTACGTGACCCTATTCGTGTACTGTGCCCTGCATAACTGTATATTTTCTAGGGAAAAATAAGCAAGGAGAAGACATCAGAGTCCAATCCATTTCAGACACACGACAAGTAGTAAAAATTAGCAAAATATGTTTGAATTAACGCGTTCTTCCATATTCTAATATTATAAATGATAAAAGTAGATCGTTGCATAGTTAGTAATAAAGAAAGGACAATAGACAAAACATACCTTATTCTGAAAACTCTGTTGACTATGGTTCGCCAAGATAGGCTGCTGACTATTCATCTGTTCCTCCCTTTGCTGTTTGTTCTCCAGACTGTTTCTCAGCAAGCTGAGCACCCGTTTGTCGGCTCCGGTGTTGCTCGGCGGCTCGGCGGGTTGTCCGGTGGAGGTTCCTCCTGGGGGCGGACCCATTTTTTGGGCTTGTCGGTAGCTGGAGTACGCGGATTGGCTGGCGTTTAGTTGTTGTGGCAAAGAATGCACGTTGACAGGCTTCGCGACGGAAGGATGACTGTATGATAGCGAACTATGGGTGACCTTAGGCTCGGCGTAGCTTCTCTTATCACAGTAGGCTTGCTGATATCGCGAGGACTCGGACGACGAGTATCCGTTGTCCGATCTCTGCTCGTAGGTGTTAGGCGCGACCAGAATTCCGTTGGGCAGGGGAACCGACAGGTTCATCTCTTGCCTCTTTTGTTGCTCGTGCAACGCCTTCGCGGTGGACAGTCTCTTGTGAAACCAATCATCGAGTCTGGGTTGTTTGTGCGGCACCGCGGCTCCGTAAATCGCGTCCCCGGACCTCTTCGACGGCGTCCGGTCCCTTTGAGGAGGCGGCAGTTGTCCGAATTTGTTCCTGCTGTCCATGTAGTACTTGGATTCGGCTGGATAGTCGTGGATCGGAAGGCCGGCGTGTCCCATCCTAGCCGGATCCACCATCGGCGGAGGATACCTCGAGGACCTGGACTCGTTGGTCACTAGATAAGAGGATGACGGTACTGGCGGTGGTGGTGCTGTCGCTGTCACGGCATCGTACACCTGCGCGGTGGGCAGTGAAGACTTCTTGAACGAGGACATGTGGGGCAGTGGAGCGGTATTATTAGGATGCTGCGAGGAGAGAGACTGTGGGGGCGGAGCGTACATCTGTTGCGCCGAGCTCCTCCGCTGAAAAGTATTCTCGTGCGTTTGCCCGTGGTGGTGACGCAGCGGCGCAGAATTGAAGTCCGGCAGGAAGTCGACCTTCGGCGCGCAAACAGTTTGCGGCGTGGATGCGCGAATCTGCCCGCTAGTCGCTTGAATACCCCTGCCGCTGTTGCTCGACAACCGATTGTCGAACGTGGGATACGAGGCCGGTTGCGGCGCGGTTTGGACAGGCGGTGGTAGCATGCTTCTAGACCCGTTACTCCTCGACGAGATCACCGTGGAGCTGCTCACGTGCTTCTCCGTGGCCGTCTCGATGTCGTCTTGAGCGGTAGAGTCGGCGGACGTCTTTACGGTCTTCACGGACAAGTCCAACGGTGACTCCCTCTTCCGGACTCCGTTCGTTTGCGGTGAGGGAGTGACTATGTTCGAGGCTACGCTGGATTGGGCCGTCGACGTAGAGGAGTTCTGATAGGAATACTCCTTGTACCCGTATTCGTCGGTAGCCCTGACAGGCTGGTGGTGGTAGGAGGATCCCGTGCGACTCGCATCGGCCGTTTGATAGGCGTGCATCGTGCTGACCGGCGGAACGGAAGATCTCGCGGTGACCCCGATCGATGTGACCGTGGTGCTCGAGGAATTGCTGCCCTGGTGACTGGGCGCCGTCGTGGTGGCGTAGGTTGGGTAGCCGTGTTGGCTCGCGTACCTGCTGTATGAGGAATTCGTGACCGTGGTGGTTCGTCCGTTCACCGGGATCGCGTGATTCATGCTGGGCATCGTCGTCGGATATTCGGCGACTCGTTGAGGCGCGGCCATCGAGGAATTGAGATTCGTGACCACTGCAACTTTAATCGGCGCGCCCTGTTGGTATCCACGAGGTCTTTGCATCGGCTGAGCTTTGCTCGCCGTTTGCTCTCTTCTGTTGGAATGATAGGACGAGACCGCGGCGATCGGAGGAAGATTATGCGTATTGGTCCTTTGAACGGACGGCAACGGGGATCGATAGGAGGCATACGGCACCTCCATCGAGTTCCTCTTCGGATCGACGCCGTTGTACGTCACCGGTTTGCTCTGATGGTAGCCAGGGCCATTGGTGTTTCCAGTTCCGGAGCAAATCGATTGGGTCGGGCCGGGTATCGGCATCGGTTGCACGTACGGTTGTCCTTGAGATCGACTCGATTGTGGGTAATAGCTTGCCTGTGAGTGCGGCGGCGGTTGCGGTTGGGGATTCTTTTGGAAGGAATGATACGAAGACTGTGGCGGCAGCGCGTACATATTACCGGCGTAACCGGTGTTCGGTTGGTAGTGTTGCGACGTAATTGGAAGGCTGTACGAGTGAGGAGTGGACGTGGCTGGAGGTGGCGGCGGCGGTGGATACGTCGGCGAATGGGGTTGGAAGCTGCTGTGGGGAGATGGAGCGTGATGAGGAGATGCGTGAGGATTGTGCAGGGTGGACACGTGAGGAGATTGTCTGTGCGGTGACGGAGCGGCGTGATGAGGAGCGTCATGGGGAGAAGCAACAGGATGATAACCGCTCAACGCTGGCGGCGGTGGCATTTGATTAGAGGACGAGGAGGCGGAGGAGGAGGACGAGGACGCTGGTGTCCCGTGAACGACCATCCGGTATGCGCTGGCGCCGATCGAATGCGGGGACGCGTTTATTCGACTAGAAAGCTGTTGCTGTTGTTGGTGTTGCTGGAGCTGCTGTTGGTGTTGCATCTGGGTGGACGATTGCTGCGGTTGTTGCTGTTGAGTGCGATGGGCCGCTGCGTTGCCAGCCGCGGACGGCAGATGCGACGATGGAATGTGCGCCGGAAGATTCTGCGACGACGACGCCGACGACGGCGAAGGAATGTGACTCAAGCTACCGCCGTGCCGCGGACTGCACGGGTTCACCGACGGGCAGGACGGAGACGAGGACACGCGGGACGAGTGCGATCTCTCCCCGTGCAACGGCCTGTCCGCCGGATTACTCGACGAACTCGATCGATTCTGCGGTTGATGCTGCAACGGACGATAGCTCTGGGTCGAGGGCGATCCGTAAATCGAGGCTGCGCTCGTCGGAGCCGCGGGGTTGCCGTACGAGCTCGGCACCCTTTGCTCCAGACCGTGTCCTTGTCCGGTGACGCTGGATACGTGGGGTTGCTCCATCGGCGTTGGCCTCGTGGCTGGCTGTACGTTCCCCAAGGACGTCACCGCTGGCGCACTGGCCGATTGGTAGATCGAGTTCTGGCTGAACGGTGCCGGTGCGCTCTTCGTGATGTCCGGATGATGATAGCGGGGGTAGTACTGAGTTCTCTGCGCTACAACGGACGCATTCGGTTGCGGTTGTCGCTCGTTGGCAGTCTGGTAGCTCGTCTGATGCGACGAGGCGAGTATTTCCGCGGTGGAGAAGGACGTTCTAGAAACGGTGTTTAGCTGCTGGTACACCGGACCGGGGGACGTCGGTTGTTGAGGCGGTTGCATCTGATGTAGGTGCGGCGAACTCGTGTCAGTACTCGTCGTCGTCGTCGGTTGCGGATGTTCCTTAGATAACGAGGACGACTGTTTCGGGGGGAAGTTCGACGCGGAGGCTCGGTTGCTTGACGGTTGCATCTCGGTTAACGTGATCGTGTTCGAGGACGACGAGCTGGCCTCCATGGAGGATCCATCGTCGCCCGGCCTCGTGTCTGGAACTTCAACCCTCGTTGGTTGCGGGGGATACGGCTCCACCGATGGACTCCAAAAACTATTGGAACTCGACGCGCCGCCGGTCTCCGCGGAGGACGGCCGGACATCGCTATTGGGATATCGACTCGTTTCCGGGTCGTTGGTGGCGTTGCTGCTACTGTTGCTATTGCTACTGTTACTGCCCGGAGCCGATTGCGACGGTAACGATAATGGCGGTGGTGCTGGCGGGGCTGTCGGTGCTGCTGGCGACGGAGAAGCGGTGCCATGGTCGTGTGGCGCCGACGTGGACGAGGCGGTACCCGTTGATGTCGCGAGATTGTGATCCGCTGATGCGGTCGCACCAGCTGTACTCGGTACGGGCAGTCCCTGGAAGAACTGGCGAGCCCCCTCTAATACGTTCGTGAAGCTCACATCCATGTCACGCCGACTGCTGATCTGCAATTAAAAACGTCCCTTGTCAACGAACGCGATCCACGTATATAATCAATGCTTATGCAATAATACTTAAACATAAACATAAACCTCTAAAAAGTCTGGAGTCCGGTCCCAACGGTCAACGATTAGGTACACCGAAAACCAGACCTAACGAAAGTCACATTGTATTCTTCCTACACGCGACAACGTAACATTCTTTATAGAAAACGGAGACAAAGTCGATGAAACTGTTCAAACATAAGAATCTCCGACGAAACCACAGGAACACGGACAAGCGTCGATGTAGAGCACCGAAAACGCGGTTCACACGGTGCTGTTGGCTACCACGTCGGCCATGGAACCGGGGCGAAACATTAATCTTCATTGTCTTGTATTTGTCTGGTGCTAGCCGCTTCTCTCGCTCTCTACCTCTCCATCTCTCTCTCTGTTTCTCTTTCCCCCTTGTCCCTCTACCCTCTTATTGCCCCTATTTTCTTGAGCGAGCGACTTGAACTGCGAGGCAGCGCGATCTCGCGTTATTAATCTCGTTGGGCCACGATGCACCGTGAGAGATAAGATCATCCCGAGAAGCGGCGAAGCAACCTGCCGAGAGGAACAAAGCGGAATTGTTCAGCGACTCCGATGACGTCCAGTTACGGCTCTAAATGGCCGAGATTGATAGAGAACCCCCCTCGTCTTAGCTCAATTAAACGTAACTTCCTGAGTATCTTTGGGGACCACCAGTGAAATATTACGAATTATGGTCGTTGCGGCGATATTTATGCGAATTCCACTGATTAATTCGAAGCACGGATTAAACGATAGCAGTGAAATCAAACGCATCTTAGCGATGAATCAATGTAAACCAGAAATTGCATTCCCCGGATTAGCGCGTCGTAGAGCCACACCATCGCCACGCTAGACCGAGAAACGCCGGTAAAACTGACTTCGAACCGTATAAATCACTCAAGGATCGATCATTAACAGAGTTCGGGACCGGAGCATCGCTTTCTACGAATCCGGAGGAAGGTGGATCGTCAGTTATCGTGATTCACCGTTGTCACGGGGATCTCGACGTCGAGTCCCTATCAAATGGTTTGCCGGTCGGTGTCCGGATATCGAAGGGCGCCGGAGATGCTTATCCTCGCGGCGAGCAGCCACTCGAGCTGCGATCGTTATCGGTTATCACGAGCGGATAAGGAAGAGGAGAGACAGCGGCGGTTCCTGAGCCGCGTCGCGATGGCTCGATCGTGTCGTGGCTCATTGAGACGTGCAACGAGCCACCGTCTGCGTGTGCACCGTGGTAAAACGACGCACGGTAGACAACCAAGCTCCATGGTGGCACACAGGTAGATGGTAGACGACGACGACGGAGACGACGACGAGCTTCGTCGGTGTCGAGCGCCAGGCGAGAATCAATATCGCGCACCCTTGTAGACCGAGGCTAAGGGGTTGCTTCGGTCCCCTTCGTGAGCGAGTCAAAGGCCCTTCCTTCTCGAACCAGCCCCTCTCTTTCCTCCGTCCTTCTTCCACGATTCACCAGTCCTTCTTCACTCCCGTTCGTTTCGATCCCGAACTATTCCATTCCCTTTCACGCTCTCCACCCCCTTTCGCACGCACGTATTAGGAGGTTGCATTAATTCGCGCCGCTGGGAATAGATGGTTCGAAATTTTCCTTCAAATCGTGCCGTGGGTTTCAAAGAACGCATCGTATACCTAACTTTTACCAGATAGATGGCAAAAAGCAGTTGAAAGCAATGAGAAAACATAAACACCCGTGCGCACACATCGACGCAGAGATGGAGAGTTGAGGGAATCATGGTGTGTCGTACGACCAGGTGAAACGGTTAACTGGAGTTCTCACGGTTTCGGGCATGGCCAGCCATTCGATAACGCTCCCGGTAATAAATATCCGGGCTAAAGCAGTGGCCGATGTGTTTCTGGATTAGGGGGACCCAGGATCCGATCGGATAGAAACGCGAGGAATCACGTTTTATGGCTGGATTCGGGACGGCGAAATGCGAAAGGGCACGCCGATAAGATTCGCGATAAATATTGCTATTTTAGTGGCCGCGGCCGAGTTCCGGGGCTGATTCGACGGGCCGTGCTCGTGGATCGCGAGGTATTCGACCGTGGAAACTGTAATGCCTTTAAGGATGGTTAGGCGACTTCCTTCTGAAATTGCAAGTGGAAAATGCTGCTTTGTCGTTCCTGATCTACGAAGACGAAGGATGTAAAACCAAATATTCTTTTGGAAAGAATTGCGGCTTATGATGTACGCCTTTGACAGCGTAAATGTCGCTCTGAAGAGACATTTGCCAGCAAAAGTGATTGATTTTTGCAATGCGAGGGTCTAATATCGAGACGAACGTGCTCCACATGTTAATATTATTGTTAGAAAGATTCGGTTTGATTCGAACGGTTCCGTGCTCGATGAAAGAAGGTATTGACCGATAATTGTACAAGTCTGCGACAATTAAAGGAGGGTGCTCAAAAGTGAGGGTATCAGACCCTCCCAACTCTCGGACGATCTCCTCGGTCAATCTGATCTCCTCTTTCCTCGACTGGTCTCTGGAGAAATCAGACCTTCTGGGAATTCTCGCTTGTTGAATACCTATTCATTCTTCGTCCTGAAATATCGAGAGATAAGAGATTCCATTATAACTCGATCTGCAAGTGTTTCGACCTAAACGAATACCCAATTAAGATAATTATACCGAAATTATGAAGTTGAAGTTCTATCAGATTTATTTTTAATTTATGAATCGGGAAAGGGCACCGCGAAGTCTCAACCTATCTGGTTTCCCCTCGATTTCGGTACGACTTCTGCGGGAAAATAAATGAAAGAAGTTAGAAAATTTATTTGCGTTCAAGACCCAAGTTATTTAATCATTCCAGTGGCTACCTAGATATTTAAATAGATATTACACAGAGGCGTGAAGTATTAAATAAACGCTTCAGTAATTAAGAGTTTTTTTAGTTTCCTTTCAGACTTTTATCGTAAAGACACTTCCAAACTATTTTATTTATAATAAATTATTTGCATGATGTATATGTTCAACATTTTGGGTACTGTATAATGGTCACATTGTTCACAATTTGGCGCGACAATAAACTCGGCTAGTGAAATTAGTTTGGAGATCATCAAATTTGTTAATCCTGACCTCAAAAACAGCGAAATGCTTGGATGAGGCTGAATTCCCAGAGTTCCAGGAACTTGGAGGATATCGCGAGTGCTGAAACTTCGTCGGAAGTTCAAAATCTTTGGAACCGGGAAGTCTGGGAAGCCAAATATTATGTCGAGTAAGTTAAACAGGAAATCTTCCAGCTAACCAAATCTTCGGGGCGCGTGTGGCTCCCCTGAAACCTCGGGCGGTTCGAATGCTCGTAGCCAAAGACGGTGCAGGATCTCGACAGTAAATTCTGAAAACGTCGGTTACGATCAAGGAATGTTCGCGTTGAGCGAGTCCCAATCATCAAATATTGCTCGAAGACATTTCCAATTTTCCCCAAACACGCTAAACAAAGGAGAAGTGTTTCAAAAGTTTCTTATTGTCGCGAAAGACATTTAAGAAACAAACGGAGCTAAAAGTACACACGCTGTTCGCACCTTCTACCCTGTCGTGTAATTTTGATGTTCCACAAACACACATGATTGCGGATACCGTTGGCTGCGCGAGTGCACACTTTTGCAACAAAGCTAATGAAACTTTCGCCGCAGACGCTCTCTTGTTTTCCATTTCAACGGGAGGTAGACATGTGTGTACAAACACTGCCTCGAATCGTGCTTGGGACTCGTTTAAACCAGCAGTGCTTCTCGTCATTAGTTCTAATTTGGGTGTAGATAGTGCGTAACTTTTTATACGCGTTTAATTTCACTGCTTCTTTAGTGTATTTGTCGCGTGGGAAATTGTTCTAGTTCATCTTGCTTGAAAGGGAGTTGGTTTGCAGAACTTTCTAAAAGTATTTTGGCATCATCAACCACTTTTATGAGGCGCAAAACAGGCTGTAGTAAATTGTTATTACTGGACTCTTTATTCGCACTCGTCGGTTAGTTGTACTACGAATGTGCGACATTACACAGAATTGTTGATAACTAGTATTCCTCGAGAACTGGAGGAAAGTAATAAGTTCGGAGAACCGACGAGTCGCAAGTACAGTGTTCCTGCAAGATCACGGTGTTTCAAAGATCAGGAAAGAAGGAACGGCTCTCCTCGAAGCGCATCGTTCGAACGCGGAATATAAATGTCGAGTGCTTTGGAGACTGATCCGAGGATCGCGAGTCGAGATAATCCGGTGGGGCTCGATTAAAAGCCGCGGTGCAACGGTCAGGCAACGGAACGTCGCGCAAGTATGAGACGGGGCCAGGCAACGCTTTAAGCCAGGTTAAGCCGCGGCTTAAATGGCTGCTGGGGAACTGGTTCACCCAGGGAGAGCCGGTAGACGCCTGGTCGCGCGACGAACGTACGTCTTCGGGTAAACTTTTTGCCCAGGCTGCATGCTTCGAATCCAATGAACAGCCGCTGCCACCGCCAGTTCAAACCGAAATACATTTCCTTTAAGTCGTTCGGGAAACCGGGAAGAAGGAAATTTCTTTTTGCACTTTCTCGACTGCCACGGCTTTTTTAAGTCCAAAGCTGATAATCGTTGAACAGGCTGGATCTAATGAACTTGTATTTTCAAGGAAATTTGAATTTCAATCCCCATATTGTGTGGGTTCTCTTGCGGATTTGGCACTGCGTGTTTGAGCGAAGTAGTCAGAGGTTTATATAAAATTATAATTGTTTTAATCTATTTCATGACGTGAACGTTCTTGAATTTCATCTGTTTTGTTAAAAGGCCCACTGTGCGACATCCAGGGATTAACGACTGTATTGCAAATTTCTATTAGAAGGATCTCCATGCCGAAGATTTCACATATACATTTGATTCGGTTACATCTGTCTCGATTCCCCCCGAGTATGACAAACAAGGGATATCCGCGACGTCGGCGGAGCAAAGAGTTAATCCGGCCGATCTGCATTTTGTCGAAAAAGAGGAACGTGTCTTGCGAGAATTTCGCTGGGTATCCGGCGGCGAACACGCGCCGCGTCGCGTCGAGCCCTCGATAAAAATCGCAAATCCCCGGGAACCATAGACTGCGCTCTCTTCCCGGGCACGAAGACAGTTCGGGGATTAACATTTCGCCGACGAGGGTTGTCGGCGGTTCCATAAAAGCGTGGGATCGAACCGGGCCCGGGGTGGTTAGGCGACAGAAAAGGGGGATGGTTGGTTCGTCAGTCGATGGAAGATGTGAGAGACAGAGAGTGCGGTGCGAACGACCGTGAAGTGGCGGAGAGGGTGTCGTCGTCGGCCATGGTGGCCGCTTGTTTGAGGTACGGATGCGTTTGTTGCGAGAACGGATGAGAGTGAATGCCAAGGTGGAGTGGGTCAGTCGTGCTCGTCCCTCTATCTTCTCGCCCCTCTTCCTCCCATACCCTCTCTCGCCTCCTCTTTGTCGCTCTTCGTCCCGTTCCTGTCCTCTTTCCTCTCGAACAGGGTTCAGCCCTTTCCACATCGCTATATACGTACACGCGCGAGCTACTACTGCACGCTAGTCCCCGCCCGCATTAGTTTTATTGGTCGTGAGGGGGCGGGCAGAGGTTTGAACTACGATTACTCTGAAAAAGCGTTGTTAGCATGATCAAAGATCCATAGCTTCTTTAAACTCTCCTTTGACAACGACACGAGCCGCACCGCGCGAACTGCTTTGATTTCTGGACTGACAAACGGGCTCAATTGGGCTAATACCGATCTTGTATCAGGAAATTCCATCTGCTCCTGGTTTTACACACTAGACGCGTTCGAGGTGTTTTCGCCTGGATCCGATTGAATTCCAGCGAAATGTAATTGGTACCGGAAACGTTACGGGTCACCAGTCGCCGCTGCAATTTTCACACAGTTAGCGATACAGTGTGTGTCGGTCTTGGAAATGTCGTTTATAGCAGAAATGTAGTACCGCGGGGATCATCTCACGGGTGAACGAGCAGTTCATGACTCTAATTTATCGTAAAATGAATTATCGGATTCGCTGGTACAGTGCCGGTACGTTTTCGTTCGACGGTCTCGCAGGATTCACCTGGTTGCTACATTTATATTGCTTTTGTAGAACTCAATCTCAAATGGAAAACAATTTTTCAATCTGGAGTTGTATGATTATACGTATAATAAATAGAAGGAACCTTATTTTATCATAAAAATGATAATTTGGCCAGCTGGTAGAATCTAAATTGTTCATGGTACCGATGAATCGACATTTGTTTCTATAGTTTCCGGTACAGATGCACTTCGTCGCGGTCTCGAAATGATAAAAAATACAGCGAGAATGAACCCGCATTTAGTATCGCCGTCAAAGTTTGAAAGCGGTAAGTTAATGATGGGTTACCTTGTGAGGTACACGTGGCTGTAACAAAGGCCGAGGGGGTAAGAATCGATTGGAAAACGCTCGCAGCAAAGCCATAATATAGTTTGACCTATAGCGACTAGAAGAAGCGGAAGCGCGGGTGGAAGATGCGGCGAAAAATGAAGAACGGATTCTCTTGGGCATTTAATTTGATAAATCTCGATCCTTGGAAGCTTAAGGAACTACGAAAGAAAAAGCGCCGGTAGAGAATCTGGTCTGAACGCGGCAAACTCGCGAGATTTATGCCCATCGATCTTGCGCATTCGTGTCACTCGTAGTTTGTATGAGATTATATTTCTTGGCGATACGATCTTCGATCATAATTCTTCTCGTGTTTTCCTCGGATCCTTCGCGGGTGGGTTATTCGCCAAAATTTATCACGCACTGACGACATACGCCGTCTAGTTTTTAATCGTTCCTCGAAGTTGTCCATAGCGGTGCACGAATCTATGGAAACCGAATTTACAGTAGCGTTTCTATAACGGGACAAACATCGGGAAGAACTCGCGAGAAGAAGTCAGCTTATACAATAGTGCCTCCATAGTTGTCGAAGAAAGTTTTGAATCGCGGCGAGTTTCAAAATCGAAATTGTAGAAAGTAGAACCCAACAATAATGCAAGAACCCTTCAGAGAGACTTGCAAACTTGAAAAGAAATCAGCTAGCACGGTATTGCCTCGGTGGTTGTCGAAGAAAGTTTTTGCTCGACTTCGAGGTCATTGTAGTTTCGAATACGAGCAGCGAAAGAACTCGGAGCTCGGTCTGTCGGAGATTTTGAATTATTGTGTACTAACAACCGTGTAAAACACGCTAAGTATTACTTGGTTCGCGAGTAATGAACCGAAACCGCGACAGCCGGACGAACGTAACGGGCATTTTGGTTGCCGAGCGGACCACAAGGCGACCCAGATAAAAATGGCGGTCTGGCTCATGAAAGGTTAAGACAGATGAGTTTCGCCGTGTTCTAAGCGAGAGCGATCGCTCACCATCGACGACTAGTTAACTTGTCAATCCTATCGCGGAAGGCGCTTTCGAGACACTGGCGTGGAAAAGTTGAGAATCGATTGACTGGAATAAAAAATGAGTTTGCGATCAAGGAAACAACGTTGTTTCCAATTTAGGGAGAGAATTTGCTCGCGAGATGAACCGTGTTGCATGGGAAACGAGGTGAACATCTTCGATCGGTGCTCGAACCTCGGCTCTGGAAAGCGGACAGACCGGAGTATCGCAATCATTATTCAAGATCACTTGTTGTCCATTAAACCCAAGCCGGTAGTGTTTCGTAATGGGCTTTCGCAACTACTTTCCTAGCTCTACGACAACGGTAATATTTCATAATCCGGCCAGTTGTAAACAATTTTCCCGGGGGCGGTAAAAACGAGGTGCAAGCGAGCAGATAGATAGATATCTGCAGTCTGTTCAACCGGCAAGCCAGAATAAGGTCAGGGAAGCCAAACACGGGAAAAAAGCCGGTGATCAAAGCGAGCAAACCACTGGGAACTTCGCCGCCGGTCGACGAAGGGACCAATCGAATCATGGGAAATGGAATTTGAAGAACAGAAATGTCTTATGAACGCGACCGAGCTTCCCCGAGTGATACTCTCTGATGCGTAAGAACTTTAACCGTCTTCGACTTCCGAGACTTGTCTTCAATGAAACTTCGAAACTCGTATTAGATTGGCCCCGTTCGGACAGGTTGAAAAACTTCAACGCGTTTCCCTCAAGCACAACGTTTTAAAAAATCTGGCAAAATTACAAAGTTGTAATGTATGTACATGCTGGAACTGCACAAACGGCTTTAAACGCGTTATCTTCGGAACCGTATTTTTCAGATCGGTCGCCTTGAAATATTAAAAATATGTAAAACAAATGACCTTTGGCTCTCCACTTAAAAATTACGCTAATGTTCAGATAATTCTCATTTTATCGCTTGGAATTTTCTAAAAATACATGTACTTCGCTGCGCGTCATTTTAGACTGAACGATAACTGTAGTCGCATAAATTAAGACAGTCTGAATGGCGAGACAGTCTTCGGCGATACGAAGCACAATTGCGGAAGAATTTTATCGTATATTTCTAGTCGTCAAATTTCGGAACAATGACGAGAACGCGTCGTTTTTTGAGAAGTGCGTGGACTTGCGAAAATCATTGAATCCTTTCGCGCGAAGCCGCGGGCGCAGATGGTATCGGTAAAATATCTTCGCCGATAATTCTCCGCATATGTCACGGACGTTAAATGTCGACTCGGTTTCAGAGCCAGTCGATCGTGGCTAATCGAGCCCCAACTAATTTACGCGTACGCGCGTAGGAAGCTCTATCGACCGCCGATATCATGGGAATCGATGCGTGGGCAGCAACCTGGAAACAGGAATCCGTTAAATGGATTATTTCGTTGTACGTTGGTCGTGAGAAAAACGAAACATTCGACGTCATACTCCCGTGGACAAATATACTGGCTGGCCCGGGGAGAATCAGTTTTCCTCAGACACTGTGTGGGCGGTGATATCGTTGCTCGAAAATATTATGGATAGACCGAGCATGGAGAAAAGGGAACAAAATCTGCAGACTATGGAACCAGTATTGATTGAACACGTCCATTCAGATCAACGATTGTTCACGTTTACATTTCGGTACCATCGACAATAATTAATACACGACATTAAAAGCAGTCAAATCAATTTTTATGTAACTTCTGTTTGTTGTAGTCGATACATAAGACTTTTATTGTGCATAAAGATTTGTAGTCTGATGATAAAATATGGGATCTTTGCGCAACTGGACGCAGCGTTTTGTTAACCCAACGCCGACTATAACTCTTCAACCATAAGAGATATTCGGATGAAATTTCCACTAAAATACTGATAACTATCGTCATAAATATTTTTTTGTAATTATTTTTTAATTACTTCTTTAAATTTTGTTGTATTAAAATAAAATTAAAAATTGTTCATTTGTTGCTTATTTAGTAGTACTTCAAATAATTTAAATTACTGATGTCTTTGGTTATAAATTTCTCTGTATTTCTTGAAATATTTATAATAAACTTTTTGAGTAGATACTGTTATGTTTTCACTATAAGGTCCTAAAATCTCATTTTCCTCAGTGTGCTAGTTCAGCTATTATAATTTAATGTTATAAATATTGACGCTTTATTTTACGCGTCTGTAAAACCAACCATTTTTAAGATTTCGATAAATGCCCACGTAATATTGGACGAGCGATCAGGTCGCGAATCATAATCATGTCTTATTAAAAACCTCGAACGACAGGTCGAACCGGGAATATTCGGGAGTATTAAAGTATAACGCGGCTCTTAATACACGTTCAAACGAATAATGTAATCTCGATAATTAGATTTCCTACGCGAAAACCTGGTCGAAAGTATTTCACTTAATTTCAGCTTCCATTTCGGTGTAATTTGGCCGAGGATCACGTTTCATTAAATTATCGGTGGTCAGATTGTGGTGGAGCGAAGTGTGAAACGTTCTTCTATTCATATAAATCTCATTCATTTTTATTCGATCTGTTGGTCGCGACGTGGGTGCATTTGAATGCATTTGTTAAAAACTCTGACATTCCTGAGTTCCACTTTTTACGAATTGATTAATTTATAATATTTTTATTTAACCTTTTCGTAACTGGTAAAACATACATGTGTCTACTCGAGTTTCCGAAAATATTGATAGAACTTCAGTGCTTTCAATATAATATATTATGTCATGAATCATGTATGTGCGTCGTGTAGATTAAATATTGAATTAAAAAATCGGAGAACGTTCCTTTAAAAAATAGAATACTGGAAACATTGATTATATTGTTTAAATATTACGCGCATTATCGTTTAATGTTTTAAACGTGTCTAATCTACCATCTCATCTAAAATTGAACAGGGCACGAGGCATTCTGTCGATCGTATTGTTACGAATATTGTACGCGCTTTATAAATTAGGAGTGACAGAATAAATGATTTCAGTAAATTTCAAGCAACAAACATTTTCAATCGATAATGCAAATGTTGAAGCGGCATGAATTTTCAATAAAGATGACAGTTTCACTGATGTGGTACAAAATCGATGCTGTTGGGACATGTTCGGTGGCATCAGTTCGAAGGAAAGAGAAAGTGGCAAAAGCAATCGATGATCATTTTTCAATGGGTGCAGATCGTGATTTTAACACATCTAGAAGCAGGACCGATAAAAATCGTACGGATCCAGTGGGCAGCCGAAAAGGAATGGATGTATCAGGGAGAGCCGTGACGGCATTCGACAGCGTCGGCATTCTCGTTTCCATCGTCGCGCAATTGGCCTGGAAGGGTTTACATGCAATTTACCGGCATGGGAGCACCTGCAGAAACGGCTTTAAACTCCGAACAAATGCGAACCGCTCGCATAAAACTCCCTTTTATGGAGGTCACGTTTCTCCTCCCGCGTTTCTCTGTCCCGCAAACGGGCTCGCTCGCTCGCTAGCGCGCGGCCACCGTATAAGGAGCATTTTCGAGTGCTTTGTGAGCGCCCGGAATCAAACAGCAACACGCTCGAAGCTTTTTCGACGCGTTCGCGGGGGACTTTTAATTACGTACGAGCTCCGACGGAGTTTTCGTTTTCGCGACTCTTCTTTTTTTATACACCGTCACCCCCTCCTCCCTCGCTCCTTCTTCTTTCTCAGCTGCCTCTTTTGTTTCTCACGCTATATTCCTTCCTCATTTTTCCTTCATCCTCCCCCCCACCTCGGTAAAGCCATTTCGTCCGGATCTAGAACAAAAGCGGAGCTCGCGAGAGAGAACGCCCCGGAACATTTTCGGATCCGTTTCGCAGCTCGCGAGCGGGCTCCTCGTACATAGGTATCGCGCCTTGTTGAATGCTTGAACGTTATTCGATACGCCGCTCGATGCTTCCGTCGACGTCGAGGAACGTTTTCGAATCACTCCGGAATTTTT
The DNA here is from genome assembly GCA_963971365.1 of Lasioglossum villosulum. Lineage (NCBI taxonomy): Eukaryota > Metazoa > Arthropoda > Insecta > Hymenoptera > Halictidae > Lasioglossum > Lasioglossum villosulum. Next base: position 8,353,474 of record OZ020495.1, read on the forward strand.
TCCCGATCTCGTAATACTCTAAGGGACGCGCGCTCTTTGATTTTGACGGATGTAGAATCGCCGCTCTCCGATTCGTTCTACTTGCTCTTATTCGCAGGAATTTATCAATGCCGTTTATTGACGTTTTATGTTCGAATTTCTCTTGCTGACTAATGTACTCTTTTTACATTATGTTTCTGCTGTAAATAATTAGATTTAACTACCCTTCAGAAACCTACTTCCGCACTTATTTAACCAAAAGTGTGAGATACTTTCATGTTTGAAAATGTTGTATTTAATGTGGTATACAACATATATGTATATTTATTTAATATTTAACAAAAGAATATAGCTGTATATAACTGATGCATACATATGATAGCCTGACTTTCTTTCTTAACGAGTGCGGAGAGACTGACGAAATCTTGCCGGAAGTCGGCACCGCTAACCCCACTCTGCGCTCATACCAATACACATTACATGTTTCTCAATACGTGTAATTGCCTACAGAAAATAATCCTCCAAGCACCGACCAAAGTTTACGAAAGTGTTGCACTGAGGCATCGCCACCCGCGCAAGGACTGATCAAGATAAACGCACCATTGGATTACGATGAGTACATAAAATGCGTCACAAAGAAATATTACTGCTACCTTCGTTGTTATTGTTATCCCCGTTGCGCATCGCGAAACGGAAGTCGCAATCGCGGGCAAACGTTTCCCGGGGAAGCGAGTTCCTTAAAGGCTGAAGTACGCTCGAAGCTTATGAACGCGGCCGTATTTCGCTTTCGTATAATACACCTCGAAACGATATCGGGGGTTGGCAAAAAGAGGACGGTGAGTAAGTAACGCTAGAAAATCTACGCTTTAACTTCGGCGATCCCGATGAAAGAGGCTTTCAGAGGGAAAGATGGTCCGATCCATCTCGACGGAACCGGCGGGACAGAACTTTCGCGGCGACCTCAATATTCATCCCCGTAATTGCCGTTATTGCGGCCATTAATAATACGTTTATTGTCGTCGCTTTTTATTCGACGACCGCGGCAAACTGCGAGGCAAGAGGATCGAGTTCTACCGAACCCCGCAACTGGAAACGGGACCTCACCGTGCGCACCCGAAACCGTAAAAACACCAACGAAATTCATATCACTTTAAATTATACGTTATTCGTTACAAACGAAATAGTTTTAGGGGTTTTCCTAGCTGATTCTCGTATTAATCTTTTAGCGGGATGAAAAACTACCTCTATGAATATCTTTCATGAAGCTTTTTTCATATTTTTACCGTATAAACGTCTCTATGCGTTGCGCGGCTGCATGTTGAAACGGTTTCATATATTTGAACGCACATCCCGGGGGCGACTCTTCGTGTCTCGATTAAAAATGATTTAAATTAAAAGACTTAGTGTGTAGTGTTTTTAAAGGAATCGAGTTTCTATGTTTCGCTGAAAATACTTCCAATTTATGACTACATTTTTGATTGCCTCGATTTTAACAAGACATTTTGACAAGACGTTATTTCAAGACTCAGGGTTGACGAATTCTGCCGTGATACAACACAGACACTTACACTTGATAGGATTCGGACTCTGCAAAATGTTATGGATCGTCCAGGAAGTCAAAAATGTAGATTTAGTTCAGGTTTTTACGATTTCGATTAACCACCCGACTGTTCTCTCGGCATTTCCTGTGACGGTACATTGCGTCCGGTGATCGCAGCAAGAAACCAACCCCTTCTCTCAGCATCCTCATCCCTCTCGCTGGAAGGAACCGCCGATCCAGGAGAATTCCACGGCGAAAACACCGCGACCCAGTCATCGGGCCCGGGGACAGATTTAATTATTCATCCGCGTCGGTCCGCTACTTACGAGCGCGTTCGCCTCCTCTTGCCGACAAGATTAATTGGCTCGTTTCGCGTTCCTCGCGGCGGAGATTAACGACGCTCGTAATGAGAGCCGCGGGATTATTTCGGAGAGCGCGTCGCGTCACTGACCTTCGCGAGCAGAATCGCTCCGAGGAATGGTTCCTGAATCGCTATGGGCACTGCTGGAATTGCTGTGCTGCTCAAACTCACTTTCCTCACTCTGCATCACTCGTGTGTGCCACCATTCTTGCATTCACTCTGCCCGTTTTTCAACTTTTTAGAGAGATGCGAAAGTTCGTAGCCGGCCTTGTCCACACTGAGCAACACCGAGTTTTTGTTGCGGTTGTCAATGGTAGACAAACATTTTTTGCTTGTCTATTTAAGAAAATTTGTCATTGGATCAAAGTTTAATGGGTTAAAAAACAGATTTAAATAGCTGCTCGTTTGCATCATCGACAGATGGTTGCATTCGCGATGTAGTAAAGACTCGGTTAGTTTGTATAAATCCGTTTATTCCGCTGGTTTTTATCAGCCGCGATCGTTACAAATGTAGAAATATACAGAATAATATTTTCACTTTCGCCAGTTGTTTCTTCTGCTGCGGCATAAATGAATGAAAATGGACAATGCAGCAATGAAAAATAGAGATACCTTTACATTATCAACCACCTGTTAACTGAGCGATGACGAATTAACTCGTTTCTTTGAATTCGCCCTCCCGATCTTTCTTCATTATTGTAATTTACCGGCTGCATGTAAAAACGAAGACTCGTGAATCAACATTTTCCACCTCGGGCGTAATTCCATTCCAACGAGGAGCATTTCATTATATTTGCATGCAAAGCAAAAAAATTATTTCAACGGAATATTTTCGCGTGTTTTGTATCGTTCCGCGAGCTTCGTTCTATAATATAACAATGGAATCGGCATTACGCGAATTAGAAGAACTGCAGCCGTTATAGTGACGATTCAACAACCTAATTAAAGAGATTATTGATCGAGACCGTAAGGTAACAGGTTAATATCAAATTCTATCGAATTCATCGCCGTGATGAATTAATACGGGCCAGTGCTTGTCGTTAGTCGTCGTTCATCTCTCGCATAAACATCGCGAAATATGATTTATCTCGAGGAATTATTCTCGTTTGAACAAGAGCGGAGGACGTTCGAGGCACGCACACACTTGTTAACGGAGTCGCCGAAGCGGACTTTAATCATTTTTAATTTAATTTGTAGCGTAACAGGTTCATTGGAGATTATCTCGAGTCCGTCGTCGTGATAAATTGTTGCAGGCACGAGCTCACCGTAAATCGTTCCACCGTATCCGGAACATTTTTCGCGCGGCCCTAATTGTTTTCGTTTTCTTCTCTCGTTCCTCCTTCTCCCGTTCTCTGCCGAAAAATGCATCACGACAGTATCCTTCCACAATTTTTCACATGCGCAAACACAAATCGTCTCGCACGTTATTTTCACCGCTGAAACTTGTAAAACAACGACCTGCCGTTTCGACGTTGAAAAGATCAATCAAAACAATCAAGTTAATCAACCGGTCGAATTTATATTCGACGACAGAGTCCGAATCACGATATTCACGATCAATCAATTATGGCGGAAGGGATCGCGCGGTTCGCTATCTGCTCCAGCAAGCAGGCCCGATCACCTACGGGACGCGACTTAAATCACCGACGCGATAGAAGTTGAGAAAAGACTGGCTCGGTATCGAATCGATTTTCGGTTGGAATCGTAAAAATGCCAGTTCCGAGACTCTTGCAGGTAGTAAACTCGGAGATTCCGGGTTTAAATCGGATCCATGAGGAAGATAAGGTCCAACGGAATTTATTTTACACCGTGCTGTTAACGTACGGCCAAATCGATTATGCGACACGTTTTGCGGAATAATTTTGATGGATTGTTCGACAAGAATAAATTAATAAGACTGTTTGGACTTGTCGTAAATACACCAATCACCGAAATTTAAGATTCGGTTTTGAGAAGGCTCAGGTTTCTCACTAAAAATTAAGTCAACTCCTTCGCAAAGAGAAATTGAACAGTTCACCTTTGATGTTTCCCTGCAGCGTGAATTTTCAAGGTCAAGATTCTATAAACTGGTCGTGTGCAATATTAATGTATTCTTGATCGGATCAGAGTCCATTAGCGTAGACGTCGCGCAAGAACATCTTTGCATCGCGAGTGTCCCTAAATACAAAGGGACACGAATAAGTAAACATGGTCCCTTCGAAGAAGGCAAGGAAAGCTCTCCCCTAAAACATCAGCGGGGCACTCTGCCATCACAGATCCGTTTACCAGCGTTTAAATCGTGGCAAAGGTTCGCTCCTCCGAGTGCCTCGAACAATTTTTTTATCAGTTTGTCGTTCCCGCCAGGGGAGGAGAGAAAATGAATAAGTAGAGGAAAGAGGATGGGTAAACAGAAGTTCGTTAATGTTCGTTCGATCCGCTTATAGAGCTAATAGACTCACGGGTCGAGGAGCAGTTGTTTTTTCGAGGATATCGCCCGTGCGAGACCGGGACGTTTTAAATTGATTCGATCGAAACGAAAAACAGGACCAAGAACATCGGAAGTGCCAGCCAGCTTCTTCTCCTTCTGTTTTCCCGATGTTTTCGTGCCGGGGAACTCGAAGAGAAATAAAACGACACGAACGGTGTTTCGATCCGGAATTGAAAAATGGTCCGTCCTTCCGAAAATTCGGAATGTTAGTCTGTTTTCTGTTGATCGGAATTTTAACGAATCTTTCTTACCGAATCAGAACCTTGAAGATAAGGATGTAATTCATGATTAGATAGATTGCGGATGATCAGTGGAGAGAGACCAATATATAGTTTGAACAAAGAGTAAAATTGATACTATTCTTTATCCAGCAGAAATTTTTACAGAGGCAGTTAGCGGTTATCTAATTTCCGGTTCCATCAGTTAGTCCTTACAAACGTGGATTTGCATGAAGTTCCGCAGTCTAGTAATTGCATTTCTGTTGCAGCAGTCTTCCTGCGGAGCTACTGAATGATATTTAATGACGATGCAGAATGAAAACGGGGAATCTAAAACAACAACGACAAAGATATCGTACGGCGTACGAATCGATTGAAACAGTCACTTTGATGTTCGCAACATTTGTGTTCCAGTGCTTTCAAGTAATAAAGTGATGCGTAAACTCGTATAAAATCGCTTTGAAATTCCAGGTCCAATGCCGACGTAACTGCGTTTTTATTTAAAAATTAATGTGTTGTCTCTAAAAAATTTCTTTTATCATTTTAATAGCACGATGGAGATATTGAAACAATTGGTTGTTTACGTCAATCTAATTCTAAACGGTAAACGAGGATGGGAAGTGGGGGATGAACGAGTATCGAACAAGTACTACCACATTTTGTATTTTCCGAAGCCGAAGCGAGTGTGCAAATACCCGCGGCCGCGTGCTCGGTAGAGTGCTCGTGATTTCCGATAATCGGAGTGCGAGCTCTGTTGTCCGAGCGATAAGAGCACTCCGCGGATCGTTCCGACGTTAGACACTCGCCTCGGCAATCTTATCGGTCCTTGATGGCGATCATTATATCGTTTTATTGGGGCGTTTCCGCGCAAGAAGCGGAGACGGTGTGTCTTGGGGAGGAAAGTGGAGCGGGAGAGCGGCAAATGGACGGGTCGCGTAAACGGGCGAATGAAGTTTGAACGCACAGGTGGCCGTACAAGCGGGTTTGTCAAACTGGCAAATTTTCTGTGCACGGACGCCTCTCCAGGCGTCGCGTCGCGTGAAAACGCGAGGGAGCCTGGAGGACGGATTCGTGATGGGACGAAAGGGGGTCGGCCAAATGGAATTAAAGCGGAACGCGGGAACATTGCCGCCCGCAAAACTTGGACACCCGGGCTGAATAGAAACGGTCGCGGCGAGGGAAAATTACGTCGCGTTTCCGACCGCACGCGGATGATATCGTAATGAAAACTCCTAACTACAGTAACTTCTTGGTTTTAAAGTTGCTCGCCACGCCGAGCAAATCTTTCCTAAGGGTTACTTAGTGCGACGCGACGACGCGGACCGCTGGGGACTTAGGCGTCCGGGGAAAATGGGTTTTCGGGGTTCTGCAGGCTTTTGTTTCCTACAGAACCACTATGGTTTAGCATCGGATATTTGGCGTTTCAAGTTTGCTCCTTGAGATTCGTTGGAAAATCAAGTTGAGCAATCGAGAAGCGAATGTTAACAATGAAAAATATATGATCATTTTCACGATGGGTAACTTGCAAAATGGGAGTCCGCTGTGCATGGAAAAAATTCGGTAGCTATGAATATGTACATCTGACAAACTCGAAGTGCTAAATAAATAAACAGACGCGAAAATGAATAAATAAATTTATACGCAAACGAATGTGGTGATAAAACCATTAACGAAAGCGTGGCATCAGCGGCCACTCAGCGCTGAAATTCATATGACGCTAACGTGGCGTCATCGGTCGCTATAGTACTATGTACCTACCCAGATGCTTTAAATTTTTTTCTGTTTTTCTAAATTAACCCTACCACAAATAACATTGCAGTTTAGTATTTTCTCTTTCTTTTATACATGTTTGGTAATCGTCAAATAATTAAATGTTAACAGTAATCTTTACCCGGTAATGTACGTGAATCGTTATAGTTTATGTATACGGGTCTCGTGACATCCTGCAGTATCATGTAGAACAACTAAATTAGAAGTGTATTCAGATCAACGATGAAACCTCCATACGGAATTAAAAAGAATACACGGAGAAAGTAGGCCACTGTTATAAAAGACTTGTTTATGGTCGCTGGCTACTCGGGAACCATAAGGCGCATAATAATAATCTGTCCATGAATCTTTATGTAAATTCCGAGTTTCTAAAGACGTATTTATAACGGCTGATGTTAAACTGAAATTCATTCACTGCGTCGCGGATTTGGTAAACATAAAAGCAAAGAAGAAAAATGTGTTAAACTCTCTTGAAGATTTTGCTGCAGGGCGTTTCTCACTCGCGATGCTGCAGCTGCATAAAATTTCCATAAGCTGCAGACTGCACTTGCTTTCCAACAAATGTTACAACATTACATGCTCTACGAATTAAATTTCGATCACGTTCTAATCTACCGATCCTGCGAAGATTATGCATCCCCTTCCTTTGTTAATTAAAATTACTGGACTGCGGATTTTATGTATTCGCGAGAAAGATGCATGGCAACGAAAAAGAGAAGCTGGAGAAGAATGTATAATAAGAATATGTTATTCTCGAGTGGTTGAAGTTCAATTTCAAGAAATTGACGGATAGTTTTTATTTTGCATGCAGATTATTCTTCATTCCATTATTATTCATCGTCGATACCTATCTTATCGTGTTCCGCCTAATGAACAATTCTCGGCGAGCAGTGGATTAATAACACCGCGTTCTATCGCAATATAAAATTCCCCAGTTTCCCGAAGAATCGCCTTTGTTCGAGTCGCGGAATATTTCAAAATTTGCTGTCGGATGCTATCCGCGGTCGTGAATCTGCAGAATTTGAAGGCCAGGCGGGACGTAGCGGTAAAAGTATTGCGACTTTCTCGTCGTCGGTAAGTCGATAATAAATTCCGCCGGCTGACGTACTATTACTTAAGAGCTTGCATTTCGCATGCTCGATTCGCACGAGCGGCGTTCGTTGCTGACTGCGCAAACCCCGCGGAGAGCCCGGCCACCGTTATGGAGATCCCGGCCGCTGGCTTCTCCCAAGAATGAGGGAAAATTTACGGTTATTACGAGCGGACAAATAAACGTAATCGCGGGAAGAATTACGGGCCGGCGGGGCGCTTACAGATTTCGCAAAATTCGAAACCCACCGTGCCAAAAAACGATGACCTCTCCTATCTAATCCTCCTCCACTCTCTTTTCCCTACCGCAACGTGGACTCCAAAATGTTTCATTAACTCTAGATTCGCTTGTTTAATTCTCGTTTGATCTTCGATGCAATTTGACACCATTTTCCTTTCTTATTTTAGCAATAGCGTTCACAATGTCATACTAAATATTACAATTTAATTATACGCACAAAATTAATCTCCATTTCGTGGGCGTCACACGTGTGAAAATTTCGAGATCGATATGTCATTTCTATCGAGAAGTCGAGGAGATTTGAAAACCAGAAAAATGAACCATATGAAAACTTTGAGAAGTGCGACACGAATTAAATTTAAGTAGCGTGATCCCGCAGGGGCGATTGTCGAGGTGTTAAAGAGAATACTCGCGAGACCATTCAAGACGAACGAAAGTGTTCTTAGAAGCACCGAAAACGCCGGGAACAATAGCAACAAATACATTGACGGTGTAACTTTCGCCTGGGCATTCGAGGGCAGGCGAAATTAATGCGGGCGGAGCGTTCTATTCATTTTATTCATTCGCGGACGAAATTCGCGATAAATAATGAGGTCTCCGGCGGGAGCGATTCTCGAAGCTCCCTTGATAAATGTCTCGTTTCTGAAAAGGGGGGAATCTCATTGTAGCAGCGGCGGCCTTCGAGGTCGTTTACTGCGGCCGGCTGTCGTAAAATGTGGATCGTGAAACACCGTGTAAATCTTACTGGGAACGACGAACGTCGTCAGCATCGGATGCGCCTCTTACGACTAGTTGTTAAGACTGTGTATCGGAAACTTTTCCGACGGTAAACTCGCAATCAGATCATCGGAGGTAATAAAATAGTTATCATTGCGTCGTTAAACCGTTAATGAACAGCGCCTCCGTAATGAAAACTTAAGTCCAGTACTAAACACCACCTGTGATTCCTCGTCGAAAATCTTCGAAATATTTCTAGTTCACCGGAATTCTTTCTATTTAATATAAGTTTATATCTGTAACGAAAGTATTCGCGTTGGTGCGACGTTGAGTCATCCGTCTTTAAAGCGTCAACATCGAAAGTTGCCCTCGTGAAAACGTGGTGGGAGTTATGAGAAAAGTTATTCGAGGTCTGAGTAAAGTTTTTAAACGAGTTTATAAAAAGTACGGAAAAAAGTAGGAAGGTAACTATCGCAGATTTAACCACCATCTGGTAAGATGGGGCATCCCAGATTCTGTGCAACTTTCTAAACGAGTAATCATTTATTTTTATTTATCGTACACAAAGTTTTAGCGATGTTAATTGTTTCGATTTCGCAGCCGAACATCGAGGCTTTGATTGAACGTACCACAACATTAGGTTGGCCAAAATAAATTGATACGAATAGAATACAAGTGTTACGTACTCTGTTTGAAAACGTTCCATCACTCTTGCAAATAATATTATCGGTAGATTAAAAAGAGGTAGTTAATCTAACGCGATTGTCTGAAAATTAGAACAAATGAAATCCCACTTTATGAACTAAAATTTGAAATGAGTAAACGTATTCGGAAAATAAACGAGAAACCAAGAGATAAATTTCGTTTGGAAAAAAGCTTCCACAGCACTGTTCAGACACAAAACGATTTACGAGAGACCGACTGAATTTTCGATCGTTCAAAGGAAGAATTTTTATTACATCCACAAACTATTCTGATAAAACTCGCTGATGTACTATAATCCTTTGAGGATGAATTATTTAATCATAATACATATTGGGTAGGCAAGAAAGTAACTTCGGTAGTTTCAAGTGAAAAACAAACGATTTCTTTATTCAAACGATGATCTTTAATCAATAAAATACTTTTTTATTCTTTTTTGCAAAAGATCATCGAACAAAACGGAAAGCGTTTAAAAAATTTGGACTCTCACTTTAAAATACCGAAATTACTTTCTTGCCAACCCAATATAAATATCTACATAACTATATATAACAGAAATATAAAATGGACGAACAATTTTCATTTCTACCCGGATGTTATGTTTCGCTCTATCGAGAGTAGCAGGTATGTACGTCCGAAGAACTGTGACGTCAAACAATGGACGTCAGAGCGGAGCCGGCGGGTAACCTTGAAATTGTCATGACGCCAGGGTGGCGTCAGCGGTCGTGACGGCGTTAGCAAGAGGTAGGGTTTGGCCGAACGTCGGACGTTGTTTCGCAGTTGGCTCGATCCGAAAGTCCACGACCACCTCCGTGCGCTTTTGTGTACACGTTCGTTCAATTTCCTGTGAACGCGGCCGACAACTCGTACTCCCACGCAAACGCGCAGAGACGACGCGACGCGACGCGAGAGTAACAACAGATATCGCGAGAACCGTTTCCACCGGAATAATTAGATTCAAGGCCGCGCGGAACAATGCCTCGCCACTTAACACCGCCGCGAGTTTTGCTCCGTTGCGTTGCAAGCGCGCGCTGTTTTACTTTATGCATCACCGGCCTCACGCCTAGATGCTACACGCCCCGACTCTCTGTCCTCCATTCTTTACGGAAAACGCGGAATAATCGGCGGAATCGTGTTCGCTATTCTGACCTTCTAATTCAGCACCGGCGAATTAGAAGCTCGCTCGACGCTCTACCGTGCTCTCTCCCCTTTCGCAATTACGCGGCGACGTCTTTGTCATGTTTCTGTGCAATTTACACTGCAATTGCGTAACGAATTAATTTCGAACTCTGGAACGGGCAAGCTTCGGAAATATTGGTCTGCCATACAGCAATGGACGTGATTGATTCTTGGATGCAAGGGTGCCTCAAAATAAAATTTTTTAAGATCATTGTCTATTAAACTTTTCGAGAGTTTCATATTTTTATATACAACCACAGCGATCAACAGTTAATCAGGTCCCTCCTCGAAGAGAAAGTTTTCGCTCCAGCAATCATTTGGACGGTATTTGTAATCCTAATGCAATATAGTACATAATAGAAGAAATAAGTTCCCAGCCGTAGAGCTATTGTAAAATGTAACTCTACGCATTTCGAAAAGTTTGAACAGGTTCAAAGGACCATCGAACTCGCGGCAGCTTGCGAGTTTGTGGAAATGTTTGAACGCTTCAAGATGTACACATTCCGCCGGGAGAGCAACACGTATAATACTGAATGCACTCTACGTGCAACGTTTATAACCGTCTGACAACGGTGGCTGGCTCCATTTTAATCCTGCTTTAGATATTTATGATGATCAAATTACAACTTATCTTTGTCAAATTTAAAAACGAACTCAATTCTTCAAGAGCAAAATGACGATATAATATGCAACTGAAAAGGATAATAGAGAGATTTCATAATTGATTGAGAGAGAGAGACTACAATCTTCTACATTAATAAATGAAAATGAATTTGTGTTACTATTCAATACATTTTATACGAATTAGGGACAGATTTGATGAAAGTCAGCTATGCTGCCTCGCGTTTTGCCAGTTAAATGTGCACCCTCGGAGTTCGGTATTTGAAAAAAGGGATGAAGCGAACCCGAGAAGGTACGGGCACGAAATCACTCGGTAACGCCACATCTTTCCAGCTTAATTTGCTCGTCGCTATTTAAAACAGTCTCCGCCATCCCTCGTGTCTCGTTTCCCCTGACTCCGTCTATTCTTTTCCGGTGACGGTGCTGTGTACGCGAAATTCCGGCCGGCTGGCGAACACAATTGTAGCAAACAGCTCGGAACAGGGACGAGGAGAGGACGGGAGGAACACAACCGGAGCAAAGGCAAGCAAGCATGGCAGAGAGAAGAGAGGAGAATCCGATCGAATCACCGACAAATATGAGTGCCCCGAGCGCTCCAGTGGGAGTCATCGACCGTCTAGGATTTCACAAGTTTCGTCTCCGAGTCCTAGCTGGGTCCAACTGCGTAATACCTCCCAAGACAATTTTTAAGGGAATAATAGAAAAGCACGGACACCCTGCTACACCTTGGTATCCGCGGAGCACGGCAGACAATTTATTGTCGTGATTCCTGGTGCTCGTAATTCCCGGCGAAATTGAGGCTCTCCGAGCGTTTCTTATTCTCTCTGCCACTCGCAGATTCATTCGACCGTAGTTTCTGTCGCTCACTTGCATTCATGCCTTCGCAAACACTTTCTTCTACGTTTACTGACCTGCTCAAACCTCGGACACTCTCTATTCGATCGGCTCTGGCTTCGATCACGCCATTGTGACGCGAATAGAAATGCTATCAACGCTTCTTGCGTGTACAGTGGATGCTCGATGTTGCTAAATGAGTCTTCAATTAGCAAGCATTAATACTTGCGACGTTTTTCGTCTCTTTGGAAAAAACAAAATAAGAGTGCTCGTGATCTACGTATATATTCCTTCATTTTGTACAATCCACAGAAATGTGTAATTAATGATAATTATTTCTGATTCCACGATATAGCTTTTTGAACATTGTGTCGATTTCACACCGAGCAATATTGAGAATTAAAAATTGATCGTCGTAAAATCGTTAGATTATATATTATCGCAATAATTATACTCAATTCGAGGAATAATACTCGAAACAATCCAATGCACTTTAAATAATTGACTTTGGTCAAAAATCATCGAGTTCCAGAAACGAAGGACGTTTCACCACCGAGTGCAATTACGTACACATCACAGTTGCCGGAGGACGTTATCAGAACTACCGATAAATTTCTTTGCTGATAACAGCTCCGCCGTGTCACCGGCAAGTATGCGAACGCGTCTGTTATCGTATCTTCGCGATTGCCGCGTTGATGTATCGACTTGTTCCGCTGACAGTCGTACAGTCACAGTACACTGTCGTGTGACTACTGAAAGCATTTCTGTTCGCGAGCTTCGGATACCTCAATGATAAACAAATCGTTAAAACATGCGTAAATAACGAGTTCGATTCTCTGTCGTATCAGCGGGCAAAAAGCTAAATAAAACGAACGAAAATCAGATTCAGATTACCAGTACATAATGCCTTGTAAGCCTGCTGGCACACCGGTATCAATCGCATAATGCGCTATTAACCTTCTGTCGGTCGTGAACATGTAAATATGTATCGATACGCATCGGTAGATTTTGTTTCGCTTGTTACGAACGCTGTGTTTGATCTTCCTGTTCATTAATTGTACTTATTTTCCTGTAGTTGATGAAACACTATTAAAAATATTGTATAAATAACCTTTTTGTGGACGTGCAAAACGTGCTTTAACAATGCAACGATTCAATTCTTATATATTTAATATTCTAACGAAATCCACAAATAGTTCTATTATTAATAGTAAATTTCAGTGGGCCTGCATCGGCTTCAATATAGTTCGGTGAAGGGATAAAGAGGCTTGGATCATTTTCGCTGTATCCAGTATTTCAATATTGCGATCGATGGAGAGTTAAATAAAAGAGGATGTGTCCCTGAATTGATCGGTAACGGGCACTGTAGTGCGTCTATCTTCGACTTATCGGTATTCAAGGATTGAACGGTAACAAAGTGCGAAAAGGGTTGTAGAGGAGCGGTCGACTGGAACGAGGCTGTAACAAGGCAGATATATATTTCTCCGGGTACGATACACACCTCTCAAAAGGCAATTTGTGCCAGTTATCGAGGCATCTACGTGTTCCCCGGGCATTAGGAATATCGAGGTGTATCCGCGGCGCGAACGTGATGTACGATCGAACTCTAGTTTTCTCGTTGCGAGACAAACGAGCCGGCCCCCGGTGGAAGAAAGCCAGGAAGCTATGCAAATCGAGAAAACGACCGTGAGATAGATTAGCCAGACGTCGAGTGGACTAATGGATATTAGAATCCTACCAGGGATTACCGGAGAAACGTACCTGCCCTCGGTCTGTCGGAAGTCGATCGATGAGCTCGTGAAAGTATTATATTATTCGCCAGGGATATTGATTTCCCGTCGATCCATCTCGTTTCGGAGATTTATCGCGGTCGAACCGTGAATCTTAAATAACATTCGCCCGAACATTTCGGCCGGCGATACCGACTTATTCTTAATTTTGTTATTTCCGATCGATTTGCGGCGATCGATAATTAGCCATTCTATTTCCGAAGTCTACGGGGAATTGTTAATCGAAACACGGTAAAATATAGCAATGAAAACGTTTAAAGAGCGTTCCAATGAAAATTCAATCCACAGTGAAACTGTTGAATAATCGAACTACAGGATGGATCCACTGCTGATATTTTTTTAAAAGGAGGTTTATGTATAATTGTTGACTATGAATAGACTAATTACACTCTCCAAGTTCAGGGTTGATCAAGTCATTACGTAAAATTCGTACGTGCTTCTATAATTATGCGTGGTTAAGCTCTCACGTTAAAGAGAATTACAGGAATAACGCGGGGTAATGCGGATTTTATGGATTTGTAGCGTAAAACAACCAGCAACGTGTTCAAAGGAGATTAATGAGACTGTATTAAATATTAGTACGCATTAACGTATTCTCCTTGACGTTTGTGAATTAATACGAGCATGAAGATCCTAACTGTCGTTCACAGAATACCAGAGCATCAAAGTAGTCATGTGTTTGAAGAGAATCCGGCGACATAAACAGATTCTTGAAACGGTCTGAAAACTATCCGGGTACTTCCGGGACGCAAGACAATACGTTCCCGACAGGAAAATATCTCTGTCATCTCTTGACGACTGTCAAACGGCGCTCCTTAAGCAATCTAACTTTCAAATTGCACGAGCCGCTGAACGTCCACGGGGCGGGCTGATTTAAAAGCGGCGATTTCACCCCCGGATCGCGGAAACTTCTTCGTGGGCCATGCTCGCCCGGAAAGTTCACCAGCACTTTGGCCATTCTGGTTACAGACAGAAGATTCGAACGTGCTCTACTCGAATCGAGTGGATTCTACTCGTGTCTTTCACGGAGCCGCCTACTTTGAAGATCCGGCTGCGAGAGGAAATTTCTACGTGGCTGCTTGTGCTAGTTATAATCTCTCCTTCCACTATGCACCTCGCTTTATTCCGCAACGCGGTCGACCATAAAAGAAACAGGAATAATCACGGACGAAGACGTGACTCCGTGGACGCTCTAAATATTGGATTTAACCTCTTGGCTCCTAGATTGTGCGCCACGTCGCGTCGCAAAATGTCTGCACACCGTAGAACCTCGATTATCCAGTCCTCTGATGTCCGAGTTCATACTTTCCGCAAAAAAAACAGTTTAATCTAAAACGATTTATCGTACAATTCAGAAAGAATTTACGCGGTGTCCGCGTTAATTGGATCACATTTTCTAATTTTATGTTTGCGATTGATACTTTCATTTTTGTTCTAAAGTATTCGAAAATGTCCGAAGTTTATCGATATGTACCAGTTATCGCAAAAATTTTAATTCAACTGGCGAATGGAATGAAATTACATACGATAAAAAATGTTCTCCTTTAACGATGCTTTCCATTTTTTGACTGGTATAATAATTCAAGGGGAACACGGCTGAAACCATCGGGGAGTCGAGTAAGAATGGCCGCAGGGTTTCTTACGCACTCTCGATTACCTCGAAAGCAGCCCGGACGCGTATGCAGCGGCTGCATCGAGGCGCATCCACTTTCACTGCGAGTCTCGGGAAGAAATTGCAGCGACGCCGGCGAACTGCCACCGGCGGGCATGCGCGCTCGTCGGATTTAATTAAATATTTGCACTCGGTTTAATCTCGCTCCCATCGTTCCTTCTTCTTCACCGCCTTCCCGTTTTGCCTGCGCCCTCCTCGTCTCCGACGGAACTTCTCTTTCCGTGGGGGATAAGCAATTTCAGACAATTTGCATCAAAATCATTAGCGACACGTATTCTGTCAACTTCTACATTCATACAATACAAGAAACTGGAAATCGAGTTCCCCGAACAAGTATGATCGACGGATAGAATTCTCAGTATAGGTGCGATCTCCTTCGCGCATCTGGATTCAGCGTTTTGTGATCCATACTCCATTCGTCGTAGCTCTCTGTTAATAGTATTAATTATACCAATCGATTGGCTACAAACGCTGGATTTCTGGTATAATTCTATCAATCAGATTAATTGTATCAATCAGTGTGGCCAACGTTTGGACGATTGACGCAACTGAACGCACGCGGACGCGTATAATGCGCGAATATGTCGTTCAGGAATTTTGTAGCTCCGATGTGCTCGAATTATGTCTTACTGTTTTACTTTTTATCGTTTAGTGCTATGGGTTTATAGTTTCTATGCTGTTTAAAGCAGTTGCAGGAGCTATTTTATTCCTGTAAGATACTCTTCTGACGATTCTAATAAATTAGTCATTAATACAGCATTTGAATTGACGTCTCAGAGACGTCATGGCATTCGTACGTCAAACTTGATTACTTTTACGTTTTATCATAAATTAATAGGGAAATGATGTACAGGATGTTCCAAAAATATTGTATTTCGTTGAACAGGATGATTCCTGAGGTAATTTGACTTTCAATGAAGTACAACATTTTTGGGACACCTTGTATGTAAGAAGTCTTAAACCTTGAAATTAAATTGTACCTAAGGCGAGATCTTTAAATAGTTTAAACAGCATAGAAAGTTTCAATTATCGTCTAACCTGTGGTTTTATCTCGTAAGGAACCGCTCATTATCCTGAATGAATTTACCTGAAACATAAAAAATGTTCTCAGTTAGAATACAGTTGTTTTTCTGGATGTAGTACGAGTATTTATTTTTAGACGAGATATTAAATCGATTGTATATCAACGATATCAAACTAGTCAGATAAAATTGAACTGTTTAGCCGAAGGGAACATTTTTGTAAGCCTAGTAGTTCGGGATAGAGTATCCCGTAAAAATAATTATATTGGCGGGTGAGGAAAAATTATAGAAGGCGTTCCTTCGTCGGCTCGTTAAAAAGATTTTCCGGTACAGCTGTTCGATTTAGCAGAATCGATCGAGTCCCGGGAAAATGAAGAAAAGAAAGTTCGATTCGTTGCGAGGCAGGCGCATTTCCTTCGAAAACGATTTCACCGGCGGCAGCGAGAAAGGGAAACAGAGAGAAAGAGAAAGAGAGAGAGAGAGAGAGATTTAAACTAATCTGCGCAGCGGGCTCTGGATATACAACTTTTCGCTAGATTAACCTGGATGCGGTGGCTTAATGTAATCTATTATGACGGAATAATAGCGCGCGAACCGCAGAGAAGTTCAATTACGAGATTGCCGATATTGTTTTACAACGGTCGACTCGCCTCGCCCGCGGAACGGCTTAAAAGAGCACGACCGTAGGGTAATTAGAAGCGATTCGAGCTCGATAATGCCGGTCAAGCGAACGGTGAAACGAATGCAACGAAATTTCGAGAGCCATTAATTAAGGGCGTCGTCTGGTCAGCAGACGATACTCGCGCGTTGACGTGTGTAAGTGCACACATCGCTATATCACATATACGTACACGAAAATTGTAAGGATCCGGGAGTAGACTTCTGAGATCTTAATAATGCAATGACTGGATTTCTTAGTAGTCAAAATCGCTAGATGAAAGATCAGTCTAGGGTGCTAATTGGTTGAAAAGTCGTACTTCAATTAAAAATTCTGTACGTTTAATTCTACAAAAATCCAAGCCACAGTGAGGTTGACATTCAAATATAGTTCTGACATTTTCCGCTACGAGCGTTGATTTCTGTTTCATCTATGACGTCCTCACTGACGGGCGTGCTGTCGAATATTGCAAATCATAGCTCGTGAACGTAGAAGTACGACTTTTCAGCCAATTAGCACCCTAGACTGATCTTTCATCTAGCGATTTTGACTACTAAGAAATCCAGTCATTGCATTATTAAGATCTCAGAAGTCTACTCCCGGATCCTTACAATTTTCGTGTACGTATATGTGATATAGCGATGTGTGCACTCACACACGTCAACGTGCGAGTGTCGTCTGCTGACCAGACGACGCCCTTAACTCGATTCAGTCTTCGCCCTCCACCATAAAGTGTTTAATAGAATACAGTATCGTCGATATCGACCGGTGGCGGCAGAATTAACAAAGATATTAATTTGTTAATTAATTAATAGTCGTGCTTCGTGAACGAAAATTAACGGAATTACAGTGGCCACGGTCTGCAGAGACGTGTATGAATAGACACGAGGCTTTTAGTGCCCTCGAAATGTACGGTTGCGTGTAATTGGGTTCAGAAACAGAAACTGCTACTCCGCAAAGCGAATTCGAACAGAAAAGGTTCGATATTTTCTTCCGCGACGCAAAGGGAGACCAATTAATTTTTTACCAGAGACAAAACACTGCAGAATTATTTGATCGCTGCTGGTGACACGATCAACTGAATTTCCTGTTTTCCCAGTCTTCCTCGGAACAGTGCGTTAATTAGATTCAGCAACAAATCTCGTATTTTGTAAAATGAATTCAGACTAAGGAAAGGTTCAATTAATTCAATTTTCTGGTTGTGAAGGTTTTACAGTGACAATGTATTAAATAAATTCGTAAAGTTCAGTCAATCATTTTGGAGACGGAACGTTTTGTAGAATTTCTTGATGCTGTCACTGGCACAACAAACTGAATTTCCTGTCCCGTGGAGGCAACTAGTCCGCAATGATAGAGCCTGGCCCGGATCCATAGAGGACCCTGTACATGTCATTTATTCTCGTTAAGAAATCATAAATAATGAATGCAAAAGCGGAATTGAAGACGCTGACTTGTGGAAGCACTTTGCCAGGAATAATCCCGGCCTTCGACCACAAAAGGTTAACACATTGCGGTCGGTGCACCGCATGCATAAGCTATCTATGTACTTCTAGTTCGTGTAAGAATCGTAACGCGCGATTGATTCCACTCTCCGGCGCATGCCCTCCACTACTGAACCACCTACACTTCCCTTTTTCACTAAATAATTTTCACACAAATATAATTCAAGTTACTAATCTCTTCTGACTTAAATCAAACACCAAATTTCCAATTCTCGAAAAATTGTGGATAATTAAACGACAATAATTTCGTTATTCATTTTTTACCAAGCAAGATAAATAGGTTGACTTTTATCAACATAATTGTCAGTGAACATAAATATCTCGAACGAAGAGAAAGAGAATGCACAGCCACTGTATTAATTAATTTAGACACTGCTTGTTTTTTAAGCAGACGATCTCCAACAAGGACAGCTATTAAGGTGATAATAGACGGTAATTGGTTGCAACGAATTCAATGGCGGCTGATGTAGAGAAGGTCTGGGGGCTCTCTCGCAATGAAAACGGTGAAACGTAATTTGGCACGAGGAAAGTTGTCGTAATGAGAAACGGTCGCGGGTGTTTCGCGTGCCGTCAGCGTGGTCCAAAAACCGGGGAAAGATAACGACGTTGATATGCATGCAACATTGGCCCCCAGCGCGAGCACCGTGAAAGAACGCTCGCCAAGTGACTGCGTTAGTGCCCGGAGTAATTAGGATTCTGGTCGTTGGAAATTTAGATTGTGCACGGCGAACGCGTACAGGGGAAAAAAGGATAGATGATCATAAAGTCGCCTCGCTCTGGCGTTTTGAAAACGTTCCCGAAACCCATGAACTTTGTCCGACGCTTACAGAAAAATGCGCGGAGAAAATTCTTCTTGTAAACGTGACGCATCCCAGAGGAGCAGCTCCACGATTCGGTTGATCTTAAAATATTCTCGACCCGATATCTAATTTGCCATGACTGTTCTATTTTCGAACGAATACGTAGAAATTTCGATCTCGTAAATAAATCGTCTATTTATGCGTTTAAATCACCTGGCAAACAGCCGGACCGCCATTCGCGAAGAACGGACAGCTTTGACAACATGAAACCGGTTCGATGTCAATATTGATTTTAGCGAACTCCTCGAAGCCACCTTAGCACGAACACTCTCGCGTATTCGTGTAACGCTAATTTATTACCGAAGTGAGACGTAAGTACTTCGGATCGGTTCGCATAGCGCTACGAACTCGATACAGTATTACCGTAGTTGTGCTATCGCAAAAATTGATTTGCTCCACCTGTTCCAGCGTCTCCACGTTCTGAATTGATCTGAACAATTTTTAACAACTCTCGATGAATGTACTTATTTGCGAGGAGTTGTGGAATAATGATTTGGTATCAGCTCGTGATAGCAACTTCAACAGAATCTCGACGATGATCGCCGAATAGAGTCGAGTATAAGCGTCTCGCGAACGAGATCGCCAGATCCGCGATGATCGGAGGAGCGATCTCTGGCGAGGAGATCGCAGAAAGTCGGCCGATCGCGTAACAGCGAGAAGGCGAGCCCCAAGGAAATCATCCGGGGCGAGTCGACGACTTTGAAACCGCTTCGCGCGTGGGAAATAAGGAACGATGCGCCCGTTACGGGCGACGCCTAAGATAAACTCTGCATAGCAATTTCGTACACGGCGATGTTTGGTATTCCGTTGGAGCCGTTGAAACGTAGCGTCGCGACGCCGCATACGTTACCCGACGAGTTTACACGGACAGTTCCAGATAAGAAAGCCTGGGTACGCGTAACATTGTTACGAGGCTGCGCCAGCTCGAAAATAACCGCGCCACGCGACTATCGCGCGTCAGCGGCTCTCAAACAAGAGTGGTGGCAATTAGTCGAGGTTCGAAAATGGTTGCTTGCCACTTTCATCGCTATTTTATGCTCACTTACGTCTCCTGTTTCTTTTTCTCATTCTGCAAAAGGGAACCTTCCTGCGATCGCTCTTGGGACCTTTTTTTTTCTTGCGTGACGGGGTGTAATGTGGGTCACTGGGGTTTAACCCCCGTCGCTTTTGTTTTTCAACGCGATAAGGGCTCGGCATGGAATCTGGCCTCGCTGCCAGCGAATAGCCTATTTTGGAGGGAATGAGAGTTCTGATGGGTCTCCGGATGGCGGCGTGCAATTACTAGGGCGCCTCTACTTCTTTAATGTACGACCGCTTCTTGGGAAACCGGTGGATTTGTAAGATTGCCGGAGATTACTGTCGCGGGATTTTATACCTGAACGATACCGGAGAACATTACTCATGAACGTTCTCGACAAATTTTCATATCGCTGAAATTCAAATTTTTTCCGTAGACGAAATTACGTTGATCTTCTGCAACTGAACGGAGACTCTAACAATATTATTCTCAAGAAACGTCACTGATCAATAGGTTGTGGTTAATTTATATGCAACTTCGTATTTCCTTCGTCTTCTGGAAGACTTGTTCAGATCAAAGTGGAATAAAAATAGTATTAACGAACATATTACAAACACAAAATTGTTCTATAAGAATAAAGGACACGTTCCACGAGACAAGTGTCTACAACGACAAGATTCGCATAAAATGTAGGGTCGTCAAAGCTCACTATAATGAACGTCTTTCAAACATAACATTCTCGTAAATGGTTCTATAAAATTAAACTTAGGCATTGTTCATAGCGAACAAAAATGCGGTACTTAAGCAAGACACGAAACGAGACAAAGAAACTGACACACCTCTCGCCGCCACTAATTTGAAGTCGGCCACGTTTCAGGAAATTCCGGACACAATGTCGCGTCTTAAATCAAACTTTCCAGGAAACTCCGAAGTTGGAAGGAGCCAAAGTTTCAAGCACCGAAAGCTACACAAACCGTGCGATTTAAAGTCACCGAGGCGCGAAAAAACGCGGCGGCAACTGTGCCGAATTTGCGCTGCGAACTCTACCACTGCGAAACTGAAGTATTCCGCCGCACCGGCCCGCGCGCGACTTCATCAACAAAACGCTCGCGCATTCGAGCGAATCACGAGGTCAACGGTCCATTCATGTTTCAGCGGAGGGAGCGAGGTTGCCAAAATTCGGAGTGTCTTCGAGAACGGAAGACGGATGCAGCTGAGGATCGTTTTCGGGGATGGGTCGCGGAATAAAATTCAAAGGGATTCACCGTTGATAGACGGTAGAAGGAGGTGAAGTACGATCTGCAGGACCAAGGAAGCGGCAGGAGAACCCGAAGCTGAAAACGGGCTAAGATAGAAACGACTGCGAAATTTTCTTCGAGCGTATCGCAGATTCCGTTCCATCGCCGTAAAGCGGGTTACTCGTTTCGCGAGTGAACAAGAGCGAGCAGAAAACGAGGCTGGAATGGGTTCGTCTCGTCCTTTTTTCTTCGTTCGATGGAACACCGGGTTTACACCCCCTCTAGACAAGACGACCCTTCCACCCCGTCCCTACTCTAAACCCTACCCCCAACCAGGATCTACCGGCGGAGAATCGTCGACGAGAAGAGGGATTGTGTTGACAGAGCTTTGGTCGATGTTCGGTCGGATTGTTTCGCTGGATCTCGAGTGCTGTCATGAATCCGACGAGTTTTAATTACTTCTCGGAGGAACATTGTTCCTCGACGAACTTTCGCGGTTCTTCCGCGGGCGCATATAATTAATTAAAGTTCGCGGCTTCGATGGATCCTTGATGCTTGCCAACCAGTTGAATGGAATCGCTGATTTATGACGGTAGCACTGTCGCTTCTATTTTAGTAGCACTCTTGTATTCTGACTTATACGTTGGGCCTGTTGGGAAAATATGGGCTGGCTTGCGGGAACCATTTTGTTTTTGGTGGAAGAGCGAAAACGAGCATGGAAGACATTTTTATACAGGTTTTTTTCAAACATGTAAATTTTGTAA
This sequence comes from Lasioglossum villosulum, assembly GCA_963971365.1. NCBI lineage: Eukaryota > Metazoa > Arthropoda > Insecta > Hymenoptera > Halictidae > Lasioglossum > Lasioglossum villosulum. Next base: position 8,375,716 of record OZ020495.1, read on the forward strand.
AATGTTTGTAGAACTGATCAGTGATTAAGTTTTATCGAACGTTCATTAACGTCCACCTGCCCAGCCTACTCGGCAGTCGTTCACGGGAATAGTGGTTCTTTGTTTACCGACGCCACGCATCAATTTTCGTGGAAATTCATGGGCCGGAGGAGCGACGACAGCAATGAATATTCTGGACAGCATGCCGGCGAGCCGGAAAGACGGGTTGAAGATCGCAAGGTCGGTCAGTGCACTCTAGCCGTACGTAGAAACGTTTAATCGCCGGTGTTAACGGTATGGCTTTCTTTGAGCCGGTTTCGTTGTTCATCTTTCGCCACTTTCAACTTCATGCGCTTTGTTAGTATCTCGTAAATCATTTTTGTATTGATGCACACGGAATTAACAGAAGTATTGTATTCGTGAAAAATCAACCCTTAAACGTCAACAAATTTCAAATTAATCTTTTCGTAATTAAATCTAATTCAACCGGGTAAGCCGAAAAGTTCGTTTCGCTATCTGTATCCGAGAAGATCATAAATCTCGAAATTCAAGAGCAACAGACGAAATCCGCATTTCCCCAAATGGGAGAAGATACCGTCAATAAAATTCAGGCTCGTTTATCGGAATCGCGGGGGTGGAGAAGCGCGCATCCGTTGGAACGTGTGTGCGAGAGGGATGATAAACGATTTGGGGGTGTTGTTTAATCCCTGAGTCCCCCGATTTCCGGCTACAAGCGAGGCTGGCTCACAAAAGCCGTCGTTAGTAACTTCATCTCCTCCCGCCGCCCTCACCCCCGGAACTTTTCTCCCCCGCCTTCGGTTTTTAACTCTGGTCGGCGACGATGGTAACGTATCGTTCCAATTAATTGTGCGAGGGGCAGGATTATCGACTTTAGAAATTTACAACATTAAAATTCAAAAGCCTCGCCGCGGAGGATAATTATCCGGCTGCACTCCTGATGGAAGATTAGCAATCTATTGCAATAATATAAATTTCTCCGCGTGCGATGTAGAAAATGCTTATCTCCGCAGATGGTTAAGGTGTCACGCGAATTCTCGACGGTGGTGAACAGCAAAGAATGTTGTTGCTAATCTAATCAGTTCAATTATCCCGAAGTCTTCGAAAACCCGTTCGATAATCTCAGACAGGAATGAAAAAAATGGTGCTTTTCGAAACGGGACCATCGGCGATCATTAACCGGTTCGATATCAAATCGGAAGCGTGTATTCATCTCGATCGGACCGGAGTCCGGCAATTTTCTCGCGCTTCCTCCAAATGGGATCGATTGGAATTCCTGAATGGGATTTCACGATCGAACCAAACGACTGCTTCTGCTCTTAGCCCCGTCACGGGCGAATGGTGTTACACCGTAAAGAAGAACAGTCCCGGACGAGAAGAACGAGGGTACGATTAGTCGAGATCCGATTAAACGAGCAGCCACCATTGGAAAATAATTAAGCGCGATAGGGTTCTTCGGGTTCGGCTTCTTCTGCCGGGTCCTCGTCGCTTCTGCGCGTCCACCGAATGGAGCATTAACGCTCCCGAGAACCGGAGGCAATCTGTAGGTGCTGCGACGAGCACCCGTTGATCGCGGCGATCATTATAGACCCACTGACAACGATAAATTTCATTGCACCTCGACTCTGTTCCTCTCGCTCGAGAGCCGATCGTTTCTCCACCCGGTCCGTTTCTTCTTGTTCGTTTTCGCGACGAATTAAACACCGATGATTGAGCTGATGAATCTATCGGAAGCCGAACAGATTATTCCTGCTGCGGTGTTCGGCGAGCGAAACTCCTCGACTGCCATCGTGAACGATATCAACTTAATTAGCGTGCTCCCAATAAACTGTTATTTACTCTGAAGATTACTTTGCGAGACTTAAAGTCTAATCCTTTGCGGACATTTTAAAATACTTTAAACTAGCTTACCCGACAGACGTTGTCCCGTCCAAATTTCAATAAATTCGTTTGCGATCGTTTTGTGAATTTGCGAAAAGCTATTGGAAATGTGTAAACAAAATTAAAATAAGAGAGAAACGTATTTCTAAGTGATCATTGCATCTATTAACCATTGTGGCCATGGATATTTAATTAAAGAAGAAGTACATTCAGATGTACACCCATGGGAAACTTGCTGTTTGTCTGGATTTTCCGACTTTCCTTTGTAATTGTCCCGAATTTTTAAAAACCTATATCTAAAAACCTTAACGGACTATTACGAACATTTTCTAAAAAAAATTAGCCAAATCGGTCCAGCCGTTCGCAAGTGATGCGCTTAGCAACGAACAGCAGTTAATTTTTATTTATATAAATGGTTCCTTAATGTTGAGGACCAGTCAATCTCGAGTTTTCGGTTATAATGAAGCCGATTGTATAATGGTGATCGTTTACCTTCCAAGTGCTTGGGTGTTCGGCGAACTGTATTGAGGTACATTTCGTTAGGCGTAGTATCGGTAACCGAAAATCGGATCGTGTGAGCTCGTGGGTTTAATTAGCTGCGAGAGAGAGAGAGGGAGAGACCGTTCCTTCGGTGGTACCTTCGGCAGCAGCATCGTGCACGCGCGCGCCGCGCCGGTGCTTGTAAACGTATTTACATCGGGCCAGCATTTCCTGGCAAAGGACCGAGAACGATAAATCTCGGCAGGCCTGTTTATCGGCCTCGTTCCATTGTGCCTGGTGGCGAAGGCTGCGTTCGGAGTCACCGAACATCGGGGCGTGAAGTGTTTGCGTGTGTCCACGGACACGCCACCACCGTGGCAAATAAGCCTCGTGATACGTTCCGGCATTATCCGCCACACCCGTTATCCCGCATTATCGTCCGTTCGACCTAACGATCCACGTGCATGCGTTTATCGAGTCGGCTATTTTCGAGGGATAGCTCTCTGCCGTCAGCCTTCCGAAGCGACCACTTTCACCCTGCGATTTTTATTATCGGCTCGATATTACACCGCGCCATCGCGATACCGTTCGATTCTTTACGAGCGCAAATAGCCGGTGTGCCCGGGTCTCTGTAACGGGTGGTTCCAAACGATTTCTTCAAACGGGTGGTTATAAACGAGACGCGCTCAACGACCCGATCGGTTCCGGTGCGTCCAATTAGCTGCCGAATCAATCGGGCAAGCTGTTTCTCAACTCGTTGCTCGAGCTACACGACCAATATACCAATCGTTTATGAAATACATTCCCTATTTCTAGTATTATGATTCTTTACAGACTCCTATCTCTAGTAGAATATCGACTATGCTTCGTTTTGGTGCGGACTTGTCGGTAGACTTGACGCAGACTTTCGCAAAATAAGAAGAACAGGAATTAAACGTCGCAGTTATGTTCTTCCTTCGCGCTCGTTATCGGTTTATGACACCTGTTCGAAATATTTATTGAAAGCGAATATTCGCAGACGAAGATAAGGCTACTATTCATAAGTAGGAATATAAGTATTTCATTAACACTGAAATGGGTTGATGCGAGCACTAAAGGGTTCATGTTCAGACCCAGTGATTTTGACGAAGTTCTACTCGACGGAGCTTGGCGAGTAGTTCTAGGACACCTTGTACACGCACATGGACAGAAAGGTCGAAATAATCGGTGGATTTGCGGGCAATTGCGATTAAGGGATCGGCGACCGTATCCGGAGCTTTCCCTGCGAACGCGGCGGCAGGAACGGGGATAACTCTTGGGGAAGCAGTTGGAAGCACTTGAACCGACTACAATGCAGTTCGCAGGTAGTTAAAACTAACTAGAGATTCCCCTCTACATCTGGCTCTCTTGCGCATAGTTTACGGTATTGGCCGACTTCCAGTTCTTCCGGCTCCGGATTCAATATCACCCCAAGAGCTGTTTGGGAGAAGGGAGAGGGTGATGTTTATAGAGGGAGGATGTGCGTGGCATTGATTTCGGAACGTTATCTCGAGACTCGGCGTTCCCGAGCGAAAAAATTATTGTGCGGTCGCGACATCTGCTCTTGGGGCCCACGATTTATGAATCTTCGCGGAACGCTACTCCGTCGTGCAATCTCCTGCTTCGTTTGCCGTTGGTCGTTCGATTCCTCGCTTCATAGAATGCGTGTCCCTCCGGTTTAATCGGGACACTCGTGTGTAGCATACGAATGTATGTACTCGGGTAATATAAAATGTCGGATGTAGAACGATTGGCAATTTCACCGTGCAAATTGTTCTTTGATGGAATGTTATGAAAGTTACGTCCATTCTATCTCACTACAGTTCTAGAAAATCTGCGAGACTCCAACTTTGTTGAAGTAGAACAACTTTGAAGAACTATGTCGTGTGAACTTCACACGACCAAACTTGTTCCTCGTTTCTAGCCCATGAAACAATCGTGTATTAAGTTCTGGGGAGTCGTTGTAGAGGAGAACTTCGGTTTTGGACATCCGTTAGAAAAATTCAATTTCGAGAACATCGCCAAGGATTCAGGTATCGTTGCTTTACATTCCAACGTTTTAGAAATAAAGATGCCATCTTTCTTTATGCGTGGAATTATCCGAAAAATGCGAGGGGATGGCGGAGTCGAAAGTGGGCTGATTCAAAGTTATTTCGTTGCAGAAGGAATAAACTCGGTCCGTATCGGTCGGTATCCCATAATAGATAATGGCGACGGGTATTGGTGAGCTTATTTACCGTGGCGTATCGCATTCACAGTATTCACAGGCACGCTGCGCAACCGGAGAGCGACGGGGTTGAAGGTTCGTTCGGACCGTGGGCTTCGCGTTCGAGAGAGGCCACGGGACACAATGGAACGGGACCCGATAAACCGGCCGCGGGATTTATCGGCGCCATATTTAGCCAGGAAATCGCACGCGGAAATATACGGGCGGGCGTCCAGCGGCTGTAGCAACCTCGGCCTGGTTCCGCACACGTGGATACCGTGTGGAACGCTCGTAGACGAGGAGGAGGCCACCCCCGGGACCGACTAACACGCTTTCCCGATAAATCACCGCCACTTTATTCAATCGACGTATTAAAACTGTCTGCCCAGTCATGTTCTTCTTCCTGTGCCAGCGAAACGCGCCCGCTGACCGGTTGCGGTTCGTCCATGTTAATTTGTGCCAATGTAACACTGCGTTTCAGGCTAATTATCGGTTGATTACGGATATAAAAAGCATTATTCAACGAGATTTATTCAGACTTACTAGGTAGGTTCATATTTCTGTCGAGGATGCAATTGTCGTCTCGCAATTGGAGACTTTATCGTTGAAATATCTGCGTTCGTTACGATTATGAAACAGCAGCAAATTCAGCTCGGGCTCGGGGAAGGTCGGGGGTGGAGCTGTCTCTTTTTCACCTGGCCCGATTAATTGCCACTTGGGGCTACCAGAGACGAGTCCACGTTTCTTCGAAGACGCGCGATTATTCTCCGGCAGCCTCCCGAGGCCGTTGAATAAACGGTCGCCATGAATCTTGAACTTTATTCAGACTCCATGAAGTCGATTATGGCTGATTTTGGTTCTCCTCGAGTTGCGACTCACCCTCGACTCGATCAATATTGATTAAGGGAAGCAATTAATTATATGTATATTTCTAATACGCGTGACGACAGGTACGTGTTTCTCCCGATCGGAAATCGTAAAACCAGTATAATGACAGCTTAATTCATGCTAGGCTCGCGAGGCGACCATTTGCCATTCTCGCGGGACACGTTCTCGCCAAGGACGCGTTCGTGCCCTGGAGGGAAACTGATTTTTCCGACGTCGCCGGCCCGTTCCGTCGTCGCGGGCCATTTGCCTCGTTACTCGCGACACCCAGTCTGAAATAACTAGCCACGACTGCCTCGGCATCGATCGGAGCATAATAATAGCCGCGGCATCGTTCCCGCCGACTATTTTTAGCGTCACCCAGTCATCGCGACCTACAGCAGCGCTAAGCGACAAGCGATTTTCAATGGCAATCGCTCGAACGCCGAGGGACGCGGCGACGCGACGCCATCGTTTCTACGACCGACTTCACGGTTATCGCGAAGCAATTTGTTTCACGATTAACCCAACTGGCTTATTGGCTCTTCCGTATGGATGAAAGATACAATTGTTGGACAACTCTCCCATTTTTCAGCCCGTTCTAAAAGGGTGGCGTTTAAAACATTATTTTCAGCCATTTCTCAGTCTGCTTTCAAAAGGTGCACTTATCGTACAATTTCTGTTTTCGAAAAGTAACCAACACATTTTTATGGGACTTGCCAGGTTTTTCGGGACATGTTCGAAATACTTTAGTTATTGCACATTGATTTCAATAATTTGGTTTAAGTTTAACGTGCAGAATTAGTACTTTGCGATAGAGTCACTTGGGCTTAAACAGAATTTAACCGTTGAATAAAAATATGCCGGCTCGTTCGCGCGGCAGCGCCCGAGGATTATTTTCGGGTCGAAATCGACCAGGTATGGTCGATAAATAAAATCGAGGCTTAAATTATTTTTATATCGGGTTCTCGTGGTCACGAATTCCCGCCACGTCGAAACGTACGGGACGATCTTTTCGCAGGTGAGTGCATGCGACGCAACGGGGGCTCTAGCAAAACGAGCAAAACTCGGCACCCCCGAAGCACGTTGCGTCGGAGTAACATCGAACGGCGCGAGGATGTCGAAGGAGATTGTGGTCGATAAAAATCGAAGGCTGCGTCTTAACCGACCAGTCTCCCTGGAAGATCCGCGTTAATAAGCATTCCGTGGCGTGATCGTTAACCGCAACAAGCTCGCGTTTATCGTTTCCGGAAGTGTTCTCGAGTTTACAGATTAATTTCCTCGCCAGTTTCATGTTTTACTACATTGTAAACGAATCTCTGCGCCACTAATAACACCGTGCACGTAAGACCGTCCCGTGCGGATTATTTTAGTACACCGACTCTTTTTGGTGATGGAAAGAAAGCGTTGAGGAGCCAAGGATGCGGACGGCGCTTAAAGTCGAACTGCTCTTAAGAAGAAATAAAGAACAGACGACGGGAACGTAAACTAAATGTGGAATACACTTTACATTTAATTTAATCAAGAACTAAGCGCCTCCAGAACATGATCTACCTGATAAATGTATACAAGTGCATTTTATATTTTAGACAGTGAAGGACTTACTTGTTTGTAAGTTTGTACATTTTAGGAAACATTAATACATTATGCATTTATAACAAGAATGGATAAATTAAATTTACAACAGTAAAAGATTAAAAGAATTTAAGGATATCAACGTATTTGTTTCGTCGTAGTGAAATTATTAAAGGAAGAATGACAATTTGCTTTGGTCTTGTTTCTCACAATTGATCCAGACAATTTTTATCTTGCATAAAGATCCGCTGTCTAGCAATCAGCTTACAAGTGCATGACAGGCACCGGAACCCAGTTAAATGTAGCGGACTTCAGGCCAACTCAAATTTTGAAGACGAGGTCGCAGTAAAAACGAGTCCCGGCTGCGAACAATATTTCAAGTTCCCCCAACAAGTAGCCCAAATCGAACTCTCATCAACCCCTATAGGGGGCTCTCCCCTTCCAACGAGAGCAGTCAATGAACCTATCCGTCGTCGTGGCGTGGGTCGGCAACAGACGAAGAAGGGTCGCTCTCCTACAGAGAAACTTGAGCGTCCACGTGCGTCTCGCACAGGTCTCGACCGGGAAAGCATGAGGATCGTTGACCCTCGACCTTACCCCCGGCTGACCTTGAGATCGCTCGCAAAGATTCTGTCCCCAGTCTGAACTGCGGGACTGTATCGCTGCGTGTCCGCATGGAGGCACGATGTGGACGGATCGCAGAATCATCAAATTATTCTGCATCAATAGAACCTTTCAAGAAGACTCGCAATGGTTCTGATGGAAACATCAATAAAAAATAGAAATTCGGTCTTAATTCCGAAATATTTATGCTTTTGGATACGCAATTTGCGAAAGCCCTATCTGTAAAAGTAATTCACAAGTCACTAATTTGAGTCATAAGTAATTCCCGCTCGCATAAATTTTATTAAGCCATAAAATAAATAACAATTGTATGTTCGCCGTTACTCGCGATGATTTGATGTCGTTGATCAGGCAGCTCAAGTACAATGATAAATGTATCGTTACAATTTATTCTCAGAAACGGATGCCCTTTATAACTCGACCCAATAAAACGCTTTCACTCTTCATCATCTTTAAGTTCGTCATTTTTAACTTTCGTGCACTGTTCGGATCAATTACACAGAAGGAAACCTGTTTTTTAAATTGGAATTTGTCTTGCCGTAATATATAAATTTATGTAACACGAACAGTGTAGAAGGTTTACTAAAACTAAATGTTTGCGGTACATTAGCGCTGAGTTTAAACAGAGTGTTCTACCTCTAAGCATTTAAACCTGTAGCACGTGTTGAGAAACGCTAAATGCCTTCATCGGTTCTGAAAGTGTACACAGATCCTCAAGATCAATGATTCTCGGATCGCGATTGTTGATCTGGAAATCTCTGATTGCTTAGGTGGTCGGCCATTAGCGTTCCGAGTAGCGCTTTCAACTCGACAGGTAGCACAAGGAGCAGGTAGCATAAGGAGCGAGCAGCATAATCTCAACGGCTGACAACTGCCAGCCTTGCGGCCCGTTAAAGTAACGCGAGCTCTCGGGCACTGCTGCACGCGGTGCAACAGGCCGAATTGCACCATACGTTCCGCGAGTGCGTTCACCCCATTGCACGCCGTATGCAGTCGCATCCCGTCACTCTTCCACCGTTTCGACCCAATCCCGGTCGGAATCGATATAACGGCGACCCCAACGACCAGAGCTTTATCGGAAGTTCGTCTGGACGAAATTCCGCGATCGTTCGAACCGCCTGGAGAGTGGGATCGATCACGCGAATAATCGGAACACTTGAAACTTCGATCACGCGCACCCAAGGTCCATTAACACCTCCGGATTCTTAACTCAACGATCGGCACTTCGTCCGATCGTTGGTTTAATACCTGACCCCGATTTTGCAACTTCTCAGACGGTGATCCATAACCTTCGTTTTACGATCGTGATCCTTTTATTGAAACCACACTCTGGTGGTGACAATTTACGAAAGGCGACGAATACAGTTCGCCAAAGCATCAAATTTAGTTTAATAAAATTGCTGTTTCTGAGAAAAATATTTTCGCGCTTACCGAACGTTAACTTATCAAGATTATTGAGATTCATAGCAAAGATGACATTTTGTAAATCGTTTAGGATAGAAAAAATAGCCAAAGAGAAAGAATAGAGTCGCTCGATGCGAGTCCGCAGACAGACCGTAATAAATGATTTTCTAAAACAGTCTAGACCAGCGCTGTATTTATGATGCTCGAAGAACGAGTCCATTAATTTTTCTAGAGTAAGCCCCTTGGCAAGGTGCATAGAGCAGAAACTAGACAAAATTCTGTGTACACTGCATAACTCTTAAACATTCGCGGGAGTGTTTCGGAAGGAGGCAACGTGAGAAACGAAGTAGCTCGACAGGCATAAATCATGTCGGTCTAATACGAGCTCTGAACTTCAGCGACGCGTTTTATCCGGTCGGCGTGGTGCTGCAGCATCAGAGAGGAATCAAGAGGAACGCTTTGGGAGTCTACGGGAGAGATGAAACGATACGGATGATCCGCGAAGGCGTCGGCGACTAGAAAAGGGGACAATACAGCGTCGCGGTAAATGTTGCACCGTGTAATCGAGGGAGAAGAAAAGGGCGGCGACGACTCCGAGCCTCTCGGACTTCGTCGAGACAAAGGAGCCGGGTAGATAAGACCGCAAGAAATCGTTGTTCTCCGGAGCAGATCTGTGTCACGGGTAGCTGGAACATAACGCGGAGGCGGTTTGACGGGAAAGCCAAGGCGCGAGAAAAGAGGGGAACCAAGGCATAATCGCTTTATCTATCCACTCGTTCCGGCGAACGGCTGTCGCTTGTTCTTTCTCTTTCTCTCTCTGTCTCAGAAGCGGAGGGGCCACCGGCTACGTAAACCTCGTGTGCACAGCTCGCTGGAAAACGCCATCGGAAGCACGGTAACTGCGCTTCCGTGCAACACTTCACGAGCACACCCTCATTACCCGTGCCGCCTCCCAGCGAGCACGTAAACGGAAGAAAGACAGTAGGACGGAAAGAACACGAACAGCTTCCTGCCCGGGGAGATTGCTACTCGAATTCGAAGTTTCCACCGTGAACGGCTCGCATGGGAATTCAAGGCGCGGCGCCTCCTCATCGTCGATTCGAGTTTGTCTGGGGAACGCCCGGCGAAATTGATTCTCGCGCCATGTAATTGCTTCTATGAAAATTCATTTGGAAATTGTACTATGTATCTTGCTCGTCAAATTACCTGAAGTCAGCAGGACTGATTCTTGAATGCTCATGGGTTTCGTTCAAGGCGCATATGTTTTGGATTCAAAAAATTAGAATCGGTAGTCTTAAAAGTAGCGATTGGTTTCTTAGTTTATCTTTCATTTAAGATTCTCAACAAACTATCGATTCAAGCTGCAGGTATCGCAAAGCTGCGTTCAATTGCGTTTGTACCAACAATAGCGAGGCGTCGTACAAGCTCGCGCCGCGCCGTCGCGTCGTTAAAGATGCCCAATCAGATCGGAACTCCATTACGACGAGACTCGAAGATACAAGGGGAACGATTGATGATCGATCAACGATGAAATTGCCTTGTATTCCCGGCGATTACGTTTGAACTCGCTCAAACCAGGGGCGGGCAAGGCGGGAAGGAACGAGAGGTAGGAAACACGAAGTTTTGATGGGCGACAGCGGCCGAGAACGCGTGTGCGTATGCTCGAAGAAACGATAGGATAGGCCAAAGGGGTTAGATGACGGCTCGCGTGGAACTGTATAATTAGATTAGGTACAAGTCGCATTAGCATGTCATGCATATTCTATGAGGAGCGGACTCGACGTCGAGGTGGGAATCATATTGCATTCGGTAGTCTCTCGATGCGGTTCCCTCGCTTTCTCTGCGTTCTCGTCCCCGCAAACCCCCTTTGCAACCCCCGTCGCGTTATGCGCCACGTTTCTGGTCTTATTCTTTTGTTTTTCGCGGTTCTCGTGCCCCACACCGGACCGCCTGTTATTCGTTCGTTGGCCGGCGACCCGAACATGAATTACCGAAAGAGAATGGACAAGCGGACGATAATCGATTCCACGCCCTGTCTGTTGGCCGTCCGAGAACGGGATTCTATGTTTCAATTTCTCAATTATGCGTCCTTGCCGCCCACTGTCGTCTTGGATGATCGACAACAGTGTAATAGACTTTTTGTACTTATGAAATAAATTATTGTAATTTTCTGATTCGAAACAATCCTTCGCCACGGGGATTTGTACAAGTACGCGCGGTACGTGATAACAACGTATTCTCTTACCCAAAGTATAACAAAACAAATTAATCCAGATATGTATATTGAAACTCTTAATCAAGGAACACGGAGCACATTCGGATAGAAATGCAAATACAAGGTCCTACAAAATTGAAAACTGGATGCAGCGCAACGACTTGCTGCGAAATGTAGCGCAGACAGGTGACTAACTAATCTCAACACAGATAACGCTTTAAGGGAGTAGCAGGGACTAGCGGAGCGGTGATATGGAAATGACCTGAAAAAGATACAGCGTTGAGCTGACGAATGAACGAGCGAGCCAAAGAAAGAGGGAAGCCAGCAGACATGAAGCTGCAGACAATGGGATAATGATTAAGAGTTTCGATTCGTCTCGACGAAGTAGAAAGAGCTTCGCGAGCAACGAAACATTCCTCTGCCTCGATCGGGCTGTCCCACGGAAAAATTCGCGTCGGGAACGATCGGAATCTGAAAGAATAGAAATGGACGAGAAATCGGAATCGGCACGACGCGCTGTTGAAGCGTGAAATGAGAACGTGCTCGAGTGTCTGCAAAGGAGCGAGCTTTGAAAGCACGAGTTACAATCAGGGCAAGGTCGTAACCGGCGCGGCGTGCCGAAGGCGCCTCCGTCTCTTTCTGCGAATCATTCCGCCGTGCAATCGTTGCACTGAAACATAAACAGAATTCCCAATAGACTTGTCTCTTTGAATTCACGACGTAAGTTATGCTGCACGTGAAACGATTCTCCGAGGAAAATCGACAAATTAGACCCGGGCTAACCTTTTATCGAGAGAAAATTACAGATTTCCTTCGAGCGAAAGAAGAGGAGCGATTACTTCCGCAATTATTCACAGTTTAGTCGAAATTGGTCTTGGCTGAACTTTACGGACATTGCAATTGAACTCTTCTGAACCTAAAGAGTGAGCAGTTTTAATCAGTTTTGATCAAGAAAGCTTCGCTCTTGGGTTCCGAAGTTTCCGGACTTACAACCATCGGTGCAGAAAACTTTAGGCTCAGTCTTAGGTTCCGAGATGTTTAAAGATAGTCTAACAATAAATATTGAAATACGTTTAATCGCTCGTTTAGCAAGAGAATGATCAGCGGATAGGAATTCTGGGCAATCTTCCGGATTTATAAGGCAGTTCTCCGGGAATGGAAGTCCTCCGGGGAGCGGAAGCGAATGTTTCTAGAAGATCGGAGATGAAAATATCAATAGTTTCAGGGGCTCGGCGGAACGGTATCGCTACGAGCGAAAAGGGATGAAATAAAGTCGTATACCGTCATCGCAGTATTTTTCTTCGGTGGTTCGCGAGCTTACACATCCGGCGTCTTGGCACCGGCAATATCTCGTCCAACCCCGTCTCTCAGCCATCCTCTCTCACCCTTATTCTCCACCCCTCCGTGTCTCCTTTGTCCACGGATCCCGGAGCACGGCGGAACGACTCAAGCAATACGACGTTTCGAAAAACGTATTACAGGCTTATCCCCTTCTAGCTCGTCGAAGAAGAAAACAACGTCTGTGACAGAGGATATGTGTTTATGTGCTCCTTACTACTCGTCCGCCGGAGTATCTCTGCTTTTCAATTAGCTGGATGCTTCACGGTTCTTGCGCTTTTGCTCGCCGGAGGATCGCGTTTTCATGGATCGACCTCCTTATTCAATGCGACCCACAAATTCCACCAACCGATGCGACGCGACAAACTACCGAAAATCTCAGATTCTCAGATCGAAACCACCTTAAAGTACATTGTAGTAAAGTGGTAATCAATAATAAAGTTTTAATTTTTCATTGTTGTAATATGTAAAAAATCTGAAAAATTTCCGAGGTACTTGTTATAGTCCCTAATATGACTGTTACTTCAACTAGATATTTAAACCTGTTAGCGATAATAATTCGAAGGAAAGTTATCAAGAAGGTTTAAATACGATCAATGAGATTTTTTTTGCAGCGAAGATTTTTGCGATCGTTGTTACTCGGTTATCGCTACATCGATCGGAAAGGTTTGAAGAGATGCATTGGCGAGCACAGGGTTTTCCACGGAAATTTTCTTTTCAGCCCGGTGCCATTTTAATTGATTTCGCCGATTAAATTTCGTTCGCCGCCGCTTCCCGATTCAATCCGGGCTAAATTTAGGGGCGAGCTGAATAATCTCAATCCGGAACTGTCTGCCGTTCTTAATTAGACCCTGTCAGATAGTTTAATTGCTCCATGCTATCCAGAGGAAAACCTGCGTTAAAGGAATCTCTATTTACGATACTTTCGGGCCACCTGTTACCAAGAAACGAAACGTCCCTTGTTAACGCGATGGGAATTTCTATCGTTGCTGTGTCGCCGATTAAGAGCAATCGCTGGTTTAACGACACGAGACTGCCACCTCGGATTGGACCTACCGAAGCCAAAAAATTTTACGACTGGCCGTTTGCAAGAACGATCTCCTCTCTCTCTCTTTTCCCGCAACTGTTTCGTTTTAGACTACACTCGAGAAAACACGTACCTCGGGATAAAGCGTGTTTCGTTCTTAGGTCTGTTACGTTCTGAATAGCAATAGATACGCCGTAAATCGTGGAACGTTAAAACGATCAGAATCACTCGGTCGTTTTCCACGATCATTCCAACTTTAAAGACAACAATCGAAGTCGGTCATGGCTCTGGATTCCAATCCCGCCTATCGATGAGTCAACGCGGATCGATCATTTCAAGAGCTCCTAAGCTGAATCTTACTCGCATTTTTATCGGCGCGTTCGTTCGCGAGAACGTACTGGCAGGATTAGGTAGCAACATTCCAAGTGTTTTGACTTTTATAAATTAGAACTCGCTTTAGTTTCGGTGAGACAAGGAGAAAAAATGTTTCTTAATCGGTGTTTACAGCGAAGAATTTGTAAACGAGCGGGAGTCGTCGTACGCCGTGCTCATCAAATCGGAACGAGCCGAGGGCGAATGAAGACGGATCGGGCCATCGAAGGGCGATTAATCTCTGTTAGAAAACAAACTCGAGTTTGCTCGCTACGGCGGCAACTCGCGGAGCATGATCTATCGAGCTGATACACGCTCGTGATTAAATCTGGACACTGAGAGCGCGGCCAATATTTCACCGGAAGATGAACTCCGGCCGACTGATACCGGAGAGGATGGGCCGATCGTAAATGCAAGAAGTAATACGGGCCGCGCGCGCGAATGCAATTCTTGGGGCGGACGGGGAAGATGGTCTTATCTCGAAAACTGGGATGGCAAGGATCGATGCTCGAGCTTCCATCCAGCCGGCACTTTCCTCGCCGCTGGAACCAGACCATCCTTATTTTCTTGCCTCGGGGAAACAGCGGGACCTTTTGCTTTCAGCCGGATGCAGCGGCAGCACCACCAGCCGCACCCGTTACGCCCCCGGGAACTTCCAAACTACAGATCCGAGATACGGGGTCGCGCCACTTCGTGTAGCCGATAAATCACGACGCCTCACCCGAATTGCTTCTTTGAATTTCATTTCGGACCCTGGGACCCTACTGCTGTCTGATTCATTCGAAATCGAGCACCGAGAATTCGGTTTTACGGAGACTTTGCTCCCATTGAAGTCGGTAAACGTGGATTTCGAGAACATATTCTAAATTACTGCCATCGGGCGGAATTTTTGGACACGCAAATGTTCCATTGTAAATACAGTGGAATAAAAAATGTCAACTTTGAACATATGATGTGATTTGATAATCTAAGTTCCAGGATGAACGTCTACACTGCAGAATACGCTTCTTAACTTCATTTAATAACGGCTTCCAACTTTCACCTCTTTCCAGATACAATTATCCACTGTTAGAGGTAGACGTCTTCACATCCCTTAACTGTGGAGTGACTTCAAACTGTCGCTCGGTGGTGTATAATCTTCAGCAACTAGCTACATTAAACGCAGTCGTTACTTAGAGGATGCATTAGAAGTTCGAAGAGTAATTGACCTTGGTTGTCGGCGATAGCACGGGAGTTCATATTGATCGTCGTCTATATGATCATAGCAATTTACCTTGATTATCATTCCGCTAAGGCTATTCACGCGTTTATTGAGCATACAAAGGATACAATGAAATAGCAATCATACTGGAAAATAACGAGTTTTTACAGATTGATCCATGAAGGTGTAAATGGGCGTAAATTACCGTAATTTCTCGTACACGTATCGACAATATTAGCTCCCTGTTTTGTAATATCAATTGACATTTGTAGCAAGAATTTTGAATTGTCAAATTCCTTCAAAGTCGAAACGAAATAATGTAATTCTTCAATCAAGCTTGCTCATCGAATAAAAATGCTTACAATGTGTACATATAAATTGTTGTTACTAAATTGACACTAAACCTAACCAGCATTGAAATTGGTTAACACACATACAGCTGAAGTAGCTCCAACGAGCGCGTTATATATATTATAAAGATAATTAAAATTTTTAAATGTTATCCGTGCCAGGTTCGATCATTTTTAGGACAAAAACAACAAACGTGCAATTGATACATATTTCTAACGTTTCGATCCCGATGTGGATCTTTTTCAAAGAATCGTTATTGCGTCTGAAAAATATTTTAAATCATAATCTTTATAATCATAAAGAGTTAGGATTAAGAATACGTATATCTAATCTCATGGGTCGATTGCGAAGGCTCGAATCATCGATAGGCATAACTACGATCGCCGATTAGATAGCCGCCGGTGGAGTCGCATGGTCGATGACATTGAACGATCCCCCGATCGATGATCCTCAGGGATTACCAAAGACGCTTCCGGCGTGTCCTCTCGATCGTGCTGGATCGATAGTTGCGTCACTGTCCGGCACCTTCGAGCGGGCACTGATAACCGTTGCCTGACGGTTAATTAATTCGCCGGCTAACGTAATTACTTAGAGCTTCCAGCGTGTACGAGCGATACTGACGCGAGCGTGTGCATTTGCATGCATTTGTGTATATGTACGTGGGTGTGTACGTTTGCATGCGCGTGCAGTATGCAGTGCACACGCGCGTCAGGACGCTGCGATCGGACTCTCGCGCGCGACGGTTGTTCACGGATTTATGGCCGGGCGAGGATGATCTTGTTAATTTGAACGCGGTCTACGCGTCACGAGTCATGTATTAGTTCTTGAAAAGGATTATTAGTAACGCTATCCACGCGAACGGTTTAAGTGCCGAATAAATAGGGCCGCGTATCGATCGCCGGCAATTCGACCACCGAAACTGTCAGATAACGGCTTAGCAGCGCGTCGAAAATTATGTTTTCCCGTTTTTAAGGGAATTACACCTACAGCATGATTACGGATTAATTACTAGACAGCATTTCATGCATTCATGAGAAAAAACAGCTCCGATCAAAAATGCTTTTGTTCATTTATTTGAAAGCCTGTTTGGCAGGAGGTTGTACAAATGATGTACTGAACAGAGCACAAGATCAATTTAAATCTGAAAACAAGTAATCAGGAAAACATTTATTTTTAATGCAGGTATAAAGTTACCGTGCGTAAATCATGGAAATGCAAAATTTACTCTTGATTGTTTAGTAAAAAGCTTTCCAGCAGAGACTGCGGAACATATCACCAGAGAAATTCGATATATAAATTGTTTGCAGTACAGATTTAAAATTACCGTGTGCAATCGTCGGGGAATAAGTGTAAAATACAAACATAATTTTTGATCAATTTTTCGGACCGTTTTCCAGCGAAAGAAAAATAGTCGACGTTCGGGAATTTATGAAAACGATTTAAATTTTAAACGCGCGGAAAGATATATACTGTGGAGTAATTTGTTTGCAGTACAGGTTTAAAGTTGCCGCGTGTGCAAATTATTGAGCAGCCAGTGTAGAACGTACGTATATAGTGAGCGTAAAAAATTGACAAACACCGACGTCGATGAGTTGCTCGATGAAAAAGACTAAAGACGTTGCGCGCGTTCGTACGTCTGCGAAATGTGCTACATCCTGCCCGGGTTACAATTTCAGCGACCCTTTTTACGTCTTTAGCATAACATTTATCGTATCGTATAATATCCCCTGCTGTACATCCAGGGAACGATGATTGCTGAACTTTATTTCGCCGGACGTGTAAAAATAAAACAATTACGGGCCAAGGCTTACTCGTATCTTCGCGAAACCGGCGATAATCGTTAAAAATACTTACCCGACACGAAATTAAATTTTGTGTATTTTTAGCATTGGCGGAATTAATTTAATGACTGTAATTTCGGGGTCGGGTGTACATTGTGGCGGTGTCGACGATTCACCGGGATACCATAAATTTACATTTAAACGTCCATAAACCCATTAACGCGCGGCATTACTTTCTGTACGACGTGAAATTACGCTTAATGCCGGGGCGTCCTTGATTTCACGCAATTTCGTGAAATTCAGACGTACCGAAAATATTTCAACGTTGCCACCGACGTTCTCGCCATCGCCGGCCCCTGTCACGAGCAAAACCGTGCCGATAAAAAAAGCTGCCGCTCTTAATTAATAGCCGCGCGGAGTTTAAATTGCTCGCTGAAACCGGGATCTATTAAAATTATCTCGCTGCGCCATTGACCACGGTAACGTTGCAATTTGTGGGACACGAAATCCACCCTCCGATGCGACTCCGCCGATTTTCTACAAAAAATCCAGCGCCTTTAACGGATGACACTTTCTAATCGTTGTTGTATTCGATCGTGAACACCGGTATCGATTAATGCTTTCGATACAATTTCAGACTTTTGAGACAACCTGTAAGTTCGGAAATCAAGTTCCACAATAAAGTGTATACGGTGACTGTTCCGACCGAAGGTACATCCACGTGGGAGAGGATCGCGTCAAGTTAAAAAAAGGATTGCGGTCGATGTTGGCTAATTAAGAATCACGGGTTGGCGCCGAATTATTTCGCGGCGGTAGCAAGCGCCGGAAGTTTGGTGGAATTGCGGACATATTCATCCGTGGTTTGTTTCCAGGAATGGAATTCGGAGGCGTCTCGGCGCTGCTGCAACGAAACGCCAGTCGGGCCGGCCGAGTCGTTTCGGGACAATATAATCGTTCCTAATCTATGCACGGTAATCTCCGTGGAATATACAAGCTCCTGAATTGCTGCGGCGCTTCTTCCCCTCGGTTGCCTTAATCTTTCTCTCGTAGCATGCTCCCGGCATCGAATCTCGTGATATCGCGACGCGATTCGAGCACCTGACCCCATCCAGTAACTTCTCCTTGTAATTTGCCATCGATTACGGTGCAGCGCGATCGTCCGGGACCGAGAGCCGCACTGGAACACGGCCGACGAACGCTCCGGCCAATCTCAGATCTCGCTGACCGGCGAATTTAAATAGCGATCACGATCCCCGGGGCTCGTTCTTGCTGACATAACAGTGCAAACAGCGCAGGAAGGAATTAATATTTCCCACTGTGTCTTCGGGATGGGGAATTTCCGAATTTGCATCTTGAACAGCTCACGACCAACGCGCGAACTTCTTATACGTGACCTAGATTATTATACAGTCTTGTACTTTTCTTTTGCGATGCGCCTTGATCTCCTTATTAAAAGCTAACAAAAGTTTGATCGCTGCTTAAGCTGGCTTACAGGAGCTCGGAGATTAGAGTCTTTGAGGAACCGAGCGAAAGGAGCTAACGAACTTGTTGATTTTTAGGCTGATACCGTACGTATTTGTGTGTATCCATTTGCGGATGGCGAAGGCGAAATGAGATCTAGGTCTCCTGTGAAACGTTCTATTAAAACCGATGCGAAATAACAACCACGTTCAACTGTGTTAAACACGGTTAGGTATGAAGATGTAATCTCGCGTCATAGTTCGAATTATTTAGATGTCTTTAGTAGAGCACATATTACAATGTGAGTTGCACAAAGTCTAAATAAAATTAATCTTGTCATTTTTCTAAGGGAACATGTACCACTTATTTTTAAGCCGATTTAAATTTAATGTTAAAGTATAAAGAAAAAATGAATTGCAGCATTATCCTTGGATCTCTCGCGCACTTGTTTCTACGAACCGTATGGGGACACGTCAATGTAACCCTGTGTGACAGCTCCAAGGTGCCACGAAGCATCGTAATCGAATGAAAGTTTCCCGTGAAAAGTGTCGGGAGTATCGGGGCGTCGTTGATTACGGGTTTTCCAGGGCCGGAGAGGTTATTCGGTATTCAAGACAGCATTTTACATCGGTCCTCGTCGAACAGAATCAAACGTAGTCCGCCCCGTGGCTCCGTAATGCTCTGCTTTACATAATTACCGGCTGATTCTGAAATATGTAAATGCAACGAGTCGTTATCGCGCTTCGTCGCGATGAATGCATCCCAGTGAGCAGGCGGTGCATCCGCGGACGGTTACAGGGCCGCTTGCACAACATTACACGCCACGCTCGCAGTTGAATCCGAAACGCTATTTAATATTTAGCAGCCCATTATGAATCAATCCGTCGCCGGGTATCCAGCGCGTAATCCTGTATTCTATCCGGCGGATATACACCGTGATACGCAGCTTGATTAGGCGGCCGATTACGACGTTCGCCTGTTCGCGATACTTCGGATTTCTATCGGCATTCCTACGCGGAATTGCTTTCGTTCCTCAATTTCGAGCTGCGAAATCGCCTCGCGAATATCCAACCGTTCTCGGACACCGATGGTTCCTCGGATCGACGGAATTACGATGCTCGATTTCTTCCGCGCCGTTATGTCATCGATCCTCCTGACAAGCTCTTTCGAAATCTCTGCGACGCATCGTTTACAGCGATGCAAATATCGACATGTCTCGCAACGACGGAATTCAACTCGAGTAGACCGCGGATCTTTACGCGAAATAAAAATGATTTGATCAATTGCAAGAAGCTGAAGACAGATTCAAATTTCTTTCTTGAAGAATTTTAATGAATCGACAATACGACATCGACGTACTTAGACTGTTTCAAATCGCACCAATGCGTGTATGCATTTAAATACTATTACGGACCTGGTTGGCCCACTCGAGATTAAAATTATCGCGCAAGGAACAAAAGTAAGTAGTATTATTCTGAAGGAGTCCTGGGCAGACAGGTTGTTTATCTCTAGTCGACAATGGAGTAGGAAAGGTGATCGACAAGCTGGGTAGCTAGGCAGCTCCCACGGGAGAGTGGTCCGGGTAACGGTTAAAGGGAAATCTGATCGATAGACGATGCATAAAGGATTACAGGACGATAAACGCTAATTAAGTCGTCGAGTCGACGGCGGAACATCTGGTCGCAGTCGATCGGTGCAACGATCAATCGTAAACGGCGTCGGCGTGGAGAGGCGGCCGGACGTGAGTCACGATCGATGTGGAAAGCTCGCTCGCTCGCTCGCTTTCGGCTCTCTCGAAGGTCTCGAGCGAAACGATAATAATTCTGCCGTCACGTTTCCTCGTGTCACGAGCGAGCGAGCGAGCGAACCAGCGAGTGAACAAGCCAGCGAGAACGGCGAGCCGCGAGCGAATTCTGCGTCTCGCATTCGGAATTCGCTTTCTCGGTCGACCTGGATTTTCCCACGGACAGGTTTACCAGGAATCTGGGTCTCTAGCCGATAAACTCGTTATTCGCGGTCGATGTGTCTCGTCCTCGGTGAATATCGATCGCATTACCGTGGAAGGGCCCACCCCGGTTATCGGTAATTTGGTGACCCGCTCGAAAACCACCCACTCTCGAACAACCGTAAACCTGCGCGACGAAACGCGTCCTCCCCCGCCGCTGTTGCGCTCGCGTTTTGCCGCTACGACACGGTAATAAATAGACTATCCATCCACACGCGAATTGAAAATTTTGCGCGTTTACACGATTGTTAAGTAACACGCTTCAAAAAAGAAAGATACGTGTAAACAGTGGATCCAATAGCATTCGGCCATTAAACTTTCCAGACTCGAGAAATGTGTTGGATAACTCGCCGTCAACACCTGTCTCATTGTTCTCAATAAGGCAATTGTTTCTGAACACTGGAATCATTTTGCAATTGCGTTAGTTTGAAGTTCCAGTTCCGAGTAAAAAGTGTTCTCAAGTGCCGATCTAGTCTGAAGGAAATCTGATGAATCGATACAAGAGTGGATTCGCGAATGGGCCATCTGGTTCAGCAAGACGAAGTTCCTACGTGATTGGTTCCGCAAACTAAACCAATCGATCCTGCCTTCCTAACCCACTTCATTAGGAAGCTAATGCTTGGCCTTGAGGCAGTTTATAAACCACTGGCACGATCCTTGGTTCTACCTGCTAGGGATGGGAAATATTGGTTGTCCCGGGTAAACGGTCAACTTCTCCCACAATATACATTTGATTAACCGATTCGTGGGCCAATGTCAAGAAACCGGTGCACGCTTAAGGATCGGAGATGTCTAAAAGAAGTTTAATGTCGGACACGGCTTAAACTTGTGCGCAATTGTTTGGGACATCCGCGGGATAGTGGAGAAGTAAACCGCAGCGTGGCATTTCGAGACCAGAGGCTGAGACCGCAGATCTCAGACGCTGGAAATCCAGGATCTCTGGTACGGGCGCCGAAAATCCCGGTCTCGGTAGGACGGGCGGGCGCCTGGAGAATTCCAGGAACGCGGTGTAATCTGGCTAACGCAAAAGAACGATATTCATTGTGTAGGGGTTCGGTCGGATGAAAAAGCGCAGTGGTGGCGTTTCATAAAGGGCGGCTAAACGTGAATTCGGTGACTCGTGGCGCATGCAAATCGCGCTTGGACCGCGCGTTGTTGCTGAAGACACAGTTTCCGCGGGACGACGGGATATTACACGGAGAAGAAGAGCCCCGGCACCTTCCGCAGATTCTAAACGGACAAAAGAGGAACCAGCGTTAAGGCGGCCAACCGGTGCGGCGTAAAAATAAACAGGCGTGACCGGGAGGCGGGGGTGTACCGGGAAAAGACGGAGGGAAGGAGGAATGGACACGCAAAAGCGGAGAGACAGAAAGAGAGAAAGAGTGTTCTCCTCTACCTGGCAATTTCATTACAAACCACGAACGGTACCGTGGCGGAGGGTCCCGGGACGGAGTGGGGCCAAGATGGAAGGAAGGGAACGAAGGAGGAACAAGAGGGAAGAAGAACGACGCTGAACGTAAAATGTCAGCTTGCTTCCTCGACAAGAAAGGGAGCCAGAAGTCTAAATATTTAGAAAGACGTCCCACCATATTTAAATATTAAACATCGGCTCCACGGAACGGTTTCCCTATTTTTCATCCCCGTTGAAACCTTGGAGGGGTAGAAGTGGGGTGTGTCCCCACGTGATCTGCAGCAACGAATGAAGATATCGAGCGGAAGCACAAACTAATATTTTCAACGGTTATGCGTAAAAAATGACTTTCTATCTAATTGTTTAAGCCTGTGCCCGTTTCTGCGAAAAAGAATTGTCTGGGTTATACAGTGAGCCGAATCTGGTGACCCATTTTCGCCGAGACTGCTGAAGCGATTTCAATCAAATATCGTCTGAGCACTCTGCCAATAGCTTACTAAATAAATAGAATGTACCAGCTTTTGTACCAGTTTTTCAGTATTTCTTAAATGTGAGTGTTGTTTGGAAAATTGCATTATCAAAAAAGTACAAGTATCGATAAGAAATCTGACGCATCCTGGCTGAACGACCTTACGCAAGAGCAAATGTAGTAGCATAATCGTGTCGGAGTCCATTCCGCCGATTCAATTTAAAGAACGTGCTCGTCGCGAAGAGGCTCGAGAGTAGCGTTCGCGACTTATTCCGCCACGGGGGTTAAAAGCGATTTAAATCACGCTCGACGTGCTTTCACGGCGACAGGGCGCGTCGGAAGCGCGAGATTCATGGCGAAAGCGAGAAGTATGAAAGGAGGGAGGGAAAACAAACGGAACAACGGAGTTGGAGAAGGTCGAAGGGATGGCGAGCGCGAGCTGCGGGAAGCCCGGTCGTTCCTGAATCGGAACTGTAACCCGTTAAAGAGCGTTTCCGAGATGCTGCGCCCGATCCTCGACTTCCGGGCTGGCGAGCTTGCAGTTTCGAAGTTCAATCAAAGCCGGCAAACATCGTTAGCCCAACGATCGGCTTACCGATACGTAATTAAGCCCTTAGGAAACTAAATCTGCAAGGAATTGCCGTGGTAATCGGCTCGATGCCAGACACCGCCTAGAAGAATCGCTGCTAACCTCCCGCTCTTCTGCGCCGCCTCCCGCACCCATCGGAAGCCTTGAAGAACTTTCAAACTCGATTATAATTATTGATAGAAAGAGTGAAAAGGAAACTCGAGCGTGCCCGGCCCCTGGCTGTCGGCAAGAAAGAGTCGGAGAATTAATTGGCCGATCCGGATTTAAATCGACCAATTGAAATTTTATAATCGCGTCCCGAAGAGTCCCGGGTCTTGACCCGTGATAACGCTGTCTTAAATGATAAGCCGTTATGAATGAATAATAAAATGGGATCGTTGCGCCGAGGAACCAGCTGCCGTGCCGAGCGCGCGCGCATTCTGGACTCGATAAAAAACAAATTACATTCGAGGATTAATGCGCGTTCGCTCTTTTCCTCCCTTTGCGCTTTCTCTTTTCCTTTATTCGACTCGCTGCATAGATTCGGGGGGTGAAGGACAGCAGAGCGTGGCGGTGGAAAGTTGCATCTGAACGAGCCTTTTAAACGCGAGAACCAACTTGGAAGAATTCGTTGCTCGATTACCGCTTCGCCAGAAATGGAATCATAAAGAATCCAGAAACAGAAAGGCGGAACGAACAAAAAGTGAGGGAGCGAGTGAGAAATAAAAGGAGGAAGGAGAGACAAAGAGAAAGAGAGAGGGTGGTAACCATGGAAATTCGTTATCCAGAATGACCCCGGTTATAAAGTTCGCCGAGAAGTTCGTGCCGTTCGATAACAGGCTAGACGGAAGGTCGACAACGACAAAAGGGGGCCGACCGAGGGGAAACGGAGACGAAAGTTTGTTCAAGATCGCGCATAAGAACCACGAAACGGAACAGAGGTGCCGGAAGCGTGAAAAATCGACCGGGAGCCTGGGCGCCCGCATTTAACTGTCTCAAACGAAACTGGAATTTTAATAAAACGTTTTATATCAATCTCGGCCGAGATCCTCGCGAGCAGGAAGCTCCAATTTCTTTTTTTACTGAACGCCACGGTCCATTACGTCCGACACCGCTTTTTACCAAACCAGAGTGTCCAGAATGAGAAATATTTGTTTGGGCTCTGTTGACTATTAGATCAATTAGTGTCAGGCAGGCTTGTCATCTTCTTGTAAAGAACCAGTGAAACTTCAAGTATATTTTGAAAACAATTTCTTTTCGAACATAAAAATACATTTTCTTACTATAAGCATTCAGGATTTCAAATAAAATCCATTTTTGCTGCGCTAAGATCTAGTACATTATTTGTGAACATTATATATACTTTATTCTTCCTCTCTTTTTTATTGAAAATATGGCAGTCTCTACTTCGCTTTCGATATTTTTGGAACATTGATTTACTGTAAGGTTTTTATAGAATTTCGTACAATGTTTTACTGTTTCCAGAAAGGATTTCGAGGGTATGAACGCACAAAGGTCTGCAGTCCAATAACGTTGGAGCGAACCCCAAAATGGTTTAGTCGATCACCGTGTTCGTATCTCGGCCATCCGTTCCTCACCGAATTCCCGTTCAATTCCGCGTCTACGTCGCGCACGACGAAGGAACAATGGCCGATCCCGGGGCACAAAGAACATATCGGGTATAAAATCCGGCCGCTCAGAAATTCCCTCGAATTTCCTCGCGTTACGCTCCCTTCCAATTCTTCCCGGCTGCGCGGGCGTTATGCATCTTTAAAGGAGCGCCCCGACGTTGGCCGACGTCGCAGTCGGTTTAATAATTCGCAAGTCAAAGGAACTGGCGGCTTGCTGCGTCCTCCGCGACGGGGCCGTAGAAGAATGCGATCCTTCAAGAGAGCATGATTGAAATCGCCCTGGAATTAGGCTGACACGGAAACCAGGGATCCAAACTATCCGTTTTCGTCGACCTGTCCCGTTATCCGTCTACCCTCGTCACGTTGTCACTGATGGCGATGATATTCTCGACAATTTTTGCCTCTGGATAATTTTCTGTAATGCCCAACGACAATAGAATAAGCTTCCGCCGTTTTGTTCCTGCACAATTCATTTTTCATCCTTCATTTGTATCGATGTTTATCGACGGTTGTTTACAGAGAATAACCAAAGCTCGTCTATTATCATGAATACACAGGGCACGAAAACAAGCAATATTTATATATTAGAGATTGCATTTTCATGAATTTTACATCAGATGAATCGGCGTGTTTGAGTAGCGATAACAAATTAATGCAAAATGATGAAATGTTGAAACGATTGCTCCCTCAATATTTTAGTTTCGAATCAGACAAGAAGATCGAGCTGCTGTATCCTGGAGCTGTCGTATGCTTGGGTTGCTTGATATTTCAGTTGTCTTAAGCTTGAACAGTTCGGTGCACAAACTGCCCTGTGTTTATGCTGCTTTGTGTACGAGTAGCTTAAATGTTTGACTTGCTGGATGTTTAGACTACCTTCGAGCTTGAGTTGTTTGATACTTGAGCTGTTTGATGGTGGAACTGTTTAATGCTTGAGCCGTCTTATGATTAAGGTGCATGGATTGCTCGATGCTTGGATTACGTTAAGTTTGAGCTGCATGGCGCTTAAGCTGCCTCATATTTGAATTGCTTAATGTTTGATCTGCCTTATACTTGAGTGGTTTGATGTTTGAGCTTTATGTACCTGGTGCATCTTTCAAACGGATTTGCTCGAGCGAACGCAAGTCTGAAGTGGTCGGGGCAGTTCGAAACAGACTGGAGCAGCTCGATTACCCATCGCTGGCCGATTCTACGCCGTGAATCGATCGCGGGAAACTGTTCCGCAAACAACGGGTCGACGGTTCTAGGACGGGAAACGTTGCTTTACGAGCCTTTTACGGCAACTTCGAAGGACGATAATATGCAAAAACAGCATGATTGATTTACCGTGGAGCATTACGTTGACCCCATTCCGAGTTTGCGATTTGAGAGATGGCGAACACAAGGCACGACAAGAAATTAATGACGCGAGGGGCAAGAGGCTACTATGTTTACCGCGACGCGACGCGGGGCGTTTCGTGTTTATGTACCAGACAGTGGGGAAACCTGCAAACTTGACCGAGTTCCCGAAGATAGTTCGTAATGAGTTTTTCGTACAGATAGCCGGTGGAAGATCGCTGATCGGCATGTAGCGTCAACATTCCCGCGGAAGGAAGATCGTAGAAGATAAATTTAAATCGTAAATCGCGCGACGATCTCGGAAAAGCGGCTCAGATGTAATCCCGTTACTTTCTAACCACGCTGTACATTACCATCTTGAACGGGAATAACTTTCCCACGGAAATGGAATTTTATTGGAATCGGTGACTAAGAACCGCGCGCCGCGACAGGAAGGGATCGTGCATTTTGAGAACGAGGCAAATGTTTGCACGGCGAATCCCTGGACGAGCTTTAAATCTATATGAATAGAAGTTTAAGAGATCCAACTTCCGCAGCAATCTTTAATGAAGTTCGCATCGAGGATGGTTTGAGGAACTGGGTAAGCTACCCGCGGCTGCAGGACCGTTACCCGTCTTATTTTACTTCGAGAAGGAAACCTTGCGAGTAATGGAGAGAGAGAGAGAGAGGGTAGAGGGAGGAGAGGCAGTCGGTCGCATTTCTAAACTTTGCTATTCGTCGCGAGCCACTCGCCAGGAGGAACTTTCCGTAAACTTCCGGTCTTTCTCGCCGTGTTCTTAGGTTTTTAATGAATCGCCTCGCCAAAGAATACTCTGTTTACTCCGAAGTTGTCGACTCGCGCGACGACAGTCATTGATGATTCCATTCGCTTCCTATCAAAGCTGTTAACGGAGCTACGAACACAACGAATTGCTATTTTCCTCTTAGACGTGATAGAAGCTGCTCGATCGATCTACAAACTTGGAGGATGCTTTAATTAATGGCTTCGGAACGTGGAGAAGCGTTGGAAGGCGAGAAGACTCCCCAATTTTTCTGAAAATTGTATGCGCTAGCGAGAAATATCGTAAAAATAAACGCTGCATATTGCAATTCCATTTTTTTTTAAATTCTATCGCTGACACTGGCACGTAATATTAAAAAGTTATATGGCTTTCGATATTTTATGCGCTTAAGTGAACAGAATCGTGGGTACAAAATATTTTATTGTGCGTGTTTTTAGTAGAATTTCAAATTTGGGAATATTTGTCTGTGCTTTATACGAGTTTACAAACGCGCGAGCAGATTAAATCGGTGAATGCAGAAAATGCACTGCATCGGATTCTCGATTATTGGAAATCGGTGACAGAAAGTTCGCGGGGAATCGAAAGAAATTATTGTACGCTATTATCTTCCGTTTGAACAGTAAATATATTTTAAGGATGCAATTCATGCATCGACGATGCGGGGGTTAACGTTCCGATGGAATTCGATTACGCGTCATATTGGCCGAGCTCGCGTTGATATCCGCTCGATAATTCGAGCGCGAACACGGCCGCGTTGCCGCTTTTGTATTCGATTGAACGCGCGTCGTCGGCGAGTATTAATTTGTTTTACGTCACTCACAGGACTTATTGACAAATATTGCGTCTCGCGCAACGATTTCGCATGAAAACTCGCAAGGAGTGTGGGCACCGCGTTCGCGCGAGAGCGAAGCAGAGAGAGAGAAGCACCGTGCAACATTTGTACTTCATCAATTCGCGATTTTCATCGCTCGGCAAAGTGATCGACGATGGGCGATTGCAACAAACGTCGCGGCACCGCGACCATACGGGCCCGTTAATACCGTGACGCGAGCCTGTTTGCCAATTTTACGGAAGTACGAGCCGATTCCGGCGGAATTGTTGCAATTCCGACGTCCGCGGATTGCTTTTCCCGGGCAGCACGGTGTAATTTTACGTTCGACCGACGCGACGGCGCTCGGGAAACATTCGCGACTGGGAAACGCGATCGGCCATCAATTTGCTACGATACCAGGCACGCGCGCGCCCGAGAACCACCGAAGTTGTGAGTGTTCGTTGTCAAAGCTATCCGGCTCCGCTGGCAGAACGCTGTAATCGAGATTTTAATCGCGAGCTTGGTGACGCGTCGTGTCGGTCAACAGTCAGCCCCGTGGTTCCAACCCGTTGCTGAACAGAAGCCACGCGACGCGTTTCACATCGGCTTCGAAAACGGAACCTTTCAATTTCGAACCCTGTTCACGTCCGTTTTTTTAACATTTTTCAATTTAGAATTGGATTAGCGCGTTCGATGCTATTTTAAAAATACACGATGATTTTTACGTGATTACACATAAAAACGTAACATCGATCTTCTCACGTGTTGGCACACGTTCAGTGGCTACGAAAGAATAAAATAACATCTGTTAGCACGTACGTAAAAATTTTAACTGGACGTTGATTGGATTCACAGACTAGTCGGATTGATTCGCTGGTTGTTAAAAAGCCATGGCAGCCGATGTGAAAAGAACATTTTAAAGCTTCGCTTTCGTGTCGAACATATCACTACCAATTCTCCTAAATCGTTGTAGCTATATGAATCCAGAGAACTTTAATGTAAAATAGACAGTCCAGATTTTTCCAATGACGTGTCTTGAGAAATTGAAATTTGAAAAAATTAAGCTCGCGATCCTCCTCGATGGGAACGGCCTCGTTACACCGGAATCTCAACGAAACGGCGAACAGGAACGAAAAGGAGAATGAGAATTGTAGGAGGGACGGGGATCCCGACTGCGCGCGATGAAATTATTCGTCGCGCTCACGGTCGCGTGCGTATCGAATTTCTGGCGCCGGCCGCGTACATAATTAACCACGAATTTAGTGGGCGCCGAGGACCTCTGACGGTACACGCAAATAGAATCGCCGATCGTGGACGTTCGAATCCATGAAGACTGCGCGCACGCACGAGACTGTGGGACGGAACGATCAATTACGTCGCTGACGGCCAGACGGGTTGTCGGCCCTTTCCTTTTTTCTCCTCTTCTTTCCCTGCACGGAGATCCTATCTGAATGTTTTTATTTAAAAAAACGATCTTTCTTCTCGCGTTACTTGCGCCGCTGCACTGAAACCCTCGGATTGTTTTCCGAAAACGGAGAAGCACGGTAGTCTAAAGTTTCTACTATTTTAATTTTGCGATTAGTCATTTTTGTCGAGAACACATCAAATTATACAGTCCAGTTATTATGTGATTGTCTAACCTATCTCAATTCGAGTAAGTGCCACGGTGTGGATAAAAGTATTCTTCATATAAAGGAGACGGACACAGCGGAAATACTTACACGAACGGTCGAGATGAATGTAAATGCTACTTGATATTAATTCGATCAAAGCCAGAAATTGTTTGAAACAGTAATCAAAGGGGAAGACTCACAACTACAGCGTAGGTTTTATACATTTATGATATGCTGCTGAAATAGAGAATTTTATAATAGAAATTCATTATTCTTAGCTTATGCAAATTATTCGAAAGGAAGAAAATTTTGATGTACAGTCAGTTTTCATTATGCATAAAGATCGATCTAACGATCAATAAAATGAAAATTACTGCCTAATCTTTTAATGAAATACTATTTTATTCCAGCCTAGTTCATTTATTTTCCAACTTTTCAATCTTTAAACATTTAACGTTCTTTATGTCCAGGAAGCATACAGACTACAGACGTCGTCAAGAGTCGAAAGGTTAAAGGGTACCGTTTGTGATCCTTTAGAAGGTATAAATACAACAACTCGTGCCTAACGTCGCTATTCTATGCTCGACAGAGTTTCCTTTAGCGGAGTCCCTGGAGTCCCTTTGGCTGTTCTTGCTCCCTTGGCCGACTTCGACCATTGGACATCCTTGGAAAGCATCTTCGAGGCCTTTGTGGATACTTAAAGGGTTTTACAAGGACCTTGGGAATTCTTGTAAGTCTTCTAACCAAGGATGTTGGCAATCGTTGGATGTTTTTAAAGGATCTTTCAGCTGTGCAGGTGGGTCTACGTCGACACAGAAGTTCCTTGGAGGACTTTCGCAAGAACTTCGAGGATCCTTCGAGGACCTGTGCACGAACTTCAACTAACATTTGGGGACCTTCATTTTGGACTTGCGAGGACTTTCACAACGGCAAGCTGCTCGAGAGATTCACGGAGAATGTCTCTGGGATTTCTAGAGGCTTCTAGGATGTTTCAGAGACTTACAATCTTGGAAATTATTAAATAGTTTCAAAGGTCCTGCAATGGTGGCTACGAGGACTTTAGGCGACTTCTCTGAAGTTCGTAGATTCCTCAAGGATTCCTCTAATAAATTTCTAAAAACTGCACGATAAATGTTCGCAAAGTCCTGATTGACGTACAAGAAATGGTTCGTGAAAAAGATTCCTTGTTTGAGAAGAGAGTGTTTATGAATGGCCACAAATTTTGAGGGATGTGTCGCTTTCATTTCCATTTTTCTGGCATCGCTATCGGCCGCAGATATGTCGGCTGCCATCGGCGGCAGGTCACGGGCCACGAATATAATGTGGCCTCCGTGCGAAATAATTTATCGAGTTTCGAGGGACGAGGCGGGGGTGGGGGGCGGGGCACACCGTGGAAACGAACTGGCCGGTGCCTCGACCCGTGTGTATTTATGTCGGTCGATCGTGACGAAACGGCCGGCGAGCTCGTAAATCTATCGAATAAGTAATAACGAGAGGGCCGAACTGCACGTAAAACCGGTGATGGCCGCTCCACATCTGTCCGGGCCGACTGACCGAAACGCGTAATTGACTATAGGTTTTTTCCTGGCCTCGTTTGCTGGGGCCGGACCTCTTTCGTTCCTGTTTTACCACGGCCCGCGGACGATAAAGAAGACGAATTGTTTTCCCCTGAATTTCGTTCTCCTCTCTCTTTCCTGCTCGCCGGTCGAACGCGATTTTAATGTACATGATTCTCCGGGTTGAATTTTACTTTCGCGTAAAACAGATTCAATCGGCCGGCAGATTTCTGCTGCTCGCTTTGTTCTCTTTCCGGTGATCTCTGGCCTGTCATTTGCGCGTTTTCACGGATTATCGCAACGTACCTCGCGAATTTCAAACGGATTCTTTAATGGAAACGAATATGTAATTATCGTTTGTGCTCGCGGATTGAAACTAATCCGATAACTTGCGCCGCCAGCGGTTAAGTAAGTATGTAACTATACAGACGAAATTACTGGTGAATATTCGTAACACGATAATAATTTACAATAATAAGTTAATTGTAAGCTGCGCCTGGAATGCGGATACCGATGCGCATACCGAGCATCGATTACGGTAAATCCCATAACGAGGGGATGAAAGCCGACCTAACTGTTCGTCGATCCTAACGATAACGGCCCCTTTCAACTAATTAAGCAACGCTCGAGGGTGGCTAATGCGGAAGGTAAACTCTCGCAAAAATCAGGGCTGGATCGCTGTTAGCGACCTCTTAATACAGCGACGATACAGCAGGGATATCAATCCTGTCTCCCAAAACGTTCTAATCAGCACGTTTATATATGATTGCATCTAAACTCTTCCATATCGAATCAACACAAGATATATCGTCTTATTGGGATAAGAAAAGAACTCAACGTGTAAATTTGATCGAAATCAGCACCTTCGTTAATTTGGAAATTGAAAAAATTCCAACACTGCAATGAAAGATCGCATTACGATAATCTTTCTGCTACACAATTCCTTCTGGAACATCGGAAGAGGAGCAACCATTCACGGTTCGCTTTCGCAACGATCGTGCTCGAAGAAACAGCTGTTCATTCTCCGGTGTCGCAGGTTGCTCTCTAACGGAACTCATTCATCGCAGGCTTCTTTGAAATCAGGTTCACTTGACCGAGTAGCATTAGGATCGTCGCGCCAACACGTTTCGCAACCGAACATTTCTCGAACGGGAGCGTTCAAAGCGTCGCGTCGCGCGCACGCAGCTTAATGAATTTCCGGCGTAAAACCGATGATCGAATTAAACGTCGCTCGTAGTTCGTTAGCAACGAGAGGTTAATCGAGGGTATTAACAGGCGGGCAGCGGCGGCAACCGCACGAACGCGCCTCGCGCGCTCGCGAGCGTAGAATCCCGGTAAATGGGACGCACGTGTTTGCGCCGGTCTCGTGCCAATTCTCAAGTAGGCGGCTACGCTCCCTTCCCTCCTCTCCTCGCCATCGAATCGCGATCCTAACTCCCCCGCCACGAACTTGCATAGACTTCCGTTCGCGCGGCGAACACGCAAAGTGGTCTGCGTAGCGGGAAAACCGGTTTACTTCGTACCAACTATGTGTAAACTGATCCATTCTGAAATGCGCGATGTGCGAATATGTTAGACACGATTTTCAGCAAGATCGAACATCGACAAATTTCATCATGTGTGAATAAAGTCTATATATTCCAATCGAATTCTTAGGTTTGCCAATAATGACTTGCGCATATAACCTGATCTTCTAAACAATAATGTTATTCAAACTGTATTCTGTAACACAATGTAAATTACGTACACCTGTATAGATAGGTTACCAAGACTCTACTTAGAGTCTACCTTAAATTAAAAAAAAACCAAGTCTACGTATCTATGAAAAAGACTAAAATGTTAACTTTCCCCAGATTTCGACATCGTGCATCTACACCTGGTACAGAGAGTAAGGGAATAGCCTGATATTAGATGCGCTTATTTGCCACTTTGAAAGCTGCAGACGGTGCGTTCGCCGGCAATAGGCGAATAAAACAGTCTCGCCGATTCAATTATAAAATCTCCTACGGCCGCCGGTGGATCAAAAAGCTCTACGGCAATTAGCGAGCTAAAAGGGGAAGGAAACGTATCGTTTTTGTTCGAGAAATTTTTCCAAGCGTGGCATACGGCCGAGAGTGCTCTCCGGGTCGGCCAATTAAACCCGATCCCCGCGTATTAATTCCGCTGATCAATAATCGGGGACCAGTAAGCTCGAGAACCGGACGATCATGGACGCGGTGTATTCGTTATTAAATTCCCCCCCCCCTCCCGTTTCGCGTGCCAGGTTACTCATCCTCCAATGCAGCAGCAAGCAGTGTTGATTTTCCTCGTTAGTTCGTCGGAGCTTTTCTCGAGGTCTGGAGCACACGTTCGCGCGTTCCTCTTCGCTCTCCCAGCAAGGCAAGGCGAAATGGAAGGAAATTTAATACGTATCTCGGCGGAAGCGGAAGCTGCTTGCGGTGGAAACAATGAAATTTTAACTCCGCGGGCTACTTCGGGAGAAATTCCATCCGGTGTGGGAGTGTTCGCGCGGCCGCATACTCCCGCAAGCCCCGCGTGTTCGACCGACCCCGTACGTCCTCGAGACTTTTCGATGCACACACAATATTTGCGAGGCCGGTTTCGGGGTCGTGTGCATTAGCGAACTCGCCCGCCGCAAAATTAATTATCAGACACGCCGCGCGACTCCGCGCCCCGGGTATTTCTCGTGACAGCGTCAAACTACCGACGCTAATTTCGCTCCGTTTTGAACGGTGAAATCGAGCTTTTAACCGCCTCCGCTCCCCCCGAACACCGGCCTGTATTATGCCGCGCTCAATTATCCGGCCGTTTCAAAGGAATTCCAACGACAAGCCGCGCTACTGTCGCCAATTCCGCGAACTTTTGTCACGCTCGAGTCTCCGGACTGAACGGAACGCGCGCGCACACGCTTCGAATCCGGTCAATTTTTATCTGCATTAAATTCCCACATCAACCTGCTCGCCTGGCTTGTTTTATTTGCACGGTCTCGTCGAGGGCGCTTCAGAAATAAAAGGTCCACCGGTCGACAACTTTGCTCTATTTACCCGGAGAATGAAAACAGGCAAACATATGTATGCTCGGTTTAACCTCCTTCCGTTTCGACATTGTTTTCATTCGGCAAACGATGCGCAAACGCTACTTTAATGGGAAATCGTACTTACGGCTTTATTCCGACGGTTAAGATACATTCGATTAGAATCTACGTCTCCATAACTGTCGAAATACTACGGTACAGTGCATTAAATATAAAATTTCTTCTTTTTCGTTGAAGAAATTATGAACGGCAAATCACTGTAACTGTACAACAAATCGCAGAGCAAGGGGATAACATGGACAACATTCTTGTTCCACAGAATGTAGCAAACGCAAAAACAATGTTTTTTCATTTCCACAGTGAAATACGTTTATTTTTATACGAGTTCGTTTGGCCGAAATTTCGAACATTCAACTAGTGGCACAGTTGTGAAGGATGGCGTCTAAAAAAATTGTTTTTGACATCGCGCTGGAACAAATATAACAGACTGAATAGAGTATCGTTTAACATGGAGCGAACACGTCGTTCAAAAGTCATAAGAGATTCATCGCGTAATACGCCAGTTGAACGCAAACAGTTTGCACGCGGTAGAACGTATCCAATTTAAACTAAAATCAAACAGGCGCGCGCTCATGTACGAACTCCCGCGTGCGCGAATGGACGGGAACACGATACACCGCGCGCAATTAAACACAGAGGGTTTCAATTCGAGCGATAAACATTTCCCAACTAATTCCGTGTAACATTAAATCCCAATTAAGGCGATTAACGTTTGAACAGCGGCGCTCATAATTATTTATTGTAACCGGTGGCCGCCAGCTAATTTCATTGTCTGCCAATTAAATCCTTTTTCGGCGATCGGCCCGTCCTGCAAAGAGTTTGAAAGTCAAGATATGAATCTCTACGAGCGACAAAGTAAAGCCCGTGGACCCGGCGCGGCGCGGTTTCCTCGTTTTCTATGCGTGTCCCCCTCGAAGCGGAGAGTAGGAGTGTGTCCGAAGGGCTATGGGGAGGCCACGCCAAGGCCAATGAATATTCACGGCTCGCTTTACAGCGCGACCAGTCATTTGAATTTATACGCGGCCAGGATTATACGTACTTTTCCTAAACGGTTTGTTTCGAAATTCTGCTGGAATTTGGTTACGAACACATCACGTCTACATCGACCATATACCGAACGCATACTTTTCCAAGCAATTTGCACTGGGAACAGATTTCTGTTTGAAACTTACCGCTTCTCGTATAAGTCGTTAACTTTAACATACTCCGATTTACGAAACAACACAACAACCTCTGAACAACGCGGAACCCTCGAACCGAGCTTCGCACGAATAGAAATTCTCCGCGTGCGTTCCCGTTGAATTATTAAAACTGACCGTGATCGCTCGCAGTCTTACGTCACAGCCGGTGCAGCGTCACCTTTCAAACGACATTGTTCCGCGTCATCGTCCAGGAAAGTGCGAAGCCAACAACATCTCTTAAACTAATCGCGTCAATTTATATGACGCGAGTGCGCTCTCGGACGGTGCCCGCGGAATCCGGTTTCGGAGCGCAACACGAGACCGTGAATCCTCGGGAAGTTGATCCGGTCGAGCAGCTCCTATCATCGATCTAGGTCTGCATTCAGCCGGGGGTGGTTGTCTCTGGCCGTATGAATTTTTCACGGGGAAAAAATTCTGTTTGCCGTGGCGGTGGTGGACGCAGGCGCGCATATAAATACGGGGAACGCGGGCGACAGAATTCGTTTGTCATATCTGTTATTTGCTGAGCGGCACACGCCGGAGTTACCGGGGCCGACCGAGTCTCGCTTTAACAACGTGCGCGGCGCCGTCGCAATTTCCGCGTTCGCCGAAATTCCGATTGCAAATTCGCGAGCCGCCGGCGTTATTGCGCGTGGCCGAGGGATAATAAATTTTCTAGGCAAGCCGGATCGGCCTCGGCCCGCTCCGACCCGTTCCGACCCGCTTCGGCCCGCTAACGAGCGGAGCCACGACGCGAGCGCACGCGAACGGTTAATGGACATTCGCTGCTAATCCAGCGACGAATCGATGGACGCACGATAACTCCGGACACGTTCGGCGCACGAGAGCACAGGTGGTCTATCGCGGTTAGAACCAGCCCTGTCACGGTTATCGATGATGCATTTGCCACGGGCAAATACGGCTACGCGTCGTTGACACGCGGTAATTATTTACGCCGTCGAACCCCCTGTAAACGGCTCCCTCCCTTCCCCCAACTTCATAATTTCTCCGAACGGTTTTCATCGTAACTCGTCGTCCACCCTCTAGCCGTCCACCCTCTAGCCGTCCACCCCGTCGCCGTTCATCCTACAATTCGATCTAGCGATACGCTGCCGGGACACGTTCGTTGACGGTGACTGGGTCAGCCGGAACGCGCTCGACAGCGGATATTGATGTGTTTCGATGGATGATAATTGGATATTATTAGACCGCGGGTCAGTCAATCAGAGAAACATCCGTACCACCCTTTAATCCGCGTCGGAATTTCGTGTCAGTTCAACATAATTTTTTTCAGATATCGATTAAATAGTATCCGATGCACACATCATTTTATTATGTTGAGAAAGACGCGAATAATATCGTTTTAATAATCGCATGAAACTCGCAGTGGCCATATCAACGACTGTTTTCGAGGCGACGGGAAACTATAAAACGAATGTCCGTCGTAAAATTTATCGATGGAGATTTATGTTCATATTTGACTTCTGGTTCCATCGATTAATCTTCGAGAATGCAATTTTGCATGAACTTCGTAAAGAATTTAATTCGTGGCAAAAATATTCAAAAAGCCTAAAAATGAGTTTACAATTTCATTATCGTAACAGTTCAAAGTTCCTGGTGCTGTCCGAGTTCTTCGAGCGTGAATATAAAAACAGACAGTGTTTGAGTTATATTACCCAGTTATGAGGCATTCAACGACCAGCAAAAAGTGCGTGCAACATGGTTGGCTGCGTAAAACTGCATTTCCAACGAGGCAATCGTCGAATTTAAATAAACGTGTACGTATTCTAATTAGTAGCGACTTCTATCCATTACAATTTCGAACGAAGAATAATCTGTATCGTTTGGTTGTCTTTAAAACTCGAATTGTGTCACTCTGATTTGTATTACTGACCCCGGTTGATGCGATTTCACGCTCGACAAATTCCAGCAGGAGCTCATTAC
Source organism: Lasioglossum villosulum (assembly GCA_963971365.1). Taxonomy (NCBI): domain Eukaryota; kingdom Metazoa; phylum Arthropoda; class Insecta; order Hymenoptera; family Halictidae; genus Lasioglossum; species Lasioglossum villosulum. Next base: position 8,412,911 of record OZ020495.1, read on the forward strand.
CGAGTCGCGCCGAGGACTGAACGGTCACGGTGAAAAATTGAATATTGTATTACATATATGCAGGTGGCTAGTGCCGGAGATAATAACGCGAAGCAAGCGCTTCATTGAATCCGCTGGAAAAGCGTATCTCCCTAATCTTTCCGGCGCGTAAATATCCGCGATAACGGTGGCTGCCGGAAGTCAAAGTGGAAAATACGCAGCCGTGGGCAACATCGTTCACCATTTTCCTCGCCGCGGCCGTTGTCCCGATAATTAAACATGTAACGGGCGCGCAGACCTAGACTAGCGGGGGGTTTTACATGCACGCCGGAAAGAGTAATTTAAATCACGCGCGCGTGCACCGGCTGCATTATTTCATTATTTCGTCGAAAACTGTTTCATTAGCGCGATACGCTCGCTGCATCGTTTAACGGCCGTTTATCGTCACCGTTATCACCGACTGTTATTGTCAATATCGGGCACGCGCTCCGCGCCGAACACGGAACGGGCCCGTCCCTTCCACCCCCCGGCAACCAAACCCACCCCGGCAGCGGCAACCTCTCGATCGACCACCCCCGCTTATAAATCGCATCCTCGCCGCGACCGATTGGCACGTACCTTATTATCATGCAGTTTCCGGTAAAAAAACAGCGCAGCTGCAGCTGACGCGGCCACGGACCCGCGCGAAGATGTGCAAAAACTTCCCGGACGGAGTTTCCGATGGGATTCAAATTTGCCAAACTGGCTTTCCGCGACCCATGAATAATTTTCACCCTCTGCGCCGCCTCGCCGCCACTGCGAAACGAATGGCCTCCTCGATTTTTCGATATCATCGGCCCGAAGGAAACAAATAGTCGATCGGAACTGGACACGAGCAATTTCCCCGAAATACCGCCTATAAGTGGTCGTAAATTCACCATCGGCGGTGCGATGACCGGATATGTTCTGACCGGCAATTTCAGGTTCTATTCTAATTAAAAACGAAGGCTGCACTAAATTTGATTGGGTTCGTAAAAATACAAGCTTACAAGAATGTTTCAGTGTGACACATCTTAACTTATCTTCCCAACGAGTTGTTAGATTTTACTACTCAAGATACTACGAAATGAGCTCTTAAGAATTCCTCAATTATTTATCAGCGTTTCGAAAGACTGCAACAGCTGATAGGTGAAATATGAATCGAATAACCTACACCAAACCCATTGGCTATAAGAGCCGCGTCGAAGACCTTCTATCAAAGCCATAATAAAAACGTCATTAGCAACTCGATAAAACGTTCGGCGCGCTGCACCGGTCGCAGTGTATTGGTAACAGGGGAATAATAACTCTCGCTGGAACAATCTCGTAATTCGTGTTATCGGGTACACAGACGGAGGCTGGAGGGGGAGGCTAGTCGCGACAATATAAAAAGAAAACGAGGAAAAGAAGGTACGAGGCTGCAAGAAAATACGAACAGAAAAGCGGCATTTAGCGTGAGGTTAAATACCATACGACACTCCGTGGGCGTGGTTAAACGATTACCGACTGGTTCTCTGTCGGGGAGGGACGTGTTTCCTATCGTTCGTGAAATTGCACGACGCACACGAAGCTCGTCGTTACCAGCCACGCCAGAAAGTATTCTTTCGCAAATGGTTATCAACGATGTCGAGCTCGTTGAGAAAGTCCCAGCTACGAGTGGAACGGTCGTCGTTGCGAAATCAAACTGGAAGGCGATTGAATATTCATGCGGAGAGGAGTATTTCCTTCGCCTTTCCTCCGCCCCCTCTCCCACTACCTTCTCCTCTGTTCGCCCTCTCTTTTCCCTCAGCCCCGTTTCCAACAGTCTGCTCGACACGGAGCTCGCTTGAATCCTGACGTTGGCACCTGATACGGGCTCCGCGTTGCGCCTCGTGGAACGCTTTATCAAGAATCTCTCTCTCTCTCTCACTCTCTCACTCTCTCTGTCCCCCTTCTCTTAGAACGGGACGCATCCCGACGTTCACCCACCCCAAGGGTGTCGATCATCCTGAACGCTGATCCTCTCAGCATTCTGTTTACAAAGTATAACAACATCTCCGAGCGATCTTCACCGCGATAGTCGAACGACTCCGGAAACTCATCTTCGCGGCTAACGCCACTTTTCTAACCAGCTTTCACCCGAGGGGTGTGACTATCGATTATCGGTAAATCATCGATATCTTATTGACACTTAAAGATATATCGACAATATCGTTTAGATATCGTTAACGCTTTCCCCTCCGTGACACCGACACCCGGTCAGTTCAAGAACGGCAATTGCTCATGATACTAAATATTTTTCAATGTTACTACGTGAACATTTTTATATTTCACTAAAATTATTACAGGGGGAAGTTATTTCTATTCAGTCCAATATCTGGTTATTGAAACAGGAAACTCCGCAGTATGTAGTTATCACAAACAATTTACTGGTGTGCTTTGTTTACAGAGATTAGTTCTGACCCATAACAGACAGTACTTTGGTTGCTGCATCTAAAATTCGTAGTTAAATTCTATGCACCTTTCGCGCGGGATGCCCCGCGATTGGATTGCGCGCGGGAAAGCAGACGGCAGGGGAAAACATTCTGTTGAAAGTATACCACGTTGTTTGGACACGGCCTTCGTTTCCGAGAAAATTGATATTGGAAATTAATCCGATGCGGGTGTTTCGTACAATAAACAAAAACGATGTGTAACCGATGGATCTATTGGTTAGCATGCGTACACGGTCGCAAACTCAATTTCGTTGAAAACGAAACGAGCTACGAAAGTAATTTGATTCTACAATTTTTAGTTGGCTCTTCGTGGACAATTTACATGGTTTCGATGGTTTCGGTGGCTGGAGGGTACATGGCTCGAACAGGAATCACTGTATTCGTACAGCTGTTATGTCAAGCTGACACAAGTTGCAATAACAAGAGCGCAGTGCTCCGAATCGTTCATCAACGAAAAACAGGTTTGCTGATAATTAGCTTGCGGATCGCTGTAAGAAAAATAAAACTATTTTAATTGCTAAAATTGCTTTCTTCTACTGACTTAATTAAGTCGCGAAAGATGCACTGGCTTCTGTAAATTCTTCTGAAGTATTATTTTAAACTCATTAAAATTATTCAGCAATAGAAGAATCTGGCAATATTTATTTTGCATAAAAAGCCGCAGTCTAGTTATAAGAATGGTCCGTGTCGCGGGTGGGTTAAGAATGGGAACAGCGAAAGGACAATCACGTGGTAGCAAATTGAAGGAGCCCCGAGCACGTTGAATCTGGCCGGATTTCCATTTGAACGGGACATCGCGGCAGGAGGAGCAATGAATTCGAACCGATCGAGCAGCCGGGCGTTTTCACGCGATCTCTGACATTCATATTTCGTTGGGAAGGAAGGGCTGGGGTTGGAAGACGGCGCGACGGCGCCTCGCGGGACGTCCCATTAAAATATTTCTCGGCTCCTTCGAGTCCGCTTTAAATCCAGCCGTAAAACGCGCGCTCGCGCGGCCTCGTATTTTCGCGGGACCGTAGGAGAATTTCAGCTGGGAGCGGGGCTAGTTCTCCGCCGCTTTTCGTGCCACGAATTCGGAAGTGGGAGTACGGGCTCGACCCCGGGGGATTCGCGTCGTCTTTCTGGATACGAGCGGGAGAGGACTCGTTTCGTCGTTTAAGCCCCGCCGGGAAACCCGGAATTCCGGCTTGAAAGGTCGCCAAGTTTTGTTCCACGGCCTCGCGCTCATGCTCGCGCGACCCGACCGCCACTCTTCTTCGCCACTTCTCACATCCGAGGAACAACGGCTGTTCCGGCTCGATCTAACGCTGGACTGGAAACCAGTTTTTCCTGGCCAAAATTCAATTCTATAAGTTCCATATGTTCGCACAATTTTTGTATACATCAATCGCTGACCCTTCGTAGGTTAAACCTTATACAGCCAACCAAAATGTATGTATTATTTAAAACCTTCTGTACTTAGCATATTAGCATATATTCTCATTTTAAGACTATAAATTAATACATTAGCGAGCAAGGAGTGGACATTCTGAGAAATTCTGTAATATTTCAAAGGAGCATTAACAAATTGTTGAATGAAATGCAGTAAATGGATACCAGATTGGCTGCAGGAGCGTTAAGGAATAATCATACTATAAGAAATCATCATTATAATGTTTACGTATGTACACTACGAATAAAATAATGCGGTATCAATCACACACATTGAACGATATTTTTTTCAAATTTTTGAAGGAATCGTATACGCTAATTCTGGCTTGGTTTTGGACCGGGGTCACCGTGCAAATCGCGAGGACGAACGCGCGGCTAATATGGCAGTCTTGTGTAAACGGTTTTCGATTATCGTCTCTGACTCATGCTCGTTCCGTTTACTACCAAATCGAAAACTCCCCGAGGAGCTGACGACGCTTCCACGGAGTAATTCTTTCCGAGGGAGGCGTTGGAACGATTTCACGCTGGAAATTGTCCCGCCGCGTGAGCAACGTACGAAAACGCGCGACAGTACGACGAGGGTGGCACACGAATGTGAACCGCCTTAATCCTTTGGCTCTGATGTGTTCTAGCTCCACAACATCTGTATTCCGAGCCCGCGATCTCGCGTGACAATCGTTAACGCTGACAATGAGATAATTCGTGATCGGATTGTGGGTGTGGCGAAAGCAATAATTGCATTGTTAATTATAAACGGAGAGTCTCAATATTTACGATTAAACCCATTTAATATTAAAAGCGAATACGGACTACACGATGAAAATGACAAAATTATTAAATTCGCTTAAACAGAATTGCTACCGTCCATTTGATTGCTTTTTTAAATTAATGTACCGCATTTATGACAGGTCGAATTATTGCGTTCTGCTTTGCAGAAAAGTGTGTGCAGACTGTTGAACAGAAGTTCCATGGTTCTACTGTAAATGATCCAAAGTTAGCCTAAAATGAAGCGGCTGCAGTGAAGCGGCCAGATCACTGTAGCAGATTGCCCGGCAGTTTGTAGACACCGTAGGATTTTATAGACGCGAAATTAAGATTTTTAAATTAACGCTGAAACGACCAGTCGTTTAGCGCGCCGTTCACGGCCGCCGGCATTCCGCCGCGCTTAAATGCAAATACAAGGAAACGCTGGCGTTAAATTTTACACTTTTCGACTTTGTTACGGGAAATTGTAATACACGCTATCTCTCGTAGTTATTAGATCACCCGGCTCAAAAATATGTGAAATTATATTGATATGTATGGATTTAACAGATCTAGCTATAACATTTATAAGTAATCAAACACTAATTCTCCGTCGAAGGATTAAGGCTGTTTCTGCTTAATGCTGATATAAAAAGAAGCGATTCGGTTTAAGGATTTACGATATCAGACGAAGTTATATCATAGATTATTTATCTCGTTCGCCAAAGTTTTCGTACAAACAAGCAGCGTTACGTTCGACGGTGCTTCGTAGAGTTTAACTCGAGCGTTTCATCGCGTAGTCTTTAATAAAAACGGGCTCGGCAGCGCAGCTCGGACCGTCCCATAAACGCATTAGCATTTGAAGGCAACCGCGCCGGCGGACGTCAGGTATTCGCTAAGTAAATTCGCGCAGGCAGGAGGAAAACTGTGGACCGACCGTTTCGCAAGAGGTTTACGTAACACGCGGTACGAATGCGACGAATAAATTTCGCGCATCGCTGTATCGTCCGTCTGCTGTTCCGTCTGTCGGCTTTCATTAAGAAAGAATTCCCGAAATTCGCTGCGATCCCCGTAAACACGAACACCTGGTCCGCGGCGGTCTCGCGGCAGCAATATCGCCCCGCGATGTCATAAACATCGCGTCTGGGAATGCGGTGTTACTACGTGGATGACATTAGTCCTTACAACACCGGCAAACTTGAATTGGAAGTCTCCTTTACAGCCCCTGCCAGAAAATGTTCCACCAAAATTAACCCTTTGCAGTCGAGGGGTGCCTCAGAGTCACCACTAAAAATTGCTGTACCATTGTTCAGAATATTGTTTATACATATTATTAAATATGTTCGTATCTAACCAATTACTACACATACAATAAGATCAACAAAATGAATTGATTTTCAAGTCACGATAGGGTTACAAAGGGTTAATGTGACTGTTGATAGAATTTCTCACCTTTATAATAAGAACTCACCCTAAAATAATTTCAATCGCTGTGTACATCTTAAAAATCGTGACAGATAAAGAAAATGATTAGAACGAAATTAGTCTTTAGTTCATGATGAAAGTGTGCAATTAGATTTGAATATGGCAATAGCGAACTTGTTGGAAACAGGGCTCAGGGAGAGATTTACGGTGAGTAAATGGGAGGTTAGCGTAAGCATGAGAACAAAGTTTAACAAGGAGGATACGTGGTTTTATTAATTTCTGGCGCAATAAAGCGCGAAGGCGGCTGAGGTTGAGAGAATCTCAGTTTCGGAGTCTAATCCCCTGTGATCGTCGCTACGCTGACGAGAAGCAGCCAGCCGCGTGCTAGGCGAGAAAGATGTCCGCCGGCTGCGCGATCTCGAAAAGGAGAGTAGCGCTTTCATCAAACAGGCCACCGCGAGTCAAAAGTCTGCGAGAGACAAGAGGGTGAAAAAGGGCAGAGATGAAACGGAGGATGGGCTACACTGGCTTCGCTCTAGCGGCTGTCCTCGCAGAAAACGGAACCCTTTGCTCGCCTAGCAAGACTCTGCTTTTCCCAAACTGTTTCGACCGATACTCCCCCGACCTCGCAATTTCACGTTCAACTCCCCTTCTGCTGAGAATATCGTTCCTTTGAAACAACCAAGTAACTTGAAAAGATAATGGCGCAACCGATACTCCGAAATTATTACAATATTCCGTTTCAAGACCGATCTTTAGCTAGCTAAACATAATTTAGAAATTTTCTAGCATTTCCTGAAAATGCAAAGTCAATTGAATATCATCAGTTGTAGAAATTCATTCGGCTTGTCGTACGTAACGAAACCGAAAATGCCATAGAATCATTTCTTCGACACAAGCATAAAAAAACAAAAAGAAACCATCGGGATCAACGCTGAATGTTTTAAACGTTTAAAGATGTCTAATTTTTCTGAACTATACATTTATTTTCGGAAGGTACTGAATTTTTACACGATTGCCCTAAAAGCAGAACATTAATTTCAGATTTTCTCCTGCGCCGGTTTAGAATTGTAGAAACTGTCGTTGCAGCGCGACATTCGTCCCGTTTTATCGCCATGAGATGCAAACAACTGTGTCCGCGAGTGTATTAGAGGGAAAGTAAGAGTTTGTTGTTTCAAAGTCAAATGGCACATAACACGTTTACGCGGTTCGTAGAGAGAACGTTGCGAAAGAGTTGGAAAGGTACGAAAGAGGGGAAAAAGAAGCTTTAAAGCTGCCGCCTCACTCGGGACATCGTTTGGAACCAAGTTCTCGTTCGCGGAAGAAAACCGTGTTATCTTGTCAGATATTTACGTTCCTTTACGTAACCTTCAAACTGGCAAATAACACCACGTAGACTTGATAAATATAGAAAATCCGTATCGGACATTTTGAACGGTTTTCGACATCGAGAGATCTCTTCCCGCAACTTCTTCCAGAAAATCTCTCTCTCCACCTGCACGTTACTTTTCAATTATCCTGTCTCAAAATTGAAGAAAAAAATTTTATTTTATTTTGCCCAAATCATGTGAAAATTATGTCATTACAAAATTATATGATTTTCCAAATTATTACGTAATACACGAATGAGACTTATCTTTTGATTTGAAGGAATCGAATTTTGTTGGAACATTTAGAAAGCAGAAGTAACCAATTTTAATTTTCTAATTACTGTTTGATGAATTTAATTGTTTTGATTTTGAGACGAATTTTAGGGTTGACGTTTGGTACTTAATGTGTCATGGGATTCGCGCCAGTGACATATGAAGGGTTTCCGAGGATTCAACTTGAAGCGGCGACCACAATTAACAGCTTCGACGAAACTCGTTGTTCCCGCGGCCCATTCTTTTCCCCGAAAAGCGTGTGGCCGCAATAATAAACCCAGGGCAACGGTGCGCCGGTCGGGCCGTGACGCTTTTCATTAAGCTTGAACGTAGCGTAATTGCGTTAGCGTTCCGTGTGCCGCATTCGCTCAATGCCGTTGAACCAACACATCATCGTGGTCCCTGGTAAACCGCCGCGAAACGGGAAGAACTCGCTCGCTTCGGTCTCGAAAAGCGCGCGCGACGTTTTCCTGTACGCTCAACGAGTCGTATTCTTGATGGCACAAACATAATAACTTCCTTGTTTCGCCATAAAACGCTCCGGTGGGTGACAACTCTGTTACAAAACGAGAGGCGAACGTTCTCGTTGCAAACAGGCACGTTGCACCTCGTGATTAGCGTATTCCTTCTGCACGAACTTCTTTTTCTCGATAACGGGACGTTAAACAAAAAAACAGAGAATTATTCTACTTGTAAAAATAGTTATTGAATATATCTCGTTTATGAAGAAACCGAAGTTCGAATAAGAGTGCATTAGCGTAACGTGGACTGCACGATTAAACGAAACAGCAATGACAATGTTGCGTGTGACTGAACGCTGTTATTAAATCTAATCCAGGTGTAGTACAAATCATAGCGTGCAACGCTGATACTTGCAGATAAGTCTGATTAATTGTATTATGTCAAGCAACGGTGCAGTCGCTTATTCAACTAGCGAAATAAAGAAAGTGTCAAAGATAGAGCAAGAAAGAGATCTCGGTTTCTAAGGAGCCAGTGTGACGAAACTCCGGTAAAAAGAGTATTTACACAGTTGAGTGGTTATGCTGACAGCTTCGATCTATTTAATGCTACCCTTCGACGATCAAAGTTCGAATAATTTGCATTTTATATTATAGATGTATTTCAATTGCTGTAAAAACCAGGTGGAAATATTGAGTGAGTTGAGAACGCTAATCGCTGACATGCGTTTGACGCCATAATGGTGTTAGCGATCGTTACAGTGTTAGGTTGCGAGAAGAATTCGAGTTCGCGCCTCGATAATTTATTCTGATGCTCGAAAACGTGCGAAGGGTTCGAATTTTTACCGCAAAATACTGCTTCGGCCCACACAGGTAAGAGGATTACGGGACTATCGTTGTCTTCGCGGACTTTTAAAGCCACCTGTCAAACTGTTACACGGGTCACCCGCAGGTTACGCGTCCATCTTATTCAAAGTCGGAAGCTTGGCAGGGAAGGACCACCTCGGAGAGACTCAAGTGTCTTTTTACGATCTCGTTTTACCGGATCCGTGTGACCGTCGTACCGGTGACCCTCAAATAGGGCGTACATGAATTCAAGAGTGTTGCCATGTCGACTTTTATGCCGGCTTTCGAGACGAATTAGAAATCACTTTAAATTTTATTCAAGATTGTATTTATGAGGCTACAAGAACATCAAAAAATGGTGCATCGATTCCGGATACACATCTGATTCTTTTTTGAATAATTTAACACGTTGAAAATAGTATACATATCTTTAGTCTACGATTGTCTTCATTTTTTTCCTGTTTCAAGTAGCATGTACTCATCTTTATTGTAAATGCACAAAATCCACAGATTAGTTATAACACTGTTACAAATTTGTGGATTTTAAAAATACGATACTTCTTTGCGATGCTGTCGATAAGAACACGGAAACATTGGAGCGACGATGTCTCGGTTGAAGTCGTCACTACCAATCTGTAAACTACTGACACAGAAAGCCACACAGCGAACCGTTGCCTCACGAGTCACCGCAGTATAAATACCAACGCGTCGCTAATAAAGACTCGACGCCGTTAGATAGCGTGCAACAATCCGCCACTCCCATGGAATAACACGACATTTTCCATTCACGGATCGGGCTGATAACTGTCGGTAGATGCGCATCGCCCATGTTGGTATATTTACGGGTGCAGTCCTGTTAATGGATTTTCTCATATCCTGGCAGCTAATAATGAGCAAACTTTACAGTCAGAGTATGTCTTTACAACACTTTAACGGGAAACCTCGGTTTCTGAAGTCAATATCGATTCCTGGATATTTCCCAATCGTTGCAATCTAGCATTCGATTTACAGTCGACGGTGTAATTTATTTGACTGATTTGTTTCTAATATTGTACTGTCTATTTCGAAGAATAAGGCAAAAGATTTAGGTGCCCCATGGTCTATTATATCCTGAACCGATACTAAACGTATCGGCGTCCTGGCGCGCGTCGATATCGGAAATAAGAAAGCGTTGCGATGGTGTATCGAATCGATTTCTCGATCGGCGGAGAACGCTATGGTCGGTCTCGGAAACCAATGATCTACGCGAATAAATTTCTTGGTCCGAGCCGACGACGCGACGACCCGCCTTGCCGGGTAACGGTGTGAAAAATAGCACCAGCGCGGACGCTGTTACTCTACCCGCGACCGGTGAAACTTTATCGCTTATTGTCGCGACACAACGGAGGTCTCAAATGGAATCCCTTCAGCGATCCTCCGTTGTGGAAGGGAGCGAGCATATTTCTGATTCAAATCGTCGGATCTAGGATTCTGAAATGGTATTAAGTACGTGGAACGGTCGAGATCGTAAAGACTCGTTAACGGAAGTGCGTCGCGAGCGTTTTACTGCTTCAATAATTAATGGATCGTCGTAAATCGCGGTTAACGCGGCCCGTAATGGGGACAAATTTCGCGGAAAATTCGAATTACTCCTTTCTCTTGGCCAAAGAATAATATCACATTCACAGAAACAAGCCTCTTTGATATTACGATAACGTTGTTCGGTATATTCATCTATCTTGATTTCAGTGAGGACTCGAGCGAATGAAAATTGCATCAGACAGAGTACGATTCACACATTCACCATAAATACCAGTTTAGTTTCTTAAATGAATCAGATTAAGGACGAACGGCATCGAATACGGATTGCCGCGTGCGGAACGGTGAGGTTGCAAGTATGCATTGCGGCTAATTGTCCCCGCGAACCGGGCGCAGCGCGAGCCATTACTTTGACTGTCAATTAAGTTGTTCCTGGCAGCCGCGGCCGTTTATTACTTCAGAAACAATTACATGTCCCTCGACAGGCGTGCATTCAAAACAATCCGCCGCGACGCTCGCGACAATGGCTTGGGAACACGAATCCGCGCGTATCCGGCGCTCGCGTAAATGCTTTCGCGCTGTTCGCTCAAGCCTTTTCCGAGAGCCGATTCGCCGAGAGAATGCGCTTTTCGCGGCCGTTCCCGTTTTTTTTTCCACCCGGATGGTTCCCGTCGTTGCCTTATAAACGAGGCATTCGTGTAATCCCAGTCTTTCTGTATTATTTAATTTTCCCCGACGTCCCCCACCCCATCCCCCTTCGCTCGCACGAGGAGTTTACATTTTGCCCCTCGCCACACAGCGCCACGCTGCTCTCGGCCTCTCTCCACTCGGTTACCGCGTATTTGCGTTTCGAATAATCCTTTATGCGCCCAGGCTACCCGTGATGCTCTCTCCCCGGCCCTGGAATAAAGACTTTATTCTATTCCGCTCCATTTTATTTCGTTTACTATACCACGCCGGGAATCCGCATCGACGGACCAAAACGCGTTCACCGGATTACACTTGTACAACCGAGTTTCACAGTTTTTTCACGTGTTCCTAGTGTACTCTAAAGAGAACCAGAATAATTCGCCGACTTGTGATTTTTAAATTTTCTGCGTCGGCTGCGAGACACTGAAGCTCAATGAACAGTCATTTTCGTTGTTAAACGCTGGAATTAATAACAGCTAGACGCGATTGGTGTATATTCTTCTATCATAACTAGATGAATTTATTCAAATTTTTACCTAGTAAACAATCTTATAAAAAGACACACCATTTGATGTGCAAAATTTTCATCATTCTCTGTAAGAAACATTTTTATAGATTGCACAGTAAAAATGATTTTTATAAATTGCACAGTAAAAATGATTTTTATAGATTGCACAGTAAAAATGATTTTTATAAATTGCACAGTAAAAATGATTTTTATAAATTGCACAGTAAAAATGATTTTTATAAATTGCACAGTAAAAATGATTTTTATAGATTGCACAGTACAAAAAATGTTGAAAGTCATAAGTACAACTTTCTTTTTAGAATTCAATTTCATAAAGCTAGAACGAGGAAAGTGGATTCAAGATTCGTGGACAGTATAGCTGATCCAAGAGAATGGCGGATCAGTTATTTGTACGCGAAATATGTGTTGGCTGATCATGCCGTTCGCGGAACGCGTGCAGTCGAACGGACGGATGAGCCGGCCTCGATCGGAATTGCTAATTAGGCGCGTGTAAAATTACTGTAAATCGACGGGTCAACTATTATCGTAAACAGCCTATCCCGGTTGGGAATAATTCACCTGGCGCGGCTCGTTCGCGTTTATCTGTCGCAGCCGCGGGGCCAAATACGGAGCCTGCGATCCCAGACGATTCACCGTTTCCGGAATGAACGTGCGACCTGATCGAACTCGATCTCCAATGCAGTTTCTTCGTGAATGTTGAATATATTAAAACCTCAGCGAGGTTCGCGATGCCTTCGCAATATTTCAATGACTCCAAAAAGCTACGATTAATAAAATTCCAGCCAATTAACCTCGTAATCACCAACCAAAGTGCGCGTTCAGAGATCGCTTCGTTAATTTGTCTGATAGGATTGTGTAAACACTTCTTTCGCACTGGTGAATGTTGTTCTGTTGCGAAAATGTTCTAATTACACTCTTGTACACTGAGAATAATTATCAAGTCGTGGATTTTTAAGCGAATCACCATTCTCGATAGGTTGTTTAACAATTTCTGGTGATGTACATGTGCGTAAACATACTAATGAATAGACTGTAGATGCACATAATGGATCGACAAATCGTGATGAATTTTTTTCGACTCGTTAAAGATATGAAAAGTTGAAAGAAATGTCTACGTACCTAATTTGGCCTACAATTTATATTTTGCATAGAAATCCACGGTCTACAAATAAATTCTATCGCAACAATTTTCACGTTTCTGTGATCATGGGTTAATGTAAAAAGTGCTTCCAAGTTCCCACAGGTTTCTCGAACGTACAGCTAACAAGATTTCGAACTTGCCCGGTGCTCGTAGATTCGACAGTGCCGTGTCCCACTTACAAATTCCATCTCGACAGAATAATTATAATATTATTCCGTCGAGGGCGCATCGTTCGTGGCGTAGTCGAGGTGTGGGGTACGACGTTTAGCGCGTGTCTTTGATTTCTTTGCCGGCCGCGTAATTACGGGAACGTGATTCGACCGAGACGAGGTTCGTCTCGGAGCGGTCACATAAAATATTCGAAGCGCTCGGAATGTCGGGATTCATGAATATCGTACGGCGTGTATGAATTAGTCGGGAACGTCGGTGGAAGTTTAATCGGAACGGGACACGGGCTTCTATCCTCGGTATCGGTCGCCATTGGAACGCAGGCGCGGCCCGGATCGGAGAATTCGCCGACATTTTGCCAAAAAGTCGACTCTCCATCGACATCCAATACATTTCTAATGCCACTCGAATGTCCATCCCGCCACTGTGAACGAATTAATACTTCTACAAACACTAAATCAGGTTGCATTAAATTCTTTCGGTGTGAGACTTGAATTACTTCAAAAAGGAATATTAAATAAACGAAGCAAGCTAAAAATGCTCCCTCAAACTTTTACTCACATGGTCGTAACACGCTTAAAAGAAGAGAATTAAAACACAAATCTAAAATATATTGCATTATAAATTTTTAATTTTTCTGGAAAAATTTCGGTGTACTATCCAGTTTAAAAATCGCAAGAAGACGTCGCTGGACTTTCTGATTCGGAGCGAGACAGGATTGCACCGTGCCGCCGCTCGAAATTACACTGCGGTTTTCGTCCCGTTCCCCGCGGGCTTACAAATTGTTCAAGGATCTAGATCTTCGCTAGAGCAGTCTTGCTCCGTTTTTCCCGCACACGCGTTTCAATTACCGCAGATTCCCCACGTATCCTCTTCGTACCGTTTCCTCGTGGAAACGTTTTATCATACGAACGAAACCGGTAACTCGATAGCCGGCGCGCGCTTTCGCTCTTCCCGATTCGAACGTGGAGAGAAAACAGAGCCTTTTAAAGACTGCGAACGACTCTCGAACACGGTAATTCAGTTCCACAGGGGCTCCTGCTCCGATTTCTGTCGTCGAGGCTCCCCTTGATCCTCTATGCATAAATTGCCGCTTTCAGAGGAGCATTTAACCCTCCACTGCACGGGTCAAACATGTCCATTCCTTAATTGATATTTCTTGTGAAAACTCGTAGCTTTCCTCGGATAATCCATTATTGCTATGTCACGTAGTAGTTAAACTATTTATCGAGGATTTCAAAGGTAATTTAAAGAAAATAAGAACTGGTCTGCAAGAGCAATTGTTCCCAGCACGAATCGTTCAATAAAATATGTGTTCTCCATACGTGACTGCATAAAGCTTGAAATTTAATTCACGACGAATATTCAATTCAGCTTTCAATGGAAACCGTATAAAGTGTTCGTTATTTAAGTCACCACATTGTTAATTTTCAAATGACATACACCTTCATACGAAGTCTTTGAAATGTTATTAAGAGCACTAGAATCGAAGAATTGTAATCATTTGCGCAGGTAAACACGCTTTAATTCGTGTGACTATATTTGCACGGTGAAGGTGCACAACAATGTCTCATAAAATATTGGACGATAGAAAATTTCAATTATATACGAACAGTGTAAGTATAGACACTATGGTAAAACGTTCCTACGACAAAAAAGAAATGGTCGTTCTCTTCGCGGCAAACGTTCCATTTGACTGGGGGCAACTCAAATTGGAGGCCATGCGAGCGTTTACTTTTTAAATGGCCGTCCACGTATTTACAAATATCACAGGCGTATATAGCTTCGACGACCTCATCAAGAGCACGAGGAACTCTCCGAGTCCTCGGCGGTAAACATGTTTTAGCATCCCCGAATAGTCTCCCGCATCCCCGAACGTTGCAGCCCGCGCCTCGGTTAATGAAACTTTGAAACGACGCCGCGAAGGATCGTAAAACACGCGATTCGCCCCGATTTCATCCTCCCGCGCACGCGATTGTGCACCACGGGTCACCGGTTCGGCCGTTTCGCGTCGAAATAGCCGAACTGTCGCGTCCCAAGATAGAGGAACGCGTCGTCGAGCCCTTGGTCGGCCCGGCCAAAAAGTAGACGCGGAACAGAAATATAACGGGGCGATTTCGGCTTTGTTCGCGGTCAAAGGATCGGCCGTATAACATTCGTCGTAAAAGCGGCGCGCGGGCGGCCGCGTAAAATGACGCATGGAACGGCGGATGCATAAAAGACAGACATAAAGAGGTGTATCCTACCTGGTGTGGCTGCAGGGTGTCGGGGATGGGCCGTGGTGCTATTAGCCAGCGGTGCTTACGGGGCGCATAAGCGCAACCTCCACCTCCGAGCTACTCCGGCTTTGTCTCTGCATCCTGAAAAACCGAGAAATAAGCGGAATGAGTTTTACGCCGTCGAGAGCGTCGCTTAAGTAAACGCGGCATGGGGCATCGTGCACCCTTTCGCCCCCTCCCCCTTCAAAATTAGTATTTAATACTCGGTAATAGCGGCGAAAATACGGTGTAATTTTCATTGAATTCAAAACACCGCTGGAAAAGAACCGATGATATTCACCGCGGGTAAATACGATTGCTTTTCAATCCGGCACTAAACCACTGGCAAGTATGCAGTTTAATTTCATTAATGCGGTGAAATTTCATTCGGTGAAACAGGAAAGCAACGAGTTCTTTCAAAGAGTATCGGTTAAAATTTTTGTTATGGAGAGACCGTAAAGTTGTTTCGAAATTGTCGGTGAACTTCATCGTTTGATCGAAGCGACTGCATTTTTTTGACAGCGGGAACGTTATCGTTGAAATGAAAATAATATCTGTTTCGCGTGCCGATGTTCGAGCCGTCTGTCGATTTGAATTTCGTTATAATATTGACTTTGCATTGGTTTGTGAGTTACACGCTTCAATCATTTTCCGCGAAAACAACGTCAAAATTGTACGAATTGGCACGCTCGAAAAAATAACGTTTAAAACGGTTTTTGAGTTAACTAACATTCCATTTGGAAAGACGCAGTTTTAAAATGAAACACGTTTGAAGTTTCTAATTGTGTTACAAACATCGTTGAAGTGTTCGCTTTCGGTCACAACTTCGTTATTTTCCTGAAAATTGAAATCAAATTTACAGGAAACGTAGTTTAGGGGTGTGAATGTTTAGAGAGCCTGTGGACGCGACGTCGTGGCGCCACATGTTTGTGTCTTGTGAGAAAGGAAATTTGTCTGGGTCAAGGTATGAAAGAAGAATGTTTGGGCTTAGTGACAAACTTCAAGTGGCTAGACGTGTTAGAAGTACTGGAGCTAAATTATTTAATCCGATACGCCATACTCAATACGTAGGAGTTCCTTGAAAATATTCCTGCAGTAGTTTGAGTGTCGAAGCGAAACACTTTTAAAGCGCCGAGGTCAAATAAAAAAACTCTTGAAACTGCCATTTTATACAAGTTTCTGTACTAGGTGGTACATAGCAATTTAAAAAAAGGCGTCTCTCAGGATTTTTATTTTTTAACCAGTCGAACGACTTATTCGAATAAACTTGGATTGTTTGATTAATCGATGAGAGAACAGCGAAATCTTTAAAAGGTTAATTCGGTCAGCGGAGTAAAGGAGAATTACCTTCTTCCTTGAGATTTCCATTGTTTTGGGAACTATTAGGGTGCAAGAGTGGTGGGTCTTTTCAGGCCTAATCGAAGCATTGTTCCGCATACACGATAGGAACGGCCACGGTGTAGGTTGGACTACTTGGCCTCGGCTGGGATCTCTGTTGACTCGACCCTTTTTCGAGGCATTGGGGTCGCGGCGAAAATCGGGGCACACATATTGCATCTTGTAAAGCTTATTTCGTTCGCATTGTAGGTGAAATTTTCACGAAATCTTGCTCCTCTAATTCTTCCGGGCGTGTTCGAGAAAACCTGGGTGCGCGTATGGTTGTTTCAATAACCGTCAACAGCGATGAAAAATTTCGCTAGCAGCGTGGGTCCTCAGTCGCTCCGCTTTGAAATTCTGTCGAACAGATTTCCTCTCTGTTACGATACCGCTTTTGGATACAAGGTGAAAGTTTGATATTAAAAAAATACCTAAAATGAACGCAGTTGGCCGAGGATTGATGGAAACGCGCGGCAACCGGCGCAGCTGCACCCATGGGGTTCGACGATGCTGCATCGATATTCGACCAGCGTGTACGATTGAACGTCGATGCACGCTTTACTCCCGTCTGCTACCCGTTACGTTGAAGAACCACGACCAGTATATGCAGTTATTGACGTCGGTTTTGGCAGCCACCAATGCGCCACCAACCGAAAAGTATTTTCTATAACGGCTCCGTTACCCTCTTTCAACGAAAACATTTACTTACCACCAAGTTCAGCGTGCGCTCGATCGATCAGATTACCCGATACACCGATACTCACGTATCTTTGCCAGACTGCAGATTTTATGCATTCATAGAAATTCCATGAGAATTTTAATCATTTTTGATGAACTTTCTGTTTTACTCGAAGTTAAATTGTATGGAATTAATTTTCCTTCCTCCGTTAACGGCATCCATTTAATATATACATCCAGCTTAGTGTTCGTTTTTCACAGTTAGATTCCCAATTATCGATCTTCCGGAAAAACAGTTTCGTAGTTGTATACGTATACAAGCAAGAAGAAAATAAAATACCCCACAGTCAATAAAACCCACTGCATCAAAGCGAGAGTCCATAGGAAGTTCATAAGCTTCTTAATGAAATATTATCATACCTGACATCGCGCCGCGGTACATAGTACACCGAACCCATAATAAGCTAATGAATTATAAATCGGTTTACACTAGCGCGCTACGCGAGCTTTCGTAACCGGTAACAAGCATCCGAACAATAAAAATGGTATAATTGTATTATTTTCTTCGCTGTGTAATAAACGAACACGGTATTCACTCTGACGAGGGATTCTTTAAATTCTTTATGCGACTGGAACATTAGCTTTACCCCGATCGCGAATAAAATGATTTCCCATTCGAAATACTTTGAAACATCGAGGGAAAACAGTAATATGAAACTGCGAGCATTTAATTGTTTTGCGAACGAATTCTCTGGTGCTGAACAAATCAAACCGCTATACCGACGCCGCGAGGGACTTCCAGCGGCCGATAATATTATATAAAATTATCACGATTAAACACATTTCTCTATCGAAACCATCGGCCGCTGTATCGGTGCGCGAAGATTGCGATTAATTGCTAACGTCACTTGTGCCGGTAATTATGAAAGTGGCGCAAGTTGTACACTGGGTGTTTCCGAAATCGTGATACAGCCGGCCGGGTGGTAAATCGATAAAATGTTTTTGTTTAATACCACGTTTTATCGAAGAAAAATAAGCTTCGTATTTCATACGTTGATTATTGAAAAAACAAGTTAAAAACGATTTACTTATCTATGCTAGATATGTGTATTTTAATAACTCATAATAATTTCTAAAATATTCACGACGACTCGATAGAATGTAAACTAGTGGATCCATTATGTCGTTAGACTTTGTAACCGGCGCCTCGCTTGAATGTGATGGAGACAATTGAAAATTACATCATTTTGATCTCCTTTTCACAATTAAGGTATGAAAGACAAAATTTAGCTCCTGTATCCTTGACCGTTTGATAAAACATTTTTTGTAGATGCGTTACATTACAATTTTCTGGACTTTTTGGTTTCTCGATTTGTAGCATAATTAACGGTTTGTTCGTAGGCGAAGCGTTTCACGCGCGTAAACTTCTGCGTAGGAGCCGTGGAATGGGGTCAGGAAGGGCGGAAGCTGCTCTTCGCGCGGAACTTTATATTGGATTTCATATTTAATGCAACATACACCGTTGCCGCCGCGATGCCTGCCTTCTGTCGGATAAATTATTTATGTCGGGACCCTTTGTCTCTGTCTTCCGAACGTAGTCGAGGGAGGGGGTGTGAAAGAGAGAGAAGTGGAAAGGGAGACGGAGAAAAAAGGATGAGAAGGGAAAACTGGGGGATGACCGTTGAGAGGTTCTGATAAGCCCTGAACAGAGCGAACGCGACGATCCTCGGGGGCGTTTACGATGAAATCTTGCTGACTCGATAGGACCTATAGAATGACGTTAAACGACACGGATCAAACCCAGTCCCTTTACCGCCGCGACGGCCGCGTCCGATACCGTGTCCGCGAAAATTGTTTCTCTCGCGAACTTTCAGGTGAAGCGATAGCGGAAGGAAACCGCGGGCGACAGCTCCGTTGAAAAAGACAACGTCACAACAGCTAACAGTTGCGATATACTCGAAAGGTACGCTCGAACGAATTAATTAGTTTCAAAATCTCATTTGCACCAGGCACCAGCTCGCTCTAGCATTCAAATGTTTACCGTTAGAGGTTTCGAGCGTTGATCTAGAGCGAAATCATCGGACAAAGTTAATTCTCAGTTCACCCCCACTCTTCCACGATATTTGCCTTTGCGAGCACGACCTTTATGCGAATTTCGATTTTCGTGGATTTGCTTGAAATTCGGAATGAAAGCAAATAGTTGTTTTGGTAGCTGCGTGGTTTCTTGTAGCATTGGCGAAAGAGAAATATCGTCAATCATTGTTAACTTCGTTCGTTCTTCGAATAGCAAATTTATTTGTGTCTACTAAATTGATACAGTGGTGAAAAAATAGAAGAGTTGGTAGACGTACCATCTAATGGAATCTAGTTTCATTTGAATCCCATTTCGCTCGGCGAAACGATTAGCAAGCTCCAATTATAATCGACTTGGAATTTCCGAAGAATTCATATTCATTTCGCCGTAGCTTGAGCTCTCCGGTCGACCTTGAGTCCGTGAATCGTAAAACGTTGGAGTATTTGAACGATCGTTCTTTCATCGGGAGATTCATCCGCGAAATTGATGGAACAAGTCCCTTCGTTTTCCGTGGTGAAAAACGTTTCATGGTAATTTAACGAGCCGATCGCCCTCTTCTGGAGCGTAATAACGCATCGGCCATTCTGTCGGGCAGGCGTCTGACGTAATAGAACCCGCATCCCCTGACGCAGATGCCCGCTGACGCTGAATATACGATCCCCGATGACGCCGAAAGTGCTCCGCGCGCTACCAAGTTCCTGGGATGTGAACTCGTCCGCAGCGCAGGATCTCCGATATCGTGCTGAACGAGAACTTTTAAGGGTCCATAATATGCAGAGGAAGAGTTCCGCGCCCGGCGAACGCTCGTAAAAACCGCGGTGCCGTTGGTAAACACTTCGAGCGTCGATAAACGTGCTTAACGCTAAACCTACCATCGTCGAATCAGCCTGTTCCTATTTTACAATTACCGTGATGCCTCGATATTCATCAAAAAAATTTCCACGCTACTATTAGTAACATAAATAAACCTGTATCACCCTGACAGTAATTGTAGCTTTAACAAGTGAATCTCCTTTGTCCAAAGAATAAACCAAAACTTCGGAGTAAAGATGCGTCCAGAAGAAACCTCTACGATCCTGCAGAGAGGATTCGACACGACGTTAAACGTGTTTACGACTTCATCCTGGCGTCGTAGAAAAGGTGATCGATGTCTTCGTTCGTTCGTTGATAGTAATAGGAGGTTGATACTCTGTGTAAGCACTGGAAATTGACCAGCGCCGTATCATTAGTGGTTTCGTGAGCGCCATTCGTCGCGTAACAAGCAGCCAGACATTGAAATTCCTGACATTATCCCGTGTCCCGTTCGTCTCTCTAGGTTATACTTTTAATCGTGTCTCGAAATCACAGTACAGACAGACACGCTAATCGTTCGGTATGCTAACGTCTCGAAGGATTCCTGGAGATGGACCATCTACTACAGAGCAATCCGGTCGTTTCGTGATGAGACCAGCTCGATCGTTCGAGTACTTACACGTCTACGGACATTTATCGCGTTCCCAATCTGCAGTCTTCCAATCTGCCGCAGTGATTGACTCGGATAAACGTGAGAATCGAAAGCAGGTCGTTAAATCACTTCTGAATGAGTAACGCGCGTGTTACTGCTCTTCGTTGCGTTTTTTCTGTTGCTGCAAGGCCTGGGAACGATTCGCACGAGCATTATGCGAAACTGTTTACAATCTAGTAACCGCTTACTTATTAATTCGTTATGAATCGGTCAGATAGGATCGTAGCAGTTTGCTGGGGTTAATAGAAGCTGAAGAAGTAATGTGGAGAGCTCGTTGAGAACTGAAGAGGCATTTAGCCTTCGAACGAGTTCGATATTCCAGCTACCGATACAGTAGATGTGAACATTGAACTCTTGGGAGTCAATTCAACACTACCTGGCTCTTGAGATTAAATCTACGTACCTGGAGCTGCAGGATTCTACACAAACAGTATCTCAGAGTGCTATTCATGCGAGAAGTGTTGCGGGATTATCAATCCTTCAAATCCTCAGCAGCTTTCACCACTGTTTCAAAATTTGTTACATCCTCTTAGCATCGTCAAACTATTCGCGCCAGTATAGCGCCCTAGACGTCCTCGATTTCCTCTGGTATCCTCGATTCACTTGATACACTCGAGTGTCCTGGATACCCTCGGATCTCCAAGACCTTCCCGATGGTAGCCTCGGATTCTTCAGAACTGGCGCTATCAATATTCCTGATATTCCCGAATCAGCGAGTAGCAAAGTGCGTCCTCGACTCGATGAACACTCTTGCCTCTTGGACCTCGGGACTCCGATGACCCGGCGAACAACTTATTTGCCGGGCCAAGGAAGAAAAAATCGCCACCGGTGATTTATAGTTAAACGGCGGGCAACTGTAAATCTTCATTTCCAATTCCGAGTTTGTCTCGCGGAAAGGAAGGAGCGCTCGAGCCGGCGAACTTCGCGCAATTTATCTTCGTCCGCGGGAACTTTTGTCATGCCGCTGAAAATATATTTCAATCTGGCAAGGGGCGACGTAAACGATTCCAGGGAATCGGTTCTCGGCGAGCGGCGAGCGGCGAGGACGCTTGCGGCGAGGAAACTCGTTTCCCTGGAAACTTTGATCGAGATCTAGATTCCGCCGGTTAGCGGGAACCACTCGCGTCGCGTTGGGCAAAGCGACGCGTGTTTGCTCGACGAGCGTGACGCTATGACGAGGTAATCAACCGTACCAGTGACAGAGATAATGCTTGTTGTTTTCGGAAACGGGAACGGACGCCGCCGACTACGTTTAACCGTGCAGCCCGCCGGTTTAGTAGCCGAGCGCGTGTTCCCACTGAGAAATAGATGCTCCATGCACGCGGATTAATGTACTGTTACCGCAACAGAATCGCCGCAATTACTTCTGTCGGATCGTTACGCGTTTTTCCGATTTTTCGAGAAACACCCGATCTGCCGTTTTGATGCATCGAAACGCGCGCGATGATTTAGGAACGCCGCGCTCGTTGCGGGATTTTTCCAATTACGAATGTGGTGGGTTCCTGGCTGCATTATAATTCATCTTTTTCCACGAAGATTTTTACACGCTTCTGTCGTTGTTCTTTTTTTATCAGCCGTTTAATGCAAATCTGATGTTTGACTTAACACTACATCTGAAGAGTTTAATCGTCATTCGATAAAGTAATTGCGACATCGTTACAAAATAAGTGTAAATCGTTTAGGGAGCTGCTACGCTAAAACATTCTTCACGTTCCGAGCATACTTAAAACAAAATATACAACTGTATACTCGAAACAACTGCTTCTTTAATTAAATAGTCAGGGGTATCTCTTAATCGTACTTTGTGACAATGTTTTAACTATGCTGCATTCCTTGAATCTACTTGACCCATTTACATTTTTATTTCCTTGATACTGTTATGACTGCGTAGTTCTGTTTGGCCTCATCAAATCGTACAACGATAATAATAGAAAGATCTTTACAATCTCAAATAATCGTAGATTATAAATATTTTGTGACAACGGATGCGATAACAGTGAAAATGCGTAATGATATGTTTATAATGGCAAAGGGCATAGCATCGGGAGCAATGTAAATCCAGTTACATGAACGATTCGATCGGTAATTGCAGGCCATAAAATGTCACGCGATCCTTCGGCCAACAGTGGCAAGCTAAATCAGGAGGAAGCGCGGTGTGTATAGATCCGTCTCGAATAACGTCAGGATTATGGGCATATTTCACGGTAATTACTAATGACCGGTTTCCCATCGGTATTTCTGATTACTAACACCGGTTCGCCGAGCATTCCACGTCAAAGATTCCCGTAACAGAGTTCCTCTCTCGGCAACTGGTTGACCGAGGTCGATTATCAAGTAGTCCCGGGCATTCCGAGCGGTCCGAGGCCGGACAATAAACGACCGCAACTACTTTCTCCCCGAGAACCGACCCGGGGACGATGCTGATTACCGTCGGGGCCAACGAGCAACCGAGGATTATTACGGCAGCGTAATCTCCATTGTCTTTACGCGAGGAATTATCTGAACAGGCCGCCGCAAAACGTACCGCTGCCACCACACTTCGCGGTCAACGAAGGAAAAAATGAAAGTTCATCCTTATTTTACGGGAGAGTATCAGCTGCTTGCACCGTTAACGGTAACGCGCCGCCATTACATTCCATTTTGCGAGAGAAATTCGCCGACCGGAACGATACACTTTTAAATAAAAACTTTTATTATAGAGAAACTATGACGGCTTACTGTATTTAGAAAGAAATTAGTATTTACCCCGAAGAACGTACAAGGATTAATTAGAGTATTAGAGCCACATAGTAACCGGGAACTGAGATGAAGTATTTAGCAAAAATTAAAATCCCTTCTCTCTCTCTCTCTCTCTCTCTCTCTCTCTCTCTCTCTCTCGAATATTTTGACTATTTCCTACGTACTATCTCTTCTCGTGACTTTCGATAACATAAGGTTTGACGTAAACAGTTCCGGAGCATTCAACCTCCAAAAATAAGAGAACAGGGGTTCGTGTAAACACATGTTCGATACGACCTTGTTTCCAAATAACAGGCATTTCTGTGCCGTACTCGTTCTACATTTTACAACAATAGCGTATTACACGTTCATATCTCGGAGCAGAATTCGACGAATGCAAAAAATCAAATGAAAATCCGACGTTTCCAGATTCGAGGCAAACATTTCAAAAAGCTGTGCTGAAAAATAGCACATCTGTACGCTCGAAATGAAATTCGAAGACTGAAGTGGAACGATATCGGATGCGAGGGCGGTATATCGAATGTATTCCTTATCAATGTTTCTAGTTTATATTCTTTCGACGCGATCTTTATTTAGCTTCCCTCCACATTGCCATGCGAGGGTATAGGACACGTTCTTCCAGGAACGTGGTCGCCAATCACGGTGTTCTTTTTTTTAACTAGGGGCGAAAACAAAGTTCGTCGTCCTCACGCGGAGTCGCATTGACGTGATTCATCGAGCGAGCCCAGGATATTTAAAGAAGATAGGAGAAGGCCATTCTTGCTCCCGCGTGAGGAGAAAAGTATAAATTTTTTAAAACGTTAAACATTGGGTGCACCATTATTCACAATATTATTTGCATCATTAAATATGTTGGTATCTAATCAATTACTACACATTTGAGCATTGTACGAGGTATAATAGCAATTTCATATCCACAAAATAAAAAAAAATCATATACAATCAGAGTTGGTAAAAAAATCGTTGTTTTAATACAATTTTTACCGGAATGGATTTTACTTTAGGTCGGAAGCAATATTTATTTTTCGAGTTAAATTCGCTCTGACTGCCAGAGGTTCAACTTTGGTCCTTCGGGCGAACTTCGTGAAGTTGTGCAGAAATTTTTCGTCGCAACGGAGGAACAAAGGTGGCCAATTTCTAGCGTTCTCCTTCAGGCTTGGGTCTGGTGACCACAAGCAAAACAACGAGAAATAAACAAACGTAGACCACTCTTGTCCAGAGTTAATTCCTTAAACGAATCACCGGACGCGATCCAATATCCGAGACGGCGGGTAGCGGTCGCTTTATCGTTGTCGATCGGGATCGAGCTGGATTCGGTGGATCGTAACCGGCGAAACTGCTCCGGTGAGTCTTCGTTCGGCCGGATCGCGTTTTCCGGTTCGCGGTTGCGGTCAAACGGGGGTTTACGAGCAACGGAATGGTGAAGAATCGAATCGATTGGAGAGAAACAAGGAAACAAAAAGCGGGGAAAGAGCGGGCTGCACACGGGCCGATCTGGGTCTCGACCCGACGAACGAATACAATTTGTCCCGAGCTTTTAACGCGACCGTCGGGAAAACAATTGGTTGCAGACGCGACGGGGAGAAGTCAACCGGCGATAAAGCGCGAGAAAAGAAAGCGAATCCGAGCGGAGATCACGCGCGATACCGAAGAGGAGAGTCGTCGTCGATAGACGACTCCTCGGGATATTAAAGGGCGAGGGGAAGGGCAGGAAGATCGCGGAAATAGGTCAGGGGGCAGAGGTCAGGCGCAACGAAAGAAAACGGTCATGGCTGCCTTCGGACTAGCTCTCTCCTCTTCTAGGGTACGCGTTCCTCGTTTCGCGTACGATCGATCACCAGGCCGCGCGCGCGGTTCCCTTTCGTCTTGCCTTTCGCGCTCGATTTATCACCCGAGACTCTTGCGCTGCCGGAGAACCCTCGTTGAAACGACGATCGTTGATCAAAATACGGATCACGTTGACTAATCGAAGCACATTATACGGTGAAACGCGAAATGAACTTTGTTGACGCCCCGAACGACCGATCAGCCAACCGTAACCACTCGACGCGAAAAATTTGTTTCCACAACGTTTCCCTGTGAAGAGTACAACATGTTTTTCTAGATTGAAGTATTTCTTTAATAACGAACCATGTCGGAGCTTGAACATTCCTATGCCGTATTCAGCGTCAGACTAGTTGTTCTCGAGCCATACAAAGGCAGCTGCTCTGTATAGAAAAAAGACAGAGCAGTTCTTCGCGTATGACGGAATATCCTTAAATCACTCCTAACAGTTTCAATCTCGCCAGACCTTGGAAGTTTTACGCCATACTGAGTTGTACTTACCTCGAAAGTTCCTTCGGGGTTACAAATTAACTCTGAAGTAGTTGAGAATTTCGAGGACTTCTAGAAATCATGCGCGCGAATGAGAACGACATCTGAAAACGCTTTTTCTTCACGCAACGGAAGTTTAAATGAAATTGTTAACTAGAAAACTGTGTTGAACGAGAACACATCGGGAAACTTATGATTGAGTACTTCGAATTGTAACATTACCGTTGCCTAGATTCGGATCGAGAAAAGTTTCTTTGAAATACTGTATATCCTAAATTATTTGATACTCTATAAGTAGTAAACTGCAAAAGATTATATAGAGAACTTGGTTGAAAATATGAATACATCTTAGATGAAGAGAAAGAAGGTTCGTGAACGCCAGAATTTTTCGTGAGAGCCTCGTAAATACAGAAGACCACAAACTTAAATTTTCCTTTTTCTTTCTCAAACTTGTTCGGCAATATTCTCAGCTAAAAAATCGAGATATCTTTCAAAACGTGTGCAACAACCGTAGTTCACATTAGAAACAAATTTCGGTTCGACAATATCAAGTAATTTACGAATCTCTGAGTCCCCGTGTCACTGTTTATGCAACCGAAGTGGGACAA
Source organism: Lasioglossum villosulum (assembly GCA_963971365.1). Lineage (NCBI taxonomy): Eukaryota > Metazoa > Arthropoda > Insecta > Hymenoptera > Halictidae > Lasioglossum > Lasioglossum villosulum. Next base: position 8,439,526 of record OZ020495.1, read on the forward strand.
CACCGGTTTCGGGTTAATTAGCGGGCAAAGTAGATGAAAGGCACTATTCAAGACACCTAAGCAAACTTCACTAATTACGAGAGAACACGGCGAATGTACGGTATTGAAAGGAAAAAAAGGAGAAAGAAGCACGCTTGACGGTTTCTATGAAACAAGAGTATCGCTTAGCAAGTCTCCGGGGAGGTCCTCAAGAAAGTCGCTATATTTGCTTCGCGGAGAATACAAAACCGCCTTGCCGGGGAGTTTACCGTGGCCAGCTCGTTTCTGCAAACCTTTTTAGATTCAAACTCGGCAACTTCCCGTTTGTTTCGAGCGGCCGGCCTCATCAGAAAGCAATACTTCCCCGTGTTTCCGGTAGCCGGCGTCGAAGTTCGTGGCTCGCGGGGAAACCGTTGTCATCCGCCGGCCAGACCGAAACGAATGCGAAAAACTTTTCCGTAAATAGTCTCGGGGTTCGGAGTGGCACGCCGAGTTTTCATTAATTATCGAGCTGACGTTACGTTGTTTAACGTCTGGATCCTCTCGCTAATTGGCGTCCGCGCAGCTTTCCTTCGGCGAGCACAGGCGCTGTCCACTTGCCGAGCGTTCATCTCGCTCTTTAGCTCGAAGGACTTTACGCGGACTTAACTCGACGATAACGAACTGCTCCGCTTAAGTTCGGCGTTAATTGGTTCCGCCGAAAGACCAGCCCGAGCCCCGTTTTGTCCTTGATTTACATTTATCGTCATCGCGACGATGCGCGCCCTCGCGGAAATACAAAGCGCAACGAATTTAATCCGGTTGCTCCACGGTTGTATCTTTGCTTCGTTTCGGTCATTCACGAGAAATTAGTTTTCTTTTTTTATTTGTAAGCATTTGAAACCCTTCTGGGTTTATTTCGCTTTATAATGATATAGAATACACTAGTAGGATTATACGATAAGAATACAACTAATTTTACAAGTGAATACAATAGCAATTTCCATTAACATTAAATCTGCAAATTGCAATTGTTGAAGATGGAGTGAATACTGAAACAAGCTTCAAGATTTGGCTCTGCTATGAGTGTCTACATTAAGAGGTAGTTGAAGGCCCAAACGAAGTAGGGCATTTGTTAGCTTATGTGTTCGTGAGTTATACAATTCACATTGCCATATTATATGATCAAGTGTTTCGTAGCCCTGGTTGCATTTACACTGGCTCTCACTGATAATATCTACTCGCGCTAGTGAAGCAGCTAGGTTATAGTGATCGGAACGCATTCTGTTTACGGTAACGATTAAGCATCTCCTAAGATTTAGATGAGCGAACCAAGGTATAGAGTTTTCATTAAAAAATTCTTTGGAAGAATTTTTTTCCCTTAAAGAGACCTTGATTTTTGATAACTTCGAAAATACTTTAGCTTATTTTTTAAACTTCTCAAATCAACCAGTGTATGGAACCGCAGGAATATTTACAGTATTCATTGATGTTGCCGATTTAGCTGCCCTATCCGCATTTTCATAAGAAATTAGTTTGCTTGGATGATTTTAGGAGAAAGAGGGAGCCGCGATCTCAAGAATCGCAGCTGATCAGTATACTGCGGACTTGAAGATGTTTTGTTACATTATTTTCAACTTTTTACGATGGATGGAAGAGGAAGTAAATGTTCATTTAACTTCAGTTTCTCAAAATCAACTGAGACAATTCAAAATCTGCGCTACCTACACAAAAATCAGCACACACAACCCCTGCAGCTCAAATAAGGAAAGCCGAACACTGCGAGACGGTTAAACAAGGTTGTGCATTAATGATCCGATGCTCATTAGCAAGCTCGTAGAATCCATTGACATTTGGTAATGGCTCGGGCAAGTCAGAAAAGTCGAATCCCTAGAAATATGTACACGATGGCGAAGTGCTGACTGAAGGATAGCTCGCCATTAATTCATCGTCGAGGAGAACAACCATGGAGGGACACCGAACTCCGTCGCTCCGACGTGTAACGTCGCCGAGATTTATCTGCGACTCGCGCGGAAGGTGAAAACGTTTCTGTCATTGCGTGAGGTCCGCTATCGGGGACGATACCTCGAGCAACAACTTGTCCGTCGATCGGGACACTCGATTAATCTTCGCGGCGGCCTTGAAAATTCTTCAACGCTGCGTTTCCTCCTCGTATGGAGCGGAGGCGTTCTACCCTCGATTTGCATAGCTCGTTTCCCCGTGCATAATCGCGCACCGTGATCCGGCACGTAATTCTGCCTGAGAAATCGTCGGAATAAGGACGAACTAGACCTACGAGTCTTTGAAACAGCCTCCGACGTTCGATTCTTCCAGATCGGGGAGGAGACATCATGGCAAGAAAGATGTCCCAGTGCTGGTAATCTCGAGACGATCAAGCTATTACAAGGAGGATACTAATACAATGTCTAATTAATCGTGTACACGACAGGAATCTATCAAGTGTCCAAACTGTAATAATATGTTGCGTTAATAATGCAAATTGAGTCATCCTTCTCGCGAGTAGAATAAAGCAACGGCGGTCCCTCATTATAAGGATCGGTGGACGAAGTATAAGGACACTTCATTTTATCTTCGGCAAAGTGGTAAAGCAGGTTTCCTTCGCGCAGCAATTTAATTCCTTCGAAGATAGCAATCAACCGCTCATAAACTAATGCGATGTGCTTCTCGAGTGGTTCCATTATCAAAACGAATACAAAAGTTACTGTTTAATAATCCTCGGGAGTGTCTCAACGTCTAGGCGACGTGATTACACAGCAAGGGGTTAACGTCGGGGTTAACGATAACTACTACCCTATAATGCAGCTGGTTAGCCCATACGGGAACTCCAATAGCTACTCGTCTGACCGTTTGCTGCACCATTACCGAGTTTTACGGAAATCTGGAACGACCGCGCTCTATTCTTTCGACGGTCAAACGGTACCCTAAACGAACTACCATCAAATTTTACTGCAACTACTTTCGGTCGAATTATAAACAAAACTTTGCGTCTTATTCTATTTGTCTGCATAAATCACAAACACCGTGCGATAATTTCGTGAAAATTACTGCTACATCGTATAAAAATATCTTGGACGAAAATGAGTACTACTTTGTGTAAGTAGAGACCTCAAGCTTTAAAATACATATTTCCAGGCTTATGGCTGCACTATTTGTTTCTTACGAAATTGTCACAATTTAAATATTGACGATTTATCGAGGATATGAACTGTAATGTTTAAACTCCTTTTGGATCCACAACATTATTGTACAGTTTTGATTAATTTTAAACGGTGAATAACAATTTCAACAAATTCGTCGCACTATTCTTTTCGCCGGTGGCTGTATAAAAAAAAGTAGGGTGAGCTCGTTTGATCCACCACGGGAACAGGAGAGGGAACCGGTAAAAAAGGGAATTAAGCTGTTGAGGATAACCGACGGGCGAGCAAAACGACGTCGAGTCGAGTTCACCGGTGCGATCTATCGGCGAATCGACGGTCGGTCTAATTACGCGTAATGCGGAATTAACGGGACGCGGGCGTATATCCACGAGTGACGTCGTTCTCTCGTTGGGACGGACGATAGGCGCGCGGGCCGGGCCGGGTTGGCCCGGTGGAACGGTGTTCGACGTTAATGTTGAATACGATTTGGCCAGGTCATATATCAAAATGCCCGTCGATGGAACCGCGCCGTAACCAATCCACGCCAGAAACCACGCGATCGGTGCTCAACGATGCTCCAAAATTATACTGGAAATTATCATCCGGCCGAGCGCGTTAGAAGACCCGCTAAACCCGCTGTCTGCCGTCCGCCCAACTAAAAATCAGTTTATTAATGGTATGTTAACAGTTATTTATTGACTCTGTTCCTGATCCCCGTGCCACGAGCTTGACTACAACGCGGATTCTATCGCGCGATAACCTGAATACGATCTTTCCGAAAAATGGGGCAGAAGAAACTTCTGCTTCAATGTACAATCTATCAATCTGACGTGAAACTGTTTTTTAAAATTGCAATTGCTCGGAATAACCATTTATTCGGTAAACAAGTCTTTCAACGCGTAAGATTTGTTTACGTTCCTAATGATACGATTCAGTTGAACTGATTATACGAAATTCGACGTGGAATGCGCGAATCCCTGATTCAATTGGTCCAATTGTCGCCATCGTACCGTTCATGCGAGAAATGTGTACAATTTCATTGGAATTCATATGTAATTGAATTTTTCTATCGCGAGCTGGTGCAATGATGGATGTCTCTGTGTCACGTCAAGGTCACAGACAATTTCCTGACATAATCTTTTTCGAACAGCAGGACGGGAGATATCTTGACAATATTTGTATGCGTAAAAGAATACACACATGCGAGTGTGAAATCTAGACTCGATGTGATCCGATATCGTACTTGTTCAGATTAAACGGCTCTTTACGAATCGACCGTAATTCGTTGCCGCGACGGTACAGCATTTCGCTGGATATTATCGATTGCAGAAGCGTCGAATAATTAGTACCGGTATTGTTATTATTGTCTCGCGGTTTGAATCTGGAGGGGGCGCGGGATTAAAAATCGACGTTTCCGACCGATCGAGTGCGGGCAACGTTCGATTCGCCGTTCCCGCAGCCGGTAAAACAAACGGAATTCAATTACAATGGTAAAAGTGACTTTACAAAAGCACTTACGCGTTTCTCGCCGGCGGGCATCGCGTATCAAAGCCCGCGCGCGGTCGGCGATCGGCTTTTAATCGGTAATTTCCAACGCTTAATTAACGCTCGATGTATAACGTCTGGAATTCGTCGATAAATAAAGCGTGGCCGACGGCGTTACACTCTCGTTTAGGGGATGAGAGGGAACGAGAAAGAGATACAGAAGGAGAGAGAGAGAAGAAAATGGACGTTGAGAGGGGGATCGAGGTCGCGGCGCATTTCAATAAATTTATATTCGTCTCGACCCGTCGAGTGCGCGACGATAACGTGATTTCCAGCGGGGCTCGTTAAATCATCGATAGAAAACAGGTTTTCATCGTGTCGACGAAATTTCTTTGGTTTATCGAGCCTCTCTACCGTACCCCCAACCCATTGTGAAACACGCTCCCGTCGCAACACTGCGGATTTTTATTCGTTTAGCGCCTTTGCCAATTTATAAAGCGCGGTGGAACGCCTGTGTATACGGAAGAGTTAGTGGTACGCACATATTTGTAGTTTATTTTCCGTGTAAGGATTCTTTCTAACTTTTATGACATGATACATGAATCATTTTTTAGGTTTTAGGTTGGGTTTGGAGATGTTTCTAGGGTATTGGACATTTTTCGAAGATCGAAGTCGCAACTAGATTTTTATACAAAACAAAAATGTTTTTGTTAGATACGGTTCAAATTTGAGGTTGTTGCGTCACACCCTGATGTATATACATTCAAAGATTGGTATGCCTGCGATGAGTGTTTTTGGTTTGTACGTTGGCCATGTGTGTTTGAAAACGAATGTAGTCAGTCAGTTGCGATCGGTTGCGCTCAAACGGTCACGATTTTGTACGAGTCCTCGGAACGCGTCGAACGACAAACTTTATTATAATATCGTAGTTACATTATATAAATACTTTGGTTTCCTTTCAAAGGCTTTCGGGTTTTTTTGTTATTCAACCTTCACAGTTTTTACTGCCCTTCGTTTAATGAACATATTTTTGTCATAAACGCGTAAAGTGTGCATCCACATCGATCAAGCGGTTATTCGATCACAGAATGAGCGTCGCGTTGTGGGTAAGCAATTTAGGATTCGGCAAGCAAGAGAAATGGCGTGAACGTGTTCCTACCACTTTCTCTTTCCCCGCGAATCGACGTCGTCACCCTTGCTACACGAATCGCTAGTTGCTATTACAGATTACCTAACCGCGTGGGCGTGCAGTCGAGAATAGAACGGTAGGTGCGAGGTCGAGTGACGTCACGCGTTCGATGTTCCATCAAGTTCGTGGGCACGCGGCTCTATTCTTTCCTCGGGACTTGTGCAACAAGAACATTCAGCCACGGAAACGCTAACGACACACCGGTGCATAGCCGTTCGGTCATATCGTTTGCGAATACATAATTGTTTCTCTCCGACGCATCCTGACGGAGTTCCTACCGCGTGGGCGTTCAATCTTGGAAAACCTACGCTCGCCACTTGGAATTAAAAAATCTCGGTCGAAAGTTTCTCGTTTAGAATTCTTCAAATTATCGTTGCAAATTTCACAGCTGGTTTCATTAACGCGCCGGATCCTGACGTACATTATCTTGTTGTTCGTATTTCACAATAACGATCACTAGACTGCGGATTTTTATGCAAAATAAAAACTTTCTACCTGAATTGAAATAAACATTTAATTCCTTGTTGAACACGTTTAATAGATCGAAAACAATATAATAGTATATTTAAATTCTTCAAATTTGTTTACTATTTGCTTTGTTTTGTAAATGCATAAAATCCGCAGTCCAATGATCACACTTTGAATTTTATTTACAATATTCATCATTAGCCTCGATACACGGGAATCGTATCTTCAATTTGGAGAATTTTAATTACTCGAAAAATAAGACACTATTTTATGTACCTCCTTATTGAGACAGTTCGCATTAATTACGGAGGCAAATGAATTGCATTAGTCTTCGAGTTCCCAGCGTTGACGGGCGCCGGTTAACAAGTGAACCATAAAATGTTCCCCGGCTCACGACTGCATTTGGTATTCCGCCCGCCTCTCGGCGTCGATAATAATCAGTTATATCAATTCCGAATGCGATGTGTGACGGACACACGGCAGTAAACGCGTTAAGAACCGTAGGGGATACACGATTCAGACTACCAATCTTCGAGCAGGGAAAAATTTCAATAACGATCAGGAAGTTGTTCGAAACTTATGTAAACTCCCTCTGTCTCTCTTTGTGCTTTCACCCTTTAGCTATAATGGAGAAGGTTCGCAGAAGTTTCGAGTCCGGGTACGGCAACTCGAACAAAACAGGAAGAGGTACAGAAAGAGACACACACAAGTAATTACTTGGCTAACCGGAACGTAATAGGAGAGACGGAACATTATCGATTTGTTGAAGACACTTATGTCGGCCGCGAGCGACCGCCATGAATTACAGAGCCAGCGGAACAACCCTGTAGAACATGGCAATAGCCGTAAAGCCAAGGATTTCAGCAACTGTGCTCGTTAATCATGGTCCATTAGGGGTTCGTTGAACGGGTCCAGCATTCGAACAACGACGCAGTCGAAATGATCGTAGTTCGGCCATCAAAGTAAATGACACTGTTTCCGCGTCCGTCATGATTTCGCGCTTGTGCTTGGTTTACGTTTGACATTTATCGCACGATATTTCTCACGACTTGTCTGCGACCACCGGGGCCCGCCGGACTGTTTGCCCGGGCATTTTCGTGACGCTTTAATTTCCCCGGGAATTTTCACGGCCGGCTTTGCGCTCGGTTCATGAAAAATCTGTGGATATTCTGTCCGACAGAGTAACGTGCGCCGCGACGACGCTCGGAAAATTTGCTTCCGAGCTGGATCGTCCAGAATTCAGCGAGGTACGTTCCAGTGGGAGCAGTTTTTGACGTTAAAAATTGACAGATAGCACTGCGAACGGATACAGAATGCTACAACTTCTAAATGCCTTTTGTGCCGTGTAACGCGCTTTTTACAACGTGCTTTTTTGTCGGCTCGAAACCAAAAACGAAATTCAATTCGCGAATACTTTATGTCGCGACAAAAGCGTTAGTTTGCGAACGGTAAACCATTTTGCCTTCGCATTTCGGGTGGTTTCGATACATTCACTGTTGTACACGGGTCGAATTACAAAAATGTATTTCAGTCTTTATATTTTTGCACGTGCGTGATTCGTTTGAACGAAATAGAAAACTCATCTATCGAGGTGAGAGCAAACACGGTTCTAGTTGATCCTTAATTGGTATACCGGGGTCTGTCATGACTCCAACAAAATTTCTATACACTACTATTATTCTAAGAAGTTTCTTCAATTTGTTTAGAAGATTTGGATTGGCATAACAATTTTCATCTTAGTTCGGCGTCCATTAAAATGCTAATTCGCGTAAAGATACAGGGGGCAGAATAGAAGAAACGCGGAAACGGTGTTGCATGAATGAGCAATCAGCCCGGCGGCGATAACGGGGCCTAATCTGGCGGATTTCGCGTGTTCACGGTTTACACGGTAAAGCCATCGAAAGAATGAAACAACGGGGTGAAGCTGCGACGACAGTGCCCCGGTCGGGATCGTTGGAATTTCGGAAATCGTTTCTCCGGGTACGAGCTCGTAAAACAGTTTCATGGCGAAGTGGAACGTCTTGGGTCGGTCTGGCTGAAATACGAAAATAAATTCCGACAGGCGCGATAAGATAGACACCGGCTCACAGGCAGACGGAACTCCTATTCGAGAGAAGTCAAATATAATAAGCGTCAAACCGTCCTCTCCCGGGCGCTTTCCCGTTTTTCGCGAAGCAAAAGTCTCTCCCCCGGGCAAAGAATGTTCTTTCGGTGAGAGCTGTGCTGTACAACACCTGGCACGTCGCGAAATCGATCGGCGGGACCTGCACCGCGTCGGCTATAATGGCGGAACGCGGAAAATCACGACAGCAGCCAAGTATAAGCCGGAAAAAGTTCGCTGAAATTGTTTGACGTCAGACGAGAAGGAAACACGGCGACCGAATCATTGCGCCCCCGCTGATGGTCGAAGTAATTTCGTTTCTTCGCGGAACGGCAATCGATCGACTGTCTCGCTCCTTTGACCTGCAGAATCGCCTCCCTTCGACTCGCTGGTTATTCGGGACCTTCTGCAGTTTGCAATTTTAACAATTGTATCGTCTTCGACGTGGCTCAACACCGATTCCATGTCTGTGGCTTGCGTGGGAAACCCTTCGGCTTTGAGAGATGTTTTTCTGTGTTGATCAATGAGGTTATTTTCGTTGTTTCATTGATATCATGGACCCTGTGTTATGTAAAGTAACTCTCGGATGGCGGAGAACACATTCCATAATTTTTGGAAGTCTATGGCTGATGATTGTTTTGAAAATATTGTATGAAAAAGGATTTTTAAGCTCACATTTGGTACAACATGTGAAATATATGAAAATAACTATATACTGCACGGACTGTAAGTAGAACTAAATTTAACATAAGGGTGACAGAAAGTTCCGATAACGAACAGGTATTCCGAAAGTAAAGGTTGTAAAGTATTTAATTGCAGTTACATCAGAGATGATGCTGCACACGTCGTAACAGATTTTCGTATATTTTTGATACAGCAGTGATTAATATAATTCGATATTGAATTGTAGATTTTGATATTCATGAGAATTTACATTTTAATGGCTAACAGTGCTAATGACGATTTATATTATTCAGTAACGGATTTGTAGGTTAAACGGTGTGATCGGGTTTTATTAAAACATATTGACCTATTTGTTTCGAGCGTTATGATTGCGTATAGCAAAATTGTTCGTTCAGTTTGTTTAAGTTAAGAAGAACCAACAAAATCGACACCAAAGAACGGTAGGATCATAATTTCTCTTGAATCGAAGCAGGAAGTCTAATTTCCTAAACCAGGTTAACGATGCAGGCCGTTTAAGGGACCGTCTTACTCACTGGGTGGCGCGTAAATACGTTAATTGAGCAGTAAAAGTGAACTTGGAACTTCTCGGCGTTCATTCGCCGATGTCCCCTTCCAAAATCGCTCGAACTCGTGATCCTTTAGTTTTATTACGGAATAAAACTCAGATGAACGCCTATATAATCAACCGAAATTCAATTTCCGAATACTCTGCCCAGACCTCAAAACTACCTCAAAATTTAAAGGACTCGTAAATTCATTGTTAAACTTACACAAACAATAGATTAAAAACTGAATATAGTACCCTTGGTCACATCGAATTTCATTTAATTCGTACAACAAACAATTAAATGTTTTCAAGTCTTTAAATTGTGTTAAATTATGTTGCAGAAGGGTATTCATCTTGGAGACAGTTTCACGGAAAGGAAGAGCGCGTCTGTTAATTCGGAAAGCTGCGTTTGACGATTTCGACAGTTGGGATGGTTTTAGGGAGCGAGACGTCGAGCGACGGGTCTTTCACCGAAAAACAGGAATCGATGGAAGAAGCCTGGGGACGAAAGACGGAGAAGAATCCTGTCTAGTATGTGTCAGCCGGGGGATAATCCACGACTGGTTCCGCGAGTAAACGACCGCCGGTATAAAGAGCCGGGCCCCGAGCCACCCACGTCGACTCGTTGACTCTTGTTCCGCGTGGATTATGGTTTTTACCTTCGATCCCACGGACGACAATGCGTTTCTCGTTGAACAGTGTTGCTGGCCTGGAAATTCACGAGCGAGGGTTCTTATATCGTCTCTCCCGCGAAGGGATTACGGCCGGGAAGAAATCACGAACGGCGCGCGGCGCACGAATTCTCATGTAAACACCTTTAGAATTGTGGGACGGTTTTTGTTCGGCCACATCGATCACTCCGCACCCGGCACCGCACTCCTTGATGAACCACTTCGTACCGGCGAACATGCGAGGAAGAAATTCCACGGCTGAATATAATGATATTAACGGTTTTTTGGTGTTTAGGGCTGACGAATGTCTCGACGCCTGCTGCTACTTTAAATTGCTAATGCCCGAGGAAAAACTGCTCGACTAATTTTTACGCTGGATCCACCGGATCCGGCGAAATGATGGATGTCAGACTTCTTCTCTTATAGGAAGATGCAGAATGCTCGGAGTTATGTTTATTTGATTTTCAAGGTGGAAATAACTTCCGAACTACAGGATTTAATTTCGCCAAGACGAGAAAATAAACTCCGGTAACGAAACTGATCTCCACCGAGCCAACTGTTCGCATTTCCCTCTTTCTCGTCAATTTTAGATAGCCTCGAAAATAAATATCTCGCAATTCGAATTTACAGCCGCAAAGCGGAAAAAAGATCTCGTGGTCCGAAGCAAATGTTAGTTCTCAGTCGCGCACGATAAAAACATGAGAAGCGAAATGCTTCCGTGATATTTAAAACCGAGAACCGTCTAAATACAACAAATCAGGAAACGAAACAACTTGTATGTTTCACAATGTACATACAGGGTGTGGCCGAATAACATGTACTAGCGGGCACGAGGTGGTTCCTTGTGAAACAAATAAGAACAAAATATGGAATAAAATTTTTTCATTGAAAGCTTAGTTTTCGAAAAAATCGAGTTTGAAAATCCTATTCGTAGGTATGCTGTTGTACAATTACGCGTTATACGATGCTCGACGAACTGTAATCTTAGCCGTAACAGCATACGTATTTAACAGCAACAGCAACATACAATTCCATATCTTGTTCTTATTTTTTCACGAGGAACTACCTCCTGCCTGCTAGTACATGTTATTCGGCCGCATCCTGTATGTAAAATTGATTCGACTAAATAAAGCGACGCGACGTTTTTTTTTTAACTTTCATGCAATTAATCTGTCGGATCAATTGCACCCGGCCAAGAGGTAAATCTAAAAGAGGAAGCGATTCGTCAGCCGTAGCGAACGCGTTCAAATTTTCATGGAATACCGAATGAGTTTATAAGCAGTGGTTAGCTACGCAAAGCTTGCGTTCGAAATACAACAACGTAATCACTTCGCGTTGCTCGCATCAACCGGACCGCAATGAAAATAACCACGGAAAGCCGTACAGGGGCAGATAACAAAAATTTCAAGAGCTTTTCTGTAACCGAGCAGATTTTTCTGTTAAATTCGTTTCCGTGAACATTTTCATTTCTGCAACGAGAACATGTGCGGATGGGAACTCCAATCCACCTTCCCCTTCTGCGACGCTCTTTCCTCCGATCTGACGACTCTGACTGCGCGATAACGTCTCAAAAAATACGATTCTAATCCGACGCGCGTCTGAAACGAACGGCCGCGCGTTCCCCGTTCGATGAATGTAAATATTGCGAGCTCCGCGCTAAAAACGAGAGGCAAACGAAGATGGAAATTACGTGGAAAACTCCGGGACCCGCGTCGCATTGCGCGGCGGTGCGTCGAGTTGCGTTGAGCACTTAATAACCCACGGATCGATGCCGATCCCTCCTTTCAATCGAGCAAAAAGAACAGGTAATTAACGATCGACGAGATAACGCCCGAGCCGGTGGATTAAAGGTTAAAGAGATGGCGGACCGATTGCGAACGATCTCCTCGGCTATAGATCGGATACGATCCGGTTCTGGAAAAATGATGTTCGTGATGGGGAAACAGGACGATCCACGATCGTCGATAAATTGGATCGTTTAACACGATCATGGGATAGGCCCTCGGATAGACTATAAGAACGACGGAATTCGTTTTCCTGCTCGCGAACATAGTCGCGATGCTAACGGGAACCTTGTTTGCCTACCTGCTGGCTACTTATTTTTCGGTGAAGAGTTTTGTACCCGAACTGATCTCTATCTGTTGTGTTCGGGTAATAACTTTTTGTATTTTGTTTGCTGTGATTAATAAATGGACTGGTTAACTGTGGAATCTGCATTGCGATTAAATTGTATTTCTTCTGTTTGGTTCGAGTAAGTTGAAGTTTGAATGATACAGTATTCGATGTTACTTGCCCGAATCGTTCGATGGGTTCTTAACGATTATGACATGCTCGTGATCTCGAATTTTGAGAATCGAGGTTCGAGAAAGAGTGCCGACGTAATGTTTTGTTGGAACGGTTCGATTCATTGCGAAGGGGATAGAGAATGAGAATCCGCGAAGCAGCAATTGCAAGCGAGTATTTTGTCGTGTGTTGCGGGAACGGCGCAAAACGTGCGTACCGACTCAAAGAGCGATGCCGATAGAAACTGTTTGCAATCGATGACCGGTGGCCGCGCGTCGTCACGAAACTTCGTCGAGGGCTGTGCGGGCGGGGTGGTTAAAGAAAAAAAACATCGAACGCGTACAAAGCGGCACAAAAATTCCGCGCTTGCTCCGATAATAGAGCTACCGAGCGTACGCTTCGCTTTGCCGCTTTTACCGTATCCGCGTTCAAACCCCTTTTGCGTTCGCGGAAGCGGGACCCGTCGCGTTTTAACAACGAGCAGAGCCGCTCGCGTTTGTTGCTTTCTTTTTTCTCCTTTCTCTCGCACAGGCTCTCTTTCTCACTCTCTTTTTTTGCGCTGGCGCCGATTTTATCAAACCTGTCCAGGGGAAGGGAAAAAATGACTTTCGACCATTTTAGTAATTGGGATTGGTCGCGAAAGGGCCGGCGCCGAGTCAAAATCAACTGCGCGGCGGAAGATAAATTGTGAAACGGTTGCGCTCGATGCACGTCAACCGGACAAAGGATCGGATCGATTGCCTCCGGTCTTATTTTTTTCCACCCTCGCTCCGTTATTTTTTCGTATCACGCTGATTTTATTACCGCTGGTATCATTCCTCTCTGCTTTATTTTCAAATGCTTCACAAATAGAAGTACAAACTTGCTATTACTCCATTTACCATTTGTCTAATTCTTCCGTTGATCTTTTGTTTGTATTTTCACGAGCGAATGCGAGTTTATTTTACATACGACGAGGTTGATGTTGAAACGTTGTTTTCCGTGAATTGCCATTGCCGTTGAACAATTTGTTGAGCAATTCTCAGCCTTTATTCATGATAGTTTGAAATCTGTTAAATAGCTGCTGGTAAATGAATTATTACACTCTGGAGGAAAATCAAATCCAATATCGCAGGGACATCTTACAAATAAAACGTAACGGTCTGCCGAGTTGGAATTGCGAAAACAAACTGTTACTTATTAGCGAATTGACTCTATCGGAACAGATAGCGACGAAATAATGGGAAAAAGTTCACAACCTCGCATTCTGAGGCGTGTCCTTACTTTGGTCGCCGAAGGAGATTAACATCGCCGCCGTTTCACCCTCGACATTCTTCCCTCCGAGCGAACTGGGTCAGATTACATTCCGGCCCGTTGAATTTAAACTGTCTTCCCGTTGTCCAACAATTTTAGCAACTCATCCATGCATCGAGCAACGGGTAGGTAACAGAATGGACGATTCAGTGTCAATCCTCCGTTCCGACAGCAATTGTATCGAACAGCGAAGAGGAAATCGCCCAGAAAACAACCTCGCGACCGGCACACGGTTGCGAGTTCTCCGCGAAATTGTAAAGTTGTTGCAACCAATTGGCTGCTCGAGGTGCTCACACTCCGCCACGATGCACAATATCGAATTTCAATTAAGGAATTAACTTGCCCGATTCGTGGGAAAGAGTCTTGCCGTGGGGATTGCCCGGCGCGATGTCATCGATGGCGTTGGTCGTTGAAAACGGTCGTCAAAATATTATTAACGAGCCGCGCGGCCGCGGCGCTTGTTTCCCTCACCGACCGCTGGAAGTTTCGCCCAAGAAAGTTGGTAACGGCATCGCGGTAGCAAGTTTAATGCCGCCATAAACGTATTATCGTCCCGTCGTTCATGCTCCGCACGGCTATTGCGGTAATAAAGGCAACTTGTTCACAGATAGATCGCTGCCGTGCATCTTGCCGGGCGAAACTTGCGCGAATACTTGTTAAACTGCTTTTGATTTCCCTTCCCCCCTCCCCCCGATGCTTTACTCTGCTTTCGAAACTTGTCAACACGTACCGCTCGCCGCAATTCCTTAACGTTAGTCTATGTCCGAGATTTTCTAATCCTTAATCCCCGATCGATTACGAAAAATTATTAATTCTTCGAAATTATATGCTTTGAAAAGCAACTTCGAAATATCTCCGCTTGTTTTACTCACTCTTGGATACGTGGAATGAAGTCTCGCGACATCAATGAAGAACGTACCTGAAACAGAAAAGAGGACAAACGTTACAAACGATGATTACCCAAAACTTCTGCTTCGTAGCAATTGTGTATGCCGCAGTAAAAATAAGCAGCTTATCGATGAACCAATTAAGCGACGCTCTTTTTCCTTTCTCTTCGCCCGATCAATGGACATCTCGCTGTGCAATCGACCTTGCAGGAAAAAAGTATGAATTCCCAATACCGTAGCTTTGCTGTTTCGTTATCCCCTCGGTTCCGTGACTGAGCTGCGAGCGTTATTCCGTCGCTCGCGACTGGATTCCGTGGGGGGATTAATGAGCTCGGGCGGCCGCGTGTCTCCCGATTTTCGTGCGAAGCAGAATATTCCTGTCTTCGGAATCCCTAGAATTCCCCCGCGTTTCTTACGGGTATCGCGCTCCGTATCTCCGTTTCCGCACAACCAATCCAATTTTCCTCCGACGATATTCCGCCCTAAAGTCTTCCGGTTTATTTGCCTCGTTATCTGTTTGCGCAGTTTGCACCGATGCGCCGGTTATTAACCGCCGACCCTTTGTTCCGTCGCCGCGACACGGACGAACCGAGAAAATCGACTCCGAAGCGAGTCGAAAAACGATCGCGATAAACGCGGCTCCAGAATTGCGCAAAAATGTCGGAGCTTTGATTCTCGGTTCGAAAGCAACCGGCGTCGAAAACGATCGATGACGCGCGCCATCGTCTTAGTTAAGTTCTTATCAAAATGAGTTCTCGAGGGCTGGCGCGCCGGAAGTAGGACGCTCGAACAATGAACCCATTTTTTCGGTATTCGGGAACGGATGTTCGACGGCGTCTACTGGAACGGGGTTCTTGCTTGCGGGTGGTTTGCCTTTGTTGAGTGGCCACGTATACGGTGTCCAGCGGAGCGATTGATGTTCCGACCATTCTATTATGGCTCTCCGGTTTATTGTTTTTCGGTTAACCCCTTGGAGGGACAGCTGCCTTTGTGATCGTCCGGGTTTAATACAAGTGTGAAGTTAGTAGTCGAGACTTACTTTATTATGTATCGACTGTGGATTTTATGAGAAAAGTTGAGCAGAGAATATTGACATGCAATTTTCAACTTCTTGAAGTTATTGCAGAAAGAACATAGACATACAAGGTGTCCCAAAATAAGTGTAACTCCCGGAAGTGGGAGGTTCCTTGGGTCATTTGAAGTTACATTTTCCTTTACAGAAATGGTGTCCGCGGCTTTGTTTAGGAATTATTATCGAAAAACACGGACCAATCTGATCCCGGCTATAGCGAACGGAGTCTGACCCCGCTTAACGTGGTGTCGCTATTGGCCGAACCAGAATCAATCCTAAACGAAGCCGCTGACACAATTTTTGTAAAGAAAAATGTCGCTTCTAATGACCCAAGGAACCTCCCATTTTCGGGAGTTACACTTATTTTGGGACACCCTGTATAGAGATGAACTGCGCCGCCTGTACAAAGCGCTGAAGCACACAATGGCGACGCGGGTTACAAAGAGTGAGAGAGAGAGAGCATTAGCCGGAGTGTATAGCGTTCTCTTTCTAATTCATGACAATTAGAAAGAGAACGCTATACACCCCGGCGCCATTGCGTGCTTCAATTCGCCTGTAAGACGGCGCAGTCTATCTCTATATGTCTATGAGAAAGAAGCAAATTTCTGTTCAATTCCTGCGACTTGCAATTGACGGAGAAAATTTTATTTAATAACGAGGAATGAAGCAAAACTTCTATAACACATAATAGTATCGAAAGAGGTTACGTTCGTGTTTTGCGAGCCAATCGAATAGCGAGGCTCTGCTGTAATTTCCTAAATGGAGACGCTAACAAATCGTATCAAGCATGGTCGGAGGAGATCGAGAACTCGGTAGAATTTCGATCGATCGCGCCCCGGTAAAACAGTGCGGAAGGCTAATTTTCAGGAGCAGCAGCAGCTTTGTTGAAGCGGGCTTCGCCGGGTTTACCGGCTCAGCAACCCGGGTAGCAATGCCGCGCCGGGAAGGCGGATCACCAATACGATCGAGCAATATCCGGCCTCGATATTGGTGTCGCGAGAGTGGAGAGTATCCTCGTCGCTCTTGCGGCTGATAATTCGGAACCGCGGAACGTCCGCAACGACTAGGCTACAAGCTGCGTCCCCGGAACTTGTGCGTTCCATCGATTCGGTACGGGGCCCGCGTACGTGCTTGTACTCGCGGCTGTGCCGATCTCGCGTGCAACTTCTCCGCATAAATCTTCCTGCTCGAACCAGCCTCGCAAGGGAACTGGAGAGGAGCCCGGAGACACGGAGAGGGGCACACCGGGCCTCGAAGCAGAGCGAGAGAAACAGACGGATACTTCGAGCGCCGCTGGAATACGAATCACACTTTGAGCGATATTTTCGCACTTGAATTTCCTGACAATATTTATGACGCGCCGAGATCTGCATCGGGATTTCACGGGAATAAGAGACACGGCCACGGGATGCCACCTGACGCGGATAACCTAATTCGACTTGTCGTAGATCATACTTCAGCGATCCATTGATCTTTTTATGCGAGCAACCCTCTGCATGCAGCTGCATCGAAAGTTATTCGAAGCGAAACGTGCTTGAATGAATCGTCAAGTGATCGAGCAACAAATATACTCGTTGCTCCGAAGCAGATATAACGACTTTACTGTCTGCGGAATAAAATTGTAGAACATGGAAACCTTACACGATCAAATTGGATTTGTAGAATTATCTTTATATACGTGTTTGTGTTTATAAAAATACCTGTCGTGTAGAAAACAATTGCAAACAGCGAACAAGGAACAAAATGTTTGAAGTTATCTTTCGGGAAGACATAACAATAGGAAGATACGAATCTTACTCGCACGTTTTCTTTCGCGAAGCGTTGTTCGAATAGAATCTGCCCCGAGCGATCTATCAAATGCTTGTAACGTAACAGACATATAATATTGTGTCTCGCTTTCTCCCAAACAGAATCGTCACGTCGCGCGTACCAAACCGGGACACGCAAGAGAGAACAGGCAAAAGCAAAGGGTTGGCAAAAGAACGCGCGAGGGTGTGCAAGAAAATCTGCTCGTCAAAGCGACGCGGAGAGTTTGTAGACGCGCGAACCGTATCGGAGTAGAAAATACTTGGTAACTCGGTATCCACGATATTGGGATTGAAGCTTCCCGGTTAAACTTCGCAGGCGACAAAGAGAAAGATAGATAACGGAATGCTGAGAGACTGAGGAAGCTGCAGGCCGAGAGCGAGAGGAAAAGAGTCAGCGAGAAACTGCGAAAATATGAAAGAATACATAGATAAAGTAGGAGACCGGAAGTTTCAAAGAGAAAGAGAAAGAGAGCAATAAATTAAGAGGACTGAATGTGCCAGAGCGAGATGGAAGAAGAAAAAGAGAGTGGGAAACCGAGAAGTATGGAGAAGGTGAAATAATAGGAGACGGAGCCAAAGATAAGCAGAAAGAGCAACAAAAATATTAAAATAATAGGGGAAGACAATAAAAAAACAGGTAGACAGAGCAACAGATTAACGGGCAAAGAAATGGGAAATCAAAAGACACTGTGAGAGCGAGAGGACGGGAGAAAAAGGAAAACCGCAAAAGTGAGGATGAACAAGAAAACTTTGAGAACACGACGGAAAAGGTAGGATGCAAAAACGGGAGGGCTGAAGTTGTGTTTCCGCGAGCGCAGATTTCGTGGAAAACACGAAACTGATCGTCTACCCGGTACACTGACGTCATACACAGTTATTTGCGAACGGGCTCGTGGCAAAAATATTCATCCGCGCGCAGTATTTCCCTTCCCGTGTAACGGGATTCCGGCCACGGAACCCAGCGCCGGAAAAAGTCGAGGATATTTAAGCCACCGACCTCGTAAACACCGCGTGAACTTTAAAACCCTATCGTCGCGGCCGACCGCGAAAACTTTTGCGCCGTCTTTTTAGCGGGCCGTGGCCGTTTGTTTTTCTCGCGGAAAAAACATTCCACGGCAGCGGTCTGTCCGGTTCGCTTCGAAATAACACCGCCGCGGGATCGTGAACCGTTTTATTCCTCTTTCGCCGAAACGCGGGAATTCTTCGATCTCACTGGATGAGTTGAACTCCGATACTTTTCGTTGGTCTGATTGAAGGTTCTTTCTAAAAAAAACTTGTGGATATGTAGAAATAAGAATCGAACGTCTATAGCGACTTCACTATTGCTTCGAAAGAATTCGAACAGGATGACGCGTTTGAATGTCGATTGTTCCTCCGAAGTCGCTTGGCAGCGAGCGTTGCCGATAAAGAAGTCATCGAAATGTCACGAGTTGATGCGCGCGAAGCACCGATTAATTCGATAAGGCACTTCGCTGGGCGATACAGTACCGGCGAGCATGGACGCGTAATCCGGCCGCGTGACTTTTCGATTAATTTATCCGAGGTCAGGGCTATTTATCTTCAGCCGAAAACTCCCGGAGAACAAGCGGCTACGTAAGATTTCAGTGCAAAGTTCCTCGAGAGTGTGGGACCCCGTTCGCAGAACTTCCAGCGGAAACTAAGTTCCTTCGAGGCCGCGTTCCATGACGAGGCAATGAACCTGTCTGTCGTGTGACGGAATAATTTCCCGTCGGGTCTGACTAATACCAGACACTACCACTGATAACGCGAATATCAACGAACAAAAAAGCTCTGTGGTTCCCAGCGTTTTTCTCGAGCACTGGACAAATTGATTCCACGTATTATCCTGCGTGAAACTAGTCTTTATCTTCCTGTCTTCTTCGCTTTTGCGTTATTAGCTGCTGTTCGGTGGTTGGAATAGTGTAACATTTTATTACCATTTCTAGAAGGTAGATGCTCTGTGTTATACCGTGTTTACGGACTGATACAATTGCCAATTACTCGGTTAATCGTTTACAAATGTATTATATTTAAATCTAAAATTATCCATTACGTTATACTTGATATAGTTGTTTAAGATGAAACGCAGTTTCATTTTTCCGAACATACCGAATAAATGGAAAGTTATTTGCTTTCAAAAAGAATGGATAAACTTTGCAAACAAAGACGATTTCCACTATAAAGCTTGCCACTAAATCCAATCGTAAACGCAATTAAAACAAGTTTATCACGAAATGCATGTACTGAATGCCACGTAGATGCAGTGGTAGTATCTACAATCCCGAAAGTAAGGAAAGAAAACCGATACTACGTTCCGAGACAGCGTTGCACTAACTTAAATGACGGCAAACCAGACGTGTAACACGGCACAGTTTTAAAACGAGAGAGGTACGGCAAACTATAAAACGACGGAGGAACTCGTAAAACCGAAGTTCCAGTATAACTGTTAAAAAGAAGAAACACTGCCCGGAGAGCGCGCTTCATATTCCCGGCTCAATTCTATCGCGGAACTCTTTCAGCAAGTTTGATCGACTCTTTTATTCAGAGCCCGCTCAATAATATCGAAAACGTATAAACATACTTTTGCTCTTCGTCCGTCTCCCTTGCTCTCTGTCGTCCTATTTCTATCGGGCGCGGGAACCTCTATCCTCTATGAATAGGTATCTCTGGCACACCATGAATCTTTATAAACGAATGGTATTGTGGTTAGATTTATCGCGAATAAAATTCTGTCGTCGTTACTTGTTTCACCGTACCTATTAAATCAGTTTGAACGTTTCGTTCCGACCAAAATAAAATGTTGCGCTGCGAAAAAAGAATTCCACAACGAATTTCCCCTGAATTCTACCACATTGACCATCATGCGAACGTATACGTAGGTCGGCGTTGAACATGCATTTGATTAGTATCTGTAAGCTGTAAGAGGGTTCGAAACTCAATTTTTGTTTCATTAGACAAGAAGCTTTGATTTCGTGAAATTTTTATCCATTCCGTGGGATAAATTATTTATTCAACACGAGACACAACCACAATGAAAAATTCATTCCGAGTATTACAAGAATCAACAAGAATTCAACTTCGTGTGCAACTTTTAAAAGATTCCGTTTCTCTTTCAGTACGGGATGGAAATGGAGCAAAGTGAAAAGAAAAATTTGAAAAAAATTGATTCCAAGTTTCTAGAAAGTAGACGCAGCGAGAATGTATTAAGGAGTAAACGAACTCGATCATTAACAGAAACACTGTGCACCGAGCTCGAAGTAACATAGATCCACGACGCCCGTAAGAAAGCGAAAAGAGAGGGGTGCAGGAAGATCTGCTGGAGTAGAAGTTCTTAAATCGTTCTTAACGAGATCGTAACTCGCAAATAAGTCGATCGTCGTCCGGTCCATTATCCCGTTCATCCCGCAAAACCGTGAATATCGATCTCGCCACGGCGTTTAGCTGGAAGCTGCATTTATCGTAGGCGCGCGTTCGCCTGGCTCGACCTCCGCAAAGCGTGGAGGAGAGGGATATGCAGAGAGAGAGAGAGAGAAAGAGAGAGAGAGGAGAGAGAGGGGGAGAGAAGGAGAGAGAGAGCATGGGAGTGAGGGTGGAAGAGGGAGATGGAGAACACGGTCGGACACGATATCGATTGTGCTTCTCCGCGAGAGAGCGGCTACGCTATACGCAATAAACTCACGCAATCTGCAGATCCGCGGGCAAACATTTCCTACTCCTATCCGGCGCGTGACGCGTTGCAGTTTGAATTCGCTCGCCTGCCAGCCCCGTTTTCACCGTCCCGTGCACAGATCCGACACATTCCACTAATATATATGCATGTATACGTGACATGTATATCCGAGTGTGTGCGTTGCTCCCGTGTGCATGTGCGTGAGCGTACAACGACGCACCGTCGACGGTGCACGTGTAAACGGGGAAAACACGCGGCGAAACGTGCTGCGCGCAGAGTATATACGCGTTTGATCGACGCGTTTTCCGCTTCGATAAACACGCCTAACGACGCGCTGCGTTACGTCGTGTAAGCAGAATGTTCTTCCGTGGAATCTGTAATGTAGGCGGCAGCCATTCTCGTGTATTAGCCGGGACCCGAGGAACACGGGGATCGCGCTTGAGAGCCAGGATCACCGGCCGAGAATTATGGATCGACTATAGTTGTTAACGAGCTTTGCGAGTCGAGGCTTCTTCTGTCGATAATGCGAGCCGTTCGGACTCCGAGGTAATTGCTTGGTGTTTCGACGAGGCCATAGATCACGGGCCCCCAAACCAAGCGGAGCGAGGAGCGAGGACGTCCGATGATGCGAAACGTCGTTCGGTTTACTTCGAGTCCGTGACAATCCTTGTCGGGACCTAATGCGACGACGGTGTGACGATATGTTCGTCGAACGACCACGAATTGGAGTTCTTGATTACCCGCGCGTTACTTTCAAGTTGTTATTAGTTGGTGGATCTGTACCATTCGAAGTATTCAGCTTTCCTTTCAAGCAAGTTTCGATACGCTCCGCGATTCTACGAGGTGGATACAGTGGAGATAAACTTTCTAATAATGCAATTCACGATCTCCTGTAATAGACTCATCTCCCATTCTTTCCCCTTGATCTTTGCTTCAGAACCTTGACTCACACCTGTAAGTCGCGGGCACGACTCAGGGCTGACATTTAGAACATTGATTTCGCATTCACCGTGAATCTACTATTAATGAACTTCAAGATTCTTGCGAATCAAGTTTTTTCAAATGATTCAATTGAAGCTGACCTAAAATGCGTGGGTCGTGATCGTGACGTTTGAAATCGATCCGTTGTTCGTGACAGGCACCCGATAACTCGATATCGTGAGCTCAGCGAGTCGGTGTTACGAATGATTCAATTAATTTGACGAATAGAACAAGCTGCGGCATATGCGAATTAACAAGTAATCGATACGTGTCGTATGTTTTATTCATTAGAGACCTCGGAATAAATTGCAACTTCGGAAAACTGATTTTCGCGGATTTTCGATTTCACCCAACGAAGCGGACATCCGCTTGAATACTTTCTGGTCAAACGGAGATTCGTAGAATGTGTCTGGGGTGGAATGAATCCGGAAGAACGAGGGGTCGATATCGACGAGGCGAAGAACACTCGTGAAAACGGGCTGCACTCCGGGTGCAGAGTGGCTCCGATCGTCGTCGAGCAACGATCGCCGAACGATTAAGCTTGGAATTCACGGAGCGGGCCGCTGTTAACCGCGTTAATTGCGATCCAGACGCGCTTTCCAGTCGACGATTTCAATTTGTTCGACACGGCTAACCAGCGTACCGAACCGTCGGGAGGAAACGAGAGGCTGAACGGCCACGGGGGACAAGGACGCGACGGAACACGGACACGTGCCAATCTATACAAACGCGCGCTTGAAACTGCATCCTTGCTATTTATGCAGCGCGACGCGGCAGCCGCGCCGTGGCTGACTCAAGTGTTACAGCCGACGGTTTCATCGTTTTACGGGGATAGTCGTTTCGACGCTCCACTGCATTAGCGGATGAGTTCTGTCAGCTTGAACCCTAACTATCCAGCCTGCGGGTCTGTTCATCCCGGAAAGTTGGGTCTCTTTAATTGCCATTGATACTTGCAACGTTCGCTTATACCTTCGAACCGACGATCTGTTAAATTCGAAATGCCAGTTCTAAATGCAGAACGATACAAAAAACAAATGTACGATTTTCTACTGACCCAGTTACGGATTAATTAAATTATAGGTATTAAGAGTGTTACTTTCCCGAACGAATTTATTGCGATGGTTAACTATATTTTACGCGATTTAAATATCATAACATTTAGATAATATTCAAAAGTTATCGACATCTTTAATCTAGTTAAGAGACGTGAAAATTAAAACTGTGTAAAAGAGGATTTCATACATTTATATTATGACGTTGAAAAAATGAATTCTATTAAAAAGTGATACTGTCGTGATACATGACCGCTTCGCTATAATGTGCCGAATTTATTGGAGAGATACAAATTAAACGCCTAGAGGTTGAGCAAGTTCTTCAATGTCAATAAACTTAATACAGCCTTTCTCTTTAATTAAGGCTGGCTCCGACATGACAGCGAACTAATGAATAGTACAATTTGTATTTATACCCTTTTGTGAAAGTTTTCGAACGGCAACGCCTCATTACAAGTTGCCCATTCGAGTGCACGACGTAACCTGGGTTCTTATAAAGGCGCGCGGGACGCGCTTTTGTTCCTGGAATCGATAGTTTTCTTTGACATGGCTGTCGTTCGAGTGATTCGCTCAGAACGGAGAGTGAAAGGCGTTCGGATTAAACAGCGGTAACGTTTAACGAGAAATGGCCAGGTAAAAAGAACTGCGCCACGCTCGAGAAATTCTACAATGTTGCGCGTCGATCTCGCGAAGTCGCGGGAAAGATAGACGATACTTTTGAAAAACAATCGGAAAAACATCGAGCGCAACGGTGTCCCTTGAAACGGCCGCGCGTCTCGAGTATCTCTGGCGAGCATTCTCGGAATCGTGTTTCACTTCGAGATAAAATATTTTTACTTGCGCCGTAGCAAATTAATTCCGACGAGTATTCCAAGGAGAAAAGGGCTTTCAAACAACGTTAACAAAGAAAGGAAAAGCTGGCAGAAACGCCAGCAGGTACTGTCAATTAAACGCTCTTCTACGTTGGTCTGGCGTTCGCCCTATAAACTTCTATAACGGCACCAGGCGCATTTTTCTCCGACTTTTCCCATGAGGAAACAATGGCAATTAATGAGCCCGCCGGTAAATGTCAGATGATTATCGGGCTGGGCGTTACATCGAGAGAGGCAGCGTTGAAAGCCCGATCGGCCGGGAAGACGTCGAAACGCCGAATTCGCGATGTTTTATTCAGCTCGAGGAAGGAAAACCCGCCGTAATTACCGACCCCGATGGAAACGGGACACAAAATAATGCCACGGTGTCCCGTATTTTACAGGTGGAAGCGTCGCGACCGACACGCGATGTGTCAATAACGAGAGTCATTAACGTTCGCGCGTGACGTCGCACGCGATGCCTGAAACGATCGGGTCGACGATCGGCAGTGAGTAATGAACGAAAACTACTCGGCCGTCATTGTCCACGCGAACGAATTCACCAGCACGTTCGTAAATTTCTATTCCCCTACTCCACAGTCTCAATCATTCTCTAGTCTCCCCTCGCCGATATTAGATAAAGCAAACTTGTATCATTTTTAAAGTTCATTTTGAACAACCATTACATACAGTGGGTGTACAAAGTATTCGGACACTTTTTAAAATGGAATAACATTTTTATAATTGTTCCATCGATCTGATTTTTTATAATTAATCAGAGGCATTGGTTTATGAAATGATATGCAAAAAAGATTTTCCAAAAAATTATTATTTACAAGGTTACATGCAAAAATAAAAAAGGCAGTTTTTGAAACTTTTTTATTTGGGCCCGTAATGAAAATTTAAAATTTACATTTTGTAGATCTATGGTAGGTATGCACATGCTGAAAATTTTATCGAAATGTTTTGACGCAGAAAAAAGATGTACGATTCTGTGGATTTTAAGCAGAAATTGATCAATAATCGTGTAAAACTACGATTTTCACCCTTTTTAACCGCTTGCAGCTCGTGCGTATGTTAATCGATTTCGATGAAATATTCAACACGTGTATAACAAACATGGATCTACAAAACATACATATATTTGAAATTTTCATTAAAGGCCCAAATAAAAAAATTAAAGGAAATGCTTTTTTTAATGATGCCTGCAACCTTGTAAATTGTAATTTTTTACACAACAATTAATAAAAGGTTATTCTATTTTAAAAGGTGTACGAACACTTCGTACACCCATTGTAAACGAGCTGTCCACAATTCACCTACAGCGTATTTTATTATTGAAAAATCATAAAAACGACAACCTAATCGAAATTCCCACAGAAACGAAATATTTCAAAAGTGTCGCGGTAATTAATCATCGACGAGGATTGGTTGCGCCATGCGCAACGCATCATAAATGCAACGACTGCTCCATCAACTTCCTTCGATTCGGTCGATCGCCCGATACTGAGTTCCGGAATGCATTCGTGCTCCGGAGATGCTTTATCGGCCCCCGACGGAACGCTATCCAGTATTTCCACGATGTAAACGCTCCATTCGAACGGGTTCCTGCGTCTCTTTCTCTCTGTCTCGCTCCTCTCTTTTTTCCTCAGCTTTCCCGGGCTGTTTTCACTGCGGCGACGAGACCACCTCCGTGTCGAAGCGAAAGTGCAATCCTGCCTCCTCGCTCCACTCCGTCCTGGTGCAGTTTTCGCGCGAAGGAAACTGCGACTTACGGGTTTTCCACGTCCCCGGGAAAACGCGACGCTTTAGTTACAAACACCTGTTCCGACTGAGCGCGCGCAAACGACTCGAGCGGTCGAAGATGAAATGGTTCCGACCGTTTCCGGTTCAACGTAAACGGTCTTCGAGAAGTTGCGAGAGCATTGCCAGCAATTGTTAAAGCGAATCAGGCTTGGCCAACAAGCGATAGGCAGCGAGCATTGCCGGAGGTAACTTGTGAATCGCGAGAAAAAGTATTATCTTATCTTAGCATTATCTTATCTGTTATTTGCTTGCACGCGTCTTGTCCATCTCTCCTATAATCGGGCATTCGAAGCTCTTATTGACACAGGGTCACTGAAAATGTCAGGGTTTTCCTCGGAAAGAAATGTACCATAGTGTAATTTTTACATGCATATTTCTGTCGTCTACTTCATTGTGAATCAAACCGCGGTTAGATATTTTCTATCTTGGAAACTGTTCGTTGCACACAGTTGAATATTCAAAGCACAATCTAGAAGGCTTGATACATTCTAATAAATTTCTTTTGCTGCTATAATATGTCAACTGTAATTACGTATTTTAACTGGAACAGATTACCAGCTATCCGGAACTCATGCGTTATTCATTAAGATCATTGCGTAAAACGAAGTCATCTTTACTTCTATAAAAACTTTCTTCTTGATTCCAATTATTCAATTGAGCGAATGTTAATTCTCCGAGTATCCTTTAGCCGGAGGTTCGTCTTTGTGCACGTAAGTTTTAATCGTTTCCCTTTTACTCAGATTTACTTGGTTCGACATATAAATTGGTGCTAAGGTATTACAAGCGCAAACACTTTCGAACGGGCGCAATGGCGCTTTTATTACCAAGAATTTCTCATTAACTCTTTGCATGTTCTATTCATGCCTCAGTCTACTGATTCACTGTTAACCAGTTTCCCATCCGCGGACGTAAAATTAGAATTGGTAATGCGCCGGGCGCTTTTGTTCAACTCGCGTCCGTTTTCCGAGCGCAACCAGTCTGGCGCGAGTCCCACGTAAGAACGGCCACAATGTTGCGAAGTTTATCGCAAAGGGACGATGCGACGCGACGCTAAGGGAAAAGCGAAATCGGTATGTAGAGGGGGCGGGAGGAGGGCGACCAGGAACTCTTGAACGCGATAAAATACCCTGTCGGAATGCGAGAAACCAGGGCTCCGCGTTCGGTTCGCTCGGTTACCGGTAACGCTAGCCGCAAAACGACCACCACGGAATGAAAATCTCGTCCGTTATTTGATTGGATGTCGCGTGTTCCACTAGATTACAAGCCCAGCTCGATCCCGGCTACGCGTGTTCGACGCAGATGCGTAATCGAAACTGTGCCAACACGATATCTTCCTGGTTTGCTAATCGCCGATGAACCGTAAAACGAAACACTGTCGAAAGAAGCAATGGTTTTTGCTCGGTGCAGTTAGTAGAGCAGAAACTGGAGTATCCGGTCTCTAAGCTGACAGCTAGTTTAATCAAATCATTTGCTAATCGCGCTTTTGATCCCATAGTTTTTATTCACCGATACAGAAAATACCCTTCGCGGTAAACGAGAAGTGGTACATTATTTATACACCCTGTACATTTATGACAACGATATAATTAATACCGCGGAGTGAATACACGTACCAGTGTATTATTATATCGCATCCCGTTGGTGCCGGCCAATTTAAATTCAAGTTCGCAATCGTTGGAGGACTCTGCAGAACGCTCTCCTAAGGATTCTCGAAACTTTACCGCAGCGATGAAAAAATACTACACGGAGCGGGCATTTAAATTTCATTGTGGGTGATTTATTCAGACGATCTGAACGAAAAATTCTCTTTTCAAAAACACGTTGAATGGAAACGGAGGTAGCTATTTGCGGGCCATAAAGCAGACGTAACAAGGAGAGCAACAAGGAGACCCCGATTCCTCGCCGCTCGGATCGCAGTTAATGTCGTTGCTGGCCATTGGAGGTACGCGGCTGGTAGCTAGCCGGTGCTACAAATCGACATTATTTCGAGAATTGGCCGGCAGCCAGCTGTGTTTCCGCGGATCGGTATTTTAATAAGCTCGTCACCGTCGTTACTCGGCGTTTCCGCGCGGGAAACCGTGTTTCCTCTAAACAGCCATATCTAGTTGACAAATTGAAAAAAAACCTTTGGAAAATTATTCTCTGAAGAGAACTAATTGGAGAAATCTTTAAACTCGTCCGAATAACAACATCTCGTGCAGCGACAATAGGAAAGCCACTTTTGGAATGGAGAGTTGTCAGTGTTTAAGCATGTCTGCTTAATAAAGGTATACAGCACGACTATTTTATTAAGGGGCGTAAATCACTCTCGAATGAAGTCGTGGAGAAGCGAGGTCGTTCGGGTTCTTCCTCGAGCGAGTTCCGATTGTAATTTGAGCGCGAACGATCGGCCCTCGGTAACGGGGCCCGTTCATTAGTCGGCCGTTTACGGCTCTGCAAACGTAATTCCGTTTACGGCTCTACTAAAGGTAACTATTGCGATTAAAGAAACAATAAGTGCGCACCTATGTACGCAAGATTATACTGCGGAGGTGGGCCGTTGGTTAACGGGTTGCCTCGGACATTATTCTCAGCGATTAGATCCGTTTCCATGGGAAACGAAACTGAAGGACTGTGGCATGTGCCGTCTACAAGGGAACCCAATTGTCGAACCACACGCGAGGAGGATTTATTTCATTTTCCCACGGAGAGATCTGCTATGGACTCTTACAGACAACATATAAAATGAAGTCGAAGATTGTAGTCTGTACATAAACTATACTGGAATGGCTTTCACTGTTTCGTTTTACCGCCACACATTAAAACGTCAGGAAACAAAATTGAAAGTAAATGCAGGTTCTTCTATTAATAGAATTTTAGAAAGATCCTAACGCGATGCTTCGTAATCTAAGTGAACAATGTACCACTTAAAGGTTAAGAAATAAAATGAAAAACTCGTAAAATCCGTGTTGCAGTCTCCGCTACACTCTCGGCGAGCTTGCAAATATTAGGATAAGTCAACGGTCGCATACAAAAGATCATAATTCGAAGCAGCGATTGTCAAATGGACGACGCGGCAAGTCAAGTCGTCGATATGAAAATTGCACGTCTCGTTTGAGTCGACACGTTAAATTTCTCGAGAAATAATTAAGCGATAGTGCTACTAGGACATACGTAATTAATCGGGTCAATTAACGAGGGACGAAACGTGTTTACGTTGATGTGAAACGTTAAAAGGCTTCCAGCCCTCGTATATCAGGTTTACGGTGCTTCGAGGTTCAGATGTCTCCGACGAAGCAGAAGTTGGAACTTTTCCCTTCTGTGTACGTTGCCCGTTTCTTTTCAGGAAGCACGGAAAATCAACCCCGGATTCCGGGGATGTCCTCTCTCCACCCTCCTGGCTTTTCGCTTGCTCGAACAGATCCGTGGGGGAACTCAGGGGTGAAAAATATAGATTCACAAGAGCTGGCACGCGGCTCGAATTGAGCCAATCTGTTTTATCGCGGACGTTAACAATTCTGCCACGGGTCCGCGCACGGTTCCGTCGAAGAATTTGTCCCGTTTGATACATTCATTAATATTCCCGCTGCGTGTCCTTATGCAGATACAACACGGAAATGTTTGAAAAGAAAATGGTTGAATGTAAAGTTTACTTGTCAGTGTATTCAAATTTGCGAGAAACGAAAGCTTACTTGATTTTTGACGCTTAAGATATTTTTATGCAAATAGGGATTTGTGTGAGCATCTTGGACGCATCTTTCGCAAGGTGTATCGAAGAGTTTTTTCCAAGATCTAGGTGGTATTCGCAGATCCAGCGTCCTGCATTATTTCCAACGTATTATTTTCAGTTTCAGCATTTAGTGTGAGTACAAATGACAAATTGGTCTGTTGGATTCTCAATGAACTCTAAACGCTGAATTTTATTTGTCTTGGGAATCTCGGCAAGTTTTCAATGCCCGTTTGTGTTAAGGGATATGATTTTCAGTGAAATAAACTAGTTATTGAAATAGGTAACTTTGAAAAAATAACTTTGTTATAAAGCAGCAAATAAAGAACAGTACCAGGTATATCCTGCCTACACCGACTCTAGCGTCGAACTGAACTCGCGATTCTCGTTGTGTTCGTCGCTTCGGCTGCCGATCGTCTCTTTGATCGTCGATCGTCTTTTTGATCGCCGATCGTCACTTCGACGTGACGCACACCACCCGTTACATTGTTGCGTTTTCTTTACAAAACAGTCTTACTTCAACAGTTTGAAATCCTGACCGTTAAATTAGACGGAACCTCGGATAAGTCTCCAGTTAATTTTCTTGGGGCTACCGGGGCAGGACGAAAGCGCGGGAAAATCCGATATTTCGGTATGAGCCGTCGTTACGTTTGGGGTTTATACGCCGAGCGGAGGCGGTCGTAGAAAGCGGCGCTTGCATCAGGCAGTTCCGCCGTTCTTGAAATTTATGGATAACCTCGATCGTCGCGATCGCCGAGATGGATATTTTCCAATATTAATAAACGTTCGCCTCGGCGAAGTGCTCGACGTAATATAGCGCTTATTCGGTACATTATTAGCCGGGTCGCGTGTGTACGTACGGAACAGGGCCATCTGTGCGCACGCATACCCGAGCAACACGGCCGAAAGAGGCTTCCGGGTTGCTATTATGCATACCCACGACTCCTTCGGTAATTTTGCAACCAGCTACTCGCCCAAGAAATTGACAAGGCATTCAGATCAAAGCTACTGTGCCGACGGACGTCGAATTAGCTGATACGAATTGATGAACTATAAAGCCGTCGTTCGTATACGTCGTTACAGAGCTTTCGATCTTTATTATTAGCAGATGAAGCATTTCGATGTTTACTGTCGACGTTTATTTACGAGATCCGACGCTGTCGATGCGGGAGAAACCCCGAGTGATAAACATACCATCATTGTACTTTAATAACACAGTGTATTTTCTGCTTGAAGGGAAACGTCGCTAATTGATAAGTCCCGAATCAAAGGATAGTGATTTTTCTGTCTGATACAATTTTTATAAACATTAGTAGTCACGCATCCTATGCTTCGTTAATCCTATTGAAATACAAATAAATAATCCTAGCTGTATGAAAATGAGAATCGACAGAAAAGGCTTCGTTAAAACAACAAAATTACACTTGAATCGTTCTCATCACGAGTTCTCGTCAGAAAATAGCACCAGGCCGATCTGTTTCGAGCGACCCTCGCCCTCCGCTCGAAATAACGCCCATAAAATAATTCCGCTAATACGGTGCAACGAGGCGGAAGATGAACCGCAGAGGTAACGGCCGCAACTCCCGGAGACGTTTGAAATAAAAAAAAAAGAAGAGAATCCCGACCCCGTTGATTACGTTTCGATTAGCGGGGTTATTTATTGGCTATTCATAAAATTCACGAGACCGCGTGGACTGGAAGCGGACGGGAAGAGACGGCGCATCGAATTGACGAGCCGACGATAATGGAATTGCTGCAGCAATGTCACCGCGCGATTTTCCACGTGATTCCACTTCCCCGTGATTCGCATTCTCGCCCTATAATACTCTTCGCTCCCTGCCAGACGTACACGCTACCGCCGTCCCTGTGTCGAGCTTGCAAAAGGAAAGAGGATAAAAAATGGGTATGAAATAGCCCGGTGAATTCGATCAGCGGTTTTGATCCTCGGAACTTTCCGCCGACATGGAAATTCCGGGAAAGGGACGAGTCGCGTGTTAATTGAAGTTTCAACGGGAGACTGTCGGATGAGTTATCGTCGAGTGCGACGGAATTCATGGGAGTTTATGTCCAGGTAAAGACAGTATAGACTGAAGTGTCTATAAAAGTTAATTGATACGCATGAAGCGAAGTTTCCACGATGATCGACGAGAATGAAGTCTGTAATAGTCCGTAAACTGATTATAGAGTTCTCTGCCTCGATAATTGTGTGTAGTCATCCCCACTGCTCTGCGAAGTTTCTAAAGAAGCGGTATACTTCAGGCGCGAGCTCGGATTGGCTATGTTAGATACGCTTGTCACAAAAATTAAACGGTTATTTTAACAGGATGGGGAATGAAAGCAACATTCCATGAGTAAGGGGCCGAAAGTGCAGTCGAGCCGGAAAGTAATGTAACGATCGGTGACATATAGGCAAATTGAATACGATGAATGGAAACAAATCATCGTTTCTCTTTTTAGAAGACGTTAGTAAATAAACAAATTTATATTACACGCTTTACATTCATTCGGCTGCATACACCAATCGTTAACTAACTTTCCCACCCGACTGTAAGTACTTCGCCGATAATGATTTCAATCAGACTATATTTTCAGCAGTTAATTAATTTCCAGCTCGCGAATTAATTCTTTCTTTTTGCCCCGGCGGCACGTCGGAAGCACGCGATCCGCTGGGAACGTAATTATTTGACGATAAATTATTGATCAGTGTCAGCAACGCATCCAATTTTAACAGTATTTATACGGCAACTTCTGCCTACCGACCACGCCGCGTAATTATTTTCAACCGAATTTAATTCATCGACGTTCCCGCGTCCCACGTAAAACACTGTTAACTATGTTTAATGAACGCCGCGCGACGAACAACGTTGACGGCTTATTACTCGGTCACAGAGAGTCAGGTGTAATTTAACGTCGACGGAACGCTGTCGATACACCGCGCCGTGCTGGTGTAAAATTACTCTGTGTCGCGAATTATAATACGTAAATATTGTGTTTGCGATGTAATTGCAGTCGAACCGGCGGACAATTATACACGGGCGTACAGGACCGGCTAAATAAGCAATCGAGGTAGTTGCAAAAATAGAACCCGTCCACAAAAAGGTTTACCGGGCCGGGGAAGTGTTTCAAAATTTTTGCACGGATACGACAATTTGACACTGATAAACGATACAATTCTCCGATTGGCCAAACATAAATAAATTAATGCTTCTCGTAGTCCCTTCGTGCAACACGGTATTCATGTTCTGCAACATTTTCTGCGTCACGTAGCAATATTTTTCTTTTTCTAATAATTTTAACGATATAAAATTCTATCGATCACTCTCGCGTTTCCAAAATCCGCAGTCTAGTACCGAGCGAAAGAGCTACGCTAAATGTAATGCACAAGTACGCTAAAGATGAAGTATTATAAACGTGTACGTATTCTTTCCTATTCTTAAACTAAATGGATAAACAATTGGTAAAACTTTCCTAGCATTCTCGAGTGACTCGGAGACGCCGGAAAGGAGAAGCAAACGGCTAAGTCGATCGCAGAAAGAAGTGAATTGCAGGGATCTCTTAAAGATGGAGGCAAATGAAAAACTTATACAGCCTGGATAATCCTTTCCCAGCGTTCCCATCGGTTCGCCGTGAAAGAGTCGTTCGATTCGCCGTGGGAGATTAGCCAATAAGACGCCGGCGCCAAATAAACAATTAAACGAAGTGCGAAGCGGAGTCTTTGGCGGAGGAAACAGTCTTATAGGAATGACCGAAGGCTGTCCGTGCGCAAGGCGAATGGAAAATTTATACAGAAATTTCATCGTCCGTATAATCCGCGGTCTCTTCGTCAGCTCTTCCGAGAGTAGAGAGGTTGCGAAAAGAAGAGGCCCGTCCAGTTCGATAGAAGAAATTATCCGATAAAATCGCTGACTCGGCCGAGTAAATAGGAACACAGAGAGAAAGAGAGAGAGAGAGAGAGACGAAGGGAAAGGGAGAGTGAGAGAGGGCAGCAGACGGCTTCTATAAGCAGTTCGGCGTCGGGAACGCTCGTTCAAGCTTCGAGGAGGTGGTAAGAGGCTGTGTGTAAGATCGATGAAGCCACTTTGACGCCGACACGGATGACACGCTTCTACACAGGATATTGCAAATACCCGTGCACTCTCTCGCGCACTCTCAGCCGTCGACAAACTTTTACGAGCGTCGCCGAGCCGAGCCGAAAGGGTGTATCTAGTTAATCGGTACCGTCTACCGTCTACGCGCGTAAAATAAAGATCCCCGACCGTACGATTTGTATTAAACTTGTAAGAGGATATAAATATGCCGCGAACGCGGGGATAAAATTGTTGACGGAAACGCTCCATCGATCCTTCGACGACGACGGGATCTGTCCGGAACGTGAACCGAACGATCAAACTCCGACGTTCCGCGCATCGATGTTTACGACTGCAAAGATTCCATCGGCTACGTGAAACGAATTCCTAATAGCGGATTTCACGGTCTACGTAATCTTATAAAACTTATAGATATCGGACGACTGCGGGAGATCGTGAGTTTTGAAAACTAAAAAATTAAATATATTGACTCTAAATGTGGAATGTTGAGCATAAATGAGGCGCTTTGGCGGTGAAATGTGAAACATTTGGAATTACAGTTGATAATTACATGGAGTAACAGAAGAGAGAACCGCGCCGGTGTTTGCATGAAATATGCAGTAGATCGTAACGAAACGATGGGAAAATTTAATCTCTACCGGGCACGATAACGGAAGTCGAAGGTCTGGATGCGTGCGCTATTAATTGCAGGCGAGCGCTTAATGATCCACGAACTGCAAACGTTTCCGCGCGTTCCGGAGCAAACGGTGGAAAGGCGAGGTCCCTCGACGTTGCCTCGATCTCGGTTTCGGGAAATTTCAGTCGGGGCAAACAGGAAGCGTTTGTATACGGCTGGTTCGTTTCGAGACGCTGCGAAGGTCGGAGCTAATTGGTCCGCCAACCTTGCCGGTGTTTGCAGTTTGCTTGGTTTCTGGGACACCGACCATGATGGAAAACCGTACAGATCGAATTAAGCCCGAAATCGCACCCAACTATTACTCGGGGGCCGCGCAGGCGATACTCCAGTTAATTTAACTTATTTATAGGCGAGTCGCTCACCCGGCCCGCGCCCGGCCCTGCCCGAAACCGGCACACCGATTTTCAACACGACCGAACGCAGAGTTTCACAAACTCGTGATTTAATCGTTCCCCATTATCTCGCTTGTTCGGAGAATCATTTTACCGTGTCCGATCATTGAAGCTGTCTCTGCGCGCTCACAAATCGAGCATAACAGATTACGACCAAACGAAATAAACCGCGCACAAAGTTAACGCGGGCTGGATTTTTGAAAAGGCGATAAACATCATCGGAGATTCCGGGTTTTTACGGTCAGGATTTTCAAATAACCTATTAAAATATCCGGTCGGTGACCTATGATCCCCAATATGAATAGAGTGGTCTTTTACAGTGGAATGCCACGCGATAGTATCAATTCGCTGTTCGTATCGAAAATCTATTAGTTTTGTTCCGAGCGGGTGGACGGTGTGGTTGCCAACACGATCGGGTACTTTTTATTAATTCGAATTGTGTGGATACATGCGATGAGAATGAGAAAGAAACATAATAAGTGAGAGGCAAAAATGTATGAAGTGAATTTCGGAGGATAAAATCGCTGATAAATTCAGTAAGGATTAGCGTGAAGAAAACCGAGAGAGAAGGGTCTGGTGGAGGTCCAAGTAATTGGCCGAGTCATATTTTGCCAGCGAGCATCGACGCCGGAAGGGAAACTTGCGCGGCAGTTTCGCAGGCAAAGTTCCCGCGAATTCCAGCTGGGTATGTTCCGGCGTTCGACTTTTTCGTCGCCGGGAAGGAGAAGGAAGGATGATCCTAAGGTTCATCCTTTCCACTTCGCGTAACCTGTCGGGGACCCCGTTTCGTGCCTCTCACCGACAGATTCACGTACAACTTTTATTGCCTCGCCGAATTTATGGGGTGTTTGGCTTGCCTCCGGAAATTCGCGGGAAGTATAAATTCGTTCCGTACAGGGCCGAGATTTCTGTCTTGAGTTTCATTCGCGAAATTTATCTCACCCGCGAACCTTCTCGCCGGGAATTAGTTGCACCTTGCCGAAAACAGTAATTACACACACGGTCCTGAAACTTTCATTTAGCCAAGAAACATCTGTATCCTTCAAGAGCAGACGTTAGCATCATGAACAAAACTTTGAATTTTACCGAAGGCATTCATTTTGAACGCTAAAAATTAATTGAGCATGAAATATTTTCTTGTACAACTTTACGAAACTGTAACCCGGATTATCGGTAAATTATCACTGTAAAATGCACGAAAATAGCAGGCAGGTTTGTTTAAACATTTATGCGATACCGAGTCCCGAAGTATTTAAACGTGCACTTTGTATCAGATTAACGCAAACGGCAAATTTTTTTGCTTCGTTTAAAGTTTCATGATCGTGGAAGAAGTGAGACATTTTTCCATTCAGCTTGAAAACCCTCTTTTGTGAAGCTTGACGCTCGCTCGGACCGGAAAATGTTTCAACGTTGGCGGAAGGCAGTGACTAACGAGATTCGCGGGAAAACTGCTATCTGGTAAAAGGTCGGCGCGTAATTATTTTCTGCAAACGGCCGAGAACGTAAATCCGACGTAGAGGGAAGGGACGGGAATAGGAGGGCGTGATCGAAACCCGAGTTGCTCCACAGGTGGCGAGACGCACGCGATCGTAAATTTGGGAAAATAAAAAATTCAACGTATCGCGTCGAGAGGCGAGACCGATGAAAATTCTTTTCACTATCTCTGTTCGAACGGTGCGCGCGCGCGTGAGCCCACGATCGAATATTCAGAAAATTGGTTCCAACTCCATAAAACTATCTTCCTATTGGTTTTATCGACAAATGCGAATTGCCGATTCAAATATTACGTTTTTTCCTCCAGCTACGGAATGTGTGCGCTGCAGCCCGCGTACTAAGCATTGTGTTCTGGTCCGTAAACAGTCGTGTTTGTACTCTTCGTTGGAAACGTGGATAGCACACTCGCCTACAATCAGATTTATTCGATACTAATGGATTTCGAATTTTAAAAACGTACCATACCCAAACTGATTCGAGGAATATACGACTCTATGATTTGCAGAGTTGTTTTATTACGTAGAGCTTCGACTTTCTAATTTTCCTTTGATACCAGAGATCTCGTACTAGTCAATCGTTCTTCTCACTCACATTTTGGGAAAATTCTTCAACCAATCCAAATCAGTTTTGTAGTTATACAGTTGGTATACATTTTCTACTGATATTTTCTTTCAAGAAGTTTTAGAAATGCATACTTCTTGTCAATAGCAGAGACAATGAAGAGGAATGTCTTCTGGTAAACGGTGAAAGACGTATCAGTGATGGTTCGGTTGTTGAGAATGAGTCGCGACGCCTGTAAATATTACGGCTGTAAATATTAATGGAGGGTAGGAGAATGATAGTCCGACGAGGGTCGAAATCGAACATCGATAATCTCGACTGGCATTGAAATAAATGGGACGACGCGCGGGAGCGTCAGCTTTTCAAAGTTTGCGGCTGGAATTGGCCGAGGCCGGTGGCACGAGTAGCGGGCTTAATGGAGCGCGCAATGAATATGGAATTCCCGATGAATTGGCTCGTCTCCAGAAAGCAGTTTGCCCTTCGATCGCCCCCGGCCGGTTGTTAATTAAACCGCTTTTAATTATCCAAAGCGTCACGCGAGTATCATCGCGGCCCGCGCGCGTGCACTTACGAGTGTTGTAAACCACGACGAAAATCGCCTCGCCGAAGCTTTCACCCGGTATTAAATCGACGCATCCGATAAACGCGCTTCGTTCGAACGTTCGATCGGCCGAAAAAAGAAATAAACACAGGAAAAAACAGTCGGGAAGGGGAGAGCGGAAGGGGAAAAAAGGAAAAGCGACGTGGGTATTCAATTAAACGTTCTCGATCCGATAACGCGTTTGCCTTTCGTTACACCGCGGCCAACTTTGTGTACACGTCTTATCGCGGCTGGACTTCAATGCTCATTGAAAACGTTGCTTTTCCAACGTGCTCGGTGTATCCGAGCGGATTCTCGCGAATAACCGTCGCAGCCAGCTAGAAAATCGAGAAATCGACGACGAGGATCATGCAGGACGTTGCAGATTCAGCCGAGGTGACGTTCTAGATATTCTACATTTTCCTTATAAATACGTAATTTGTTACGCGTCTACATGGTTTGTCGAACCGTTTGCCGAACCCTTCGCTAAACCGTTTAGATCTGTACGAAGCCGAATATTATTTCAGATCTTCTCAGAGTTTTCCATTAAATTTTATTGGTTGTCCTGTTCCTATCACCGTTCTTTTCCAATCAACATCTTTTTAACACGGTGAATAAAGTGAAAATAGGAACTGTTAAAAAATGCTCGACCATTCGGTGGAAAATCGATCGACAGGGGGATGGATCACACGATACAGCGAATTTCCAGGCGACTCGGTAACGCAACTGGTCCCAGATTCGCGAGAGGCTCGCCCGTTAATTGACTTTCGTCCGGGACCGAATTGCGGCGCCAGGGTTCGATGGCTTGCAGCCTTACACCGATAAATTAATAAACGGGAACAGTTTTACCACGACCGCCTCGTGGAAAACGCGGTCTCCGATCTAATGGCTGGGCTCAGGAGTGCTCGATTTCCTGCTTCTCGTCCCCTGTTACCCGATCAAACAAGCGCGTGGGTGTAGCGTAGCGTTCGATGCCCATCCGTTTCAAAGATTTTCGGAGCGGACGTTTAATTCTGATTCGATGAATTACACGAACACGGTTCATATTCGCCGCTCGCTCCGCCGAGGATAAACCGTGAATGACAAAATTGATGGAATTGTAAAACGATAACTGACAGTTGACTCGTGGAAGGGATTTGGAAAGGGTAAGACGACAAGGGGATAATTGTCGTAGACGTTGACGCAGCCGGAGCTTGAGAAACCAGGTCACAGTTTGAAATTGGAAATCAAATTTCGCGGACTCTGCAGTCAGTCACGGATTTTTTTATGCGAATTGAAGCAGTTCGACTGGAGTTAAAGAGGATAGAGAAACGTTCTAGGAAAGGGTTTACATTTGTTGACCAGTGGGGAGACGATACGTAAGCCTGAGGCTTGAAATGAAAAAAATAAAAAAGTAGAAATATAAATTTCCAAGTCGATAACCGAAAACGAAAGACAAGAAGTAGCGCGAGATCAGTTCGAAAAACGATTTTCTCCCGCACAGGTTTGAAGCGGGTGGCCCGAAGCGATCCGATGGAAACAGTAATTTCTTAAATCCCTCGTTTCAGCTGGGCGCGCGTTCCCGGCTCCCTATAATTTCGCCCTATTCGCCTCCCTATAATTGTGCAACTAAGCAACGTGCGCGCGGACGCGCGCGACCGCCCGTGCAAGACGATATAAAACACGGGGCCGACGTGATTCGGCCAAATCGCATGCAAATCGCATGACATAAAGCTGATTTACGCGACGGCCGAGTCCGAGTCTCGGCGTGGATCGAACGTAAAACGCATACGTAATAAAATCGCGAAGTGTAACGGCGAAACGCACTCACGAATTTGCCGAACGAATAATCTGTTCCCGCGGATTCGGCCCGACTGCCATGCCGGTTCGTTTCGTTCCGGTCTTGGGTGTTCCGGCGGCGCTGTGAAATTCAATTAAAGAAAGGGCTTCCTTAAATGCTCTTAGATCAAAGTTGAGCTCGTTGGAACTTCGAAGAATTCTTTAATAGAGTCCCCGAGATCGTCGGGATTCATTACCTCCCTGGAAATGGCAAGTTTTTGCTAATACAAGAGTCTTTCCGCCTAATCCCCCTCGGCCATTTGTAAAGTGAATTAAGATGGTTAGTTGAAAAGCTTCTGTCTTAAGTTGTCGCCCTCGTAAAAATGCGAGAGCGGAATATGGAAACTTCTGTAATGAAATATTTAATAATCGGGATAAGAAAGACTGGACACGCATAACGACGTCAAAGGATGACGCCTGAAGATCTTATTTTTTTAGAAAAATCGTGTAAATGGACAATGTGTGCAGTTATTGTCGTTGGATTTCGAGGTCCGAACAGCTGTTCCCGAAAGGTCAACGGGTAATGAACCCGGCGTCGAAACAAGAAATCCACGATAAACGCCGCTTCAATATTCACGTGTAATCTTGCCGTGCAGAAATTGTCCATGGATAACCGCGATAAAGAGTATTCAATAATGCAGGTCGCGTTAACTCCCGTTTCCAGATAAACTTTGCCAATGTTCCGCGGTGGTGCCGTGGAAACGTTTCGCCAGGATCGACGATCCAATCCAAAGACCAGTTTTTCTTTTAATCGCGTCGATAACAGAGCCAGCCTTACCTGCGAAGTTATGGGATCTCGAGAAACTATGAAACAATCCGCGCTAACAACTGATGCAAACCTATTTTCTGTTCATAGCACAAAGATCCTATACTTGATTCAGTTTCATCCGGTACTTTATTAATAACCGAACAAGAACATAGAATACAACCGTACTTATTAACGCGATGACCTATAAACTTCCCGACAGTGGATAATTAAAAAATCCATTGTCTGGAATTTTGTAGGTGGTAACGTAAATAAGTTCGGCTCCATGTTGTGCTCAATACGTTCTCTTCACGCGTATAAATGATCGATGTGTTGGTAATTCCCAGCAGATTAATGGACTAACTAGATTGATATTAACACCTGTCCAGTCTAGCTACTTGTCCCGAATTGCACGTGATTTATCGATGTATTTAAAGTGATCGTGCACGGGACAGAAGCAAACGTCTCAATCAAATAGTTTGCCAACATCTCAACTACAATTCACAGGTTCTATTCTTGAATGAACACGCGTTAGATCGGACATGTTGAAATTCGAAAACCACAGGTCCCAGCACATTCGTCCTCTTATTATCCGGCGCGCAGCACGTTTCCTTCGGCAGGGAGTTCTCGAAGAGAAGCTTGCCAAGGTCTCGTTAAATGCTCGTCGCCGTTAACAGCGGGCATTCAACGAGTCTGCTCCGTATTTTCATTCGTGATCAGCGCTGACGTTTCACGCCGTTATTCAGTCGTTCGCAGAATTCGGTTATTATCGCGAGCAGAATTCGTGCCAAATTCGCTTTTCCAATTTTCTGCGTCCCGGCGCTCGAATACGGAGTCTCGCGTAAGCTTCGCGGAAGAAGGATGAGCTTCGTTGTAGGTAGCAGCAAAAGCAGCAACAGCGGAGAAGGTGGACGGTGCTGAGAAATCTGCGGGATATATTTATCCGAGACAGTGATGCACGGCGTGGTAAGTGGAAAAATAAAGTTG